>OX101756.1:127726677-129073493 GCA_944452675.1 Tachina lurida
ATTTTTTGATTTGCTGGTCTATTTTTAAATTTAGGTATCACTAGCATTGGGGCAGGGAAGTATACGATGATGCGACAGTCAGCAAAAATATAAAATTTTAAATTAAATCACTTTAGAGACTTCAAGGACTTTTTAAAAGTTAAAAAAATACAAATATTAATTCACAATAAATTTGTAATAAGTGGCTGTTCACATATTACGTAACGCTCAACGGTGGGGGGAGGTCATGTTAAGGTTTTGCTACGATTTAGAAAATTTATTCTCAACATTTTGTAAAAAGCGTTACGGTGGGGTGTGGTGGGGTGGGATGGAGGGGATATAAAAACTCCTAAAATTGCTTTACGTATTATGTGAATAGCCCCTAAGCAAAGAAACTAACAAAATATTTGCTAACGCAAAAAAAATATAATCTGCAAAATCTTAACTTGAAACACAAAATATTTTAGCTAATAATCTTTTAAAGAAAAGTGTTTTAAAAAATCAAACTTTTAGTTTTAAAATTCAAAAAAGTGCGACATTATATCATACACATACTTTACGAACACAATGTTATTGTGCTTGAAGAAATCCACAATACATTGCACAAGCATTTTGATCAAACTACAAGAACATGACTATGATTTAATAATCTTCTTTTTTTGTATTACTTGCACAAAAAATTCAAATTATTAGTATAAAAATGAAAGCTCAGCGATAGAATGGCTTGCACAAACATAAGGTTACACACTTTACGACGAAAGTCTTATTGTGATTGATGTAATCCACAATATACTACGCAAGCATTTTAATCAAACCACAATGTGACTATGATTTAATAATCTTATTTTTTTGAATTAGTTGCACAAAAAAGTCAAATTATTAATAACAACATGAAAGCTCAGGGATAGACTGGTTTGCGCAAACATAAGGTTATACACCTTACGATTAAAATCTTATGGCGATTGAAGAAATACATAATACACTATGCAAGCATATTGTCTTTTAATAATAATTTTTTGGGATTTCTTTCACCAAAAAGTCTTAATATTGATGGAAACATGAAAGGTCAGCGATGGAGTACACAACTCACTTGCACAAACATAAGTTTACACACATTACGAAAAAAGTCTTATTGTGATTTAAAAAGTTCAAAATACACTTAACAAACGTATTGATCAAACTGGCGTTTTGAAAAAATTTTTTTTGGGGATTTCTTACACCAAAAAGTCAAACTATCAACACAAACATGAAAGCTCAGCGATATACTGCGCAACTGGTTTGCTCAAACATAATCTTGCATACCTTGCGACGAAAATTTCATTCTGATTGAAAAAATTCACAATACAGCATATTGATTAAATTACAATACGACTATCGTTTACAAATAATTTTCTTTGGGATTTCTTACACCAAAGAGTCAAACTATCAACACAAGCATAAAAGCTCAGCAATACACTACACAATTGGTTTGCACAAGCAGAAACTTTCATAACGCTTGCCAAGCCACTGTTCCGCTGTTTAAAATAAAATTTATAAATAAATATTATTAAAAATGAAATGAAATATCAGCGTCAATATATATTTTAAAAGTCGTCCTTGCAAATTTGATGTGTGTTTTTTTTAATTTTTGTATATTTGTCGGTTTCATTTATTTATTTATGTGAGCCAAAAAAAAAAACCATCACACAAAAATTCATTTTATGATTAAAATTAAAATGGAATATATTTCCAACACAAAGTAATAATACGAGAGAAAATATGTCATTAAATGTAATTTTTGGCTTTTTTAAGCCCTCAACTTTAGCGTTGTTGGTCTTTTTTTCTGATAAAAGTCGCAAAAGTTTTTTTTTTGTGCAGCGAAACATTTTTTATGGTTGAGTTTGTTTGTGTTGTATTTATGCGCTTTTAAGCACACAAAAAACTATATTAAGGCCAACATTATTATAAAATTCGTTTTACGCCTTTTTTCTGCTCTTTCGTAATATTTTTATTTTGCAGGTTCGTGTCATTGTTATGTTAAAAATTTTGCTAGCAAAGCTTTTCTACAAGCATTTCAGTCTAGCGGGGTCAAAATGTCAGACAAACTACCAAAATTAAAGTGTAAATTTCTATTGTAAGAGAAAATGATATGAATAAAAAATAATTTAACTCCCAACAGATTTCATCTCTGTAATATTTTGTTTAATCCTTCGAAGAGATTCCACAAATGGCAATTCCTAGACCTCATATTTAGCTGTAATAATTGCAAGATATTTCTAGTGAGTTGCAAACTCTATACAAATCTGTTGTAAGACAAAAAATTTCTCAAATTTTGTGTTTAGCTTTTACAAAAAACTTTCCAACAATTTGCAAAACAATACACTTAACCTCCCTACAAATTTTCATTCACATACATGCAAGGGTTTGCATAGCCCCCATATATCCTTTATTTAAAAAAAAATGATTTTAGACATAATATAATCAGCAATAAGTAAAACTATTGTATTTCATAGCTAAAATTCTTAAAATATAGTTTCAAATCACTAAGATATATTCAAATATCCTTAAACATACATACATCACAAAATAAAAAAAAATTAAATTTTTTTTTAAATATAATAAAATTTTTTAAAGTTTTTTTATTATTATTTCTTTGTAGCCAACAATTATGTAATAATATTGCAACAAAACTAAGTCTACCATTATGCCGTTAAGCCTGTCCATAAAATTATATTTCCATTGAAGCAAGAAAATGTTGATATCGCATATATCCTTTGTGTTAAAAAAATTAAATATTAATCAAAAATTAGTCCAGCATGCATGTAAGTCTAAAAACTATTTATGGAACCATAATGTTATAGTTTCTAGAAATTTTTGCTGCAATTGCTGCCGCAACACACCTCTCTTTCTCGTGTCCTTAGTGATTAACTTATAATATAAGCTATATTTATAATCAGAATGTTGGCGAAACCCTGTAACTACATCATCAATATTACAGCTAAGTACTCTGCCGAATCTCAAAACAATCGGTGCAAGATCATGCATACTTCCCATATATCCTTTATATTGAAAATTGAAATTTTAGCTAAAATTATGCACAGAATGCATCAAAACGTTAGAACTAGTTCGAGAATCTTAAAAATGTGTACTTTGGAAAGTTTGCACTGCAATTACTAAAAGTATGATCATAGCTGCTGTGTATCCTTTATTCAAAAAATTAAATTTTTGCTACAATAACCATTTCTATGTGCTGAAAATGTGTACATATTTTATAACTAATACAGCAAAGCATTCTAGTGATTTTTATACGCATCAAAAACATTCACACCCTAAATATATATTATTTTTATAAAAAACCTAAATTTTAGGTGTAATTTCAGTCAGATTGCAGCAAAACTCTGTAAATATTTCTACAGTAATGCAATTGAAGTCTCTGGAAAATTGCATTGCAGACGGTACAAGGAAATGAACATCTCCCATATATCCTTTATTTTAAAAAATTTAAATTTGGCTACAACGATGCTCAAAGTACATCAAAACCTGATAAATGACCTTAGAGACGCATTGTTAAGACTTCTAGGGAAATTCAGATATATATTAGAGAGAGGATATGCATATATCCTTTTGATCCTTAACTCAAAAACTTATTATTTTATTAATATTTAAGACTAAAGACATGCCAGAAATTGTTAACTGCTTCTAGAAATGTACTGTTAAGCTAACTGGCAAATTTCGTTAGTTTTGATGCAAGTACATAATGTCCTCCCATATATCCTTAATTCTAAAAAGAGGACTTAAGCTGTTATTTTAAACAGGCTGCCGTAAGACCATACAGCTATTTCTTAAATTATACTAAACAAAAATTCTGCGTTCAATTTCAATGCATTTAGTGATAGGACATGCCTAGCTGACATATATCCTGAAATTTAAAATCAAAGTTTTTGCTTTAATTATGAACAGAATATGTTAGATATTAAGAAATATTTTTGAAATGTTACAGTACTTATCTGACGTAAGCTTCATTATAGCAATCTATGCAAGGATGTTGCTACCTGCATTATATCCTTAAATTTTTTCATTTAATTTCAGCTACAATTTTGATCAGAGCGTAGAGAAAAATAGTATTTGAGTGTAAATTAATATATTTTCAGTCTTTGGGAAATTTCATGGTACACTTTGCAAAGGATAAGGATAGCTCCCATATATATCCTTTAAATTTTATATATAATTTTAGCTCGAATTGTGATTAGATTTTGTCAGAAATGCGCAATTATTTCCAAAACTGTAAGCTATATAGCTCTGGTAAATTTTATAATAATTGGTGTTTGTGTATATATCTTTCTTATATCCTTTTCAATTTTGAACTCAATTTTAGCTTCAGTTATGATCTGAGTAATGTGAAAAATTGTAATTGAATGTAAATTAACATGCTTAAGAATTTTGCAAAGTTTCATATCAATCGGTGCAAGGATGTGGGTGCCTCCCATATATCCTTTTTTCAAAATAAAAAAAAATTGGCGAATCAGAAATTTTGATGTAACGCAGCATTTTTTGCATTATACACTGAATTTAAAAAGAAAATACTGTAACACCTTAATTTGAGAAATCGGAAATTATCAGTTTTGGGAAAAAAAATTTCATATACTTTTATTATTTTAGAGAACTTTGTTTGCATCAGTGTTTTTGTATTGAAATTCGAAATTCGAAATATTTTAAATTTGGATTTGCAAATTTTACATAAATATGTACATGAAGCACAAGACTTGTATCCTTTTTGTATGGTTGTGTTTGCTGATGGTTGTGGAGGGATACTTCTTTTTAGGATAGGAAAGGACTAGTCTCCACTAGCTGATCGCGTTTACTGGCTCCTTTATTTAATTAATATTGAATCTGAGTTGCAGACTAAAATTGACCTGCTTTTAGATACATTGGTTTTATTTCAAAATCTTTCAACAGTTGCTGCCATTGCTCCCTTAGTAATTTATACATGTGTGTGCATTAACATAAATAATTGCTGCTGCTGGTTGCTGCTGGTATTACGTTGTGTATGTCATTGTTATTTTTTTTTTTTAGCTGTTGCATTGTTCATCTACATAGAAAATTTATAGATCATGTTGACGTTTTGAGGCAACTGAAGAAAATATATTTAAAAAGAAAAGAAAATTGTTGCATATTTTCTGCACACAAACGGGTAAACATACACCTACACATGCAGCCTCACTAACTCATACAATGAAATGAAACACAAAGCTGTAACAAGAAAAGCAAAAAATAAAAAATAAAAATAAAAAAGAGGCTGACGTACAAAAGAGCTGACAAAGCTTTACAATCATTTTCTTTGGCTGGTGTCATTTGTTTGTGTTGCACTGTTTCCATCGCCTGCTATTTGGCTGGTGTTTTTATTTTATTTCTCGCATTCGTTGTTGCTGCTGTTAAGAATTCATAATATTTTTGTGCCCCAAAGTCAAATTGTTTGTCAAGTCTTTTGTTAAATTGCTGTTGATGTTGCTGTTTTATTTTGCTTTCAGATTTTCTACTTTGGATTTTTGTTGTTGTGGCATTTAGTTGTTGTTTCCTTTTCATAATTTTTCTTTTCCTTATTTAGTTGGAAATATAAAAAAAAAACAAACTAAACATTTGTGTTTGTCGCTTCGTACAGACTCGTATGTCTTACTTAACAACTCTTTGCATTGCCGGTGCATTCTTGAAATACGAGGGTCTACCCATAAGTCACCACAAAAAATAAGAATCACTTAAAAATTAGTAACAACTGGATTTATGTGATATATCAAACTTTAAAAGCTCGAAATTAGCACAATCCTTCAAAAAGGTATTTTAAAACACTTCTGCAATTTTAAAAAAATTTCATTCTACAGAATAGCCCAAGCACATGATAAATTTTAAGGTTGCTGGTGTGCCAGCATCTGATAGAGAGTTCTTAAAAACCAATTCAAAACAGCTGTCAATAGCTGGACTTTTTTAACTCCTGTTTAATGCAGACGCACAAAATAATCCTTGCAATTAAAGTAAAATTATTAATGGTTGATATCCCTGCTTATAAAGTTGTTTTTGTTTCTGTGACAACCAACCCACTGCAAACCTACTGTGTTCACTAAAACTTCTCATTTATTATTAACAAGCAAAAAACTGCTTTGTTGGTAAGGAGATGCACATTAATCTTTATACATACATACATACATACATATATACATACTTACATACTTATGTATGTACATATCCTGTTTTTGTGTTTGTTTTCTGTTAAGAATAACCATGTGAAATATTAATTAACCCTAGATATACAAACAACAACAACAGCAAAAATGTTACCTTGCCAACTACTTGGTTACACATACACACACACACACACACACACATTCACAGAAGCTTTCGCATACTAACTAACCATCATTACAAAAATATTAAAAAAAAATTCTTATATCCTTATCTTTAATTTTAATGTTGTTTATATTATTTTGTTGTTTGTTTTTATTCTCTTACATTTACATTCTGCCAAAGTTTTATTCTGAAGTATTTTCTGCTTTTCTACAGAAGAGAAAAAATAAATAGAAAAACTGAATTCCTTTGCTAATGTATGTTAACGACAAAATGTAAACATAATAACCCAACAGATTATGAGGAAAGAAGTTACCAGAAATCAACAGACTTAGTGTCATAGAATTTTCACTAAGCGCAACCTAAAGCTCGTGAATTTCTAGTAAAGCTTTTTGTTCAAAAAAAAAAAAACAATTAAATTGAGGCGAAGTTATTGTTTAATGCTATTTAATACCTCAGCAAGCGTATACTTTAAGTTTGATCAAAATATGTGCAAAAGTATGCTTATCTTCCATTCGTCCTTAATTTTATAGAAAATGATTTTTACATCAATTAACAACAGAATTCTGTAAGACTTACTAAATATGTCTGATATACTGCATCAAAGTATTTTTTGTCAGGTTCCTTATTAATAGCTATAAGGACATGCATGCTTTACATATATACTTTGTACCCTAAAATTTAATTTTTTGAAGCAATTATGATAAAAATGCAGCGAAAACTAATAACTATTTCTAGATTTACATACTTAAGCTCGCTGACAAATCTTAGGTCAATTGCTTCAAGGACACATATGCCAGGCATATATCCTTTTTTTAAGATATTAATTTTTAGCAGCAAAAAATTGTATTAATACTTCAGGATTTTTTTAAATGTGTCTTCTTCGCAATTCAGTATAATTTAATGTACCCCTGCCATATACCCTTAATACTTGAAATTAAGTCTAGGCCACAATTACAATTAGAAGGCAGCAAAATTTAACAACTATTTGCAAAACCATGTAGTAAAGCTTCTTGGAAATTTTTGCGAGAATTGCTGCAAGGACACAGATGTCTGCCATACATCCTTTTTTAAGATATTCAGTTTAAGCTCGAAACATAAGACAAATGCAACAAAACTTTGCTCAAATACCACTGGAATTTACAACGGGTTATCTTGCTTGCAATTGGTGCAATATTCATATATTCTTTAATCTTAAAATTAAACCTAAGCAATTACAATGCAGCGAAAATCTATAACTATTCATACAACTATTAATTTGAACACGCCGACAAATTTAATGACAATTAATGCAAGACCACAAATGCCTGCCATATATCCTTTATTTAAAATATTAAGTATTAGCTCCACACATAGCAAATATACAGCATAACATTATTTATATACGTCCAGACTTTTTAATAATTTGGCTCTTTTGCAATTGGTACAATGAAATGCTCTCTTTCATATATCCTTTACTCTTAAGATGAAGTCTAAGCCACAATTACAATAAGAATGCAGCGTAAGCTCATAACTATTTGTAGAACCGTATACTTAAACACCCTAACGAATTTTACGATAATTATTGCAGGGACACAGATCTCTGCCATATATCCTTTTTTTTCAGATATTTAGTTTAAGCTCGAAAAATTAGACAAATGCAACAAAATTTTGCACAACTAGCACTGAAATTTATAATAATTTGTCCTGCTTGCAATTGGTGCAATAAGATGCAAACCTCTCATATACCCTCTTTTTAAGATTTCATACACACATATAACGCACCATAACAATTATAATGGAAGGAAAATTCATAACTATTTGTAGAACTGTATACTAGCACACCATGAAGAATTTCACGACAATTAATCAAAGGACACAGGTGTTTGCCCTATATCCTTTATTTTAAATATTCAGTTTTAGCTCCACGAATAACAAAAAGTCAGCAAAACATTGTAGATATACATATTTCGTAGCTTTCTACTTATTTGTCTTTTTTGAAATTGATACAATTAAATGCACCTTACCCTATATCCTTTATTTTTAAGATTAAGTCTTAGCCACAATTAAAATTATAATCTAGCAATATTTTACAACTACTTTTAGTACCTTATGTTTAAGCTCTCTGACAAATTTCATGGCAATTATTGCCAGGACACAGATGCCTGCCATATATCCTTTATTGAAAATGTTCAGTATTAGCTCCGTACATGAAAAAATTGGAGTAAAACATTGTATATTCATCAGAACTTTCTAATAATTTGCCTCTTTGGGACTTTGTGCAATGAAATGTCCCCCTTCATATATCTTTTACTCTTAGGATTAAGTCTACGCCACAATTACAATTGGAGTACCGCGAAAACTAGTAACTAGTTGTAGAACTATGTATTTAAAATCCCTGACTAATTTAACGACAATTGCTGAAAGGACACAAATGCCTTCCATTTTTCTTTTTTTTTTTACATATACAGGTTAAACTTAAAACATAGGATAAATGCAACAAAAGTATGCATATATTTTACTGGAATTTATAATAAATTTTGTTTTCCTTGGAATTCTTATAATGAAATGCACTACTCCCATATATCCTTGATTCTTAAGATAAAGTCAAAGCCACAATTGCAATTGTAATGCAGCGAAAATCCATAACTATTTGTATAAGTATATAATTAACCTCACTGAAGAATATTACGACAATTAATGCAATGACACAGATGCCTGCCATATATCCTCTTTTTTAATATTGGGTTTTAGCTCCATTTAAAAGCCAAATGCAAAAAATACTTGGACATATAATTTTTTTTAATATTTTTTTCTCGAATTGCGGCAAGGACATACCGAAATTCCTTATATCCTTAATGTAAAATTAAAATAGTTCAGCTACCAAGAATTACATAGATGTACAGAATATTTGTAATAAATTTTTACACAATATGAACAATGATATGCGGATTAGTACTGCATTATTGTTTCGAAAAATTGCCATTTTTTAGCTATGACGTTATTGCAGCAAATGCAACATATATATATGTAACTATTTTTATAATTATGTAACTGAATGCTACGAATAGTTTCATTGAAATAACTGCAAGGACACGCCAACCTCCCATATGTCCTTTATTTTTAAATTTTATTTTTTTAACTATTTTTGAGAACGCCTAAGAACTAATGATTTATTCAAAAACTTAAGCTATTAATTTCCTTAGTGAGATTTTATTAAAGTGAAGAAAATACTTGCCTAAATTTTTCACATCCTTGAAAATAAAATGTATATATTATTTTAAGTTATAATTAGGATGCAGCCCAAATTATTAATAACATCTGACTATTTATAGTTAAGTTACCTTGTTACAAGGACATACATACTTCCCATATATCCCTATTGCTAAAAATAAAATTTTGTACAGAACTATGATCAGAATTCCACTATAAAATTGTGCTGCTAAGCTCTTAAAAAAATTTTTTTATATCCATTACCCACTTTCCCATATACCCTTAATGATAAAAATTAAATTTTATCTACCATACAATTATCTTAACTATTCAACTATGTGTATTATTGGAAAGATGTAATTTCTGTCGGTGCAAGGATATTCCGAGCTCCCATATATCCTTGAATCTTAAAATTAGAATTTTAACTGCAAATATTCTTGTGTTTCTTGAAGTTTAAGAGTTGTAGCTGTGAAAAATTTAAGCCAGAACATGTGCAAGGCCCATACCACTCGTTTGCTACAAAAACGTCATAACTCAAAAAAATTAATTTTTGAGTTAATGATGCAGAACTAGTACTCATATTGTTATTCACATTGTGTAAAGATTTCATACAAATAACTTGAATAGTCATCTCTTGAGAGTGAAATTATATTTTGTCTCTCCGTTAAGTTGTATGTTGAGTTATGACATTGTTTTAGTAAATGAGCAATGTCCTTGGTATGTAAACCTCAATTTTAGTCGAATTTGGAATGAGGTTTTTAAAGCGTAAGGCAGAGCTTACACCATTCAGTGGTCTAGGCTGGCATTAGAGATTTCCATCCATTGAAGTTTTGATTACTTTGAATTGATTTAAATTTTTAGTTGTTGTCCTGGCAAGGACAGGTTAATGGACAAGTTTTACAGCATTTTTAAATTTTATATCACTTGAAGTGAGTCCTGCCAACTTCGCATAAAATCGTTCGCTTAGCAAAACATTCTTAAGATGTTATTCATTCGCATGTTTTTGTTTACAACTCATTTTCTTATTTACGACTACAGCTAGCTTTAAATTCTTTCTGGGTAAATCATTGCGCTTACATTTCACAACATGTCAAAAGACTGTTAAAATTAAAATATATCTGACGATGAAGATACACACACTGAAATCACAATGTGGAAGACTTATAAAACCCCTTAATCACTTGTTGACTTAAGATCTTGTTTATTTCTCACTTTCTTTATAATTTGGTTTCTTTTTCTTTTTTTGAATGTTAAGAAAATTTAAAATAAAATTGTTTATTAGCTCTACTTTATGCAAGTGCTGCAGATAATAATAAACAACTTTAATACACTGGCAGTGGGGGTAATTGAAATTAAATATTTGCATTTCAACAAAAGAGAAATTTATCTCTGACAAATAAAGAATTAATTACTTTCCATCTCTCATTATTTTTCTACTTCTTTTACTACTTAACTCGGTTTAAGGAAAAGTGAAAGATGCTGTTATAGAAAAAGATTTTTACTTTAATATGAAACAGGACGAAAAGGTAATTGGGACCATGGACAACTTAATGGAGAATATATTTGTCAAGCAGTTTAACCCATTATATTCTCATTTAAGGGTAGATACTTGTCTGACCCCTTTTCACAAAAGACAGAGTAGAAGCTATAGGTTTAACATTAAAAAATATATATCGCTTGAAGAATTTTATATAAAAATTGTGAGCACATACTGAAATTAAAATGCAAATGTGAATTTATATTAAATTAACCCTCTAACGGATTTCAAGTTTTTACTGATTTCTGGTGTTTTAATTTGATCTTCGAATTTGGCGTATTAAAGGACTTCTTAAAAAATTTAAGGCGAATATTTTTTAAGAATATATTTAATCGTAATATCCTCATTTGAGTGAACTTTTTCGATCCCTGTACCTAAAGGGACTTAAAGGACCTCAACTGAGAAAAGAGTTAGAGGACTAAACTGCTGCACAAAAACAGGATTTTATTTAATTAAAAAAATTCATGGTTGCCTATGGCAAATCAGCAGAATAATATGCATCAGGATTGAAACTCCTCCTACCAAACACACACATACCTACCCATCTCGATCTCAAGGACCTTTAATTAATTATTAAATAATTTGCTAAAAATCCTAAACTTTATTTTTGTTTATAACTACAATGAAACGCAATGGGAATAGACTACAGCTTTTCCTCTTTATTTTAACATGAAAATTATTTTTTATTAGAGATCAAATGGTTTTATTTGCTTCCTTTCTTCTTTAAAGAAATTTTCCTCTAAACTCTGTTATTATGCACATAATTTAAGTTTAATTTCCTAATTCTTTTATAAATTTTATTTGAAAACTTTTCAATTTCTGGCCATTTAGTAAACAAACAACAATAAAAGGCAGCATATTCGAGCAGAAATGTCTTAAGATTCATAAGATAAAAGAGAAAAAAAAAAATTTTTAAATTCTAGCAACCATGGCAACTCCGGAAGAAGCATAACAAAAATTAACGCATGTGTTTGAAAAGGAGAATGGAGGAGGGCGTCTTGCCTTAATATAAATATTTCACAATTCCGTAGGCTTATTTCTTTTGAAGATGTGTCATGGTGATTAATATTGTCTCTCGCACCAACATGCAGAATCTTGTTTTTAGCAATCGCCTTACTGCTTAGTTACCTTTATGTAATGTTATAGGTTTTTCTGAACCTTCTTACTACTACGAGAGTCACAAATGCACTATTCGAACGGTTTGTAAGTGGCAAAAAAAAAAAAAAATTCAATTATCCAGCCCTGGCTTAAAAATGAAATAATGTCAATGTGGGCAACAGCTTTTTTTTGATTTTGCTCATTATACCCTTCACCAAAAATGGTAAAAAGTATATGTATATATGTGTGTCATTCCGTGTGTAATTTCCACAATATTAATAAGCGACCCATAAAGTATATATATTCCATCTGTTTGTACGTGCAATCGGTTTTCCGAAGCTCCCAGAAAAGCTAGAGACTTCTGACTTCAACTGGTTTGTCAGAAATGGTCCAAAATAGATTTGTATTGAAAATCCGCAAAATCGAGCAGACGATTTCAGAGCTGGAAGGCTTAAAAATAAAAAATAAAAAAAACGCTTCCAGGGTTGGGAACTTTAACTTTTTTGTTATTTAAAAATAACCTACTTACACTAATTTTTCCTTTTTATCTATAATTTTAAAATATCCTCTGTTCTTAAAAGAAAAAGATTGATGTAAGAAATCAGAAAAATTAGAAATTATGATTCCAGGGTTGGGAAACTTACACTTTTTGTGATATATAAAATAAACTAGTTTTAACAATTTTTTTTATATTTTAATTTATATATCTATTTTATGCTTTGGAAAGAAAAGTTGGGTATAGAAAAAGAGAAAAATAAAAACCACAGCTCCACAGCTAGAAAATTTAAAGTTTTTTATGTTAATGTGCAGTTTCTATAAGTCAGGCAGACGACTCGTCTGCCTGACTTAATGAAAATCATTAAAAAAACATTAGTGCTTTCCATATAAATTTTATACTCAAGTCGACCGCCTGGGTTGTAGAAACAGGGTGTAAAGTAACTAAATAAAACTAGTATTTTCCTTTTTTTTATATTTTATATATTTTTTAAAGCACAAGATTGCTATACGGAACCAAAAAAATCTAAAAGGATGATTCCAGGCTTGGGAAAAGTACACTTTTCTTTATATAAAACTAATTAAATAAAGCTAGTTATTTCTTTGGTAATTAAATATATTCTATATTTTAGAAAGAAACAAACTAGTAGTCGTATTAAAACCAGAAAAAATTTTATTTATGGTTCCAGGGTTGGAAATTGAAAAAAAATTTGGGTAAAATATAACCAAAAATATTTTTTTTTTCAGTTAAACATATTTCATGTTTCAGGAAGGTCTTTATTTACTCAAGCAAATTCTTTAGTCGAAAAAAAACCGAGAGGTCACTTACTAAAAATTGTACTATAACAAATAAATTCAGTAAAGTGCGACTTTGACTCGCGAACGAAGGATTCCGTACGTTGGGCGTTTTTTTTAAGTTTTTGACGTTTTTCAGCTGAAATAATTTTTTTTTTTGTTTATTTTTCGCTTTTTTTCATTTTGGCGATTTTTTTCATTTTGGCGATTTTTACATTTTTGCGATTTTTTCATTTTGGCGATTTTTAAATTTTGGTGATTTTTCCGGTTTTTCGCGCTTTATTTTCGTTTTAGATTTTTTTTATTTGATGCTTTTTTTCGTGATATTTTCCTTTTAATGGCGACTAAAAATTGTAAATTTTACAGTCTTGCATATTTAAACAACAGACAAATCCCGCTATAACGAACGATATAATGTCAGCCTCATTCGTTATACCGAAAAATTCGTTATATCGCAAAGTTTTTTTTCCAGTGTTATTTTAACCATTATTATTGTAGACAAGATATAATACAATAAAAAGAATGAGGGCAATTTCTTCCTTAAATAAGCTACCAAATACAAACAATGGTATCACATTTTTTTTTTGCATTTACATTGCTGATGTAGATTTTGTTCAATATTGTTTTGCCGTTCGTTATACAGAGCACACATTTAACAAAACATTCGCTATATAAAGTAGAAATAAATATTATAAATATGTCGTTATAGCGATATTTACCTGTACACATGTGCCCTTAAGGGCACTGGTACAGTTCAATATATATTGTGGTATTTGGATCGCGATGCATTTTAATGGATCGCTACATGTTCAATATGCTACACGTCCAATATTTATCGCGTCAGTATTTACATTATTTTTGTGCTGTGCGGATCTTTAATAATTTTTGCTGTGCAGCCGCTCTTTTTATTTTGTCTGCATAAGCTTTAGCCGAGGAGTCTTACAACTCCAGCAGTGCCTCCAAATTAAAAATTCCACTGGCCAAACCTACTCGCTTTCACTATCTTCTGCCATTGCCCTTTATTAAAACAAACTTTACACAAATGCAATAAACTTTTTTACTTTTTATTTGTTAAATTTTTTACACTACGTTTTTTATTTTATTTGTCTTATATCACTTCTTATTAACGTAGCGCGATCTAATATCATGAAAATGATACACGTTCAATATTTAGCACGCGATCCGCGATCTGGATTCTATAATTTAGGCCTTTTTGCGATATGGATGGCGATCCATCAATACTGCATGCTACACGTTCAATAAATATCACGATATACGATATAATATATTGAACGTGTAGCAGTGCCCTAGGTCAGGTGCATATTTGCTTCAAAATATCAAATATATCTTAAAACATCTTCAATAAATATTTACTAACTATTAAATAAATTTATATTAAACGAGACTAGTAGAACTCTAAATTAAAATGTTGCATAATATAAAAAACTTTTTTGATTTGTTCAAATGCAATCCACTAAATAGCTCGATCAAAGAAATATATGACGTCGACCACTTTCATAATTAAGGGCACATACATACATATGTATGTATGTACCATAGCTGTTAAGTAATGATTACTAATCGTAATGATTACTAATTTGATTACTTTTTTTTTAAAGGTGGAGTTATGATTAAATTACGATTATATTCAGTTTCGCACGATTACTAATTGATTACGATTACTAATAATCGAAAAGTAATCTGAATTACTTAACATTACTAAAAATAATCAAAAATAATCAAAAGTAATCAAAAAATAATCCGATTCTAACGCTTACTTTTGATTCTTTTTGATTATTTATTATGAATCAAAAGTAATCTTTGAAAGTAATCGGATTACTTTTTGATTACTTTTGATTCTTTTTGATTATTTTGAGTAATTTTAAGTAATTCAGATTACTTTTCGATTATCAGTAATCGTAATCAATTATTTATCAGCAATTCTTTTGAAGGCAATTATATAATCATTACAATTCTTTTTAAAATGTAATCTAATTGATTATTTTAATCGTAATCGAAATTTAACAGCTCTGGTATGTAAGCAGTTGACTATGACGATGCGGTGTCCTGTAACAATTTTACACTAAAATTCATAACCAATTGTTAACGTTAAGGTATTCCTTAAAACAGTTTTCTCCTACAAAATTCGCATACATATTAACTTTAATAACTTTAACTTTAATAATCGTTTATGAATATAACTGTTAATCTTCAATTGCTAGTTTGTTGCAGTAACTTTTCATACAAAAATTTGTATCAATAATTTCAAATACGCATTGTGTGATTCACACACATACACACACACTCTCTCACCCTCACTTTTACACACACAAACACACATATGCCATAATCCTGGCAATGCCTACTCACAGTAAATTGCTTCAATGTTTTTATGTTTTGCATTGAAAAACCCATCAAATAAGAAAAAACATACACATGTGTGGGTGAAAAAATAAAAAAATAACATAACGATTGCATGTACAAGTTTATACAAATTGTTCTTTGTTATTGCAAATTGGATTTCATTATATTCTGACAAATCCTGTTGGCAGGCTAATAAACCAAAATGCCATAATGAAGCTGAATATGGATAGGTATTGCTCTGAAAAATTACACTTTTTTGTCGCGTGCGACAGCAAGCAATTAACCTTGTATTTCTGTACAACGTGACTAAATTTTTCCTAAAATTTTACCTAACGTAGAGCTGCTGACGATCTTCATAAAAAAAGTAAAAAAAGTTTTGTTTTCTCTGAAAAGCAAGCATATTTGCTTCGTGTCGCACGCTACAAAAAGTTGACATGCCTGTGGAAATGCCCATATGTACATTATGGGCAGAGGCTGCACATGTTGGACAATGGAATACCGAGAAAAAATTCCCTGAATGCTATTAATATTTGCTACATGTACAAAAAAAAATTTTTCTTACTTTGCAAAGGTAACTCTGGGCCTTTAAGTAAAAATAAACAAATTAAAGTATACTTTTAGGCTTTAGGAAAAAATGTACGAATGGAAAACATGTCTCTTAGAAATTCGTTTCTGAAACATACTTTTAGGCTTTGTTTTTTTTTTTAATATGCTTAAAAGTTTTCCATCTGATAGTGGTGAGTGATATGAAAAATTCCATTGAATGCCATTTTAGCAATTTTCTTCGCAATGCCCTAACTAGTTTTTTCGCTCTCTCTATCTCTCTCTCTCTCTCTTCTCAATATGAAATGCATTAAATAGCTATGCATGTAGTTGCATGCGTAACCGTGTGTGGGAGTGTGAGTGTAAGTGGAAGTGTGAGTGTGTGTTCTGGGTATGTATGTGTGCATGTTTATTCGCTTCGTTGTGGTTTTTCTGCCCGATCAAATGCCATTCATAGCATTGTTACAGACAACTGCTTCTTTTTTCTTCTTTCTCTACTGTTTCACAATTGAATTGAATTGTTCCATTGCTGGCCATCCATTTGTGCAATTCATTATTATTTCTTTTATTTTTTTTTATTTTGCCAATACTGATTTTCCTGCCTAGACAATAGACGATTGAAATGTACGAATTCGTTATTTATTTTTTATCTTCTCCATGTGAATAGCTGCTGTAACGCTTGATTAAAAGATGTAAAGTTAAGCAAACAAATCTATGGACGTTTTTGTTGTGTTAAAAGGAAAATAAACTGAAATTTAAATGGCTTAAAATAGATTTTAATTTTGTGCAATAAGCTGTTAATGTGTTCTCTTGAAATCTAAAAGAGTAACATGAACGATTGGCTGATTGACAATATTATTTTTCGATGTCCCAACGCTTCCCCTTAGCGTAGTTTGTTAAACTATTAACAAAAAAAACGGAGTATATCTATCTAGTTTTGGTACACCGAATTTCGATAACTTGCTGCATGGACACAGCTCCTGAAATTTTCAAAACTAAAAATAATCTAAAATTATAAAAATGCCGAAACCAAAAATCGCCAAAAAAAAAACAAAAAATAAAAAATAAAATAAATCGCAAAAAGAAAACACCAAAGTAAAAGGTCGGCAAAACCAAAAAAAAATCGCCAAAAATCACAAAATCGCCAAATATCTAAAAAACGCTAAAACAAAAAAAAAAAAAACAATCAACAAGAACCGAAGAAAATCGTCAAAACGAAAAAAAATCGCCGAAACTAAAAAATCGCTAAGACTAAGAAACTAAAAAGAAACCTTAAGACTTAAAAAACACCAAAACAATAAAAAAATTTTTAGTTAAGCTATTCGATTACAAAGGCTCAGCTTGGCGTGAGGTGTATCTTGTTTTAGAGTGTCACAAGTTTCAGTTAGCATCACTGCTTTATTTAAGCACCCATTTAACAGCTGATAGTTGCTTTTTGTTTAGATTGCTTTGAAATTTCATTATGAATCGACTTACACAAGAGCAACGCGATGTACACTGAAAGAATTTTCGGCATAATGAAAAATTTATTAAAATTCAACCAACGTCACGCTTCGCTGGATTAATGAAACCAGTTTCGTCAAAATTATTTTATTGAAAACTTCATCAAATTTACAATAAAATAATTTCATGAAAAGAATGAAATAACTTAAATATAAAGGGGTTTTTTAATAATTAGAAAATATTGTTGTCATAAGTCCAATAAAATATTCTTACGAAACGAGAATACCAAGGAAGCAATTCCAATGAAATTCTTTCACAATATTCATGAAATTTTCATTGGATTTGTGAAATTATCAATAGATTTGTGAAAAAATTTGAATGAAATTGTTTCATTGGACTTATGAAGCAAAATTCTTTCGGTGTAGTTGTTGAAAATTTGAAAAAAATTTAAAATCGTATTTTCCGATGAAGCCCATTAAAAAAAAATTAATAAGACGATTCCAGGATTGGAAAAATGGAACAAAATTTGTGTCTCTATAAATTAAACGTATTTTTCATTTAATACAGAAAGAGATTGATATTATAAATCAGACATACATATATAAAATGATCATGTCAGGGTTGGAAAGCTAATTTTTAGGGTTTCGTACACCAAAGGTGAAAAGAAACTCTATTGTTTTTGCTACGCTGTCCGTCTGTCCGTCTGTCCGTCACAGGGTATTTTCTCGAGAACCGTAAGAGCTACGGACTTTGGACAGAGTGTGTAGACCCTTGGCCGCTACAACAACAAATGCATGAAAGTTGGAAAAATGTTAAAATCCCATGTAATATATATACAATTGTATCTATGTACATATGTATATGGAAACCGTAAGAGCAAACTTCTTGAAATTTTCAAAACCGGTAAAACAAAAAAATTTCAAAACTATAAAATCGCCAAACCGAAAAAAAATCCCCAAAATCAAAAAAAAATCGCCAAAACAAAAAAAAGCACCAAAAAAATTTCTAAATCGGAAATAAATCGCGAAAAACCGAAAAAATCGCCAAAATGAAAAAAATCGCCAAAATGAAAAAATCGCCAACATGAAAAAAATCGCCAAAATGAAAAAAATCGCCAAAATTAAAAAAAATTGCCAAAATAAAAAAATGTCGCAAAAATGAAAAAAATCGCCAAAATTAAAAAAAAATCGCCAAAAATTAAAAAAATCGCCAAAACGAGAAAAAAGCGAAAAATAATCAAAACAAAATAATTTCAGCTGAAGAAACGTAAAAAAACACTGTATTAAAAAAATGCTCAAAGCCCACCAAAAAAATTTCTAAATCGGAAATAAATCGCGAAAAACCGAAAAAATCGCCAAAATGAAAAAAATCGCCAAAATGAAAAAATCGCCAACATGAAAAAAATCGCCAAAATGAAAAAAATCGCCAAAATTAAAAAAAATCGCCAAAATAAAAAAATGTCGCAAAAATGAAAAAAATCGCCAAAATTAAAAAAAAATCGCCAAAAATTAAAAAAATCGCCAAAACGAGAAAAAAGCGAAAAATAATCAAAACAAAATAATTTCAGCTGAAGAAACGTAAAAAAACACTGTATTAAAAAAATGCTCAAAGCCCAACGTACGGAACCCTTCGTTCGCGAGTCAAAGTCGCACTTTACTGAATTAATTTTTTTTTTTGGGTTATGTTAAGTCATTTCTCTACGTCGATAAACCACACACAATTGAACACCTGGAAATCAACATTAGAAGAGTTATCGGTGAAATACGGCCGCAAATGCTGCGAAAAGTTGTTGTTGTTCTAGACGCCAGCCGTGGCGGCCACATGACAGAAATCATATTTAAACATCAATTTCATAAAATTTTATTTCCAATAAATTCCGTTTCATTGATATTAAAAATATTTTTCATTGTTTTATTATGATTTAAACGTGTGTCACTCTATAAGAAATACCCCTTAGTATTACAAACATATGTATGTATGTAGTGTCCCTTTGTGTGCGAGTCAAAGTTGCAGTTCACTGAATTTAGTCTGTCTTGGTAAATAGAAACAAAATTCATCTGTATGTATAAGTTTCTGGCATAAAATAATTTAATTTAGTTTAGAAAGATTTTTGCATGATAATCATGCATGTCGGATGGATGTGTGTTAACAAATGAATTATAGTTTAATTCTTTATTTTTAGCATTCAGCTGTTTACCTTTCAAAATATAATCTATATCCTAAAAGACCTGCAGGTAATACGTGAATTGAAATAAGTTTGCAGATTAAACTAAAAATAAACACATTATAAATATAAACTTCATTATTATAGACTTTAATTGTTAGTTAAGATAATATTATTTGCTGCGTATGATCAGCTGAAAAGCAAAACCTAATATAAAAAAAAAATCTCTTATATTTAAGTGAGTTTCTTGAATATAGTATAAGCCACAACTTCTTATCTATGTAGATCATATACATACAATGTGTATCCAATATATGTGTGTACTTTTTATAAAAAAAAATGATAGTTAACACAAATTTAATATATACCCAGACTATATAAATAGCGTTTCGTTGCTCTAGAAGAGCAAAAACATTTTTCCCTGCACTTATTCATTAGATAACCATGAAGATTTTACTTTTAATAAATCTCTTTAGTGTTTTAGTGATGATTGCTAGAGCGCATCTGGTGGGCAGGATTCAACAAAATAATGCGGGTAAATTTAATAAGAATTGTTTGTACATTTTGTTGCTAAATAGTTTTCCTTTTGTTTTTGCAAGAATATCCCGGCAAATTTAAGTTGAAAGACAATATAATGTCGATTAATCAAGTGACTCAATTGTTTTATTTCTGCGGTACGGCAACTTGCCTCGAAAATAGTGTCCTTGAATACAAGATGTAAGTAAAAATATAATATTTGGTTATTTAAGTTTTTTTGGTATTAAATATTTTGTATATAGATACATATATATCCTTAATTATGAAAGTGATCTAAAAAATGTCAATAAAAAGCTTAACTCTAAATTGAAGTAATGCATAGTGTAAAAATATTTTTTGGTTACTACTAAATATTTTATTACAATAAATTTAAGATTTGTACCACTTTCTGAATTAAGGGCTTACATATTTATATGTATGTCCTATATAATTATAAATATATTTGTTTTCTGATTTAGCTGTGATATTGACTTATTGGTACAAGCAGATATGCACCATGATCCCAGTGTGCCTTTTCCCGGTTGCTGCCCAAAACATAAGGCAGAGACATAAATTGCTTTGCAGGTGAACTGCTAAATGGCTCTTGTACATACAGAATTCCTACTTAGCATGTGCTTCCAACAGCACTGTTAGTAGCGCAGGCAATACTATTTTTTTTTTTAATTTTTGTTCAATAAGAAAATGAATACTTATTTCAATATACATAAAACTGGAAATAAAAATATGTACGAGTATTTTATTCACGGTCTGTTTATTGAAAGCTATGCTTTTATTTATTGCTTAAATAAAAACGTATTCCTTAGTTAACAAAAAAAAGCATTTAAACTGAACACACTTAACTATAAATAACTAAAGATTGTATTCCTACACATTCCTTAAACTGTATAAATTTATACACTGTATCAGCTATAGCCATATCCATAAGTATAAAAATACTCTGAGTATTTATTCAACTACACATGAGTATATACAGGAGTATTTTCCTTAGATACTTTTAAAGCATCAGTGCGGTCATAAACTGAGCTGGCTAAAATACTAAAATTGCAACGTTCTTCAAATGATTGCATAACAAAGGTGGAAAAGCGCTTGAAATGACAAAAAAAAAACTAAAGAAAAGGAAAAAAAACTTGAACACGAAAAAATATCGGTTAATCCGAAAAATGTCAAAACAACGGCCAAACTGCACCCCCCACACCCCTCTTCCAAAAAAAAAAAAATAAAAAGAAAGTCTTATGTTAAGGGAATAAATGCTGAATCGAAATAACTCTTGGTAGCAAAAAAAAAACCTTAAGCCAGACAAAAATCTTCAATATGGAAAAAAAAGTACGAACGAAAACCATTCTAGAGTCAAACAAATCGCTAAAACATGGAGAAATAATTATTAAGTTTCAAAAGATCTTAAAACACAATAATTTATTAGTTATTAACGTTAAAAATATCTACTTCACCTATATTATTTACAAATGCTAAAAAACTCGACAAATTAAAAAAAAAACAGCAGAACTGTAAAAGCATCCTTAAAATGAAATGTTTGCTATAACTTAAAAAAACGCATTAAAAAATACGATATTGAAAAAAGTACTCGCAATAAATTCACTAAAATGTGACCTTGACTCGCAAGGGAAGGGTGCCTGCGCACAGAGCTTGTTTCGTTTTTCCGATTTTGTGGCGATTTTTTTTATTATTGACGCTTTTTTTAGCTTTGGCGTTTTTTTCGTTTGTTGATTTTTTTTCGGTTTTTGGTGATGTTTTTGTTTTTTTTTTTTACAATACATATTTTTAGTTTTAGCGATTTTTTTTTAGTTTCGGTGCTTTTTCCCGGTTTCAGAAAATATTTTTAAATTTAGCGATTTTTTTAGTTTTTGGCGATTTTTTTGCTGTTTCTTAGCTTATGCGATTTTTTTTGTTTTAACATTTTTTTTCTTTTTGGCGGTTTTTTCGGTTTTTGGCGATTTTTTTTTATTTTTTTGCGATTTTTTCCATTTTGCTAATTGTTGTTTGCATTTTAGCAATTCATTTTATTGTTGGTGATATTTTTCATCCAAGCGCTTTTGGCGATTTTTTGCGGGTTTTTGGCAATTTTTTTGATTTTAGCGATTTTTTAGTTTTGGCGCTTTTTTTCGTTTTGGCGTTTTTTTTCGATCTTGATGATTGTTTTTAGTTTTTGCAGACCTTTTACCTTCTAGTATACATATATATTTTTGCATTTGAGAGATTTATTTTATTTTTAGTGATATTTTTCATTTCAGCGCTTTTTTTTTGTTTTGGCGATTTTTCATTTCAGCATTTTTTTTTATTTTGGCACTTTTTTGTTTCAGCATTTTTGAAAATTGCCAGAGTTTTCAAAAGACAGTAAGTTGTCAAAATTACTTGGACAAAATTACATTAACTGATGGAATACCCTTTAATTTTAATTGAAAAATTCAAGTGTCAATATATAATTGCCTGTTTATTACATTACGATTTCGTTGCTTGTCTTAGAACACCCTTTAATTTTTAACTCTCATATATTTGTTGTTGTAGCTGCCAAAGTTTTGCCTTTTCTGTAAAAATTTGAGGTGCGTAGCCTTTACGGAACTCAAAAAAAAAAGCCAGCGGCAGACAGACCGACAGACGGACGGACTGGTATTGTAGCGAAAACAATAGTGATCATTTTCACCTTTGGTGCACGGAACCCTAAAAAGTACTCAAACTATTAATAGAAAAAGGTAAATCAAAATAAACACTGAATATTTGATAATTGTCATTGTATGGGTGGCTGAATGTCACATTTTACAACAACATCTTGATTGTATAAACAATTTAATGCTTGCTAGCATTTTGTTAATAAAATACAGAATTTTGTTGACTTCTTTTTTCATAGATATTCAAGAATATAGGTTTTTGAAAAAAAATAATTTTGGAATATTTTTTTCTGTGTAGACAGGCTGCTGACGCGCCTATTTTACCTGAAAAGTTCGGCTGCTGCAAAAAAAAATTATAAATGTGAAAATATTTCTCTTTGGGATTTTATTTCAAATGCTAAATTGAATTTAACGGCGCATTCGACAAAAGCTCCCTCTATGTGTCATTATCAAATTTCGTAGATAAGAAATGGCAACATTGCTTATGACAGCCCAGCTGTTTGTTGTTGCGTGTAATCGCAACCAGATATGATAAATACGAAAATAAATTTCGCCTCAACACACATTTAATGTTGTACTTTAGCGGTCCCAATAGCGAAAAATAAGTCGATCGGCAGTAAAGACCTGCGTAAATTGTCTTGAAATGTAAATACGTCTTGTTTTTAGGGTTCCGTACACCAAAGGTGAAAATGGAACCCTATTGTTTTCGCTACGCTGTCCGTCTGTCCGTCTGTCCGTCTGTCCGTCTGTCCGTCTGTCCGTCTGTCCGTCCGTCCGTCTGTCCGTCACAGGGTATTTTCTCGAGAACCGTAAGAGCTACGGACCTGAAATTTGGACACAGTGTGTAGACCCTTGGCCGCTACAACAACAAATACATGAGAGTTGGAAATTAAAGGATGTGCCAAAACGAGCAATGAAAAATGTTAAAATCCCATGTAATATACATACAATTGTATGTATGTATGTATATTACATGGGACCCTTGGCCGCTACAACAACAAATACATGAGAGTTGGAAATTAAAGGGTGTGCCAAAACGAGCAACGAAAAATTTTAAAATCCCATCTAATATACATACAATTGTATGTATGTATGTATATTACATGGGACCCTTGGCCGCTACAACAATAAATACATGAGAGTTGGAAATTAAAGGGTGTGCCAAAACGAGCAACGAAAAATTTTAAAATCCCATCTAATATGCATACAATCGTATGTATATTACATGGGATCCTTGGCCGCTACAACAACAAATACATGAGAGTTGGAAATTAAAGGGTGTGCCAAAACGAGCAACGAAAAATTTTAAAATCCCATGTAATATACATACAATTGTATGTATGTATGTATATTACATGGGACCCTTGGCCGCTACAACAACAAATACATGAGAGTTGGAAATTAAAGGGTGTGCCAAAACGAGCAACGAAAAATGTTAAAATCTCATGTAATATACATACAATTGTATGTATATGCACTTGAAATTTGTAAAGTTAGTGAATTTTTATACACACTACAACAATTAACACTAAAATTTAAAAAAATTTTAATTAAAGGGTGTACCATCAGTTAATGTAATTTCGACTATGTAATTTTGATAACTTGCTGTATCTTGGAAACCGTAAGAGCAAACTTCTTGAAATTTTCAAAACCGGTAAATCAAAAAAATCTCAAAATTATAAAATCGCCAAACCGAAAAAAATCGCCAAAATCAAAAAAAAAAATCGCCAAAACGAAAAAAAGCACCAAATTAAAAAAAATTCTAAATCGAAAATAAATCGCAAAAAACCGGAAAAATCGCCAAAATGAAAAAATCGCCAAAATGAAAAAAAATCGCCAAAATGAAAAAATCGCCAAAATTAAATAAATCGCCAAAATGAAAAAAAATTGCCAAAATAAAAAAAAATCGCCAAAATAAAAAAAAATCGCCAGAATGAAAAAAATTGCCTAAATTAAAAAAAAAATCGCCAAAACGAGAAAAAGCGAAAAATAATAAAAACAAGTAAGAGTGCTATATTCGGCTGTGCCGAATCTTATATACCCTTTACCATACATACATATTTGTTTCCATCTTGGGAGCTTTAATTTTCATTTTTCAAATTTCATACGCTAAACTTTTCTTTCAGAAGCATAAAATATATTCAATTTATAAAGAAAACGAAAAAAATTTTTAGACCTATTTAATTTTACATAACACAAAAAGTGTGAGTTTTCCAACCCTGGAGTCATAATTTTGGATTTTTCTGATTATTGATACCAATCTAGTTCTTTAAAAAATACATAAAATATGTTAAGTGAACAAAGCAAAAACGAAATAAGGAAAAACTTAGTTTCATTTAATTCCTTTAATATTAAAAAATTTAGTAAAGTGCGACTTTAAATCGCGCACGAAAGGCAGGCTATTTTGCTTTTTCGAAGATTTTTTCAGTTTAAACGATTTTTTCAGTGTTGTCGCTTTTTTCTCGTTTCGGCGATTTTTTTCTGTTTTTGGAGGTTTTTTTCTTTTTTGCGATTTTTTTCTGTTTTTGGGCTTTTCTTCATTTTGGAGATTTTTTTTCAGTTTGGAGATTTTTTTCAGTTTGGCGATTTTTTTCAGTTTTTGGGTTTCTTTTATATAAGCGATTTTTTTTGGTTTTTTTCATTTTGGCGATTTTTTTCTGTTTTTTTGGGGTTTTTTTCGTTTTTGGCGATTTTTTTCATTTTGGCGATTTTTTTTTCATTTTGGCGATTTTTTCTGTTTTTTAGGTTTTTTTTTTCGTTTTGGCATTTTTTTTCATTTTGGCGATTTTTTTTTCATTTTGGCGTTTTTTTTCATTTTGGCGATTTTTTTTTCATTTTGGCGATTTTTTTTCATTTTAGCAATTTTTCCGTTTTATGCGATTTATTTTAGTCTTAGAAATTTTTTTAATTTGGTGCTTTTTTTCGTTTTGGCGATTTTTTTTTTTTGTTTTTGGTGTTTTTTTTTCAGTTTGGCGATTTTGTAATTTTATGATTTTTTAGTTTTACCGTTTTTGAAAATTTCAAGAGTTTTGCTCTTATGGTTTCCAAGATACAGCAGTTGTCAAAATTGCATAGTCAAAAGTGCATTAACTGATGAAACACCCTTTAATTTAAATTTTTGGAAATTTTAGTGTTAATTTTTGTAGTCTGTATAAAAAGTGTATATACATATAATTGTATGTATATTACATGGGATTTTAACATTTTTCGTTGCTCGTTTTGGAACACCCTTTAATTTCCAATTTTCATGTATTTGTTGTTGTAGCGGCCAAAGGTTTACACACTGTGTCCAAATTTCAGGTCTGTAGCTCGTACGGTTCTCGAGAAAATACTAATATAGTTTTAGACATAGTTAATTTTACATAACACAAAAAGTTACAGTTTTCCAACCCTGGAAACGTTTTTTTAATTTTTTTAAATTTTTTTAATTTAAAATACCAGTTGTAATCGTACTGATGTGTAAAATAAGTTTATTTATTAAAAAAAAATAAAAATTTGTTTTCGGTAGTTACTTTTATATGGCAAAATAAAGTTTACGTTTTCCAGCTCTGCAATCGTCTGTCCGATTTTGCTGAATTTCAATACCAATCTATTTTGGAAAATTTCTGACACACCAGTCCAAGAACGAAGTCTCTAGCTTTTCTGGGAGCTTCGGAAAACCGATTTCACGTACAGACAGACGGACAGACGGACAGACGGACAGACGGACAGACGGACAGACGGACAGACGGACAGACGGACAGACGGACAGACGGACATCGCTTATTCGTCTTCCCTATGCATAAGGATCCAGAATATATATATTTTATGTGTCGCTTATTGATATTATAGAAATTACAAACGGAATGACAAACCTATATATACCCTTTTACCATTTTTGTTGGTAAAGGGTATAAAAAAATTATTTCAGCTGAAAAAATGTAAAAACAACACTATTAAAAAAAATGCTCAAAGCCAACGTACGGAACCCTTCGTGCGCGAGTCAAAGTCGCACTTTACTGAATTTATTTAAAAATATTCTCGTAGCTGTAGAATGCTAAACCAATTATAAACGCTGTCGCATTATAAGCAAAGCACGATAGATGCATTTGTGTGCGTGTATATGAGTGCCCTCTAGTCAGCCTAGAACCATATGCCTCTATGTCAACACTCTTTTCTCTAGCGACAATTGCACTAGTTGGAATGTCGACAACTTTCCTTTTATGCGCGACTAGAGATACGTTAGATACAACAGTTCTCGTGTATTTCTGGTGACATTGTCAATGAACGCGTCAATAGTTTGTTTTTCTTTTTTATTCTGATATGCAATAATGTTAAAAACTTACGTACATATATACGTATGTATGTATGTATTTAAGTTTGTTGCCCCAACCCTTATCAAATTGAAGACGAGGGTCACTAAAATGTACTAGTGAATCTTTAGTTCAAATGTATCCATATGAACGTAAAAGAATAGTGCTAAAGTCTACTGGTAGATTTTCAATGAAAACCCTATGTTATATGTCAATAGGCCATTATTAGATTGGCTGCGGTACACCTATTCAGTTGTACTATTCACACGGTGACTAGTAAATCACTATAATTTTACTATTGACATCGAGCGAGGAAATATCGATATTGTAGACTAAAGCCCCTAAAATTTACTAGTGAATCTTTGGTTCCAATGTCTTCATGTGGTCCCAAAAGAACTACTTAGTCAGTATTGCTACAGTCTAGTGGTGGATTTTCAATGACAAGCTAATGTTAAATGTCAATAGATAATTACATTGGCTGGGGTACACCTGGTCAGTAGTACTACTGACAATGTCACTAGTAAATCACTACAATTTCACTATTCGCATTTTCTGCAGGGAGTGCTAACAAGCAATGTCGTCAAGACTTCTTGTTATGAACAAACAGTCACCAAAGTAGTGTTGATACGTGTATGCTTGTTATTTTCCATATTGTACGTTTGAGTGTGTGTGTAAGATGTAGATGGTGAGCTCCCTGCAGAAAATGTGAATATTGAAATTGTAGTGATTTGCTAGTGACATTGTCAGTAGTACTACTGACCAGATGTACCCCAGCCAATGTAATTATCTATTGACATTTAACATTAGCTTGTCATTGAAAATCTACCACTAGACTGTAGCAATACTGACTAAGTAGTTCTTTTGGGAACACATGGAGACATTGGCTCCAAAGATTCACTAGTAAATTTTAGGGGCTCTAGTCTACAATATCGATATTAGCTCGCTCGATGTTAATAGTAAAATTGTAGTAATTTACTAGTGACATTGTCAATAGTAAAACTGAATAGGTGTACCGCAGCCAATGTAATCGACCATATCGAGCCATCACCGCTAAAATAGCTTAAGCGACACATTTTTTGGACTTCGTTTTTTTTTTTTTGACGAAAATCGACTATTTACGATCGCAAATAATCGATTTTGGTCAAAAAATGAAGTTAGGAAATTATGATGCTTAAGCTATTTTGGCGGTTATCGCACGATTTGGAGACATTTCAACTAAAGATTCACTAGTACATTTTAGTGACCTTCGTCTTTAATTTTATAAGGGTTGGACAACAAACTTAAATACATACATACATATGTAAGTAAGTTTTTAACATTATTGCATAGCATAATAAAAAAGAAAAACAAACTATTGACGCGTTCATTGACAATGTCACCAGAAATACATTAGAACTGTTGTCTCTAACGTATCTCTACTCGCGCATAAAAGGAAAGTTGTCGACATTTCAACTAGTGCAATTGTCGCTAGAAAAAAGAGTGTTGACATAGAAACATATGGTTCTAGGTTGACTAGAGGGCTATTATGTGTTTAAGGGAGGTTTTTTTAAGCAAGCGCACACAACTAATGTAAATGCATGTGAACGTTTGTTTGTGTACAGAAAAATAGAAGAGCATACACACAACGTGTATGTGTATGTACATGCATGACGCTTGTATACGCGCCCATGCGTAGAAAGAAGCAAGCATCACAAATTTTTCAGTCACGAAGTATTTTCTTCTTTGCTCCTATACTTGCAATAACTGCAACAAATTCTTGCAAACAGTGTTGCTTAGCGTTTGTTTTAGAAGACTTCGCTGTAGTAAAGCATTTGAAAAATCCCTAATGTCTTGAAAGTTCTTATAAATGGTCTTGTGCAGGACTTTAATCGGCAGGTTATTTTTCTATTTATCCAGCCGCCGCCGATTGTAGCGGCTTGCATCGGCTAAGAACTAGTTTGAAGTCTACTGATGATTTGGTTGAAGCGCCAATGAAATGCGTATATAGACATGCGGAACCAACAGCAAATAAGTTTAAATTATTGTACGTTCAGCTTTCATAGTATATATTTTTTCAAAATCTAATTCAAAACTCCATATGAAATCTTAAAAAAAAAATATTCAAGGCAAATATGAATAAAATTCCGCGTGAAAGGTTGCCCTTTTCAATTAAAATTGTTGTTTTGTTTTCCCTATTACTTGCTATTGTTTGAAATTGTGTACTGCGAAAAATCTTCTGCAGAATCTTATTATACCCTTTACCAAAAAAATGGTAAAAGGGTATATATAGGTTTGTCATTCCGTTTGTAATTTCTATAATATCAATAAGCGATCCATATAATATATATATTCTGGATCCTTATGCATAGGGAAGACGAATAAGCGATGTCCGTCTGTCCGTCTGTCCGTCTGTCCATCTGTCCGTCTGTCCGTCTGTCTGTACGTGAAATCGGTTTTCCGAAGCTCCCAGAAAAGCTAGAGACTTCGTTCTTGGACTGGTGTGTCAGAAATTTTCCAAAATAGATTGGTATTGAAATTCAGCAAAATGGACCAGACGATTGCAGAGCTGGAAAACGTAAACTTCATTTTGCCATATAAAAGTAACTACCGAAAACAAATTTTTATTTTTTTTAATAAATAAACTTATTTTACACATCAGTACGATTACAACTGGTATTTTAAATTAAAAAAATATAAAAAAATTAAAAAAACGTTTCCAGGGTTGGAAAACTGTAACTTTTTGTGTTATGTAAAATTAACTATGTCTAAAACTATATTAGTATTTTCTCGAGAACCGTAAGAGCTACAGACCTGAAATTTGGACACAGTGTGTAGACCTTTAGCCGCTACAACAACAAATACATGAGAATTGGAAATTAAAGGGTGTTCCAAAACGAGCAGCGAAAAATATTAAAATCCCATGTAATATACATACAATTGTATGTATGTATATACACTGGAAATTTGTAAGGTTAGTGTATTTTTATACAGACTACAAAAATTAACACTAAAATTTCAAAAAATTTAAATTAAAGGGTGTTCCATCAGTTAATGCAATTTTGACTATGCAATTTTGACAACTTGCTGTATCTTCGAAACCGTGAGAGCAAAACTCTTGAAATTTTCAAAAACGGTAAAACTAAAAAATCAAAAAATTATAAAATCGCCAAACCTAAAAAAATCGCCAAAACAAAAAAAATCGCCAAAACGAAAAAAAGCACCAAATTACAAAAAAATGTCTAAGACTAAAATAAATCGCGAATAACCGGAAAAATTGCTAGATGAAAAAAAATCGCCAAAATGAAAGAAAATCACCAAAATGAAAAAAAATCCCCAAATGAAAAAAATCGCCAAATTGAAAAAAAAATCGCCAAAACGAAAAAAACCCCAAAAAACAGAAAAAATCGCCCAAATGAAAAAAATCTCCAAAAAAGGAAAAAATCGCCAAAATGAAAAAAAATCGCCAAAATGAAAAAAATCGCCAAAACGAAAAAAAACCCCAAAAAACAGAAAACAAAACCCCAAAACAGGAAAAAATCGCCAAAATGAAAAAAAACCTAAATCAAAAAAAAAAATCGCCGAAATGAAAAAAAATCGCCAAAATGAAAAAATCTCCAAAATGAAAAAAAAGCCCCAAAAGCAGGAAAAAATCGCCAAAATAAAGAAAACCTTCCAAAATTAGAAAAAATCGTTTAAACTGAAAAAACTTCAAAAAAGCATAAAAGACACATTAAAAAATTCTCAAGACCGAATGTACGGAACCCTTCGTGCGCGAGTCAAAGTCGCTTTTACTGAATTTTTTAATATTAAAGGAATTAAATGAAACTAAGTTTTTTCTTATGCCCTAATTCTGTTCGACGAATGTATCGTCTTGTCTATGGACGAAAAAAAGCAGCAGTTTTGATTCTTTAAAACGATTATTATTTATTCTCTATGCTAGAAGGTTCGTGTATTTGCTTTATGATTTTGTTCCACACATTATATCCAACACATATTTTTTCATATATTTTTCAAACTATTGTATAATAATTAAATTGAAATTTTATGTTTTAAAAACATGGCAATAATATTTATATTTTTCATTGTCAAAGACAACAACCATTTTTGCAGAAAATAATTTAGAAACTTCAAAGACAAGAACTCAGAAGCATTTTCAAACAAAAACGTCCTAAATCTTCTTACTGAATTAGGGCATTATTTCGTTTTTGCTCTGTTCACTCAACTTATTTTATGTATTTTTAAAGAACTAGATTGGTATCAATAATCAGAAAAATCCAAAATTATGATTCCAGGGTTGGAAAACTTACACTTTTTGTTTTATGTAAAATTAACTACATCGTTCTAAAATTTTTTTTCTTTTCCCTTATAAGTTGAATATATTTTATGCTTCTGAAAGAAAAGTTTGGCGCATAAATATTAAATATTAAAGTATAATTAATTAATTAATTTTTTTTATTTCTTTGTTCACTTAACACACTTTATAAATTTTTTAAATCAGAAAAATCTAAAAGGTTGATTCCTGGATTGCTAAATTTATTGTTTTTTTTACAAAAGTGACTAGGTCAAGTTAGTTTTTTCTTTTTGTCTATTCCTGTAGGAATAAAACGGTTGCATAATACCACGATGTATACTATTCGCAATGGGAACTTTAAATCAAGACACTAAGCAGTTTTGCAACATCAATGATTATTAAACACGGGAAAATATAAAACTAGATAGTTTACTTGGTATGGACATCCATTACGAAGACTATTTTAGAGTTATGAAATAGCAGCACGGTTTTTGAACATCTCGAGAGCGAGTAAACAAGCCCCAATATTTTGGTAATGTATTGACGTGACGTCGATTTTGACTGAAAAAAGAGTGAATGTAAACTATATCTTAACCACAGAATTTAGAGTAAAATATTCAACAATTGCTATTATCGAAAATAAAATAATTGAATCAAATTCTTTAATCGAAAAATACTGAAAGGTCACTTACTATTAATTGCACAGCAGAATATAGCACTCTTACTTGTTCATAGTTGCCGTCATTATTCTATTTAAAAATGTGCTCCTTTTCAGCAAGTTTCAGAATATTCTTCTGAAAAGCTTAAATTGTTTTTTTTTTAAGTATATCTGTTTCGCTCTATCCGTATAAGTTTGCCGTTTATTAAAAATATATATAAAACTGGATAATTCATACTGGATGGCTCCGAAATAGAATTCATACTAGGTGCTCGCAACCGATCAAGGGACTTTTTTCGCCGCCTGAAATTTGAATAACGGACGGACATGGTAGCGAAAACAATAGCGTTCCTTTTCACCTTCGGTGTACGGAACCCTTAAAATGATCTGAACGCCTCTTTATACCATCTAACATGCGATTACACTTAAAATCTTAGTCCAATAAAAAAAAGTAGGAGTATTGTTATGTAATATGAATCGAAAAGTAAACTGTTAACATTTTATGTTATTTAAGCCTTTTTTTCGTTTCTATTTTAACAAGCTTCAATTTTTCTTTTTAAGCCACCCTAATGCAACTGAATTTAAAAATTGGAAAGCATACAAATACGTGTTACTATTAAGTCAATAATAAAAGTCTGTTGGGTTATTATATTGACACTACGTCTGATGGTTATTGGTTTGCCGCAGTAATAATGTATTTTTAATATACTGTGCGGCAAACCAATAACCAGCCGACGATAACAAAATGATAACAGCAGCCTCCTCCACTAATCAGCAACTAGCAGCACCAACCAAACTTTAGGCGAGAAGAAAATAGTGATTAGAATTATGAAATATTATTGAAGTCTATTTATTTAGATAGCACAATTTTTATGGTTATAAAAATAAGTTAAATAAATAAAAAATAAGTTAGATATACAGATATTTAAAATTACAAAATTAGAAAGCATCGCATCGTATCGCGTTCGTATATAAAATATAAACAGGGTGTGCGAAAAGAAACTTTTTATTTAGTGGATCGATTAAAAAAAAGAACGGAACAAAATAAAATCAAACAATTTGTTTCGTTTATTTTCGTACTTTGCTGTTTAGTACAAAGAAATCAAAACAAAAATAAATTTATAACTGTGATAGTGTTGATTATATTGGTTACGAACATCACTTCCTAACTCCTGTATCACACCATAAATAGCATAGCTATAAAAAGTCGGTAAAACGATTATAGTTAAGTTATTCGATTATAGAGGCTTAAGTTCCCATAATATTACTTATGTAGTGTGTATATGGACTTATATACTAACATTTTCATCCATTCTCGAATTAGAGGCGTGTTTGGCGTTTCATTCAAATGGCGCACATCTCTAATTTAGAAGAATCTACTACGCAATATTGTCAGCGAATTATAATTTTAGCGAAACTCTCGTATAAAACCTAAAAAAGCTTTAAAGCTATTGAGCTATCCAGAGTCACTCTTCCAATTCACAAACATAACCCTTTTTTGGGACACCCTGTACACGTGTGCAAATGTATATCTATGTGTATGTAATTTAATAAAATCTTTTGCAAATAACATTGTAAAATTTTTTAGAATGATATGCCAATTCTCGTTAAAAAATAATAAAAATAAAAATTACTTCAGCACAACAATTTACAAGCGTTTCATTTTGATGTTGTATTTAGAGGTCCTAGACCTTTAGTGTTGCCAATTTGGCATATTTCTATGTTAGATGAAGCACATTTTGAATTTCTGCATATCGCACGCTATTCTGAGTAGATATTTGTGTTTTTAGTGTTTAAACATTTCTAAGCAACTTTACATCATGTTGCATCCTCCAAATTGTTTTTCCATTTAATAATAAAATATGGGAGCACCAATTTATTTTCTTACTACTGTTAAATTAATTTTTAAAGCAAATATTTGCAATCAGAAAAATTTTTTTAACCATCTGCTTTCTATGAAACTGGGCAAATGCGTTAGGTTTTTTTTATAAACACAGTGTAACGCTAGAAAAATTGGCCGCAGCCACGCCCATTTATATACAAAATCAAATTTTAAGAATTTCTATTTATAATATTTTTAATGTTACAAAACTGTTTATTGCCACAAAGCAAACATCAAAAATATACATAATTTTTATTTGGTTACTTTTTTTGTCCAGAAAGAGGTTAAATTTTCCAACCCTGGAATTATATTTTTGAGTTTTCTGATTCTTAATACTAATTTCTATCTTTCTCAAAAAATATAAAATACGTTTAAACTTTAGACTTTAAACCAATCACCAATCTTATCAAAAACATAAAAAATATCAAGAGCACACGTTTTTCCCGTTTTATCCTGTTGCGCGCAACTTTCTTAATTTTTTCATCAGACCATAACAAACTACACACAAAAGGAATAGAGGTATCGGTCCAGCCACTCACGAGTGATGTCGTGACTAAAAAATTTATTAATTTAATTAAAAAAGTGCTTAAGTCGAGATAAGCTGATTTTGAGGTAACGATACCTCCGTAATTTATATATGTATTCGAAAATACTCTTGAGCTGTTTTTTTATATCATACTGTGTATTTATAAAACATAAAAAGAGAACAAAATTAGGTAAAACCTAGTTACTTTTCTGTGACAAAAAAGAATTGTGAGTTTTACAACCCTGGAATTATATTCTTATATTTTTCTGATTTCTTTCTAAAACATCAAATATGCTTAATTTATAGGGAAAAAGGAAAAACTAGTTTTAGTAAGTTAGTTTTATATACTAAGAGTTCAAGTTTTCCAACCCTGCCATAGAATTTGTTATGTTTTTTTTTTTTAATTTGAAATATCAGTTTAATTCTTACTGAAATACAAAATAGGTTTATTAATAAAAATTGGTTTTAGCTTGTTACATTTACATACTAAAAAGAGTGCAAGTTTTCCAACCCTGGCATCGAATTTTTAATGTTTTTTTTTACTTGAAATATCAATTTAATTCTTACTGAAATACAAAATAGGTTTATTTAAAGAAAAAAAGTTTTAGCTTGTTACTTTTATACACCATAGAAAACTTAAATTTCGCTCGATTTCTGACACACCAGTACAAGAGCAAAAGTCTGTGGCTTTTCAGGCAGCTTCGGAAAACCCGATTTTACCTACAGACAGACGTACAGAGCGGGACAGTGGGACAACGCTCATTCGTTTTCTTTATTTATAGAACCCAGAATATTACATTTTTCTTTTTTTTTATATTTTGTTGATACGTTTCTGGCAACACTGCTGAGGAGCATATTTTTTTTTTATCTTAGTGTAATTTTACAAAAATTATCTTGGGGCTCGTGTACGAAACAAATCACTCGCACCACAATATTTGCTAACACATCTTTAATGTTATCTAATCAATCATAAAAACTTTATTATTTATTTTTTCATAAAAATAATTTTTTAAAAACAAAAATATTTACGCAAAATTTTTGAATATTCCCAAGCTATAAATACTGCTTTAGCGGGTTGAAAATTCAACAGTTTGGCTTGATATTCCTCTCCGGCAACAATGAATTCGTTCGTTTCATTAAGTTTGTTCTACCTTTTAGTGGCGTTTGCTGCTGAAGTCAGTCCAGGTACAGGTTAAAAGTTCTAAATTTTATTAAATATATTAATTATAATTAATTTATGTTTTTTAATTTATTTTTACTATATAGCAAAACTTGGTTTTTGTACGACAGCTGATTTACAAATACGTATAAATGAATATGTTCGACTTGATCCTTATCGATGTGAAGTTAGAGTTTGTAACGAGGACGCAGTTTGGGAAACACATACGTAAGTTAGTGTAGTTAAAATGTTTGCTCGTACTTTTCTCCACAAAATATACCAGAGTTGAGGAAAATTACTTATAAAAAAAGCTAAAATCCGCTGATTTGATCACTGTTAAATGGGGCACAAATAAATTGTGTTTGTTTAGTAAGTATTTTTAGAAAAAAAAAATTTATACATTTATACAGAAAGATTTTGTAGTGTTGAACCAAAAAACACAATGTGCAAAATATTATTAATATTATATTAATATTATTATTCGCACGCAGCGAATGAAACTACAAAGTATAAAATGAAATTTTGTTAAAATAACACCACGCGAAATAAACAGTATAGAGAATTTGATGACTGTGTGAGCGAGACCATCCGAAAACACAATTATCTTCCGTCTCGTGGCATCTCTGTATATCCTCTGTGGTTTTCTCAATAACAATTGCTAAATTCATAAGCCTTGTTGTATAGTTTAAAGTTGTAATTGAAAACAAAAATTGCAACCATAATTGGGAGATTCAAATGGTAGTCTTAAGTGCCATAATGTTTTAAAATTTCTGTTTGAAAAAAAAAACATAAGAAAAAAAATTTTATATTAAAATGATTTAAGGCATAATGACACACACTATGACGCTTAAGAGTAATCGCCATAAAGCGGAAAAAATCGCTAAAAACGACAAAAATTACCAAAGAAAAAAAACGTTTTTTCATATTATTCAAATGTTAATTTTAAATGTCTTTTCAGCAACTTATTTACATAATTATAATTATATTTCAGATGCGACGAGCAAATACCTACACCAGGCTATAAGTTTGGTAATTTGGTAGACGTTACTGCACATTTTCCAGATTGTTGCAAGAGAGAAGAAATCAAGATTTCACCAGCTACTACTAGTTATATTTTTGAAGTACAATGCCCAATATAAATAATATATGTGTGTGTGTGTGTGTTTCTTTTTCAAATAAATAAAATAAAATGAAAAAATACTATATTTAAATATGTAACAGATGAAGGAACCGTTGAATCAGTTTAGAATTAGCATTTAGTTATTTATTTTTTGCAAAAATTACCCCTTGCCCACTGTCCTTATTTACTTCAGAAGTAAAATCTTTTGTTTGTTTTTTGTTTTGGGTCCAAGAAGTTGTAATTGTGAACTTTGGCAGCTTCAAGTGCTTTAATCAAAAAAAAAAAAAACAAACTCAAAATTTAATAAAATCAATATCATAGCATACGCGTTAACTAGATAACGTTTGACACAAACCTGTTATTACACCCATCTCCTTTAAATGGGTTTGATCTAGACTTTTGTCCAACAGTTCTTTTTGAACTAGTTCGTTCAGTTGCACACAAGTCGGGTCAAAAACATCATTGTGAATTAGACTTGGGTCGAACTCGTTCACTAGTTCATTTTTGCCACAAACCAATGATCAAACCCATTTAAATTACATGGGTTTGATCATTGGTTTGTGGCAAAAATGAACTAGTGAACGAGTTCGACCCAAGTCTATTGTGAATTAAATGGGTTTGAAACAAATTTTGATTCAAACGCTCTCAAACTAGTTCAAAAAGAAATGTTGGACGCAAGTCTAGTTTGATCAACAGATAGTGTCAAAAATTAACTAGTCCACGAGTTCGAACTATGTCAAAATATAAAAACGAATTGCTGATCCGAACGAACATGTTGGCTTTCATGTTGTATGTTCATACTTCATCTAAAACGAGCTACTGAAGTAGACTTGGCTTGAACTTATTCATTAGTTAATTTTTGACACCAACTAATGATCAAACAATTTTAAATTATATGGGTTTGATCATTGGTTTGTGTCAAAAATTAACTAGTGAACGAGTTCGTCCTCCCCAACCCCAAAGTCTAGATCAAAATCATGTAATTTAAATGGGTTTGATTGTCGGGTAGTGTTGAAACAAGTCTAGACTAAAATAGAGCCGGTTCAAACTCATTCATTAGCTAATTTTTTACACATATAATTTAAATGAGTTTGATCAAAACAATTAAATAGTAAACGAGTTCGACCCGAGCCAAATCGTCATTGGTCGGTAATTTTTGACACAAAAATATGCTCAAACCCACTTAAATGTTATGGGTTTGATCATGACTAGTAGACTTGGGTCGAACTCGTTAGCTAGTTCATTTTTGCCACAAACCAATGATCAAACACATGTAATTTAAATGTATTTGATCATCGGTTTGTGGCAAAAATGAACTAGTGAACGAGTTCGACCCATGTCTAATTATTACTGATTAAGTTCAACTCTAGTTTACAGCTTTTCATTTGGCCTTGCAGAGCATTTGCTTATGGCAGCTAGGATTCAGCAATGACAGTATAATAGCCGTCGCTGTGTCTGAGAGCGAGTCAGTGTAAATTAGCTAGGCATTAAGAAAATATCGTTGATCTCAATAGGTCAATAAATAAAAAAAAACGTGTATTTATTCGTTAGTCGACAATAAAGAGAACTATTAAATAAATAAAAAAAATTGTTTTATTTTTGAGCAAATCAAAAGAACTCACATGTTTAAAAAGGTTAAATGTAACATCATTGAATAATTTTTTGATGTCGTACAGTTCCACCTATATGTAGTTTTGTATATTATGCTTGTGCTAATGATTCTACAAGATTTGGATCGAACTCTGTCAGTAGCTCGTTTTTGACACAAACCTAGGATCAAACCTATGATCAAACACGTTTGAATTATACGGTTTTGAGCATAGGTAGAAAATGAACAATTGAATGAGCTCGATCAAACCCTAGTAAGCATGTGTGTTGCTGCGTATCGATGATTTTGTATCGAACTCTTTCAGTATTGCTAGGAACACAACTGGGACGAACGACAAATTTCGTCCACGTCGACGAATTCGTCGATAAGAGTTCACTTGATCGTCATGTAAAGCACAACAACGCCGAATTTACTCAGCGAATTCCTCTCTTATATTTGATAAAGTTGGTTGTTGTGTGTACAAGGACAAAGAGAGAGAGAGAGAAAATAGTTTTTTCGTCGTTCGTTGGCGTGCAAATTGTACGGCGGTGTTGTGTTCATTTTCATATGCACAAATGTGTTTAATTTTTTATAAAAAAAGTTCGCATCGAAAAATTCGTCGATCGTCCCAGTTGTGTTCCTAGCATATCTCGTTTTAGATTAATTTCTTTGGGTTTATTTTACGTCACTTGTCTACGTCGATAAATCACAAACAATTGAACACCTGACAGTCAGCAATAGAAGAGTTGTCGACGAAATACGGCCGCAAATGCTGTAAAAAGTTGTTGAAAATCGGTGTTCCAGATTGCGCCTTCTGGGCGCCAGCCGTGGCGGCCACATGGCAGAAATCATATTTAAACATTAATTTCATAAAATTTTCTCTCCAATAAAGCCCGTTTCATTGATATTTCCTTGTTTTATTATGATTTAAGCATGTGGCACTCTATAAAAAACACCCTTTATAAAAAAAGTAGAGTAAACCAGCTTTTGGTATTATAAACAAAATGGAGCTGAAAATCCGTTTTGCACAGTTCACAATTGATTAGTAATTAAAATTAGCAATTGTTTAATTAAATTACTGTGGGTTAAACCACTTCTGCGCTGATGGCCTCAATTTAAGTCTTAGAGGTATTAATATGTCATATGATTTGAAAGGAAAACAACAAACAACATTGTATGCTATTTATATTCAGATTCAAAAACCTTATTTTAGGTTCGTATTGCAAAGCATATGTATGTACAAGTTCGACATAGCCTGACACCAATTTTCTGAAAATTTCTTATAAATACAATATCACCCACAATGCAGCCACCCTAATGCTGCTGAATTGAAAAATTGAAAAGCATAAAAATACGTGTTACTGTAAAGTCAATAATAAAAGTATGCTGGGTTATTATATTGACACTGACGGTTATTGGTTTGCCGCAGTAATAATGTATTTTTAATATACTGTGCGGCAAACCAGTAACCAGCCGACGACTAGGCGGCAGCGGTAAATTTAAGGCGAGAAGAAAATAGTGATTAGAATTATGAAATATTATTGAAGAATATTTATTTAGATAGCACAATTTTTATGGTTTTTTAAAATAAGTTAAATAAATAAAAAATAAGTTAGATATACATATAAATATTTAAAATTACAAAATTAGAAAGCATCGCATCGCATCGCACTCGTATATAAAATATAAACAGGATGTGCGAGAAGAAACTTTTTATTTAGTGGATCGATTAAAATTTAAGTAAGGCCCTTTATCGAAACAATGTTTATTACTTTATTTAAATACACAACTTGGCAGTTTATAGCTTAATTGTAATAAGGTCCATATGCAAGCCCTCAAGTTGGCGGCACAAAAGTAAAATTTTTTATTACTCATTACCAAAGCCATCGTCGAAGTTAAATAACCAATAGAAAATGGCTGTTAAGCACAGCTTTATGAAAAATTTAATACGCCTCGTTTAACACCAGAGGCGCTGCTACACTGCATTATTAAAAACATGCAAAACAAGAAAAAAAAGCAGAGTTTTAAGAGCATAAAGCTTTCCTCTATCTCTTCCTTCAGCTTCTATCTCCTGTATTACTATCCCTTTCCTAAAGAAACTAACACCTATTAATAGTAGTAGGCATTCTTTGCCTGAGTGTTACTTCTCTTTGAAAAAAAATTGCCAAAAAGAAAAATCGCTGAAAAGAAAAAAGTTACCAAAAATAAAATAAAATGCAACAATATCACCCAAAGTAAAAAGATCGCAAAAAAAACTAAAATAAAAACGCCAAAGCTAAAATTATCGCTTAAGCTTAAAAAAAATCGTCGAAAAACGGAAAAAAAGACGAAAGGTGTCTAAGGACACCTGGTTATAGCTATGCTGCTTAGCTATACAAAAAAAATTAATGTGTTAAATAACAATGCAATAAGACAAATTGAGCAATACTTCTCATTGTTTTTTGTTTTTTTTTGTATCACTCACTTCAAAGAACGGAACAAAATAAAATCAAAAAATTTTTTTCGCTTGTTTTCGTACTCTACTGTTTAGTACAAATAAATCAAAACAAAAATAAATTTATAACTGTGATAGTGTTGATTATATTTGTTACGAACATCACTTCCTAACTCCTGTATCACACCATAAATAGCATAGCTATAAAAAGTCGGTAAAACGAAAAAAAGCTAAGACAAAAAAAAACCCAAAAAACAAATAAAATTAAACATTAAATAAATAATTAAAATAAAAAATCTACATCAGTTAAGTTATTCGATTATAGAGGCTTAAGTTCCCATAATATTACTTATGTAGTGTGTATATGGACTTATATACTAACATTTTCATCCATTCTCGAATTAGAGGCGTGCTTGGCGTTTCATTCAAATGGCGCACATCTCTAATTTAGAAGAATCTACTACGCAATATTGTCAGCGAATTATAATTTTAGCGAAACTCTCGTATAAAACCTAAAAAAGCTTTAAAGCTATTGAGCTATCCAGAGTCACTCTTCCAATTCACAAACATAACCTTTTTTTGGGACACCCTGTACACGTGTGCAAATGTATATCTGTGTGTATGCCATTTAATAAAATCTTTTGCCAATTCTCGTTAAAAAATAATAAAAATAAAAAATAATTCAGCACAACAATTTACAAGCATTTAATTTTGATGTTGTATTTAGAGGTCCTAGACCTTTAGTGTTGCCAATTTGGTATATTTGTGTGTTAAATGAAATACATTTTAAATATCTATTTGTATTTTTTGTCTTTAAACATTTCTAAGCAACTTTACATCATGTTGCACTTTACAAATTGTTTTTCCATTTAATAATAAAATATGGGAGCACCAATTTATTTTCTTACTACTGTTAAATTAATTTTTAAAGCAAATATTTGCAATCAGAAAAAAATTTTTATGAAACTGGGCAAATGCCTTAGGTTTTTTTATAAACACAGTGTAACGCTAGAAAAATTGGCCGCAGCCACGCCCATTTATATACAAAATCAAATTTTAAGAACTTCTATTGATGATATTCTTAATGTTACAAAACTGTTTATTGCTACAAATCAAACATCTAATTGCCAATACTGTACGTTCACTTTTATCGCCATATTATGTGAACTATAAATTCTTAAAGAAAGAAATAGTTTCAGAGATATAAAATGGAACATGTTCTTTGATTTATTTTAATTTAGCGAAATACTTTATGTTATTTCCATTTACTAAAAAAATAATGAGAAGTTGTTACCAGCTGTCAACGTACGACCATTGATTTGAAACATAATTGTGCTGAGCGCTAAACAGGCAACATATCACAAAGCTTCAAAAGACTAATGAGTGTCCACGTTTGTGGTTAAATTAGATTTTCATATCGAAATTGAACAATTATAAAAAAATTTACATAATTTTTATTTGGTTACTTTTTTTGTCCAGAAAGAGGTTAAATTCTCCAACCCTGGAATTATATTTTTGAGTTTTCTGATTTTTAATACTAATTTCTATCTTTCTCAAAAAATATAAAATACGTTTAAACTTTAGACTTTAAACCAATCACCAATCTTATCAAAAACATAAAAAATATCAAGAGCACACGTTTTTCCCGTTTTATCCTGTTGCGCGCAACTTTCTTAATTTTTTCGTCAGACCATAACAAACTAAACAGAAAAGGAATAGAGGTATCGGTCCAGCCACTCACGCGTGATGTCGTGACTAAAAAATTTATTAATTTAATTAAAAAAGTTCTTAAGTCGAGATAAGCTGATTTTGAGGTAACGATACCTCCGTAATTCGTATATGTATTCGAAAATACTCTTGAGCTGTTTTTTTATATCATACTATGTATTTATAAAACATAAAAAGAGAACAAAATTAGGTAAAACCTAGTTACTTTTCTGTGACAAAAAAGAATTGTGAGTTTTCCAACCCTGGAATTATATTCTTATATTTTTCTGATTTCTTTCTAAAATATAAAATATGCTTAATTTATAGGGAAAAAGGAAAAACTAGTTTTAGTAAGTTAGTTTTATATACTAAGAGTTCAAGTTTTCCAACCCTGCCATAGAATTTGTTATGTTTTTTTTTTTAATTTGAAATATCAGTTTAATTCTTACTGAAATACAAAATAGGTTTATTAAAAAAATTGGTTTTAGCTTGTTACATTTACATACTAAAAAGAGTGCAAGTTTTCCAACCCTGGCATCGAATTTTTAATGTTTTTTTTTACTTGAAATACCAATTTAATTCTTACTGAAATACAAAATAGGTTTATTTAAAGAAAAAAAGTTTTAGCTTGTTACTTTTATATACCAAAGAGAACTTAAATTTTCCAGCTCTGAAATCATTTTTTCAATTTTGCTGATTCTTAGCAGCGAGCTATTTCGCTCGATTTCTGACACACCAGTACAAGACCAAAAGTCTCTGGCTTTTCAGGCAGCTTCGGAAAATCCGATTTCACCTACAGACAGACGTACAGAGCGGGACAGTGGGACAACGCTAATTTGTTTTCTTTATTTATAGGACCCAGAATATTACATTTTTCTTTTTTTTTATATTTTGCTGATACGTTTCTGGCAACACTGCTGAGGAGCATATTTTTTTTATCTTAGTGTAATTTTACAAAAATTATCTTGGGGCTCGTGTACGAAACAAATCACTCGCACCACAATATTTGCTAACACATCTTTAATGTTATCTAATCAATCATAAAAACTTTATTATTTATTTTTTTAAAAACAAAAATATTTACGCAAAATTTTTGAATATTCCCAAGCTATAAATACTGCTTTAGCGGGTTGAAAATTCAACAGTTTGGCTTGATATTCCTCTCCGGCAACAATGAATTCGTTCGTTTCATTAAGTTTGTTCTACCTTTTAGTGGCGTTTGCTGCTGAAGTCAGTCCAGGTCATTATCAACATTCTAAGTTTTCTATATAAAAATTTTTTTATGTTATTTTAATTCTGTTTTTTTTTAATATATAGCAAATCTGGGTTTTTGTACGATATTCGATGGTGTTCTAACACCAGTCGGTCAGAGTAGTAGACGTAGTACCGTATGTGAAGAGATAGATTGTAAAGGGCACGAATTTTTCGAAGCAAAACCGTAAGTTACTGTGATTAAAGTCTCAAATTCAAAGTCTTTAGTTAACTAGTGAAGGTGGTCTAACCAATCTAAACTAATTTTCTAGACATATATTCCAAAAAAAAAATCAATTTTTATTTAAAAAACATGCAAGTGGCAGGCAGTGCTGAGTAGAGCTCGGTCCAACTCGTTCATTCGTTCATTTTAGCTACAAATCTATGATCAAATCCATTTAAATTACATAGGTTTGATCATAGGCTTATGGCGAAAATGAACGAATGAATGAGTTGGACCCAGCTCTAGCGCGGAGACAGATCTCAAAGTCTCTTTCAAACAGACTTGTATCGAACTATTTCAGTAGTACGTTTTTGACACAAACCTATGATCATACCCATTTAAATTACCTGTATTTGATCAATGATTTGTGCCAAAAACGAGCTACTGAATGAGTTCGATCCCAGTGTGTTGGATACAAGTCTACTTTAAGAACCTGTTCATATAAACCTCTAGCTCAATAATACCATTTAAAAATTAACATCATATCCGATCATTCTATTAACTTCCCCCTCTCTGCCATATGACTAAAAAAAAAATCGTTATATGATTTTGCTTTACCAGAAGCGTTACATGTCCTTTAAACACTTACATACATACTACAACTTATAATTATATTTCAGGTGTCCCCCACAAATACCTCGAAATGGCTTTGCACTTGGTTATGTGATAGACGCCACTGCACCTTTTCCAGATTGTTGCAGAAGAGCAGAAATTAAGCTTGCACCAGCTACTAAATATCTTTTTGAAATACAATGTCCAAAATAAATAATGTGTCTCATAAAAATTATATGTATATTTTTTCTTCAAATAAATAAAATGCAAAAATACTATATTTAAATATATATAAAAAACAAAGCATATTTATAGCGAACTCATTTAGAAGCTCGTTTTTTGGCACAAACCATGTAATTTAAATGGATTTAATCAATGGTTTGTGTCAAAAACGAGCTTTCGAAAGAGTTCGATACAAGTGGATGATGATTACACATGAACGTTTTTGCCATCAGCTGGTGCCATTCTCTGTTTTTCAATTCGTGTTACAAACAGAGTTCGCTGCTTGTAATTTGAATATTCTTTAGATGTTAACACACACTTTTCAGTACATTTTTGTTTAACATCCGAGATATAAATTTTTAAGAGCGAATTGAGGTGAAAATACTATATATGAATCAGGGATGGCAAAGTTGGTAGAATTGTATTTTTTTTTATAATATTGAAACTCGAAAAGTTGAATAGTACACCAATGGTTAATTTGGTATATTTAAGGAATCTCCCCAGTTTTAGGAATTTCATTCCCCATTTATTTCCATTGTTCAAATGTGAAAATTGACATATACACAATTTTCACTTTTGAACAATTATAGTCATATGCTTCTCACTTGAAAATAGTGGTGTGCCAGCGAAACGCAACGAGAAAATTAAAAAATGTGAACTCGTCTATTTCAAAATTACTTTTCTTCTAAGTTCGGATGCTAGAGCACATGCTATTAAATTTGTATATTCTAAATCAAGGCGAATCCATAACAGCTAAAGTTGAAAACACAGCTGATCTACTTTTTTTTTTGCCTAATTCAAGGCGAATTCATATAACTGTTGGCTCGTGTGTCAAAAGTTGTTTATATACAGAGACCAGCGCCAGGCGATTTTTTCGGCAGCTGCTGCTCTTGAGAAAATCATCGGCGGTAGCTGAGCACAAATAAAATGAAAATCAATTTTAAGATAAAAAAGTAATTAAAAAATAAATAAAATAATTGTAATATATGTATATAATAAATATTGTGCATGGAGAATTATTGGCTGTGAGCCATCATGGTCTTCCGTAGAATGATATATAAAAAGGAGGAAAGCATTTCGCATCTTCTCTGCTTCTCCGTCTGCACTTCCTTGGCAGAATATCCTTCAATAGCCTGTTCGAGCTATCGGAAATAGGACTTAGAAACCTAGACTTAGGAGGCTTCCCCTATGGCACGTGTATGTACTAGACCCTCTCCTGTCCCACTTCTCCTCTCCTTTACTCTCTTTTATTCTACAGAAACTCTCCATCTATATCCTCTCCACCTACATCCTCCCTATACACCCGGTCTCCCCCTTATTCTTACACTTTCAACTTACAGGCAGCACAAAGAGATCATCGTTTTGGACCCAAATGAGCTAGACACCTAAAATTTTCATTCTTCACTAGCAGCCTGCTAACCTAACCTAACCTATCATGGCATATGTTATTAATGAACAAATAACACCAAGGTTTGTTGTAAATATTTTGACTAACACATAGTTGAACGGAACAACTAGCTGTTTTCGAAAGCCACTAAACCTTCATCATCAGTGTTCTTTTGTGCTTGGTCCACTGTGTGTGGTGTCAGTTGATGTAGATTTATGCTTTATATACTCAGCCATCATTGCAAATGGAATATGTGAATTGTTTTTGATTCATCTTATTTGAATTTGCTGAAAGCTTTTTTGTAATGAAAGCTCAAATACCATATGGTTTTTATTGTTTGTACTTTGTTCTAAATTTCTACTTTAACTTTAACATCTGAACTCACAAGCAAATTTGTTTAGCCTTTGCTCTGGCTACCAAAGATTATTTTCATAAAAATAAATAAAAATAATTCCAACTAAAAAAAATATAAAAAATATTTTAATATTCTCGATCCCATCCCTGGTTCTCCTTCATTGTTGCTAAAACTTTATATTTTGTAGTAATTGTTATGCTAACTCATTGAGAATTATTTTCCTAATTGCATATTTGTTCGTTTTATTTTGTTTTCTGTAAAAGCATGTTTACGATTGTTATATTTGCTACTGTTGATACGATCGCAACAGAGAACTGGATGAGTTGATTTTCTTTTGCTGTTCACTCACATTTACAATGCTTTTATATTACTAATGATGTTGCTTGCAGTGTTATCTCTCTAACAACTGACTGTCATTAACTAACTCTTATTTTTTAAGTACAAGTAAATAAAAACTTCTTACTGTATTTTGATTGTTTTGTATAATAATCAAATTACTCACAAAAGCATGTTGGACAGCTGTAGTCTTAGGTTGATAAAACTCAAGACTTCATACATTTTTAAAATAGATTTAAAGAACTTTTGAAAAGTGTTTTAAGAAAATTTAATTTTTTTTTTTAAATTTAAGGAGCTTTTGGAAAGTGTTTTAAGAAAATTTTAAATTTTTTTTAAAATTTAAATAACTTTTGAAAAGTGTTTTAAGAAAATTTAACATCATGAAGTCAGAAATAATAAGAATAATGTTTTTCAAGATGTATTCAAAACAATCATAATGATTCACTGCTTTTGTAAATCATATGAATAAACAAAATTTGCCCGCAATGGCAAGCATTTATTAACAACAGTTTTGTGAATATGAATCATGCATTAGCAACTTTAAGTTTTTTTAATGCTAAGTGCTAGATAAATATTAATTTGTCAAAAAGGGAAAATTATGCCGTTTGATTCGTAATCATGCAGATCTCTGGATAGCAACTACAGTGCATGTGTATGGTTGTTGTATTTTATTACTCTTGGTATAGTGTGCGTGTGCGTGTGCGTGTGCGTGGTTGTTGTTATTATTTTATTGTAATGGTTAGTTGTAAATAAAAAGTGCAAGGAAGTAAAATAATTAATACAGTGTGGGAAAGAAGAAAGAGACATTTGGTATGATGAGGGGGCTGGTGTGATGAGAAAAGTGTTGTATATAAATAAATGTGTTTTTCGGTATAGCAAAATCAAAGCTTTCTAAAATAAGTTTCTAATGATTGGTTCGGAAAGAGGAGATAAAATAAAAAATATGTTTATCAGCGTTTCAAAAATTTTGCACCTGAGTGTCACTCATATTTAAGAGGACTTGGAAGCTCTCACTCTGGTTTAAAAATTGTGTGGCAAATCGGCAGCATTTTATCTACTAAGGATAATTTTTATTAGGCTTGGTTTGAACATGGGACTGGATTATACTTATATCGAACTCTTTCAGTAGCTCGCTTTAGGCACAAGCCTATAAACAAAGCCATTTAAATTACATAGGCTTGATACAAGTCTGGTCTAGTGTGTGTACTATAATACTCATACTCGTTTGAGTACCGACCTGATATGATATGATTCTCTGATATCTACACAGAAAAAACATTATTTTCTATTTAATTACTAAATTGAGGAAAATTTCAATAATTTATCTACTGGGAAAAAACTACCACAGAATTTATAAAACGAAAATTTAAAAAAAAAATAAAATATAAAACAAAGACTTATCCTACATTTTTCTGGGTGCACAGAAAAAAATAGTTTTTTAATTTTTTCCAACAATTAACATTTTTGATTCATACTTTAATTAAACTAAAGTTGATTTTAATTGAATTTACTGCTCTATCAAAAAAAAAGTGTTATTAGTGTTATTTTTGTAGTATTTATTATATTTTTTATATTATTAGATTTTGTTATTAATATTGTAATTAAATCTTTTAAAATTGTTAATAAGTTTCTTAATTTAATTTTTAAAAATATTTCAATTACAGGTTTAATTAAATTTTATTAACATTTATTAAAATTGCAGTGAGTGTAATATTTTCTTAATTGAGAAAATCAAAACAAATTTAATTAGAAATTCTTGATAGATACAATACCCGTGATTGGTTAAAAACTAATTAAATTTTTAATTGATTGTTCGTTTTTTTTTATTTAATTGAATCTTGCTTTTTTTGATACTTTCTAAATAGCTTGAAATTAATGAATGCCCTTTTTTCATAGAATGTGCCTTATAGATAATTTAATAGTAATATAATATAATAATAGTAATATAATATATAATATAATAGTAATTACGTATTTGCATATGCACTTAATAATATTGTGACTTGTGAAGGATATATAATAAGCAAATAAATCCACTATTCATGTTGAACATTGCAATTCTAATAATAAATATTATTTTCTGCAATATTAATTTCTTCTCTGCGGCAACAATTTGGAAAAGATGCGCTAGCGTCTATAACATTACCAAGTCCAAAGCCTTCTCGAGGTGTTTGTTCGGGACAGCTGAAATATAATTAAACGAATTTATGTATGTAAGTGTGTGTTAATAAATCATGTAGGGGCTTGTAAAGCAAAATTGTACAAGTAAACATTTTTGAATTTGGCAAGGCAGAGATAATGAAGCTAACAAAATGAAAACTAAAAAATACCAAAATTAAAAATATCGCCAAAACAAAAAAAATCGCCATAAACCGAAAAAATCGCAAAAAACTGAGAAAATCGTTAACACGAAAAAACAGCAAAAACTGAAAAAATCACCACAAATAAAATATCGCCAAAAACCGAAAAAACTGCATAATTAAAAAAAAATCGCTAACTAAAATAAATCGCCAACAGCTGGAAAAATCACTAAAACGAAATAAAATGAAAAAATCTCCAAAAAACCGAAAAAATTGCCAAAAGTAAAAAAATAGCTAACAAAAATTAATCACCTAAAATTAAAAAAATCTCCAAAATCTGAAAAAATCGCCACAATTAGAAAATTGAAAACAACCGAAAAAAAAAATACAAAATTAAAAAATAATCGTCAATCAAAATAAATCACCAACAGCTGGAAAAATCGTTAAAACGAAAAAATCGCCAAAAACCAAAAAAATCGTCAAAACTAAAATGATTCCCAAAAATCTGAAAAAATCGCCACAAGTAGAAAATTGAAAACAAACGAAAAAAAACTACAAAAATTAAAAAAAAATCGTCAATTAAAATAAATCACCATCAGCTGGAAAAATCGCCATAACGAAAAAATCGCCAAAAACCGAACAAATCACCAAAACTTAAATTAACCTCAAAAAACTGGAAAAATTTCCTAAACGAAAAAAGCCAAAACCCAAAAAAAAAATCGCCAAAACTCAAAAAAGTTGCTAACTAAAATGAATCGCCAAAAAATGGAAAAATTAAACAAAATATCCACCAAAAACCGAAAAAATGGCAAAATTAAACAAATCGCCAACTAATTTAAACTGCCAAAATGAAAAAAATCGTCAATTAAAATAAATCGTCAAAAACTGAAACAATCGTCAAAACGAAAAAATCGCCATAAGTCAAACAAATCGTCAAAAATAAAATTAATCTCAAGAGACTGAAAAAATTAACAAAACGAAAAAACACCAAAACCAAAAAAAAAATTTGCCAAAACAAAAAAATATCTCAAACTATAATAAATCGCCAAAAAATAAAAAATCGCAAAAAAAACGGAGAAATGGCAGAAATAAAAAAACACCAACTAATTTAAAACGTCAAACCTGAAAAACTCGCCAAAACGAAAAAATCGCCAAAACAAAATGTAAAATTGCCAAAAACCGCAAAAATGGCAAAATTAAAAAAATCGCCAACTAATTTAAGCTGCCAAAATTAAAAAAAATCGGCAATTAAAATAAATCGTCAACAACTGGAGCAATCGCCAAAACGTGAAAAACGCCAAAAACCAAACAAATCGTCAAAAATAAAATTATTTTCCAAAGACTGAAAAATCGCCAAAAACAGAATAAATCGCCAAAACTAAAATTAATTTAAAAAAACTGAAAAAATTGCCTAAACGAAAAAACGCCATAACCCAAAAAAAATCGCCAAAACTAAAAAAATCGCAAGCTAAAACAAAGCGCCAAAAATAAAAAATTCAAAAAAAACCGAAAGAATGGAAAAATTAAAGAAATTGCCAACTAATTTAAACCGCCAAAAACTGAAAAAATTGTCAAAACGAAAAAATCGTCAATTAAAATAAATCGCCATCAACTCGTCGGGTGGTTATTGGTCTGCCGCAGTAATAATGTATGTATTTTTATATACTGTGCGGCAAACCAGTAACCAACCGACGAACTGGAAACTAAAAACGAAAAAACCGAAAAGTATAAAAAAACGAAAAACAGCGCCAAAATCCGAAAAAACTTAAACGTCAGGCGTTTTTTGAGTTAATAATGCAAAATAATTCGGCATTTATGTATTTCTCGAAACTTAAAATTTACCGCATGAACGAATATCTCATAAACATCATATTAACCACATTAACTTACTCATGTATTTCGAATGATCCACTCCAATTACAAAATATCTCTTCACATACATAAGGACGTCGAGAATATTCACCGACACTTAATTGTAAATTATCATTCGAACAAAAACCCAGATTTGCTAAATAATAAAGAATAAATAATTAAAATAAAAGAACATTAAAAATTTTAATAAAGAAAACCTAGAACGCTTACCTGGACTAACTTCAGCAGCACACACCACTAAAAGGTAGAACAAACTTAATGAAACGAACGAATTCATTGTTGTCGAAAAGGAATATCAAGCCAAACTGTTGAATTTTCAACCCGCTAAAGCAGTATTTATAGCTTGGGAATATCCGCAAATTTTGAGTAAATATTTTTGTTTTTAAAAAATAATTTTATGAAAAAATAACTCAATAAGTTTTTATGATTGATTAGATAACATTAAAGATGTGTTAGCAAATATTTTGTTTTGATACACTCGTACACGAGCCCCAAGATAATTTTTGTAAAATTACAAGTTGTAAAAATATGCTGCTCGAAGGTGTTGCCAGAAACATATCAGCAAAATAAAAGATAAAGATAAAAATAATACAAAAAAGAATTAAAAAAAACAACAGATAAAATAAGGAAATAAGCATATGGGTGTGTAGGCGTTTTCAAAGCTTGTGTCAGGCCCTTTTTGAAGGGCGGGTTAAAGCTAAGGGTGTTTAAAACCTGAAATAAGAGTCCGGCAGTGCAACACGATGTCATTAAACATGCTTAGAAATGCTTTAGAGCAGCTACGTCCAAGTCATATGCACAATGTGTAAACTGTTATAAAAAGCTTTTTGTGCTTTCACACCGACGAAAGTACAACATCCATAACAACAACACAACAGACAACAATGCTTGCTCTTACTTTGCAAAGAAACAAGAACAAATTTAAGAGCTTTCAAAGCTGTTTATCTCTAATTCAAATATCAGTGGATGTGTGTTTGGACGTGGCTACTTTAAAGCTAAAAACAGTGTTTAAAAAACTTAAGTCGAAGTAGGAAAAGTCATAAAATTTTTAATTTTCGCTGCTTTTGCTTTTTCCAACTGTTTAAAATGAAACAGTGCTTTTGCTTGTGCTTGTGAAAATAATCAACAGTCGCAGTCGAACCAGAAGCAGAAAACGAATCATGAACAATTGTGCAGTACTTTCAGCAGTCGACGATTTCAAAAGTTTGAATTTGATTTGCTGTTACTTTTGGTTAGTTTCGCTGGTAAAGGCATAGGCAGTCTGTGTGCTTTTGTATGTACCAAACAGTAACAATCGAAGAAGCAAAAGCTCTTGCTTTTAGCAGGTTGCGTCAACTATTTTGTGGTGTTTGTCATGTTTTTGTTGTTGTTCTTGCACATCAGACAAGAAGCAAAAACAAAAACCACTCTACTGCGATTGCTTAAAACTTCTAAAGGAAAAAGTTTTAGCTTCTTCGACTGTGACTGTTTGCGACTTCCAAAAGCATATAAACTGCTTCTGCTTTTACTTGCGATACTAACCAAAAGCAAAAGTAAATCAAATTCAAACTTTTTAAAATTTTAGACTGCTGAAAGTACAGCGCAATCGGTCATAAATCGTTTTGTTATTTTGCTTTCACTAAAACTGTTGTATTTTTCAAAAGCGAAAGCAGAAGCAAAATGAAACGAAATGAAAAGCATTTCCATACATTCAAAATATGCTAAATTGGCAACACTAAAGTTCAATGACTTCTAAAAAATATACATATGTATCTAAAAGTAAATGCTTGTTGTGCTAAAGTATTTTTATTTATTTTTTAACGGATTATTTATTGTATATCAGTCTGAAAATAGTTAATAATAGATTACAATGTTATTTTCTAAATATTTTATTATTTTACTCGTACATGTACGCAGAGCTTTATATACACATTTGTACACAGAAAACATTGCCTACTAAATACCTCATAAAATAGAACAAAATTAATAAGATAAAGTACGTAGTAGTGTATAGTGAAAAAAGTCATATCGTTTAAATGGTGGCATATTGACCATTTTCGTGGTGTATCGTCTTGATCTTGAGTCAATTTAATTCGGACTCGGTCTAGTATTGTAGTAAACTGCACTGAACATGTTCGATGTGGTCGAACACAGGACCTATCAAATAGTGTAAATATAATGTTAATTGCTCCCTTCAATGTGACTCTGGGATCAGTCCCGTAACTATACTTCGATATTAACCTAAGCTTAAATGGTATTTATACTTTTGAAATGTGAGTGGCCCTGTGGTCGAGTGGGTAGTGTGCCAGCCTGTCATGCACGAGGTTGTCGGTTCGAATCTCAAAAAATTTTCAGATTAAAAATAATATGGCATTGCATTTGTAAGAGTGGTCACGTGACTAGTCTTGTGTCAGTTCCATTTCCTGCAGGGATACTACATACATATGTATGTAGTATATTGTAGATGTTATTTATAATAACAATACAATAAATAATTGTACAAACATGCTTATACAAAAATGAAAAAGATCATGCAAAAAATTGTCGCTATGTCTATTTATAGAAACGAAATAGCAATACACATCTTAAAATCAAAAAGATTTCCTTATTAAAAAAATCAGTATAATAGTTTACACATACTCATATAGGAACCTACTAAAATCAAGAAGAAAACCTTATTGACAAAATCAACAAGGCAACCTAATAATATCAAGAAGAAAACCTTTTTAAAAAAATCAAGAAGGCAACCTAATAAAATCAATAAGAAATCCCTATAGTTTACAATTTATAAGAAAACCTAATAGAATCAAGAAGTTTTTCTCTATGGATTGTTTTTTTGGTGCCAAAAATAACGGGAATTGAGTAAAAAAGTTGTGAACAATAAGATTTCTTCTTGATTTTATGTGGTTTTATTCTTGATAAAATTAATAAGATTTACCACATAAAAACAATACGGAATCTCTATGAAAAAATCTTCGCTTCTTTCTGCTGGGATACCCCTTAGCCTAAAAACGTTGCATAGAGAAAATCTTCTTGATTCTATGAGGCAGTTTTTTCATAGGTGTAAATTGGAAGAGTGTGTCTCTATACTTCAATCGCGTTAAAGGTTTTCTACGTTGCTTTCGAGAGTTTTACTAAAATTGTAAATCTTTGAGTATACCCAGAAAAAAAAAATGTAAATGAACGCGTTAAAAATGAAATAGTGTTTCAGTGCTCTTGACCATTTGTTTCTTCGAATGCCTTCTGAATGTCATTGCAAATCATAAATAAAGCTATAGTTTTTGAACTCATTAAAAACGCATACGATATTGCTGGATAATGTATTGAAATATATATCTAGCGAAAAAGGCTTTAACACATTTTCATAAAACAAAAATACAATAGCTCATACATAGACTTTAATAATCTTTTACTACTCTAATCACTATTTTGTTGATGACTAAAGTATGTTGCTGCTAGTTGCTGAATAATGGAGAGGCTGTTGCCGTCTAGTCGGATGTAATAACCCAGCAGACTTTCGCTATAGACTTAATAATAACACATGCATACTTTGCTCTTTTATAATTAAGAATTTTCAGAGAGACGCTGCAACACTCCATTAATAAAAACGTGCAAAATGCAGAGTTGTAAAAGAATGAAGCTCTCCTCTATCACCTGGCGTCTCTATCACTATCCCTTTCCTAAAGAAGGTAACACCTAGTAATAGTAGTAGCCATTAATTGCCTGAGTGTTACTTCTTTAAAAAAAAAAAAAAAAAAAACTTGAGTGCTTCTACTTACCATATTAAAAGTAAGTTTGACTTTGGAGATTTCAAATTTCAAATTAGGTAAATGCGACGAAATTTCACTGGCAACACTGGTTCATGGTGAGAGCATAACGCACACAATCGTAAAATGTAATGGTATTTGCAGATTGCCGACCACTGCAGTAAATTCTCTTTATTATGGTTATACTATTTCTACTCTCCTGGCTTGCCTTGAAATCAGGAAAGATTTTTAATTTGTTCTAGTAGTTTGCTATACAAGGTTAAAACAAGAAGCAGTTTTATGCTTTTGCTATTAGCAGTTTCATTTGTAGACCGACCACAGCCTTTGCCACAGTCAGACATTTTAGTTCTTTTTTTCCTCTTTCAGTGCGTTACAGCTTCACTTTGTTGGATTAATTCGTTGGATTTTGTAATAGTGATGTACATAATCAAACAAGTGTATGTACGGCAAGCACACACACACACACACGCACACACACACATACATGTGCACAGTGGAACAACATGGTGTTGTGAGATTATTTGTTATAGATATTGTATAAATTAAGTGAAGGTTTTGTAAATGTTTATATTTTATAAGCAGGAAGGTTTTTTATAAGAAATATAAAAAGATTTGAGAGCACAAAAGTGTATCACTTGAATTTAATTGGAGCAAGTCTTCTACCTCCTCAAAACGTAAGTGCTGTCAACTAACGACTGAGTATAAGTTAAAGTTTCCATAATAATAATAAATAAAACATTTTTATTTTCTTTTAATTAAAAAAATTAAAAAAAATTAAAACCTTCATGAATATAAGTCAAATCTTGTAAAGCGTGAGAGGACGTGAGTGTGAGTGATAAAAACAAATTTCTTCCTTCCATAATAATAATAAATAACAAAGTTTTAGTTTTTTTTTAAATTAAAATAAATTTTAAAAAAATCAAAATTATCTCGTATTACGAATATTACAAAAAAAAAAGTCGTCAAGCGTGAGAAGACGTGAGCGTGAGTGATAAAAAATTTTCTTCTTTGAGATTAAATAATAATAATTTTAAGGGCGTTAGGAGGCAAGTTTTGGAAGTTTGATTACAAAAAATTACTTAATCGGTCTTGCTGTTGGGCTGTAACTAATTTTGGCCACAAAAATGGTTAGAAAAAATCCATAGTGCAGTGTACTTAGAAATTTGTTAATATTTATGTTTTTACTTTTATAAATATAAAATCATAATATAAAATTTTTACTAAATTCTAAACGGAATATATATTTTGAAAAAAATTAACAAATAATTTCAAATCGATAGTCCTTTAGCTGGCCGACTTAAAATCGCTAGAGTTCATTATTTTTTCTGTACAAAAAAATGTTTTTCAGAATCGGCCTGATAGGGTCTTGCATCAGGAGTCTAATCACCGCTTTCAATAACGAGCTGATTCGATCGCGTTTTTTAATTTGAGATTAAGGCATTTGCTATCGAACAATGTAATATTATGGCATGATATCGAATGCCAAAATCTTTCGAAAGAATATGCTAAATCTAGCAGTGAAAATGCTAAAATGGCTAGAATGAATGATGACTATTCTCTTGCGCGATGAATATTGAAGTGTTCACCACTTTCAGTGTTTACTTGGTGGTTTGTGAGTCCGCACAGTTATAGTGAAGACTAGTGTTAATATTTTGTTTTTACTGAACGCAGATCTTTGTGCACATTTCAAAAGTTATCTTTAAATCTTGTATTTCATTTTGTTCATTGCATTTCAATCTAGATCTTTATTTTGTAACATTATGGGGTAATCCAATTTCTGGAAAGCTTTTTATGATATAAAAGCTCTCAAATTTACCATCTCTAAGTTACAACAGTGTTGCCATGTTTTAGTCTTTTCTTCAACAAATTCGAATAGGATGAATCAAAATAATTCTCATATTCCAGTCGCAATGAAAAATATGTATAAGAAGCTAAAGTTTACACCAATTGACATCATCCATAGTGGACCAAATACAAGAACGCTGGTGATAACTGTATGATGGCCTTCGGAAACAGCACGTTGTTCCGTTATGCTAGTTTTTTTTTTATATAATAATTTACAATTGTTCTTAGTGTAATTTGTTCATTCACAATCATCGCTTATAGTTTGGCTTACAGAGCGGTACGAACGTTAGACTAATCGAATTATAAACAGAGAAACAAACAAGTTAGAAAAAAAACTTAACTAAAAACTAGCTTTAATATGTACATATATTTTTTTTTAAAGAAGAAACAACACGCCAATCGTGTAAAAATTCGATTAGAAATGCGAGTCTAATATGATTCGAATAAGAGTCGAAAATTGCTAGTTAAACGTTTGAAAAATTACTCGGAAAAGCTTCGCAGTTGATTTTAAGCTCTACGACAAATTGTGTCGAAAATGAGTCGTACTTTATCACACACGCCAGTCTTAAAAGCCTCTCACAGAAGTCTAGCGGCTATGGTAACACTTTCTTCCGAAAGAAAACAGTCATATTCGACTAAAAAACGAGCGCATAAATAATTATTTTCATCTCGCAGATCAGTCGAAAAAGACTTGAATATAAGCAACAATTTCTGAAAATGCTGACTGGCACTGCTGCACCCGTGTGTGGCGTGGATATGATAGATCATGAACAACAACGAGTATGTACATATATATTTTTATATTAAAGTGTTTTTATCACTTCAACACATTTACGTTCTATTTTATCAAACCCAAAAAAAAGATAAATTTACTGAACTTTTTTTCCCTTTTGCCAGATTCTAAAGACTGCGGAAAAATCGTTGCACCAATACCCAATTACAATGTATGCAATAATTTTTAACCATTCAGCTGAATACATCAATAATTGTTTATTTGATTATTTGCATTTTTCTAGAGGAAAAATAATTCAGCAAAGGCAAATGCTACAAAAAGAAAACATAAAACAATTAAAAAATAAATTTGAAGCGCAAACATATTGCGTTTTCCCACTGGTATGAGTAATTGGAAAATGGGTGATCAAATTGCAAGCATTATTTATATTCGAGTGACATAAAAATGTTATTTATTTATTTATTTGCGAGCAAATATATTTTACAAATGGGTAGTAAATTTTATAGACACAGACAGCAGCTAAATAGGCAATTGAATCGAGTGAAAATGTTATTGCACAAAAAGATTTTAGCTTTTTGTAAATTTAAGAGAGGCCAAGAGCTTAAATTATTTATATTTATATACATATGTATATATGTACATAAAAAGTTTCAGGAAAAAATTTTTTCCGATCTCTGAGTTTTTTAAATTCAAATAAGCTTTAGATAAAGCTCAAAAGCTTTACATAGTTTTATACGACCAGAAAGTAAAAAAAACTTTGTTTTCTGCTAAAAATTATTTTAAAATGTCCGGAATTTTTTTTTAGAAATTTAAAGTTTTCCTCTAACTTTTTGATGCATGTGTATTTTTTGTAATTCTGTCTAGTCTTCTCTGTCTTAGGACATTGTTATGTAGGAAAAAGTGTGATGTTACCGAAAATAAAAGATAGAAATGTTAACAAGCAACATGAATGAAGCCTCTAACTTTTTAAGACTTAGTTCAGCAATTCTCGGCGAAAATTTTCTCTTGCATAGCCTTAAGAACGAAATAAACTGCAAAACTATTTCAGGTATTATGCAGCAAGTCTCTATAGCAAATTTCAGTTTAATCGCTGTAAGAATTTGCGTGCCCCCCATATATCCTTTATTTTTAAATGTGACTATTAGCTAAAATTATTGCTAAAACTAAAAGAAACTGCGTAAAAATTGTAAGAAATGTAATGTAAAACTCCAACAGTGCAAGAATTTGCTTTCCTCCCATATATCCTTAATTTATAAAATTTAAATTTTAGCTACATATCTACATATATATATAACCAAAATACAAAAAAAAACCGCACTACAACTTGTCGTTTTATAAAGTAAATCTGTATGGTAGTTTTTAACTCAAACGGTTGAAGGACTTGCCTGGCTCCCATATATCCTTAATTTATTAATTTATTAATTTTAAGCAAAAAAATTAGATCCAAGTAGAGAGCAATTTCTATGTGGTAAATTTCAGCAAGGTCTTGCTCATTCGTCATATATCCTTAATTTATAAAATTAGATTTTTGGCTACAAATACATATAATCAAAATACTAAAAAGCTGCATAGTAATTTCCATAATTGTAATATCAAGCTCTTTGTTAAGTCTTAGCTCATTCGATACAAGGACTTGCCTACATCCCATATATCCTTTATTCATAAAATTTAATTTTTTTTAAATTATGATGAAAATTAAGAGAAACATTTTCTAGAATGGTAAGGAAGGCTATATTATGAAATTCAGTTTAATCGGTGCAAGGACTTGTATAGTATCCACATATTCTTAATTTCTAAAATAAAAGTTTTAGCTAAAAATACAACCAAAATACAATAAAAACTTCATAGCAACATGTAGAATTCTGTAGTTAAGCTCCATGGTAAATTTCAGCTCATTCAGGACAAGGACTTGCCTACCTCCCATATATCCTTTTTGCATAAAATCTAATTTTTGTTTACAGTTATGATCAAACTTAAGATAAACTGCGTTTTAATTTCTAGAATTGTAAAACAAAGTTCTATGGTAAATTTCAGCTCAACCGGTTGAAGGACTTGCCTATTAACATTTTAAAATGTGTAAAAATTCTTTAAGAAATTAAAAGCTTTACTCTAACTTTTTTGATATATGTGTACTTTTTCAAATTTTTTCTAGTCTACTCTGCCTGGAGCAGTCGTTAGAACCTTGGTATGTAGGACAAAGTGTATTTTCTGTTACCCACTATAACATAATTTCTTAAGACTGAGTTCAGGAAATCTCAGCGAAAATATTCTCTTGTCCAGCTTTTGACTTAACTTTAAATTCTAAAGACTAACTCCAGCATTAAGGTAAATGGAATACCCTTAGAGTAAATGTAACTGACCCATGATTAATAACCACATTTAAGCAATTAAATATGAAAGTTCAAAAATAAACTAAAATAAAACTCCAACAAGAAGTGGTTACCAAAACGGCAGCAGCGCTAGCAACAGCAGAAGACTAGTCTAGTGATATGACTATACAGGAGCTGTGCTTTAGTCAAATAATTCATTAAAATTGTAAGGAGCAGTGAGGTTAGATTTGATATTCATGTGCTGTGTCGAAAAAAAAAAAATATGAGAAAAAAATAGGAAAAGAGTTTATCCCTAAATTGTATCTTTCATATATGAACTTGCATGTGCTTTTTACCGCAAAAAACTGAATTTTTAGGTAAGTATATTGCATATTATAGAAGTGTTTGTTTTTATTTTTTATTTTAAATGGACAAACAGGATCATGTTGTGATAAATTAACCACTATGTAAAAAATAGAAAAAAAAATACCTACAATTCGAGTTTATCATACAGCAACTATTTATTTAATTTATAAATTTAATGAAGGAACATGCATGATGAATCTCAACATACCCGCAACTAACAGACATCCCAGCAAAAAATTTACTTTGCCATTAAATATTTTTTTATACTGACTTTGAACTTCATTATAGATAGAACACATATGAATATATTTTATTTAACTGAATGTAAACTATTTTTAACTTTTTAGAACTTATTTATGAAGTTGGTTTAAGGTTTTTTGAAAAAGTTTACTTTAAAATTTGTAGTGCCAAGTTTATATCTTTAGGGGCGTGGTTACGGTAAAATTTTTTCAAATATTACTGTTCGCCCACTTTTCTAAGCACACCATCGGTTCACTTTCAGAGCTTAAGGTGAGTGTCAAGTTTCTTAAAAATGCTTCAAGTAGAAATATAATATTAATATTTAATGAGCGTGGCCCCGCCCCTTTTTTAAGCACTAAAGTTAGTCATTCTAGGAACCAACACTCCTTGCCAAGTTTCGTGGCAATCCGATAAGTAGAAGTGCATATAATTTAATACTTACCTTTCATGGGCGTATCCCTGCCCACTTTTTTGAACACAAGATTGGGTATTTTTTTAGAGCTCAAGGTGTGTGCAAAGTTTCGTAGAAATACGTGAACTACAATATAAAGTTTAAATGGGCGTATCTCCGCCCTCTTTTTAAATACAAGATTGTGTCTTTCTTTAAGCTCAAGGGAGTGTAAGAAGTTCCGTAGAATGTGATATATAGTATTATAATTTAATAGGCACGGCCCCGCCCAATTTTTAAAAAACAAGATTGTGCATTTTTATAAAAAATTATGGAGTCGAAGCACGTGAAATGTAATATTAATTTTAAGTGGGCGTGTCCCCGCCCACTTTTTATCAACACAAGATTGAGTATTTTTAAGAGCTTAAGATATTTGCCAAGTTTCGCAAAAAATTTATTAAGTACAAGCATGTAAAATATAATTTTAAAATTTAGCAGGCATAGCCCCGCCCACTTTTTGAATACAAGGTTGTATATTTTTAAGAGCTCACTATGTGTGCGATGTATTCTTTTTTTGAGATCAGGATGTATGCCAAGTTTCGCAAAAATGTGTCAAATAGAAGCATGTGAAATATAATATTAAGTTTTCTTGGGCGTGACTCCGCCCATTTCTTCAACTTCGAAATTGTGTCGTTAAGTTTCGTATTAATCAAATAAGTAAAATATCATAAAATCAAATGAAACAAATTGTGGGCGTATTTCAGCCCAATTTTTTTTCGCAATGGGACCAAATGGAAACTATACGCTCTCAGACAACAAAAATTAGTTTTTACAATCGTTCTAAAATGTAAAGAGTTTTGAAGTAACATAATCAAAACTTAATTGATAACCTCTTCCTCCATCGGTTAAACAGCCGAAACCGATGGGTTTCAGTAATTTTTAAACCAAAACCGGTTTTAGCAAAACCCTAAGTTAAATCATGTTGAATTAACATGAATCACATACTAAGCAAAATAATAATTAATCTCTTAACTTAAAGGCTTAAATAGGGGCTTTAAGCTTCTCGCTTATCTCTATTATCAAAGTGTCCTGAACTTGTAGGTTTGAAAGCAAGACATGACATTATTTGTGAGGTTCTGGCTGCGATGTCATAGTTAGACTGTTGTAACTCAACAAACCCACTTCTTGACTTATACGAGTCTGCGAATTTTTTTTGTATCCGTCACTCATATTTACCCGAGTGTACGTGGCTTCAAATTTTTTTTGCCTTCCTAGCTTCTTGAGCAAAGTGCACGAACCCCCAGGTATTTTTGTATTCGTTAGTAGAAACATCCCTCTCCCCCTCCCCCTTTCCACTTTTCAAAGTTATAGTATAATTTATATATTTTTCCATATTCCCAAAAAAAAAAAAGAAAAGAAATTCCCTGAATATAATTTTCTTTATTTGCCTCCATTTCATTTACTCGTAGAGAAAATATTCAGTGTTAAGAAAATACAGACCATAACTGCGGCAATAAAAGAAACTTTTTAATTTCAATTCAACTTTCCCAAATTAGATTAGGTAACAATGAAGACAAAAATCATGAAAGAAAAGCTAATAGAGATTTGATAATCTGCCAATTTTGTGGGTATTTTATGAAGCCATCACAACGAACTTTTGAAAACTACATCTGCACACGAGAAAAAAAAGAAGCAATAATGGCAAAAGAAACAAAAGGATAATGAATTTTATAGCAAAACTATGCAAACATTAACAAAAGTTTTTCTAACTATTTTCCATTTTGAAAAAAAAACAATATTTTTCTATGTGCTTGAATTTTTTTTTGTATTCTGATTTTAATTTCTTATCATTTGTTGTAGCCTTCGCAGTACTTCAAAGTTAGTTTGTTTGTAATGAAGCAACAAACAACCAGTCAGTCAGCCAACTTGAAACTATAATATTGCAAGCGCTTCTGGCATAACCCAGCGAAAAAAGTAAAAACTTTAATTATGGCCACTCCTGCAACATTATTAAAAAGCCACAAAGTAACCAATTCCATTTGAAGTAGTTTTAGTTCTAAATCAGCATTTTTAAATTGAAAATTTTTTTCCTCATCCCCTGTATTATTGCTGGGATATTATAGACGTCTCTAGCCAAAGGATATATGTTGGCTAATCCTTTTTGCACATGTTTTTAATATTTAGTTTTCCGATGATGACGATTTGCTCGTACATATTCACATTTATGCATTCAAATGTTCTACATGTCCTGATCAGAATACAAAATGTAATGTATAAGGATATGATATGTGTGTGAGCGTGTGTGTATCTATACATTCAATATTTAGCATACGAATGATAGAAAAATAGACATGGCAAAGGATTCCATTTACTGTTTACTTTAACGTTGTTTAGTATTTGAATAAACATGATTGTAGCAGCAATATAAAGATGATGAGTAGAATTAACAATATTCATACGACAATATTTGTCTATAAATATGAGATACATACAACATATAGCAAGTCTATTGTTTGTTTAGCAATAATCATTGTAGTCATATTACCATATATGTATTCTAAACAAGTATGAGGATATAGTATAAATATAACAAACTATAAAATGATTTTCTATATGAAGTAGTAGCAAGTAGACACAGTTAAATATGAGTAGTTTAAAGTAGAGGAGAAGAGAACTACTTGATATTATTTCATTGAATTATTTTCTCTCGTTTTTATCAATTTAAAGAAGCTTAAAGTCGGACTAGTGCATTATTATTTAAGTAATATTTTTAGTTATTAGTTTATTTTTCTATTCCACCTTATTATGTGTTCTAAATAATAAAACAATTTAAAAGTATTACTTCTAATTTTCAGTTTTACGACAGCTCTCAAGTAAACTAAAAAAAGGATAACAAATTTTTAATGAAATGAGTTGAAGCAAGCAGGAAGTCTGAGGTCTAAAGCCCTTAAACAAATGTATTTGTGGGCCACTGCGCGTAGTTAGCAAGACGAAGCACTATATGCAACATCAAGGTTAAGATAAATATTATATAAGAGGAAAAATATGCAAGGATATCTATACCTTACATACGTACACATAGACATAAATATACAAATTTAATAACATGAAACAATCTCAAAATTGTTAGGTCAAACTTTCTGATAAATTTTATTTCAACGAGTGTCCTATATGGCCCATATAATCTTAATATTTAAAATTCAATTGCAGTTACAATTAACATATGCAGTAAATCTCTAGAGAAAATTTCAGTTCGATCGGTGCAAGAACTTGCCTGCTCCCCATATATCCTTTATTTTTAAATGGAAATTTTAGCTAATATTATAATTAAAATCAAAATAAACTGTATAGCAAATTGTAATATAAAGTTATATGATAAATTGAAGCCCAATCGGTGCAAGGACTTCACAATATCCATAACTAAAGGAATTTAATTTTTAACCACAAATACGACCAAAACACAAACAAACTGCATAACAACTTATAGTATTATAAGGTTAAGCTGTATGATAATTTTAATCTCAAACGGTTAAAGGACTTGCTTGCCTCCCATATATATCCGCAATTTATTAAATTTATATTTTAGCAAAAAACTGTGAAGAAAATAGAAAGAAACTTTTCTATGGTAAATTTCAGCTCGTTAGGTGCAAGGACGTGCCCATCTGTAATATGTCCTTAATTTGTTATTTTTAATTTTATATAAAAAAAAATATAATCAAAATACTGAAAAGCTGCATAAATACATGTATCTATTATAGTAAAATCAAATTCTATGGTAACTTTTAGTTCAAGCTGTGCAAGGACTTAGCTACCTGTCATATATCCTAAGTTTATAAAATTAGATTTTTAACTACAATTATGATGAAAATTAAAAGAAACAGTTTATAGAATTTTAAGATTAAGCTAAATGGTGAAATTCAGCTCAATCGGTGCAAGGACTTGTCTAACATCTACATATCCTTGATTTATAAAACAACATTTTTAGCTTCAAATATGATAAAAAAAATGTTATAAAAACTACATAGCAATTTCTAGAATCGTAAAATAAAGCTCTTTTTCTAAACTTCATTTCAATCGATTCAAGGACTTGACTACATCTCACATATGTTTATTTTAAAACATTTATTATTTAGCTACATACATATATAATCAAAATGTACAGAAACTGAATAACAATTTCTGAAATTGTCAACTTAAACTCTGTGGAAAATTTCAGCTTAATCGGTGCAAGGATTGGCCCACCTCCCATATATCCTTCATTTATAATTTAATTTTTATATATAAATAAATATGATCAAAATACAATAAAAACTGCATAATAAATTCTAGAATTGTATTGTAAAGCGCTATGGTAAATTTTAGCTCAATCGGTGCAAGGACTTGTCTACCTCCCATATATCCTTAATTTATAAAATAAAATTTTTAGCTAAAGTTATGATGAAAATTGGTAAAAACTTTATAGGTTAGGTTAGGTTAAGAAGGGTGGTGCTACACCGCACCTCCACTTGGAGACCCCATTGGGTATATTGTGATTCCCTTCTGTTGACCAAGTAATGTTAAAAAACAGACTTTATAATAACTTCTAGCTGAGTTGCTCAGTGGTAAGTTTCTAGCCTCCATATACCCTTCATTTTTAAAAATTAATTTCCTCTACCAATAAGGTTCCGAATGCAAAAATAGCTATTACTAGCAATGAACATTTAAATTTTCTGCAAAATTTCATTTGAGTCAGTGCAAGGACTTGCTAAAATTACGTTCAGAACGCATAAATATTTACGTAACTATATTGCCAAGTTCGTTATTTAGCTTCAAGTCAATATATGTAAGTCTTTGCCTATAACCTATATATCCTTAATACTAAAATTGGAATTTTGGCTACGAAAATGATCGGAATGCAATGAAACTGCACTACAATTTGTAGAGCTAAACAGCTAAGGCCCTTGTCAAATATCATTTGAATAGGTTCAAGGACATGAATACCTCCCATATATCCTTTATTTAAAAAATTTTGCTTCATATACAATTATAATTGTAATAAATTATAACTATTTTTATACGAACAAATTTGAGTAATTTTCTTAATTTGATACGGATTGTTGTAAGGATATGCATATGTACCTCTCATATACCCTTAATTTTACAAAAATATTTCAGATTTAATTATAATCAGTTGATAACGGATCCTGGTAATTAATTTGAAACTATTACGTATATACTCTTTCTGCTAAATTGATTAACAGCAAAAAATAAGCATTGTAGCTTATTTATTATATAAAACGTGGTATTTGCTTTAAGTTAATGTAGTTTGATGCCAGCAGTGCCAATTGTAATTGCGTGGTAAATTATCCTTGCTGTGATTATCGCATATAATGCGAACATTTTTTTTAATAAACAAATTTTGCGTATTAATGACTTCCACACTTATACATTCGCAGTTCTTGCTAAAAGAGATGTTAAAAAATCCACATTTATCTCTTTCACATGCTTGCAATTTTCTAAAAGCAAAATCAGCATTTCTTCCTGGTTCGTAAGCAAAAATAAACCATAATAATAAAGATATTTCTTTAAGCATCCCTTTCAATCATACTTTGTTAATGAACTTGTTGTTACTTTTCCTTATTTAACTTTCATTAAAATTACAAAAGCCATAATACGGCGCTAACATTTCACAGAAAAGAACCTGTGTTACCGGTGACAACTCTTTTTGAAAGGAAATGTTTCATATGAACACAATCCTGGGGCTGATGACATCTAAGTAAACAACAAAATCTAAAAATCTTTAATAAATATTTGGACTTAGAGAGCTGCAAACAATACAACCAGAAATATTCCAACTAGAGGAAAGACTAAACGGGTGTATAAAGTATGTATGTGTAATAGAAATAGAGACAGAGAGAGAGGAAGAGGGAGACTTATTTTGCTTGCATGTGTGTGAGTTTGCACAAGAAGTAGTTTAATCCAGAATAATTTTTTCCTTACAAACACAAACACACATGGATCCTTTATATAGTGTTTAATCTCTGGATATGAATATTAACTAGCAGTTTATTTTAGTCATCAAAGTCTAAAAGTATGCTTGTTTTTCTTTGCCTTAACCTAGAGATATGGCTTTGCAAAAATGTTTCAGGACAAGGACAAGGAAGTCATACGTAATGTGGTGTAAACGGGTGAGTGTGTAATCTATCTTTACACTTGTATGTTACCTCTGTTGGCATCATATACATTCTAGTCATCATAACTGTGAATATCCTTACGTCTGTGCATGTGTGTGTGCGTGTGCGACTCTTGAAAAGCAAAAAAAAAATACTTAGCATGCAATTAGGAGTGGTCAAGTAAACATTAACAAATTATATGCTAACATGACGTTTATGTACGTTTTTATATTATTTTAACCAGGCTGTTCATAACGGCCATAATCGTTTTGTGTTCGTGAGCAAGCAAACTTCTTGTTTGGCTTTTTAAATTCAAGTGCACACAATGTTCATAAAAGTTGATGTGTGGTGGTTGGATAATATCATTCCAAATAAAGATTGTAATTTAACCATGTAAATTGTTCTGCTGCGGAAAAAATTTTATGTACATATGTATATATAAAAAGGATAATGTATTTAGCAAAAATAACTTTAAAATACTGCGTTTTTTTTTAATTTGGGATAGTGATTTTGAAAATATATAAAGTATTTAAAAAATGTTGTGCATACTTTTAGGGAAATCAAATAAATATATATTTCTTTTGATGGGCGTGTTAATGCTGAAGAAATATGCAAATGGAGGGAGCAGTTGAAGTAGACTGATTCAATTTGAAAGAATGGTATCCCTTGAAAAATTTAAGGTAAATAAAATCTCTGCAGACATAATTGCACATTTTATATTAAGACTTTAGTTTTTGGCTAAAATAGTTATATGAATGCAAAAAAAAAACACCAAAAAATATGCAACAGAACTCAAAAAGAAAATTTCATTTCAATCAGCGCAAGAACATACATCCCTGCCTTATATACTTTATTTTAAATTTACAAAAATTTATCGTGAATATTAGATATGATCCCAGATTGCAGCCAAAATTGTCTAACAACTTTTAAGAACACACGCTAAGGATCTCTGAAATAGTTCGTTTCAATCACGGCAATCACTAGGCTGTCTCTCATATATTTTTTAATAATTTATTTAAAAAAACAATCAGAATGCAAAATAGCTTCATAACTATTTGTTCAATTACGCAGTCAAAATTACTTGAAAATTTTATAAAAATCAGCACAAGGACATGTCTTCTTATAATATATTCGAAATTTCACAAATTAAATACTAATTACAAGTACAATGTGAATTGAAGCAAAATTTAAAATTCACGCAGCTTGGCAAAAAAAAAATCCAAAGTATTTTCTTTGTCCCAGTTACCCAGTTACCTTTAACACAAAAATAATTTTTTTCATGCCTAATTATAATCGGAATGCCGCAAAACCTTAGAACTACTTGCAAAGTTTTGCAGTTAAGCGTATGCTTAAATTTCATGGCAATTGGTGAAAGGCTGCTTGTGCTCCCCATATATCCTTTATTTATGAATTTTACATTTTAAAATCAAAATTCATTCCAAACGCTTAAAAAGATATTTATATGCTAGTAGAATATTCTTTTGAATAGTATTTTGGTGAAACATGTGCATTACTCAAATATCCTTATTTTTAAAAATTTAGCATTATGCAAAATTTTATTGTGTTACTACTTCGAGAGCTGCACTTTAAAGCTTACCTATAAATTTAATAGCAATTGGTGAAAGGATGCGTGTACTCCCCATATATCCTTTATTTGTAAATTTTAAATTCATTCAAATTCATAACAAAAAAAAGACTCAAATGATTAATAAGCATATTTAATATGATAGTAGGAAAGTCTGTTGCATATTATTTTAAGTTATAGTGGAATAAGTACATTTATAAAATATCCATAATTTGAAAAATTTTAATTCATGAAAATTTTATTATATTACTACTTTGAGAGTGGAATTTCAAAGCTCAGTCGTAAATTTAATAGCCATTGGTAAAATGATGTCTGTACTCCCGATATATCCTTTATTTATGAATTTTAAATTTAGCCGGACTTACAATCAAAATGTATGCTAAATGTCCTTATTTTTAAAAACTAAGCTTTATGCTAAACTTGATTGTATTACTACTTTGTAAGGTTCATAGCCATCCGTTCAAGGATGCGTGTGCTCACCATATATCCTGTATTTATGAATTTAAAATTAAGCCACACTTATAATCAAAATGCATGCCAAATGCTAAATAAGCTATTTAATATGATATTAGAAAAGTCTGTTGAATATTGTTTTAATTTGTGGTGGAACACTCACATCTCTCATGAATCCTAAATAAAAAATATAAGCTTTATGCTAAACTTGATTGGATTACAACTTCGTAAGCTGCATAGTAAAGCTTACTTGCAGGTTTCATAGTGATCCGTGCAAGGACGCGTGTGCTCCCCATATATCCTTTATGTATAAATTTTTTAATTCAGCCACACTTATAATCAAAATGCATGCCAAATGTTTAATAAGCTATTTAATATGATAGTAGAAAAGTCTGTTAAATATTATTTTAATTTACAGTGGAATAAGTACATCTCTCATATATGTATCTTCGATTTTGAAAATTTAGCTTTATGCCAAATTTTATTGTTTTACTACTTCGAGAGTTGCATTGTTAAGCTTACTTGTAAGTTTCATACACATTGGCGAAATAATGAGTGTGTTGCCCATATATCCTTTATTTTTAAATCCTAATTTCACCCATATGTATGTATATATAATCACAAATTTTAAATTCTACTTAACTTCCTTATAATTGCTGTAAGATGTCTTTAAACGCCCTCCCATATATCATTTATTTTAAATATTAATTTTAATTATTTTTAATAATTATTATTATAAAAATTGAGGAACCAAAACTACAACTGTCACGTATCTGTTACTTAATGAATAAAATGAAATTGAAAAAATGTATTAATTTAGAAGTATTTGGCCACAGTCAAAGGCTGACTTATTAAATTTTCTCCATCTGTAAATTAAATGTACCACCACTATAAGTAAAACAAATTATAAATATAACTGTAACAGCTGTATAAGGCAACAAACAACAGATCCTTGACATCAACTTATTGCAAACAAACACATCAACTCCATATTTGTTAAAAAATATTTTTATATTTTTATTTTTCCCGCTGTATTTTTTCATTTCCTTACTGTTTGCCTGTAAACCATTGCATAATATCAGGGGCATATTTGTTGATATCATCATTAGCGGCAATCCCTGATTTTTTTTTTGTGTGGCTGCCTTCCATGATTGCAATGACTACAATGACGACGACGATGATGACGATGATGACGATGATGACATAAGTGCTTGCAAGTGCCATTTCGAGTGCTTGGCATTATTTGCCAAAAGAAAATAGCAACAAAAATTTCAATTCAATGGTCAACAAGGATAAAACGAACACAACACAAACAAAGTGCAGAAAATAAGACTGATAGATAATAAAAAAACAAACAAAAAATACAACTTCATAATATTGGATTGAATATTAAAGCAAAATTAAAACCCAAAAATTCTGTGGCTTGCAAGGAAATTAAAATTTTAAAGCATACTTTTCAGCAAAAATGCCAAAGAAGCAGATTGCATTTGTGCAAACCGTCACACAGTAAATCTGGGCAAAGTAGTCCTCGGCCAGCACCCAGCAGCAGTGAAATGTGTTGACTGCTGCATTGTGGTTGCAAATGATGGTCAATGCAAAGCTTTTAATTATTAAGGCATGAGTTAATAAAAGAAATACACATCAGCAGTTAAAAGTATTTTTTAAATGAATTCTCTTACAATTTGCTTTTATCACGATCTCCCCCCTCCAACCCGCTCCTAGAAAGAAAATTAATATTTAAAGTATGTATTTAATTAAGAGCAGCATTTATTTGATATAAAAGTTTACAAATGCAACAGTATAGAGATATTCCGTAGCATATATTAAGGCTTAATTAAAATTTTACTTCCTGCGGGATGCTGCTGCTACTACTGGCCTAAAGGGTTTCCTACGCGACTTTTGATCAACTATTAAGTCTGACTGCCTTTTTAAATAGTTGCGAGTGGGCACTTCACTTTCTTCTTCATTTGTTGCAGCAGCTGGTTTAATAATGATAAAGTTAGAGTGTGAGTGAGAGGGCGTAAGGGTCGTAAGGGAGAGGAAATTTTTTAATCGATTAGTTTGATAGGTTTAATGTGTTTAGCTAACCTTGTGCTGGTGCTTGTTCAGGTGATGATGAAGTAGTGCCTGCAGCTCTTTGCGCTCGTCCAGCCAGTAAATTATAATAACACATTGGCATAGCAGCTGGTTTCTCGCCTTCTGCAGCTGCAGCTGCTTTGGGCTGTGACAAAGCAGTCATAAACTCTTCTTCCTGTTCAAGAGTTATTAATTAAAAAGCTTAAACAAATGAATCTTAATGATTTTATTTCCGATAACTTACACTGATATCTAAATCTAGTTTGTCAAAGGACTCTTCCTTTTCCTTGCTTAAGTCTTGTTGACAATTTTTTAATTTAAGCTTGAGAATCTGTGAATTTTTACCAAAAACTTAATATTTCTATAGATTGTTCAATATTTAAAATACCGTTATTAGATCCAAGTCCTCTGCTATATTAACCAAAAAATCCGGTAAGTCTGCTACTGTTACAATCACTCCCTTCTCATGTAATTCCACATTAGTTTCATCGACCTCCTGCAGCTTGTAAATCATTTCGCACAAACTTTCTTTGATTAATTTTAAAACCTCTAAGGATTTTTCAGCAGCTTCTAGATTTTTTTGTCTTTCTCTTTCATGCTGCGCAATTTGGTTTTTGATTTTTTCAATCACCTCTTGATTTCTATGTACAAAAAAAAAGAAAGAAAACATTTCCCTATACTCTTTGTCAAATGTTTAATATTGACTTACACCTCTCGTTCCTTGACATCCGTAAATTTGGATGATTCCAATTCTTTGGTCAAGGCTTCTCTCAAGCTTTCTAAACTATTTTTCTCCGCTTCGGCTGCTGTGCGCAAATAATTCAAACGCATTGCGGATTCCTTTTGAGAGGAGAATCTTTCGAAAACTTCTTGCGGCGAGGTCGCACCTGTGGCTTCCATGAGGTTTTTAAACAACTGCTCCATGTCACTGGTGGTAGTTTTCAATTGAGAGTTTTCGTCTTCATCGGCTTCAGTCTTACCCGTGTGCTGATCGCCTGTACTGGAACCAATACTGTCCTGATGATGCAGCGATTTTCCTTCGAAGAACAGCTTACGGCCAATTCTTTCCAACTCATGCTTGCGTTGTTCTACAAGTTTGCGATATTCCATTGCTTGACGTTCGCGTGTCTTTTGAGATATATTGGCCTGCTGCTCTTGTCTAAGTAAAACTATTTTGGCCGAGTCACGCATTTCAATGGCTTCATTGTGAACTTGCTAACAAAAAAAATTTGTGAAGCTAAGGCTACATTTGCTTTCAATATTTCAACCTTCTAAGGAAACTAGGAAGGTCTCGGTTCCCACACGGTAACTCTAGTTGAGCAACTTAACAGTTCATGGACGAGAGGAGAAAATAATATGCCTCTTCTCTTTCTCTTCCATAAGCTCGAAAGTCAATGAACTCAAATTGCCATGTATGATTATAGTAAAATAAAGGTATGTACCACAGCAAAATATCTTTATACCAGCTTAGCTAAAGGATCATATTTCTGCATACCAACCGTCATAGGTTTGACTTTTACTTCACTCTCTTGTCATTCTTACTTAAGGACATCTTGTCAGAATGGTGAAAATACGAATGAAGGAACACATATTAGACTTTAAAATGGCTACGATTATATTAACATAGCTCCAAGCCTGACTAACTTATAAAGGATTGTTCATAATCCTTTATCTTAGCCTCATTACCGACTAATCGTAATTATGGGAAAGATAATATCATCTTATATTACAGCTAGATACAAGTTACTATTTATTTGGTTCATCTTTTTTAACAGTAAGTTTTCTTTTTAAAGAGAATTAACACTCAGTCAATGAATGCCTAATTCTATTACTAGGTGTTACCTTCTTTAGGAAAGGCATAGCGATAGAGAAGACAACTGGTGTAGTAAGGAAAGGGATAGTGGTAGAAGACAGGTTGTGAAGGAAGAGGTAGAGGAAAGCTTTATTCTTTCCCAACTCTGCTTTTTCTCACGTTTCTAATAATGCAGTGTTGCAGCGCCTCTGGTGTCAATGAGGCGCATTAAATTTTTGAAGCTGTGCCTAGCACCCATTTAATTGGTTTTTTTTTACTTTTCTGATTGTTCTGCTACAGAATTGAAAGTGCTTTGAAAGGTCAGTGGGACATCACGAACAAAAATCATAGAATACCGAAGTGGGTTAGTAAGGGCGAGTTGGACTCTCTATCTGTTTACCAACCTGCTTCAATGCAGACGGATGTTTTTGCTGAGACCTGGAGCTTAACAGTTTTTAGCTAAGTTGGGTCCCTTTACTGTTACCTAAAAGTGACCGATAAATAGAAATAAAAGCAGCTGGAGCTTTATTCATTTTTATCGTCTTAACAACTCTGCTATTGTGCGTTTTGTTAGGTTTTTAAAGCATCGTTGCAGCGCCTCTGGTGTTAGGTTAGGTAAGGCAGGGTAGTGCTACAACACACATCCATTCAAAGACCCAGTTAGGTCCATTGTGATTCCCCGATGTTGAAACCCGTTAATAATAATAATTTTTAACCTCTATCTCTACACATAAGAGCCCAAATTACCTGTCATTAAGCTACTGAATTACCATGCTTAAGTCCCTGATGTCCTCCAGTTCACACTTGCCGATATCATGGAAATGCCTGCTAGAACATCTAAGCCTATCACGATGCAGCTACGGGCAATAACAAATAATATCTTCAATGGTTTTTGGTTCCTTTTCATCCCCGCACATCCTACAAAAATCTGAAGTACCGCTTTCCCAAATGCTATTTCTTGCTCTGACTGAGAAGTAACCAATCAACGTCTTTAACATGACTCGCATGGCCTTCTATTCATATCCAGTAGCAGTTTGGATCTTTCTGAGTCAAGTTTTGGCCACATAGCCTTCGAGACTCTACAATTTTCCCTGCTTGGCCATGAACGCTTGGTCCTGGCCTCCACCCAATTACTGAGTTTCCTGTAGTAATGACCTATCGGTAATTTCACCGATCTGTTAAACATTCCTTTATCTAACGCCTACCCTTTACCCTCAACAATGATGTGACCAAGAACCCAACACAGTGTGACACTATATTCGACCATAATCAAGATGGGGACTCTCCTGCAGTCACTAACAAGTTTCGATTTTACATTGTGTCCATTCAAATCCTTTAGTGGAGCCTGGCTTTGGAATAAGGAAGAAGGTTACTTTTTCGCTTACAGCCACATTTCTGGCCACTGGATCTGTGGCCCTGAGGAGTGCCCAGATTTCAGCTTAGAAAATGTTTTATGCATTCGGCAGTCTGAAAGAACTACAAATATAGACACCAGCCCCTATGCCTGCCCCCATTTTCTGACCCGTCTGTAAAGATCTCTGATGCTAAGTAGGCGCAATAGTTGAGCCATTTTATTAGTTACTTCATAGACGATTTATTGCTACAAATGTTAACAAAGCAGAACGCTGCATTATGCATCAGTATAGACAGAAATTCCATGACACCGATATAACTGGATCTGACCAGGTATTGAAAGATCGTTAGCTAGCTTTGAAACCTAGGCTCATCTTCTGATGAGCAAATCTAATAGCGTCAGGCTGCAAAGCGACTGATGCGATAAGTCATGGAATATGTCAGCTCCCCTGCTGGACCGCTCGATCTGAACGGATATTTGTCGCAAATACAAGACAGGCTCAGCAATATTTACTGCTCTAGTAACCTTACACATGTATATGACACTTGCCGATATCAAGTCAAATATGTAAGATAGATTGAGATGAGAATCAATGCGATACCACAGAGTTACTAAATTCCTTGGGAAGAAAAATAAGTCAGAGAGTATCTAAGGAACTTCTGGCATTCGACTGAATATCACTCCACAATATAATTGGGTCCAACTTATTCATTCGGCACAACCGGTTAAGCACAATCCTATAATCAAATTCATGCAATTTAAATGGGGTTTATTATGTAATTTAAAAGGGTTTGTTCATTGGTTTACGTGTAAAACGACCGACTGCACGAGTTTGACCCAACTCTGCTGCAAAAGATAGGTCTGATAAACTCCTCTGAGAGAGGAGTTCAAGACTTGAAGAGTGTCGACTCTGTTTCTCAGGTAACAGATACCTAACAAGCTTAACAGACCTCGTAAATAGCATTCTTTGAAAGTCACTTCATCAAATTCCTACTTTGCCTATGCTCTTCCAAAAGAATTTTTCAAAACACAAGCGATTCATTGCAGTCTTCCTCATACAACAACCAGCATCTAATAAAAAACTTTCCAAAATACAACAACACCTTATTCAAAAGACTCAACAATCCCCGGTCTTAGTGTACTTCGTATATCAACTAATTTGTATGCAACAATAGAAATACTCTTCAATTCACCTGCAGTCTATTTATTTCCTGTTGCTGTTCATTTAAAGCAACCTCTAATTCCTTTAAACTTCTCTCAAAACGTTCGGCATCATTCATCAAAGAAGCCTCTATGGAACGATATTTCTTACGTATGTGTTCAGCTTCCATCCACTGTACATTGGTGCGATGAATTTGATTTTCCAATTGGCAAACCAACTAAACGTGTAAGTGGAAATGTTCAAAAGAAAAATAAAACGAAATAAAAACTTACGTCAATACTCTGCAAGCCATCACGTTTCTTACCTTACGATTATTATCCTCTTCCAAAGTCTCTGGTGGTTTCTCACCCAAATTCTGTTCTTGAGCCTCTTTATTAGCCATCATCAGTTCACGATATTGTTCCATTAGTTTGGCAAAGTGTTGTTTTCGACACTTGAAACGATGCCTTAATAAATCCAACTGTTTGCGATTTTCGGTTATTTTCAAGTCTGTTAGGAAAATGGCATCTTCAATGCTTTTGGCGCCAATGGGATAATTTACTTTGCCTACAACTATTGCGGGCAGAGCAGCAGCAGCAGCCGAGGAGTTCAGTTTGCATTTCTCATTTGGTATTGTTGCCAGGGTGGCAGCAATTGCTGGGCTTTCCTTGATAATGACAGGTCTTTGCAAAGGATTTCGCAGACGACCGCATTTCGTTGTGAGCTCTTTGATATCCTTTTTTAAGGATGCTATTGTCTCACAATTGATACGATTCTGTTTTTGCCATTCAGCCGTATTGGCAGTTTTTTGGCCTTCTGCTGGCAGGCAAGCGAAGGAATATAAAAAAAAAAAAAAGTAATTTCGAGATATACAAAGAATACATAAATGTCTGAGAGCACGGACGAATGTAAGCAATTTATTAATAAAGTCGAAATAGAAATTAAATTGAGTTTGTGCAGCAGTTGTGGCGTAATGCTTACCTGCCAGTGGTATACGTTTCTTAATTTCGGCAATTTTATGATTGATTTCAGCCAATTTATCGTTTTCCATTTTGTCTAAGTAATACTGCCGGCTCTTTCCTTAAACTCTGCAATCAATTCATTGCCAAGTAATTGCTGCAACTAATTTGTTTTTGTTATGTCGATTTAGTGGATTTTTTACACATTTCTTCGTTTCACGTTGCCCCAAACAACAACCATGTGCTGGTAACTCGTTGCTAGTATAAATAAAATTTTTTTTTCGTAGGCGGTTTGTGTGTTCGTTTATATAGGGTGATTTTTTTGAGTTAAGGAACTCATGGAATAACATATATAAATAGGATAAGTGTATCCTTGAAAACCATTTTAGGCTATTAGTATCTGCGGCTGCAGCAAGCAGCTCAGAGGACTTTGATAAGGAATCCTCGGATATCTCGTGTATGAATATTTTCATTAAAGGCACATTGATTCAACTAGGCTTAATGGTTAGGGGCGAATATCTAAATGATTCATTATCAACTGAAACCTCTTGGCTTCTCAGTCTGGGACAAATAAGTGCTAGCCTGTGGCTGAGTGGTAGAGATGCTATCCTCTCAGTCCAGAGGTCGTGGGTTCGATTTCGGCCATAGGACCTGGGTGTTTTCCGCAGACAAGCTAATCGCTTCGCAGGTTGTGTTTATTCAAAAAAAAAAAAAAAAAAAAACAATTACCACTTTAAATTGTCACATTGCTGTGTTGGATCTACAGTGAGTCCAGCTGTCATATAAGGCCACGGTAAACTTGATCCCACGTCTCGTTGTCTCTTAGTTGAGAGGGGTGGAATGAAATTAAATGCCCTGTTTCAAGATTTCATCGCTCTAGGTGAGCTTATTTTGCTTGTTTGTTGACTGGAGTTAGCACGTTGACTACAAAACCGAAAGTTCCGTAGTTCGAGCCCGGTCTCCGACAGTCATTAAAAAGCATTTTTCTGATGTGCATTTGTATCCCTTTGTATCAGTTATAGTACGAAAGTTCAAGTGATGAAGGCATAGTCACTAGTCACTGAGCTATACCGAATTCAGTAGGTGCTAATCCTAATGTAACACCAGAGCGACCTCCTTCGTCGGTATTCTATAGCAGAATATTCAGTGAAGTAAAATTACCAATGAAATGGCTACTAGACAAAGCTTTGAAAATTTAGTACGCCTCATTGACGCCAGAGGCGCTGCAACGTGCAAAAAGCAGAGTTGTAAAGGAATGAAGCTTTCCTCTATCTCTTCCCTTACAACCTCTCTTATATAGCCTCTTATAGCCAATGAAATGGCTACTAGACAAAGCTTTGAAAATTTAGTACGCCTCATTGACACCAGAGGCGCTGCAACGTGCAAAAAGCAGAGTTGTAATGAAATGAAGCTTTCCTCTATCTCTTCCCTTACAACCTCTCTTATATAGCCTCTTATAGCCAATGAAATGGCTACTAGATAAAGCTTTGAAAATTTAGTACGCCTCATTGACACCAGAGGCGCTGCAACGTGCAAAAAGCAGAGTTGTAATGAAATGAAGCTTTCCTCTATCTCTTCCCTTACAACCTCTCTATCACTATCCCTTTCCTAAAGGAGGTAACACCTAGTAATAGAAGTAGGAATTTATTGAGTGAGTGTTGCTTCTCTCAGAAAAACACAAAAAAAAAGTTTCACTATTGCAAATAGGAAGCAATTAGTTCCAGAATTGAATCCCTAATGAATTTAGAAAATTCGCAGGGCATCGCTACTTGAGAAAATTCAGAACGAATTACAATACCAATTGAACCGAAAACTATAACATCTAATGCCATACAAAGCTTTGTATCCCACATAAAATTTAAAAAAAAAAAAAAGAACACCCACCGATTGAAAAATAATTATTCTATACATTTTTAGGAAAAAAATAAATACATTCACCTGTATTGTCTATGTCGAGTCGAATATTCGACTACGAAAATTTTGTATTTGATTAAACAAACCTTGTACAAGTTTTCTTTATTCTATGATAAAATTCTCGTAGACGAATATTCGACTCGACATACGCAATACGGGTGATTATAGCTTTACTTTTCAAATGTCTTTTATAGCAGTCATTTTATAAGACAAAAAAAAAATATAAAAAAATATTCGAATATATTACACGTATAGAAAATATCATAGTAAATATAAAAGAACAATAAAATCATTCGAATAAAATTATTCAAAATAAAATTATTCGAATAAAAATATTCGAATAAAATATTAGAATAAAAACGATGAATGCATGAAAGAATGATAATCATGTAATTCAGGTATACGACATTTAACCATAATATCGAACATTGTTGGTATTCGAATAAATTTATTCGAGTAAAAATATTAAGAAAATTTTTTTTTATTAAAATTTACTTGCAATTAAATTAGATGAATAATAATTTTTTTTATGAAAAATTATTCGTATGAAAATTATTCGAATCACGAATAAAAACTACCCCCAGAAATAACTCAAAATTATTATAAAAAAGTTAAATTTATTCGAACATGGTTAAAAACAAATTTTTTAGCAGAAGTTACTCAAACCAAAATTAGACAAACAAATATTTTTCGATTCCAATTGTTCGAAAAAAATCGTAACTAAATCAAAAATTGACAAATAAAAAATTTCTTATATAAAAGTTATGGAAAAAACTTGCTCAAAATTGCTCAAATTAAAATTAAAAATACAAAAAATTTTCGATTAAAATTGTTTGAAAAAAAATCGTAACCAAATCAAAAATTGAATAATAAAAATTTCTTAAAACTAAGCGAATAAAAATTGTTCGATTAAAAATTATTCGAATAAAAATATTCGAATAATGTACATAAATAGTTGAAAATTTTTATACGAATAATAAGAAAATGAAAAATTAATACATAAAAAATATATTCCAACTATTCGACATTCAAAAAGTATAAAAAGTAAAAAAATTTTACAGAACTTACTCCAACATAAATTAGATAAAAAAAATTTTTCAAATAAAAGCTATTCGAAAAGAAATTAATCGAATAAAACTTATTCGACTTAAAGTTTAACAAAATAATAAATAGACAAATGAAAAGTTCTTAAATAAAAGTGATGATAATAAAAAAAAAACTCATTCAAACTAATGAAAGAAATAATTTTATTAGAAAAATATTCTATTTTCCAGCAAAATTTAACAGAAAAATTTCTGTGTGCTAAAAAATTTTTCCAATACATATTTTTTTCCAATACAATTATTTGAATAATATTTCTTTAAATTCATTATTCGAAAAATCCCTTACAAATAAAAACTATTCCACAAAAAATTGATTAAATTAATTGAATAGCTTTGATCGAATAACTTATTGGAAAAATTATTATTCGAATAATTTTATTCGAGTAAAAATTATTTAATTTTTGTATAAATATAAATATTTCTTATTGTAACTGAACAGAACTATTACAAAAATGAATTATGGAAAAAAATGTTTCAAGCACTTGAGAGAAATTATTCGATTAAAATCATGAGAATTTTAATAGTTAATAGTTATACGAGTAATGATGAGCCTGAGTTTGAAAATAAAAATTTTATTTCAAACTTTTGTTTGTTGTCGGCATTTTCCACATTACCGATGTAAATTTCTTGCCTAAAATTATTGAAATAAACTTATTCGAATTAAGTTATTTGAACGAAATTATTCGATTTAAAACGATTGGAATTAAATTTGTTTAAATAAATTTTTAAAATAATTTAATTTGATAATTTTGCTTAGAAACTTTTTTTTGGAGTAATAAAACATGTTCAGAAAAGTTTTTTTTTTCAACAGGTTTTATATGTAAAATTTTCCTAAAAAAAATATTTTATTAGATTTTTTTGAAAAAAATTTTTATTATTTAAAGAAACACTTTAATAAAATGATTCCAATCGAAATAATTCATTTCAAATTATGACTGCAGTTTAAAGCGGAGTTAAAAAAGGAAAATTATATAAAACTTTTTAATGAAGTTTTATTCACTTTATCACGAATAAATTTTGTAGAAAAGCAACAGTTCTGCCTGTTTCTTTAATACAATAGGAAAAAGAATTATTTGTTGACAAACGTTTAGGCGGCACTAATTTCCGTTTTAGCATAAATTCCTGCTCAAGAGGTCTGGTTAAGTCACCTTTTTTTTTGTATACCTATTTGCCCCTCAGCCATGACAATCCCTAATGAGAATCTCTATTATGAAAGAAAATTCTTTGGCTCCGGGGGGAGTTGTGTTGTCATGTTTCCTTTTTTGTTCTTTTTTTACAATTCCATCTTTATGTCTGCATACCCTTTTTCTTTCTTTTTTTATTCTTTCTTTGCTCTAAATTGTGTAATTGAAGTATTCTTGAAGAAAATTTCCTTAAGATGTGGCACCATTTTCTGCTTTTCATTTCATAAACATTTTCCCTTAACAACCGACTACTTAAAGCGAATGGCCATTGAATTTTAAAAATCTGTTTGCTTAGCGGAAAAGGCCAAATTAAAAAGACATGAATGGGATGTAGAGGGGAAATGCTTTCAATGGAAGTGATTTCTAAAGAGTTAGTCAACCTAAATAAATACTTGAGTCAATGGTTGGCTGGTGGTGGGTGCTGGGCGGGCGTGCTGGTGGAACAACACCGGCAAGCGGATGGATGGTGCTTAAGTGAGACAATTTCATTATAACGGTTTGAGAAATTCAATAAGAAAAATAATGATTTGTAATTGTTGTTTTATATGAATTTATTGTTCGTCCAGCTATCCTTTTTTACAACAAATAAACACTTCAGTAAAATTTCCTTAACAATAACTATAATAATAATTATCTAGTTGGGTTTTTATCTTTTAAGTATGAAGATTTTCAAAATTAAGGATTGTTGTTATGTAATTTTCCTAATGATAATGATTGCAAATAAAATAAAATAAAAATGCAATAATAATAAGAACTATTAATTACGAAATAGCGTGTTTTTTTTTGTTGTGGGAGATGATATTGTGAGTAATTTTTTTATTTATAAAAGAAATAAAAATCATCGTACAGGATATTTTTATTGTGTAAAAAATATTATGATTATCACAAAAAACTTGCGCTCTTAAAATATTACAAAAATATATATTAATTATTAATTAATTTCTTGTTTTTTTATATAATCAATTAACAATTTTATTTAATTTTTAAAAGAATTGTGAAAATAATGCTCACTGAGCCTGGTATTTATTTATTTTATTTATTGGCAAATGGGACAACATTTGAAGCTTCTCCAGTATTAGTTTTCAATATATCTCCAAATAAGTATTTTCTATTTAAAGGAAGTGCCACGCCCACATGTCCAATACGTTCATGGTTCTGTATGGCAACTCTTATTAGGAAAAGCCTTTCTCACACAAAATGTTAAGTTTATTGTTGTATTAAATTCAAATACATTTCAAAAAATTTATAAGGCATGTGCCACGCCCACTTATTTTAATCCAACTAATTTCTTTGTAACAATTTATAAACCAAATTTTGTAACTCAATGTGATTCTAACAAAATATCAGATGTTTTAACGCATTAGTTGCCAAGACATTTTAAAATAAATATTTGCACCACGCCCACTTGTCCACTACTTAATGCTGCCGCTTTAAAAACATAATAAAAATAGTTACACCCACAAAACTTCAAGTTTTTGGCTGGATTAGTTCCCTAAATATCCTGAAATAAAATTTGTCTCTGTACGGGCAGTGCCACGCCCACTTATCATCAATTAAAAATATTAAATGTTTTAACGCATTAGTTGTCAGGATATTTTAAAATAAATATTTGTGTCACGCCCACTTGCCCACTCCTTAATCCTGCCGCTGCATTCAAGTCTTTGGCTGCATTAGCTGCTTAAATATCTTAAAGTAAAATTTATCTCTGTACAACCACTGCCACGCCCACTTAACATATTAATAAATATATAGCATATTCACACAGAAAAATTTCATATAAAAATCAATGCAAACAAGTTGAATTTTAAGGCAATAATGTTTCTTCATATGTCTTCATATGATAATTCAACATGATTTACAATAATATTCAAAGAAACAACTTTATTTGATGTTGATTTAACATTCCATTCTATTTATCTCTGTAAAGACGGTGCCACGCCCACTTAACATATTAATAAATATATATATAGCATATGCACAGAGAAACATTTCACATGAAAATCAATGCAAACAAGTTGAATTTTTCGTTTATCATTTTTCTTTATATGTCTTTCATGTTAATTCAACATGATTTACAGTAATCTTCAAAGAAACTTTGCATTTTGAAATAATTTTAGTTGATGTTAGTTAAACATTCCAGTAGTCTTATAAATCAAAGTAAAGAATCATATTGAATCAAGGTTGTTTCAAATTGAACCAACTTTAATTTTATATTGAAACTAGCTAACTGGGCAAACGGTGTTTTGCCACATAAATTATTTCTAGGGAATTTCTAGGATAGAAAATAATAACTAATTCATTAAGTAAGTGTGTGAAGATGTGGCATATGAGTGATAGAGTGCTGTGAACAATGACGGCATGTAAAAATTATAAAACACCAAACCATTATTGTTTTAAATTTATTTTAATCTTTAGTGACATCTGCCGGGCTGATTTGTGAATCTAAACCATCCAGGCGCCTTACTTGGCACCTAACTCTCAAAAGAGTCCATACAAAATTTAAGGACTCTGGCTGTTATAGCTTTCAAGATTTCAATATTATTATGAATTAGTTTATATGGGGGGGGGGGGGGTGCCCTTTCCCATGATTCTATTCAACCAATATTTGGAATTACTTCGCAGCTTACTCTCAAAAGAGTCCATAGCAAATTTGGCTATTAAACTGTTTTCCACTTTCAAAATAAGACGAAGTATACCAAACGTGTGAGAGCAACATTCTCTCATTTTCATTACGTATTTTTCTAAGTCAAACTTAAGATAAGGTTCGAATAAGCACACCGTCCCCAGAATGCTGCTTCTAAGCGGAAAAAATCTTTTACATTTATTTCTGTAATAAACCCTATATTTTAAGGGAATTATGTTATCTCTATTTATTCAATTTTATTTCAGGCGTTGGCTGAAGTAGTTAGCACGTTGACTACAAAACCGAGGGTCCTGGGTTCAATCCCTGCATCCAACAGTCACTAAAATAGCAACATCACGCATTTGTCTCATGTGCATTAGTATCCTTTTGTATCAGTTATTGTAGGAAAGTTCAACTGATGAAGGCATAGTCACTGGTCACTGAACTATACCTACTTCAGCAGATACTAATCCTAATGTAACATCAGAGCGCCCTTCTTCGTTGTGCAGTAGAATCATCGGCGAAGTAAAATAACCAAAGAAATGGCTACTAAGCAGAGATTTAAAAATTTAATGCACCTCATTGACACCAGAGGCGCTGCAACACTGCATTATTAAAAACGTGCAAAAAGCAGAGTTTTAAAAGAATGAAGCTTTCCTCTATCTATCCCTTTCCTAAAGAAGGTAACACCTGGTAATAGTAGTAGCATTAATTGCCTGAGTGTTACTTCTCTTAACTAGAACAGTAAAGGTTATTGTTAAAGGACATTTTGTATGCGCATAACTGATATATTTTATAAAAATTCACAAAAATCCTGCGGATGTTGATGTGTGTTACCATAATGAAACAAAAAAAACCATATGAACACTTCAGATTTTATATTGCATATTTTTAGGCATGCAATAAATATTAAATTTTAGTTTTAAACATAAAAACTAATGTTTAGCATTGGCATCAATTGCCCAGAAAATCTAAACGTAATTTCAAATGCAATCGTAACAACACAACGGAAAAATGCATGCATGAGCATGAACATTTTTAATTTAGTTTTGTTTGATTTCGTATCCATACCAACAAATAGAAGATGTGACATAGACACACATATACATATATACATCACACACACACACACGTGTGCATTTGCATACACAAACTAAAGCATGACCAGCACCTGTGCATGCAGTAGTTTGTTTAAAATAGTGATGGCAATTTCTATTACTTTTAATTGCTCAATTTCTACGAACCAAACAATTTTATTTGGGTACTCGTTAATGTTTGGTACTTTTAAGCGATTTCTTTTTTGAGATTTAAAACAAATTTTGCCTATAAATATCTGCTAAGTCTAGGAATAAAATGATGTTCACATATTTGCATACATACTCGTATGTATTTAAAATCAACGGCCCACGAGTTAGGCCTTATAATTATAGAACTTTAAGTTGGCAACATTGCGTGATATATGAAACTCTTTGACAGCTGTTATTAGTTTTGTGTATAGTCTGGCTTTCCCTTTCATATTTTTGTTATTAAACGAAGTCATAATTTTAGACAGGCTTGCATTTTCATCAGTCAACCTCTAATTTAAATTCCCTGCAAAAATACAACTCTGTTTCGTGTGTTGTATAACAACTATTAAAAGTGGAGTAACCGAAAAAAGTAGCAAATACTTTTTTACTCCAGCTACTAGTTTGCTGATTTGCTGTATGTCCTAATTTACACTATGCAAGTATTATTGCTACGCTGAGGGAGAGAGAGACGAGGGGACAGATACGTTTCCTTTCCCCTCGTCTCGTCTCTCTCTCTATCTATCTCTCTCCTAGCAAACTAATCAGTTTAGCAATAAGGCTTGCATAGTGTAAACTAGGACTAACTATGAAACTAATGTACAAAAGAAATGGAAAAAATCATGAATATCACAACCATTTAGCTGGTAAAATGTTGTCGTAGCAATATTTGTTTTAACAAATTTTATTCCTTTTCTATTTTTTTTTTGTTCTTGATTTAGTTTTTCACTGAATATTTCTTTGTTTTTTCTTTCTTTCTTCTTGCTACGAGTATATTTCTATAAACGTTTTACTATTAAAGGGCACGCAATTTAGAGCTTTTAAGTGCATTTACATTTAGCCGGATGTTTGCACTAAAACTTATTTCAATTAGGGTTGTAGTTTTTGTTCAGTTTTTTAAAGTAGAACTAAAGAAAAACCAGGTAAAATACGGTATCACTGTTTGCCGAGAAATGGGAGATTAAAATAATTTTTGTTAAATAATAAAAAGCCAGAGTGTATGAGCCATTAAATAAAACAAAGCAGAATTTTTTTTATAAATTTATAAACGAAGTGCATAAAAAAGGCAAATTAGGATTAACAGTTTAAGTGTAATAAAATTTTATCTGTTAAGTTGAAATCATACAAACGTTTTCTTTTTTTTTTTTTTTTTGAAGCAACAAAAAACTGTTAAAACAACTAAATGATGATACTCTTAAATTGTTAAATTATTGTTGCTGCAAGTAATACTCGCAACATAGTTCAAAAGTTAACACTTTCCGTATTCTGTTTTCCTTAATCGATTGTTTAAATCAACTAGTCATTTTATAAACACACATTGTTACGTTTTCATTTTAGTTTGACTCGCACACGAAGGGTTCCGTATGGACACTACATATGTAATACTACATGAACTTTAGCCTATACAAACGAATATCATATATATACATGTATATGTTCCCTTAACTCTCACTGGAGCATAAGGCGCCAAATCGAGTATCTTACTTGCTGTAAACATTGTTTTGCCGATTTTTTCGGTTTTTGGCGATTTTTTTAGTTTTGGCGAATTTTTAAGTTTTGGCGATTTTTAATGCTTAGAGCTTTCTTTCGTTTTGTTTATTTTTTTTTATATATTTCCGGCTGTTTTTTAGTTCTAGCGATTTTTTCGTTTTTGCAATTTTTTCTGTTTTTGGCGATTTTTTTAGTTTTTTTGGCGAACTATGTATATATATTATTAGTGATTTTCTTTTCATTTAAGCCCTCTTTTTATTTCAACGACTTTTCGTTTCACCATTACATAATTTTGGTATTTCTTTGTTTTAGCGTTTTTAGAAATTTCAGTTTTCCAAGATACGAGTACTACAAGTTGTCAATATTACATATGTCCGTCTGTCTGTGTGCTTGCCTGCCACAGGCTGCTGAGCGCCGTAAAAGCTAAGGATCTGCAATTTTCACAGTATATGCTAAACAACAAATATATGACAGTTGAAAATTATAGGGTGTTCTAAAGCGAGCAACGAAACATCTTGAAGTCTTATGTAATATACATACAATTATATCTTGACACCTAAAAATTTTCAAAGTTGGTGTATTTTTATGCGAACCACACCAATTAACAAATAAATAAAAAAAATAATAAAAATTAAAGGATATTCTATCAGCTCATGTAATTTTAACAACTTGCTGTATCTTAGAAACCGTGAGAGGCAAATTTTTGAAATGTTAAAAAACGCTAAAACTAAAAAAATCCGAAAATTACCAGATACAGACCAGACACAGATCAGATATGCTCATAAAATATATGAAGCAAGAAACATAATTTAAATGTATGACATTCCCATCCAGGCATGAGCAGACTTTTGTACTGAAAAAGTGATCCAGGACCGGCACAAAGACACTACTTATGACATTCCTATCCAGGCATGAGCAGACTTTTGTAATGAAAAAGTGATCCAGGACCAGCACAAAGACACTACTTATGACATTCCTATCCAGGCATGAGCAGACTTTTGTAATGAAAAAGTGATCCAGGACCGGCACAAAGACACTACTAACGAAATCATTTCTTAAGCAAGTACCTATCTTGATGACTCCGGTAAATCTTATTTTTTAGGAGGGATAAAAAAATTTAAGAAAAATTGGACCAAGTATATCTAGAGTTAAAAAAAGACTACGTTGGAAAATAAAACTATTTTATATCAATAAAAATAACTGTGTTTCCGTCAGAAAATCATGAACATGGTAATCAAGCAAATTTTAAGTGTGATAGCGGGAAATTTCCGAAGTAAAGATTGTCCGAAATACTGAAAGACATGTGTCAAGCAACTCTACTTCTTTGATTTCTTATTTTAAAATATTTTATTGTTTATTAACATTCCCAAGATTGTTCTAATTAATTTCTGGTTTTTCAAAAAAATGCGCCAATCATCTCTTTTAATTTCTTATTTTATTGGAAAAAAAAAGCCTGTAAAAATTTTTTTGGCCTGCCCTCGTAATATATTATGTTTTTTAATTTTATGAATGCTTTGAATTGTACTCGTAATAAATATTTGATATGCTGTCCGTATGTGTAATGGAATTTTTCTTTATTAAATTGATATGAATTATATTCTTTAGCAATTGTTTTTATATATAATTGGCTGCAATTTTCGACATGCTTCATTTTCTAAAGAGTTTAACTCAAATTACGCTAAAAACATTTAACAAGTTATCTATCAGATGTGTCAAAAATCTTCCTATTTGCCAAACTGACAATGAAAATGTTGATTGTGAAAGGAATATCAGGTATAACATGAAATGATAATAAAACCATGATTATGGGGATGAGAAGGTGGCCTCATGTCAATAAATTAAAAGACAATAGCAGATGGTGGGAGGATTATAATAAATGGAAGGCAAAAGATGTTTTGCACTAGACCAAATGCTTACACACAGACAAATATACCAATGTAAAATCACCATGCAAAAGTTTCGATTTGAAATCATATTAAATCATGTTGAATTAAAGTTAAACTCATGATGGTATTTATTTAGGGTGTATCTGTAGAATATTTAAGGTTGTTGTGGCTGCAGCACTTTGACTATCAAGTGTTAAGTTTGAGCTCAAATCTTGGCCGGGAAGTCAAACATTAATTACGCCACACCCACATATTTTTCTGATGCCTGTTCCAAAAAACATAGAATTTCCTGAGTTAAATGATTAATAAAATAAAATAACTATATTAAATTAAATTCATGTTGTTTCATCTGGATATATTTTTGATTTTGGTATTTCCTATTATTTCAATATCAAATTCATGTTAATTCAACTTGAAACCATTTTGATTTAATATGATTTTTCAGTTTGATTTAACAGTACTGGAATATTAAATCAACATGAAATAAAATTATTTTTTGAATGGGAAAATTTTCTTTTAAGCTTACTTTAATTCATATTGAATTAACATGAAATACATATGAAGCAAAATTATTGCCAAGAAATTTTGAAATTAGCCTTGTTTTTATAGATTTTATGATATGATATTTTTCAACGTTTTCCAGGAAATTCGAAGCTTGCTATAGTATCTTTTTAGCAAAGTGAATTGAATCAAAATTCTTGCTTTCAGGCAACCTTCCCTTTGAGAACGCAGTTGGCCCGACACCACAATCCTCCTCACCATCATGATCATCATCATCATTATTAAAGTCAACCACTAGACCATATCGCTGGCATGCAATGAATTGTGCTGTATGGAAAACTGTGAATTTCACTGAATGTCAGGCCAACATGAAATGAGTGAACAGACGAGAATGTCTGTACCACAGCCATAGAAAATATTCTACATTTACACACAAATAGCAAAATGCATAAACGAATGATTGAATGAATGAATAATATGAACGAATTCAACCAAGTGTAATCATAGAATAACAACTGTAAAATTTTCCTCTTCATAAACCTTCTAGCGTTAACAAAATTTACAATTACAGAGGAACAAATACTCGTACCGAGACACATAATAAAACTTGCACAAACACACACTCGCAGGCAAATGCAAGCAAACACTGAGAGATAAAACAATAAAAGGAAAACGGAACTAAACATTTGAAATTTGTGCCTTTAGGAGAACAAAGTTTGTAAGTTTCCTGCTTACTATTTTGCTTATTCATTCCTTATGTTACAATTACAAAAAAATCTAAGACAATTGAGGGAAATTGTAATGTAGCGAAACAGACAATGTGAATGATGTAGAAATATTGAGGAGGTGTAGGTCTTAAAATAATTCAAAAATTATGCGTCTGGAAAACAATATTTCTCTGCAATGAAATAAGTAATTTTGATTTAATTAAATTTTCTTTTAATTTAAAAAAGGCTTAACAAGAGTTAAAGTTTGCCAGCAGGAGTGAAGTATTCTCACATATTATTTCATGCCCAAAATTCTATCACCATCTTATATTTATCACTAATTGAATGAGAATAAATGCTTTGTGCTTGTCCTAGACTCACTGCCTCTTATTACAAAATTCTTTACTTAAAACCATCACGACTTATTTAACAAATTATCATAGTCCTGACATTATATTCAATCAAATATTTTTAACTGCCTTTCTGGCAAATGTATTTAACATTAAAAAAAAAATAACTTAGAATAAATGAAAGAGGAAAAATCATTTTTTAGCCAACACGCACTTGTGGCATTAAACACAAACAACACAAGCGAACAAATGCAGCTCTGCACACACACACACACACACACACACACGAGCGAACAAAATCCACAAAACATTTACTTTAATACTCTGCCTGCTTTTAGGCGCTTAACAGTATATTTTTCAATGCAAGGGAATTTTTTCTCTCTTTAAAACTAAACAATCAGCAAACAATTCAAGCAAAACAACCGAACAACCAAACAGCCGGCCAACCAACCAACAAGCATGCAGCCATTATATTGTATTTTTAAGCTTATCTTTCATGGCTGTAAGCGGATTAAATCACAATTTTTTTTTGTTGTTTCTAATATTGTTTTTGTAGCAGTTGTTAGTTTTACATAAACGTGTTTTCTGTGCATATTCATATACTCAGCGCCCTTATAAGTACAAGCACACACACTCATACACACGCACACATACACACTCGTTTGACGATTGGAAATTCCTAGTTATATAATGAATTCATGACGTTTACAGTGGGAATTATTAGAGAAATTTGCAATTTCTATTTCATGGACTAAGGATTAAGCCTTCGGATAATAAACGTTGGGGTTTTTGGGGCTTTAAAGATAAAGCTAGAAAACCTAAATTTTCTGTTACAGCTTCTTTTTTGGTAGTAAAAAAACGAGGTTCGATAAAGAGAAACACCATTATTTTCACAAAATAACGTATTCTAAAAGTGCGTTTTTATCTGAGCAAAATCTAGTAGATTTTAAGTAGATTTCCCATACCAAACAAATTCTACTTCCTCACTAGATTTAGTCGAAATCTACTCAAAATCTAATAGTAATTAGTGATGGTTAGATTAGGTTAGGTTAAGACCATTTTGGTCCATTGTGATACGACGTAGACTCACAGAAGCAACTAGAGCTCAATACGTTGCACGTCAACACTGGTGACATCAGAAAGTTCCCTGAACTCAACAACAAGGCCACTACTCTACTTGTGCGAAGTCCCCACTGTCGAACCAACCAGAGCTCAATACCAAGCTACTAATACGTTGCAGTTCAACACTGGTGACAACCATGGATGTTGTTGAGTTCCCTGAACTTGCCAGTTCAGGACAGTGACACAGAAAATGTTAAACACTTTTCTCTTCATGGATATCATGGCAGCTGCGGCAAAAATCAATGTGTTTGTCCTTTAACCTTTGTGCGTGCCTACCTATGAGACAGTGTCCGGTAAGCAGGGATACTAGAATTGAGTTTTGTTTCCTATTTCTTATTTAAATGTGTCCATAACTACCTCCTGATCACGCAATAATTTCTTGTGACCCATCTTCTATTTGTTTCATCTTCTATCTTGCGCCTAAGTCTAAGTTTGCAAGAGAGCAGCGGTAAAACCACCAATTCCCAGTCCTAGAAAGCTCATCAGCCCAAGAGTTCCCCTGAAAACCTCTATACCCCGTAATCCAGATGGTTCTAATATCAAACTGCTTGCCATCTCATTAAGAAATGATCGTTAGTCAAGGGCTGTTGTTGTTCTTCGAAACGGGGATTCAAGGGCCATAATAGTTGCTCGACTATCCGTATATATGTTAATCAAACTCATTGAAGTAATATTCACTTTTAACCAATAGGAAGGCGCTTTGCAATACGAAGGCCTAAAGTACCTAAAAAGACTCCGAAACCTACACCTTCCTGGGTGTTGCGGCCGTACGTATAAAAATCAATGCTTTTTCTTCTGCGTGTAGTACCATCCTCTACAATTCTGTAGATGGTATCCTAGTTTTATAGAGACGTTCATGTGGTAGAGCAGGTGAGGTTTGGTCAATACTGCAACCAATCATCCCGTACCATTTCCTTTCCCCCGAAAGGTACAACGAAGACGGATTGATGAGGTTATTGTTATCGCCTTCCCTACTACGTCCAATGGTAGTAGGTGCAGGAGCAGCCCCAGTGCATCCATAGGGGTAGTGCAAAGAGCACTGGTTATACACAAAGAGGCAAATTTTTGAACCTTGTGTAACATGGGTGGCCAGGGAAGGCCACCACATGATCCCATACAGAAAAATTGGGCATTTTATTGCAGTATAGATCCAATGAACGATTTTCGGGGTAATACTGCATAGATAGAGTGAAATTTTTGCTTTCTTCACTCGCTCTAGAATTAATTAGTAATGCAACCCAGCTTTGAGTCAAGAATAACCCTGAGATATCTTGCAGTGTTAGACACTTCTATCTACTAAGAGAGATAGGTTGGAAAACAGGTGTCTTATACTTCCTGGAGATGAGGACTAGTTCCATTCCAGCTTCATTCTATTCAAGTGATAGATGAGAGCTTCATTCCTGCTTTTCGAACGTTTAATAATAACAATGCAATGAATGGTGCAGCGCCTCTGGTGTCATTGAGGTGTATTAAATTTTTGAAGCTGTGTTTAGTAGCGATTTTATAGGTTATTTGACATTGCTGGCTATTTTGCTACACAATACCGACGAAGGAGAACGCTCTAAAGTTACATTAGGATTAGTATCCGCTGAAGCCGGTGTAGTTCACAGACCAGGGTCTATGCCTTCATAACTTGAATTCTCCTACAAGAACTGATGCAAAAGGGCCCTAATGTACAGCAAGAAAAGAACGTGGTGTTGCTGTTGGAGACCGGGAACGAACCTACAACATTCGGTTTTGTAGTCAACGTGCTAACTACTTCAGCCAATGCCACCCTCATGGACTTAAGAAGGCACCGATACCCCACAATTTGTGCTTATTTTCCTCTGCCAGATTCACTTTTTCGAAACTTGCTAATTATTCTGTGTTATGCAGTGTCATTAGCAAGTAAATTTTTAATAATGATCAGTACAATAGATCAGAGAATCCATAATAAATCGTTCTACGAGACATTAAACTTTTACCCAGCGGATTTGCAACATTTTCTTTTAGTCCCACTATAACTTCCCTGGAAAAAAATCACTTTAAAAGTAAAACATGTTTTTCATGCAAACATGTTACAACAAAACTGCTGAAAAATTATTTGCTGATAAATTGTTACAATACGTATGTAAACTGAAAATAAGTATATTCCATTTTTTCCACTTTGTTAAAGGATGTGAGGCAAACAAACTAGAAATGAGAGAAACATGCGAGGATTTGATACTTTTAAGACTTAAAACGAATCCAGGGATACCCTTGAATAGCATAGAGGAAAGTATTTAAGAAAAATAAATCTAGGATTATTTCGAATTTATGTCCATGTTCTAGATTAAAAAAATCTTCTCTTTATCTGGAAAACTGATAAGACACACCATTATGACATCAACATATATCTTTGATGCACTATCCTTTCTCTAAGAGCAGATAACACACATAATCATATTTATTGCCTTGAAAAAAACTATTAATGCAAAATTTTTGATCGCTAAGAATCCCATGGATTTTCCGTCAAAATAAAACCTTATAACTCCCAATCACTCATCTCTCTTAATATATTACCATGCAGTTGAAAATCATCATTAAACTACTTCATTCCATAAAACTAACAATTTATCTAAGAAATGCATATTACCGACCGTAGGATACTTACAAAAATTATATGTATATAAAAACAAAAAAGGACAGGAAAAAAATAAACTGTAAACATGTAGAGATAAAAGAAGTTATTTCGTTAGAGTTTAGTTATTAATTGGAATTGTTTTAAAATTGTTTAACCTTAAACTTTTTTCTCATTTCGCTCGTAAAGGTTCTGTTTTTTTTTTTTTTTTTTTGTTTCAAAACAGGAGACATGTGGTTAAACTATAAAATAATAGTATTGAAATATGCCGCACATATCAGGGGCATGTACAAGAAGAAATGGAAAATAAACGTATTTTATTAAAAAAAAACAACTAAATGTATACTTTAAATAAAAGTTTCCCCAAAGTATGCAACAATTTTCCAGCACGTATTCAACGTATAAATCATAAACAAATTATTTGAAAACATGAAACTAAATGTAGAACGTGTATAAAGAAATTTAAATTTCGTTCTTAAATACATTTTTATTTTACTTGAGTTATTTGCCAAGTAGCCAAAGGCTAATAAATGAAAAATTTTTACTGGACTTGGTTTTATTCGGGGCTTTTTAACATACTTCAAAATAAGGAAGAGGTTATCAATCCGTCTGTATTTTTGTTTTTGACATTGTTACTTCATAACTCGGTACATTTTAAACCGATTGTAAATTTTTTTTTTATCTGAGAGGGTATATTTTCCAATTGGTCCCATTGTAGGAAAAGTGGGCGGGACACGCCCATACTTCTTAATTTGATTTTATGATATTCTAATTATTTAATTGCTGCGAAGCCTAGCAAATCCCTTTGTTTCTTGCAATTACACAATTTTAAAGTTTAAAAAATGGGGGGGCTATGCCCCTTAAAATTTATTATTATATTTTACGTGGTTTTACTCAACCGCTTTTTACGAAGCTTACCTTACAGCTTGAGCTCTAAAATACACACAATCTTCCATTTAAAAAATGGGCGCAGGCACGCCTATTAAAATTTTATATAGTGCTTCTTTTTTAGCGATTTTTAAAAAACTTAACACACACCCTGAGCTCTGAAGGACACACAATCTTGCATTTAAAAGAATGGGAGCAGGAACGACCATTAAAATTTAATTTTTTATTTCACCTACTTTTTCATAACCCACAGATTTTTCTAAAAAAATTTTGTCCGTATCTAAGACAATATTGCAGCTGTAGTGCATTTCTTTCGAAATGAGCAAGGAACTGCGTAACGATGAATGACGCTCTCAAGCCTTGCTGACTGAATTTTTGTTTCCAAAAATTAATCCATTTTGACACAAACCCATTTACTTTAAATTGCATTGATTATAGGTTTGTGGAAAAAACGAAACACTAAGCTAGTTCGACCCAAGCCTAGCCCCAAAGGGAAGAAAAATCTACAATTATACTAATAAATATCCTTATTCAAATCTGAGCAAATATGTACTTCAAATTGAAATCTATTTCAAAGAAAAACAATTAACTCTCTGCTCTGCATATCTTAAATAGCTTGTTCTCCATAAGAGCTTACAAAAGCGGTTTTCCTTCTTATCGGCAAAATTAATTATTAAACACCCCGTGACATGTTATGGCATGATAAACGCCAAAATGTATGCAACGACATTTTTCAACGGTTATATTTCATAATTTATTCATCTTTGAAATACAGCAAAATGTCCAATTATTTGGACTCTGCACGAAATGTCAAGAGAGCAAAAATGTAATAGAAAAATATATAATGCTTAAATAAAAATCATAAAAACATGCTCAGCACTGTTATAATGTTATATAATCATGCCATTTTATACTTAACTTTCCTGTAGCAGCTAAAACGAAAAAAAAAAGAGAAACAACAAACAAACAAACGAACAGAAAGAAAACATCAGCAACAGTCAAAATGTTGGAGTTGTTATTCAAAAAAATAAAAAAATGAATTGGACATGAAGTCCTTGTTGGGTTTTGTGATTCGTTGTTGCAGTTTTTGTTGTTGTTATCTTGACATATTTTAACAACAACAAACACGAAGAACAGCAGCCGCAACAGAAACATTATGTTTCATTTTGATATCGTTAAAAACATAACCAGCTCATATACTAGCAAGCACACACACACACACACACACACACACAAAAACACACGCACATATACATACACAAACATATACTCATGGTTAAGCTGCCGCAATGCATTTTTATTTGTTGCATACTTTTACATGCCAACGAACATGTTTTATTTTTATGTTCACACATGCATCTTTACCAAGAAATTGCGGTGGAATAATAGAGACTTTTTAAACGCACATTAATAAGTAATGAATACGTAAGACGTCAGGTAACAGCGACACTGCATATTTTTTCTGTAAAGAATAGGCAGAGGTCTACAAAAAACAGAGATTTATATACAAATGTATTCACATTACAGCTTTAAGATAAGCAACATTAAAAAAAACAAGATCACTGGAAGACCAATTGAAGTTTTTTGATACACAGAGTCCTTGATGTGCTTGACTGCTGGGGTCTTACATAAATAAATAAGTTAATGTCAAATATATGCAACTGTTTACGTCTAGCAAAAATCATTTGCTTAAATAAATGAAGCTTTCGCAAATACTTCGAAAAAAAAATGTAAAATCAACATGAAAAAATTTAAATTAATTTTAAAAGAAATAATATTTTGTTGTTTAAGTGTGTTGGTGTTGATTTGATTCCGTCAAAAAGCGACAAGACACACCTGCTTAATCCGCTTCTGAAAAGGCTCCTTAATATTATGCTAAGTAACATTTTTGTGTTGATTGAAGATTTTAATATACAAAAGTGTTAAGAAATTTCAGGCAAAAGATATTGCCAGTTACCCTAATTACCTCCTCATCAAACAAATTAATTTAATTGAACATTCAAACACAGAGAAAACAGTGCCTACTAAATACCTCATAAGATAGAACAAAATTAATAAGAAATCTCTATGGATTTTTTTCAATAAGGAAATCTTATTAATTTCATAGAGAAAACCTTTTTGAAAAAATCAAGAAGAAATCTTGTAGCTTTTATGAGGTTATCTTATTGATTTTTTCAATAAAAAAAATTAAAAAAAAAATTGCATCTTTATTCTCTGTACTCATGTATTTTCATTTAAATTCTATACCATATACATATGTATGTTGTAGATGTTATTTATTTATACATACATACATACACATTAGGTTATATTCTTAACTAACTTACTCTCCAATTATTGAACCAGCAAACTTCTACCTGATAGACAACCACTCTAACCAATATGCTAACAACCAGCCTGAATAACCATTGAAATTATTGTGCATACATTCTTATACAAAAACGAAAAAGATCATAACAAAAATATCTGTATGTCTATATATAGAAACGAAATAACAAACACATCATAAAATCAAGAAGATTTCCTTATTAAAAAAATCAATAAGATGCTTTACACATAATCATATAGGAACCTACTAGAATCAAGAAGAAATTCTTACTGAAAAAATCAATAAGACAACCTAATAAAATCAAGAAGAAATCCTTTTTTAAAAAATCAATAAGGCAACCTAATAAAATCAATAAGAAATCCCTATAGCTTACAATTTATAAGAAAACCTAATAGAATCAAAAAGTTTTTCTCTATGGATTGTTTTTTTGGTGCCAAAAATAACGGAAATTGAGTAAAAAAATTTGTTAATAATAAGATTTCTTCTTGATAAAATTAATAAGATCTACCACATAAGAACAATAAGGAAGCTCTATGAAAAAATATTCGCTTCTTTCTGCTGGCATACCCCTTAGCCTAAAAACGGTTCATAGAGAAAATCTTTTTGATTCTATGGGGCAGTTTTTTCTCTGTGAAGAGTCTGAAAATCCTAAAAGTGGCTATTCTAAACCTACAGAGTGTTGTCCTTGCCTTGATCGCATATGCCAGCTCAAAAAAGCATATGTGAACAGATTTTTGTGTCTCACTCATTTAATTTTTTTTTACGAAATGTTTTTGTTTGAGGCTTTTGAACTTATAATAATAGCGCACGTAATTCGCAATAATATTTTAATAGCTTTACTATAAATATACACTTATTTTTTAGCTTTTCTCAGTAGTCTTTGGTTCAAGTCTACTGACGAGTTTCTTAAGCAGCTACGAAATGCATATAGATGTTGCATAACCAACAACCGACAAAAAATCTTCTATAGGTTCTTCTTAGTTTATTTAATTATGCAATTGAATTCATGAAAAATTTCTTTAATAAAACATAAGAAAATTCTCTCTGAGTAATTCTTGAAATTTAGTTATCTTTCTAAAGCTTAGCATACTTTCAGGCTTTGGTATAGAAATGTTAATACAACACTATACCAGCATTACGAATTGCTTGTAAACCGTAAATTTGTTTACCCAAGATACTCGCTGAAGCATATTGAAGATAATGAAAGGCTTTGTTTTATATAAATATTTTTTATAATCATAGAAATTTCCCCAAATAAAATATATATTAAGAAATTATTTTTGGAAAAGGTAAGTTAAAAAAGAATAACTTCAAACTCACCTGATACTGTTAATGTTTGGTTTGATCCAGCTGTTTCCCTATATCCCATTATTGAGCTTTATTGATGAGTTTGATTGATGAACTAATCCTGTTGGATATTGTTGGCTTATAATTTTATTTATTTAATTTACGTTTTATTTGTTAATTTTTTTATATCACTGAATTAACTTTTATATACTCTTCACCAAAAATCGTAAGGAAATACATGTACATATACACAGGTTTGTCATTCCGTATGTAATTTCTACAATATTTAAAGTAAATATCACAAAGTCAAAACTCAAAATTATCAAAACGGCAACACAGTCTTCTTGAACATTATGAAAACCCGTTATTAACAGTTTTTTGGTACTCCTGGTGTCTATCTGTAAGTTAACAGAACAGCTGGAGACTTCAGTGATGGGCTTATGTGTCCAAACTTGTTCTCAATAGATTAGTATTGAAAATAAAAAAAAATCGAAAAGATAGCACCAGGGCTGGAAAACTGAACTATTTTTTGTACATACGAGTATGTATATATAAAACTAACTAGCAAAAACAATTTTTTCTTTACCAGGTAATCAAAAGTATTTTTTTATTGGAAAAAGCAGGAAATTGGTATCAGAAAAATCAAGAAGACATTATTAGGGCTGGAAAGCTAAACTATATAAAACGGCGCACTATGAGCCGTTTTCCTAAATTATGCTGACAAAACATGAAGAGCTATCTTAAGATACATGCAACGTAACAAACTTATGGATATTTATGATTAGTTTAGATTAAAAAATATGGAATTTCTTTTATTACTCGTATCATTATGCATGCCCATTCCATTCTGTTTTCTTTATTAATATTATAAAATCTGGCAAAACTTTTAACATATAAATATACATGAGCAGCTTAAATGCTTGAGGTGTGCGAATAAATTGCCATCGAAAAGAACAGTGATCTCTTAAAGTCCTATATATATAATTTGCCTTCATTTACGTTGAAAATAAAAAAAAATATTAATAATTCGAAAAATTTCTGAAGTACAGAGGGGCAGAATAAATTATTCAACTACTGTTAATATTAAAAATTAATCCTTGAAATCAAATTCATTGGTTCAAAAATACCCATAGATCCCTTAAAATTTAAATAGAGCAAAAATAAATATAAGAAGCCTAATAAGTGTGGACTTATGTATGTATGTTCATATACATATGTTCCAAACATACTTCGGTGAAGAAAATATTTTACTTAATTCTTTTTTAATTTCATTTTATTTCACTTCATTTTATTTTATTTCTCTTTATTTCAATTAATTTTATTTTTTTTTTTAATTTTATTTTTTTATTTTATTTTTTATTTTATTTCATCTCACTTAATTTTATTTTATTTCATTTTATTTCACTTCATTTCATTTAATTTCATTTTATTTTATTTTATTGCACTTCTTTTCATTTCATCTTTTATTTTATTTTATTTTACTTTATTTTATTTTATTTAATTTTATTTTATTTTATTTTATTTTATTTTTTATATATTTCATTCGTTCATTTCATATTTTATTTTATTTTATTTCATTTTATTTTGTTTTATTTATTTCACTTCATTTTATTTCATTTCATTTATTTAATTTTATTTTATTTTATTTTATTTTATTTTTTATATATTTCATTCGTTCATTTCATATTTTATTTTATTTTATTTTATTTTATTTTATTTTATTTTATTTTATTTTATTTTATTTTACTTCATTTCATTTCATTTTATTTTATTTTATTTTATTTATTTCACTTCATTTCATTTCATATTTGATTTTATTTTATTTTATTTTCTTTTCTTCTATTTTATTTTATTTCATTTTATTTTATTTTATTTTATTTTATTTTATTTTATTTTATTTTATTTTGTTTTATTTGATTTTATTTTATTTTATTTTACTTTATTTTATTTTATTTTATTTATTTCACTTCATTTCATTTCATATTTTATATTATTTTATTTTATTTTATTTAATTTTACATTATTTGATTTAATTTTATTTTATTTTACTTCATTTCATTTCATTTTATTTTATTTTATTTTATTTTATTTATTTCACTTCATTTCGTTTCATTTCATTTCATTTCATTTCATTTCATTTTATTTTATTTTATTTTATTTTATTTTATTTTATTTTATTTTATTTTATTTTATTTTATTTTATTTTATTTATTTCACTTCATTTCATTTCATATTTTATTTTATTTTATTTTATTTTATTTCATTTCACTTCATTTCATTTCATATTTTATTTTATTTTATTTTATTTTATTTTATTTTATTTTATTTTATTTTATTTTATTTTATTTTATTTTATATTATATTATTATATTTTATTTTATTTTATTTTATTTTTTTTATTTTATTTTATATTATTTTATTTTACTTAATTTTTTTAGTTTCACTTCATTTCTTCTCATATCACTTAATTTCTTTATTTAATTTAATTTAATTTTTTTTATTTTATTTTTTATTTATATAATTATTAATTGCTTATTTTTTTATGTGATATTATTATTATTATGAAGTATTAAAGCACTTTTCACTTCACACTTCTGGAAGCTGAAATAAAAGAAATATAAGTTTTAAATTTGGAAGCTGAAATAAAGGAAATAGAAGTTTTAAATTTATATAATTAAGGTGGTTATTTAATATATGTTTTTATACGCCCTCCCCCCCCCCCTCCAACACCCTCAGTAACACTTAAACAATATCTTCAGTATAAATGTTCCAACCGTAACAAATGCTTAACCTTAAGATCTGAATCCTAAAACAAGTTTTAGGTTTTGTTTTTCTGGTATTTAAACTGAATTTCGAGCTCTAGTGTGTTTTTAAATTTTTAATAGAATTTAACAGCCGGTTTGTGTAAGACGTTGACGTTAGAAACCTCGATCTTTTTGTAATAGATGAAAGGAAATTTGTACAAATTTTCCTTAAGCTGTTACAGAAACGTCAAGATTTCCATAAGCAACGTCTTACACAAACAGGACTGTGGTAAAAAAAATTTTGTATTCTTTATGCTCCTTTTTACTGTGTAAAAGGGAGTAACGTCAATAAATTTTTTTTTCAATAATGGCTTAGAATCGCCCATGTTTCCTTTTTTTCTACTGTGTAAGCGTAGACTTTTAAATATTTTTGCATTAAAAAAAATTAAATTTTTTAGTACATTGCAATTTTGTTAAAAAAAGAAATCCTTAAAGTTTATATATATTCTACAAAAGTTAGGGACAATTTTATAAAATCTATTGTCGTTATTCAGTTCCCTCTAATGCTAAATGTACACCGTGTGCGACAAAGAAATTTCTCATTAAAACATATCGCCTAAAACTATGCAATATTATATTTTTTGCCCAAAACCTTTCAAAGCACTGGCAAACTTAATGTTAATTAAAGATTTATTTGTGATTAAAAATTCATTAAAGGTTCTTTGAACTTTTTTGCCTGTCCGTTTATTAGAGTACGTTTCGTTATTTTTTTTTTTCTTCTTTGTTGTTTGGCTGTTTGGCTTTATTCCAATAATTAGTAAAACCAAATTTTATAACTGAATCTTTACACAAAGATTTCCAATAAAAACAAAGTTAAGCGAACGAGCGAACGAACAGGCAAACAAATAAATATATCAAAAAAATTACTACAACATTAACAGTGGCAACAACAATTTAATGAACTTAAGTTTTGACCTGCGTTTAGGCTTCTCAACGTTAGTAGGGAGTATGTATGTGTATGTATGTGTGTTAGATATCCTTATAAACGGGACTGAAACTTCAATCAACAACCAGCCAACGCCATTTAAATATTGTTTGTATAAGTTATAGGCAAGTGTGTGGGAGAGAGAGAGAGAGAGAGAGAGAGAGAGAGTATGTAGATCTGGGCTTGTGTTTGTGTGCCTGAAACCTAATGTGAGTTGCATTCAAAAATACAAATTCCGATGTTTGACAGTGGGCGGTTTGATAATAAACTACAATTAGACATAGCAGAGTTTTTAAAATAAATGAGAAAAATTATATAAAAGATTTGCAAAACAGAATGCATAATGAAATCAGTGACATATTTTAATTCTTAGCGATCTATTTTAATGTTCTTTCTTCTTTTAATTCATTTTATGCTCCACTGTAGCTCTCCTTCACATACACATGCAAATTAATTTACATGTTTATTCACCTTTTAGGCTTAAACTTGGTTGCCTAGATGAATGTATTGGCTCAATGACTGACTGACTGACTGAATGACTGAATGGCTGGTTGCATGGCTTGTTGGCTGACTGACTATTTAGCCATATTGTATTTTTTTTTCCTCATTCTTGCTTTCTTTTAAGTGCTGCAAATAATTTTTTATGTATATTAAACACGTAAAGCAAATAATAACAACCTGACAAAGAAAAAATAAACAAAAATTTATGGTAGTACACTAATTAAAACTGAAATTTCCGTTTGCATATACTACAGCGAAGTTTTCACAGAACATTTTTACAACTTTAGCAGGCAAACTTTTAGGCTGAAACAAATGGGGAAAAATTAAATAGAATCTACACGCATGTACGCGTAAGTGTATTTTATTCTTGCTGAAACATAAAAAATTATAACATGCTAATGATATTTTAAACGATAAATGATAATAAGCCGATTAATAGGTAGGACATATGCTAGCTAGTCTAATATAATAACTTTTCTTGTATTTTTTTTCTTCTTTAAAGAGAATTAAGATTCAGGCAAATTAATATGGCTCGCAACATATATATATATATACATAATAATAAGTATGTACACGTGTGTTAACTTCCTTGGTAAAAGGATAGTGAGGAGAGGAGATATAATAAAGTATTAAACGATTAAGCTTAAAGTGTTTTACAGCTCTGCTGTTTTGCATTTTTCGTTAATTTTCGTAGCATCCTTGCAGCACCTCTGGTGTTAAGTAGGAGCATTATTTTAAGCTATGCAGCCATTTTATTTGTTATTAGCAGGGAAACCGCAAATATGCAATTGCATGTTTTTTCTTGTGCGACGTATTCATGCGGGGACAAGATATTTATCCGTTTCAGAAGTTTTTATTAATTTTGGCATCGATTTGTTAGTGCATATTTTTACATATTTTGCCGTTTAAAGCATATTTTTGCATATTTTACCCTTTTAAGCATGCTTTTGCATTTATCACTCTAATACGCATATTTTTTAGCATATTTTCTAATTTTTAGAGCATAATTTACGCTTTTAGGGCATATTTTGAAATTAAATAAATAAAATAAAAAAAAAAAAATTTTTATTTTAATTTGCTTACAAGCTTAATTGTTGCACACAATTTTAATTTTTATTTTTCGCCATCAAAGTCTCATTTCTAATGTTCCATGTAGTGTACACATTTTCGTAGTTATTACGGACGTTAGTTTCAATAAAAAATTCGGTTTTTCTATTTGTGACGGACTCTACCCCGAGTAGACGTTGAAGCAACATTGTCAATATATAAAATATTGTTTAGATGTGGCATGCAACGATTTTATTTGAAAATGCATATTGACCTAGATTGTTGTTTATTGCAATAAATATTATACATACAAATCTTGTCTTATTTATCGAAAATATAGTTCCAAAGTTTTAATTCTGATATCGTGATCTCTTTTGAACTTGAAGTTAAATTTTTACTAGATTATCAAAAAAATTATAATTTGTATTATTTGCTTTAGTCAAAATATGTATGGCTATTTTGTTTCAACGTCCACTTCAAACCCAGATTATTGTTTTTAATACGGCAGTTATTCTTTGTTAATTTTCTTTTTTTGCTTTTTTGCTTATTTTATATGCAAATATTTTTGAATTTTTGAATTAAAAATATATTTTCATTTCAAATAAACCAATTTATATTATTTTAAGAGCATATTTATTGAGTTTTTTGTGCATATTTTCAAGTTTTTAGTGCATATTGAATGCGCATAAAACACTTTTTTTAGAGCATATTTCTGGTTTCCCTGGTTATTAGGGTGCCTTACACCAAAGCTAAGAGCTATACATCTGAAATTTTCACAGAATGTGTTAAACTTTGGCAGATACAACAACAAATATATGACTGTTAAAAACTAAAGGGTGTTCTAGAACGAAAAATTTTGAAGTCCTATTTGAATATACAGACAATTATATACAGACACTTGAATTTTTTAAAGTTCGGGCATTTTTTATACAGACGACAACAGTTAACACTTAAAGTTAAACAAAATTAAAGGGTATTCTATCAGTTAATGTAATTTTGTCTGGAAACCGTAATAAAAAAACTCTTGAAATTTTCAAAAACGCTAAAACTAAAAATTTCCAAAATTAAAACATTGCAAAAACGAAAAAAAACGTCAAAACCGAAGAAAATCGCCAAAACGAAAAAGAGCACCAAACTAAAAAAAAATCTCTAAAACTAAAATAAGTCGCCAAAAACCAAACAAAAATGCAAAAAAAAAGGATTATACAAAAATCACAAAACAAAATAAAATAAATCGCTAATATGCAAAAAAAAATATATATACAAGTAAAAAGGTCGCTAAGACTCGAAAAAATCGCCAAAACGAGAAAAAGCCACAAAACTAAAAAAAAAATAACTGAAACTAAAAACATGTATTGCAAAAAAAAAAAACAAAAGAAAATCACCAAAAACTGAAAAAAACGCCAAAACAAATAAGTTTTGGCGTTAGAAAATGGTCAATACAAAAAAAAAAACGCCAAAAAGATATTGGTATTTTTTGTTTGTTTTTTTTTATATGATTGCTATAAATACATTTTAAAATCTACTCAGTTTCTTTCGGTATGTCACGGGAAAATTCTAGTTTTCTATAAAAAAAAAAGTTATACTTATATCATATTTACGTTACATGTTGTACTTTTTGCAAAAATTCGAATTCTATAGCAAATTTCTGAAATTATAAGTAAAACAATGAAAAAAGCAAACAATTAAAGAAAAACTCATATATTCTTATTTGCGAATACTGCCGTAGCGATTTTTTCTAAATGTTCGAAATTTCGAACTTAACTTCGAATTTTCGAACTCAATTTCGAATTTTCGAAAATAAGTGAATTTTAAAGCTATTTAATTTTTTAAGCTTGAGCTATCCTTTTTTTTATAAAAATATTATTTTTATTTCGATATTTCGGCCGTGCTCTGAGTGGCTATCGATAGGCCTTTCAAGCGAATAAAAAAATTTCGAAAACATCTTACATACAATTTGTTTTATTTAATTTTAAATATAGCAAGCGCTCCATGAAAGATCTGTTAGTGTATGTCTCACCTCAAAGCCTGGATTTTGGATTTTTTTTCGTGTTGGAGTGAAACTCTTGGATTTAATAAAACCCCCAGAAGTGAAAATCTAATGGGATCAAATCACAAGATCTGCTTGGGCAGTGCTCTAGTCATAAAGTTGAATGTTTAATAAGCTGGCACTATTTTGTTGAAAGAACTCTTTGATGTCCATATCATTAAATTCTGGCTAGAAAAAAATTGATATGCATACACTTAAAAATGGCAGTAGCAACGGCAAAATTGCCCCAACAAAACATCAATTTTGATAAAAAAAAAATTATTGTTTTTACATGTTGTTGAACGCTTTATGCTGATTTAGCAAAACAGACTAAATAAATGACAGGCAATTTGACTGATAAGGTTTCGACAACTGCCAAAGCCTGGAAGTTTCTATTGCGAGTAGTAAAGACTTAGGGCACATGATTTTGCCATAAGAGACCTTTTTTCCTGCCCTTTCAAAGAGAGTAAAAAGAATGCCCAAAAGGTTAAAATGTTCAACTAAACTTGTGCTCTAAAATTTTATATCGAAGATATTGATAAATCTGTATGCAAACGTAAAGCCTTCATGGTTTTCAAGACCGATTCGCAATAAAAATATTTAAAGAATGTAGCAGATTTTAGAAAAGGTTAAAAAAACAATTCGAAACTCATTTCTAGTTTTTTAATATACATATTTTGCCAGAATTAATTGCTAGAGCTAGCCCACTTAAATAGTGGGTTCGATTACTGACGAAAACTCTGAGTGTTTCTGCAGACAAGCCAGTATAAAATAGCTTCGCAATTTTTGTATGTGTCCCACACTAAAAAAACTTAAAATTTTTTCAGTGTAATTGGTTTTTTGACTGTAATTGGTTTTCGCAAGCAACCATCTACCGCAAGTAATTATCTTCAATCACAAACAACTGCAATTATTTTGACATTTCTATTGTTTTGTTTTTTCTCTCTTCCACTTTAGTTTTCTAACTGACATTTTGGCATAATTTTTCTCTATTTCTCTATAATCCCCTTTAAACTAACAGCAAACCAAAAAAATAAAATCATAATAATGACGAGCTCTAGCAAAAAAAAAAAAAATATATAATGATAATAATAATAATAATAAGAAGAAAAAACGTCAAGTCAAACAATTGCCAAACTAAAAACTGCAATGCGCCATAGAATTCAAACGTAGAAGGATCTAACAACCCACATACTACAAACACACATACACATATATAAATATATACATACACACACATTTATAACTGACATTTTTGCCACTCAAAAGATTCTACAGCAATAGTTGCACTAAAAATTACTGTAATTTTTCTCAAGTTGAGAACGAGAAAAAGAAGAGAAAAAAACGACCAGAAAATGGGAGAAAAATAGACAAATTCAACATTTAACTAAATATAAATGTCAAAATGGACATTTACGTTCTACATAAAAATTACAAGAAGCTTCATTTCTAGGCAGTAAAAAAAAACATTTTTTTTTCTTTATATATTTTTCACTATTGCTCCGTTTGTCAGTGTTAAGCTTCATAATCTGCTTAGGTTAAAATACAAGCAGTTAAAAGCTGTCAAATGTTTGACAATTGTTTTCAAACATTCCAAAGAATAGAAGCAAAAATAAAATTGTGTGAAAAACTTAAGTGCATTAAAAAAGGGTTAAAAATATATTGTACAGCAATTAAAATGTGGTAAAAGCTGTTAAGTAATAACTAGTGTACAGCATACTTTGGGGATTTGGTAATGTTAAAAAGCTAAAGCATAATTTAGGGTGCTTGAAATGTATTTGAAAGTAGAACAAAAAAAACTTGTTTCTTTTCGCAAAGAAGTTATATTTTAGAAACGTTTTTGGTCTATAATTAAAAATTTATTAATATTAATGGTAGTTTCAAGTATGCTTTATGCTTTAAAAATTTGTATGGAAATTTTATTTTAACGTGTACTTAAAACACAAATAATTCTTTTTTTGGTCCTGTCCACAGATGTGTATGTGTGTTGCAAAAATTGCAGATAGGCTTTTCCTATCACAGGGATGTGAAGTTTTCGTCACGTGCGACATTAAACAAATATGCTTGTTATTTTACTGCTTTATATATTTATGTAGGACAGCAGTTCTGCATTAAGTACTATTTTAAGAAAAATCTAGTCTCATTGCTCTGAAATACAAGCTAAATTGCTTGCTGTCACATGCGACAGAGAAGTGAACTTTGCCGTGGAGATGTCCAAGTATAAATGATATTTTGACAGATCTGTTGGATTTGTTATTAAAAAAAAATAGCAATTCTATTGTTTGACAATAAAGGGGGCTTCACAATACAACACTGCCCAACAAAAAAATAAATGATTAGGTGTTGCATTAAGTCGACGATGATGCTACTGCCTTATTTATTTTTTCCTTTCTGCAATAATAATAAGCAAATACGCATCTAAGCCTACGCTGGCCAAAGTAGCACCAGAGTGCCGAACATCAATCAATTTCTTATACACGTACGCAAATACATTCTTCTCGGTGGCCAGCATTAATCTAAACATATATTAAGGTGGGACGGTTTTTTAACAAATACATACATATATCTTGGAATCCTCGGAAGCTCAAAATATATATTTTACATTTCTAGGTCAAAATTTTTTAAATTCTTTAAAGAATCATTCCCTTGCAGTTCCTTATTATTATTTTTTTTGAAATCAAACAGAATATCAACTCGAATGCCACAACTATTGTTCTATTCGTAAGCCACATTATTTAGGCGCAATTGAATTAAATTCTCTAGCGGATGTTAAGTGTTTCTGTGTGTTCATGTGCGCGGTTGCAGCTAAATATAACCACACAATCCACCAAAGTCCAGTGTATTACAAAGTCAAAGACATGCATCTATTTATCTGACATAAGCGCAATGCTGCGTTTATTTGTAAAGAAAATCTTTAAAAATAAAATACTCGTAAATAAATTTAAGTGTAACAGCTTTTTAGTTAACCCAAGATTTTGCAAATACTTTCAACTGTGAAAAACTAACGGCCTGTCCCACGATGACACCAGAAATATTTCGATCGAATACTTATATTGAAAACAACAACAAATTTTTTATGTTATTGTTGTTTGGAATACAAGCTGTCGATCGAACGATTTCTGGTGACATCGTGGGACAGGCCGTAAATAAGTTTAATACATTTTATTTTTAATTAATTTGAAGAACTGAATTCGATTTTTGTTTTAAAAACCGCGACTTAATCGTTATTTTACTACATAGACTACCTAAACTTCATTCTTCATTTTAACGCTATTTTAAATTTGTTTGTGAAAATAATTTTATGTATAAAATAACGGATTGAATAGACTATCTCGGCTGCATAAAAAAAAACATGAGAAATCATTTGCGCATAATAATCGTCATAAAGTAAGTAGATTTTAAGAGTGGTTTTAATCTCTTAAAGTATACTTTGTTTTGACTATGAATATGGGCCATTTTCTGTATGCCCTGAAAGATCAAGGCTAGTATGTAAAAAAAACTTAACAAAGCTTTGCCAAGCAATGTTAAGTAAAGTTGTATTCTAAAAAAAAATTATTATATCAATATTCTAAAGAAGCCACCCAACGTTTGTTAAGACTACTTTACGTTAATATTTCCAAAATGCGTATTTTGTACCTCAAAAATTTCATAAAAATATCTTGTTTACACAGCTATTGAGAGAAAAATAATACCCTTTTTAGACACGGAAAATTTACTTTGCAAACTCTGTATTAAGCTGGGAGAAAGACAGAAAGAGGTAGTATTCCTTCCTCTGTCTTTCACACTGCTGAATTAAGACTTTGCAAAGTAAACTTTCCGTGTCTAAAAGGGGTATACAATTTTATTTTTCCATTACGTTGTGTGTAAGTTGAAAATTTCCAACTCGTTTTTTTACCAAATTAGTTTTTTTAGTTATGACCATGGTTTCCCTGGTCCAAATATGCAAATGCATGTTTTTTCTTATATGTCGTATTAATGCGGGGACAATATACATATTTGTCCGTTTCAGAACTTTTTATGAATTTTGGCATCGATTTGTTAGTGCATATTTTTGCATATTTTAACCTTTGAAGCATGTTTTTGCATTTATCAGTCTTAGACGCATATTTTTAACATATCTTATATTTTTTTAGAGCATAATTTACGATTTTAGGGCATTTTTTGATAATTTATAGAATTTTTTATTTTAATATGCTTACAAGTTTATGTGTGGGTCAAAATTTTTATTTTTATTTTTCGCAATTTAAAAAATCTTATTTCGAATGTTCCTGTAGTATATAAATTTTTTCTTATATTTCTATTACGCAATTATTAAGAACGTTAGTTTCAATAAAAATTCGGTTTTGCTATTTCTGATGGACTTTGTCCCGAGAACAATTGAAGGAGCATTGTCAATGTATGAAAATTTATTTACATGTGACAGGCAACGATTTTTATTTGAAAGTCTGGGTCAATATTTTGTTGTTTATTGCAATAAAAATTAAAAACAAAATTCTAGTCTTATTTATTCGAAATACAGTCCCAAAGTTTTAATTCTGATATCGGTATCTATTTTAAATTGAAGATAAATTTTTACAATAGTATCCAAAAAAATTTATTTGTATTATTAGCTTTAGTCAAAATTTGTATGGCAGTTTGGTTTTAACGTACACTTCAAGCCAAAATTAGTGTTTAATTAAAATACATATATTTGCATTTACAAATAATTAAAATTTATTTTATTTTTAAGAGCATATTTTTGAGTTTTTAGTGCATATTTTTAAGTTTTTAGTGAATATTTGAACAACACTTTCAAATCATTGGTTTTTTTATAAAAATTCGTGCTGTGTGAGAAATGTGTTTCGTAATTTAAAGCAAAATTTTCTTAAATGATATGAAGATCTTTAATTAAAAAATTTACTTGTGTATAATGTTGCGGCAGAATTACACAGAAATTACACAAAACATTTTACAGTCCCAAAATAGTTCAAGAAAAAAAATTTTCTCCCATTTTTGGATAATTACACAGAAGTCGGCAACACTGGTATATAGAAATTTTTTTTCACGTACATACATGCATGCATAAATACGCACATACGAAATGTTTGGTAAAAAATGCTATCATACTCGTGCTCAAATGGATGAAAATGTTTGTTTTCAAATGTAGAAAAATATTTTACTTACATACCTATGTACATACCTACTATTTCACTACAATTTCCCAAAACTTTTAGAATTCTGCAAACACATATTCACTATTTTTCTCATTTTATATTATTAAAGGAATAAAACTTTCAAAAAACTTCAAGAACTTCACTGTTTTAATAACGATTAAACTATCTGTCTTTCACACTACAAAGAATTTTCTCCAATGACTCGCAAATAAAGATGTGACAGCTCTACAACATTATTCGTTTAAATTACAACAACAACATTTTAATTCAAGTGGGTAATAAATAACCTGACCAGGCATCCCGCTTTAGGCGGGATTATCCCGCTTTTCTGAGGTTGATCCCGCCTTGAATTTTTATCCCGCTTTATCCCGCTTTTTAGAGTTTTGAAATTTCTTATCTCTTAATATATTTTTATTAATATGTAACTGATAAAAATTTATTCCAAATATTTTTTAGTGTAGTTATTGTTTATTTTTTTGGATCTGGCAGCTCCTCAAATGAAAAAAATAAAAATACAAACGTACACACTCAAAGATCCTTTTGTTACAGTGCTTTATATGTGCAGACATTCTGCTGCTTTAGGAATTTATTACCAAGAGGGCTTATTAGGAGAATAACAACTGACATTCACCAAACTGTCAATAATAAAATAAAAAGTTCTTGCTTATTTTTTTATAAAGAGTTTGACACATTGGTGTAGTCAGTTGATGATAATATGGACTAACAAGGCCACTTCCTACCATTCGCCTTAAGTTTTTGTACATTGTTTTATATAAAAATCGTATTTTGTTTTGTAAATGAAGTCAAAAAATCTTTAATTTTATTTATTTTACGTTACTAAATAAAAATTTTTGTTAATAAAAACTTTTGTTTATTTAAAATCGATTCTTTTGAGTTAAAAACTGTGTTTCCTAAGTACATACGAAACTTTTTATGTGAGTATTACACATCCCGCTTTCAAATAGTTGTTTATTTAAAAATCCCGCTTTTTGGCCGTATTTTCGTCAAAATCCCGCTTTTTGAACGATCGTGTCCCGCTTTTTGTAAAAAGCTTCTGGTCACGTTAGTAATAAACAATCTCTGTGTTTTTTTGTATGTGTGCATGTGTGTATGTTGTTGTTTAACTGCATCTATGGTCTTTAATCATGCCTACAAATGCAAAAACAAAATAAGCGAAGACACCTTACGCAAAAGTCGGTGGACAACAAAATAAAAAAACACGAAAGCATGATGTTTTAACGAAGACATCATTGTACACGTGGCAAATGTCAACATATGTATGTATGTAAATATATATGGATGTAGGCCAGCGTTGCCACTAGTGGATCAAGAAATTACATAGGTGCAAGTCTAAAATAGTGCAAAACAATGCTAGGAATATACCTAGTAAGATTTTTCTTATTATTTTTTGGCAAGCTTTACATTTTAAATTAAAATGTAGAGATAATTTTTCGACGGCTCCATTCTAAAACATGCTAAGTCAAAAATGCTAGTTTTGAAAAAAAGCCTTCAAAGTTTATTGATGATATCTCGGGAATGTTTTGCGATAGAAACTTCAGACTTTTTGTAATCATATAATAATTCCAATAGAATTGTTTTAGTTTATTTGAACTTTATAAATTTGTTGTAGATCACAGTTAAAAGTGACTTAGAATAACTGGTGGTCCTTTCTCACCTACAATGGCCCTCTAAGCAGTGGAATCTATCTTGAGCGGACTCTGAAGGGACCATTGAAATGTGTCCGAACAAAGGGACTGTCCGGTCAAGAGAAATATAAACATTTAAATGGAGCGCTGCCGGGACCTGTCAAAAGTGTCCGTCTAAAGTAGGGATGTAACGAATGTTCACATTCGCAAATAATTCGCTTACTTTTGCTATTTGCATTCGCTTTTGCATTCGCTAAAATGTATGCAAATATTTCAAGCGAATACTAAAGACAAAAAAAATTTGTACTTCTTTTACGAAAATAGTTTACGATGAACAAACATCAAAAAGACGAAAATTATTTTAAACCAGCATGAAAAAGATTCATGTACTTACATGTTTTACATATTTTAGCGGAAAACTTTTCTTTCAATAAGTTCTCATAAGTATCAAAATGAAACCAAAATCCAGTGGTGTTTGGCAATATTTTTCAGATTTGAAAAAGAAAAGACAGTGTTTGATTTGCGCGAAAATATTTTCTGCTTAAGACTAGTCTGTTCAAACTTTTGAACACCATTCATTACTTCGTACAACAATATTAACTAGTCCTTGTTTGTTGTAAATTCCACGCGAAACAAGTGCAACTGATATTATTTCTTATGAAAACTTAAAATGTTGGAGATATATTTCATATGTTTTTCCCAAGATGAACAGAGTACTACTTCTGCAATATTTTTTCAGGAAAAATTCATTCCAAGTTTTCTTCATATGTATTTAGCAGCATTTCACATGAAATGTTGAACAGAGTACCAGGTTTTAGGACCAAAGTATGAATGGGTGTATTGCCTAACATTGTGTAAACTTATTTTTAATTATCATCTAGACTTACTCTTAAAAAAATTTATTTGCATGTAATATTTTAACGAATTGTAATATTTGCATTCGCTTTCGCATTCGCATTCGCTTTCGCAAAAATTATATTGTATTATTCGCTTTCGCATTCGCATTCGCTAAACTGGTATTCGTTACATCCCTAGTCTAAAGGGGGTATCCGCCTATAGGAAATGTCCGTTAAGGGAGATTCCACTGTAGTTATAGTTTGGAGTCAAATTTAAGTAAAATTTTTTTTTCGGTACTTAATTGCAAACTAAATGATGCTAAGTGTGCTTAAAACATTTAAAACGGAGGTTTTTTAAACTTGACAAATTATGTTAAGTACATTTTTGCTGATAACTTTTTATAGAATAGTCCGATTACTATCAAAATTTTACAGAATCTTGATTCAGAAATGCTATTCCCAGCATAGCATGCTATGTCGACTTGGCATGTTTTGGAATGGGGCCGTCATTTTGTACCATATAAAAAACTTATAGCTAAGGACAGAACTATTTTTACATCGATAATTTTTGGGGTTTGAGGAAAATTGACAAGAAAATTAAAAAATTGATTATGCCAATATTTAGTGCTAATAAATAGTTTATACAAAAACTAAAAAAAATATATTTATAAATAAAAAACCAGCAATGGTAACACAAATATTAAAAATACATTGGACAAAAGTATTTGTATAGACATAAAATACATGAAAAAATACGTGCAATATGCTTGTGGTCGTTAACATGTTTGAACATTCTGTAATTTACGGTACCAAAACTTGAAAAAATGGCATTGGAATATGGTCTAACATGTTCTTAAAATATATAATAGTTCACATTAACTCCAAAATAATGCATAAGAATTTCCAAATATTACAGTATTGCATAAATTTTACTTCATTAATATTAATGGCTTAATTTTACCTCGAGTCAAGCATGGCGGTAGAAGTATTAAGGGCAATGGCACCATTTGTGGTAAATGTTTTGAAATCGTTCGGAGTTAATGTCAACTCTTAAAACACTTTACTGCTTCAAGTCACTCATTGTCTTATTTGAATAATCTAGCTTAACAAATGAAAATTTATTTTTAAAAATTGCTAACGGTTTTAATTTAATGATTGTGCAAATTTGTAAACTATTACATCGGTGCAGTTATAAAAGTCAGCATGAAAGTTTAATATTTTTTTTGTTTGTGTTATTATTTAAAGTTTCTAAAATACCTTTTACGCAACATTTAGACATGAAAGTATTTTCATGAAATTTCTGTATACGTATTGTGAATACGAATTCTAATGATATAAATGAGTTTCATGAAAAGTTCATGTTCATTTTCATGGGAAAGTGAAAGTTCATTTTAAAAATGTTGTCGAAAAGTAAGATTGGAAAAAATTGGTTTGTTTGTTACTTAACTAGAGTTACCCAGAATATTCACATAAGAACATTTATACGGCAATAAGTTGAAAATAAGTATTCTTCGGGCCTGTTCTGCAAATCACGAAATGTTAAATCACGGTGATTTCAACAAAGTGATAAAAGTTAAATCACAGATTTTGTAAACTTCACGATTTATAGCGATGGAAGTTGGAATAAAATATTCTATTATATATGAGAAAACCTTAAAATGCAATAAAAATCCACTAACAAGTCAGTTATTAATAGTTTGTTTTTGAAATCACCGTGATTTAAATCACCGCGATTTTCAGAACAGGTCCATTGTTAATATTTTAATAATATTATTGTTTTAAAAAGGCATGAATTGTATTCTTCATTTATATTTGAAGATACGACATTATAATTCTTTATATACATATACAAAATAAGCATACTTTATAATAACTATTTGCACTAATCATGTATATTTGTACAAATCTTTAAAGTGGGTAAGACTATTTAGCCTTTTTTCATTTTACTTTCTGAAAACATCAAAAATTTACTTTTTTGAAAATATTGTTGAAAGCTGAGTTAAAATTAAAAACAATGTAAATGTGGTAGAAAAAAATTTCATTGTAATGCTACTTTCTTGCAACTAGTTTCATGTGTAAATGGTAGGTTGCATTTTGTTGTGCATGAAAATAGTGTGAAACTGTATTTTGTGCAGTAAAACAATATAAATTCTATTTTACTGTACATATAAAAAGATGTTCGTTTTTATTGTGAATACGAGTAATAAAAAAAACTAACGCATTAAAAAAAATCAGCTTTTATGTAGTTAGACAAAACAAAATAACTTAAAAAAAAATAAAAAATGTACTCCAAAGAACATTTTGTAGATGTTTCATCCAATGTAGAAAGCAGTAATCTTAAAAATCATAAGTATGATCTTAATACTTCACAACCATTTAGCTATAATAGGTGATAATATATCGGAAATACCGTTGAAATTCTTGGAGTTAACATTTCCTTAAATAAACTGCGGTTAAAATTAAATCCAAGAATACTTAGCAAATCTTCTTAAAATATATTTGGCCATTATTACACATTTTGTTGGACTTTTATTTTCTATTTTTTTATAAATTTCTATTTCAGTGGACGTCTCCGAAAAAGCGTCAATGAAACGAATGGCGTGATTATCGATAGTCTGTCAGTTGTACCTTAGAGACATGAGGACTTGAAGCAACTATGAAATTTCGTTTGTGGAATTTTGTAGCATATATAAAATGTATATGTATATATATATGTATATGTATATTTAGCTGGATTTTGTCCTTAGCTGCCCTTTGCCTACGCCCTTGAAGTTAAATAGTGCAAAATTACACAAGAAATTTATGGTGTAAAAATGGTACAAAGAATTTTAAAAAGTACAGATTTTGCACTATTACACAGAAACTGGCAACTCTGATATTGGCATTTTTTTTTAATGAGACCCCAATCACTCATCTTTTTACACTACATACTTAAATACATGCATGCTTATGTACATACATAACTAGATACCTACATCCATACAAACATATGCACATACTAAAGGTTTGGTAAAAAAACATTTTATTTTAACCAAATGGATAAAAATGTTTGCTCTCAAATGTATAAAAATATTTTACTAACATACCTGGAATTTCCTTGGGATTTTCTACATTTTCCAGAATTCTGCACACAAATACATAAATATATTCACTATTTTTCACATTTTATCAGGGATCGCAAATAACGATTATTTTCCAAATTTAAAGTAAAAAAATCACAATAATAGAGAAGTGCTACGTGCACAAGGAATATACCAAGATACTCCATGTTACATGGACTACCGATAGATGCAATGATTTTTATTTTTTTGATTTTTATTTATTCCTCACAAAATAACTCTTATTTTGTGACTTTTATTTATTCCTCAGAAAATAACAGTTATTTCTTGATTTTTATTTATCCCTCACAAAATAAGAGTTATTTTGTGACTTTTATTTATTCCTCACAAAATAACAGTTAATTTTTGATTTTTATTTTTTTGCTCAAAAAAATTTTAACTTTTAAAATTAATAAATAATAAAAAAGTAAATTTAATTTAACATATAAGAGTGTTTTTAAAGACTCTGGCGATAAATTCAATTTTAAATCGGTTAATATTCATTTTAACGCAAAAATTACGCTTTCTACATTTTAAAAGTTAAGCAAAAAAATAAAAATCAAACAGTAACTGTTATTTTGTGAGGAATAAATAAAAATCACAAAATAACTCTTATTTTGTGAGGGATAAATAAAAATCAAGAAATAACTGTTATTTTCTGAGGAATAAATAAAAGTCACAAAATAAGAGTTATTTTGTGAGGGATAAATAAAAATCAAGAAATAATGATTAAAAAGTGATTTTTAAAATAAAAATTATAACCGTTACGGTCCCTGCATTTTATATTATTAAATTAATAAAACTTTCAACAAACTTCAAGAACTTCACTGTTTTATTAACGATTAAACTATCCGTTCTTCACACTACAAAGAATTTTCTCCAATGACTGGCAAATAAAGATGGGACAGTTATACAACAACATTCGTTTAAATTACAACAACAACATTCAATTTGAAGTGCGTGAAAAGCAAACTCTGTGGGTTTTTGTATTTGTGTGTTATATGTTGTTGTTTAACTGCATCTACCTTCTTTGGTGATACCTACAAATGCAAAAACAAATCAAACGAAGACACCTTACGCAAAACTCGGTGGACGACAAAAACAAACACGAAAGCACGATGTTTTAACGAAAATATCATTGTACACGTGGCAAATGTCAACGATCGTCTTTTGGTGGGTGGTGTAATATTTAAGGCGGGAGGCATACTATTCAAGAATAGGGTTGTCAGACTATTTTTATCTCCATTGCCAAAATTTTAATACATAATCGACAAAAGGGTTTTAGCGTTTTTGCAACAACTATGATAAGATATTAATTTAATTAATATGATCTTATTATTATTAAATAATAATAATAGTAACATTATAACAAAAACATAATAAAAATAAATTAATTCTTCTGCTTCTATTGTATTAATATCTTATCTTCCACACATAAAAAAATCGTTTATGTGTTTCTTAGTTTCGCATGATATTCTGTTTGACATATAAGAGCTGTGGAGCTGAGACTTTCAACCTAAGTTCGGATCAATCCACTTTTGATTTCTGGTTTTTTTATCCAATAAAAGACCATTGAATAGAGTAACTTTAAAAAAACATATTTAGGTCCTTGTTAAGGGCAACTGTAGGCACTGTATGTTTAACTTATATTACTTGTTTATTAATTATATTTTATTAAAATTTAAAATATCAAATACTCGTTTTAATAATTGTTAATTTTCGTTTTTTTCATTATCAGTATTATTCTAATTTTTATAATATTAAAACAAATAAATAATTTTTTAATATTTGAAATTTAAAATTTATATACAAAATTGGCGATCCTGTGCTCTATTAAATCTGCTTAAAGCGATTAAATAAAAGTTTTAATACATTAAAAATGGGTTCAAATATTGTTATCATTTAATGTTGAAAACAAAACGTTTCAATTATCATTTAAATTGAATTACGTGGAAAAAAAGGATTCCATAAGAAACAAATTCAAATTCATTACATGGAAACAAATTCAATAGCCATTTGAAGAAAATTTCAGCTATCAAGAAGCTTTTATTTATTTTTTTTTATTGGAAACAAGCTCAATAGTCTTTTGAAGAAGATTTCAGATATCAGGAAATTTTTCTTAATTGTTTGGGAACGAGTCGAATTACTGGAGAATCAAGGAAGACATTATCATTTTGCTTTTAAGCTGGTGACACTCAAGATATTTATTTCAACATTTAACATTAAAAAGATAAGTTATATAAGATTTTATTATTATTATTTTTTTCTTTTAATTTTTTTTTTTTTTTTTTTTTTTTAACTACTAAAGTCAATAGAACATCTTAACTTATAATTTTACTATTATTCGTTTGTAAACTTTCCCTCCGAAAATGACTACACGTTCTCCTACAAGAAATAACTCGCAACCGCAGAATTCACTTTCTACACAGTCAAATTCTACAGATACAACTGATAATACTAATATACATACAATGTATAATAATCAATCGATTAATAGGATGTCACAAGTAGATTTAGATATTTGTGCTACTTCGGTTAAGCTCCCGCAGTTTTGGACTAATTGTCCAGAAGCTTGGTAATGGCAATGCTAATATGGTGGCTGATACTTTATCAAGAGCATTTGAAATATATTCTTTTAGGGAGTCTGAGATTAATCTGAGGATTTTATGTGAAGAGCAGCAAAAGGATAAAGATTTTTTAGATTCAATTCAGGATAGAGATAAGTCTCTCAATCTTAAGTTCATCAGAATACCAACCTGTGGCGTGGAAATTTGGTGTGAGTGCTCCTTGGATTTACCAAGACCTCTCGTTCCACTGAAATTGCGAAAAATAGTTTTTAGAAAACTGCACAATGTTTCACACCCAGGAATTAGGGCAACACGTAAATTGGTGAGTCGCTGTTATTTTTGGCCAAGTATGAATAAAGAACTCAACGTATGGTCAAAGGAGTGTATTGATTGTCAAAAATCAAAGATTATCAGACATACTAAATCTCCAATAGTTAAAATTGATATACCAAAAGGAAGATTTGAACATATTCATATGGATATAGTTGGACCGCTACCAGTTTCACGTGGGCATCGATATATGTTGACGGTAATCCATCGTCATACTCGATGGCCTGAAGTGTATCCTTTAAAAGATATAAGAACAGATGTTATTATTGATACGTTTGTAAGGAATTATATCTCTCGTTTTGGAGTTCCGTTGTATATAACGACAGATCAGGGTAGACAATTTACTTCCAATGCTTTTAAAGAATTGGCGAGAATTTTAGGAAGCTTCAGAATTACAACTTCACCATATCATCCTCAATCTAATGGAATGATTGAACGATTTCATAGGCAAATCAAGGCAACACTAATGGCTAAGGGAAAATCAACGGATTGGTTCGATGAGTTACCGATTGCTTTATTAGGACTTCGTTCCATATTCAAAGAAGATTTGCAAGCTACGCCTGCCGAAATGGTGTATGGCCAAAATTTACGTTTACCAGGAGAAATAGTAGCAACTTCAGAGAATTTTGATGCTTCTGATTTGTTATATAAGTTGAAAAACCACTTTAAAAATGTAAAGTCGAACTTAAGCCATCACAAGGATTCTGAATCAGGTATCTATGTTCCTAAAGAACTTAAAGATTGTGACTATGTTTTTGTACGTCGAATACATAAACGAGCACTACAACAACCATACGAGGGACCGTATAAAGTAATTGAGAAGAAGCAAAAATATTTTAAAGTCGAAATAAATAACCAAATGACAACTATTCCTATCGATCGTCTGAAGCCTGCTTTAGTAGAAAAAGTTATTAAACCAAATATTTATAATAATGATATTGGCAGTAAAACCAAAAGAGTGTCATTTAACATATCAAAGATTAATTTTTCGAAGGGGAAGTAGTTGTAGGCACTGTATGTTTAACTTATATTACTTGTTTATTAATTATATTTTATTAAAATTTAAAATATCAGATACTCGTTTTAATAATTGTTAATTTTCGTTTTTTTCATTATCAGTATTATTCTAATTTTTATAATATTAAAACAAATAAATAATTTTTTAATATTTGAAATTTAAAATTTATATACAGCAACGATAAGTGTTGAAAAGATTTATATGGAAAACGTGTTGGAGTGTATTTGAAATAATTATAAATTTTCAATTATATTTTCTATTTCGTCATGTGAGAACTTAAGTGTCCATACGCCATTACGAGTATAAACTATTGGATATTGGACACTTAAGTTCTCACATGACGATTTGTATATGAGTGGGTAAATAACTTGATATCTTGAGCCAAGATTTTCAATCCAGGAGTGTTCCGAAAAATATCATGCAAAAGAAAAAAGTTCACTACGCAAGTCTTAAGGAAAAGGCAATAAAGTCCATTAAATATTTATGCGGGGCACAATTGTAGTAATGGTGCTAGACCCCACCCGAACAACGGAAACATTTCCATTTGTTATCTAACGTCTAACTGCCAAAAGCATCTGCCAGAGAAACTTCAGATGCGGTTGCATTTCGTTCTACTTTCATTACTTTACAAAATACATACAATAAGATAAAATAAAATACACAGTGCAACACGAAAAAATATAACCATATCCGGACACCACTACGTGATAAAAGACCAAAAAAAAAACCTGTGTCTCTCAGTTTGGCACAAGTCCTGCACTTTTTATTTGCCTCCAAGGATTTGGGGCCTTGGTGTCATTTTTGCAAAAAAAAACTGATAATTTTCTCAGGCTCATATCTTGCAAATCGTTCGGAATTTTGATATACTCTCTGAGGCAAAGCTGTAGCTCTTGTCATAAAATAATTGTGAACAATTAAAATCAAAAAAACTTCATCTTCAATCGCAAAAAATCTAAAAAAATTAGTTTATTTTTCATTTTTTCCCCTATTCAGGTCCATACGTAGCAAACCGTTTAAAACTCAACGAAACAATCAACTACAAAAATAGTGCGTAACGCACTATTCGAAAATAAAATCTAGGTATGAGGTTGCCATTCTTACAAATGTTTGATAACAAAAAACAATAAATAGATAAATATTACACAAAAAACATTGATAGAAGCAAATATGTAAATAAAAAATAATAATAATTTGATATTTTGTACATTTACACTGTTTTTTCAACATAAGTAAGTTTTCTATAAAAGTGTTCTTTTGCTGTGCCGTATAAACAGTGGTATTTGCAAATAGTGCGCGTATAAACGTAGTATATGTCAGAGCTGCAATACAAAGGCGAATTGCATCAACTCGCCAGGAATTAATTCACCTCTTAAAAGGCAAAGTTTTAGCCTGCTCAAAAGAACCCACAAGAAAATAAAAACTCTACAAACTTCCAATTATTCATACAGGCATGAATAAATACACAATCATGTGTACGCCTGTATGAATGTGCGATTTCATCAAACAAAAACAAATGCCTTTTGTTGTTGCTTGGTAGAGTTTGTTTACATTTTATGTAGCAGGCCTCTTTACTTTATATCAGTGCTGGGACTTGCAATACCATTGCATAAATAAACAAATTAAATGAAATACTTCATATCGCTAGTTAATTTTAACATAATTTTAACTGAATTAAGATTAGAGCTGTGCCAAATCGTTCATTCAAGTGACCGCTCATTTTCGTTCATTTTCTAAAAAAGAACGAGTTCGTTCATTTCGTTCATCCGCTCTTTTCAAGAAATAGAACGAAGTGAAAACAAGCAAGCAGTTGATTCTGTAAATAAAAAGGGAAACATGCACAATGCATTTTGTTTTGAATTGAAAGTAAAGAAATGAAAAAAGATTCATATCGCCAAAAGAGCCACATACTTATACACAATAATGACAATGAAAATAAACTAAAATATCTAAACCAATTTTGCTAAAAAACTATTAATACATACATATGTTCTAAAAACTTAATAAATATGAATGGTAATTTAATTAATTTCATAATGGCCACAGTGTTACTAAAAGTATATAAAAAGTCAAATGGAAACAAGAATATGACAACAAATCTCACATGAACAAAGAAAAATCCAAACAAAACAAAAAAAGAGCCAAGTGTGCTCGGTCGTTCATTTCGTTCAATTGTACCACAGTTTTGAGATTGTACTTTTTATCAGAACTGCTGAGCCAAAACAGCTCAGTAAAGTGACCGGCTCACTTCGTTCAGTTGTACTCGTTCGTTCATGAACGACACAGCTCTAATTAAGATAGAGTTTAAAGCTTTCAAGCTACGTACCTACATTCAACTCAATAACAATATTAAACTCCACTCCAATCTCAAAATGTTAGTGACTTATTATATAATTTTTACGATATGAAGAATTATTTTGTCTTATATCTAAAAGCATGCATATTAATACAAAACGTAAGTTCTCTGCATGCACTTTAATATGCTCATGACTCAGATATCATTGATATTTCGAAATATATAACCGTTTTTGTTGATTTAATATTTTGCGAGACTAGGTGTCTTTATTTCGAAAATGAACAACAGTATAAGTTCATATACATATATAGCGAATGCAAATATTTTCAAGAAAAAAAAAAAGAATTTTCAGTTTTTCTATATGTTTTTGGTTACCCGACTGTTAAGACCGGCTTTTTTTTGACTACATAATATTTTTCTCACTTACATATATTCCATGTTTAAAAATTGGTCTTTATAAAAAAATTATGTCTACTCCATTTTGACATAAAAATAATTTTTTCGTTTGACCAAACACAGATACTATCACAAAATTATTAAAGTGACGTAAAAATTAAAAAAAAATAGGCGATTTTATTTTTAACTGATTCTAGCGTTCATTTACAAAACTAAAGAAGGAACAAATATTTTCGGTTGCATTCAATATATCCATTGCTCATATGAACTAAGTTTTTTTCTTATAACCTCAGCCTTAATACGGAATTTAGTGGTGATTATTTGAGTGTAAAATAGCTGAAACAAAAATTATATTAAGCCTATTATAAAAGGGTTTATTCATATTTGCTCATTGAGTGGCTTGTCTTCTTGTAAGTTGAAGTAAAAAATACTTTTTTACGATCTTGAATCAGTTAAAACTTTTAATGATAAAAATTTAGATTAAATTTTCTTTATTTAAAATAAAAATAAATCGAATGGATCCAAAGTAAATTCTGACTTATTTTAAAGTACGATTTCAGTTAATCTTACGTACAGAATTTTATGAGTGTAGAAAACAGAAACCTATTTTTTGTCACTCACATGGAAATAATTCGATGTTAAAAAACGTAAAAATGTTTTTGTTTGTTATTTTTGTCAATTTGTGTACAATCTTCTATAAAACATTTTTCATGCTGGGATTTTCTAATGTCTTGTCTTGTTTTTTTGTAAGCAAATTTTAATGGTTTGGTCCACTTTTAAATGAAAAAAGACTCAGCTGTTAGTATAAGTAAATTTACTTTGCTATATCGCAAGCAATTTCAATGTATTTTTAAAAATAAATTAAAAATATTTTTAATATGTAAAATGTCTATAATTTTACCTGACCACCATGGCTTTGCTCGGAAGATTTTTACTAATGATTAGTATTTCATATAGAATTAAAAAATAAAACAAACTAAAATTATATATTGAGGGCAATCATGAATAAAATTCCGCGAGAAGTTATTCCCGAAGAACAATTTCAAACTATAGCAAGTAATTGGGCAAACAAAAAATTCTAATTGGAAAAGGAAGAAATTTCTCACGGAATTTTATTCACGATTGCCCTAATTACGTTTTCCATTGTTAGTCTGAACTTGAAAAAAATTAGCAGTGAATAGTAGGCAACATATTAAACACTTAAATTTTTCGGTTTTTAACAGGAATTTTTTTATTTTTTTTTCTTTGCTAACCTGGAAATTTCGAATAGAATAAAAACAATTCAGTCAAATCGTTCTAGCCTTTCTCACGTTATGCGGTAACATACATGGACCGTTTCTTTTTTATATACATATGTAGATAAATAAGACAGTTATTAAATACAGACAAATCTCGGTATAACGAATCTCGCTTTATCAAAAATCCGATGTAACGATCGTCCATATTTGTTGCATTAACAACCTTATAGTTTGAAAAATAAATTAGTTTTATACTGGATATACCGAATGATAAAAAGACAAACATCGCAAAATATAAATCAAATTCTTTCTAGCAAGATATTTATAACATTTCCCACCTTATATAGCAAATGCTTTGATAAATCTGAGCTCTGTAGAGCAAACGCCAAAAAAATTAAATAAAATCTACAGCACCTTAACATTGAAGAAAAAAAATTGCCGTACTGTAAGTTTGTATTTGGTAGCACTTAAAAAATCTTTGCGATATAACGAATTTTTCAGTATAGCAAATGGGACTGACATTATATCGTTCGTTATACCGGGTTTTGCTTGTAGTTTGAAATTTTCGTTCGGTGTTGAATGTGATAATTTGCTTCTAGTTAGAAATGGCATTGTCTTCATAATAACATTTCATTAGTGTATTTTTTTGGAGTTATTAGTTGTTTAAGTTTAACATTTGTTAACGCACTAATAATTCCAAATTATTATTTTACTTATTCATTTAATTTAATTGTGTGGAGCAGTAAAATATCTTTAGTATTACGATTTTAGTTAATTATTTATTATTAAAATTTCACGAGAAATTTCTCCCTTTCCCAATTATAATCAGGGCTATCATTAATAAAATTCCACGTGAAATTTTTCCCAGGAAAAAATTCCAGCTAATTCCATGTGAAATTTTTCCCAGGGAAAAACTCCAACTAATAGCAAATAATAAGGGAGAAATTTCAGGCAGAATTTTATTCATGATAGCCCTGAATACTTTTGTTTTCCCTATTACTTGTTATTTTTTGAAATTGTTTACCGCGACAAATTTCTCGCGGAATTTTATTCATAATTACCCTCTATGTAGTCGGTTGTTTATTGGTTTGCTGCATACATAGTAGTTTTTGAATATACTGTGCCGCAAACCAAAAACCAACCGTCGATATGTATTATCAATTGCTATCAATAAAGCATGAACGTAATAACATGTCCATCCCTGTATCCCGCCAGTTATCTTATTGGCAATTTTTCAACACACACACACACACTTGTCACCCACGAAATTTTGCAAATTCCACCACACGATGTTAAACTCCCACCACCATCCCAATAAAGCAATCAATCATTTTCTCTTGTTGCTTTAATCGTTTCGGTTGTTTGACGGGTCTCCATTAATTAGTGCGTGTGAATTTATTTGTAAAGTTTTCATTAAAAATTAACTATTTATTTATTAAATATGGAAAAGTATAATAGCAATTCGATTCATAAAAGAATTAGGCAAGTGTAATAAATAATGTGTTCTTTAATTAATAAGTAATGGATTGTCAAAAAAGTTAATAATTTTGTATGCAAGTATGCATGTATGTATGTATTTACACGATTGTGTGTTTGTGTTTCTGGTGTGTATAATAAAATTAGGCAGCCGACTGATGGCTGCACTTTCGTGTCTGATTTGTGTTTGTTGTTGTTTAACTAAACAACTTGAAGATTCCACAATTAAATAAGCAAAAGCAATTGGAATGTGAAAAAGTAAAATGATTGTCGGCATGAGAAATACATATGTACATATGTATGTATGTATGTATGTATGTATGTAAGGGCGATTCATTCAATGAGTGAATTTAATGAAGATGAAGTATTTAATGATATTAGATTCTAATAAAAATGATAATTAGAATCATTATCGGTATACATACATATGTACATAATTATGTACCTATGTATTTGTAATAATGAAATACATACATACATATGTATATACATACATAGATACCAACATGATACCCACACGTGTACATACATACATACACACACGGGTATTTGCATATGGAAAAGTGCGCGTAATTAATTGATTTGATAAAAGTGTGATTAAAAAAGTTTTTTTTTCGAAAAATAAAAAATAGTGTGTGCATCGAAAGTAACATTTGATCCATTGTGCAAAGGTGAGTGATTTAATGCTTTAACTTTTACAAAATTATGCAATTAATTTCGTATGTATGTATGTGTGTACCTGTATACATACATACATACATCTCCATATTTAAAAGAAAAAAACCTTTGCATGGCATAACGATTTTGTCGTCAATCAGTCTGGAAGTGTTGTACAACAACAACATCATTCATGCAACATTATTCATACAACATTATTCTCTTTTGGGGGACTCTCTTAAATGAGATCGTCGCACTACCCTAGAACGTTTGCAAAAGCAGCAACAAAAACAACAGCAACAACAACCAAAACTAGTTGATGTGTGTGCTAAAGAAAACTAAATACCCTGCAGGAAATGCGACTATTGAAATTGTAGTGATTTACTAGTGACATTGTCAATAGTGCTACTGACGAGGTGTACCCCAGCCAATGTAAGCATCTATTGACATTTAACATTAGCTTGTCATTGAAAATCCACCACTAGACTGTAGCACTACTTACTAATTAGTTCTTTTGGGACCACGTAGAGACATTGGCACCAAAGATTCACTAGTAAATTTTAGGGGTTCTAGTCTACAATATCGATATTTCCTCGCTCATTGTCAATAGTAAAATTGTAGTGATTTACTAGTGATATTGTCAACAGTAGTACTGACCAGGTGTACCCTAGCCATTACAATTGCCTATGGGCATATAACATAAGGTTGTCATTGAAAATCTACCGCTAGACTTTTACGACCATATGGAGACATTTTAACTAAAGATTCACTAGTAAATTTTAGTGACCTTCGACTAAAATTTTAGATGAGTTTGGGGCAACAAACTTAAATACATACATACATACATATGTACGTAAGTTTTAACATTATTGCATAGCATAATACTAAAGAAAAACAAAATATTGACGCGTTCATTGACAATTTCACCAGAAATACACTAGAACTATTGTCTCTAACGTATCTCTACTCGCGCGTAAAAGGAAAGTTGTCGACATTTCAACTAGTGCAATTGTCGCTAGAGAAAAGAGTGTTGACATAGAGACATATGGTTCTAGGCTGACTAGAGGGTAACTATTGTTGTTTACATACAAACATACATATGTATGTATGTATGTATGAATTTTTTTTTTTTGCCTGATAGCGCTAAACACATTTACCACAGCAGGCTACTGACTTCAATATGCCTATTTACTCAAACAACGCCATAACTCAAAAAATTTGATTTTTGAGTTAATGATGCATTACGTTATTCATGTCGACCCCTATTTTCGATTTAATCGTAAGCGACAAAAATTAAAGATATCAGAAGAAGGTTTTATTATTGTTATAATATTCAAATATGCTTTATAAAATCAATTTTATATCAACGGCTCCATTCTAAAACTAAAAAAAGCTAGTTTTGAGATAAACGCCTTCAAAGTTTATTGATGATAGTATCTCGGGAATGTTATGTGATAGAAACTTGAGACTTTTTGTAATCATATAATAGTTGCAATACATTTTTTTTTTGTTTATATGAACTTTATAAATTTTTTGTAGATCATAGGTAGTTAAAAGTGATTTAAAATACTTAAGATTGTCCTCTTAGTAGACTTAGCATCTATCTGGTGGTCCTTTCTCACTTACAATGTCCATCTAAGTATGTATATAAGTATATCTATCATGTCTTAGTTTGGAGAAAAATTTATATTAATTTTTTTTTGAGTAAATAACTGCAAACTAAATTATGCTAAGGGCCATTATTATAACTTGCCCTTAGTTAAAGATAGAATTGCAGCTAGCTGCATTTGAAGTCGTGTAGCCCGCTGCGCTGAATGGATTTAATGCATTAGCTTTGATGGTTGAACATTTTTCTTTTAACTTTAGCGGGAATTCTCGTGTGTGTTTGTCGTATGTGTTTTCATATCTTTCAGTGAATGGACAGGATTTTCCGCCATTCAGCTGAAAGTATTAAATTGAGTGATGCCGGATCAGGAGCAAGTGCTTTAATCTCCCGTTTTATATTGTATTTAGCCTCGTCAATGACTTCGCTTAGCCAAGTCATAAGCGCTATAAATTACTTTCAAAAGGTTTCTGTAAGCTACAAGTAGATGGCGCTAATAAAAAGAGCTGACACTCGACTGTTAAAAGTAATGTGAGAAATTTGATTAAAAATATATTTAAAACATACCCTTAGGCTGCTATATAGCAGTTTTCATATAATCAAAATTCGTTAAAGATCTGAATGAATATTCACACACTAACGGCCTGTCCCCCGATGTCACCAGAATTCGTTCGATCGACAACTTGTATTGCAAACAACAATAACTTTTGAAAATTTGTTGTTGTTTACAATACAAGTTGTCGATCGAACGATTTCTAGTGACATCGTGGGACATGCAGTAAATCATAAAGAGTCACAACTCAGATGCTGAGTAGTGACAAACAATTGTTGACACTGTGCAAACGACGCAAGTATGTTACATAAAAACGCGCATTATGGTATTTTATATTCTTCAAGAAGACTGTATTGCATAAGAAATTATTGCTGTCGTTAAAGATTTGTTCAATTAACTGGTTAATAAAAAGTAAAACCATTTTGATCATTTTGAATTGTGACTATTTATGATTTAGTGTGCCATATGTACATTGCGATCACTAGAAAGCAGTGCTGTAAGACAGAGCGATTTCTCGCCAAACGTGGCAATTTTTCAACTTGTTTGGCGTCCAAATATTTGGTTTATCGACATGGCGAATTTTGTGGCGATAAATAAATTTGTTGGCGATTTCTATGGCTATTTTTTAACCAGATTGAACTTGAAAATTTTTGTAATTCAGGAAATAAAACCTAACAAAATTCGTCTGCTGGAAATTAACTGCCTGGCTCACGATGTCGACAAGAAATTTTCGTTCGCTTATTTATATTGAAAACAAAAACAAATTTTCTTATTTGGTTTTTGTTTTCAATATAATATGGTGATATATGTATGTATGTACAATATGTATCGTTTTAATCACAATTTCGTTAATAGCAAAAAGAAAAATTGTAGAGTATTTCGATTTGCAGAAGTTTATTTCTTGTGCAACAAAATTGGGAAATTTATTTATATGTACTTACGATCTGCCTCTCTAAATCAATGCTTGCCACCAAGAGCAATGTATTAGTGTATTCATATGTATAAGAAGTTTGGCACTCTGGTGCCATTTTGGGCGGCTATGCTTTAAATACTAACGCCAAATGGGATCCAATATTTAATGTAAGTTTAAAATGTTCTTTCTCATTAAGAGGAAAAAACCTTGATTTGATTTAGGAAAACATCGCCTTACAGTATAAATATTTAATTAGATTTGATACAAACCAAAGCCTGAGTTAAATTAAAATAGAGAAAAATTTCATATTAAAATCTACGAAATCAACGTTAATTTAAAAATTTTTTGGCACTAATTTTGCTTTCTATATGTTCCATTCATGTTGATTCAACATGAATTGCAGTAACCTTCCAAGAGATATTTTTAATTTAAAAAAAAACTTTTTATTTTTTTTTAATTATTTAACTTATGTAATTGGGTGTATTGAAACAGGCATCAGAAAAATTTTTGTATGTATAGTTGCCTTCCCCGGCCAAGGGTTGATTACCATGCGATAAGTCGAAGTTAAAAAAACGCACCGAATAATTAAGATTTTTCTCATGGCTGCTTTTGAGAATGAAGAACGGGGACCTACTTTTGCAAATAAAGATTACGGGGGTTCCATTAACTCAAAATTAGCTTATTTTGTCGTCTTGCATTTTTTGTCCTTTTACCACAGATTTTATGCTATTGAGTATGATTCGAACAAACATTGAAGAAAAACTAACCTCCAATTGAATAAGATCCTTTCTTGAAATTTTACCTAGTTATTTATCGTGTATAAAATATTTTATCCATGTACGCCTGGAATTATTCATACTCAATTTTAGAAAAATATATTTAGATGTAAAAGAAATTTTTGTAAATTTGTATTGTATAACAGTTTTTTTCCAGTAAATTTAAATTTTAAAATTCTTTCCGTTTTGGAAAAAGCCAAAATCAAACAAATTAACCACAATTAAATCTCGCTGCTCCATACTTTATGTTGCCTCTAATATACATACATATGTATATGCATATGTCGATACAAATATTTTTAATAAAATTTATTTCTCCTTGTAGGACAATACGTAAAATGTATTTACCAATATAAATGTTTTATTTATGGTCCCCTCACTTAAATACGCCTTAGCTGTTGATTCCATCTGACATTATTATTTAAGTTGTCATTTTAAGACGATGTTGTTGCACCCACTTTCAAGCTCCTACAGCGACTATCCTTATGAAAGCAAAATCAAAAGCAAAAAAAAAAATTGTCATTTACATTTGCAATTGACATTTTACTGTAATTTCTGCAACATTATAAATTCTCCTTATGTAATGGAAACCAAAGCAAATATTGAAGATGATAATGCTGATGAGACACTGGAAGGACAACGACAAGGGAAAACAATTATCGTAAAGGAACACAAAAAAAATTTAATTCGTTTTCGCCACAAGTCTTTTAAAATTCAATTAAACTTATATGCAAGCAAAAAGAAAGATTAAAAAACAAATATGCCAAAGAACACTGTGAATTTATATTTAATACTTATTGTAGCCTACTTTAAGGCAGTTAAAAGATGTCCTGCTTATACATATGCAATTTTTTTCAAGCAATTTTTGCAAGTCTTTCTCCCAAACATGTCAGCCTGCATGTATGCAGTGTGACCATCTTAAAATTTTTGGAATTTTTAATTACAAAAAGATATATTTTACTCTATAAGTAAAACAATAATTTGGTATTATTAGTGCATTAACAAATGGTAAGAAAACACTAATAATTTTAAGGTTTTCCCTGATTATCTATTTTGCACTATAATCCCATTCGGATCTGGTCACACCGCTTTTACTATATAATTTGTCAGTCAGTTTGCTTACTTTTATTTATTTTTATTTATTTAAGTTAAAAAGTACTATTATTGCTGTTATCTTGCAACACAAAAGAATCAGTCTGCCTTGCTTTTACAATGTCCTTTCTCGTTTATTTTGCAACAGTAATTATTTATATTGCTGTTGTTGTTTAACTAGATTTGTTATGTTTCCTTTCAGTTGCATTTGTGTGCTGGTTTTTATTGCTTTATCTTATTACAAAGTATTTTGCAATTTTCTTGTTTCTATTTTATTTATAATTATTTTTTTTTGTCATTAATAATGCCTTTTATACTAACAAAAATGGGTTAAAGTAAATATAATTAGAAAGGATTATATAGAGCAAAATATTTGTTTGTTGAAAACGTTGCTGTTGAAAGATTTTTAAGTATAAATTTTAAAAGAAAGTTTCTTCTATATTTGTTGAGAAAAGCTTAACATTTAGGACTCGTTTAAGTTGAATTTCTGAATAATTGAAGACACTAATACTTTTTTAAAAATCAGAATTAAGAAATTAAATTTTTTTATGTTTAAATTTAAGCGTATCGGTCTCCCGTATAATGATTACTGTTACAGTTGCAATGATGAGGAAGAGGAGGAGAGCCTTTCGCATCTTCTCTGCTTCTGCCCTGCTTCGGAGGATCTCCGTATGCACTTCCTTGGCAGAATTTCCTTCAATAGCTTGTCCGAGCTATCGGAAATAGGACTTAGAAACCTAAGTCTATACATTAGGAGCAGCGGCTGGTATGGCCGCTAGCCTTCCTCTATGGCATGTGTATGTAATAGACCCTGTCCTGTACCACTTCTTCTCTCCTTTACTCTCTCTTATTATACAGAAACTCTCCATCTATACCCTCTCCATCTATATCCTCCCTATACTCCCGGTCTCCCCCTAATTCTTACACTTTCAACTTACAGCCAGCACAAAGGCATCGTCGTATTGGACCCAAATGAGCTAGACCTCTAAAGTTTTTATTCTTCACTAGCAGCCTGCTAACCTAACCTAACCTTTGTTTAAATTGAATACTAAATGTTGAAGGACATTATGCCATTGATGTATAGTCAATAAACATGCTATAATATAATTATATAATATCATGACACATACAACATCGTATGATATTTTTCATGAAATAATTATTTCAAAACATATTGTGATGCAAACATTCATATATGGCATGACATAGTTCTGTCTTTTTTTTAGTATTATATCTGTAACATTCTTATTTCATAAAATAGTTATGGCATTATATTTCATATCATAATATTTGTCATAACATAAATATATAAAACATGTGCACGCAATGATAAACATACTTATGTTATGCGATGTTTAAGTCATAAAATGTTGGTGTCATAACTAACATATTAATTTCATCACATAAATATGTAATGTCTTAACTGTATTATGTCATAACATTTTTAAGGCCATAGCGTTTTTATTGTTTTTATTTCCTAAAGTAAATTTGTCATGTCTTAAATTTATTATGACACATTTATGTTATAGCATAAATTAGCTTTAAAATGAAGCATGTTCTGGCCACAAAACCCGAAAATACGGTTTTTGAAAAATAATATTTTGAAAAAATATGTTTTTTTTTTAAATAAAGGCATCTTTTTCAAAAAAAGCTAATTTTTCAGGAAATGTATTTTTTTGAAATAAGCACCTTTTTCAAAAAACTTACCTTGTTGGAAAAAAGTTCATTTAAAAATAAATGGGTGCATTCGTAAATGCATCACTGCGCTGCAAATGGAAATTGAAATGTTCTAAACTGGTTCACTGAAGTAGATAAGGCACAAATAAATGTCAAATATAGTGTACACACCTGATTACTACTAAAACAGATTATCAGCGAACTTGTATTGCATTTTAAATAAAAGTTTGCACGTATGATGCAGAGCAGTGATGCATTTACGAACACACCCAATCACTTTTTTCGAAAAAAGTACATTTTGAAAAAAGTTCCCTTCAGAAAAATTTTACTTTTTGAAAAAATCACCTTTATCGAAAAAAGTACCTTTTTGACAAAAGCACATCTTTCGAAAAAAGTATATATCTGAAATAAGCACCTTTTACGAAAAATTTACCTTTTTGAAAAAAAAACACCTTTTTTCGGCAAAGGTATCTTTTTGAAAAAGCAGCTTTTTCAAAAAAAGTACCTGTTTGAAAAAAGCAATTTTTCCGAAAAAAGTATTTAAAATAAGCACTTTTTTTTCGATAAAAGTATATTTTTCAAAGAAGTATCTTTTTTGAAAAAGGTACCTTTTTTTGAAAAAAGTACCTTTTTTTTGAAAAAAGTACCTTTTTGAAAAAAAGTAATTTTTAAATAAGTATTTTTTTTTTCAAAAAGTATTTGTTTTAATTTATATTGAAAAACTACCTATTTTGCTTTTTGAAAAAGTACTTTTAGGAAAAAGTATCTCTTCAAAAAACTAGATTTTTTTCCAAAAAGTACTTGTAATCAAAAATTAAATCCTTATGCTCTGTGTTTTATTTTATTTAAGAAATTGGTATTTTGAAAATGTGGCTTTTTGAAAAAAAGTACGATTTAAAAAAGCATCGTATTTCAAAAATTTCGCTTTATGGAAAGCAAAGGTTTCCAAATTGCATGTTGCAAAATTACCATCTGAGAAACAGCAAGTCCTGATTAAAAAAAAATATATGTAAAACTAGAACTTTTATAAAGTACATACATATAAACTTACCTGAAATTTGTTTCTTGAAAATTTTGCGTTGAAAAAATCCATGAAAAAATGAATTCATGTTGCCAATAATAAAAAAACTTTATTTGTATTTAACATTCCATGTAAAATGTATTTTTATTTTCACTTTATTTATTTTAATTTTTATTAAATAATCTATTTATTTCTTTTAATTACTAAGTATTATATTACTTTCTTCTTCGGTTTCCCTTAATTAATTATTTGAATTACATAGTTTTCTGTGATGCTTGTCTGTGTCATGTGATATCTCTCAGTGTATGTGTGTATTTAGTTATTGATTTTCATTTTAATTTTCTGAAGTTTTAATATTTAGTTTTGCCTTTTCCAGTACCTTTAAATTCTCTATTTAATTTATTTACTGAAGATTAATTAAATATGAATTTCAATTATATATATATATATATAAAATTTAATTAAAACGCTATTATTATTATTTTTTTTATTAGTTCTTATTTATAATTACATAGAATACACTTGATGTAATAATACACTTGATTATATATGTATGTCTATATGTATGTATTTAAGTATTTATGTGTTTAATGGCGTGTGTTAAAAGGATCTACAATTAATTGAGTTATTTTTTTGAAGGGCTAAAATAAAAAAATTAAAAATCAAAAATGTTTGCTAATTAAATATTGTTTATAGACTTTCAATTACATTTAAAATTCATTTATTTCATTTTGCAAACTTGTTTGCCTATGATGCGTGCCAAAATGATAAGGTGATTTAGTTTTTGCACGTGTGCAAATATTTTTCCTTAGTATGAAATTAAGTTAGTTAAGTTTTTCGCAATATTGTAATATTGCGAATACCTGTTCGCACATAGAGAGGAGTAGGCTAAAGGAGAAACCCTGAAAAGGATCCTTAAGAAATCAACATATTAAAAAATTATCCTTTAAACAAGTTAATTTAAAAAATATAACTTTAAAAAAGTGCATTTAAAAAAAAGTTACTGTTGAAAAAGTACCTTTGAAGACAATACCTTTCAAAAAAGTAAAAGCTTTTTTGAAAAAGCATCTTTTTTGATAAAGTACCTTTTTTTTGAAAAAGCAAACTATTTGAAAAAGTACCTTTATTTGGAAAACGTACCTTCTTTTGAAAAAGTACCTTTTTGAAAAAGTACCTTTTAACAAAGGTTGAAAAAGTACCTTTGAATTCAATACCTTTCAAAAAAGTATCTTTTGTAAATAGTACCTTTTTTGAAAAAGCATATTTTTTGTTAAAGTACCTTTTTTTGAAAAAGTAAATTATTTGAAAAATTACCTTTATTCGGAAAATGTACCTTTGTTTGAAAAAGTACCTTTTTTGAAAAAGTACCTTTGTTGAAGTACGTTTTGAAAAAAATGCATATTAAAAAAAGTACATTTTGAAAAAAGTACACATCAAAAGAAGTAGCGTCTCAAGAAAAAGACATATTAAAACAAAATACCTTTTGAAAAAAGTGCCTTCTGAATCAAGTGCCTTTTGAAAAAAGTACCTATCGAAAAAGCACCCTTTAAAAGAAGTATCCTTGCAAAAAAGTACTTTCTGGAAAAGTATCTTTTAAAACCAAGTACTTCCTAAAAAAAGTTCCTTTTGAAAAGAAGTACGTATTAAAAAAGTACCTATTGATATAACTGCCCTTTGAAAAAAGGTCCTTCTGGTACAAGTACTTTTTGGTGCAAGTACCTTCTGAAAAAAGTAGAATTAAGAAAAGTACATACGAGTATTAAAAAAGTACATTTTGCAAAAATTGCATATTAAAAAAAGTACATTTGGAAAAAAGTACCTTTTGAAAAAAAGTACACATTAAGAAAATTACCTTTAGAAAAAAAAAAATATATACTTAAAAAAAGTATCTTTTGATAAAGGCACCTTCTGAAACACTACCTTTTAAAGCAGTACCTTTTAAAAAAATTGCATATTAGAAAAAGTACCTTTTTGAAAAAAGCATATTAAAAAAGTACCTTTTCAAAAAAGTATCTTTTGAAAAGAGGACTTTCTGAAAAAAGTACCTTTTGAAAAGAAGTGTGTACATAGTAAAAAGTACCTTTTGAAGAAAGTGTATTTTGTAAAAAGTACATATTAAAAAAGTACCTTTTGCAGAAAGTGTCTTTTGTAAAAAGTACCTTTTAAAAAAGGTTAATTTTGTAAAAAGTACCTTTTGAAAAGGGTTAATTTTGTAAAAAGTACCTTTAAAAAAATGTGGAAAAAAGTACCTTGTGAAAAAAATACATTCTGGTACTTGACCTTGTGAAAAAAGTAGATTAAAAAAAGTACCTATTAAAAAAGTACATTTAAATAAAGTACATATTAAAAAAGTACTTTTGGAAAATAATACATATTAAAAAAGTACCTTTTGCAAAAAGTACATATAAAAAAAGCTTTCGAAAAAAGTACACATTAAAAAGAAGTATCTTTCGAAAAAGTACTTTCTGAAACAGTACCTTTTGAAGAAAGAGCGTATTAGACAAAGTACCTTTTGAAGAAAGTGAATATTAGAAAAAGTACATTTTGAAAAAAAAGTACATATTAAAAATGTACCTCTTGAAAAAAAGTTCATATTAAAAAAAATTATCTCTTGGAAAAAAAGTAAATATTAAAGAAAGTACCTTCCGAAAAAAGTACCTTCTGATACAGTTACCTTCTGAAAAAGTATCTTTTGAAAAAAGTGCATATTAGAAAAAGTACGTTTTGAAAAAAGCATATTAAAAAAAGTACGTTTTGAAAAAGAGTACATTTTTAAAAAAGTACCTTTTGAAATAAGTGCCTTTTGAAAAGAGTAGGTTTTGAAAAAAGTACTTTCTGAAAAAGTACATATTAAAAAAGTACCTTTTGAAGTAAGCACTTTTTGAAATAAGTACCTTTTCAAAAAAGTACTTTATGATGCAAGTACCTTTTATAAAAAGTAGTTTTATTTTAAAGAAAGTATGTATTGGAAAAGTACATTTTGAAAGAAGTGCCTTTTAAAAAAAAGTACCTTTGGAAAAAGTACCATTTGAAAAAAAGTACCTTTTGACAAAAATTCTGTATGGAAAAAGTACCTTTTGAAAAAACTAGTACCTTTTCTAAAGTACCTATTAAAACGTGCATATTTGAAAAAAAAAATACTACAAATGGAAATTTATCACTTTGTCGTGCACCTTATTTTGCAGATGATGAGAGTGAGTTTTATGCTGCTTTTTATTATTTAATAATAATTATTACTATTTTATTTTGCAATTTTTAAATATTTTTAATGATTTTGTTTTGTGGTTTATTAAATATTACAATAATTGTTATTAATTAAATTTTTATTTTTAATTATAATATTATTCAAGTCCTTATTAATTACACAACTTATTAGTGTTAATATTTATTATTATTTTGGTACTAAATTTTTCTTCTCGCTTTTAAATATTTATGGAAATTTAAAAAAATTTAAAAATTAAAAGCAAACACCCTTTTTACACAAAAAAAAATTACTTAAGGCTAGAAATATTAAATTTTTATGCTAGTATTATATTAAATTTTTCCAGTATTAACTTTATAATCAACATGTATTTTATGTATGTAAATGCACCAGTTTATTTATTATTGTTGTGTGTATTTTTGTTTTCCTTTACACTTACAAAATATAGTTACTTAAAAGTATTTCAATTACAAACTCAATAATGTACTTAAAACAAACAACAGTCTATATTTTGCAGAAAGGATTTAAAATTATATGTATGTATGTTTTTAAACAATAACATAATTTTATTTCAATTAACAGGAAAATTATGCATTTTGAAATTCTTGGTGAAGGATTTTAATTCTTTTCTTTTAAAAGCTTACATTTTGATTTTAAACTACTAAGTTTTTTTTTTGTTTTTGCTGCAGTTAATACTAATTTGAAAACTTTTTTACACAATTACAATTTGGAAATAACTTATTGAGTTTTAATGCGTATTTCTAAATCGAAAAATCAATTTAATGTCTGGTTTTCACAAGCCAGGCAGTTGACTGGTCTCAAAATTTTTTTTAAAAAGTCACTCAAAAAGTTGTGGAAAAAAGTACTTTTTTAAAAAGTACCTTATAAAAGTAAATTTTGAAAAAATTAATTTTTTTAATTAATTTGGAAAAAAAAAAGATTTTTTTAAAATAATTTTTGAAAAAAAATTTTTTTAAATTAATTTTTGAAAAATACTTAAAAAAAAAATTAATTAAAAAAAAATTTTTTTCAGTGGCTTGGAATTATGCACAAACCCCAAAACTTTATAAAAAGCCTTGCAAGATCTTTTCACTCAACTTAAAACGATTTTCTTTCGATTCAAAAATTACGCTTCTTGCCTTCAAAACTAAACTTTATGTTACACTACGCGTACAAATGTTTTATATAATATATAATATTTTCTTATAAAACTACAATTAACTATTTACTAATAATTCTATCATATGTTTCGGTTTTGTCTTATTAATTTGCTTGAAATTGAAAAAGAAACTTCTTTAGTGAAAAAAAATCTATTAAAATATTAATTAATAAAAACAAAATGTTAATGAAATATGTTTATCACAGGTACATTTTTTAGTTTTCTAGTAATTAAAAGTAAAAAATTGTTGAACAAAATTAAAAAAAAATTATTAGTTATTGAAATAGTAAAGATTATTGTTTAAATTGTAAATTGTAAAGAAAAAAGTATTTAATGTTACTTATCAAGAGCCACTAACCATGTTGAAGTAATTTTTGTTTGAGACTTTCTTTAGATGCAAACAAAAGTTTAATAATTTTGACGAAAGTTTACGTATTTCAATTGCAATTTTATTTTCCTTTGCCTTTACGTTTTCCAAGAGAGTTTTTATTTTTACCCTGTTTTATTTAATTATTACTTTTATTATTATTGTTGTTATTTATTATGCTTCATTAATTTCGTTTCAAGTTCTATACAATTTGTTTTTTTTTGTGTGTTAGGCTCCTAAGTAGTTTGGGCCATTTTGCTGCTTAAGTTGATTATAAATTTATTTTCTTTTAAAACACAGTTCTTTTTTGTTGAGTTTTTGTATAATTTTTACAGATTTCTTTTAAATTTAAGGTTAAGTTAGTTTTTAAGGATCCTGTTTTAAGTTTGCATTACAAAAAAATGGCAGTTATCCAGGATGATTTTACGAGTACGTATATACAACACTTTATATGGCACAAAATTATATGAGTTTATTGTTTAGCATATTTAATGGCTGTGAAAAATAAGTAAAATTTTAAGTAAATTTTTAAGTAGAAATTGCAACAATTATAACAGGTTCGGTCGAGTATTGCACCTTTAAAAGCTTTTACAATTTCGCAGCGTAAAGTCCCTTTTTAATGATAAACAAATTACCTTTCCGAAAAATTACTCTTTTAAAATCAGTATTAATAAAATACAGGGGGTCTACTTTGTAATTCGAAACGAAAGAAAATTCTTTCGCATTTGTATGTTTATTGCATGTAAATTCGAAAGAATTTTCTTTCGTTTCGAAATACACAGTAGACCCCCAGGTTTAAAAAGTGCCTTATAAACTAAAAAAGTACTTTTTTATTGAAGTATCTGTTTAAAAAAAGTAACTTTTGAAAAACACTTATTAAAAAAAAGTAATTTTTGAAAAAGGTACAACTGTAAAAGTGAATTTCTACAAAACACTATCTTAAAAAACTTAAGTTATTAAAAATACTTTTGAGAAAAAGTAGTTTTGCTAAACCTTTTCTAAAAAAGGTATGTTTTGTAAAAAAATACAATTTCTAAAAGTAAATTAAAAAAAAAAATATATTAAAAAAAGTAAATTTTCCAAAAAAGTACCTATGTATGTATTTAAAAAAAAACAACATTTTCTAAAGAATAAATCTTTTATAAAAAAAGTACCTTTTCCAAGAAAAAAGTACTTTTTCTAAAAAAGTACCTTTTTTAAATTGTACCTTTTCTAAAAAAGTACTTTTTCTTTAAAAAAATAGCTTTTCTAAAAAAGTACCCTTTCTAAAAGTAGTATATTTTCTGAAAATATTACATATTCTAAAAGAGTACCTTGAATAAAATACTTATACTGAAAAAAGTATCTTTTTTGAAAATATTACCAGATTTGAAAAAAAGTACATTTTCTGAAATAAGTATCTTTTCTGAAAAAAGTACTTTTTCTGAAAAAAGATGTTTTCTGAAAAAATTGCCTTATTTGAAAAAGTACATTTTTTAAAAAAGGACCTTTTCCAAAAAAGTACCATATCCAAAATATCCTGTTTTATAAAAATACATTTTCTAAAAACGCACTTTATCTAAAACTAGTAACTTTTCTAAAAAAAATACATTTTCTAGAAAAACTACCTTTTCTAAAAAAGTACCTTTTCTAAAAAAGTAAAGTTTTCTAAAAAAAGGACCTTTGTAAAAAAAAAGATTTAAGAAAAAGTACTGTTTCTAAAATAAGTATATTTAAAAAAAAGTACATTTTCTTAAAAAAATACCATTTCTAAATATGTAACTTTTCTGAAAAAGTACCTTTTCTGAAAAAGTACCTTTTCTAGAAAACAACTTTTTTTAAAACCTTTGTAAAAAAATTATTTTTTTTTAAAGTACCTTAATTTAAAAAAGGGTTCTTTTCTAAAAAAAGTATATTTTCTAAAAAAATACCATTTCTAAAAAAAGGACATTTAAAAAAAAAACTATTCTTAAGAAGTACCTTTTCTAAAAAACGTACCTTTTGTAAAAAAAAGTACCTTTTCTAAAACAAGTACCTTTTCTAAAAAAAGTACCTTTTCTAAAAAAGTATCTTTTCTAAAAAATACCTTTTCTAAAAAAGTACCTTTTGTAAAAAATACCTTTTCTAAAAAAGTACCTTTTCTAAAAAATGACGTTTCCAAAAAAAAAAAAAATACCCTTTCTCAAAAAATGTAAAAAACTATTCAAAAAAACTTTTCTGAATGAAGCACCTTTTCTAAAAATGTACCGTTTCGAATGAAGTGCCTTTTCTATTAAAGTATTTTTTCTGATAAAATTACCTTTTCTAAAAAAGTACCTTTTCTAGGAAGTGCCTTTTCTAAAAAGTAGATTTTCTAAGCACGTACCTTTTCTAAAAAGTACCTTTTCTAAAAAGTACTTTTTCTAAAAAGTACCTTTTCCAAAAAAATACATTATCTAAAAAGTACATTTTCTAAAAAAGCACATTTTCTCTAGAAAAATTTATTTTCTAAAAAAGTACCTTTTCTAATATATATAACTTTTTTAAAATAGTACTTTTTTCAAATAAAGTACCTTTTCTAAAAAACGTATTTGGGTAAAACAATATTCTTAAAGTAGCGTTCTAAAATAAGGGTATTTTTCGAAGAAAAGTACTTATAAGAAAAAAATTCTTCTTTAAAGAAATTATATTTTTTACCAAAATACTTTTTAAAATTTAGTTGCTTCTTTAAAAAAAATACATTTTGTAAATATATATTGTGAAAAGCTCTTCATGTTAGTCGACTTCTTCCGCCCATTCTACTAAAGGTGAACTTCATATCAATCAAAATTAAAATAATAAAATCAATGATTGTTTATTTTGAGAAGGAAAAAGGGAATAATTTAATTTTGTAATTGTTGCATTTTTTTTCTTGCTGCTTTCCCGATATAATCTCTTTGAAAAATAATTTGCAGTTGCTACAATTGCTTGTTTTTTTTTGTTTGTTTAGGGGTTTTTCTTTTGTTCAATTTCTTACGATACTAAAAATAATTTAACTATTCGATGGCTACGAAAAAATCTTAATGCTTTTCCATTTACAATGATTATGTCAGTTTTGTTTTAAGCTTTTTCTTTTACTTAAGTAGTTTTGTTTTTTTTTTGTTTTAAAATAAATTATAAATGTATATAAAATAGTAATTAAATGCTAAAATGTTTTACTTTCGTTTTAAAAAATAATAATATACACTTACTTTACACGGTGGCTAGTTGGGGAAGGGTTGTTTAGTTGTAGTGCTACAGCTGCCCTTCTTGCAGGACTAAAAGTATATGACCATGTCGGCCATCTCAACAGCACAACCACCGGCAACAACTGTACCATATGTTGCTGCATATCAATTGTTTTGCGTTAACATTTTTTGACCACTCGTTAGACCAGCCGTCGACAGATGAGGCGCCATGCCACCAGGTTCCCCAGCTTCGGCATATAGGCAAGAGCCGTCACTGCAAGAGCAGGTGTCACCTTCGCGGGAACTGCTGCAGCATTCACTGCAATTGCGAGGTTCACCTAAAACTTCGTAAGTGCAGGATGAAGCTGCTAAACTTTTCTGATCATTTTCCATGATCTCGGGAAATCTATTAATTTTATTGCCGTGGCATCGATGCACCGATGACTTGACATTTTCTTGACTATTCTCGGAACGCATTGTGTCGTTGGTATCGCCACCCACATGCCTATGACTGTGATGATGAGCATGAGGATTGTGCAAATGTTGATGATGTGTGGTAGGAGGTTGATTATGTGCTGCAGAATTGGAGTGTGAAGTCCGTGAATGATCGGAACACTCGGAGGAACATTGATAGATTTGATGTGCTGATGAGTTGTTGGGTGGCATATGAGTCGTATGTAGGGGTTGATACCATCCCTCTGCTGGCGGTGGCAGAGGTTGCAGCGGCGAGGCTAAAGCATCACAGCTATTGCAGGCTCTGGAAGGAGGTGGAAAATATTAATGATTATTAAATAGATTTGAGTGGAATGTGAGTTGCTACAATGATGCTACAATGATGCTACAATGATGCTACAATGATGCTAAAATGTTGCTAAGCTTTTGCTAAAGTTTTCCTAAATTGTTGCTATTGCAGGTTCTAGTAGCATATGCCTGAACTTTGAGTTGCTATACTGTTCTTTTTTCTTTTCGTTATTGGACGTGTAAGGTTATTTTTAAATTCAGCTGATAGGTCTGTTTTAGGATGCAACTTTGTTTGAGAAAATACTAATAAAATCAATAAATAGGTTTGTTTTGATCGGCATTGTAATATTTAAAGCGTGTAGAAGGATGTTTTCCTGAAAGCAGGAGGGATAATTAATGATTATTAATTAGATTTGAGTGGAATGTGAGTTGCCACAATGATGCTAAGGTGTTGTTAAAATGTTGCTAAGATTTTGCTAAACGGTTGCTACGCTTTTGCTACACTGTTGCTATTGCTGGCTATATTATAATTTTACTGGGATTTAAGTTGCTACTCTGTTCTCTGTTCTTCTCGTTCTTAGACGTGAAAGATTATTTTTAAATCGGACTGAAAGGTCTGTTTTAGGATGCAACTTTGTTTGAGAAAATACTAATCAGATCAATATGTTTGTTTTGATCGACATTGTACTATTTAAAGCGTGTAGAAGGATGTTTTCCTGAAAGCAGGAGGGATAATTAATAATTAATAATTAGATTTGAGTGGAATGTGAGTTGCTGCACGGTTTCCAAACTATTGCTACAATGTTGCTACAATGTTGCTACACTGTTGCTACATTGTTGCTATTACAGGCTACAGAAGAATTTGGCTTTTTTTTTTAATACAAACACAACCCGCAAAGTGATTAGCTTGTCTGCGAAAAACACCCAGGATCTATGGCGGGAATAGAACCCACGACCTGTGGACTGAGAGGCTAGCATCGCTACCACTCAGCCACACAGGCACTCTGACTTGATTTTCTACTCTGTTCCTTTCTCTTTTTATTGTTAGACATAAAATATCCTTTTTAAATCGGGCTGAAAAGTCAGTTTTAGGATGCAACTTTGTTTGAGAAAACACTGATAACATCAATGTATTTTTTTTTTGTTAAAGAGAAGTAACACTCAGGCAATGCATGCCCACTACTATTACCAGGTGTTACCTTCTTTAGTGGATAGTGATGAAGAAGACAGCTGATGAAGGAAGAGATAGAGAAAAGATTCATTCTTTAGGAAAGGGATAGTGGATAGTGATGGAGAAGACAGCTGATGAAGGAAGAGATAGAGAAAATATTCATTCTTTTACAACTCTGCTTTTTGCACGTTATTAATAATCCAGTGTTGTAGCGCCTCTGGTGTCAATGAGGCGTATTACTTCACAGATAATTCTGCTACACAATACCGACGAACAGGGCGCTCTGATGTTACGTTATGATTACTATCCACTGATTACTTGAACTTCCCTACAACAAGCGATACAAAGAGATACTAATGTACATGAAAAAAATACGTGGTGTTCTTTTTTAATGACTACCAGAAACCGGGCTCGAACCCAGGACCTTCGGTAGTCAACGTGCTAACTACTTCAGCCAACGCCACCTGATATTGTTTTATTTACAGCATGTACGAGTTTAAGGATGTTTAACTTAAAAATTAAAGTAAACACCAAAATTTTTCAATTTAACTGTAAAATAAATAATTTTCTCAAAATCGACTTGAAAGCTTAAAATTCCTCTCCTGTAAAACAATAAAAATATGACTTAAGCATTTTTTCCATATTGCCACAACTATGTTACAGAGTGATTTCTGCTACTTCCAATTTGCTGCCAACACCACAAATGCTAAACGGACGCCAAGCTTTGTTTTAATAAGCGCGGAGGTTTCTTCAATTTTTAATTTACTCACCTGCCATTAGAACATCTCGAGTTGTGCGTAGAGGCCGGCTGATATTCACTAACAGCATGTCTGGGTGGCGGATAATGGATATGTATGTTACGTGTGGGCATTTGTGCGGTAGCCACACCAGCTCCTGGTGGAAAATAAGGTGGCAGGGGTGGGGGATGTTGAGCTGTAGGGGTAATTTGATAACGATTTTGTGAACCGCCCACACAGGGCAAAGGATTATTATAGTAATTCTCCTGGGGTGGAGCACGTCCACCTACGGCTGTAACGCTGCACTGAGGAGCCATACCCCAGGTGGAGAAACCTCCCGAAGAGCTGCTGTGTATGGAAGAGTTCAAAGCACTACAGTAGAGTAAATAATACAAAAAAAATTGGTTTTGTATGAAAAATGTTTTAAACAATTTTTGTTTGTGTACTAAGGAAGTAAATAAAGTGGTAATAAAGTGTCTGTCAACTCACCCTGAACCTCCCGACTTGGAACTTTTTCTTGAGGACTGTGGCGAGCCGGGGGCATAGCCACACGATGAGGGCACTGGTGGTGGGTGTTCCGGTGGTGGTGGCAAAAATTCTGACCAATTAATTTGTTCTAATTAGTTAAAATGTCATACATATAATTTGAAAACACACATTTTATTTTGGAATGACATCAATACGGAGTTGGAGTTACATTTTTTTTTTGGGATGGAAAAACAGGAAATTAGATTAAAAAAAAGTTAACATAAGTAAATACACAAAAATAAAACTGCTATAAATAAATAACTACCCTAAGGAAAGCATATTTTATAAAAAAAGCTCAAGTATTTAACATTAAACATGAGACGGATTATTTCAATGCCATTATTTAATAAAATTATTTGCCCGCCGCAGGTCAGGCTAAATAAGAAAAAAAAAATCAATCCTAAATTCCTTTTTTTTTTTGTAAAACTTCTTAGTTTGTTGTTAATAAGTTACAGGAAACACTCCAAAATGTTTTGTATTTTGCCTTTGGCTATTATATTATTTAAATTAAATGGCATAAGTATTTTATTATTTCTTCTTCTTAAAGAGGACTGGGGCACTAGGGGTTGGTTTTATTTTCTTCCAACAAATTCAAATTCCAAACACAAAATGAGCTGGCAACAAAAGAAAAAAAATATTCCCCCTTCTCTTAAAAGCTGCAGCTGTCAATAGCAATCATTTGTTTGAAATCAAAAGGATAACAAGGATAACTAACGGTATTATGTGTATTATGTTTAAAATAAAAATAAAATCCAAAATAGAAAATCTCTTTAAGCTTTAACAAATCGTGTGCTAAAAAGCAATTCTATTTTAGAAAGGAAAGCCAAAAAAAAAGATGATAAAAAATTTAAATAGAAAACCTTAAATTCATGAAATGTTTATGAATACTAGCGAAACAAAAACAAACTTCATTTTCACAAGAAACAAAGTATGTACTTGGGCAACAAAGATTTGTTGAAATTTTTTAAGATTTCACAGAAAAAAATATATTTCTGCAATAAATACGTTTAATTAAAAAAAAATCAATTAAAACTGTAATTGATTCAATTAAACTTTTGTTTAAAAATTTTAATTGAAGAAAAAAACCAAAAATCAATTAAAAATTTATCAATTAAACTTTTGCTAAAAAATTTTATTTAAAATAGAAACAGAAATCAGTTAAAAATGTAATTGATTCAATTAAACTTTTGTTTAAAAATTTTAACTGAACAAAAAACAAAAATTCAATTAAAAATTTATCAATTAAACTTTTGCTAAAAAATTTTAATTACAATAGAAATTGATTCAATTAAACTTTTGTTTAAAAATTTTAATTGAAAAGAAAAACAAATATCAATTAAAAATGTTATTGATTCAATTGAACTTTTGTTTAATAATTTAATTTAATTAAAAGTTCAATTCACGCGGTAAACTTTTTAATAGTTTTTTTTTTTAATTTTTCCAATTAAACGTGTTTGTTGCTGGAAATTTTTTGTGTGTTAAGCAAAGAAAATAATATTATTGCGAGTAATTATTACTAAAATTATAAAGGATATGCCAATTCAAATTTAAACTATAAAGAACTCATTAGAGTAAAAATAAAAAAAGTTGTTTATGCATCCACTTACCAGGAGGATACTGATGATAATTATGTTTGACTGGGGGTGCATTTGGTGGGCAGTGGGCGTTAATAGCATCCGAATTGGGAGAATGGGTGCCGGAATCTTGATCTGTGCTAGAGCCTGATGTCTTCATGCAAGTTGTCTCCGTAGAAGAGGCTCCTATAATCATGGTGGTGGCATAAGGGGTGGGATTCTCAGGACTCTGTAAATATGCGATTAAAAATAATAAAACGTGAAAACATTAAATAATCGAACTTGATATTAAATGTTGATTTTAATTAGTTTTTGTATGGATAAATGACTTTTAAATATGAATTGATATTTAAATAGAGTTAGTGAAATTGTCCCTTAACATTTCGTTCAGTGATGCCAGTTTAGGGGAGTTGTCCCCTAACAAATATGTTATTTTTGTCATTATTTTTAAATAAAATTAAAAAAACTTTATTTTTTCACAAAAGAAAAAATTTTTATAAAACAAAAACTCAGTTTGGGGATTTTTGGGGATTACAAATCAAAAATTGGGGATAAGCTCTAGAAAAAAAACTGGCAACACTGATTTCGTTGCAAATAATAAACAGAGAGAGAGAGAGAGAGAGAGAGAGATAAAATATGGAAAACGCTTGACCTTGTAACAGATATACAAGTCGAGTCAAAATTATCGGCAGCGGCGGCGCAGTAGTTTCGTGACCAGTGACGGCGCGCCGAGGGAATTTTCGGCACCTCAAATAAATAAATGTGAAAATTTAAAGAGAAAATTATAATTTGAAAAATGATTATCATAATTTTTTCTCCGAAATTGTACGATTTTGGCTTTTTGAGCAGATAAAATTTCGGCTGGTCTTGAGCCGATGCAAGCGGGGGCGGCAGCACGAATAAAAACATAACTGGCGGCATCGCGCCGTCAGATTTGAGCCTCGGAACTTCTGGCAAGTTCAAGCCTACAACTATAGAAAATTTATACATTTTCTATATTTCGAGCTTTTTGAATTTCGAAATTATTGAAAAAAAAACTGTTATAGAAATTTTTCGACAACGATTTTTTTAAATTTTTTTTTTGTCCTTTAAAAATAAAAAATAAAACTAACAACAATTTATCTGCTTGTTATTACTATCTCTTACCTTACGACAATTGTAAAATGTGCTCATATTTCTGGTATCCACTTCCGCATAATCCGTGCCACCATCAATTGATGTATTATAATTCGATTGGCTGTTGGCATTAGACAAAAGTTTCGTTTCACTTAAACCGGAATCTTTATCGGTATCTGTGGTACGCCAGCCTCTGTCAATCCATAAACTGTCTTTGCCATTAATATTCAAGGCAGTAATTTCATTGGCACTCACAACTACAAAAAAAAAATAAAGATAAAAATAAAATAGATATATGAGAAAGAGAAGAGAAAATGTATTTTCCTTGCAACCAAAAAATAGCTGTCCATTTTTTATTCAAGTACTTGTCTGCTTTATTTTTCGTTTCCTTTTTTTTCGTTGCCCGTATCAAGTTAATTAAGGATTTTGATAGTTTCCTTTTTTGGTACTCTATTTTTTTTTTTTTTTTTTTTTTGATCCAAATCCACTTTGTTTGTTAAGGAAGTCATTAGTGTATCAATATATGGAGCTGTAATCGTAGACTGAAATTAATTACTCTCATGACCATGATTGATTAAGAAATTGGTGAAAATGTTGTAGATTACAAGTAGTTTTGTCCATAGAGAAAAAAACATAATCAAAACACACAAGATAGTAAATTAAAACTGCCACGTTTAGTTGCAACAAATTGTAGTTAATTAACTTTACTTGTTAAAGAAAGGATTTGTCAAATTTATTTGTTTTTAAGGCAACTTTTGCAACTTCATAAAGAGTTAAAATGATATATTGAGAACTTAGTACATATATGGTCCTTCAGACTCGCAGGAAACTGAAAGTTGCTGTTTATACTTCAATAGACAAGATACAACTAATTATAGACTTTCTCTATACGTGATTGCATCCTCCTAGAAGGATAATGAGCGTTTGATAATTCTTAAACCTTGGTAGAGAGTGCACTAGGAAATCGAGTCTGCTGAAGCTTAAATTTGCCAGAAGATTAAAACCATCATAGACGATGTTTAGAGGCTCCTACCGAGATAAAAAATAACATGCCTGCCTAGTAATAAAGCTGGATAGTTTTCGTTGCTACATGGAACTATTAAATGCTTCCTTGAATGAATTTTTGGTGAGTACCCTTTTGGGAATAAATGCAGAGGATTGAAACCTGAAATTCAGCAAATAGGTACTTATTCCCTTATTGAGCACGAAGGACCGACATGCTGTAGCATTTAAACAAAAAGTTACTAACCAGCAGGACTTTTGGCCCAGTCAACGATTGTGGGTTTCTTTCTTTGAGCAGTCATATGATACTCAATCTTAGAGAGGTTGTTTCCACCACACCATGACACTGGGCAGCAGCTGTACGCTTTCAGAGAATAATAACGCTGTTCTGAACTAAAAAAAATAAATTCACAAAACTGCGACTTTGACTCGCACACGAGGGTTCCGTACAGCGTATATAATTGAATTTCTTACCTGATGGAAAAATTTTTAAAAATTATTTTTTTTATTTGGATTCTTTTTATCCAATTTTTTCAGGTTTTTATCGATTTTTCTAGTTTTGGCGCTTTTTTTCGTTTTGGCGTTTTTTTTTTTGTCCTGGCGATTTGCTTCGGTTGTTTTTTAAGTTTTACAGATTTTTTTTGCTATGGCACTTTCTTTAGTTTTGCCAATTTGTTTCGGTTTTTGGCGATTTTCTTTTACTGTCGGAGTTTTTTTTCGTGTTGGAGATTCATTTAGGTTGTTCTTTAGTTTAATCCATTTATTTTAATTTCATCGCTTTTTTTCGTTTTGCGAATATTTTTCGGTTTTTGGCAATTTAGTTTTGTTTTAGCGATGTCTTAGTTTTGGCCCCTTTTTTGGCGTTTTTTTCTCAAATTTATCAATTATATTCGGTTAGTTTTAGTTTAAGCAATTTTTTTTTACTTTCGGGATATTTTTGTTTTTGCGATTTTTTAGTTTTGCAGCTTTTTTTGTTTTGGCGATTTTTTTTCGGTTTTATCAATTCTATTCGGTTGTTTTTTAGTTTAAGAAATTTTTTTTGGCTGTGCCGATTTTATTTCGGTTGTTTCTTAGTTTTAGCGATTTTTTTCGGTTTCTTGCGATTTGTTTTTTTATAATTTTGCCAACCTTTTTACTTTTAGTAATTTTGGCGATTGATTTTTTTCTGGTAATATTTTTCATTTAAGCGCTTTTTTCATTTTAGCGATTTTTTATTATGACACTTTTTTGTTCTTTTGATATTTGTTCAGATTTTAACATATTGTTTCAGTAGTTTTTTAGTTCAAGCGATTTTTTAATTTTGGCGCTTTTTCTTTGTTTGGCGATGTTTTTCGGTTTTTGGCGATTTTTTTTTATAATTTTGCCAACCTTTTTTAATTTTTTGATTTTAGCGATTTTTTTTTCTGTGGCGCTTTTTTGTTTTAGCGATATTTGTTCAGATTTTTTAGCGATTTTTTGGTTTTCGCGTTTTTTTGTTTTGACGATTTTTTTCGGCTTTTGGCGATTTTCTTTATAGTTTTGCACACCTTTTTATTTTTAGTGATTTTTTTTCATTTGATTTTTGTTGATATTTTTCATTTAAGCGCTTTTTCAGATTGGAGTTTTTTTGTTTTGGCGATTTTTTTCCGCCGGTTTTGACGTTTTTTTAGTTTTGGCATTTTTTTATTTTTTGGATTTATTCGGTTTAAGCGATTTGTCTCTGTTCTTCTTTAGTTTTGGCGATTTTTTTAGTTTGTGCGCTTTTTTTGTTATAACGTTTTTTTTTGAATTTTGGCGATTTTTTACTGTTAGCGTTTTTTTTTTAGTTTTAGTGCTTCTTTTCGTTTTGGCGACTTTTTTCGGTTTTTGGTGATTTGTTTCGGTTGTTTTTTAGTTTTAGGGTTTTTTTTCGTTTTGCTGCGAAACGTGCGTGCTGTTTTGACGATTTTTTATTTTTGGCAATTATTTTAGTTTTTTGCTCACATTTTTACTTGTGGTAATTTTTTTTGTATTTTAGCGATATATTTAATTTTTGGTGATATTTTTAATTTAAGCGCTTTTTGCATTTTGGCGATTTTTTTGTTTTGGCGATTGTTTTCGGTTTTTGGGGATGTGTTTCTGATGTTTTTTAGTTCAAGCGATTTTTTTTAATTATGGTTTTTTTTTTGTTTAGGCTTTTTTTTCGGTTTTGGCGATTTTTTTCGGTTGTTTTTTAGTCTTAGCGATTTTTTTTTTTGGTTTGGCATTTTTTTTTTTGTTTGGCGATTTTTTTTTTGTTTTGGCGATTTTTTAGTTTTTTGTTAATCTCTTTACTTCTGGTAATGAATGAAATTAAACACTATTTAGTTATTTTTCATTCAACAAAGCCTCACTCCTCCTCCCCCATCCATCGTCATTATTGAATAAAATTTTAAATTTTTTAACACTTACCACTCAAATGACCCAATTCCTTGGTCAATTGATGACGTCGTTTAAAGAACATCATTGCTGCTGCAGCCGATATTAATATGGCCAAAAGCATTGTTATCACTAAAGCCATAAACCATGTTTCATGAACAATTGTTGTTGATTTGCGTTGGGTTGTTGTAGTGGCAGCATCATCCGGCATACCAGCACCACTGGGATGATAAGCAAAATGTCCACCCTCACCAGCGTAGCCGGTAATGCTGCTGTGCGAGCCGCTGGGATGGGCACGTGGCGGATGTACCAAATGAGTGGGATCCATATATAAAGAGGCCTTTATAAAATGCATGAGCAAAAAAAAGTTTAAACATTAAATTAAGACCTTACTAATGTTGTTTACAAAACAAACTAACCGGCTGTGAGTAGGGCCCTTCTCCCGCCTTCGTAAATGAATTTAAGCGTACATTGTACGTGGCACCTGTGGTCAAATTATTTAACAATACCGATGTTGTTGTAGCATTTAACGTCATATTGGCCAAAACTTTCATAGTATTACCGGCCGTTACCTGGTAATAATAAGCAACATAAATTTATTACGCATACTTACAATAATGATTTTGTAAGCGAAAAATAGAAATGAAATTATGGGTTTTTTTCTCGTGCTTCATTAATTGCACGACCGGCTATTTATGAGTGTGAATTTTTAAGAGCAGGAATACACTTACCTCAATTTTGTAACCCAACAAGTTGCCATTATGATGCTGAGGGGGTGGCGGTGACCAACGAACCCAGCCGGCCGTTAGATTATACATGCCAATTTGTATGTTGTCTGGTGGAGCGGATGGCACTAAGGAATGGAAGGAAAAAAAATTATCAAACAAGTATCTAATTTTAATAGTTTAATAGTGAAATAGTTACCCCCATATTCATAAAACAATTAAATGAGTTTTAAAATACATTTCAAATTCATTTTAAATTTTACGAAGATGGGGGATAATATTTAAAAAGTTTGCAGTATGATAAGTCTGTTTAAAGGAAGTTTAAACTTAAAACAAAATATATGTATAAGATAATCTATGATGCAAATCAGCATAACTAAATTCGTATTAATACGGAAGGTGGTAATAACATAGACAGATACACAAAATAGGAACAAGTACTTGTTCCTACCGCTCTCACATATAGGTGTGTCATTGGAATCAAAATGATTAATCCGCCTTTTCCTATTGTAATTTGGGGCTGACGAGATGCACTGAGAAAAATCGGGTTCGAAGGACCATAAACAAATTATGAACGAGTTTGATGCAATTCTAGTACTCACGTTCGATTCAAATCCTGCCCGAAGGCTGTAGATACCGATAACGAAAAAGAATGAGGAAAGAACTGGACTTCTTCTCCTCTGTCAGTGTCAAAAATTTTAAACTTAAGATAGAAAGTGTTTGGCCGGGAAATGCGCAGTTTCCCCATAAAGGCTCAAGGTATATTAGCCTAACATAGGCTTATGAAGTCCTGGAACGTACACTACGTATCGTAGCTTACGTAATATACCTTAGGTAATGTTCCTTGCGTAACTCACCTAAGGTAATGTATCTTACGTACGTAACACAAAGAACTTTTCTAACGCACTCATATACTACCTAAAGTGATATGACGTAGCCGAAAGCAACCTTTTTTACATTATCTAATATAACCACATATATCATAACGTAACATGATATAAAATAAGGTGATATGACGTGACCCAACCTAACCTCTCCTAATAGAACAACCAAACTTCGTATGCGATCTGAGTACAGAGAAAATTTAACTGATCTTACGTTGTCGAAGAATCACTTGGTTCCATTCAACTACGTCAAATAAATACGACAACATAATGTTATTTTACTCCAGATTATTTAACGTTAACCCAACCTTACGCTACGTAAAGAAAAGTAGATTAACAACATTAAGCTATGATCCGTAACGCAACGTGATGCTACCTAATGTAACAGAATTTTACATAACGCTATGTATAGCAAATTGATGTAAAGCAGCGAAAATCAATATACATATCTGAACGTATTGTAAAATAGCATAAACGATATATTATACCGTAACATTATGTAACCCAACTCGAACGTCATTTATAGGCGAAAAATACTTTATGTGGATTCGGAGTAGATTGATAAAGTTACAAAATATAATATAACAAGTCGTTCCTTAGTGTAAAATACCTTTACGTAGCGTAATACAATCTTATTTAATATAAACTAACTTAGTGTGTCATGCGCTAATGCAACATTAAGTGTTGTAGCGTTGTGTAAAAGCATATAACGTAACGTATGCTATTCTTACCACGTCACGTAACAACAAGATACGTCACGTTACATCATATTACGTTGTAACATGATGTGAAATGAAGTAACGTTACGTTTATTACTGCTACGTAACGTGGTATAACGTAATATAAAGTGATGTAACGTAATGTGATGTGATATAAGCTAACCTAACCTCAGGCAAACAAGCAGGAAAACTATGGTTATAATTTGAGTGGACTTAGAACTATAGGGGGATATACCCATGCTGATATCGAATTGAAGCAAATTATGTGAGTTAAATATTTAGGAGGTGAAAAGTCTTTTAAGTCAGTAATTTATAGAGAAAAACCGGGTTATAGATGGGCCCCAGTGATATCAAGTTAGTTCTATCTAGTTGACTTAGCCAAAAACCTATTGAGTAAAGTAGCAATTCAAATATAAGCCCGAAACAATGCAGAACTGCTTAAATATAATTTTAAGGTTATAATGAAAATGAAGACCATACAAAAAGAACACTACGATTTTAAGTGATGAGTTATAACTAAATTTGCCAAAAATACTTAACGATTTAATAAGTAATACTACAATTGTGTATAATTCCTTAAAAATTTTTCTAAACGGTTGGGTTCGAAGGACCAATAAAGTTTTTAATAAAACTTTTGTGCTACATCAAATAAGATAAGTACAATTATTAACAATAAGTAATACTACAATATAATTCTTTAAGATTTTTCTAAATGGTTGGGTTCGAAGGACCAATAAAGTTTTTTATAACCCTTTGTGCTAACTATATCAAATAAGATAAATAAAATTATTAAATACGAGTATAATTATCTGACATTTCAAAGGCTTATTTCTATTTCAACTTTGCACAGATTGCAATTTTAATTCTGTTTTGCAACGACTCCAATCCAAAGGAAAACATGTATATTACATGTATACAACTAACATTTACGAGTGGTAAATGTTGCATCTATTAAATTTCGTTTGCGCATCTGCTTCCATTTCACTCGCAAAATATTTGCTGGGCTTGAGTTTTTTTTTATACATGTCGGGCGTTTGCATAATGTAAAGATATTTTGGGTTATTTTGTTTAATGAAATTTATTAAAATGCAATATATTTGCGTGAAAGATAACTGAAAGGCTTAAATAAGAAAAATCCCCACATAAGTGTGTTGACCTATTTAAACAATTTGTTAAGATAACTAAAGATAAAAGTGGCATCTAGACTTCGTTTGTTCTTAACATTAATAAGGGATTTTGTGTGAAATTATGGTTTTTTTTTTCAACCGGCTCAAAACAGAGGTTCTCAACTCGTTTTGTTTGCTTTGTTTAAATATTTCCTTGTTTGCTACCTTATAACCCTGGGATATGTTAACCGGTTTCAAAAATTCCTTTTTTTAGTCTGTGAGAGTATAGCTATACTACGTGGGCGGGGTAACGCCCATTTTAATTTAATCTATAACGATTTCTGCAAAACTGAGCACATACCTTACACAGAAAAAAATATTATTGTAATAAATAACTGTAATTGAAAATAAAGCCAAAAATCAATAAAAAATGTTATTGTAATTAATTAAATTTTTACACAAAAGTTTAATTGACTCAAATACATATTTAATTGATTTTTGGTTTAATTTTCAATTAAAGTTGTTTATTACAGGAATAGTTTTTTTTCTAAGACGTGTAGGGAGTGCAGCTTTTCGAAAAATGGATGGGGTATGCCTACCAAAAAGTTTATAATCAACTGTTATACATAATAACAAAAATTAAAAATTTTAAAAATTCCCGATATATCTAGAAAATATGTGGCATCTTCTAAGCAGCTGGACCGATTTTCTTTAAACATGGTTAAGAACCATCTCGATCAAGTCACCTTTCAAACAGAGAAAACTCAGTCAAAATCGGTTCAGCCGTTTGGGCTGTACGTGGACACGGACAGACACACAGATACACAGACACACGCTACAAACTTATAACACCCCTTTTTTTGGTCGGGGGTTAAAAAAGTATTCAGCAAATAATCTTTTTAATTAAGAATTTAATTGATGATAGTTGTTATTAAAATTTTAATTATATTAATTAATTTGAGTGGAAACAGTTAATTAATATTATCAAATTGTTTGTCGGTGAAAATTTAATTAATTTTTGAATTGATATTACAAATATTTTAATTGATATAACAAAATTATTAATATAACTTTTTTGTGTGTACGGTACTTCTACGTATTTGATTCTTAAAAAACTTGGCTTGCGCCACGAGTTTTTAAAGTGGGCAGAGCCACACCCATGCACTTCTAGCCAACCGTTTCGTAGTTGTGAAACAATGAGTTTTTTTTTGAACAAGTAGTAGAAATATTCCTCTTTAAAATTATTATTAGTGTGCTGGCTTTATTTTTAAGCTATGTTCATTCCTCTTAGCTCTTATCAAAAAATCCCAATGTTTAAAAAAGAAATATTGTGATAAGCAGAAATTTTGCTTAAAAACTTTGGCTTTGACTCTTTGGTTTCTATTCACAACTATTCAAGGCTAATAGAACAGGTTATATATATAATATATTGTAAAGACAGGATTGCTTATCTAACATTTTAAAGTATCAAATGGATTTAGAAAAATTGTGACAAAATTTTAAGATATGCCCGCTATATAAATATCGTTTTATGGATCTAAAAGTTAAACAGTCTTTCGACACATTCCCATAGATAACAATGAAGTTTTTGCTTTTATTAAAACTGATTAGTTATTTGGTGATGGCAAGCAGAGCGGGTCTGACGGGAAGGGTGCAACGAAACGAGAAAGGTAAATTTTCCATAATCGTTAGTATTTTGCGAGTCATAACGATTTTAATTTTGTTTGGCCAGAACATCCTGGTAAATGTGTAGTTAGTGGTAAAATTTTGTCGATGAGTGAAGTGGCTCAGCTTAAATATATTTGCGGTAAGGTGACTTGCCTGGAAAATAGTTTCGTTGAGTATGAAATGTAAGTAAAAAATTAATAAACAGCCTGCACCATGAAAAGGACAAAAAACGCTCGAAAAATGTTTTTATATTGAAACCCAAAACAAAATTTCTTATTTCAAGGTATCGATTGAACGTTTTCTGTCTTTATCATGGGTGAGTCCCTATATATTTGAATATTTCCGTTTTGGTTATAATGAGTTTTTTTTTCTTCTTATGACAGTTGTGATATCAACTCATTGACACTGGCAAGTGGACATCACAATACAAATGTGCCCTATCCTGATTGTTGCACTTAAAGATGGCGTTTAACTACGTTAGTTTTTAAAATCTGTATTATATATAGACATATATATATTTTTTTATTATTTACTTACCATCTTCATAAGTTTGCACAATTTTCGAATTACTGGGCTGGCCCTCTAGCGTTTGGAAGAAGGGTGCCAAAAAGAATTCATATTTCGTATACTCCCTTAAGTTGGCCACCACATGAGATTCAATTGATGGATTTAATACCGTCATTATATTGTATTGTTGTGAATTGGCGCTAACATCACGATAACGCACATACAGGCCCTGCAACGAAAGCACACATAATTATAATAATGAAAGTGTAAAACAAAGTAAACACAAAAATTATAAATTAAAAATAAATGACAAATAACTTTACATAAATTTAATTAATACTTATGAAAAATGTCCTCAGATTGCAAAAATTATTACAAAAAAAAGAAGAAAAAAAATCAGTTGCTTAAAGTAGAGATGGCACCGTGAGTGAGTTTTCACTCACCAGCTTTATTAAAAATATATTCAAGTAACAAAAGTGTTTTACAGCTTTAAACTAATTTTCACACTTCAAAATTACCCAATAAGCACTCAAAACATTAAAATTCAAGCACTTGAAATTTAACTGGAAACAAAGTTGAATTCAAGCATTTTTTCAAGTAATATTCAAGCTTGAAAATATTTTGAAATAAAAAATAAAAAAATAAAAATTTAAATTTGTTCGATTGCAAAAATATTTTTCGCACGCTTATATCGCTAAAACGTAGAAGTATTTGTGCTTATAAGTGACCTCAGCCCATGATGTTTTTTTAACACATCACAGCCCACGCTTAGCTTGTCTGTGAAAAACAGCCAGCGTCTACGGCGGGAATCGAACCCACGACCTCTGGACTGAGGGGCTAGCATAGCTACTATTCAGCCACAGGGGCACCCCAACAGCTGCAACTGATCTGATGATATGATCTCTCATCTCTACTTAAGTTACAGCTAGAGTGGCCTTTATTTTTGTAAATAACTTTCCTACTTTTCAACTCACCTCTACATATTTCTCCAACACACTCACATGCATCACCCAATCCAAGCGTACAGCGGTCGAATTGATGGCAGCAGCATCAATTAATTCAACAACCTTTAAAAAGAAAGAAAAAAACAGGAAAATAAATAAGGATATGCTGTTGTTATTAATTGCATTAAGCCAGAAACATAATCAGTAATTATGTAAATTTAATAAAGAAACTTCTATACAACATTATTGACGTTAAAAGAAAGAAGAGTGTAAATAATATCCGATGCAAAATCAATGGCTTATTAAAGATTAACTGCCGTATTCAGAAAAAAATAGTTTGGTTTACAAAACAAATTTTGTATGGAAATTTGTTTGTTAATTTTTTTCTGATTAAGGCCTTAATTGTATACTTTAAGGCCCACATAAGTGTGAAATCATAGACGTATATTCATGGAGCTTAAAACCAGTATTACCATACAAAATACTGGTTTTATTTAATTGATTTTTATAAAAACAGTTTTTAACAAATACTTGTAAGCAATGGCGCATATTCATAGCAAAAATAAAGTATACTTTAAAAATTTAAAACCAGTATTTTGTATGATAATACTGGTGTTAAACTTTTAACGTATACTTTGTTTTGACTGTGAATATGCGCTTTTGATTACAAGTGTTTGTTAAAACTGCTTTTTTAAGAAAATTTATAAAAAAGTTTTGAGTAGATCTGTGAGCAATTTAGTAGTCCAGTTGGCTATAATCCAGCTGGCTTTAGTTAGTCCTCGTGGCTTCAGTTCAGCTGACAGTAGTTAAACTAACAGTTGTACAGCTGGCGGCAGTCCAGCGAATTGTAATCCAGCTGTCTATAGTGTAGCTGACTGCTGTTCAGCTGACTGTAATCCAGTGACTGTAATCCAGCTGACTGTAGTCCAGCTGACTTTAGTCCAGCTGACTGTAGTCCAGCTGACTGTAGTTCAGCTGACTGTAGTCCAGCTGACTGTAAACCAGCTGACTGATGTAGTTCAACCGAAGATAGTAAACGCGAGTATAGTCCAATCGACTAAAGCCCAATCGATCAAAGTCCAGCTTTTCCAAGCTGTTCGGAAATTATCCGTCAGTTGTTGAAAATTCAAGCAACTGTAGTTTGAGTGGTGGTAAACTGACGGTTCCAGAACACCTGCAGGTTCTGACGTGAGAGTTGTAGCCCCAAGTATAAACTAACACGGGTCTTAAGGAAAAACCCGTAGCAGCTTTCAGTCGTAAGAGAAGCGGACAATTTAATTTTCACAGAGGCTACGGCGGGGAAAACGAAGTAGCCATCTTCACGTATAGTCAGGCTGTCCTTAAGGCACTTAGTTCAGATATGTATAAGTTAAGTTAGAAAAGCAAAACTAGTTAAGCAGCAGGAATAGGATCACACTCTGCTGGGTTCCCGGACATCTTGTAGTAGAAGTAAGCGAAAATGTTTACAAACTGGCTAAAAGGGAGCTAGATCACTCATAGTTGCACCCAATCGTTTTGTGCACTCCAATGCAATATAATTAGGCAGATATATCGATATAGATCAAGAGTAGTAGAGAACACCTCTAACTAAATATGTGTGGATGCAAAGCTAATGATTGGAACGTATAACCAGAATCGTTTTATATCTCGCATGTCCTAAGAATGCTCATCGTCTTCATCATAGATTGAGAAAACACTTCAGCAGATTTGGCATTGAGAGCAGCAACCAGTGCATATTCTGTGATTATGGTGATAAAACTTCCGAGCTTATTCCGGAGGACTGTGAAGATTTAGGCCAAAGGAAGATTTGAAGCTGACAATGCTAGAACCTGTGGCAGTCTTGAGATTGCTGATTAGAGTAGGTCTACATGAGGCACTCATGGCACAAAAGATCCATTAGGAGTAGTAGTGCCAGTCTTTGGACCAGATCTTTCCCTATTCTATCTGCCCACTTGTGATATTAAGAATAATAGTATCTAAGAAATTTTGTTGACATTAGACGACTTTTAGCCACCGAGCCGAATATAAATTAGAGGATAGATAATATGTTCTGATTTTTTTATATTTCAATATTTCCATTTTATCAAGAAAAACATTTGTTTCTGTTGGAAAATATTTACACTTCGTTTCAACATTGTAAAGGTTTATCTCTTAATTAATATTTATGTGTGTTTTAATACACAAATATGCACTCATGCTTACATAAATTTATGTAAAAAATTTCTTTTTTTTTTAATTCCAGATATAAATATACACAGGACGGTTAGACAAGAAAATATTTATTTATGTTAAACATTTTATTAGCACGAGTAGTGTAAGGATATTTTTTATTTAGTCCAATGCCATACATGTGTAGTCGCACTCTCTCCATTGAAATAAAACTCAGTTCAAGTGAAAATTTCACTAAAATATTAATAGTCCTGTAACAAGTGAAACTTGATTATAGCAAAAAAAAATATATATATTCTTTAAATCCTTTTTGAACGTTTTCCTTTAGCCCTACAAATACACAGCATGTACATACATACATACGAGTATATTGCAAATATTTAAAATATTTCATGTGTGAATTTATATATTATTTATTTTGGTTTCTGTTGCCTTTACTTTTTGTACAACTCGCACACTCTATATCTCTGCCTGCACCTCCTTCCCCTGCTATTTATATTTGTCAAGCTATCATTTTGTACAAATATTTTACCTTTTGCCATTAAATTCCCTTATGTTGATGTTAAACTGCTGCATGTATTTGCAAAATTTTGTGTACATATGCAACATAAATATATCATCAACACACCGATTGCAGGCCAAGCACTGCGTGTGAAAATAACTGCATATGATATGTGAAATGCAGTGAAGGAAGTTTAAAACAATGAACAACAAAAAAAAAAAAATATAAAAAAAAATTCGAAAAAAGCCTGGAATTTATGATGTTTGCAATGATATTTTTGGGAGCAGATATTAAGGTATTGTCTTCTTTTGTTGCAAATTTGGTATATTCGGGTATGTTCTGTATTCCACGTGAAATTAAAAGGTGTGGAATTGACATAGAATTGTTGTTGGAAATATGTACTTATAACAACAATTATATGACAATTCCACACATTTTAATTTCACGTGGAATACAGAACATACCCGATTATTTTATAAAATACCTTTGGGATCAAAAGAACTCTTCAGGTATTGAAGAGGCTGTGGTGGGTCTAAAAGATAAATAGGAACATGCCTTAATATAGCAAGGCCGTTCCTCAATATATTTTTGAAATCGAGTATTTAGTACAAAAACAGTGTTGTTTGTTGTAATAATCATGTTGAAAACGTCGACCATAACTTATACGAATATAACGCTAGGAATGCAATACTCGTGCTTCGACTTAAATTTATTCCCAACAATCCTTTATGGTCCTGCATTAATATACAAATTCCCGTATACTCATAACATTTACACTTATGTCTGCATTAATACATGATTATAGTCTCTCTATGTATACTCGTACAAGCATAAATAAATAAATAAATAAATGAATAAATATGTATATGCTGCATATTGTTATCTGTTAACAAATATTTATTTTACACTTGAATAAACGGGTCAATACAATGAATGATTGTCTGGCATACATACATTCATTCATGGAATTTATGCGCACAATTCAATACAATCACATTTGTTGTAAAAGTGTTGATAAATTTCGCTACAAAAAAAAATACAATAAATAAAGTTTTATAGTATTTAAATAGTCAAACAAATATATGTAGAAGTGCAAAAGCAGAACACAGACAGAAGAACCAGGACCTTTTTTTTCGCCACAAATTATAGTTGAGGAAAAAAAATAGGCCTACAATGAAGTAATCCAATGCTTAAATAAACAGCAAAATGTGTTGTATTTTAATTGTATAAATTAGTTGTAATGTAATGCAAATAAATTAAACTGATTTAAAATAGGAATAAATAGAAAAAAAACGAATAGTCCAGTATTTTAGCAAAACACTTTGCAATAGGAAAAACAAAATAAATATTCCAGTATTTTACCAAAACACTTAGCATTAATTTTCATTTAGTTTATAATTTCCGGATTTGAGGAAGTTTAGTTATCTATGCTTTATAATTTTTAAGTTGCCGCTAAAGAAAGTGTCGCGATTTCATCATATTTGATCGTTTTAAGGACTATAATGGGAGTCGATTCTGACAATTTTCGTTAGGAGTACCGTGTGGATGTATTTGTGTATGTACATTAGGGATGGGCAAATGAAGAAAATGTATCGATATATATCGTATCGATGTTTTTGAACAGTATCGATATATATTTTTTGAAAACATCGATATTTCGATATATCGATATTTTTTCCTGCATTAATTTCGAATGCACAATTACTTACTTTAAGAAATTTAATACAAAAGAACTAGGTATTTATGTTAAGTTATACGTAAGCTACTGTAGCTCCTTAAGACTTCATTAGTCTTTACTTCCTGTTGCTGCTCTGTGCTGTGCCGTTCTGTTTCTAAATTTTAATAGTTACTTTTTCTGTAATAAATTATCAGCTGATTCAGACCAGAACGGTCACAGTTTTCCACTAAAGTGTTGAGTTTTGCATCGCACATTGTTATTAGAGTTTTTCTTTTCCCGGACTTTTTCATTTCCCGGGAAAATGGGAACAACTTTTCGGTTTTTAACGTTTATAAACACATGTCAAAAAATAATAAAATTTCAGTTCCCGGGCGTAATTGTTGTAAAGTTTTAGCTATAGTTCTACCATCGAATTCATAAAATGAATAACGACATGCATCGAGGAATGTGTACGCAACATAACAGAATTAAGGAGAGAAAAACTAATGGCTTATATGTATATGATTTTTATAAACCAAAAAAATTCAGCTGATTCGTAACAGAACGGAAAGTAAAAGCAAATTCTGCCTTTAGGCTTATACCCACACAATCCAAAAAGTCACCTGCCTTAGTTGGGTCACAGTTAGAAAACGGCTATAGCTATTAAAAGTATCGAAACCCGATACTCGTAAATAAGAATCGATGTATCGATATATAGGTTTTTGAAATATCGGCGATATATATCGATATTTATTTTCTCAAATATCGATATTTCGATATATCGATATTTTTTGCCCATCCCTAATGTACATACCCTGTAGTAAATAAAATAGTCAGTTGAGAAAAAAAACTAACTTATAAATTAATTATATTGCAAGTGACTACAAATTGGTTGAAAAATAAGTAGTTAGTAGTCAATTTAAAAGTCATTCAGAGATGGCCAATTGACTACCGCCTATGACATGCCTATGTTAAAATAGTGAGTCGGCGACAAGGAAAAAAAGTAACTTAATCAACCAGTTTTGGTTATTAAAAAACCAGTTTGAAGTTACTTACAAATGGGTTTGAGTTCCTATAGGGTACACACATATGTGTGTGTGTGTAAGTGCATGTGTATGGGCGTGTGGGTATATATTTGTTTAAAAATGTCATTACGATTCGGTAGATTTAAAAAAAAAATTTCGTAAATACCTTTTTTCCAAAAATTGTTTTTTTTTAATTTTTAACACCTAATCCCATATTCAAAATCTACTCAGGTCTTAATCTTAAACAGAAAAGTTGATTGCTGCCAATTTGACTAGAATCCCATGATTTGTTCGTTGGATATCCTTGACGAACAATTAAAAAAAATTTTTTTTCTAATGACTTCAAAAGTCTTCTTCAAATCGATTTTAGTTATTCACTGATTTTTATAGACTTAAAAAGTTTACAGAATGCCTTAAATTTTTACCTAAATCTGTTGCTTAGCGGGAAGTTTCAGGAATGTTTTGCAATATCAACCAATTCTCATATTGTTTTTTTTTTTCGTTGAACTAAAAATCCTCAATGGAATATCAATTATTATACACCACTTCAGTATGACTGATTTGGTATCATACTCGTACGACTGTCTTCTACGAAAAAAATGAATAAATTGACTTCACACTTTAGAGTATGCTGACGGCTGGTAGACTCATTGCTGCCATCTTGGACGGTAGGAGACAAGCTCTTGTGGCAACTGAATAACCTACACGCAGAAAAAAAAGAGATACTAATGTAAAATTACAATGCAAAAATTCCTGCTGCTTACTAGCAGGCGGCCTACTAGTCTTGTAGTCGGCGAGTAGCAGGTTCGAATCCTGCAGACAAGCCAAAGTAGCTTCGCAGTTTGTGTAATTTTTTTGTTAACTATAACTTCAATTTCAAATAAATTTTATGCTAAATGATCAATCAAATGATATTGAATTAGGATTTGCTTTACGATAATATTTATTTAGTGCGTATCTAAAGACTGTTGCGGTAACTGCATTGACTACAACGCCATGAATTCGAGTTTAAACCTTGGCCAGGGAAGCCAGCTATACATACAGCAATGCTTTACAACAGCTTGCGTCAATATACAAAATCATGTACGTTTGTAAGTTAAATAATTAATAAAATAGAGTGTTTACATTAAATGAATTTCATGTTGTTTCAACTGTAAATACCCTTGATTTTACAAGATTTAACAAGTTATTGCTATAGAAAAATTTTTTTTTGAAGATTAGTTTAAATCATGTTGAATTAACATGAAACACATATGAAACAATTATTAGCGAAAAATGTTAATAGATTTTAATATAATAACTATGTCTCTGTGTGATACTTTCTTTTCGTAAGCAATAACGTATAGAATTCTATCTTTTAAAACTGTTTGGGTTATATTAAATAACGTCTAGAGGAAGGTGAAATATATTGTGTTAATTCGAGATGCCAAAATGAATTGGAATGATCCCGTTGATTTTAATTCAGAGAAGGCAAAAACAATCTTGCAACAATGGATAAAATTATATCACAAAAGGTGAGGATCTCACCTGAAGTCTCACTATGAATTCCATAAGATGTGATTATCAAAAGATAAAACGTAACAATATAGTGAACTCGAGAGCTGAAAAATTTAAAAATTGAGAGCGGCAAGCCAACAACGTTTACAGGGCTCTCTAGTATTATTTAAAGGTAAAACAGCAGCTATACGCAGACGACGAAAACACACGTTTAGTTATGCTCATAGGGACGAAAGGCGGCCATTTTACGTTTCAATTAACAAAAGTTTATTTACAGTGAAAACTGAAAGTATGTACTCGCTTAAAGTGTATAAAATTCGTCTAACAATCTAATTGCTGTTGTTTTAGTCATTATTTTGTGTGCTTTTATCAGAGATGTAAAAATTTTAAGATTTCTTACGCGCGAGTCACGCGTCAGTCACGTGTGAGTCACGCATGGGTCACGCGTGAGGGTTGTTGTATTTATTAATAAGCGTGTGTCACGCATTAGTCACATATGATTCACGCATTAGTCACGCGTGATCTTTGTTGTGTATATGTATGTATAATAATGATTTTGAAAAATAACGTGCGTGATTTTAGAAATTTAATTCTCACGCGCTTACGTGCATACTTTCTTAGGCTTGTTAAAAAATCTTTTTTCGAATAATTAGTATTCATTCAATAACAGGCATTTCACCAGGAGAGTGCGTGAATAAAAAAATTATGAATATTTGCCTGTTTGTATATTTTTTCTCATATAAAAAAAAACTAATGTTGATTAATTTATTAATAATTATTTGGTGTAGGGGTACCCATCGGCCTCCTCCTCCTCCCAGATACTGTTGGAACTTACAGTTTATTCTATTGTAGCTACCCACATAAAATTTAGTGATCCTCACTATTGTAGTTGTAGAGATATGAATTGATCCGCGAAAAAAGAGCTTTCGGCACCACTGTGCCATGTTTTGAAGGCTCACATCTCAGTTCAATTTAAAGGGTGTCATTATCTTTTTTAATTCACTTTGATTTGCTGCAAAATTTTCATTTCATAAATTTCTCATAATGCTTAAAATATTTAAAACATATTAACAATTTTTATCAGGCCTGTTCAAAACTAATTTTTCAACTGGGTTAACAGCCCACTTGTTTTGAAATATTTTTTTATTATTATTAATAAAAAAAATATTTCAATGCAAAAAATACTGGTCTTCTTATCGTTAGTTTGAAACCCGAAACAAAGTTCATAATGGGATAAGTCTTTACATTTACATTTATTTATTTTTTGAGTTTTATTTTTTAACAAATTTATTTTTTTCTTATTGCAGTCTATCTTAAATAACTTGGCAGCCCACGCTTTTGTTAAACTTTTTTTTTTTTTTGATATGAAAGAGCATTTCGCGCGTTCATTTATTTTTGCATAAAAAAAAATATTTGTTTAATATGTGTTTAATAAACAACTTAAACATGCAAGCCATGTTGTAAATGTGTAAAACTATTTATTTGGAATATAAATATGTTGTACAGATATTTATTTGCTTTTATTTAATAGTAAAATATTCTGCTGTTTTTTTTTTTTTTCTATTAATTTTTTTTCTTTTAAGTTGATCATAATATTTGAATTTGCATGCTTTGTAATAAGAAACAGTGGGCTGGTAAAAGGGTTACGAACACCAAAGGTAAAGATCGATAAATCGCTTAACTTATAAAAAGCTCAAATGAAAAATATCACCAAAAATATCATAAATAGCTAAAATTAAAAAAAAAATAACCAAAAGTAAAGAGGTCGAAAAAAAAACTTAAAAAATCGCCTAAAACTAAAAATCGTCAAAAACTAAAAAAACGCCAAAACTAAAAAAAAATCGCTAAAACTAAAAATATATATTGTTAAAAAATTTACAAAAAAATTGCCAAAAATTTAAAAAAATCGCTTACTTAAAAAAGCACAAAAAAATTAAAAAATCCCCAAAAAGAAACCAGCGCCAAATTTAAAAAGCTCGTGTAGTATTACTTATTTATGTAGTGTCCAGGCGGAAACCTTCATGTGCGAGTTAATTATTTTGTTGATATACACATACTACGTAACGATCCAAACGGCGTAGGGGGGCTGTTAAGGATTTGTTACGTCTTAGAAAATTTATACTAAAAATTTTGTAAAAACCGTTACTAAGCGGGGGTGTGGGGGGAGGTGCGGTTGAAAACTCCGAAAATAACGTTACGTAATATGTGAATGACCCCTTAATGGCTTATGTCTCTTATGTTTTAGTTTTTAAATTTGTTGTCCCAGTACATACATTAATTTTTTACTGTGTAGCACTTACTTAGAAGCTTCAGCCATGGCCATCCATTCACGCTTAATTTTTTCTTACTCACGCTCAGACATAGTGACGCTGATTAGAGTGCATGTCCGCTCATGAAATTCTTGAATAGCAGAACTTAGGGAGCCACAAAGTCTCTTTTTTTAAATTCAAAAAAATTAAATTAATGTTTTTTTATAAACAAAACTCCGTATTTTAATACTTTTCAGCCCACAGTGCTCACTCGTTTTTATGTTAATGTTGTCACATAGCAAAATAATATTCAGAGACTGGCGCTTGTGTACCTGCCATTACCAGCATTAAAATTTTCTTAACATTGTTGTTGCTGTCATTAATGTTGGCTGTAGCTGTTGCCTGCCTGCCGCTGTGGCAACAAATGTTTAGTGTTTGTTTTATTTTATTTTTTTTCATACATTTGTTTTTGCTTGAAATTATTCATATGTCGAATTTATACATAATATTTTTTTATAATTTTTCTTTATGCATAAATGTAAATGCCTTGTTTAGAGCGCCTAAATAGAAATCGCAAAATAGTAATATTTGCAAATAATAAAGCTTATCATAGTTTTAAGATCGCAAAGTGACACTTTGTGTACATACAAGTTGTTTGCTGTTGTTGGACTATCTATTAAACTTGTACAGAAAATAATTAAGGAGTAAAAAAAAATAATAAAACAGGAATTTGCTTTCACAAATAAAGAAATCTTAAGATTTTGATAAAATTGAAGACCCATTGTGCCGGTTATTTAAAAAAGTTTCATATAAATCTATTGTTTACTCAACTCTAGAAAGCAAACTAACATTTTTTTCCATTAAGTTGTACGTAAGTTGAAAACTCGTTGAACTCGTTTCCTGGAAAACTATTTGTTTTTTTAGTTATGACGTTGTTTGAGTAAATCGGCGATATGACAGTCGCTTGATAGTCATAAGCAAGTAATATGCTATTCACATGCTAACTACATGCTTGTCGTATGCCAACAATATGCTAGCCATATGCTAATGATATGCTAACGATATGTCAGTTATTGAAGAGTCTTATTTTTCTCTTATTATTAAGACTTGCTAGTTATATTCTAGTCCTTTTAGGTAAATTTTTAGGTCTTTTTAGATCATGTGCCATCACATTATAGTCATTTGCTAATTATGTGCTAATCACATGCCAGTGTTTGATAAAAATATTTCCTATTTATTTGCATGTCAATCATATTCAAGTTAAATGATGCTTGTTTGGTAGTTATAAGCTAAACTATGAATGCTATGTATGCTAATCACTTGCTAATTACTCTATAGATATATGCTAATAGTTTGCTAATCATGATTTAGGCATACGATAGCCACTTTCAGGTCATATGACAATCATTTGGCAGTCGTATGCTAATGTTAGTCTGGGTATAGTCTAGTCGTAATCTATATAGCCTAGTTGTAATCATATTCAAGTTAAATGATGATTGTTTGGCAGTTTCAAGCTATACATATGTATGCTATTGATATGCTAACTTCTTGCTAATTACCAGTCCTATTTTTATAGTAATAAGCTAAAGATCTGTATGCTATTCATGTGCTAACCACTTGCTAATTATTTGCTAATCATGAGTTAATTATATTATAGCTATTTGCGGGCCATATAAGAGTCAATTTGGCAGTCATATGATAATGTAAGTCTAGATGTAGTATAGTTGTAATCTTACGCTAGTCATATTTAAGTTAAATGGTGGTTGTTTGGTAGTTTTCAGTTAAACATGTGTACTATTCATATGCTAACCACTTGCTAATTGTCAGTCAGATTTTGAGAGTTACAAACTAGGCATATGTGTGCTATTCATATGCTAAACACATGCTAATTACTCTATATATATATGCTAATCATGAGTTAAGCATATGCTAGGTATTTGTGGGTCATATTACAATCACTTAGCAGTCTAGATGTATTATACTTGCAATTTTGTTGCATATAACCTCAAGATAGATGTTCTAGTTGCTATTCAGGTAAAAAAATTTAATTATATGGATTCTGAAGTTCAAAATAAATTGGGAATAAATAAATAATAATTAATAAATAAGAAAAAAAAACTGCTAACAAATTTAAAACTTTAAAGTCTGTCAGCTTCAATTTTTATTTCTTTGTTTTTTCCTGACTTAATATTTGCTATTGCATAGCATTAATTTTTTTTCTTTTTTTTGAGTTTGCAATCATTAAAATCCTTACCGCCTTCCCTTTCACCAGAAATGATGCAAAAAATTAAAAAACAAAATCATATTCTCTTGACTGTCTGCTGTTGCTGTTACTCGTATTGCTGCTGTTGATGGAAATAAGAAAATCCTAAGGGTTGCAAGCTTACATGAATGTCTCCTGTTCTAGGTATCTCTGGCTTTGTAAAAAATTTTATACACCAGCACTTGAATTGCAGAGCCGAAAACAAAATAATAACGAGCTGTCTGAATAAGAAAAGAAAAAAAAATACTTTGAAAGGCAAAAAACAAGTATTAAAAATTGAAAACGGTGGAGAAAAAAGTAATACGGGAAAGCATTATTGAAAACATGATGAACGGAAAACAAAAAGCACTTCACAAGACATAAACAAGACCCTTGACTTGCATTTACAAGGAAATATTTCCTCTGCTTACGTGGTTGCAAGACACCAAATAAATACTTTCTTTAAACATTATTTCAGGCGGGAGTAGAACAAGAAAAAAATAAATTTGAAATTCATTGAAAAATTAATAAGAAAGAGAGAAATATTTGTGAAATTAATTTTACAATAAATTTACTACGCATTGTATTAATGAAAATATTTAAAATTAGAGGAAATAAAAAAAAAACAAATTTATAGGGCATACTTTGCACAAAATCTAGCAGATTTCAATTAAAATCTTTAAGAAAATCTATACCGTTTACACCTCAGTTTATTTGACATTTAGCAAGATTTTTTATCCAAAACAAAACCCATTAATTGAAAATGTTCTAAAACTACAACCAACCAACGGAAATGTAGCCAATTCACACACCTTTTTACATACACAGGTTGATTTTTTAGTAAGTTATACTAAATTTTAACAAAATCTAATAAGGAAGTAGATTTTGTTTTGTAAGGCAAATCTACTACATTTTGCCCGAAATCTCTAGACACTAGATTTTTCTTAGATTAAAATAACTTAAAACTCGAATAAGAAATAGAACAGAGGTTTCCTAACATATTTTATTAACACTTCGCCGGCACCAAATACCGGATGCAACACTCATGTGATTGAAACAGCTCACCACTCTTTGTGAACTTGAATTAGAAAACTTGCCGTACTTATGTATGCTGTTGAAATAAAACGGTAGGAGTTTGTGATTTTAATGCTGCCGTTAAAACACTTAACACAGACTTTCTCCAAATTCCTTACTCTAGCATTAGCTGTCACAATTTCGTACAAAATTTTTTCCTTTAATGCCTCGCTTAGAAAAACAACACCCTTGAGAATAATTTCCTAATTCCCCATTCCTTCAAGCATCAACAGACAGCAAGATGAAAGCACAAAAGTATGCTTAAAGAATACCAAATATAAAATTTTTCCAATGCTGACAGACAGACAGACAGACAACAAGCCAGACAAAGGGACGAAAATACATGGATTAAAAGGCCAATAGATTAAAAAAGAACAACAACAAACAAACTGCTTCCTTCAATTTCCCCAACAAACATCATCATATTATCAATTTTCTCTTTAAGGATACATACAAGGAGGACGTCATGTCTGTCTACATATAATGAAAAGAAAACTTTAGCTTTAGTTTACAACTTGCAACTTGCAATTGAAATTAAAATTGACAACAAAATTCAATTCCCCACAAAGCTTGTTACAATTTTGCTAAACAAACTTTTAAATGTTGGCTAGAGTTAAATGAAATTTCGATTATTTTTTTTAAACACAAACACGCACGCATTTTGTATAGACGGATAGACAGACAGACAGACAGATACGAACGACAAAATGTTGTGACTTCGTTAGTGCAGAGTTTTAGATTTCCTCACGAAATTTATGAAGTTGTTAAGATAATTGATTTATTTATATGTTTGTTACACACTCGATGCTGCTGTAGACAAACATCAAACAAGTATTTGGAAAGTTTTAGCACGCAGAAGATATACATGCGTTTGTTAGCAAAACGTGTTAGATAATTTTGTATGCACAGTGACAAAAAAGGATTAAAAAAAAATTTTAAATGCAAAAATTTATGACTCGGGTGAAATTAATACAAAAGACGGAAACGAAATATTGCTGAAAAATTGTTAAAGTATCCGGGACCATATCCTTTTAAATAAAACATGTCTAATGCGAGTAGAAAAGATGTGAGGATTCCAGATCTGCTATTCAGCCCTCGTATTAGGTAATTCGCTAAAGCTAAATCTCTAGCGCTTAAAATCTATAAAGACGATTTTCGACTATGAATACAATTTCCAAACGTCTATTGCAATGGTTTACGAAATTTTATTGCTTTATGTCATCACCAAAAATTTTTAATTTAGTATTTGTTCAGCATTTTAGCGATGGAATTTAGCTTTAGCTTTAGGGAGCTACAGAATACGGTTGAAGGTCTTATATTCAAAAAGCCCATGAGAAGGCGCATAATTATAATCAACTTTCTATCGACATCGTGGCATAGACTGTTAAACTTTTTCTTGTATATGTCCCTTAATAATTTAATGGAATTGCTATGGGCATCGTAAAGCGTTTACAAATATTTAAGAATATATATGTACATATATACACACAAATAATATATAATATGCATATATTTTTTACTTAAGTGTATAAAAGAACATTTTCCTATGCGAAACAAATTGCTTTTCTGACACACCAACCTCTTCAGTATAATTTTCGGTCATATTTTATATACAATTCTGGAGAAATTTATTATACTCTTTTTTGTGCTTCATAGAAAAGAATTAGGGAAAAACTTATAAATAAAAAGAAATAAAAGTTATAAAAAAAATAATGCCTAGGAAAGGGAAGGAATAGACAAATGAATCAACAATTTATTGTGTGGATAATTTTATAAATCAGGCCATATTGAAATAAATAAGCATAACAGCACCTTTTTCGTAATCTGTCCCTTAAAAAAAGAATGGGAAAAACTAGCAAATTCACTCAGATATATATGACATTTGTTTGTAAAGAGTTTTGCAATAAAGGCAAACTTAACATAAAGTGGTCTTGGCTGATTTATAAACCTAGAGATAGATAGTTATTTTCTTTTAAAAATGAGACTGAAACGATAATGCCGCCAACACCAGGATCTCGCCCACAGGTAAATTGTTTTCAAGACACCTGTTCGTTCGCTCATTTTGGTCTCAAAACCCCAACTTTTTTGAGTGTATGTTTCAGCAATATAGCATTTCTGCATGAATCTAATAAAAAAAATTATAAGGATATCACAAGCCGTTAAGAATATATGCTCACTGCACAACAATAGGCCTGCACTCTCAACCTCAACCAAGCATAATGGATTTTTGGTGTCGAAGCGCCTTTCTCTTACCACTCAATTAATTTTAAAAATTGAAAGATGCTGCCTTGTAGAGAAATTTTAAAATACGAAATATTCATTTATGTTTTTTTTTATTAGAGTAATGTCCATGCAAGGGTAATAAGCAGGGAAAGCGCGAATATGCAATTGCATGTTTTTCTTGTGTGACGTATTAATGCGGGGACAAAATATTTATCTGTTTCAGAGATTTTTATGAATTTTGGTATCGATTTGTTGGTGCATATTTTTACATATTTTTGCATATTTTACCTTTTAAAGCATGTTTTTGCATATATCAGTCTTACAAGCATATTTAAGGCATATTTTTTAGTTTTTGGAGCATATTTTAAGCTTTTAGGGCATATTTTGATATTTTATAGAATTTTGTTATTTTAATATGCTTACAAGCTTATGTTTTTGGTAAAAATTTAAATTTTTATTTTTATTTGTAATGGTCTATGCTCCTAGTAGCCATTGAAGGAACATGGTCAATGTATAAAAGTTTATTTACATGTGACAGCAAGGATTTTTATTTGAAAATCGGGGTCAATATTTTTGTTGTTTATTGCAATAAAAATTATGAACAAAATTTTTGTCTTATTTATCCAAAATACAGCTCCAAAGTCTTAATTCTGATATTGTGATCTCTTTTGAAAATTAAAGTTAAATTTTGGCAAGAGTATAAAAAAATAAGAATTTTTATCATATGTTTTAGACAAAATTTTGTATGACAATTTTGTTTTAATAAACCACTTATTCTTTGTTAATGTTTTGTTTATCTAATTTTTGTTTATTTTATATGCAGTTGTTGTTGAATTTTTTAATTAAAAATAGATTTTCATTTGCAAAAAAAAAACGATTTATTTTATTTTTAGGAGCATATTTATGAGCTTATAGTGCATATTGAATACGAATAAAACACTTTGTTTAGAAAATATTTCTAATTTCCCTGGTAATAAGCAAGAAATTTCTAATATTTTCATGTAAATTCAGTATTCCATATGGGTATAATTTTCTTGATAATACCATTTCACTTTAGCATGTTTCAAAAAGAAAACATTTCTTCATGGATGTAAAAGCTAAAAAATAAATATCCTCAAGTCTACAAGCCTCTAAATTTATGTTTGACTTTCAATGAAAAATTAGTATTCTTTGATACATATTCAAATTTAATTGAACTAGAATGAATTTTAATCAGAAATAATTTCTTAATCGGTCCCAAGTTCAGTATTTTCAATTCTTATAGAATGAAGTATTTTTTATTAATTAATGTGATTTTGAGATAATTCTTCGAATGACTTATTAACAGACAACCAATTTGTTAGACGTTAGCAAAAACAAAACATGAACCCTTAGAAAACAGTCACACATGACCCGTTCCTAATGCTAAACCCTTTGCCAAAGCATAAATGCTTCTAAATTTAACACATAAATAGGCATTTATTTTTTTTCCTAACAAAAAGGATTTTCTTAAGCAAATGTTTCATATTTCTTCTTATTCTTACTTACTTTTACAGCCCAATATTTGCATTTTGGCTTATTTTCGCATTTACATATTTACCGTCGAAGAAGCATACAATATCCCTGACATGCAACTTATAGACTTATTTATTTGTATATGCCTTTTTACTGCCTTAGCAATAATGATTGATATTAGCTTTTACCTTTAGTTCAGCAGACAAATATTCTTCGTTTCCCCCAAAAGAATAAATAAAACAAATTGCCAAATAGTACATTTATCTACATATATTGAAGATGGGCATTTTCACAGGGACCTTTTCACAGAAAAGTCCACCTTGTGTCACGTTACGTTTCAAAGAAAAACGTATATTTTATATTATTTTTTGGATATTAGCTTAGAATGTAGTAAGGTTTACATTTAGTAAAAGATAGAAACAAATCGAACAGCATAGCTCTAGATTAGAAGCTTAATTGTTTTGTAACGTAACGTGACCGTGCAAATGCCCATATATATATAGAAAAAAATCGAAGAGCATAGCTCTAAATTACAAGCTAATTTGTTCGGCCTTGGCACGATCACGTTATGTAACCAAACAATTAAGCTTATAATTTATAGCTATGCTGTTCGATTTGTTTCTATATATATATATGGGCATTTGCACGGTCACGTTACGTTACAAAACAATTAAGCTTCTAATTTAGAGCTATGCTGTTCGATCTAAACCAACATCTAAAAAATAATATAAAACATACATATGTTTTTATCTTAAAAACAATATATCTGACTAACTAATGTAATGTGACGCTAACTGGACTTTTCTGTGGAAATGCCCATATTCAATACATCTATGTAGATAAATATATATTAGACATATATTTTGCATTCTTGTATTTTTGAGGATTTTATTCAACTGCCTTCAGTTTAATATTGTCTATTAGATAATGCTGGTGCCTTTAAATTTATTTACCTAGAGTTTTGGGAGAAATTTTGGTTACTTGTCAAATTATAGTAAAGGCAAACGCTTTTATTTTTCATGTTATGTTACTATGTATGTCTTTTACAAACGCCATTTTAATTCGTTTGACAGCGGTAAAGTAGCGAGGCGAAGATGAAGTCTTATGAAAAAACGTAGTGCCTAAAATAATGCATTAAGACCAACTTTCACAGTGAGCCACGCTGCCACGTTGAAGAGCTGGAAAATGTTGAAGCAATCACATCCATCGTTATTTGTTCCCTCAAAATATTTTTAACTTGCTTGCAGGTATCCATAACAACTTGCTTGGTAATCTTATTAAAAACTTCCAAGTTTCTAAATAAGTTCATTGCTGCCCTCACAAACGTATGCATTGAATGTGATATAATTCTCGTTTGATTTACATGAAAATAAATATAAGTATTTCAATCTTACAAACAGTTTGCTAGCGCGTATTCGAAGATTCAAGATCTTATTGGATACCTGCTTTTTTCTTTATACTACTCCCTTCTCTGTCGATTCTTGCAGTAAATAAAAATTTCGTGAAAGGCATTGCCAGAATTGTTAAAAAAGTTCATAATGTGAATTCTGCGTAAATATTCTATTAACTTCAAAATTTGTTAATAAATCATTTACACGAAATCTAGTAGATTTGAATTAAAATCTTTATCAACATCTAAACCGTTTATACCAAAATGTTTTTGACAATTATCAAGATTTCATATCCAAAACGAAAACCATTGACTGAAATTTTTCCTAAAATACAACCAAGTAAATACAATATAGCTAATTCACACACCTTTTTAGGCTTCATTTTTAGTACATGTTGAAAAGAAATTTTATGGTGCGTTAACATTTGGGCAAAATCTAGTAGATTTCGCATACAAAACAGAATTTACTTCGTCAATAAATATTGTCAGAATCTACTTAAAATCTAGTAGAACATAATGATGCAACTGCAGTGTGGTACTCAAAACTAAGCCACTGTACTTAAAAGGTGTGTGAATTAGCTATATTGCAGTTGTTTGGTTGTAGTTTAGGAAAACATTTTAGTCAATGGTTTTTGTTTTGAGTACGAAATCTTGGTAAATGTCAAAAAATCTTAGTATAAACGGTATAGATTTTAATAAAGATTTCAATTGAAATGTACTAAATTTTCTGTCCTATAAGCTAAAATTATGGTTTGGGTCTCTGCTTTTAAACATATTCTTAACAGCATGTTTATGTAAGACGTTGACGAACTAGTACAGGTTTCTTTTAATCTATTACAAAACTGACAAGATTTCTAATGTCAACGTCTTGCAGAAACAAGCTGTTAAACAAAACTTTAAGGGCCTAATGCATAAAAAATATTTTGATTTAATAAAACTGTTAAATCTTGTAAAAAAAATTATTTAAGGATTATGATGCCAACAGAGAGAGATAAAAATAAATTTTCAACTTTGTTAAGAATTTCTGTTATTATTATTTGTAGCAGAAGCATATTTCATTTGAAATTCCTTTTTATGAACTGCTGTAACTGCTCAACTGCTCTTAATAAACCATTTCATGGACTGCATTATATTTTAATTGCTTTTTTGAATTATTTCCTTGCTATTGCTATACACTCGTATACGAGTATATGCACTTTTGCTCAAGTAAGAATTTTGTTCTTTAGATTGTTCCTTTTTCTTTTTGCACAAATTCTAATAAATCACTGAAATTTTCTGCTACAATTTTCTTTTGCTTATTAAATTGCTACATTTTCTGTTTTGTGTGTAATCAACATTTGCTAAATGTTTGCAGCAAAAAAACACAAACAAAGAAAAAATTGGGTCAATTGCTGCCCTGGTGCACATTTGTAGAATTTTTTTTTGTGAAAAAAAAAATTTCTTTTATTAACATTGTTTCTTCCTTTTTGTGTGAAATGGCACACATGTCCTTGTTTTATTTTCTTTCATTTATGGCAATATTGACTCAGGTGCTCGGAGTGGTGGGGGGGGGGGGGGGAGGGGGAGTGTAAAAATGTTGTATATGAAATGGAAAAAAATATTAGAGAAAAGAAATGTTTAAGCCATGAACTGCCAGAAAAATGACTGTGAGGATAGATTTTTAAAATATAAAAGGGAATGAAATTTAAAAAAAATCAACAAAATTGGTATTGGAAAATGTATTGTTTAAGTTAAAGATAATTTCAGTTCGAAGGCACTTCGATGCACTAACATGGATGGCAAAAATTTTATAAACAATTGGTAAAACTTTATTTCATCAATTTTATTTTATATTCCTCCATGGCCATAAAGTGTTTAAAAAATGTTTTCAAACAAAATATATGTCACCCCAGAGAAACGACCTGTGGCAAACAAAACTAACTACCTTATTTGCACTATTCAGCTTGAGTAAGCACCAGCAAATAGTCGTTAATATAAAAGGTATAAGCTGCAGAGCAAAAAAAAAAAAAACAATTCAGTTCAGTTCAGCGTCATAAAATTTGCAGCATATACAGTTCGTGACAAAAAAAATCTAATTCAAGCAATCTGTGCAAAACTACCTTTTAAAGTTACAAAAATAGTTTACTTATTTTTAATCATAATCGATCAAAAGAGAATGATCCGTCACATAATAAAATCACACCCGCACATAAAGATCCTGACACATGTTTTATAAAAAATATCCTTGAAGTCACATAAAGCACCTGCCACATGTTTTATAAAAAATTAGTTTCTTTTCATTGAGTAAATATTTATTACAAATAAAAAAAAAACCTTAAAAAATTTACTTCACTAAAATTATTGTGCATTATAAGGACGATTATACAGAATGTATCCTTAAATTAATAATTTTATAAAAATTAACTGGCTTATTTATAAAAATTATTAAGGCTTTATACAGGCTTAATAAGAAAAATTTTCTATGAAAATTTTTTTTAAAAACCTTTAAAAAAACCTTAATAATTTTTATAAATAAGGTTGTAATATTTGTACGTTTATTAAGCAACTTTTTGCAGAGGATCTTTTAGCAACTCTGGTGCCTGAAATAAGCACAATAATCAAACTTCCGACTAATGGAATTTACATTTTCCTTGAGTTTTCATAGTAGGTCACACCCGTGCCATTAAAAAACTTTTTTTTTAAGAAAAATTAGTTTTTTCCAAAAGGACTTCGAACACTTTACTACACCAACATTGTTGTGTATTAAATAATAAAATTAATAAATAGGTATAAACTGAGGTCACACCCGTCACAGCTTTCTGAGCAGATATCATGTCTTACGATATTAATCCTGAGATTAATTGTTTTAAATATATTTTTTATGCTTTGTAATGATAGCAAAAAATGTGACTATAGTAGTCACACCCGGCACAATGGAATTATCCATTACAAAAAATTAGTTTAATACAAAATCATGTAAGAAATATGTGTACATACATATGTATGTATATGAAAAATAACCAATAAATTTATTGCACCAAAATTATTGTGCAGAATATATCCTAAAAGTGAGTTTCGGTCCTGATTTTTGTTGCAGCAATTCTTGAATGTATGGAAGATTCTTGAAATAGAACTATATACATATTCTATTCCTCTCCCGTTCTGTTTCTTCTTCAAAAATGAAATAATAAGTTGCCGCAACAGAAACTGCAAATATGGACTAGGACTAATAGTTCTGAAATGTATAAGGTCACACCCGTCACAGCTTTGTGATGGCCATTTTGAGCAGAAATCTTGTTCTTTCAGTATCTACTTAATATTAAATGTTTTTAAGATTAACATGTTGGGGAACCACAACAATTTGCTTAAATATAATTTTTTATATACATATGTGATTATCATAGTCACACCCGTCACAATGTAATTATTCATTACGAAAAACGATTTGTTTACAAAATCGTGTAAAAAATATATATGTATATAAACGCAATATTTACTAGTTGCGCTGCACGCGAATGCAGAATTTTCAAGGATTCGTCGCCACCACCCCGGTACGGATACACCACTGCAATCTAAAATTGTCCGGCGGGAAAGTCAGGAAGATTTCTAACCACACTTTAGCAACAAAATTTAATGTTTTAGTAAAAGGAAATTCTCTCGCTGGTCGAATAGTATTTAGACTGCAATTCACACACTGTAAATTATTTTTAATCAAACTTTAAGTTTGCAGGCAAGAGTAGAAAATGTGGTGGCCGTATTCTCAATACGAGTATCTTCTCCTTTCTGTCTCGAAAACTCTAAACAAAGGTTGATGTGTATGAACCTAGGCTGAATTTAGACTTACATTATAATGGTTTACTTAACTTATGCTTAATTATATTTAGATGTTAAATTTTGCAAGGATTCGTATTCCAGTACGGATACACCACTGCATTGTAGAATTGTAAAATTAAAAAAGAAAGACTATAGCATTTAAATTTAATGTTTTCGTAAAAAGAAATTCTCTCGCCGGTCGAATAGTACTTAGACTGCGTTCACACACACCGTATATTTTAATCGAACTTTTAGTTTTAGGGCGAGAGTAGAAAATATATTGGTCCCTTTCTCAATATATTCTCATCTATGTCTCTGAAATTGTAAAGTCGTACAACAAAAATTGCTGTGAATGAACCCAGTGTGACTTTAGTCTAGACTTATAAAAATGTTTTATTTAACTTATGCTAAATTATATTTAAATATTATCAGCCTTATTTATAAAAATTATGAACGCCTTATAAATAGTTTTTAAAATAAATTTTCATACAAAATTTTTCTTATTAAGCCTTTTTATAAAGGTTTAATAACTTTTATAAATAAGGATACATATTTTTATTACTTTTTTTTTTGATGATTATGATGATATTTTTGAAAGTTTTATTTTCGTATTTTTGAGAATTATTTTTAGTCGGACAATTTTATTTAAAAAATTAAAATTTCTTAAAGCCGGCTAAGTTTTTCTTAGAAAATTTTTATATTTTCGATTATTATTATTTTAAGTTGAAAAATATTTTGTTATAAAATTCTAACTTTCAGTGAAATTGTTGAATTAGCTTAAAACAAAACCTGCCAACACTGATGCTATGTACAAGGTGGCCAGTAGACGATCAACTAAAACCATCAATCACACCGTACTGTTGGTGCAGTCGTGTTTTTTCGGCTACACGTACGCGTTGTGCTCAGCGATTGATGAGAATAAAAAAAAATCTTATAATTTTATTTGACGGCTGATTCTTTGATCGTCTACAGCTTTGATTGATGAAAAAATGTCATTTGCTTTGTGATGATACGAAGAAGTGCGCGGATGCAAAGAAAAAATTATTTTGCATTTTATGGAAAATAGTTTCATTATTATTTTTTTAACAAGGAACCACAGAAGAAAAGATAAATAAGAGTGGAAGATAGAAAAGTTATCAATTAACTCTGTATAATATTTTTCAATTTAATTTATAAACTATTTCTTTTTTATGCCACGATTTCATAAAGAGTTTTTTTAACAACTATTGCCTGATATTTTGAGTAGGGCGCTTACAACTTTAGTCTGCGATTCAGTTATTTGTATGCCTGTCTGTCAGTTTTTCAGCCACCAGCTGTATAATAATTTGCGATCTTTTTTTTTTGCCCTCCTTTTTTACATACAAACGTTTTCTGCTCAAGTGCATTTAGTTTTCCAAATCGCTGATTTCTTTTTTTTCGACTACAACAAAAGCGATTTGTATATTTTAGCATATGTTTATGTTTAAAATATATTTTTAAAATTCCAATTGAAACGTTTTAACGCACAGTTGAAATAAATTGTTTATGTAATAAATTTAAAAAGGAACTACTTACCTTGCCGCTTAATATCTCTCGCGCTTCGGATAGTTCACTGGGCGGTAGTGTGCCCAATTCTGAGCCCAGGGTCTTAATGACATTTGACAGGCCTGAAGGAACCGACAGACCATGAGAGTTTTCGGCACGCACTAAAAACACATACGAAGTAGCGGGTTTCAAACCGGAAATCTGCAAAGAAAAAAATTTTGTTCAAATTACATTTTTTTTGGAAACAACTTAATTAAAAGTGTAATTTTTTTTTTCTAGTTTATTTCAAAACTTTTGCAATAACTGCTACCATATTCCCAAAACTTTCAAAAAAGAGGGAGTATTGCTGTTGCGGCTAAGCTCAGCAGCAAAAAAAAAAAAGAAAAACAACAAGAAAAATCCAATATAAAGTTTTTATTTTGGTGTAACAAAAAGTAATACTCGTAGAAATTTACATTTTAATAAGGTTTCTGTTTTTTTAATGTAAAACATGACACATATTAAAGTTTGCCTTTTGGGAAAAAATTTATTAATTGTTTTTACTGTTCAAATTAAAGATGAGCAACAGTGAAGGGAGATGGATGACTTTTCCATTTTTTTTTCTACTCTCATTGAGCGCCGCTTCTCGGTAATCCAAATGTCACTGCTTAATATTATACATGAGAAAATTATTTTATGCTTTAATCATGCTTAATTACATATTAATTAATTATGTTAATTCAACATGATTTGCAATAATCTTCAAAGAAAAGTTTTGCTTTTTATATCCTGTTGATTTAACAGTATTGCTAAATTAAAATGAAAAATCATGTTGAATCAAAGTTGTTTCAAGTTGAAACAATATGGATGTAATATTAAAATAACATGATGAGCCATATTGAATCAACGTTATTTCACGCTGAAACGACATGAATTTAATTTAATGTGACCAGCAGTAGGAAAAAAGTACATACCAACAACCTAAACGACGTCTCATATCTTATCCCCCCCCCCCTCTGTTCATTAAATTTAAAATGAATTTGAAATCTGTTTTATTTAAAATTTTTCATAAAAAATTTTCCTAAAATGGATTTCAAATTCATATTATTTTTTTATGAATATAAGGGGATAAATTCAATATGATTTTTAATCAAAATTTTTGCATGGTGATTTTACATTGAATTTTTTCCTGTGTTGAACAAATTTCTAATTTTAAGCTTTTTAGCGGCTATAGCTAAACTTGTTAAACAATTTTCTTAAAAAATTTTTATTTTCCCCAGAACTTTCGGCTGCTTTCACTTGAATATTTTAAGGCAAAATAATTTGCTTCCTACCCCCATTATTTTTATTTATCCTAACATCACTTACCGTTATCATTTGATCGGGTACACGATGAGCGGCGACTACCCAACCGGTTTGCAAGTCCGAACTAAAATATTCCACGGTATAACTGTAACGATAACGAAAAGATATTTTAAATAAAAAATAATAAAAAAGTTTTCTTTAAAATTATGTAAAATAGTTGCAGATTTGAAAAAATATACTTAACTGTAATATTTCATTTCATAAATTCTCAGTAAAAAAAGCAACAAATATTTTTCATTTTGCCTAATTTAAATACCAAAAAAAAAAAAACTTTCATATTTTAAAGCCTTTTTCCTAGCTCAACAATACTGGTGTTTAGTTACAAAAAAAATATTTCTTTCTCTCTATTTATTATGCTAATTTGGCCGTTAATCTTGTGTTAAAAATCTGCTATAGAAAAAAAAAGCAAAAAAAAAATTCACTAAAATAGCAAAACTAGAAAATTGTCTATGAAAAAAGGTGCCACTGGCCTACAACACCCAAAAATGCAGATACAAAAATTAAATGCAACCATAACATGCCATACGCTTTTTCCTTTCCTTTTATTTTTCCATGAGGCGGCCAGTACTCTTACACGCCTTGCTGCAAAAAAATATGGCTTTGAAAGGCTTTCAGACAATAGCGAACACTAAACTAAGCTTAATAGAAATTTTTCGCTGATTCTATTTATTACAAGTTTAATGACCGGTACTAAGCATGTGGCATGCCACATAAACAGAACTTACTTACCATTTGGCCTATTGTTTTTGGCAAAATGTAATGAAACATTTAAGGTATCATCTATTGCAGATAATGATAGTAAAAATCGTTTTGAAATATTGGCATATTGTTTTTTTTTGTTACCAGAACAAAAGCTAGAATTCTTGCGTTAAGAAAATTGATTTTATTTTCTTGGAAAAAGAAGCAAGCTTCGTAAAATTTATATTATTAAGAGGCAAGTATGGCTGCAGCAAGGCTGCAAGCGACAGAGCGATGAACGACAAAAAGTGAACAGTATGAAAAAGAAGGAATCGACCAGACTAGACTAAACTAGAGTAGACTAGACTAGACTAGACTAGACTAGACTAGACTAGACTAGACTAGACTAGACTAGACTAGACTAGACTAGACTAGACTAGACTAGACTAGACTAGACTAGACTAGACTAGACTAGACTAGACTAGACTAGACTAGACTAGACTAGACTAGACTAGACTAGACTAGACTAGACTAGACTGGACTAGACTAGACTAGACTAGACTAGACTAGACTAGACTAGACTAGACTAGACTAGACTAGACTAGACTAGACTAGACTAGACTAGACTAGACTAGACTAGACTAGACTAGACTAGACTATACTGGACTAGACTAGACTAGACTAGAACACACTGGACTAGACTAGACTAGACTAGACTAGACTAGACTAGACTAGACTAGACTAGACTAGACTAGACTAGACTAGACTAGACTAGACTAGACTAGACTAGACTAGACTAGACTAGACTAGACTAGACTAGACTAGACTAGACTAGACTAGACTAGACTAGACTAGACTAGACTAGACTAGACTAGACTAGACTAGACTAGACTAGACTAGACTATACTAGACTAGACTAGACTAGACTATACTAGACTAGACTAGACTAGACTAGACTAGACTAGACTAGACTAGACTAGACTAGACTAGACTAGACTAGACTAGACTAGGCTAGACTAGACTAGACTAGGTTAAACTACGCTAAACTAGACTGGGTTAGACTCCGCTTGACTAGACTAGGCTAGACTAGATTAGGGTAGACTACGCTAGACTAAGTTAGACTCAGGTTAGCTTAGCATAGTACAGTCTAAATGTATAAAAAAAAAATTAAGGAATATGTAGGAATAATACTAGCTGATATCCTGTGACCATCATTGTTATCGCGCTTGCATTCCATAGTAATGTCTTAACAGCTAGTTACTTGGCTATTTTATTGCAGAGGAATACTGATGTGACGCAAAACTATGCGCTATCGGTAGACTTTCGCACTAGAGCCTTCTACGCAAGGATTACGTTTTGCTGTAAACAAAATCTAAGGTACATTTACTAAAAGTCTCCTTTTGTGAAGTTCTCGTCCGTTTGGTCACTCACCACTAAATTAAAAAAAAAAATTCTAGAATAAAAGCAACTGAAATTTGGTTTTTTCCGCTTAGTACTACAAATGCATTTAAAGCATTTGCTGAAAAACTGTACAACAAAGATTCTTTTGCCATAGCAGCCAGTAATTTTAAACCAAATGAACGAAAAATTTAACTATGTATCAAAAACAATGGAAGTAAACATTTTCGGGCTGGCCACGCCAAAATCAAATGAATCCAAAAAAAATCCTATCAGCCTTGTAGCAACAATATGTTGCTTTAACTATCATATAGCAAGAAGGCCATATCGCAAGGTACATAGTAGATACGTACCTTGCAATATAGAGCATGAAAAAATAAGTGAAGCTTCAAGGAAAACAATGGCCAATGCATGTTTTGTTAGTTTTTGTTTCTGTTTGGATTTCTGTTATTCTGGTTTTTGTGGAGCTTCAAGCTTTTGTTTATGTTTTTTGTTTAAATGTAAAGAAAACTTAAACTCAATATTGTTGAAATCTAAACAAAGCCAAATGTAGTTTTAATCGAAGAAGTCCCTGTGCCAAGGATGTTTCGTAGTGATGGTAATGGAGTAATTTTATTATGACTTATTATTTTTGCAACTTTATTGCCAGTAGAAATAATATTTAATTCGCGTTAATTAAAGTTTAAATATTGAAATAAATATTTATATAAAATTATGTTAAAACAATTATTCGAATAGAAATATATAGCTTTCAAATAATTTTTCTGCCTGCAATAAATGTTATACGAATATTTTTTTATTCGAATAATTTTTGTTCCAACAATTTTTATTCCCATATATTTAATTTTTTACAGTCCTATACTCCTTATAGGAACAAAAGGAAATAATATATATACATATATACATATATTTTATTTGAATAGTTTTTATACGATTAATCTTTTGTTCGTATAATTTTTAATCGAATAATTTTTTTTGGAATAATTATTATTTCAATCATTTTTATTTCAATAATTTTTATTCGAATATAGATTATATGAATAGTTTATATTCGAATAATTTTCGTCCGTACAATTTTTGCTCTAATAACGTTTGTTCGAATCTATGTTATTTGAATAATTTTTATTGGAATAATTTTTAATCGAATAATCTTTGTTCGCATAATTTTTGTTTTAAAGTTTTTATTCAAACCTATTTTAATCGAAAAATTTCAATTCGAATATTTTTTTCCGAATAATTCTTAATCGAATAATTTTTATTTCAATAGTTCTTATTCGTGCATTTTTTTATAATATTAGTTTTTTAATAATAATTTTTTTTAAATTATTTATTTACAATAATTTTTATACGAATATATTTTATTCGAATAATTCTTATTCAAATATTTTTTCTTTCAATAGTAATTACTCAAAATGATTTTACTTGAATGTATTTTATACGAATAATTTTTTATTCGAATAAATTTAATGTGTTAAAAAATAAATTTTTATTTCATTTAATATTTTTTTATATTTTGTTCTAATAATTTATATTTGCTTATATTTTGTTTAAATAATTTTAAATGGAATATTATTTGTTACAATAATTTTTATTCGAATAATTTTTGTTACAATAATTCGAATTCGAATATATTCTTTTAAAAATTTTTGTTCAAAGTATTTATTCGAATATATGTTATTCGAACAGCTTTAATTCAATTAATTTTTCCCTTAATATAATAATAACTATTATTGAAACAATTTTAATTCGAATATATTTTATTCGAATAAATTTTATTCTATTAAAAAATGTATATATTTTTTCGATAAAACTACTCGAGTTGAAATTATTCGAAAATATTTGAAAGTTAAGTTAATAAATATGAATTCCATATGGATAAAACTTCTTTTTAATATATGTATGTATATTCGAATAAAAATTATTCTCTGAAATACTCGCTAGTCCTTAGTTTGCTTAAGTTGCAAGTCTTGAATGAGACAACATGTTTTATTCGAATACATTTTTAGTACCCATTTTCAAATAATCAATAAAGTTTTATTTGAAAACTATTTTCAATTAACTGTAATTCGAATAATATTTACAAATTAATCGAATAAATTTTAGGTATGTAATTCTTTCGAATAAAAATTATTATCTGAAATACTTGCTAGTCTTTAGTTTGCTTAAGTTGCAAGACTTTAATGAAACAACAAGTTTTATTCGAATAAATTTTCTTGTACCGATTTTCAAATAATCAATAAATTTTTATTTGAAAACTGTTTTTGATTAACTGTAATTCGAATAATTTTTAGAAATTAATCGAATTACAGTTAAGTAGGTAGTTTTTTCTAGTAAATTTTATTTGTTTTTTTTATTCGTGTACCTTTATTCTCTTAAAAATATATATGTATATATTGAAAAAGATTATTCGATTAATTTTATTCGAATAATTTTTATCAAATAATTTTTATTTGTGCTGCTATGTGTATGCTTTTATAGAGAAAATATTAATTGTTATATATTACTAAGCTGCTACCGTTACAAAAATATTGCTCGCTTAGCAATTTTATTCGAATAAATTTTGTAGGGCTGATTTTTAAAGCGTAATTGTTAGGCTAAATAATATTTATTAGGCAAATTACTTCGAATAAAATTGGTTTTATAATTTGTTTTTATTTTATAAGTAATTTTATTCGATTAACTTTATTCGATTAATTTTAATCGATTAATTTTAATCGAATAATTTTTATTTGTGCTTTTTTTTAACTAAACTTTTACAAAAAAAAAATTTTAATAAAAATTATTATAATCAAAATTACTCGGAACAAGATTACGAATTTGCTGTTCTTAGAATCACTCGTTGTTATTTGTTTATATTACTTTTGGTATAAATAAAAATTTTTCCCATTTGTTACCTTCTAACAACTCTTATTGCTTTTGTTATTAGATGATAGTTAGTTTTCTTTTTTATCACAACAAAATAATATTTACTTAAAAACTTTTTTGCAATTTATCTATCGAAGCGGTTTTTGTTTATCGATCGCAGAATCTGTTTTCTTTTTCTAAAACAAAAAGAAAACTACAACATGAAATTTTCTTGGTATTGCAAACGAAAACTACAAACTTCCAGTTGATAAACAAATTGAACAACTACAACTAGAAAGTATTTGGGTTTATATTTGCTAAAATAATAGAATAGTTAGTTAGTAGTTGTTCTTTCCTCTTTCGTGCACTTAAATACCCACAATCAAAAGAAAATAAAATTAAAATTAAAAAAAAACTTACCCAATAATTGGAGTTGTTGCCAGTGGCTTCTCTTGACTTCTCGACCATCTCAATGCAATGGAATTTTGTGTAACATTGACAGCTCTGGGGGTACCGGGTGGTGCTGGATATGTACTGGGATCTGCTGAGCGATGTAACATTGATGAACTGCTCTTTTCCACCTGGTGTTTGCGTTGAACGAGTGGGACAAAAACGAAAAGAGAAATTGTTATTTTAAAGTCAATTTATGACATTCTTATTTTCTTTACTTGTTAACTGGAATTTTATTTAAATGAAAAGTTGCATGCTTGTGTTTGTTAATGAAAAAAAAGGAAGAAAAATGCAAACAAAAGGTCGATTGCCTGGTTGTTTTCCACTTATTTTATGTACATGGCATGGATGTGTGTACAGACATTTTAAATTAATTGTGATTGACAGTTTTGGCATGTCAGGTTATTTAAATTTAGTTTACGGTCATTAATATGCTAATAAAGCAGGGGCAAGAGAATATACAACGTTTTGTGGAAAATAGCAACATTACAAACAACAACAATATTATTTGTAGCAAGAAAAGTATAGTTTTTTTTTTGAAAGAAAAAAATATATTTAAGTACAGAAATAGAGGGAAATATGTACATATTTTACATACATATAAAATATGTTGCCACAAATGTTCTTGCTTCATATTATGTTCAAGCTACCAGTATCTTAAGTAGCGGCATTTGCAGTCGTGTAGTCGGTTGCCTGCTGCCCTAAATGTGCTTAAAGCATCAGTTAGTGTTTTTGTTTTCGTGTTTCTACTAAAGAATGTTTATATATTGTCAGACGTTTTGTTTAAAATTTATAGAATTCCTTATAAAAAAAATATATGTACAATTAAGGAAAAAAAAATTTATATCTAGAGCTGGGCGCCTACCACTCCTATTGAGCACGCTACTAACGCCATCCTGTGATTTATGATTGACCACTTGGACTGGCCAATAGATGTGATTTATTACATAAATATCTATATGTAATTATATGTATGTATGTGTGTTTCAAACTCATCATGGCCTTGCAGCTATCTACAATTAATTATTTATTCAGTGGTCCCCAAGGAGAAAGAATTTTTGACATTGAACACAAAATTTATGATTGATTGGCGTTAAACCAAAAAAGCAGTAGGCAACCAATACAGCCAAAACGTGTTTGCTATTTTCCAATTGGATACTTTAATGCAGCCAAGTGCATATTTGACTCAATGACGCTATACCAAGTGAACTTTTTTTAATAAAAAAAAAATAAACGCAGTGTGTTTGTCTGGCAACACTGTTTGAGATAAACGAATTTTTATTTAAACCAGTTCGAAAATGCTGAAGAAAAAAAATTAAAAAAAAATTTTTATGCATAGAAACAATCTTGAATTGTTTGCTGGGTAATTGTTAATGAAAATATTGTTTTTTTATAGAAAAAATTTTAAATTTTTCCTTCAAACTGCTTGCTGGGCAATGCTGAACGAAAAAATTACAAAAAAAAATTTTAAATGTTTTTAAAAATGTTTGCTGGGTAACTCGGCGAATTGTTTTATTTACGCAAGTGTGTGCATGTAAATATATTTTTTACATTTATTTTTTGTTTCTTAGCTGCTATAAAAAGTCAATTTGTTACTATTATTATGGTCATTATTGTAGCCAACCCTGGCTCAAAGCCACAAACTGCAGTAGAGCAAAAACTCTACAAAATAAATATTTTTTGATGCAGCATTTCAATATAAACCAAAAAGAAAAAAATTTCAACAAGAAGTAGAGCAAGTTTGTATGAAAATTAATGGATGTATTTTTTCGGCAGGATACTTCATTTGCATGAATGCAGGCAGGCAGGCAGTCAGGCTCGCATTTATGCAGTCAGTCTCAAATATTGACAGAAACTGTTTTGTGGGTAATTTGAAAAAAAAATCTACCGACATATTTTTTTTGGTTTCTCATTTGTTTGTTCAAATGCAAAAAAAAATAAAAAAATAAATATCAAATGATAATAATGAATTGTAATGACATTTTGATATAAAAATTTGTTGATTTCAGTAGCGTTACGTGCAAAGAACAAGCAAAAAAAGACATGTTTATACAAGCACATGCATGCTGTACTATATGCACACACTATATGGAATGCCATTTGAATTGTAATTAAAATTAAAATAAAATCAAATAAATTATATTTGCAATTTATATATTTATATATATATATATTTTTTGCTGCTACTAAGGAGTAGAGGAAAAAAGGGAAAATAGGAAACCAACATAATTTACGCATGATAAATGGTTTTTAATGAAATTTTTTATGCATAAATAAAGTGGATATGTATGTATGTTTTATTTATTTTTTTGCATATAACCAGTAATTAACTTGAATTCGTGCTGGTTTTTGTTCATTATAGAAATGTTAAAATAAACACGTAATGCACTACGTTATGTAATCGATAAAGCAAAATTTTTATATATTATAAAAAGTTTAATTTATTTATTATTCCGTAACTTTAAAAGTAGCGAGGGGTGGCCTAGTCTTATATATCTTTTGACGTTATTGAGTACGTCATGCCAACACTTAGGTTAGGCAATATTATTTTTAATTTTTTTTTGGGTTTTTACAGCTTATAATGTAAACTAAAAATGGAAAAAACTAATTGTCAATGGAAAAACTTACGTTACGTAAGAGCCAACACAACATAAAAGTTCATACGAAGAAGTTTTTTATATACATATATAATTTTTTAGCTATCTTTTAAATTTAAATCCATACATCTAAATAAAAAGTTATCTCTATGTGAATCACTACTTAAATTTATGCAATTGAAAACAGTAGTTTATTTGGTAAAACAAACATAATAATTATTTCTTAATGCAAAAAGAGAAAGCTTTTCACATATCTAGGAGGCTTAGTTATCAAATGAATTTAAAAATTCGTCGTTTGGTCTTAGTTTCTTCGTTACGCTACGTAATCGCTTACATGATTTATGAACTGTAGACATTTGTCATATCCAGCTTTTAAAAATTAACTCGAGATAGTAAACATTGAATTTATTTATGCTTCTAATGACAATAATCAAAACGTTACTAACTTACTACGTAACGTAATAAAAATAGCTAAGATTTATACAAAAATAAAAATCTCCTAACGTTGTAAGAGGAGCACCCAACAGAAAAAAAAACATATATAATAAAGTCCCAAATGTACTCTATGTCAAGGCGTATAAAACGTAAGCAATCACGCAAGAGAATTTGGCAACTTTTCCTGCTTGAAAATTCAACTCCAACTCAAAACAAACAACAAATTTATGCAATATAAAATAATAAAAACTACCATAAATAAATGAAAAAAAAAAACGTAATGTAAATAACGTGAAGAAGTAAAACTTAATTTTTGATAACAAAAAAATTTGAGTATAACTGCTATATAAAAAATTAAGATAAATTTAGAAGACTTTCGATCCGTGCGATCATAAATAACGTAAGCAATCACGCAAGACAGCTTTACAACATGTCTGCATTTTATTATAATTTATGTATGTATGCATAATTGTAAGATAAACTTAAAGAAAACACCAATTTAATATATATAAAATCATGAAATTACGTAAACTAGGTGTAAAAAACGTTAATACAATAGATATATGTTGGAATTTCCTCTTTAAGAACTCTTCAAGTTTAAATTAAACTGTAAGATAAGAGATAAAGCTAAAGTCTTAAAACTTATGCCCTGCTAGGGTATACACAACGTAAGAAATCACGCAAGAGTCTTGCAACATTTATGCAGCTTATTAGAATTTTAGCCTTCACGCTTGTAAATTTAATTTAAGCCCAAGGCAATAAAACAAATTTATTAAATATAAAATATAAAGAACAACTTAAAGCAAGTGTAAGGACAACGTAACATATATAACATATATATGTATTTGAAAAAATTTCTTATGTGATAACTCTTAAAATTTAGAAAAAAAAACTGTTAAATGCTTCGAAAGAATTGAGACAGCTAATTTTCCAAATTCTGCCGTACAACATGTATGTTTTTTGACAGGAGACGTAACGATACGAGCCTAGATCAAAATGCTGTAAAATAATTGGTGTGTTGAATCGAAATCAAATGCTTTGTATTACTTTAATAGTAGAGGCATTGCTTACTCTTGAGTCTTATGATTTTTACCACTACGTCACGTAGGTATTTATGTATGTCGTATAATATATTATTGAAATTTTTAGTGCAGTTTCACAAAAGAACTTCAAAAAACAATTACATACTTATTAAAGATTACGTTACGTCAGAAAATTATTAAGTAAATTCCCCAATTTTTTTCCCTAAACTAAACTTTTTTTCAATTGCTTAGTGTAATTTTTTTTAAATAATTTTACCACTACGCCAAGTGGTCACTTACGTAACGTAATATATTTTATTTCAATTTTTATTGCAGCTTCACAAAATATTTACAAAAAACAATTACTTAGAAAATTAATCAATTATTAAAACTTACGTTGCGTAGGAAGTTAATTTTGAAGTCTGGCCTCTTATCTTTTTATTAAATTGCCCAATTTTGTTATTTCTTAATTTTATTCAGCCAAAACTGTTGGGCGTCTTATATTTATATTGACCCTACTAAAGTGATTTGCTTATTACGTATTCCCTTATACCATATAAATTTTACTGCGTTTATGTTTGTGTGTATACACATACATATGTATGCATGAATGTATTTCTTCCAAAATTAACTTAATTAATACGCTAAAACATGCTTTGGATGCTTCAATTTAAATTGCTTTGTTTCAAGGCACTCAAGTACTTAAAAAAAAGAATCGAAAAAATGTTCAACAACTCTTCAAAACGTTTTTTTTAATATTACCACTAAATGACAAAGCAATTTTGGTTAAAAAAATACATGCATAAAGAATAAAAATGTGTACACTTAAAATAATGATATGACTGAATTCAGCAGAAGTTAACTTATGATGTAAATAAAAGAGAACTAAGACCATGTTACATGCCTACGAAATTTACTATTGCCTTTTAGTCCAGTCAAAAAGCCTGTGCGTGAAACACATCTAAATAAACACAATTTGTTGAAAGATTACCTACAAAAAGTTCTCAGTGTACGCACTAAACAGTTAAACGATGAGTCCTGAAAAGTGATTGTTAAATTGTTTCAGTAAAACGCAAACAAACAGCTGTCTTTTATCGTTAACATGACATGACACTTTTAATTTTAAACATGATTTGAAATTTCTCGAAACGCAGATTTTTATACGAAAACATGTAAGAATAAAAAAAGATAATAATAAAAAACGTAAACTAATAATTTTAACTAAATCACAAGAAACGATTTTGGGCTCTTGTTAGGGAAAAATATATATTAAAATGCAAAAAATAAATAAATAAATAATGTGTAACCTAATTATCTACGTAGCGCAGCCTACTTCATTGTATCTTACGTAAAAGATTAAAATATAAAAAACAATTAACAGTAAAATCATGGGATAACTTCAAAATATGTTTATTTTACGTAATGATTTTGACCTAAATTGAAGGAAAATGATGTGTCGTAATTGGAAGAATGTTATAAGGCGGTGAAAATTCATTTTGTTTGACGTGATCAGACTTCATTTTGTTTGACGTGATCCAATAAACTAAACGAAAGAGTGTTTCGTCAAGCTTTTGAAATATAATTGCATTCAAAGTAGTTATTTGACTTTTTTTTTAATAATGCTCATTAAAACGTTAAATAATAACTTACGTAACGTAACTAGTTTCTTGGATTTTTTATGTGCAGACCAAATATTTTATTGAACACAATTGTCTGATAAAGATCATTTTGGTCATCAGACAATATGAAGTAATGATTCTTACGTAAATGTTATTAGAAGACATACTGCGGAAATATAAACTGAACGAAAAACTAACAAAATAATTGAATTGCTACTTGGCATTACTTTACAGCTTACGTAACGTTATAACTTTTTTTGGAATTTGTTTATGCAGGCCATATTGCTGAAAAATAATATGACGGAATGGTTCTTAACGTAAATATAATAAAAATAGTACAAAAATATAGCTAATTAAAAGAGTATGTTCCGTGGAGGAATTATTATTTTTTAAAATTAACGTTACGCAATCTTCTACATTATGTTTTGATCTTTTATGGCAAACTGTGAAAAGATTCCTCAACTTTTTTTAATATAATTTTAGGCTTAAAAGTTTAACTAAATATTCAGTATATAACTTACGTTACGTAATTGAAACAGTTAAAACTACACATTCTTGACTGCTGTAAACATATACGATTAAATAAGTTTTTTTTCAAGATAAATCAGCAACCAAAATAACTTCATGAACACAGAGCATAAATATGACGTAAGGATTGTGAAATGAGTTAAAAAAAAGGTATTATATTATTATTTTGCAGTTATGTCAAAAAGGCATGCAATTTATATAAAAAAGAGTAAAGTGCATTTGATGTATAAATGAAAGAAATTTTGAAATTTTGAGAAAATCATGCGACGTAATGGTTTTTTTTTTATAAATCAATATCAAAAGAGAGGATCAGGATATATAAATATAGTTAAAAGTTATAAGTCATCTAACTAGAAAAAAACACATAAAATATTTTTTCTTATATCTTTTACGTAACGTAATATTTTATGTAATATTGTGAGTTTAAGTGCAGCTTGTGTAAGGGTTTCTTAAACCTTTATAAAATTAACGTGATAAAAAACTGGATACCGGACAAAACTTGCGTTACGTAAGCATTACGTAAGAAAATGCAAAAGTTATATTCTATAAAATTTTTGCTTTCTTAATTTTAGTATGCATTTAAATTTAAACTAAGAAAAAATATTTCATTACTCAGTGATAAGAGTTGCACTACGTAAATTAAATATAAGAAAATTTTTAGATCGGTTTTGGTGGCTTTTCTTAATTTTTTGTTTAAATCTTACTATACAAATAACATTATTTTCTGCAATCAGCCACCCACAAAGCACTACTCTTAATACTTAAGCATAAAATAGTCTGTCCTTAACAATTAAATTTGGTGTTACAACGTTTTGTTTTTCATAAAGATTTTTTTTTTGGCTTTTTGACTGCAAAAACAACTCATACACAAGAAATAATAAAAATTATTTTATGTTTTTTAACTTTAATTAGTTTTGGTGTGTTTGACAAAAATATAAAAAAAAATACACGCAGTTAAAAACGTATAAAACCGCAAGGATTTATGGGTAATTAAAATTTGAACAAACGAAATTAATATTCCAGCTAAAAATATTATATGTATGTATATGCAAACATACATACATACATACATACATACATACATATTGTATGCATACATACATATATATATATATGTATGTATGAGCATTTTTAAACAACATACCGTCAAGCTGGCAGACCATGATGTTTCACCACTTTCTGAGGAAGCCGTGCAGGTATACAAGCCAGAGTCCATAAATTGTAGATCTAAAAAAAAATAAAAAGCAAATTATGAAACACACAAAAAAAACATTAAAATAAAATGTGATTTTGCAAAAAACAATATGATTTTTTTTTTTACTCACCATCTATACGCAATGAACCACCCTGAACAATTGTATAACGTTTTCCGCTTTGCAAAGAAGTACCATCCCTGTACCATTTGACACGTGGTGTAGGATGCCCGGAAGCACGACAAGGTAACATAGCAACACTTCCTTTTGGCAAGGTCTGATTCGAAGGACCAATTTGTATAATGGGCGGTGGGGTATCATCAACAGAGGTAACCTATAACAACAATTGATGTGTGTTTTTTTTCGTTTTGTTTTTAATGCACAATTTTAATTTTGATGTCTAAAGCAATAACAATAATAACAAGGATATCATTACACAAATATGTACATACATATGTATGTATAAGCTTTATTGAAAATTTTATTTGGCATTTTAATTTACCTGTAGAAATGCTCGTATTGTGGTAGAATCAACTACGCTAAAGGCCGAACACACATAGTAACCGGCATCATCTTTTTGTACGCCATTAATTTGCAGCGTCCCCTCGACCGTAACATGTAAATGACCATACGAGTTGTTGGGAAACATCAAAGTGCTTGAACCTTCTTTTGTCCAAAAGACCGATGGTGGGGGATTGCCGTCGGCAAAGCAGGGAAACTGAGCAACACCATTCAAGCCAACTTTTTTATCTTGTGGCTTGACAATAAACGTGGGAGGTGCTGGAACAGAAATTTTAATATAATACTTTATAACACTGCATAGTACAAAGGAATAGCAAAGTTCTAATGTTGGTTTTTGAAGAGATAGGAAGGTGGAACATAATATGTGTGGCTGCGTTTTGAAAATGAAAAAAAAAGGTTTGAAGTGGGACGTTGACATATTTGTAGGGTGATGCGCTATAGGAAACCAAGTAGCCGTTGAATTTGACATATAGGAAGTGCTTAACAGTTTTAAGTCCTACTGGGAGTATTTTGATAAAACTATTTAACCCTCTGACTTTTCCCTAATTGGGTCTTTATGGTCTCTTTGGTAAAAAAAAGTCATATTACATTTTAAAATGTTATATTATAAAATAATATTCACCATATACATCAGAGTCCAATTTTAAATCAAAACTTGAATTACGTTTATGGGTTAATTTTCTTATTTATAGAAATATTCTATAGCAAACATTTTTGTAGAATTTTTAAACTCTTGCTGCTTGTGCATTCCTTAAGCCTATCGTGAAAAAGTGTCAAATAAATACCCTTAAGCGGTGACAAACGGGTTAAAATATTCTACAAAAATATAAGCTATTATTCTATTTTAACACTCGAAAGAACTCAAACACCAGCTGAAGTGAGAACATAATAAATTCAGTAAAGTGCGACCTTGACTCGCACGCAAAGGGTGCCATATAGAGTTGTGTCCAACAGCTCCTAGTTCGTTCGCGTTCGAATCAAAAGTCATTTAATTTACATTGACGTTTTTGACCGAACTTGTCTCCAACAGCCCATTTTAATTCAAATGAGCTGTTGGATACAACTCCAGTGTCATATGACGTTTGTTCCTTTTTGAGAGTTTTTCGGTGTCTGGCTAATTTTTTTCGATCTTTGGCGATTTTTTACTTTTGATGATTTTTCAGTTTTGGCGTTTATTTTACCGATTTTTTTGTTTATTTTGCAGTACGCATTTTTAGTTTTAGCGATTGTTTAGTTTTCGCGTTTTTTTTTGTTTTGTTCTTTTCGCAGATTTTATGTTTGTTTCATTCAACACATATTTTAAGTTTTAGCGATTTTTTATTTTTGGCAGTTTTTTTCATTTTGTGGCGACATTTTTCGGTTTGTGGCGATTTTTTAATAATGATGCCTTTTTAGTTTTGGTGCTTTTTCGTTTTGACGTTTATTTCGTTTTGGCGATTTTTTGTTTTTTCTTTATTTGTTTCGGCTTTTTATTCGTTTTAGTGACATTTTTCGGTTTGTGGCGATTTTTTAGTTTTGGTGCTTTTTCGTTTTGACGTTTTTTTTTTGTTTTGGCGATTTTTTGTTTTTTTTTTCTAACAATACATATATTTAGTTCTAACGATTTTTTTAGTTTGTGTGCCTTTTTTTTGTTTTGGCGATTTTTTTAGTTTCGGTGCCTTTTTTGTTTTAGCGATTTTTTTCGGTTCTTGGTGATTTTTTTAGTGTATTGGCAAACTTTTTATTTGTTATGATTTTTTTGCACCTTAGCTATTTATTTAATTTTTAGATGAAATTTTTCATTTAAGCGCTTTTTCATTTTGGCGAATTTTGTTTTTGGCAGTTTTTTAATTTTGGTATTTTTTTAAAATTGACGTTTTTTAACATTTCAACAGTTTGCTTGTTTTTTTTACAACTCATATTTTTAGTCTTAGCAAATTTTTTCGATAGCACGTTATTTTCGTTTTGGCAATTTTTTTAAGTTTTGGCGATTTTTTTAAGTTTTGGCAATTTTTTTAAGTTTTGGCGATTTTGTTTTTAATTGTAGGTGATTTTCTTATGATTAATTAGTTAATTTTTTGCATCTTAGCGACTTTTTTTGCTGTTTTTTTTTCATTTTAGCGTTTTTTCATTTTGGCGAGTGTTGATTTCGAAATTTTTTTAATTTTTTTAGTTTTAGCGTTATTTGAAAATTTTAAAAGTTTGATTGTTGTTTTTTCAATACATATTTTTAGTTTTAGCAAATTTTTTTAGTTTTGCGCTTTTTCGTTTTGGCGATTTTTTCGTTTTTGGCGACTTATGAATTTTTGGGCATTTTTTATTTATAGTGATTTTTATTTGAATTTTAGTGATGTTGTTTTATTTTTGGTGATTTTGTTCATTTAAGTGGTTTATTTTTCATTTGGTGATTTTTCGTTTCGAAATTTTCTAAAAAAATCGCCAAAACTAAAAATCGCCAAAAACCGCAAAAAATCCCAGAAACGAAAAAAATTTCAAAACTAACAAAAATCACTAAAAATCGCTAAAAATACCCGAAAAACAAAAAAAAAAACGCCAGAAATGAAAAAAATGCCAAAAACCGAAAAGACGTCCCAGAAACGAAAAAATGCCAAAACTAATAAAAAGCGTCAAAGACTAAAAATAATCGGCAAAAAAATAGAAAAAAGTTTAGCGTGTACTAAATTTTTTTTTGTTAAATTTCTACATCAGTAGCCGTAGCAGCGATATCAACTTGGTGCTTTTGGCATTGTTTTTAGAGCTTTTTGAAGACTCAAAATGCCAAATTTTGAGCAATAGTGCCAAACTAAAAAAAAGCTTTTAAGAAATTTGTGTATTTCTTAAAATTACTGTAATAAAAACTTGGGGTATATATATTTTCAGTGTAAAGCATACCTTTTTTCATCTGATATATTTCATTAAAGATGATACTTTTGCCGAAATAGAGAATAGCTTAGAAAATATTAAATATTATTAAGCTTCACTCGTTTTTCACGTTAGTGCTTTTTACGTTTTTTAGATTTCAAAATTACGCTTTTTAGAGCTTTTCTTTTAATATTAATGTGATTTTAGAGTTAAAAAATTTGGCATCACTGACCCGTAGCTGGCTCCAGTAACTTTTATTGCACTAATCGTATTGCTATAATAATTATATATAACGAAGCTTTATAGAGTTTGCTATGCAGTAATATGTCTATAACGATATTCGCTGTCGGTTGCAGCAAATAAAGTCAAATATCAAGCATAAATAAGTTCATTTAATTTTTCCTTAAATCTTCTTTGTGATTTTCGTTTATTTTGACAGTTTGTGTGCAGTGATGCCACATGATACTCGTATACAAATAACTGGCGATTAAAACACAGAAGCAAATTATCGGCAACAAGAAGTTGCAGAATCACATTATCGTTACCTCAAAAGGAATAAATACAACGATTTTCGGTTGGCAGAAACTTACTGAATGCAGTACATAGCGAACATTGTTAAAAAATGTTACTGGAAAACAACGTCGATAAGGTTTCGTTAAATTTATTTTAGCGATACGATTATCGTAATAAAAGTTCTCTGAATGCAGGTACAGGTAAAATATCAATAACAAAGTTGCACTTTACTGAATTTATTTCATTCAGAAATTCCACTTTTATGTCGCGTGCGACAGCAAGCTATTAACCTTGTAGTTCTGAACAACGTGACTCAATTTTTTTTTAAATTTTACCTATCGTAGAGCTACTGACGGCCAACATAAATATATAAATAATTAAAAAAAGTTTCGTTTTCTTTAAAAAACACAAGCATATTTGCTTGATGTCGCACGCTACACAAAGTTGACATTCCTGTCGAAATGCCCATATTTATTTTTTGCTTTCTTTTTTCTGTTTTCTTTTCCATCAGTATCAAAACTTAAAAGGCAGTTATTTAAAAAAAAAGTATATTTCTGTTGTACAGTGTAATTTAAGATAATAAAGTATTTGTTGCTGTTATGATGCAGGAAAGATCCTAAGATCTCAATTATTTCGGAGTAGAAAGGCCTATTAAATGAAAATTATGTTTTAAACAAACTTACCATGTACCGTTAGCGAGGCCCTGGCACTTATCTGGCCCACATTATTGTGAGCCTCACAAACATAAGTACCCTCATCCTCTAACACAATATCAGTGATTTCCAAGCTTTTGTCATCATGCTGTATGCGAGCACGCGATACTGGTATGTTGCCCTCTTCTTTCTTCCATAAAATCTTTGGTGCTGGATCACCTTCCACGGAGCAATGAAACGTGGCCGTTTGACCCGACAGCAGGGTCAAGTCTTGGGGTTCCTTCAAAAAATAGGGTTTGACTATAAAAAATAAAAAAATTTAAAAAAATAGAATAAAGTAAATATAAATATTAGAGAAAGAGACAGAGAGAGAGAGGGAGGGAGCATTTAAAGTTTAAAAAAAATTAAAAAAGTTTCATATTATTCTACAGAATTTTTTCCCCACTTAAACCCTCATTAAGAGGACACAACAAAATAAAACTTGAACTAAAGTATGACACTTGAAATGTTAATAAAGTTACAAGCAGTTAGCCAAAGCAGCATGTTGCAACGTGGTCCTCCTTTTTTTTTTTTTTTTTTGTTAAGGAAACCAGAGACAAACATGATGTTTAAGTTTTGAAGAGTTTTATATTTTTTTTGTTGGATTTAAATTTTATTTTTATTTCTGTTTTACTTTCTTACTTGCAAACTATGTGAGTGCTGTTGTGTTGCCAAAACTCCTAATGACTTTTTCTAAATTTTTAAACAAGTTGCTGCTTGACCATTGTTTGGTAACAAAAGTTTTCTTTTCAAAAGTAGAAAATTTTTCTCATTTAAATGGGAAGTTTTTAGTTTTAGAAATTTTGTCTTTTCTATCTCTTCAAGCATTTTTAAAATAATTAATTAAATAGTGAACAAGCACATTTTAGGCATTTTTTTTCTGCTTTTTCTTATATTTTTCAATTGTGGGTAATTTATTGGACTTTTGTAGAGGCACATGAAGAGAGCTATTGTGTGTGTTTTCATTTTTATTTTATTTGAATTCCCTGCATGCAAAATATGTGTAAATCATGGATTTTATTGGCCCCTGTTTCCTCTTTTATTTATTTAAATAAATCCCCTATTATTTAGCTTTTTTTCCCTATTTTTTGGGGAATATTTTGCTTTCATATTTTGTCTTGGGGTTGTGTGTGTGTGTGTTAAAAAACTCCACACCCATGGCGTTTTCATGGCTTATTTTTTCTCCTTTAAATTGCTAGTGATAGAATATTTTTCTTAATTTTCTTTTTTGTTTAATATCCAAAAAAAAAGGAAAATATAATACTTTTTTGTGTAGATTCCTTTAACAAATAAATAATTTTCAAATATGTATTTTTTGTTGTTGTTGTTTTGTTTATTCATTTGATATTCCCCGATGGCGCCAAACTTTCAACTCTCCATATCACACATTTCGCAGGAGCTTTTTATTTTCTATTTTGGTTTGTTCACAGTGGTAATTGGTTGAGTTTTTTTTTTTTTTGATGAAATATAAAAACTGTGGTTAACAGTGGGAAGTCCACTATAATATTCAGCTTTAAATGTAAAAGGCAAATAAAAAAAATTAAAGAGAATACCATCATAGGTTTGCCAAATAGGAATTGTTGTGGTATGGAAAAATAACTTCATTCCACTCGGCCCAAACTACAAATAAATGATGGGAACTCTTTATTCGATATTAAAATTTAATCGAGTTAAAATTTATGGTATAAAAGCTTAGCTTTTGGCTAATCGAGTAAAGTTTAAATTAAGGACTTAATATTTGACTAATTAAGTTTAACAACAAAAATAAAAAAATAGAAAAAAAACAACTGAGTGTATTTAACAAATTACGTGCCACTGTGCAATTTTTCAAATTTCTATTGTTCTTTCAAATCACCTCAAAGGCGCTTTAATACTCAAAACTCATCATTTATGGAAATCGAATAAATTTTAGGTTCTCAATATTATTCAAATTCAAGCTTGTTTAAATAAGAGCAAAACATATCGCTCGATTGAAGAAATATATATTTAATTTGATTCAATGATTCAGACAACATAGCGTACAAATAAAAATTAAAAAAAAAAATTTATTTTATTCGAGTTGGCGTATAAATATTCAAATAAATAAAAAAAAAAGGATTTAAGGTTTAATTAAATTATTTTCATTAAAAGAATTTGCGAATAAAATAAAAAAAAAATATTATTCGAATAACCGATTAAAAAAAATTAATAAAAAAATAATTTAAGTTCTATTTCGTTACCGGGCGTTTAAAAGTGTGCGAATAAAACCAAAAAAAAATTTATTCGATTAACAGTTAAAATTTTATTCGCTAATTAAAATTTCAAATTATAGCGTTAAAACATCAAAATTTCTGTTAAAAAATTAAAAAAAAAATTCATTCGACAATTCCAAATAATTTTTAAATTTATTCGAATATTTACTGCTTTTTATTATTTATTAAAAAAAAAATTATTTCTTCACATTCTTCATTTCTTCAATTCCATAAATCGATTATTCGATTAAAATTTTAGTAAGTGGGAAAAAACTATTAAAATTTATTTCTTCACATAATTGAAGTAATTTAATTCCACAAATCGATTATTCGAATAAAATTTTATTGTGTGGAAATAATAGATTAAAATTTTAGTTAAAAATAATTTTTTATTGTGATCTCAAAAACTATTAGTTTTATATTATTCGAGTAGAAACGTGCTCGAAGAAAAAAATTAAGAAAGTTTCTTTAGGAATAGCTTAAATTATTTGTTGCAGTTATTCGAGTTGAAACGTAATCGAATGAAAGTTGAAAATATTTTTTTATTCGAGTTCAAGCTTGAGCCAATGAAATTTTGGAAATTTTGAGGAACCTTAAATAGAGCTTAATTGTTCAATAATTAATTATTTCAATAAAAAAAGAATACAATATATTTATTCGATTAAATGAATAAAGTCTGCCTTCCAGCTTTTTTTATTAACTCGGACTAAAAATTGTTTAACAATTTTTTTTATTCGCTTTTAAGCTTGAGCTAAAGCAATTTTGCAGAACTTTTACTTGAACTTAATATTATTTGAATAAAAAAGAATAAAAGATATTTAATCGATTATTCGAATAAAATTTACTTTTAAGATTTTATTGTTTATTCGAACTTGAAAAAGTTGAAAAAAAATGATTCGAATAACCTCTTTAATTACTTTGATTGTGCGAGTCGAAAAGATTTTTAATCGATTCATCGAGCAAATCTTAATCTCACATATATAAGCTAAAAATTATTCGAATAAAATTTAAACAATTACAAATAATGGAATAAAATTATAATTTAAAATAATTTTTTTTGAAATCGCCTAAATTATTAGTTTTGTATTAATCGAGTGTAAAACATTTTTATTCTAGTTCAAGCTTGAGCTAGTTAAATTTAAAGAATCGAGGTTAATGTTATTTGCATAAAAAATAATATAATATATTTTTTCGATTAATGCAATTAAGTCAACTTTCAAGCTTTTATTGTTTTTTTGAATTTAAAATTTTTTAAAAAATTTAATTCGAGTATTCGTATAAGTTTTTGTTTTGATTTGACTGTGCGGTTCCAAGATTGAATCGACTTTTAACTGAAAATATACTGATTCGATTAATAAACACTAGCTAGTATTGCAAATTCCAAAATAAAATCAACTATTGCCCGAATATATTTTTTATTTTCCGATTAATCGAAGAAATCTTAAGCCCACAATTCTTCGAATAAAATTTTATCTAATGACAATAAGGTAATGCAATTTTTGTTTCAAGGAATTATTTTTGTAATTGCATAAATTATTAGTGTTGTATTAATCGAGTGCAAGAAGAAATTTTTATTCGAGTTCAATCTTAAGCTAGAGAAATTTTGAAGAACTTTTAAGTGAGATTAATATTATTTTAATAAAAAAATAGTTAAAAATATTTATTCGATTAATCGAATAAAGCTTAGGTTTATTCGAACTTAAAGTTGTTAAAAAAAATTGTATTCCAATAAATTCTGTAACATCTTCGATTGTGCTAAGCGAAAATATTTTCATATATATATATGTATATATATATATGTATATGGTAATTTTATTATTCGATTAATCGCACAAATTTTAAGATTAAAATAAATATTGGAGTTAAAAATATTTTTTTCTTAAAGTTAATCCAATAAACTTTAAATTTAAGCTTTGAAAGAAATGTTTTTCGAGTATTCGTATAATTCGTATATTCGATTAAATGAATAATATATTTCGATTAATCGAATAAAGTTTAGTTTTATTCGAACCGGAAATTGTTGAAAAAAATTTAATTGGAATAACCTCCTTAACGTTTTCGATTGTACTCGACGAAATTATTTTCTTATATAATTTTATATTTTTATTTAATCGATTAATCGAACGAATTTTAAGCTCAAATTGAAGGTTAAAGTAAAGTTTAAATTTAAGCTTTATTCTTAGAAGAAAAAATATGTTTTTCGATTATTCGTGTAAGCTATTTAATCGAATAATATATTCATTCGATTATTCGAATAAAGTTTAGTTTTATTCGAACCGAAAATTGTTGGAAATAATTTTTATTCGAATAACCTCTTTAACTACTTCGATTGTGCTGGCGAAAATATTTTTTTATTCGATTAATCAAAAAAAATTTTAAGATTAAAATAAATATTGGAGTTAAGAATATTTCTTTTTTAAATTAATCCAATAAAGTTTAAATTTAAGCTTTTATTATTTATTGTTAAAATAAAAAAAAAATGTTTTTCAAGTATTCGTATAAACTATTTAATCGAATAATATATTTATTCGAATAATCGAGTAAAGTTTAGTGTTATTCAAACGGGATATCGTTGAAAACAATTTTTATTCGAATAACCTCTTTAACTACTTCGATCATGCTAGGTGCAGAAATTCTAATATTTATTTATATTTTTTTTATTCGATTAATCAAAAAAATTTAAGATTATAATAATTTAATAAATTTAAGTTAATCCAAAAGTTTACATTTTTTATTGTTTATTCTTCAAATAAGAAAAATATTTTTCGAGTATTCGTATAACCAATTTAATCGAACTATATATTTATTCGAATAATCAAATAAAGTTTAGTTTTATTCGAACGAAAAATTTGTTGGAAAACATTTTATTCGAATAACCTCTTTAACTACTTCGATTGTGCTAGGCGAAATTATTTTCATATATGTATTTATATTTTTATTTATTCGATTAATCGAACAATATTTAAGCTCAAATTGAATATTAAAGTTAAAAAAATTTTTTAAGCTTAAATTAAGAAGGTTTTATTTTGAAGCTTTTTTTTTTTGTTTATTCAAGCTTGAAATTGATGAACAAAATTTTATTCGAGTATTCTTTTAACTGATAACAAGAGGTGGAAAATATTTTTATTCGATTAATCGAATTAAATCAATATTGGGATTTTGTAACTGGAATGGAATTAATATTGATGTGCATTTTTTAATTTTAAACATTCTGAAGGATTTGCATTTAATTTTCTTTTACTTTGTATGCTTGGAAGGCTTTGTTGTCCACGGTTTTTAAATTTTTATTTTATCATTATCATAATTAAAATAAAATTTTAGGACAAAAAATATTATATTTTTGAATTTTTATATAAAAAATGTTGCATAAATTATTTTCTTTTTAAATTGTTTAAAATTGGAATTTTATTTAGTTTATTTTAGTTTTTTTTTCTCTTTCAACGCTGACAACAATTTTCTGTTAAATTTAACAAATCGTGAAATGTAAAGATTTTTTATTTCATTTTAAATTTTTTTCTGGCAATCTTTCCTTCAGAGGACAATAAAAAAAAGAAACGTCGTGCGAAATCCTGCTGAGCTGTCGTCTTCCTTTTATTCTTTATTTAAGCTGTTTCTTATATTTTCTCATCTAGTTTGTTTCTTTTTTTGTGTAACTTTATTTTATTGTAACATTTGTGGTCTAGATTTGATTTGAGTTTTTTTTTCCAAGTCTTGCAAATGCAATTTTCTTCAATGCAACCAACCAACCAGCCAACCACTTAAAAGCATTTAATTTTCATGGTCTGCATTTTTTTCTTATTGATATTGTAAATAAAAGCGCAATCACATTAATGGAAAGATTACACTGTGCTACAAAAGTTGAGAAAAAAAATATTCAGGGATTCTAATGTACCAATTCTATTTTGTTGGAGTCCATGGATGACGAAAATACCGTTGGTTTTTTTAGGTCACTTCATAAAGTGATTTTATAACGGTAAATGTAGTGAAAAACGGGGTTTCTTAGCTTTTCAGTTTTAAACAGTTGTAACTTCTTTGTTTCCCAACGGATTTCTTTTAACTTTTCGTTGGTTAAAAGGCTCGAATATTATCTTTCAATAAAGATATATTTTTTGTAAATCGACTAAGAAATGGCTAAGTTACAGTCGTTGAAGTGTACAAAAAACCAATTAAAAAAGTATTATTTTGTTTTCCTCAGGCTATAAGTTGCTTATGAGTTATAAAAGAATACTTTTTAATGGATTTTTTGTACACTTCAACGACTGTAACTTAGCCATTTCTTAGTCGATTTACAAAAACTATATCTTTATTGAAAGATAATATTCGATTCTTTTCACCAACGAAAAGTTAAAAGAAATCCGTTGGGAAACAAAGAAGTTACAACTGAAAATCTAAGAAACCCCGTTTTTCACTACATTTACCGTTATAAAATCAGTTTATGAAGTGACCTAAAAAAACCAACGGTATTTTCGTCATCCATGGACTCCAACAAAATAGAATTGGTACATTAGAATCCCTGAATATTTTTTGTGTATCACAGTGTTATCCTTGTAGAAAAAGCAGAATGTATTCTATTTTTGGTAAAACAAAAAATTACGTTGGAAAAAAATTCTAGTACCTCAGACAACAATAAGAATTCATGGTAATATAAAAAAATATCAATTTTTAAATTAAATTTTTTGTTAACAAAACGCAACGCATATAGAAAATAACGTCAGCAGTTGGAAACACATGCAAATCACGTATTTAAAAAATATATTTCTTTTTAAATCTGCTCCCAAAATTTCTCTAAATATTTCAAAGTCTAAAACACACATTTTTGTGCTTGCACTCACCTTGTACAATTAATTTAGCATAATTGGACTCACGACTGCTGACTATATTTTGAGCGATACACTTGTAGTTACCCTCGTCAATGGGCTCGACATTGCTTATCAATAAATTGCCACCATCAACGATTCGTATACGTGATGTGGGTCCTCCATACGATTTCGTTTTGAAATCATCCAAAGGTACACCATCCTGTTTATAGAAAATAGAAAAGGAAAAGGATATTCGTAAGAACTGAATACAAATGTAAAAATAAAAGAATCAATTGCTGTGAAAGATAAATAAATGAAGGAATAAATAGGATTGAAAATGTAAGGCTGTATTTTATTAAATAAAATTCATGATACTTCTTGATTGATTTGGAAATTCAATAAGATTTTTAGGGCTGAGAATTTAGTTTTGCACACTGGGTCATCAGGCGACAAACTAATGAAATAAATTTGTTCACATTTTGCGAATGAATGGTTTCTTTTTTTAATAAAAAATTATCCGCCGTATTTAAAAAAAAAATAATAGTTTGGTGTACATATCGCTTATTTACTAAAATAACGTCATAACTCGAAAAATAGTACTTTTTTAGAAAATCTCAAGAGTTTTCAATTTACATATATTTTAATGGAAAGAAAATTAATTTTTCTCTCAAGACTTGAGGAAGCAAGATATTTTTCATGAAATTTTTATACAATATAAATAAAGATATGAGAATTAGTTCGGCACCATTAACTCAAAAATCCCATATTTTTGAGTTATAACGTTGTGCTGGTAAAATAAAATTTCCATAAATTTTTATTAAAAATAAAATATTTTATTAAATTATATCAAATAATATGATAATTTATATTTAAAAGTTCCCAAGATTATAAAAAATATATCTATGCAGATTTATTAATAGTTTTGAACGTGCCCTGGAGACGATCAAATGAACTCATCAAGCATGTAATTGTATGTGTATGCAATCGTATTATTTCAGCCGCATATACGTATTGTCGGCAATGGTTGATGAAAATCAAAAATTTCAATAAATTATTTGATCATCTTCAACTCTGATTGACCAAACAAAATATCAGTTTCCTTGTAATTCTTGTTAATGACGGAGAAGCGTGTGGATGAACAAAACTTTGTATTCGATACGAACGCTACGAAGTCCAAATAAAAATGTCGATTGACGTGTTTATTTGTACGTCTCCTTTTAAGACATAAACATAAGACCCTCTTTAACATATGCCTTGATGGATGGATTTATTTGATCGTCTACTGGGCACCTTAGACTCTAAAGAACGAAGGATGATGATTATTTCCTATTAATATAATACAAAAAGTACAACTCCGAGTAGAAAATATAAGAGCAGAATATAACAAAATAAGTATTCGAAAAAATTCAATACCAATTCATATAAACCATATAGTAGTAGAAAAAAGCAAAGAAACTCAAACATTTTTAACAATTTCCATAAACCAAAAATAATTTTTTTTTTTGGAGAATTCAAAATATTGAACAAAGTTTTTTAATAAAATATTTGGTTATTAGAACAAATTTTTTTTGGAAATCGTGTTCGAATAATCGAAAAAAATATAAAAATTAATATTTTTTTTCGAGAACTTAATGCGCGTATCGAAAAATTTTTAAATTATTTTACTATTCGTACAAATTCGCTTTCTGAAAACGAACTCAAATAATTGTAAAAAAAAATATTTATGTGGTTACCCGAGTAAATATTTTACTAAAATTTTCTCGATCAAAAAAGAATACGAGAAATCCTAAGATTTTAATTTAATCATTTAACGAATAAATATTAAAACCGACTTAATCGAATATTCAGCTAAGAAAACTTGTTGCATAACACTATCGTTCAGAAGAAGAGAACATTTAATCGATGTGTTATAGTTAACTATTTCCATTTCTATTCGAATAATCTTAAGCTGCTATAATCGAATAAAACTTATTATGCAAGCACTATTACTTTAATAATTTCCTTTTGAAAATATTTATCCGATTATTAAAATTATATTTATTCTTAAATCGTTGCTCATATAACTTTCAACTGCAAGTATCGATTAAAATTTGTTATTAATTTGTTTATTCGCATATATTTTTTTTAATCGAATGTAAGTAATTTAAAGGAAATTTTAAATCATTCAAATAATAAGGGATTTTTAGTAAAGAACAAACGACAATGGCAAGACTGTTGTAAATTTAGGGATGGCAAAATTGAGCTTTCATTACAAGAAAGCTTTCACCAAAATTGAATACGATGAATTAAAACAATTCACATATTCCATTTGCAATAATGGCTGAGTGTATATAAAGCAGAAATTTACATCAACTGACACCACACACAGTGGGCCAAACACAAAAGAACGCTGATGATGAAGGTATAGTGGCCTTCAAAAATAGCTAGTTGTTCCGTTCTACTATGTGTTTGTCAGAATATTTACAACTAACTTTGTTGCTGTTTGTTCATTAATAATTAATTAATTATAATTAATATTATAATAAGCGATACGAGCTTTAGCCTGATCAAATTATAAATAGAGAAAAATTTGTTTAGTATATGTGACCTTCTTCGAGAAAAGGGACTTAGTGTGTGAAATGCAAGTTTTGAAAAAAAACGCATTTAATCTAATTCTACACCCTTTTAGGTACCAGAATCTACTCTTAAGTCCAAACCCTTTTTTTTGACATAGTAGGTCCCTTTTCTCGGAAAAGATCACATATGGAGGTGAAGACGTTTGTGAATCAAAATTAAATTAACAAAATGTATTCATTGTAGCAGAAACTTCACTATATTTCTTTCACTATAGTATATAATTTTAACGAAAAATCACTGTTTTTGAAATCAATTCATTTAATAGAGACCTTCATTTAATAGAAGTTCACTATAGAGAAGTTCGACTGTATATGCACGTATGTGTGTGTGTGTGTGTGCGAATATATTATTCCTTGCTATTTTATAAATCATTTTCAAATTGTATACTTTTCACAGAAATATTTAAATTTATGTTGCAATAGAAATACTTTTTGTTCAAACTATTTGCTTTCTTCTATATTTCCATTGTTTTTCTTCAGCTTCAACAAATAAATTTTGCCTGACATTTCTATTTGAAAAATACTTCACTAGTCTGGTATGCAAGCAAGGATTTGCATGTGTGTGTGAGTGTGAGTGTGTGTGTGTGTGTGTGTGTGTTATTCTCTTATTATTGCAACGTTACACCTGACAGCATATGACTTGAATAGTTATATTTTTCCTTATGCACCTTTCTTAGCTACAAAAATATTTTGCAAAATATAAAAAAAATATAAAAGAAAAACGCAATCTATTAAATCAAATTTATTTATGCATTTACATTCGAAGGTATTTGTATGTATATATGCCCTCGCACTGGGCAAAGGGTTTGGGAGGGTATTCTTTTTCCTCAAAAAAAAAAAAAAAAAAATTCAAACATTCGTGACATATGATTATTAGATGGCAAAAGAAATATCCCTACAGATTTTTTGCATGCAAATGAGCTGCTCAACGTATGGGAATTCTTCTTTAAATTTAACTTACAATTTTGTAGATTTTATTTGCAAAAATAAAAAAAAAATAAAATTTGCTAAGTAAAGCAAGATATCCAGGGAATTCCGAGCAAAAGAAAAATTTCTGCACTTATTATAATTAAAGAAAGAAGAATGAATAAAAAAACTCACCTTCATCCATATGAGCGTCGGCTCGGGTATGCCCTTAGGTGGCCCACATTCCAACAAAGCCGTTTCACCTTTTGCCACACGTGTGTCCTTGGGCTGGGCGCGAAAATCATCTCGCAAAACTGAAATGACAAAGTATATTTAGCTGCACATATATTTTAATGAATAACAGCAAATTGTATATCGTCAACTGGAAAGTAAAACGGCCTAACTAAAATTTTCATTGAATGAATGAATGCCTGCATGAATAATCATAATTTAAGAGTTATTTTCCTCTAAAGTATTAAAAAAATTATAATATGAATTACATATATGTGACCTTCTCCGAGAAAAGGGACCTAGTGTGTCACAATCGATAAAAATGAGAAAAACATTAAAATTTTATTTTTTAAATGCGTTTTTCTCAAAACTTCATTTTCACACACTAGGTAACTTTTCTCGGAGAAGGTCACATATACAAAAATTATAATTATTAAATTATATAATTTATTTTGTTTGATTTTCCATATTTTTCTTAAGGGAGGTCTGTAATTTTTTTGTACTCATGTGTGTTGGTCCAAAACATCTGAATTTATAAAAACTCAATATTAGTTTTTTTTTGTTAGCTATGGCTCTTTGCATTGAAGTTAACCATATAATTCTCACTCATGTTTGTTGTTGCTTATAAGAAGAAGAAGCGAAAACAAAACACATGAAAATTTCTAAGTTTTCCAGGGAGGGGGGAAGGGGGGCAAATGTACGAGTATTCCAACAATTGTGTTTGCAAGAAATACATTATACTTCGTATTTGGAATATTTCCAAAAGAAGACAGAAAAATTACTTAGAGAGAAAAATTTTAACAACAGATGTGTATGTTTCGTTTAGAATTTTTAGAAGACAAAGATAGAAAAAAGCAAAAAATAAAAAGAACATCAAAACAATTTTTATCACACAAAAATAAAAAGAAATTAAATTGTTTAGCCTTAAACTAGGCAACATGATATTTCACTTAGCGAGGCATTTAATATTTAGGAAATAAATAAAATTAAAATACGCTTTAAGATAATAAAGAAAACAAATATTCGAGGAATTAATTAAAAGAAGGAAAATTATTTCTGTTTATAAATATATTTCCTTCTCTCTTATCTAATAATGAACACATGAGCCTTGCAATAGGCAGTGGTTTTTTCAAAAAAGTGACTGCCAGAAATATGCAGCACCGTTCTTCTTTACCTCTCTCTCTCTCTCTGTCTCTCTCTCTTATTACAAACCCAAGCAACTGGTTATAGGCAGTAGTTCCGTAATGTGTTTTGTTTTCTTCCGATGGAGTTTGCTTTAATTTGAAATGATTTTTCGTCATCCTGCATCAAATTTGTGTGATTAACAAAACCGGTTTAGACCATGAGACACCTTTATTGTTCTCTTGATGAGTCTTGAGTATTCAAAAGAAAACTAAAGATTTATTCACAAAATTTGAGGTGGGATAATGGAAAATTGTTCCAATTGAGGCCCCTGTGGTTGAGTGACAGCGATGCTAGCCTCTCAGTCCAGAGGTTGTGGGTTCGATTCCCACCATAGACCCTGGGTGTTTTCCGCAGACAAGCTTATCGCTTCGCGGGTTGTGTTTGCCAAAAAAAAAAATAAGTATGTAGTTTTAAGGGTTTCCTGCACCAAAGATTTTCGCTACGATGTTTGTCTGTCTATCAGTCTGTCTGTCACAGGCTGGTTACTGGAGAACCGTTAGAGATACCGACCTCAGAGTATAAATACATGACAGTTTAAAATTATACGGTGTACCAAAACGAGCAACGAAAGATGTTGAAATCCTAATGTAATATAGAGACAATTATAATTTATATAATACATATCTTATTATATATAATACAAAAATACGTTTATTTGTTATGGGTAAACTCTTCAATGCCCCAACAGATTTTCGCCTTCCACCCAGCAAAATATTCGTGCGTGTTTATATATATATTCTATCCCGGTAAATGCTACGCCCCTTTCAGAAATAGTGATTCGTCCGACAGATGGCGCAATTTTTAGTTTTTTTGTGTTTTTGCACCGTAACTCAAGAACTACTACACCGATTTTGACCAAACTTTATATACATGCTCTATGGGGCGTGAGGAGTGTTTTTGTGTAGTTTGAAGTTCGTCCGACAGATGGCGCCATATTTAGTTTTTTTGTGTTTTTGCACTGTAACCCAAGAACTACTGCTCCGATTTAGACCAAACTTTTTATACATGCTCTATGCGGCGTGAGGAGTGTTTCTGTGTAGTTTTAAGTTCGTCCGGCAGATGGCGCAATATTTTGTATATTCGTGGGCAAAATCCAATTTTCATATTGTACCACCAATGCCATATACAACACTAATGTTTGCTTAGGGCCAGCAACGCGGACCGGGGTCAGCTAGTAATAATATATAATTTATAATTTAATCAGGCTACGGTTAGTATCGCTTTGTAAGCCAAATTACATGTGATAATTATTAATGAACAAATAACACCAAAGTTAGTTGTAAATATTCTGACAAACGGAACAACTAGCTGTTTTCGAAGGCCACTACAACTTCAACATAGGCGTTCCTTGTGTTTGGCCCACTGTGTGTGGTGTCAGTTGATGTAGATTGCTGCTTTATATACTCAACATTTATTGCAAATGGAATATGTGAATTGTTTTGATTTATCGTATTTCAATTTTGCTGAAAGCTTTTTGGTAATGAAAGCTCAATTTTACCATCTCTAAATTTACAATAGTCTCGCCATTATTGTTTGTTCTTTACAAAAAAATTTTATATACATACGTCCTTTTTCACAATGTATGGTTAAGAGTTAACGTGAACTTTAACAGACAGTTCTTCATACAAAAGAAAAGTCTCTGCTATCTTTAAACCATACATTGTGAAAAGGTACGATAATATATAATTTTAGTCCTTTGTTAGTTTTGCCGAATTTTTCTAGATTTTTGGTGATTTTTTTTGCTTTGTCGGTTTTTCTTTTTGGCGCTTTTTTCGTTTATGCGATTGTTTTTGTCTCTCTTCGCTGGCAAATTGTTTTAGTTCTAGCGTTTTTTTTAGTTTTGGCAATTTTTTAGGCTTTTAACGATTTTTTGTGTTTTTGGCGATTTTTTCGTTGTGGCGATTTTTTTAAATCTTGCGATTTTTTTTTAGTTTTAGCGTGTATTCGCTGAGTAAATTCGTCGTTATTGTGCTTTACACGACGAATTTATGCAGCAAATTTTTATCGAAGAATTCGTCAACGTGAAAAAATTCGTCATTTGTTCCAGTTCTGTTCCTGGCATAAATGAAAGGGATTAAGAATTCAAGTAAACGCTCTTAACACAATTGTGCTGTGAAATGCCCTTGTCTGATCTACATCAATGTATATTTATACTGCCACAGCTCTTTTCCTACTTAAGCAATAAAAATATATTGTTAACACGATAATAACATGTTCCTCCGTACGCCTCGTCCATTCATCAATCCATCCTTCAATCTGTAGCATGATCACAAATCAAACTGTCCATCTAAGCTTGTTATGTTGGCTGTCCCTCAATTGGCACCCTCAAGTTTTATTTCTATTGCCTGCATGCAGCCAGCTGATATTCTGGAGCAGCTTCCTTGGCCCCCCCGTTCAACATCAACATGATTGATTTGACGAACAAATAACAAATGCAAACAAAATGACAGAAAACATCTCTTTTCCAAAGCAAGAAAATTAACAAGAACAAACAATAAATAAAATAAAACGTAAACAATTTCGAGTGTATAAAGAACAATCGATATGGATACATTCTTTCCTCAAGCGAAGGAGGAAGGGTGCGGGGGGACGCCACAATGGATGAATGAAATTATTTATTAATATTAATTTGAGCTAATTTGTGTTTCATAGTCATCGTTTTTCGAGAGTTTTTTTTGTTTCTTTATTTTCAGTGGGAAGTGTCAACTTTAGTTTATTTTATTTAGGTCTAGATATTTAAACTTTTCTTAGTAAATATTCTTAAATATATTTTTCTTGCTTTAAAAATAGAATGCTGGCATAGCTGCAAGTATCGCTGGTAACGGCGGGCAGCGTTGCAGTGAGTAATTGCCTATACTACTTTTTTTAATAATTGTTTTAATTTTAATACCTACAACTAATTATCTCCTTTTCTGCCTACGTGACTTCTTATTTCTTGATTAAATCATGTATTTGATTTATTCTTTCAATTGCATGCAAGACTCATTAAGAATTTTAATAAGCAATATCACTTAATATGTCAAACCTTTTGCCGCAAAAGTGTTAAAATGAAATGTAGAATTATTTTTTCTCTCTGCATTTCCACGAACAATTTCAATGCCCACGATAATTAGATAAAAGAAATACGAGTATAAAATTTATAATTAAATTAATTGTTGTAGAAGAAAGTGTAAGATTCTGGTTATAAAGAAAGTCTTTTTTACATTTTCCATGACAAGTTAATGAGGAATTATATTTAGACTTGGCAGCAAAGAAAGAAAATTTTACCCAAAACCACTTTAAAGTCTTCAATTTTCCAATAACTTAAAAAATGTATAACAAACAGCTCTGCAGAGCTCAGAAGACAAGAATTATCGTTTGGAATGAATGAAATTTTTACACTATATAAAAAATTAAATTTACATTTTCTGAGTTATGACTGTCTTGCAGCAAAAGCTCGAATATACATATATACATTTTTACTAACTTATTTATAAAAAAAAATACTTCTCTGTTATAAAGGCTTTATAAAACAAATTTTTTATGGAAATCAGTTTTATAAACCTTTTATAAATCAGAAGTATTTTTTTATGAATAAGACCTTTAATATTTGTTTTGTACTTTTCTTTCTTTCAAGTTGAAATATGAGCTTAATAAGCGCAAAACTTTGTTCTTTAACATTTTTAAAAAGTAAACAAATTCTTAATTAAATATCCAAGATGATACAAAAGTTAAATATTATTATAATGTTATTTGCTGTAAAGTTAAATAAATGTGTGCTCAGATTAAATAAACATATTGTTGACACATGAAAGAAGTTTCCTTCTTGATATAATAAATATAACAAATAAAAAAGCATTCATTCAGGTTAAAGTTTTTGCAAATTGTTTGTCGGGTTACTGAACCTGTCTGTGTCACCGACTGATGGATGGCATCACAATTGAAAGATACTTTCTAAAACAGTTTGAAAAAGCAGGTCCGTCCTTAAAGGTACTCTTTTTTATAATTTGCAGTAAGGTGTCCTTTTTGAGCAGATATTTTTGCTAAAAGTGATTTTGAAAAAAAAACTGTTTTGTGGGTACTTTTTTGAAAAGGCTTGAAAATGTACTATTTTTGCAAAGGTGCTTTTGTTGAAAAGGAACTTTTTTGAAAATGTCCTTTTTTGAAAGGTACTTTTTTTGAAAAATGTATTTTTTTTAAATTGTGCATTTTGGTACTTTTTTTGAAATTTGAAAAGGTACTTTTCAGAAAGCTACTTTTTGGAAAAGGAACTTCTTTTGAAAATGTACTTTTTTCAAATGGTGTTTTTTGAAAAGGTACTTTTTGAAAAAGGAACTTCTTTTAAAAATGAACTTTTTTTGAAATTGTGCTTTTTGGTACTTTTTTTAAAAAGAACTTTTTTTGAATAAGGTATTTAATTTGAAAAGCTACTTTTTGGAAAAGTACTTTTTTGAAAAATTACTTTTTGGAAAAGGAACTTCTTTTAAAAATGTACTTTTTTTTTAAATGGTGCTTTTTTGAAAAGGTACTTTTTTTGAAAAAGTACTTTTCTTGAAAATGTACTTTTGCTTACAAAGGTTCTTTTGTTGAAAAGGTACTTTTTTAAAAAGGTACCTTTCTTCAAAATGTAATTTTTTGCAATGGTTCTTTTGTTGAAAAGAAACTTTTTTGAAAGGTAATTGTTTAAGAAGGTACTTTTTTTAAAAATGTACTTTTTCTTCAAAAAGTACTTATATTGAAAAGGTACTTTTCTGAAAAGCTACTTTTTGGAAAAGTACATTTTTGAAAAGGTACTTTTTGAAAAAGGAACTTTTTTTAATAAGTGCTTTTTTGAAATGGTGCTTTTTTGAAAAGGTACTTTTTTTTGAAAAAGTACGATTTTTAAAAAGAACTTGTTTTGAATAAGGTACTCAATTTGAAAACGTAATTTTCTGAAAAGCAACTTTTTGGAAAAGTACTTTTTTAAAAAAGCACTTTTTGGAAAAAGAACTTCTTATGAAAATGTACTTTTTTTAAATGGTACATTTTTGAAAAGGTTCTTTTTTTTTGTAAAAGTACTTTTTTGAAAAGTAACTTTTTTTGAATTTAATTATTTTAAAAAGGCACTTTTTTAAAAAGGATTTTTTTTAATAATTTACTTATTTTGAAAAAGTACTTTTTTTAAAAGATAATTTTTTTAAAAAGGTATTTTTTAGGAGAAGTTTTTTTTTTGCAAAGGTACTTTTTTTGAAAAGTAAATGTTTGGAAAGGTCCTGTTTTCAAAAGGTCCTTTTTTGAAAAGGTCCTTTTATAAAAAGGCCTTTTTTAAAAAGATACTGTTTTAACTACTATTGCTCCAAGGTACTATTTCAAAATGCAACTTTTGTAAAAAGATACTTTTTTTAAAAAATTAATTTTTTTGCAAAAGTATTTTTCAGCACCAGTTGTTTTAAAATACTCTTTAACAAAACAGTTTTTAAAAAGTACTTTTTAGCAAAACTGTTTTTAAATGGGTACTTTTTGAAAAAAAGAACTTTTTTAAAAGATACTTCTTGATAAAAGTGCTTGTTTAAATGGTACTGTTTGAGATTAAGTGGTTTTCAAAAATATTTTTTTAAAAGAAGTTCTCTTTTTAAGGTAATTTTTGACTAAGTATTTTTAAGAGACTTTTTGAAAAAGGTGTATGTTTTCAAAAATAGTTTTTAAAAAAGAAAGTTGTAAATAAATTTTTTTTACAGTTTTACAGTGTTTTTCAAAGGTACTTTTTGACCAACAGTGTCTTTTTCGAAAGATACTTTTATAACAAAAGTGCTTTTTAACAAAATTGTTTTTTAATAAAATTCTTTCTTAACAAAATAGCTAATTTAAAAGTTAAGTTTTTGAAAATCATTTTTAAGGCACTTTTCGGGTACTTTTTTAAGCGTACTATCCAAAATTACTTTTCTGAAATAGTAATTTTTACAGAGGTACTTTTTTTATTTGAAATAACTGATATAAAAGTTAAGTTTTTAATAAGTATTTTAACACAGTTTTTGGGTACTTCTTTAAATGTGCTATTCAATAGTACTTTTTTCAGAAAAGGTACTTTTGGCACGGTATTTTTTTCTACAAGTTTATTTTAGCAAAGTTAGTTTTTTTCTTAAATAACTGATTAAAAGGTTAAGTTTTGGAAAATTATTATGAAGGCTGGGTACTTTTTTAAACGGATTATTTAAAAAAGTACTTTTTTAAAATTTTATTTTTGCAAAGGTACTTTTTTAAAGAAATTTTATTAGATATTTTTTTAACTACTGTCCTAAAAGCTACTTATTTTAAGGTATTTTAAGGTACCTTATGGGTACATTGTTTGGTACTTTTTTAGGTACTTTATAAGAACTTTAAAGAAAATACTTTTTTTTAGAGATATTTTTTTGAAGATTTATTTTTTCTAAAAAATATTTGTTTATGAAAGGTACTTTTTTAAAAGGTACTTTTTTACTAGGTAGTTCTTGAAAAAGTACATTTTTACAAGGCAGTTTTTTAAAAGCTACTTTTTTTACAAGGAATTTTTTTAAAACGTACTTTTCTAAAAGGTACTTTTTAACGTTCTTACAAGTTACGAACTAAAATGGTTTTTTAGGTATTTTTTAAAGGTACTTTTAAAAATTTTGATTTTACAAAAGTATTATTTTTAAGTATTCACTGGCTTTATATATAATTCCACAATTTTTATTAATCGCCTATAAGTTTTAGTTTTATTTTCTTTTTTTTCATGTATATTTTTATTATTTATTTGGCTGTAGAAATTGTGTAATTTATATTGACACTTTGCTTTGCCATAAATTTAAAACACAATTCAATTGTTTGTACTTTTAAACAATAGTTGAACTTCCAAAGAAGTTTGTAAAAATTCTTTTATTCTATTGTGCAGCGTCTTAAGAAAATTTATTGCTAAAAAATTTCTATAGTTTTGGGTGGAATTGAAAAACATTTGTGAGCTTTTCTTAAAGGCGCTGGTTCATTTATTTTTTAAGGGCATTTTTTTATAGTTTAGTGCAAAATATTAAATACGGCTGCAATAAAATGATTTGCAAAAAAAATCATAATTGCTTACTTTCTCTAAAAGCAGATTTGTGAAGGTGAATTTGTAGAATTTTAGATATCGTTTGTATTGTTTATAATTAAAAATTTGGCCTGGAAATCGCTGTTTTATTTACTTTGTTACAACTAAATTAATATCCTAATTAAATTTATTTTTAAGTACTTAATTATTACAATCGTTTTCATTTATTTAATTATCAGTTTCCTGCCTTATTTTATAGTTTAAAAAGTTACTTGGAGTAACGGAAATAAATAATGATTTTTCTTAAACACACCCCTAATAGAAGAAAAAAGAAAGACAAACTCCACCTAAAATTATTTCCTAATTTCTAACATTTAAAAACTTACAAAGTTTTTGTTTAAATTAATAAGAAACTCAAATAAATTACTCAATAAAAAATATGTCGTAACTATACAAAATTTCAATAAATTAAAACTAACAAAATAACTACACATCTACATATCGTCAGCTGCAAAGCAAAACCACCTAACTCACAAAAATTAAAAATTTTAATTTTTATTTAATTATTAAGTATTACAGCGCAAAAAATATCTCTACAAATTTTTTAAAAATTTTTTCATGTTATATTAAAATAAAGAAACTTTACTTTAGTTACTTGAATAATTTTATTTAGTTATTTTTTACTGCTAAAAAATTTAAAAAAGTGTAGTGCGTGGTGTTGCATTTCAACTGAAGATATACTGTTTTATCAACTAAACGATCGCCCGCAGTGTTATCAATCAGTGAGAGTGTAGGAGAAGTTAAACAAAAAAAATTTGTAAAAAGAAATCATGACACCACTAAGCAATAAACCCAGAAGATGTTCACGCTCTATAAAAACAAGAATATTCAAATATTTACTCTAGTGATACTTTAACACAAGAGAAAGAAAAAAAACTATGGAAACAACAGGAGACGCAAAAAAATTCAATATACATATGGGCATTTCCATAGGAATGTCAACTTTTTGTAGCGTGCGACACCAAGCAAATATATTTGTTTCTTTAAAGAAAACAATTTTTTTACTTCCTTATATATATTTGTGTAGGACGTCAGCAGCTTTACGTTAGGTAAAATTTTAAGAAAAATCGCGTCACGCTGTTCAGAAATACAAGGTTAATTGCTTGCTGTCGCACGTGACAAAAAAGTGCAATTTCGCAGAGCAATGCTCATTAAATATTAAAGTGCAAGTGATCCTTACTGGAAAAATAAATAATAAGTAAATATTCTTTAATCTAGTTTGACAGACAGACAGATAAGAAATTACAGTAAACTCTCGTTAACATCTTAGTGTACAAATATCAACGATATTACAATAATTTCTCTGCCATCAATGAACTTAAGCTCTATACAAACGGTTGTCAAATCTTACAATCTTCTACAAATTTTCTCATAACTGGGTAAACTGGCACTTTTGGTCTGGCAAAGTTGTCAGAAAAAATATTTACCCTTATTCCAGTTGTCGACATCGACGTCACCTTAACACAAAATACCAAAAAATTGGGGCTTGTGCACCCGTTGTCGAAAAAAAACTGACTCCTCCTGTTGGAAAGCTTATGCTATTTTCTAGACCTTAGAGAATGGAAATAGATTGTCAGTAGCACAAAATTGTTCTCGAGAGCGAGTAAACGAGCCCCAATTTTTTTGGTATTGTATTAAGGTGACGTCGATGTCGACAACTGGAATAAGGGTGATTGTCGTCAGTCTTTTGTAAGACCAGCTGACAAGAAATTGTCAGATAATCGTCTTGAAAATAAATTTTATAGAACTGTGTGATGCTAAGGTTGTTTTCAAGGGTTAAAGTGTTCTATATATATTTTATTTAATAAGAATCTATGAATCGAATAAAGCTCAAACTTCTTGTTTTACTTCTTGATGCGAACACGTTTTAAGACATATTATCACATAAAAATTTATGTTTAAACAAATTCTTTACCTTATCGATTAATTTTTAACTCGAATTATTATAGAACTAATTAATCCAGTTGAAATTTATTTTTTCAATATTTTTTTGCCAATTACTTTAAGTTTTTATAATCGTATAACGATGACAAATCCACTGATTAATCGACTTATTATACTCCATTTTTTTTTATAATAATTTTAAGCTGGCATAAACGAATAAAGTTCTTAATTCATTCGAGTATTCCAAGTTTTTTTATTCGATCAATTTTATATGCAGATCATCAAATAAAAATTTAAATATAAAAAAAAACTAATTTTCATGCCATTTTGAACAATTTTTGAAATTCAATTCAAATAAGAGTTATTGCGAATCGGGTACTCGATTCCTTTTTACAAGTTTTCGAATAATTTTCAAATCAAATCAAAAAATTAAAGTAATAATTAATCTTAAGCTGGCAGAAATGAATAAAAACTTAAAATTCTTTCGAATATTCTCAATTTTCTTATTTTTTGTTCGATCAATTTGAAATGGGCATAACATTATAAAATAAAAATTAAAATATTTGAAACAAATTCTGCACTATTATATTTCTGCCACTTTCGAATAATTTTGAAAGCGCAAAACCTTCAAATCCAAGCGATTACTTTACTCAAATTATTAATATATGAAAATTTATTCCAGATGTTTTCCAACAATTTTTAGCAAGACACTCAAAACTTTAAGGGACTGCTAAACAAATTGTCCAGCGAAGTCGCTTGCTTGTATTGTGTGAAATTGCAGCGATTACTCGACTTAAATTTTTTCAAAAATGTTCGCACAATATTAGTCAACCAAAATCATATAAAGCTCATAATTTAATCGATGGCTGGACTAAAATTTTTCTTATGTTCTTTTCAACTAATATTAAGATCGAATAATCGAAAAAAAGTTCCAAAACTTAATCGATTATTCGAAAAAATGTATCTTCTCTTGTTTCGGTAACCGATTAATTTTTGAGTCTTATTCGATTAGTCGATTTTAAAATTAGCTGAAAAAAATAACATGGAAAATTTTAGTCCAGCCATCTCGATTAAATTATGATTATTTATATGATTTTAGTGGTATAATACAATTCGAAAATTATAAAAAAATTTAAATAAATAAAAAAATTAATGCCGATTTCGATTGATTTCGAGTCCAATGAAAACTTGACATGCAAGACAAAAATTTGGTTTAAATTTTTTCCCCTATAATTTTTTACAAGATATGAGGAGCCGCAGAACAAAAGGTGCTTTTTCGCATTTCTCGAAAAATTATTTTCTTGGTATTTTTATAATATTTAGGTTGAAATCTTGTAGAAACAATCAAGTTAGCATTATTAATTTTTTTTTTAAAGTAAATGGGTTCTAAAAAATTGATGCTTAACAAAAGGTGCTTTTTTAATATATTAGCTCAGGTTGAACCACATTCAGTCAAAATTTTATCGTCATATATGTGTATTCGCATTATACAATGTACTTTTATCTTCTACTAACAAAACGTGCTTTTTAACTTTTTTTTTTACAAAAGGTGTTTTTTTACTTTTTTTTCCTTAACAAAAGGTGCTTTTTTGCTTTCTTTTTTGCAAAAGGTGCTTTTTCCGAAATAAAAATGGATTTATATCAAACATCCTTAACATTTAATGAGATGACTTATGACAGTTAGATGCATCTATAGATAAGTAAAAAACTTAGCATTTCCAAGTTCTGGCAGTTTTTTAAAGGGGCGAAAAAAAAATAAATCTCGATTTCCCAAAAAATTTAAATGAGCAAAAAAGCACCTTTTGCTGTGCGGCTCCTCATATATTACATTATTATAATTGCTTTTCGCATAATAAAAAAGAATATATCGCTTTTGACTATTTCCATTTAGTGCTAGCGCCAAATAATAATAACAAAAAAGTTAACATCGCGGTATTCTAGCAGTTATATAACTTAACATTGTGTGTTAAAAAAAAATTATTTTTCAACAGCTCTGCCGTTTTCAAATAATTTTTGTTTTATTTCATTTAAATTTTTTAAAACAATTCTAATTAAGTGCCACAAACATTGCAACGTCAGCAAGAGACATGACAAATCATGTTAATAGTGTTAATGTCTCAAAGAAAATAGACTATTTTCCTTCCCTCCTAAACATACAAAACTAAAACTGCATATCTGCTAAATAAATATTTCTTTCAAATGGCATATTTAAAGTTTAATTTCACTTCAGTAAATGAAATAAAAAAAATTAATGTGACATTAACACGTTGCTCTACAAAAAAAATAAAATTTAACAAGGAACATTATTTCTGCATTGATGTTTTCTTACAAAAAATAAAATAGACTTAATAAAAGATTTATGACCATATAATGGGTGTTTTTTATTGAGGTATAGAACTTTAAGTTGGCATCACTTTTTTAACTGGCGGCCATTTTGTCAGCTGTCAAGTGATTAATATTTAGTTTGGTTTGCCATTTCATCATGAACAGGTTGACAAAAGAACAACGCTTGCAAATCGTGCAAATTTATTTCGAAAATAATGGTTCAGTTCGCGAAGTTTACCGCAAGCTCCGTCCATTTTATGGTCGACATAATCGTCCATCAGAGCAATTAATTCGGTTAACCATGGATCGTTTTCGCACTACGTTTACTCTATGTGATAATACGCATCCGCAGAGACGTCGAACAGTGCGCACCGAAGAAACAATTGCCGCTGTAGAGCAAAATGTTGAAGAGGACCCGAATGAATCGATTCGCCACCGTGCACAGCAATTGGAGCTTTGTCCATCAACTTTATGGAAGATTTTGAATGTGGATGAGTTGTGGTTCCAACAAGACGGCGCTACATGCCACACAGCGCACGTAACAATCGATTTATTGAAGGAAACATTCGATGAGCGCATAATTTCGCGGAATGGACCTGTCAATTGGCCACCAAGATCGTGTGATTTGACACCATTGGATTATTTTCTTTGGGGATATGTGAAGTCGCTCGTCTACGCCAACAAACCAGAAACGTTAGGGGACTTGGAAGCCAACATTCGTGGCGTTATTGCCAACATACGGCCCCATATGCTCGAAAAAGTGGTTGAAAATTGGACCTGTAGAATTGGCTTTATTCGAGCCAGCCGCGGCGGCCACATGCCCGAAATCATATTTAAACATTAATGGCACAAAATTATCCTTCCAATAAAGCCAAATTGATGGACATTAAAACGATTTTCTTGTGTTTTATTTCAATTCGAAGTTCTATACCTCTAAAAAAACACCCTGTATGTACATATATACGAGTATTTTAAATGTGAAATAAAAAGAAAAGTGTTAAGTGCAATTGCTGGAGGAAACATTTCCCCTTAAGTTGCAAGTTCACTTTATTTCTTTAAATAAGTGTTAATTTTTCGCCAACACTTGTTAATGTGTTAAAGACTCTGTATTCTCTGTACATTTCTGCTGGCAAGTTTGTTGTTTCTTTAATTGGTTTTGTTTTTTGAAAATGTGTGGTGTGTGTGCATTTTCTTACTTACCCGCAATTTGCAATGTGGCATGTCTGCTAACGGCTTTGCCGACATGATTTTTGGCCACACACCAATAGACACCGCTGTCTTGTTCCTTTTTGCTTTGCATGGTGCGATAGAAGAATAGGGCACCATCTTTGAATAAAACGCGATGTGTCTTTTTGTCATTCGTATTTACCGGTTCGCCGTCCTAAAAGAAAATGAAAGAAATGGGAAATATGTATGTAGTTGAAGAAAGTGAAAATTTTTGAAATTGAATTCTTTATTAAGTTTATATATATTTTTTCTTCCATTGCTTTTGCTATTATTACAAATATTTTAGCTTGTTTATGTGAGGCATTGATGCTGGAATTGAACATCAACGTCTTACGGAAACAGGCTGCTAGTTTCCATAACGCTAAAAGCCACTAATTGCTTTCGAGTGTGCTTGTAGAAATAAAAGCTCTTCCAATAGAAACTTCCGAGCTTTAACAATCTTAATGGCAGCCATTTCGTTGAAGCTCCATCAGCCATATTGAAAGTGATTTATTTTGTTTATTTTGCCTCATCAGCAGGGAGGGATATGGCGTTCTACAAAACGTGTAAATAATTATGTAGGAATTATGGGAATTATGTAGTTAAGGAAAGTGAAAATATTGTTATACGTTTCATAGCTTATTTATATAAGTTGTTGGTGATAAAAATTTATTAAAAAAACTGCTACGTCTAACGTCAACGTCTTATAGAACGTCTTATAGAAAGGGCTGTTAGTTTCCATAATTCTAAAAGCAAAAAAAAACAGCTTTCGAGTAAAAGCTCTTCCCATAGGAACTTCCGAACTTTGGTAGCTGAAGCGACATCTGTTTTATTGAAAGTCATATAGTTCGACTTTTTTGGCTCATCAGCAAGGATTACTATAGCGTCCAACATGTGCAAATAATAGAATTGTTTGACCAGAATGCGTGTTTAAGTCCAGGAAAAGTTTCGAGATCTTTGCTTACACAGAAAAAAATATTCCTGCTATAAACAACTTCAATTGAAAATAAAACCAAAAATCAATTAAAAATGTATTTAAGTCAATTATAGTTTTGTTTAAAAATAAAATATTTTTGCAATACACAACTTTAATTGAAAATAAAACTAAAATTCAATTAAAATAGTATTTAAATTAATTACACATTTGCTTAAAATTTTAATTAATTACAAAGTTTAATTGTTTTAATATCATTTTTAATTGAATTTTGGTTTCATTTTCAATCAAAGTTTTTATTGCAGGAATATTTTTTGTTCTGTGTAGGTGCACATATTTATTAAATGAAAACGTATCTGTTGTTGTTAAGCAGGTGCAGCGTCACCGGAAAGTTCCCTGAGTTCAAAAGACGATAGAGGTGAAGCCTTTCGGGGTGGAACTTCGAGGTATCACCAGATGCTTGTCTCTGTTACCACGGGTGCCAGTTGCCCCACAGTACGGCTGCTATAGGAGTTTGGGTGTATGTAGCGGTCGTCAATATCCTTTGCTAAAAGTTGGAGTTCGTCCCACACCACGGGGTCAAAGGGATGATTTTGAACAGTGTGGAGTAGGCACTGGATATTTGGCGGTGCCGGAAATGGTAAGGTATTCTCTTGGAGACCTCGCGGTGAGTGTCAGCAACTACACTCGTGGCGTGAGAACTTGGTGAATTGTACGTGGTGGCTGTTGGTTGCCACTTAAATCGCTGGGAGCATAGTCTTTCTAGTGTTAGACCAACCAACCAAAGATTGGTCAGCCAGACACTATTCTAGGTGCTGTTGCCATACAACAGATAGTTCTATTTTGACGAAGTCATTTCGGCAAAGAGTTAAGATATATAGCTCTGAGTACCTCAGCAAGGTATTTGACGTAGTAGAGGGATAACTACTATGATCGAAGATTGCAACCTATGTGTTCCTCATAAGTCACATGGTGCTTTCTAAGGGTGTATGGGGGCGATGGTTGGCTACTTACCTATACCCGGCGTTTAGACCATCGTGAGATAAGGCAGTAATGGCGGGTGCTCACATTAGTCTGAAACATATTTGTTACGGTTGCCTTAATCCTCCATAAATTTCAGTCCACTGTTTCAATAAACAATAAACCAGATGGAATAAGAAGAATATTTTTTTTTTTTTTAGGTAGGACCAGCACTCAGGGGATAACCCCTACTCATGCAATGCATTGTGCTAGAACTAGGAAAATAGGTTTTGGAGAGGAGGATAGAGGGAGTAGTATCTGTGGACATTCGATTTAAACTTTCCCACGTTGAAAGTGACAGGAAACACTTCCGCAGGTAGATTATTCCACATACGAATAGTACGGCTAAAAAAGGAATTCTCTCTGTAATGCGTAGTGCGATTTATTGGCCAATCGACCACAAAAGGATGTGCCCTGAATGAAGCTCGTGTTGTGCGTAAAAATGTACGGGTTTCAGGAACAAGTTCCCTAATTTCATTAGAACACATTCCATTGTAGTAGCGATAGAACAAGGAAATGCACCCCACATTGCGTCGATGCTCCAATGAGTCAATAGAGTTGGATACCCTACTGTCACCAATGAGCTTCTTCGCCCTCTCCTGTACGTGGTCGAGCAACTCCAAAATAGACTTTGAAGCGCCGGCCCATACATGAGAGTTGTATTCCATCTTCGGTCGGATATAAGAATATCTGCCATCGCCGCAGTAGAATCCGAAGCAATCGATTTGACTTCGCTTACAAGGACTCTGTTTTTTGTATCGTGACTTGAGTTTGCACTCACATCAAATTCTATTGAACAATAAGCAACTGTGTGTGTTTTTTTAGAGGTATAGAACTTCGAATTGAAATAAAACACAAGAAAATCGTTTTAATGTCCATCAATTTGGCTTTATTGGAAGGATAATTTTATGCCATTAATGTTTAAATATGATTTCGGGCATGTGGCCGCCGCGGCTGGCTCGAATAAAGCCAATTCTACAGGTCCAATTTTCAACCACTTTTTCGAGCATATGGGGCCGTATGTTGGCAATAACGCCACGAATGTTGGCTTCCAAGTCCCCTAACGTTTCTGGTTTGTTGGCGTAGACGAGCGACTTCACATATCCCCAAAGAAAATAATCCAATGGTGTCAAATCACACGATCTTGGTGGCCAATTGACAGGTCCATTCCGCGAAATTATGCGCTCATCGAATGTTTCCTTCAATAAATCGATTGTGACGTGCGCTGTGTGGCATGTAGCGCCGTCTTGTTGGAACCACAACTCATCCACATTCAAAATCTTCAAAATCTTCCATAAAGTTGATGGACAAAGCTCCAATTGCTGTGCACGGTGGCGAATCAATTCATTCGGGTCCTCTTCAACACTTTGCTCTACAGCGGCAATTGTTTCTTCTTTGTGCACTGTTCGACGTCTCTGCGGATGCGTATTATCACATAGAGTAAACGTAGTGCGAAAACGATCCATGGTTAACCGAATTAATTGCTCTGATGGACGATTATGTCGACCATAAAATGGACGGAGCTTGCGGTAAACTTCGCGAACTGAACCATTATTTTCGAAATAAATTTGCACGATTTGCAAGCGTTGTTCTTTTGTCAACCTGTTCATGATGAAATGGCAAACCAAACTAAATATTAATCACTTGACAGCTGACAAAATGGCCGCCAGTTAAAAAAGTGATGCCAACTTAAAGTTCTATACCTCAATAAAAAACACCCTATAGAAGTAAACGACCATATTAAACGATCTGTGTTTGCAGAATGGGCCTGGAAACTGGAACTAATTTTCATCGAAAAATTTCCCTCAGTGATAAGGCCCATTTCGGGATGAATGGGTACGTCAACAAGAAAAAAACATGGTGAACTTGGGCCGATACCCATTCACATGCGATTCACAAGCTTTTTTTTATTTATTCCGAAAATGCCATTATTTAATGTGGAATCGTCCTACCAAATGAAAACTGCCAATAAGTATTTTTTTTCTACAAAACTATGGCTAAGCTATTTTCCTTCCCTACTACAGTGGTTTCCGCTTAATTGATCTTCCTTTTTATAGTTCATAAAGCTTGTAGTGAAGTTAGTGAACTAATTAACGAAAAATCACATAAATGATTTGTTAATTGCATTACAAATTAGGCCTTTTTGAAAAAAAAGCAATTAAGGGAAAATTACTGTACATACTTCCTAAGTTAAGTTACTCTTTTAATATTTAATTTTCTAAAAGCTTAAACTACTTAACTTACCTTAAACCATTCAATGGTCGGTTCCGGTTTGCCCTCAACTTTGCAATTCAATGTGGCCGGTTCATTTTTCTTCACCACCAGATCTGTGGGATGTTCAATAATACGGGGTGATTGATATTGAGCTAAAAAAGAAAAACAAAATAAATCAATTAAATGTTTAAAATATTTTCCTCAATATTTTCACACAATATATTTGAAAAAAAAAATTAACTAAGTGTTTTTTTTTGTTATTGGCTGCGATATTTTTGAAGCATGATTATCAGCAATTAAATTAAATTACTTTTAATAATATGAAAATATGTTGGCCAAAAAAATATATGTACATATATATAAAAAAACAAATAAGTCGAGTACTGCAGTGCATATACATTTAATTGAATATAAGCGTCAAAAATATTAGCTAAAGTACTGCAAAATATTTTATAAATATTTTTTTTTGCTGCACACAGATACGAACGAATTAATGTTAGAGATTTTATGCACATCAGCATAACCCAAATAGTATGCAAATATTTAAGCTCATTAAAAATGACAATCACGTTTTTGCGACGACAACGATAATGCAACAAAAAAAAAATACACTCGTATATACATACACAGATACATTGTATGTTGTTTTTTAAATGGCGATATCAGCTAGATAAAGGGTGATTTTTCTTAGATGTTGATATTGGGGAGTACTTCTTTAGTAATGCTATTTTTCTCCAGCGAAAAAAGAATTCGAGACTTACAACATTTTATTTGTGACTTATTTTGCTTTGGTAATAGTTTCCAATGAATTGGGACTTAAAACAAATACAACATTCTAATAATAAATCATTAAATATAAAAAATTTTATAAATTTTAACGAGTTAAGGATATGAATTTAGTCCGGCGACTAGAAATGAAATAATCCTCAATATTAGGGAATTATTTCTTACGCCTAGTTCCCACAATGCAAGCAAGCATCTTCTCAAGAAAACCTATTTGAAAACCAATAACATTTTTGAGAGATTCCAATAAAAGTTTTCTTCACTAGTCTCTTGTATTGTGGAAACTAGTTTAAATATTAGCCTAGGGAAACCCCCCCCCCCCCGCCCTCCAACACTACTTAAGTTTCAACGATACTGCAACGTTTTTACCTTTTAAAAAGGTCAGTTTTGCAGATTTAGCTAAGAGCAATTCTTGTCACATCTGTGCCCCGTTTCGTTAACGAATCTTAGAACTTTTCAAGTCGAAAAATTTTTTAACATCTGATGAGGAAAAAAGAAACTATAAGCCTGTTCGTAAATGCATCACTGTTGTGCATGATATAAGCAAACGTTAATTTAAAAAGCAATATAAATTAGCTGATGATCTGTTTTAGTAATAACCACGTTTGTTTATGCGCAGGTAGCGCAGTGAAGTAATTTAGAACATTTAAATTTTTATTTTTATTTATTTGAAAACTGCTCTCAAATTGCTGAAACGATATACGGAACACCTTGTTTTACTCATTGGTGACATTAAGAGCTTTTAAATACACAATGTTAAATTATTCATTGCTGGCTTACCACAATGTTACATTTTCGGTGTTACTTAAAAAAGACTCTACTTGATTGAATGTTTTAAGTCTGCATGGTTTTACTTACAATAAAGCTTCCAGAATATTGTAAATATTATATAATAACATTCAAAAATCCTCTCAATTTTTAGCTTTCGCTCACGATATTAGTTCGTATTACAAGTCGTTATTGTTGGTTTGTATGTACATATATACATTGACAATAGAACATTATTGTAGGAGCATTAAAGTGGTTGTTGTTGTTTCTGTCTCTAGTTTGCATTGGCCTATAAGTTTGTGTGGTTGTATATTTCTTAACACACAAAGTTATAACAGTATAGTTGTTGTTATGTTTTGAATATTAACTTCCAAATAATTATATATACAATGTTAAATTATTCTTAAATGGAATACCACGATGTTACATTTCAGCTTATGCATTTTTGTACTTAACATAAAGTTTCCAGGATAACGTTAACGTTAACAAAAAAAATTAATTATGATCAGAAGCCTGTAAATTTTTAGCTTTCGGTGACGTTATAAGTTTGCGTTACAAATCGTTTTTGTTGGTTTGTGTGTGTATGTGTTCTTTGACAATAAATTGTCATCATAGCAGCATTACCCAATTGGCCATATGTTTCAGACAACCTAAACGATGGGTGCAATACAATAGTAAATAGTGGAAGACATATTGACGACAGCTCAAATAAATCGTTGACGAAATTTTCGTACAAATGGCCATGAAATCATGCAAGACCACACAAGCGAAAATGTCCACCACTATATTGATAGTCGTTCACTAAATGATAGGTGTGAGTTCTGGAGCGATAGAACAGACTTTACTTAATATTTTTAACACACAAATTTATTTATTTTTTGCTAACTTGTTTTTTTCGTTTCATTTAAATTATTGACAAGAGGCCCACATATTCATTTGTGTAATTAGAGACAAAATACACGACTTGTCATCCAGATCGTTATCAACAAAGTCAAAAGTGTTTAATTGAGGATAACATGTAAGACATTGTCACTCAGTTTGCCGTAAACGACCATTCCCTTTAAGTTAACGACTAGAAAACTAAATAAAAGAGCATAAGTCGTGAAAGAATCATAGATGAAAATGTCGTGCAATGCAATCTAACCAACTGGTTGTAGTTGCCATTGCTTGTATCTTTCATCTGCATCGACTTGTGTGTTTGTGTGGTTGTATATTTCTTAAAAAGCAGATGTATGTGTATGTAAAATAATTTTTTTTAACAAACTCAACCCGCAAAGCGATTAGCTTGTTTGCACAAAACACCCAGAGCTTACGGCGGGAATCGAACCCACGACCTCTGGTGTGAGAGGCCAGCATCACTACCACTCAGCCACAGGGGCAGCCTGTTGCTGTTATATTTTGAGTGTTTACTTCAACCTCGTCTTGTAGCTAAAAATATATTCGGCGCCCTATGCTCTAAACGGGAGTTAAAGGAACTTATATATATATATATATATATCGTGCCATAACCGCCAGAAAAGCTTAAGCAACATAATTTTCTAACGTAATTTTTTGATAAAAATTGATAATGTGCGATCGTAAATAGTAGATTTTCTTCAAAAAAAAAAGATGTCCAAAAAATGTGTCGCTTGAGCTATTTCAGCGGTTATGGCTCGATATATAATAATAATATCTGGATTATTCTTCTTTTTTTTTTTTTTTTTTTTTTTTTTTTTTTTTAAAGAGAAGTAACACTCAGGCAATTAATGCCTACTACTATTACTAGGTGTTACCTTCTTTTAGGAAAGGGATAGTGAGAGAGAAGACAGGTGGTGAAGGAGGAGATAGAGGAAAGCTTCATTCTTTTACAACTCTGCTTTTTCGCACGTTTTTTTTTTTTTTAATAATGCAGTGTTGCAGCGCCTCTCTGATGTTAAATGAGGCGTATTAATTTTTTGAAGCTGTGTCTTGTAGCCATTTTATTGATTATTTTACTTCGCCAATGGTTCTGCTACACAACGAAGGAGGGCGCTCCGATGTTACATTAGGATTAGCATCCGCTGAAGTCGGTATAGTTCAGTGACCAGTGACTATGCCTTCATCACTTGAACTTTCCTACAACAACTGACACAAAGGGACACTAATGCACATCAGAAAAATGCGTGGTGTTGTTATTTAATGACTGTCGGATACAGGGATTGAACCCAGGACCTTCGGTTTTGTAGTCAACGTGCTAACTACTTCAGCCAACGCTACCCTCTAAGGATTACTTTTGATTCTTTTTCATTATTTATTAAGAATCAAAAGTAATCTTTGAAAGTAGTCGGATTACTTTTTGATTACTTTTGATTCTTTTTGACTATTTTTAGTAATTTTAAGTAATTCAGATTACTTTTCGATTATTAGTAATCGTAATCAATTATTTACCAGCAATTCTTTTGAAGGCAATTATATAATCATTACAATTCTTTTTAAAATGTAATCTAATTGATTCCTAATCGTAATCGAAATTTAACAGCTCTGTTTTCAAGCTTGTTCTTTTGTTAAGAAACTTCGTGTAAACACGTGATGATTAATTACACCGTGCAAAAAACCTTTAATTTTTTTTAATAGTAAAGTAGACGGTATTTCATGTACCTGATGACTCGCACAGACCGTAAATTGATAGACCTTGGGACAGAGTATTGAGCATAATAAATAGAGCATGTAAATAGTAATTCCTTAATATAAAAAGGGCCTAAATCTTTATATTTTTGCAATTGAGTTTTTTGTATATTTCGATAGATGAATTTATAATTTATCGAAAAATGCAAAAATCTGGATCAAAAAAAATATTGCGTAAGGGCATTTCCATATTAAGGTAACGATATAGTACTTGTAGTAAAAATTTTACGTATACTGTATTACAGCTCAATTTTCATTATAAACTTTTTTTAGGGTTCCATACATCAAAGGTAAACAGGAACCCTATAGTTTTCCCTACATTGCCCGTGTGTCTGTCTGGTCATCTGTCCGTCACAGGCTGTTTTCTCCAGAACCTGAAGAGCTAAGGACCAGCAATTTTCACAGAATATGTAAAACTTTTTTTTGGCAGCTACCACAACAAATACATGGTAATCAATAGTTAAAAGGGTGTTCTAAAGCGAGCAACGAAAATTGTTAAAATCCTAGTGTTATATAGATACAGTTTTTTATAGACACATGAAATTTTCAGAGTTAGCGTATTTTATGCGGGCTACACTAATTCACACAGAAATTAAAAAAAAATTAAATATAAAGGGTATTCTATCAGTTAGTCTTATCAGTTTTTGTTATGTTATTTTAACAAGTAGCTATATCTTCGAAAACGTAAGAGGCAATCTCTTGAAATTTTCCAAAATGGTAAAACTATTCCAAAATAAAAAATCGCTAAAAGCAAAAAATCGCCATAAACCGAAAAGATTTGCAAACCGAAAAAAGCTCCAAAATTAAAAAAATTGGCAAATCTAAAATAAATCGCAAAAACCAAAAAAAAATCGCCATAAACGAAAAAAACGCTATAACTAAAACAAAATCGACAAAAAGAAAAAATCGCCAAACACAGAAAATAACGGCAAAACTAAAAAAAAATTACAACAAAAAATCGCCACAACGAAAAAAGTGCCAAGACTTAATGAGAAAAAATCGCTAAGACTTAATAAAGTGCCAATAACCGTAAAAAATTTCCAAAATGAAAAAACGCGCCGAAACTAAATCAATTCAATAAAGTGCGACTTTGACTCGCGCACGAAGGGTTCCATACATTTTGGCGATTTTTTTCATTTTGGCGATTTTTTAATTTTGGCGATTTTTTTAATTTTCGCAATTTTTTTAATTTTGTCGATTTTTCCGTTTTTTCGAGTTTATCTTCGATTTAGAATTTTTTTCAATTTAGCGCTTTTTTTTCGTTTTGGCAATTTTTTTTTCATTTTGGCGATTTTTTTCATTCTGGGGATTTTTTTCATTTCGGCGATTTTTTTCATTTGGGTGATTTTTTTAGTTTTGGCGATTTTCCCGGTTTTTCGCGATTTATTTTTGTTTTAGATTTTTTTTTTAATTTGGCGTTTTTTTTCGTTTTTGCGATTTTTTTTTGTTTGTGGCGTTTTTTTCGGTTTGACGATTTTATTATTTTGGAATTTTTTTGTTTAACCGATTTTGAACATTTCTAGAGTTTGGCTCTTACGGTTTCCAAGATACAGCAAGTTGTCAAAATTACATAGTCAAAATTGCATTAACTGATGGAAAACCCTTTAATTTAAATTTTTTTAAATTTTAGTGTTAATTGTTGTAGTCTGTATAAAAATACACTAACCTTACAAATTTCCAGTGTATATACATACATACAATTGTATGTATATTACATGGGATTTTAACATTTTTCGTTGCTCGTTTTGGAACACCCTTTAACTAAAAAGTAATCGAAAAATTGCCAAAACGAAAAAAATCACCAAAACGAAAAAAAATACACGCCAAAACTAAAATAAATCGTCAAATCTGGAAAAAATCGCTAAAATTAAAAAGCGAAAAAATCGCCAACACGAAAAAGCGCTAAATTAAAAAAATCGCTAAAGTCTAAAAAAATTGCCAAAATCAGAAAAAAATTGCTAAAACGAATAAATCCTTATAGACCAAAAAAATCGCCAAGATTAAAAAAATCGCTGTAGTACAGCAGTTGAAAAATCTCTCATGTCTTGAAAGGTCTTATAAATGGTCTTGTGCAGGACATTAGTTCGTATGTAACAGTAAATTCTAATTATCTGGCCTTGTGGAATTAATACGCCTCGTTTCCTTAAGTATTTGTGATTTTCTTTATAAATTGTTCGAAAAGGACGAATCGTCCTGCAGAAAACTCTCAGCAAAAAAATATTACTCCCAACAAAAATTTTGCTCTGAAATAATGCGTGAATACAAGATAAGAGTAGAAGCTGCTGCTGACTCTTAGAAATTATAATAAATTTCAGAGATTTTTGATTTTTTAGAAGGCAAGTCGCTATGCTTTTAAAACTGCTAAGGGACAACTATTTTAACGCTAGCCGACATTTGTAGTTTCTAGCCAGCATATGTTCATCAAAAAGCGAAATCGGTTGCCCTAACCTTCTTTAACATGGGGAGATAGTTGGCACTTATTTTTTATTTACAAAGTTCGAAAGTAAAATTGGAATATCCAAAAGCTATATTCAACCGATTAACCCTGCTGTAGCGTGTCTACATACGATATCGATAGAAATTGAAAAATATTTTCATATGGACTCCATTGAAATATTTTGAAATTTCGTTTGATATGGAATGTGATAGTATAAACGAGAAGGATGTGAAGAAGGTCCTTTCTATCCTTCTTTCTAACCCAGTTATTACAACCGATAGCAATTGCATCCAGATTAGCTTGTTCCTAAGGTACTGGCCACCTGCTAAACCCAATCGAATTCAGAGTGAAATACGCAAGAATTAAGGCAATTAAACTTAGAAAAGCAAGCGACGGCAAAAATCAAATTTAAATTATTTCAATGAAGCAAATCATCTGCAGAACTCCTCCTCTGGAACCTTAAAATTACTTACCTTTCCACTTGTAAGTAAGCAAATATATCTTTCAGGTTTGATGATGGTCTGTCTGTCTGTCGCTCTCGCTTATTGTCTACTTAAGCATTCTATGGCAATCGCCAAAGACAACCAACGATAATAATGTTGACGATGACAATGATGGTTGTTGGTTGTTGTTAAATGCAAGTTGAGACATTGTAGTTGATGTTTCTTTTTATGTTGTTGTGCTCCTTAATGTTGGTTGGTTGGTTGGTTGGTTGGTTGTTAAACAGACAAACTACGTTAAACGTTAAATGTTAAGAATGTTGTTGACTTCTTTTTTCTGACTAAAGAACTGACTAACTGACTGACTAACTGACTTGACTTGACTGGCTGGCTGGCTGTTTAGCTAAACCAACTCGACTTACATGTCTATTTCTAAGTCCTGGCAATCATGCATCTGTTTGTAGCCAAATGTCCTTACTTTTTTTTAAATATGCCTGCGCCTCTGTTGTATGTTTGTATGTCGTACGTAAGTATATGCGTATTTAAATGTTGCTCATGTTGTCGTTTGTTGAAGTTTTTCTGTCATTTTATGCTTGCTTTTGTGTACGAGTATGTAAAATTTTCAAATTAGCATATAAAAAAGTTTTTCATTTTATTATACATTACATATTTATTTTTTAGTTGTTTTTAGAAAAAGAACAAAAAAAAAAGATAACATTGCCAACACGGTAATTACAGTCCACACATACGCATATTAAATGACTAAATTACAACGCAAATAACAGAAACAACAACAACACCAACAACTTTTCTCCGATTCAACTTCAAAGCGCAACTGTTTGGTTCCTTGATGTCTAAGAGACGTTCATTTAACGTAGTTAGAGCTCAAATTTGTCAACTTGTAGGTGTTAGAAAGAATTTGTAGACAAGCTATAAAATACATATTGTAAATATCTGATTTTGTAAAATGATAGCAAATCATAAGTGTTAAGCAAATCTTACAATTCAATGGAAAAGAAAAAATTTAAACCAAAATAGAAATAAAAAGCTCAGTAACTTTAACAGAAAATATAAAAAAAAATTTATATTTCTGCTTCAGACCTTGCCTATAAATTAGATACTTTATAAAGGCGGTGCATCACTAAGCTGCTGAAAAAATCGCTTCTCTAGATACCGCGCTCTATCAGGAAGAAGCGATAAAAGAGAAGTTGTTCAAAGGACGTTCATTCTTGCATATATTATTACCAACTACTAAAATGTATGACTTTGAAGCTACATATGGCATTTCCACAAGAATGTCAACTATTTGTAGCGTGCGACACCAAGCAAATATGCTTGGTTTTTTTCTCAAAGAAAACGAAACTTTTTTTTAACTTCTTTCTATATTTGTGTAGGCCATTAGCAGTTCTGCGTTAGGTAAAATTTTAAGAAAAATCGACCAACGTTGTTCAGATATACAAGGTTAATCGCTTGCTGTCGCACGCGACATTAAAGTAGAATTTCTCGTAGAAATGCCCATATGTATGTAATTGCTTTATTAATTGAAATAATATATTGTTTAGTAGCTTTCATTTATAGTTTTATATATCGCTTAATAGGTTAAGTTAGGTTAAAAAGGATAGTGCTATACCGCACCCCCGCTCGGAGACCCAATTGGGTCCATTGTGATTCCCTTCTATTGCCCATTAAAACTAATATTTACCCCCTATTTGTATCCAAAAGTGACTCTATTATCCGTCATTAAGCCACTGAATTCCCATGATGAAGTCCCTGATGTCCTCTAGTTTATACTTCCCGATATCAGTAATGCTCTCATGGAAACATCTTCTTATCTATCTAAGCCTATGAGGTAATATGTTCAATGGTTTCTGGTTCCTCTTCCTTCCTTCCGCTAATCCTGCAGAAATCTTATATAGTTATAGTTTCACAAATGCTGGTGCTTGTTCGGACCGAGCAATGGTCTGTCAATGTCACGATTCGCATCGCCCATGTTCAGTAGCAGTTTGGATCTTTCTGAGTCAAGTTTTGGTCACATATCAATCGAGACTCTACAATCCTCCCTATCTCGCGAATAAGTATTGGTCCTGCTTTCTACCCAAGTAGCCTACTTACTTTCTAATTGGATCTACTCCCAACTTTCTGCAAAAGTCTTACCTAAAGCATATGTTTTTTTTTTAAATATCTAAAGCAAAACATTAATAGATCCTTTTAAAGCTTTATATCTTCAATAAGAGCTACCTAAAGGACCTTCGATGTAATGGACAAAAAAAAAGACATACGACCATGTCACAGAGTTCAATTCCGTTCGGAATTGGAATTGAAAAAACCTCAAAATGTCAAGCCCTAGCCGGAGCATACCTCAACATACCACCGCCTCCGACAGTCTTTAGACACCTGACAAATTTCCGTATTTAAGTTTTCTTTTTTAGACACCATCTCCTGCAAAACTGGGGTGGATTGAATTCCGATTCCGAACGGAATTGAACTCTGTGACATGGCCGATAATCCTAGATGCTTCTACCAGAATCAGTCTTTAGTTTAGGAAAAGTTAAATTTTATTAAATTTTTTTCTTTGAAACATTTTTATTGAGGAAGTGTTATTCCAAGTCATTGTCTGCTCGCTTTTGTCGGTTATTTTAAAATTCATTGTTTAATAAACTATATACATGACATTTTTGTGTATACTTTTTTTTTGTGTCATTACCAAGGTGTGTTTATTTATAAATTTAAACAAATTATACAATTATAATTATAAATATGATAATTTTGTTATTTATTTTGTTAGTAGTATAAGCACAAATTTTTATTAGTTTTAATGCTGTTGATTGTCACTGTCAAAGGCAATTCGACAGACGTGTATTTGTGTACTCGCATATACTCGTATAGTCAGGCATACTGAGTGATTATGTTGCTAAAATAATTTGCAATTATTGCTGGCTAGAATTAAAGGGTTTGCGCATAAGACCGCATTGAAGTTATAAAATCAAAAAAATACTTATACTAATATGCTTATATTACTGTGCTCATTCTACTATACCATAAACTACACTTATACGACTATATCTATACTACTTATACCACTACTTATACTACTATGCTAATATACACTTATACGACTATACCTATACTACTTATACCACTAATTATACTACTATACTATATACTACGCTTATACTACTATTCTTATTCAACTATACTTGTACTTATACTACAATACATATTCTACTATACTTATACTACTATAATTATACTACTATACCTATACTACTTTACTTATATCACAACTTATATTGCTATACTATATGCTACACTTATACTACTATACTTATACTACTCTAATTATACTACTATACTTATACTACTTTACTTATACTACTATACTTTTACTATTATACTTATACTACTATACTTATTACTACTTATACTATTATACTTAGACTACTATACTTATACTACTCTAATTATACTACTATACATATACGACTATACTTATACTACTATACTTATACTACTATACTTATACTACTATACTTATACTATTATACTTATAGTACTTTACTTATACTACTATACTTATTACTACTTATACTATTATACTTAGACTACTATACTTATACTACTCTAATTATACTACTATACATATACGACTATACTTATACTACTATACTTATACTACTATACTTATACTACTATACTTATACTATTATACTTATAGTACTTTACTTATACTACTATACTTATACTACTATACTTTTATTATTATACTTATACTACTATACTTATGCTACTTTACCTATACTCTTTTACTTATACTACTATACTATATACTAAACTTTTACTACTACAATTATACTACTATACTTATACTAGTATGCTCATAGTACTGTACTATATACTACTATACTTATACTACTGTACTTATACTACTATACTAATAACCTATTCTTATACTACTATACTTATATTACTACACTTATACTATTATACCTATACTACTATACTTATACTACTATACTTAAACTATTTTACTTTTACTACTATACTTATACTACTATACTTACACTACTACTCTTATACTACTATACTTATACTACTATACTTATACTACTATGCTTTACTACTATACTTATACTACTATACTTATACTACTATACTTACACTACTATACTTATACTACTATACTTATACTACTATACTTATACTACTATACTTATACTACTATACTTATACTACTATACTTATACTACTATACTTATACTACTATATTTATACTACTAAACTATATACTATAATTATTCTACTATACTTATGGTACTATGTTTATACTACTATATTTATGCTACTGTACTTATACTAATATACTTATATTAATACTTATGTTTCTATACTTATACTATAGTTATGAAGCATAAAATAATCTGTAACATACATTACGGCTGACTTAAGTACCAACTAATACACATATACTTATTTTAATTTTCATAACAACATATACTGTTTATTATTTCACGACCCTTTTATTAACAATATATATATATATATATATATATATATGTATGTATATAAACTATATTATATAGAATCATGATACTATTTTCATGTGTATAACAAAATGTAAGTAATTAATTTTATTTATCTTTTTTTTAAGAAAGCTTTGCCTTAATTAAATTTAAATATTATATGGACGTGTCCGTACGTATTATCTTTTTTTCTAAATATATTTTATCAATAAATTATTTTGAGTTTTGATGTCTTTAGATCATTTTTAATATTTTTCTAATCCACTAGACCATTTTATAACACACAAGTTTTAGCTATTTTTTAAATCCATTAAAATTTATCACCAGTTTGTCATTAAAATTTTCTAAGAAAATTGACATTTTTATTACTCACATATATTTTATTTTATTTCTTTCTTCGCTCAGGGTCTATTAGCAGAGAGAGAGTGTGGTGCTATTATCATGCTGATGACGTTATAGTACATCATCCTCCCCCTAAAAAGAAAATGCTGCTTTGTTTTCTTATGGGGGCTAATGTCTTCTTTCGTTTCATAGTTTACACTAAAATCATATGCGATCATCTGAAATGTAGCATTTTTCTATATTTGTCAGTTTAATGTAAAAAAAAAACGGAACCAATCATTTCATTTTGTCAAAATATTAACTTCAAGAATTTGATTTAAATGTCTGCCGGCACGGTTGTAAATTTAGAAAAAAAATTTTTTTTGTATTATAGAAAATATTTTAGATGGCTAAAGCGTGTTGGTATGTAGAGAAATAAATTCCTGCGGAGATAAGATTTACTGTGAAACATCAGTTTCTAATTTAAGCGATTTGCTTCAGCAATCAAGTGATTGATGAGAGCTTTAATAAATCAGTGTTAATGGCAAAATCAAAGAAATTGCTCAAAGACCAAAGCAAAGTATATCAAATAGGCAATTTGCTATTTATAATATAATATTTTCAAAAGACAGTGAAAAATATTTATAAGAAAATATTTATTATAATAATGGACACAGTTTTTGCTACAAAATATTTTTATTTGGTTTGGTACAATTTTCTGTATAAAATATTTCTAATGATTTTTTTTTTTTAATTTTTTGCTATCGATATATTTTTAATAAAATAGTTTGCTATTGACAAATTTTCTCTTTAATATTGATTTTGCTGTCGAAAAAATAGAAAAAGTTTGCTATTAATACATTTTCTATAAAGAAAATATTTGCTATTGTTAAATTTTCCTTAGAAAATTTTTGCTACTAACAAAATTTTTACAATAATTTTTTTTTGCTATTTTGCTATGGAATAAATATACAAAAAAAATATTTTGCTATTGTTATTAACTTATAAAAATTTTAATATATATTTGTAAGAAAAATTCTGCTATCGAAAATATTTTTTTAAATTCTTGCTATTGGCAAATTTCTTTGTTTGCTATTGACAGTTTTAATAAATCCTTTTTATATAACATTTTTATTTCATTAAAATTTATAAAATTCATTATTTTTATGAAACCTTTTTCCCACTTTTTTTACAATTTATAAATTTTCTAAGATCTCCGAGCCTTTTCTTTTATTTTTCTTGAATACAAAACATTTCAATTAAAAAGCTATCCCCAAACTCATATCTTTTTTTTTTCTTTGGAAAAATTGGTTCAACCGACAAATACTCATGCTGTAGAAATTAATAACAAATCTTTTGTGTTTGAGCAATTTTCTCTGGCTGTTCATAAAGAAGAAAATAACTTTTCTATATGTGGAAAAATTATCTACTGCATTTTATATACATATTTTTTTTTCTAATTTTAAAAGCATTTCAAAAGAAAAACTTCTGAAAATTCTCCTTAAGGGCTTATTTCTTTTCTTTTGTGGTATGGAGTCGGTGAAATATTGTAAATGAAAAAAAATTATGGAAATAATTTTTCAACACTTTGTCTATTTGCTACAAAGCGGTGTGAAGGAAAATTAGAAGACGAAAAAAAATAGCAAAAAAGAATGTGAAAAGATAATTACTATGGAATGCAAGGAGTTAGAAAGCTAGCAACATACATTCTTTATAATTTAACAGATCTGTAAAGGAAGGCTTTCATTAGAGAAAAAATTGTAAATGATCCCAACACTCACTATGTAACTAGAACAAATAATTCTTGCTGCCGAAAGAAAAACCGATTTCAGTGCAAAGATATGATAGAAGAAGTAAGTGAAGTATTAAATTAAATTTTATTAAATAGGCGTGTCTCCGCCTATTTTTTTAAAGGCAAGATTGTGTGTTTTTCAGAGCTCAGGGTGCGTGTTAAGTCTTGCAAAAATCGTTAAGGTAGTACCACTTAAAATGCAATAATAAATTTTTATGGGCGTGACTCCGCCCATTTTTTTGAAATTAAGAATTATGTCTATTTTAGAGCTTAAGGTGGGTGGCAAATTTTGTAAAAATCGGTAAAGTAGAACCACTTCAAATAATCTATTTAATTTAAATGGGCGTGACTCCGCCCATTTTTTTAAATGAAGGATTGTGTCTATTTTAGAGCTCAAGGTGTGTGGTAAGTTTCGTAAAAATAGGTTAAGTAGAACCGCGTGAAATATTATAATAAATTTTAATAGGCGTAACTCCGCCCATTTTTTCAACTTTAAAATTGTGTAATTACAAGAACCAAAGGTGTTTTATAGATTTTGCAGTAATTAAATAATTAGAATAACATAAAATTAAGCAAAAAAAATTGTGGGCATGGGCCCACCCACTTTTTTACAATGGGACCAATGCCTCTCAGACAAAAAAAGAATTTTTACAATCGTTTTAAAATGTACCGAGTTATGGAGTAACACAAAAAAAAAAAATAAAAATAGAGACGAATTGTTAACTTCCTTTTCCTTTTTTTCTGAAGTCGGTCTAAAAAAAGATATGTGTATGTGCCAATTAACATTTCATTCCTTTTAATTCCTTAATTGTTTCCTAATCACATCAGTACGTATAAGAATTTAATGCTTGTTGTTGTATACCATAATATATATAGACAGAAACCAATCCAAAGGAGAATAACAAAAAACATTTTCAAATAAAAGTTAAAATTAAAAGCAATCACTCCAAGGCAAACAACATACTCATGCTACCATTCAAACATTTAATCAGAAATGTTGCAAGTTTGTTGCTGGTAAGTGTTGAAAGAAATATTACAAATTATACACAACTTGATACTTCTAGCAAAATACGAAGTACGAATGAAAAAAAGTCAGACAATAAAAGAAAAATTATTTTCCCTATTTTTGGGAACTTGGAGAAAACAAGAGCCATTGTATACACAAATTTGCAACACTTATTACTTTTCCTAAAACAATGCTGGTAGTGTTGCATGAATGTACAAACGTACATACATATGTATAAACATCTGTGTGTAACTTTATGAGTGTGGAAATTAAGGTTTATGGTATCACTTTTAGAAAATCTGAATAATTTAAAAAAATTGTTTTAGAGCAAATACTATATCCATAACTGGGTTGTGTATAAGAAAAAACTTGCTGTAGTAATTTAAAATTTTTCTGTTAAAAAAACTGATGGAAGAAAGCTGCTCAACTTTAGTAGGGGTATTCAAATAAGAAACATTTTTTTCCAAAAAAACACCTCAGCGTTGACTAATTTTATATAAAAAAATTTTAAATTACAAAAAAAAAAATGCATAGAAAATTTGCCATTTAAATTTTTTTTTATAAAAAAGTTATTAATAAAATTTAATTAATATAATTTTTAAAATGAAAATATTTGCAAAAATATTTTGCTAATTATATGTCATTATATGTTTTTTCTACAAATAGTTTTTGCTATTGTCGAAAAATTTTTAATACTAAAAAATTTGCTACAGTGCTACAAAAAAAAACTCTTTCACACAAAAGTTTTTCCATCGACGAATATTTCTTAGACAACTTTCGTTATTAATAATAAAAAATTCTTGCTCTGAAAAAATCTCCATAAAAAAATTCTCTATCAAGAAATTTTCTTAAAAAACAAGAATTGTATCAACAATATATTTAAATAAAAACATCACAATATTTTTTTTTTGCTATTTTCAAACATTTAAGAAAATTTTTTTTTATATCGAAAAATTTTTTTTGTTGCTACAAAAAATATTCTATATAAAATTTCATGTAGAAAAAATTTTTTTTTCTATAAAAAATTTATTAATGTTATCTTTAGAAAATATTTTGCTATTGGCAAAACTTTGAAAAAAAAAATTTCTGTAGATATTTTTCTACCGAAAAAATTTCTTTTCTGTGCATATTTTTGCACGAACATTTTTTTTGCTTTCATTTAACATTTTTATTGAAAAACTTCTTAAATATTTTGTTTGCTATTTTCAAATATTAAAAAAAATATGTTGCTATTTTTAAAGGTATAAATAAAAGCAACTGATTATTTTCTTACGAAAAAATTTTACTACAAAAAATATTCTACACAGAACACTTTCTGTGGTGGAAAAATTTTCTTCTTTAAAAATTTTCACTGAAAAACTTCATAAGATGCTATTGCTATTTTTAAACCTTTAGGAAAATTTTTTTGCTATCGAAATATGTATATAAAGATAAAAACTTTTACTACTGATAAATTTTTTTATAAAAAACATTTTACTACATAAAAAATATTTTTCTTTATGAAATTTGCTATTGGGAAAATTTAAAAAAAATTTGTTGCTATCGATAAATGTAAACATAAAGGCTTTTGCTATTGATAAATTTTTTATAACTAAAGAAATTTTACTACATACATGTATTTTACTACATGCATAAGTACATTCCATGTATTTTTTTTTTTGAAAAAAATTTTTTTCTACAGAAAATGTATGAAAAAAAAATTTACTACAAAAAATATTCTATATAAAATTTCTTATAGAAAAATTTTTTTCTATAAAAAATTTACTGATGTTGTCTTTAGAAAATATTTCGCTTTTGGGAAAATTATGAAAAAAAAATTTTTTTCTGCAGATATTTTTAGCAAAAAAAAATATTTTTGCTCTCCTTAAATATTTTCATTTAAAAACTTCATAATTTTTTTTTGCTAATTTCAAACCTTTAAAAAATGTTTGCTATTAATATCGATCCATAAACGCTAAAAAAAACTTGATCGACTTGGACTTGGTTTTTTTTTTTTTGACGAAACGCTACTATTTACTATCGTAGATAATCGATTTTGGGCACGATATGTAAACATAAAAGCTTTTTTTCCGTACTACCGATAAATTTTTTATAAAAAAATTTTACTACATACATACTGAAAATATTCTAAATAAAAAAATTTTCTGTAGAATTTTTTTATTGAAAATGTTTTAATGTGGTCTAAAAAAACTATTTTGCTATTGCCAAATTAAAAAAAAAAATATTTTTCAGAAAAAAAATAGTTTGCTTTCATTTAAAATTTTCATTAAATCAACATTAAGTTTTACTGACAAATTTTCTATAAAAAAATTTTACTATAGATAATTTTAGTATAAAGTTTTTTTTGGATTCACGTATGGTTTCATTAAAATAATTTTTACTACTGACAAATTGCCTATAGAAAAATTTTGCCAACTTCTAAGTTTCTATAGAGAAATTTCTTTTAGAAAACTATTGTTATCCCATAACTTTTATTATAAAATGTTTGTTATCACAATAAAATAAAAAAAATACATATACTATATCAAGCAATATATTACACATAAATATTTCTGAACACGGAAAATATTGCTACAGAAAATATCCTTGCTACTGACAGAATTTCGTCTGAAAATTTTTGCTATTTGAAAATTTCTTTTAAAAAAAGTGTTGCTATCAAAAATACATTTATACAAAATTTTCGACAACTATTTGCTATTGACAAATATTTCACAAAAATATTTTATATAAAATTTTCTACATAACATTTTGTAAAAAATATTTTGGTTGCGTAAAATTTTCCATTAGCGAATTTTCTATAAGACACTTCTTGCTATTAACAAATATTCCATACATTTTGCTGTCGAAAATTTTGCTATTGAAAATTTCTTTTAATAGTAAATTTTTCGCCTAAAAGTTATGCTATTTTGCTATTCAAAAGTTTCAAGTAGCAAAGTTTTGCTATTTAAAAACTCTCTGTAGCAAAACTTTGCTATTTTGAAGTATTCCTTTGAAAAAATTTTACAGCTACCAATTTTTGTTATAAGCTAAATTTTTGTGCTACAGAAAGTTTTTCAATAAAAATTTTATCAAAAGATTGTTTTTACAAAATTGCATTGCACAAAAAATATCTATTGAAAATTTTTGCTACTGATAAATTTTCTTTTTAAAACTTTGCTATTTTGCAATTGACAAGTGTTTTGGCAGCAAAATTTTGCTATTTACAAGCATTCTAAAGAAAAGTTTTCATGCAACGAAATTTCGCTATGTACAAAATTTTTCCTTTTTAAAAAATTTTGAATTTCTTAAAGCATAATTTTTATTAGTTAACATATCAAATATTTCAAAATTTCTACAGAAACTTTATTTCTGTAGCTTTCCCAGTTATCATTCCTTATTCTGTCTTACTATTTACTTTGTTTTCTTCCAGCGAATGCATATTTTCTGACTGCCTGTTTGAATGCTAATAAGTGGAGTTTTTCTCTTCCACATGTTGGCAATTTAAAAATGAACTTTCTTTAAAACTACAATTTACTTAATTTGCCACAATTTTCTTGAAGAAAAATCTACGAAAGCAAAAAAATAAAAAAATACTAAAAATCAACTAAAATTACTTTATATATTAGTTGAGTTACTACAATAATCAGAAGTAATTTGCTGAAATTCTCTGCAATTTTACCAGAAGGAGTTCCTTTTTCTTGTATTTTGTTGCAATGCACAGTGAGAAGAGAATAAAGCCAAAAAAGAAAAGCATGTGTTAATAAGTAAGATATTTATTTATAATTGAGTCGCTACGGAGTACGAGTATATTTTAGGTGGAATAGTTCATTAATTTTGTGTGTCCTTGGAGTAGGGGGGGGGGGAGGAAGTGTGTGTTAAATTACATTTTCTTTTAAAATCAAAGAATTAAGTTACAATTTGTGCTTAATGAGGAATGAGAGAAATATTTCTTTTATTGCCTTTAATTAGCGAAATAGACGAGGAAAATAATTAAAAGTCATATTTTTGTAATGAATTTCATCTTCATGAATGTGTTTCGAAATTGTAAAATAAGATCATATATTGGACTTTCGATAAATTCATATCAATATTTTTAAAAAGTTGTATGCACCTTATAATTCTCATTTAATCATTGAGTTTATAACTGTATAAGGCTTCAAGTTTTGAAACCAATCTGTGAGCTCGACATGATGCCGTTCAAGCAAACGTACGAACATGCCTTCCTCCAAAGTAGCTAGATCCATGTTGCATAGTATCTGGCCTAATAATTAAAAAAATATTATATGTGACCCGGTCTATGAAAAGGTGGCTTATGACTCAAAAAACAACAAATATCGAGAAACTGACGGAATGCATTGTTTATCTTTAACAGCTGATTTATCTTTAACAGCTGATTTTGAGTCATAGGCCACCTTTTCAGAGACCGGGTCGCATATATACATCAACTTTTATTAGAAAAAGTTTCCAATTGCAAAAAAAGAATTATAACACTTGTAAAGGGTGTTTTTTTTTAGAGGTATAGTACTTCGAATTGAAATAAAACACAAGAAAATCGTTTTAATGTCCATCAATTTGGCTTTATTGGAAGGATAATTTTGTGCCATTAATGTTTAAATATGATTTCGGGCATGTGGCCGCCACGGCTGGCTCGAATAAAGCCAATTCGGCTTTTTTTAAAGCCAATTCGGCTGGCCCGAATAAAGCAAATTTGCACGATTTGCAAGCGTTGTTCTTTTGTCAACCTGTTCATGATGAAATGGCAAACCAAACTAAATATTAATCACTTGACAGCTGACAAAATGGCCGCCAGTTAAAAAAGTAATGCCAACTTAAAGTTCTATACCTCAATAAAAAACACCCTATATTATATAAATTCAAATATTCTACATAAAAAAAAAATTTTGCTATGGAAAATATCTTTGCTATTGGTAGAAATTCATGAAAATTTTTTTTGCTATTTTCAAAACTTCTCCATAAAATTTTTTCCCATCAAAGAGTTTATTCACTGGCAAATTTTTTATAAAGAGTTTCTGCTTATTAAAAAATATTCCATAAAAAAAATTATATACAATTTTCTTTGCTATTAGCAAAATTTCATAAAAATATGTATTGCTATTTTCTTCATAAAAAATGTTCATATCGAAAATTTTATTCATAAATTTTTCTATCACTGGCAAATTTTCTTTAAACCATTTTTTGCTATCAACAAATATTCCAGAAAAAAATATTATAGAAAATTTTCTTTGCTATTACATTAAAAATATTTTGCTATTTTCCAGCTTCTCCATAAAAAGTTTTTCTTATCGAAAATTTCTTTCATATATTTTTTACTAATTGTAAAATGTCTATAAACAATTTTCTGCTATCAACAGATTTTTGTATAAAAAGAATTATATAAAATTTTCCTTGCTATTATCTGAAATTCATTAAAATTTTTGTTTCTATTTTCAAATTTCTTTATAAAAAGTTTTTGCTATTGAAAACTGTATTCATAACGTTATTTACTATAAAAAGTTTACTATAAACAATTTTTCGATATCGCCAAATATTCCGTAAAAAAAACCTTATATAAAATTTTCTTTGCTATTGTATTAAAATTTTGTTGCTATTTTCAATTTTATCCTTATCCTTATCCTTTTCTTATCGAAAAATTTATTCATAATTTTTTTTATCACTGCAGAATTTTCTATAAACAATTTGGCTTCAACAAATATTCCATAATAAAATTTATATAAAATTTTCTTTGCTATTGTGTGAATTTCATTAAATTGCTATTAAATTTTCAAACTTCTCCATAAAAAACTTTTCCTATCAAAAATATTTTCATATATTTTTTTTTACAACTGGCAAAGTTTCTATAAAAGATTTCCTGACATCAACAAATATTCTATAACAAAATTTTTATAAAAAAGAATTCTATAAAAAATTTTCTATATAAAAAATTTCTCTTGAAAAGATTTTCAGTAGCAATTTTTTTTAGAAAATTTTGCCATTAAAAGTTTTTGTAGCAAAATTTCCTGCTATCAACAAATATTCTATAACAAAATTTTTATAAAAAAAATTTCTATAAAAAATTTCTGTATAAAATTTTGGTGTCGAAAAATTTGCTACTGAAAATTTTTGCTATTGATAAATTTTCTCTTCAAAATTTTGCTATAAAAGATTTTCAGTAGCAATTTTTTTGAGCAAATTTTGCTATTAAAAAGTTTCTGTAGCAAAATGTCCTGTTTATAAAAAATTTTCTATATAAAATTTTGGTGTCGAAAAATTTGCTATTGGAAATTTTTGCTATTGATAAATTTTCTCTTGAAAATTTTTCTATAAAAGATTTTCAGTAGCAACATTTTTCTATTGAAAACAGTTTCTGTAGCAAAATTTTGCTATTAAAAAATTTTCAGAAGTAAAATTTTGCTATTGGAAAAATTTTTTAAACAAAATTTTGCTATTGAATAACTTTCTATAGCAAAATTTTGCTAATGAAAAGCTTTCTGTAGCAAGATTTTGCTATTAAGAAAATATATGTAGCAAAATTTTGCTATTGAAAAATTTTTAGAAGGAAAATTTTGCTATCGACAAAAAATTTCTTTAGCAAAATTTTGCTATTGAACAAATATTCAGTTTTTCAAATTTGCTATTGAAAAACTGTTTGAAAAATTTTGCTATTAAAAAATATTCAGTAGCAAAATTTTGCTATCAAAAAAAATTTTTACCATTCAATATTTTTTTGAAATTTTTCTTGTGAATTTGTTGTCATAGAAAAACCGACAATAGCTAAAATGCGGCTCATTCTTGTGCTTTTTGGCAAACAACGGAAGGCAAGTGTGAAATACGACATAATTTTAGTTGAAAATCTATATTTGGCACCAAATAGTTACGATAAGTTAAGTTTTGTGAATAACAAATACTGCGTTTGTTGAATAATAATAGAACACCAAAGATCTTCGTGGTTTTATTTTAAAAGAAAGAACACCTTTGAGGAGATATTGCACAGTCTTTTTATTGCCTGCTACAGCTGAAAAAAAACTGTGTTAGCAGGTCCCAAGAAAATTCACTTTTGTAGTCATGAGCGCTGCATTTTGTATGACAGAAGTCTCGTTTAGTTCATGTTAAAATTAATTTAAGTGTTTAAGGTGTCTGAACAGTAACTTAAAGACTCCTATAAAATTACAATTTAATACATAAAATCGCTAAACATATTTTAATTATACGAGTAGTAATAAACAGATTTCAAAGAACAATAAAAAAAGTAATTTTTCCTCAAACTCAAATTAAGCCGCTGTGGCTGAATGGTAGCGGTGCTAGCCTCTCAGTCCAGAGGTCGTGGGTTCGATTCCCGCCATAGACCCTGGGTGTTTTCCGCAGACAAGCTAATCACTTCGCGGTTTGTTTGTTTTGTTAAAAAAAAATATTTAAGTGAAGTGGTACGTCTAATAAAAGGACTTCAAGCAATAACAGCTTTACTTTACCACAATCATACGATCTCGCTGTTATTGATTGCTTTAGAAGTTCTATCACATGATTCAAAGATTCTTTTACTATTATTTTTGCTTTGGGCGCCACCCACTTAACACCAATCATCAGTCCTAAAAGCAAAGATTTTATTATCATTAAACTCAATAAAACAATTCATTAAAAGGGCACCACAAATCGATTTAATTTTAATGGACTTTTGATAACCATTACTACAACTCAAACGTGTGGCATGGCATTCCTAACAAGTTTCGGAAATAACTCTGAACTCTTTTAAGCATATCAGTACTAAATAATTTGTGAGCATCCTTAGTCAAGAGTTCAATTAAAAAGATTTTCTATTTAACATTAAAATTTCAAAGAATAGCTAATCAAAGTTCCTTAAACTTTAAGTTTTAAATAAAAATCTATGACACAAACGATGCTTTTTAATAGAACTGATAATAGATACATTAAAAGTCTTAAATTTCGTTGTAAATTAATAACACTTAAAACTATCATTTGAAAAATTTATTTTATGTGATTTTTTTATTTCTTTAAAATATTTTTCTTTTTAATGGACTTTTTTCAATATAATTTTAATGATTTTATGTCTCCTTTTTATAGCTGTGTTTTTCTTATTGAAGTTATTTGAATTTTATTTTATTTCTATTACTTACACTGTGCAACAAAAGACGAATTTGTTTTCCAAGTCAAACACAAAATTATCTGATTCCAATATTAATTTGTACAACTTAAATTCTACAAATAAATTTGTGAATTCAAATGAAAAAATTGTTTACTGAAATTGAAGAAAAAATAAAACAAATAGCTAGTTGTTCCGTTCTGCTAGTGTTTGTCAGAATATTTACAATTAACTTTGGTGTTATTTGTTCATTAATAATTAGTACATGTAATTTGGCTTACAAAGCGATGAGAACTTTAGCTTAATCAAATCATAAATATAGAAAGAAATAAAGTGTCAACAATAATAATAATAACTAATTGTTTCGTAAAGTGTGAAATTTCCATATTGAATTCTTTTTTAAGAATCTTTCTAAATTTTTTCTGTGTTGCCCAGTGTTATAAATTTTTTTCCCTAAAGCTATTTCCTTTCCTTTGCTTTTACAGAAATAATCATTATATTTGAGCAATAAAATTAATATAAAAAAAATAATTTTTTATGACCATTGACCATAATTTCCCCTAACTCCAACCACTGTGCAACCAAAATACGCCTTGTGAAACAGGACGTATGGGAAATTTGCTGCAGGTTAAAATACGAATACAACTTAAATGAGAAGTTTTTTTTTAAATATTGTTTTGTTTGTGGATGTTAATGTCTTTTTTTTATAACTTTTTATTATTGAGAGATAAATAGGAAATAAATGATTAGAACAGCTAATATTTTGAATGGGAAATAAAAAAATATTCTTTTATGGAATTTTTTTATATGGTGGTTGTTTTCTAAAAATTTTAAATTATACAGAAAGACATGGATGTATTTAAATTAGTTTTAGTTTTATATAACTAGTTCTTATGTGTTATATTTATGGCAAATGATGGCAAATACAAATAAGTCCTGTCGCCAGTTGTTTACTGGCAGTTTTTCGGTTTCCCACCTTCTTTCAAAGGCTTTACATTTTGTCTATATAACAAACAAAATTTTTTAATAAATTATTCTGCATATAATTTTTAACTTTTTAGTTTTAATAAAAATGTCCATGCATTCGCATTTTCCTGTTGTTTTATTATTACGAGTATTATAATTTTTTTTTGAAGCGTTAAGCCTTTAGGATACGCAGGTGCTTGCTGTGCAAAAATAAAATCAGAAACAAAACACTCACGCAAAATCCTTTTCCATCATAAATTGAGAAATTAAAAAAAAAAAAAAAATTAAAAAAACCAGTACTAATAGTGCTTTATTCGGCTGTGTCAAATCTTATATACCCTACACCAAAGCACAGTGGGGCCAAAAGCCCTCTTTTTCGTTTGTCAATTCATATCTCCACATTACTACTACTGGCCTACAATAGGGCCACTAAATTTCATATCTTAGAACAAACTGTATGTTTCACCCAAATCTTGGTAGCTTAAAGGGAAGAGGGGATACTGGTACCCCAGTTCAGAACTGCAATAGTGAGACACGCTTAGTTCAACGTGGATAACTCTTAGAACAAACTGCATGTTCCATCAATGTTTTTGGTGTATAGGAGGATGCAGGGCAGATGGGTACCCATCACACAAAACGATTACTAATCCTTACTAATATTAAAAATGTGAACGTGAGTTAGTTAGTTTTGTTTGTATGCTACTCCTTCACGCCCAAAACCTCTTATTTCTTTCACCAAGGGCAAGCTACATTACCAGCGTCAAATATAGAATAGTTTTTAGCCGGTTCGCAACCGGTTTCTTTATATTTTGTACAGACTCTTCCGGAAAACACATTTTTGGCCTGGTAAGGGTAATTTTGGTTTCGGTTTTGATTGTTTAAGCAGTTTTAAAAACGGGTTTTATGTATTTTTTTAAAGTGCGAGCGGAGCCGCACGTAAGAGCTAGTGAATTAATACATAAAACCGATGCTTATCCCACAAAACAAGCAAAAATTCGTAATTTGCTTATTCACGCACGCTCTTTCTGAATGGCCTGCCATTGAATCACTTCGGATGCGAATTATTTAAAAATAGACTAAGAAAGTAAGCTAAAATCACATACGTTACTTTTTCAATCATTATTATATATAAATACAGCCAGTAGGCACGCGTGACTTAGGCGTGACTCACACGTGACTAAGGCGTGACTCATGCGTAAAAAATCCTAAAATTTTTACATTTCTAATAAAAGCACATAAAACAGTGGCAAAGAAACAACAGCAATGAAAGTGTTAGCAGAAGTCGATAAGTGCTTATTATTGGTGAAGTCAACGCTTGAGCCAACATAACTTCTGAGGTGCCAGGATGTGCTGTAAAATTTTTTTTATAAAATAGAGCTCATTTGTTCAACATTTAAAATAAAATAAAAATCTCTGCTTAATTCAGGCCAATTAATAACTTTCTTGCCCCTTAAGCTGAGAAAATTGTTTTGTTTTCTTTTGCAAAAAAAAAGAAAAGAAAGCTTTTTAACTAATAATTTGTATAACAAATTTAAGTTTAACACTTGACTTTAAGAAATACTTTAGCTGTGTTGTTTGTTTAATGTTTTGATGTATTCCTATTTCAAAATTACTTGAGCAAAGTTTTTAACTTTTTTTTGCTTATTTTGTCAGTTTTCTCCCACAGTGTTCAATTTTAAAGCTGGATACACCCATATTGTCCAAATAAAATTTTTGTCCGCAAAAATTTTTTTTCTTCTTCAAAGAAAGAGCAAATATTTTTTACGAACAACTCTCAGATTAAATTGGTTTAATTTTATATTTGGTCCGAACAGACTTGAGCTGACCATAGGTTAAAATTTTTCCCAAAAAATTGTATTGAGTTGCTCCATCGTATAAAAAAGTTTGCATATTCATTTTGTGCTCGTGAAATTAGATTGAGAGTGGCATTTGTTTTAAAAAAATATTCAATAAAAATTAAAAATAATATTAATATTAATATTAAAATATGTAAAATACGCCAATAATAAGTAAATTAACAGTTCTGCAGAAAACTCTCAGTAAAAAAATGTTGTCAGGACAAAAATTTTGTTCTTACAAAATGGGTGAATCCACCTTCAACGCGTCATTAAAAAGAACACCATTACCTATTTGAAATTTATTTTTTTAGAGATGTAGAATTTTATGCAATTGATGGTAATACTTTCTGTTTTCACTGTACTTAAACTTTTTTCATTAATCCATTAAATAACCGCCTTTGACCCCACTGTGCGATGTACGTATGGAGTATATACGAAACCTCTAGATTTTCTGGGAACTTCGGAAAACCGATTTCACAAATAGACAGACGGACATCGCTTATGCGACTTTCCCTATTCATAGGGACCCAGAATATATACAGGGCACTTAAGCATAAAATTCCGCGAGAAATTTCTCCCTTTTCCAATTAGAATTTTTTTGTTTTCCCTATCACTTGCCATTAGGTGGCATTGTTCACCGGGAAATTTTTTGTCGCTGAATTTTATTCATAATTGCCCTCATATATTTTATGGGGCTGCATATGAACTTTGTGTAACTTGCACACTGCATGATAAACTTAAATATACCCCTACAATTTTTGCTGAAGGGTATAATAATCTTTGGCAATAAAATCATTGATAACTATAGAATTATTGTTGGCCCATACACGACTGCAGCAAAATGGAAAAAAGCGTCAAAAATATCAGAAACAATTTTTTTTTGCTCTTTGAAATGATTGCAACAACGAGTAGCAAGCACATATTGCAGCAATGAGGCATGATGCGTGGCCCCTGATAATGATGACGATGACTCGGCAAGAATAGTGCAAGAAAAAAGTAACAACACACAGGCACACAACACACACAAAATCAAGCACAAAATTTATGTTCACTTCAGTGAGTAGAAAGAAGCGTAGAGTTGTGGAAAATTTGCATTTCAAGTCAAATGCGAGAATATGCAGCCACAGATTGATTTCAAATAAATAAATGTCTCGTTTCATATATGTACGTAATTTTTTTTTTTACTTTATTTTTATTCTCGTTGTGCCGGGGCCAGTGGAAAACGATGTAGACAATTTGTAAAATATGCCGCAGTAAGACGTGATTATGGCTGAATTTTAAATATTTATTACTTACTGGCGTTTGTTGGCTGCTTCTGTTTTAAAAGGTGGAATTTCAATAGGATTCAAATTTATTTGATTAAAATGATTTTCTTATATGAATACAATTTTACTGAATTAAAAGCTTTTTAATTGGATTTTTTTTTCTGAATCATCATACGGAAATTTTTTATTTGAAATTTAATAGCAGGCATATTTGAGAATATGCATAATATTCAATATAAACTTTATTTGATATATCCAAAACTTGACAAATTTGTTCAATCTTTATATTTTGAATATTCAAGAAATTTTTTGTAATTTTTACGAAAATTAACACAACCCAATTATTATAAAAGTATTGCGAATCACAACTAATACGAACATTTACTTAAAATGTTACACAGAGAAAAAAGTGCCCCATAGAATCAAGAAGATTTTCTCTATGAAACGTTTTTAGGCTAAGGGGTATCCCAGCAGAAAGAAGTGAAGATTTTTTCATAGAGATTCCTTATTGTTTTTATGTGGTAAATCTTATTAATTTTATCAAGAATAAAACCACATAAAATCAAGAAGAAATCTTGTTATTCACAACTTTTATACTCAATTTCCATTATTTTTGGCACCAAAAAAAAAACAATCCATAGAGAAAAACTTCTTGATTCTATTAGGTTTTCTTATAAATTGTAAACTATAGGGATTTCTTATTGATTTTATTAGGTTGCCTTCTTAATTTTTTTTAAAAGGTTTTCTTCTTGATTTTATTAGGTTACCTTATTGATTTTTTTCAATAAAGTTTTCTTCTTGATCTAAGTAGGTTCCTATATGAGTATGTGTTTATTATTATTGATTTTTTTTAATAAGGAAATCTGCTTGATTTTATGAGGTGTCTTGTTATTTCATATCTATAAATAGACATAGAGACAATTTTTTTCATGATCTTTTTAATTTTTGTATAAGAATCTTTGCACAATAATTTCAATGGTTATTCAGTAAGTTAGTTAAGAATATAACCTAATGCGTGTGTATGTATGTATGTATAAATAAATAACATCTACAACATACTACATACATACATACATACATATGTATATGGTATAGAATTCTAATGAAAATACATAAGTACAGATAATAAAGACGCAATTGTTGTTTCATTTTTTTATTGAAAAAATCAATAAGATAACCTCATAAAAACTACAAGATTTCTTCTTGTTTTTTTCAAAAAGGTTTTCTCTATGCAATTAATAAGATTTCCTTATTAAAAAAATCCATATAGATTTCTTATTAATTTTGTTCTATTTTATGAGGTATTTAGTAGGCACTTTTTTCTCTGTGTGAATGGTAATACCAATCTATAAGTTGAGTTGACAATCAATGAGAAAAAAATTTGTAAACCACCGCTTTTTGGGAACCGCTGACCAGCTGCAGTTGTTACATAACTTTCCATTTGCTAAATTCTTAACAATTATATACCTTGTTAAAAAACTACATAGTTAGTATTAAATGACATTTGATACCTCACTCAGTTCTGTTAAACGAAGTAATTTTAACCCTTTTGTGCAAAATGACTAAAGTTTTTGCCTTTCAAAAGGATGCAATTGACATCAACTCCCATTATAGAGCTAAAGCAGGTGGTAAAACATAATAAACTTCTAGTTCATGCCTTTGGTGTATACACTTGTCAAAAGGTCGATCAATAAAATTATATAAAACCGTTTAAGGCAAACAAATATGTTTAGCAAATTGTCAGCAAACGCGACAAATGCTTAGTACAGACAGTGGAAGGGGGGGGGGAGCAAAGTAGTCTCATGATTGATGCATTCTGTTGCACAATACTGCATAATTATAATAAAATCAATGTGAGACATTTAACAAAAAAATGCTAATTAAAAATTAAAAAGAGAAAATAACAGCTTTTGTACTAAAAACTTTTGGCAGTGGAGCCCCTGTGTGTGTGTGTGTGTGTGTGTGGCATATGCAGGAATAAGGAGTAGCAGCAGGAGTGCATTGTACATTTGTGCAAAGCGGTAAAATTACAAAGTCATTACAAAACGCAGACATGTCTATACAAACATTGACAAGAGTATTTTGTATTTTTTTGTGTTGTTTGTATTTTATTGCAACGTCAATGTTGTAATTCAACACAATTTTGGTGGCTTTTTCAAACAACTGTGAAATGACACTGGCGTCACTGAAGTCATAGGAAATCATTTTACATGCACGCACACACACACACACACACAGACAAACATTGTGGGGACTTGATATGTTTCGTAACAATGTTTTCGTTAAAGAGGACCCACCTCAGGCAGGCCTCATGCTCCTTTCAATGCAACCGTAATGAATTGGAAAATAAACAAACTCGTCATCATTATTTTTTATATATTTTTTTTTATTTGGCCCAAAGTAAATGTTTTGAATAACAATTGACATTATATTTTGTGATATTTTTGCTGCAACAAAAATTACTGCAATTTAACTAGACAATAATGAGGCATTCATGCAATGTGATATTAGAGAGACTGAGTAGGTAGGGGATAGGACTGGTTTTATTGCCATGCAGCCCATAGGGAAACAGTTTGGCTTTACTAAGCTATAGTAAATAGTTTTATTATTTTTATCACCTGAAGTATGATATTGTCTAAAGTAAATGCTTTTAAAAATACTAAAAAAAATATTAATTATATAACAAAGTTGCCACAAATAAAAAATAATCTTAAAGAGAAATATAGGCAAAGGGCAGTTAGCTGAAAGAAAATAAATTTTGCCTTCATGAGGAAGAGAAAGTATTTTCAGTAATTTTATCACCAAATTATAGACTTGTTTCAAAAAATTTCCCTCAAGTAGGAAAATATGGCAATAGCAAAAAATTTAAAAACTGGAAGAATGTGTTAAAAGTTCAAGAAAAGAATAGGTCAACGAAATCTTCATCAACTGACACCACACATAGTGGACCAAACACTAAGAACGCTGATGATGAAGTTGCACTGCCTTCGAAAACAGCTAGTTGTTCCATTCAGCTAGCGTTTGTTAGAACATTTACAACTAACATTGGTGTTATTTGTTCTTTAATAATTATCACATGTAATTTGGCTTACAGAGCGATACGAACTTAAGCCTAACCAAATCATAAATACAATTTTAAAGAAAAATAGAGAAAATAGTTAAATTTTTTTTATCGCCAAATTATGGACTTGTCTAAAAAAGTTTCCCTCATAATTCGCCAGAAGCAGAAAAATATGGCAAAAATAAAAAAATTTGTCAAAATTAAAAAAAAAATACTTTAACGAAACTATAAAAAATATCTCCGGGAATTTAAAAGATTTCCATATTAAAAAAAAAATCACCTAAGATAGAAAACATCTTCTGAGAGATAAAAATCACCAAAGATGTTAAAAATCCTCATGAATAGAAAAATTGTCAGGTATATGAAAAATTGTCATTAATAGAGGAAAACCTTAAAAATAAAATAACAAAATTTTAAAGCCAAACAGTACTTCAACATAATAAAATAAAATTAAAAAAAAATATTTATTTTTTAAAATTTAAAAATGTACATAATTAAAAAAATTAATAAAAAAAAAAATTAACACACTTCAAAAATAAGAGTTAAATTTAAGTAAGATTCAGTTAAAAAAAGCATTTTTATATGAATTTCCCATAGTGCTATTCGAAGTCGGTGCCAACCAGTCAGCTTAGCAAATTCTACATTTACAAATTTTTGTCAACCGCCTCCCGAATTGCACTATGGGTAGGTAACGCATAAACAAATGTTTTATTTAACTGAATCTAAATTATTTTTGTTTTTTAGTGCTTAGTTTTGTAGTGGGTTAAATTTTTTAAAAAATTTAAATTTTTAACTTTTTAGTGCCAATTTTTCAGGAGTCGTGCCCACTTGTACAAATATTAGTGGTCACGCCTACTTTTCTAAATGCAAAATATCGCATTTCTCAGAATTCAAGGTGCGTGTGAAGTTTCATACAAATTGATCGAGTGAAAATACTTGAAATATATTATTAAATTTTAATGGGCACGGTTCCGCCCACCTTTTTAAGCACAAGATTTTGCCATTTTAAGAGGTCAAACTGATTGCAACGTTTTTGCTTTTGGGTATCTGGCCAATAGAACTGCACATATATTAATAATAAAAGTAAATGGCAGTGACCCCGCCCACTTATTAAAAATTTATTTCGTGTAATTTTAAGGACATAAACTGTTTGCCAGGTTTCGTGAGGATCCGATAAGTAAAGGAACATATAATTTAATGCTGCAATTTAAGGGAAGTGGCCCCGCCCACTTTTTGTTAATGCAAGATCGTTTCATTGTAAGAGGCCAAACTGTTTGTGAAGTTTCGTGAGGATCGAATAATTAAAAGTGTATATAATCTAAGGCTAAACTCTAATAGGCGTGAACACGCCTTCTTTTTTTAAATGCAGAATTATGCCATTCTAAGAGTAAAAACTGCTTGTTAAGTTTCGTAGGGATCGGATAAGTAGAAGTACATATAATGTAATACTAAACTGTAATGGGCGTGGGCCCGCCCACTTTGTGTAATGCAAGATTGTGTCATCTTAAGAGGCCAAACTGTTTAACAAGTTTCGTGGGGCTAAAATTAGTAGAACTGCACATAGTTTGATGCTAAGCTTCACTGGGCGTGGCCCCGCCCACTTTTTTAACAGCAAAATCGTGTTATTTTAAGATTAAATATAATTTAAAATTTAACTTTAATCGGCGTGGCACCGCCCTTTTTTTAAATGACAGATCGTGCAATTTTAAAAGTTCAAGGTGTATGCCAAGTGTGATAAGAATCTGTTTGGTAGAAGCTTATGAAAGATAATATAGAATTTTAAAAGCTAATGCCGAGTACACACTGTGGCATTTTGCGACATCGCAATAGTGTGTACTGGTGGCAAGTTAGTCATTTGCGATATTTTCCTTTGTGTGGCATTGCTTTCCATTTAAAAAAACAAAATGTGAATGGTGTTGCACACATTTTGAAAATGACAACACAAGAAATGCCAGATGTGCACTCAGTGTATTAGGCTGTACTCATGTTTTTGTAGTTCGAGATTGTGTCTTAACAAAAGGATAAAATTTGTGCTAAGTTTTGTATAGATTCAATATGTAAAAATACATGCAATAAAAGAAATAAGATTAATGGGCATGTACCCGCCCACTTTTTTTAAGCAATGGGACCAAATAGAAGCTACACCCCTATTTAGATTAAAGAAAAATTATTTTTAAAATCGGTCCTAAAATAACGGAGTTATGAAGTAACACATATAAAAAAATACAGGCGAGTTGATAACCTCCTTCTTCTTTGAAGTCGTGTAAAAAGTCCTTGTATTACTTCATTCTATATTGATCGAAATTTCGAAATCTTTGAATAGAGTTTAAATAGATTGATTTTAAAATATCGTACGATATCGAGTGCCCTAGCATACCCCCTGGTTCCAGGGGTCTAATCATCAGTTTCGATAACGAGCTAATTCGATTGAATTTTTTTAGCTTGAGATTATGGCATACGCTATCGAACAATGTAATAATATGATTCGATATCGAATGCCATAATCTCAAACTGAAAAAAACGTTATCGAATCATTTCGTTATCGAAAGCGACGATTAGATCCCTGAGATCATTGTTAAAATTTTGACATTTTCACTAATCGATTTAACATATTCTTTCGTTAAAAAGCCTTCATGTTAAAAAAAACTGCTAAAAAATGTTTAAAAATCTTCCAATATATTTATTTTTTATTCTAGAGAACATTTTAGCAATCTCTAAATAATATTTCCTGGCAACATTGTTCTCGATTAACTGGAAACAAATTACGCAACTCGATATCGTATGAAATTACAAAATATTCCAAAAGAGTTTATATGGAAAGATGTAAAAATTTCGATCGATATCGAATGCCACAGTTAGTCTCTAATCGAAAAAGAAATGTTCTGTCACATTATTCGATCACGCTTTGCAGTTTCAGATTATGGCATTCGCTATCGAACAATGTAATACTATGGCTAGATATCGAATGCCGTAGTCTCAAACTGAAATATGTAATGGAATCAGCTCATTATCGAAAGCGACGACTAGACCCCTGTATTTTACTTGAGATTTAAAACCTATTTCTGTAGGAAATCCATTTCATAAATTTTTTTAAATATATTTTTTATATTTTTTTCTTAAAGTTATCCCAAATTGAATGTTTGCCAAGTTTAATTTTATAAATTCTGGCGTACACTCCGCTTTGCTATGTAGATGCAAGTGATTCCTTGCCACTTTGCTAAAGTATCTCTATATTTAAAAAGAAAATTATTAAATGATCTTAAAGACTCATAAATTTTTGCTATAATTCAGGCTGACGCACACCATCATGTCTTTTAATAAGAAAAGAGGGCAGTATAGTTTTAGTTTTTTGTTGTTCTACAGCAAAATCCTGAAATCTCACTACAGAGTAGTTGCTGGTATGATGCAGCTAAAGATTATTTTTAGTTTATACAGTTCTTACTTACAAATGTTTTATCATACGAATGGAAAGTGGAGGCATTAACATTTTCTATAATAAAACTGAGACAAAAGGAAGCATATATTTTGTTTAGCAAATTAGCAGATTTTAAAGGAAAAATGATTCATACATTTATCATGCAATTAACACACGAACTCTGGGAGATTAAATTAATTTCTTTTTTGCAAAGAAAAGAGTTGTATAACAAGCGAAGTAAGAAACTTTAAATGTGTGTTAAAGCAAGACAAATTTAAGAAAATTAGTTTGAAATATTGTGTGCTTGAACTCCCCTTTTATAAGACTAAAAGATCTGCTTCCATAATTATTTGTAATTATTTGCTTGCCCTCACTTACCCTTAACAAACTCCCCTAGTTTTTGCACACAATGTTTTTATCTTTTCAAACTTCATTTATTTAAAGCTTTCCGGAATAACTAGTTAATGAAAATTATCAAAAAAAAAAAAAAAATAGTTAATGCAACACCAAACTACCACCATCCTCTGAAAATGATAAAGTTATGGGGGCAACAAATTATTACCGTGAATTGGGCGACTAAAACAAACAAAATTCGTTTGAGAAACAGCCCATTGAGAAAAAGAAATAAATTCCAATTTTATTATTTTTCTAAGAGCCACATTCAGTAAAAATGAATTCTATAAAAATATTGATTTGCTATTCACAATTTAATTGAAGAGAAAATAAGCCAAATTCATGTATTTGAAGAAAAGTTTTCGGCAGTCTTTCTTAGCGCAAAATTTCATTACGTTAATGGAAAATTTAATTTCTCCAGAGACAAATTCAGCTCTAAGGACATTTAGGACAAACTTATTTTGCTCTAAATAAAGCAAACAAAACAGAAGAAATGTAAAAGGTTTATAATAAAAAGCTAAGAAGTTATTTCTTATTACAGACATCAGATTTATGCTTAGAATGGCCATTTACAGGCTGTGACGGGTGTGACCTTACAGACATCAGCTTTTACAGAATTATTACGTTTACAATATACACAATTTGTTAAATGTTCCGTAAAAAGCACACAATAATTTTTATCTAAAAAAAAATTTTCGCAAATTTGACGGGTGTGACCTAATACGAAAACTTGAAAAAAACTGTATATCACCAGACAGGAGTTTGATTCTTGTGCTTACAAGCGAGAGTTTTTAAAAAGTTTTACTTAATTTTCATTAAACATTTTTTTTTTGGATGAAATTACTCGTAGTTGTAGGACAATTTTTTATTTGTCGGTCGGAGGTATGCAGGACCAACATTTATCGAAAAAAAAGTTGGCAAAAATGGATCAGAGATTCATTCTCGTCCGTTTTTTATAAAACATTCTCTTTTATAACTCTGCAACTAGCAAATAGAAAAGGTTTCGTGCAAAAAAAAAATCATAAAAATAATTAATAAAATAATTTGTTTTTGAAGGACTGCAAGGAAGGTTACATTTACTTTTAATCACCGTCATTTTTAATAAACGCTGCGATCTAAAACAACATATTTTAGTTGTATTCAAAACGCTTCCAACTATAGTTTCCTGATTTTTCTGTTTTCTAGCTTGTTGTTTTCTTTCTCCATAATTTTTTGGTTTTCCTTTAAATAATTCTTTATCCATCATAATTTTCTTAGAATTTTTTTCTCATATTTTTTTGCTCATTTCTTTTAATCTAAAGCGTTTTCTTTAATTTTTGTTTTATTTACGTTCTTTAATTTTTCCTCTTTGCTCCCGTTTTCCATTTTGGTTATTCCTGCAAAAAATAGCACATTAGCGTTGGTGTGACGGGTGTGACCAACTATTTTTTATAAATAGTTTTTCGCACATTAAAATGGAGGTTCACAAATTTTTTGTATAGTATTATTAATTGCGCTTAATTTGCTATTGTTTGAATAGTAACAATTTTATTATAGTTTTTAAATTATTTACTGTGACGGGTGCGAACGAAATTTTTAATATATCAACTTATCCACAAAACTCTCATTACGAGACATATAAAGTTGAGATTTAACAAAGGAACAACGATTTTTATTAAAATTATGAAATTGTTTACTGTGACGGGTGTGACCGCATAATTTTAATATATTGATACATAATCCACAATACTCTCGTTAGGAGACATACAAGGTCAAGACTTTAATAAAAAGCAAACGAGTCTTTTCAGGAACAACGCTTTTTATTAAAATTATAAAATTTTTTTATTGCAACGGGTGTGACCAAAACTATTAATATTTCAACTTATAGACAAGACTCTTATTTTGAGACATACAAAGTGAAGATTTCAGGAGTAACGATTTTTATTAACACTATTAAATTTTTTGTGTAACGGGTGTGACCAGAAATATTATACGCAAGACTCTTATTACGAGACATAAAAAGTGGAGACCTTAACTTCAGGGGTAACGATTTTTTATTGAAATTACTAAATTTTTACTGTGACGGGTGTGACGGAAAATATTAATATTTCAATATACATACATATGTTTTATTATTAGACATTCAAAGTGGTGCCTTTAACAAAAAACAAATACGTATTTTCAGAGCTAACGATTTTTATTAAAATTATGAAATTTTTACTGTGACGGGTGTGACCGGAAATATTAATATTTCAACTTATACAGAAGACTCTTATTACGAGATATACAAAGTGGAGACTTTAACAAAAAACAAAAAAGTCTTTTCAGAGCTAATGATTTTTATTAAAATTATTAAATTTTTTTGGGTGACGGGTGTGACCGAAAGCTTTAATATATCAATTAATTGACGAAACTCTTATTATGAGACATACAAAGTGGAGACTTTAACCAAAAGCAAACAAATCTCTTCCGAGATAATTATTTTTATTAAAGATTAGAAAGGTATTAAAAGAAAACATAAAACAAAGATCTAACATTGAAGAATGACTAGGTGAGGGGTGTTCATTATATCCTGACTTCAAAATGTTTTCAAAATTTATAAAAATAGAAAAAGTTTTATTTTTTTTTAATTTGTTGGTAATTGTTGTCGCCTTGTGGTCATCAGTTTAACGATTTTTTTTAATTCAAATTGAAAAAGTATGTTTTCCTTTGTAAAGTCGTTTTGCGGGTAAATTGCACTGTTTCAATTTCTGTCGAGGTTTTTTAATTTGACGATTATTTTTGTTAATTAAAATTGTTAGTTTCTCGGGATCATTTTTATTATAGTTTTAATATTTTTATATTATTTTTATCTTATTGGGCTTACTTATTTTCTATAATTTTTTTAAATGCGAAGATTTTGAGGCCATTTTTTTATTGAATTCTGTAACTTATTTATTTTATTTGATTTTTTTTTAATATGGAACGATTTCGAGGGCTTTTATTTTATTTTAGACATTTCTTTATTTCACGGCAGTTTATCTCCTTGAGAGCATTTTATTATAATACAGAAAAATTTCGACATTTCCCTACCAGCTAAAGTCTAGTTTAATATATATTCTTTTATTTAGAAAATTACATTAATTAATAAAAATATTTCTTTCTATAAGAGTGGAAAATACTGATTAAGAAATTATTTCTCATCATAATTATATTTTATATATATATTTTCTATCTTATATTTAATATTTTATATTTAATATATATTTTTAAGCTCCGTAAGAAAGTGACAAGGCACTGTGGTGCCTAAAAAAACTATGGACCCTTGTTAGCAATATTTTTGCGCCACCTGCTACAATGTGCACCGGAATGCAGGTTTTCAAAATAAACCATCTTAGACTATGAAAACCTTTTAAAGTTTAAAAAATTTTATTCAATATTTCCAAAAGTAAACATGAAAACAAATTTCACATATCATTTAGTATTTTTGGTATTTGTTACCACCATTTTGGTCTTTGGCGCCACTGTGCAATGTATGAGCTTATGTGCTACCTAGAAGTCAATGTAAAAATGTTTTAAAAAAACTGGACATAAGCGCTTCTTGATGCAAACCACTTCAGCTACGTAATATACTCATGTTTGTATGTGTAACACGATCAATGAAAGCCTGTTTTAATTTAAAATCTTGTCTTCTTGCAATTTTAAGCCAATTGTACACTCTTGACAAGTTAAATATTTTTTACATAAGCTGCTTTTTTTTGCTCTTGCTTAATTTTAACAACACTCGAGTTTCTCAAACTTTTCGTTTAATATTTTATAAGCAGGGATAGACAGACAAACTGACGAAGAAACAGTCAAACCGTTTGTTGTCTCCAGCAAACATGTTGTACAATGTTTTGACACTAATCCAAAACAACATAAATTGATATAATTTATATATGTATGTATATAAAAAAAATACACACTCTGCCTTTATAACAAAAAATAAAAAATAAACAAACAAACAAATAAAAGCACTTTAATCCCCGTCTGTGTTGTACGTTGCTCTGTAAATCGTTATAAGCTGTTAGTTTTTCTCTACTGTCAAGTCATTGTGAAAATAAATAAAAAAATATATATTTAACACAATATATATAAAGCCAAGAAAAAAAGAATATAAAGAATATGGTCAAATATTATTTACGTTTTATTATATCATGATGACATATTATATTAAACTGTCATCTATATCACCACATGTACACACACACACACACAAGTTTATGTAATACCAACCTAAACAAACACTCTTGGCCATAATGCTCTTGTCTTAATATTAAGGGAAGGTAAGTAATTTTTCTTTTAACGCTTACTGCTTATACTTCATCAGTGGCAAAATTGAGGCAAAAAATAGGGTGTGTTTGGAAGAAAACACCACAGCTTGGTTTCTTTTACTTCTAAGGCATACCTGCCAACAATATCCTGACATTTAAGCTGTTTTCTTTTTTTGTTATATATATTAGAATATATTTTTGAAAAAAAAAAACAAAAAACAAAGAGTGTCCTAAAATTTCCGTGTAAATATAGACTTGATATCATTTCGGATCTAGTAACTATTAAAGTAGTTCCATTGCGAGATCATCATCATTCATCAATGAAATTTCATTGTATATAATTCAAAATATGGCAAACGTTTGATAAAATATTTTAACAACAAGTACATACATATGAGAGGTGAGCACAAAACAATTGCTCTCTCTCTCTCTCTCTCTTTTTTAACAGCATTTGTTCATCTGCCTAGAGAGGGCATTTTTTATTATAGTGTCGCAGCAAATTTAACTATTGCATACCAATTGACAATCACCCTTATTCCATTTGTCGACATCGACGTCACTTTAACACAATACCAAAAAATTGGGGCTTGTTTACTCGCTCTCGAGAATAATTTTGTGCTAATGACAATATATTTCCGTTCCCTTAATTCTAGAAAATGACATAAGCCTACCAACAGGAGTCAGTTGTTTTCGAGAACGGGTATACAAGCCCCAATTTTTTAGTATTGTGTTAAAGTGATGTCGACGTCGACAAATGGAATAAGGGTGAATAGTGTCAAATGAAATGAAATATAGTCTATAGTGTGACAAAAAAAAGCAAATAACGCAGATTCCTTGAGCGTTTTAGTTTGCATGTGATGCTGTTGTAAGTTTTATAACTTATTAATTTAATACTTTAAAAAATTAAGAAACAAAATCATATTTATCATCATAGATATATATGTAAGAAATTTAACTATATCTTAATATTTTATGAAGTTTTGATTTTGTGATTTAAAGTATAGTGGACTATTAAGCGTACAATACAAATGTTAAAAACTTGGCACATATGTATACAACGGCTTTGTGCGTTTTAGAGAACAATCTACATGTGTTTTACAATCATTTTCAATTACTATGTAGTACAAATTGATATAGTTGCAGTATCTAAAATATGAGGTTTTTAGTCTTAATTTCTTAGCTCGATCCGACGGTACCAAATGGATAAACAGTTGGGGATTTTGTTTAAAAAAATGGAAATAATTATGCATAATTATAATTTTTAAAAAATTTCATACATCATTTAAAAAGGTATCACAGAGTTTAAGTCTGAAACTTGGACTATATGTATATCTTAAAAAGGGGCGCAGCCACAAAGCTTCAAATTGGGCATTTTTGGATTAATGAAAACTAGAAACTGATGCCAAGCTGATGTTTTTGATCTGAGAAAAAATATTTTTTGCAAGTGGATTTTTTTCTAGGCGCAAGCTCAAATAAAAGTCTCCTACATTTATGGGGTTTCACTTACAGCTTAGGAAATATTTGAGAAAAAAATTAAATTTTGGATTTCTAACCAACCTTGGTCCACTGTTCTGCTAATGGAGAAGTTAAATCTTGTTCGATTGAGAAGGTGAAACTTATTATGAATTAAGAACAAAATTAGTACCTTTTCAAATAAATTTTTGGTACCAAGTCTGGCACTGCACAGACAGGCACAAGTAAACAGTGCATTTTTTATTTTAATTCGCCATAATGCTGGTAATTCTTTGTATAATTCTAGGAACTCTGTCCAGAATATTTGCTCTGCTCTCATTTTTTGTTGTGAAATCTTAAAAAATCACGACACAACTCAGCGTTTGCAACATATACTACACAAGTTCACTGTACAGTTTTCAAACTTGAGCAAATATTAAAATCGTTTTGATATTTACTCAGTTCACTGGGTAAATAGCACAATCACCCTCATACTCTACACACACAAACGCACTGCACAGCGCTAGACTTGTGCAGTGAACTTGTGTATTGAATGGCCGGCATAAGTCAAAAGTTATACGCAATTTAAAATGTTAAAAAAGTTAATTTTACGAAATTTTTTATCCAGAAAAAACTTGGTCGATATTATAAAAAAAAACTTTGCAAAAATATCAGCCCCATCTTTTTACTTATTCAAAAGATAATACCATAAGATATAGTACAAAGAAATTTTTTGTTCAAAATTTTCGTGATTGTAGGAACCAGAACTATTTTGGTTATAAATATCACATGTAAGAAATTTTTTCTCGAATTCCCAAACTGAAAGCAAAAATTTATCGTGCCACCTTGAGACGTGATATGTTTTTGAATATTTCCAAAAATATTATCTGCGCCAGCGAAAAATAAGAAGAAAACAGTACAAATACTTTAAAAATCTTATTTTTGGGATTTTGAGAATTTTTTTGGGAATTGCCGGGAACTCAAAAGCAAGTTCTATTTGCTCTTACTTTTTGTGCATTAATTGCATAATGTTTCACCTAAGCTACTTGTAATATTTTCAGCCGAAAATATTGATAAAATGGATCACGAGCTGTAGGATAATTTTCAAATAAATAACAAAGCTTATACAAGTACTGGTATCTATCCTTATATTCTCATTTATTTATACTAAAATAATTTTCTGTCTCAGAACATCAACAACAAGCAAACTTTAAAGATTGCTCTTTATATTTTGGCAGCATAATTTACGAAAATGGCTCATAGTGCGGCGTTTTCCATGCATCTCTTTCTGATGCCCAACCTTTCACATAGACCTGGCGGTAGGACGATTGCGATAAACGTTCAAAAGATGAATAGTGCAGAACATATCCCTAACACAGCACCCGGTTTGATAAAATAATATTATTTTTTGTACGTCTTGTTGATGACTTTTCAAAACAGACTAAACAACTAACAGCCAATTTGACAGACTATATGGACTCTATCAACTGGCAAATATCTTAAGTCCCTGTTGGAAAACCCTGTATGCACAGAAGCATGTTAACTTGTAGCATGAATGTGTGTATTTTAAATTAAATAAATAAATAAAAGTCTTAAGTCTGTCTTCTATTCCGTGGTCCTATTGCTTGAATTTTGTTACACTCTATTTGTGCTGAATTGTGTTGTTGCAGTTGTTGATTCTTAATTTTTAATCTAAAAAAAGCAATTTGTCTTCTTTATTTGTGTATTTTCAAGTGTTTTCGTTATTAATGATAATTATATTTATGTTTTCTTTCTTAATGTCATTGCAGGTGTTTTCGGAGGCAAAAATAAAAATTAAATAAAGGTAAGTTAATAAATTTTAATAAATAAATTATGTAAATGAAATTAGAAAAATTAAAATGCCAAAAATTCTTCTATTAAAAATATAAACATAAAACAAAATATTAAATTTTAATGGGCGTAACTCCGTTAATTTTTTTAAATGGAAGATTGTGTCTATTTTAGAACTCAAGGTGTTTATAGTAAGTTTTGTAAAAAAACTGTTAAGTATTACCACCTGAAATATAACAATAAATTTTAATGGTCGCAACCCCGCCCATTTTTTCAACTTTAAAATTGTGTAATTACAAGAATCAAGGACGTTTGCTAACTTTCGCAGCAATCAAATAAGTAGAATATCATAAAATCAAAGTAAAAATATTATGGGCGTGTCATCGCCCACTTTTTCACAATGAGACCAATTGGAAGCTATATTCTCTTAGACAAAAAAAAATTAGTTTACCAATTGGTCAAAAATATATCGAGTTATGAAGTAACAATATCAAAAAAAAATAATAAGGACCAATTGATAACTTCCACATTTTTTTAAAGTCGATTAAAAACAAAGCTTAAATGGTTCCCAGAATGCCATTTATTCATTTTTTTTGATTGATTGATTCATTTTTTTTTGATTTTCCAAGTTGGTACATTTAAAAAAATGTTTGGGAAACACTGGCAATCATAAAGTCTTCAAAAATAAACTTTTTTAAGTTGAATCATTAATAAAACGAATCATAACTTGAATCATTAATAAAATTACTTAATTTTATATTAAATTCATGTTGTTTCAACTTGAAATATTTTTGATTTCAACATGGTTCTTCATGTTAATGCAGTATAAAATTCTAGTTGTTTCAACTTGAAATAACCTTGATCCAACATGATTCGTCATTTTGATTTAACAGTATTGGAATGTTAAACCAACATGAAATAAAATTATTTCCACGAAAGACATGTAAAGCAAAATAATTGCTAAAAAAATATTAAACTGATCTTTTTTGTGGGGATTTTAATGTAAAAATTTTCCGTGTGTGTCCCTTTCGTTGTCATTTATTCCGTCTATTTTGCCAAGTTATGCAGAACGCATAAAGCGTTCACTAAAACGTGCGCCTTGTTAGTTTTGCAGCCGTTCTGGCTTTCTATGAAATTTGAGATATAAAATCTTGGGCTCTTTTTGTAATAGTACTACTGTTATACTGTTGTTTCTTCGTCAAATCTTCCATTTTACTTAAGATTAAAATATCATTTTTAAAGCTATGCGAAGCAAGTTCAAATCTTTTTTCATAATACTTGCCCATTAATTTAAAAAATATATTTAGCTTCATATTTCTCTGTTAATGATAATTATTGCCATACCTTACCTTTCTAGGGGGCTTGAAATTACCATAACGACGCTATTAACCTCTTAATAATTAATAACAATTAGAAGGCAACATACCTGCAAGTGGAGAAGAAAATAAATAAAATTAATTTAAATAAATTTATATTAAAATTAATAAAATGTGAAAGTAGTTTTTAACAAAACTCACACAGTCAAGCACACACACACACATACACACATATGCCCACTAGCGCAGGTTGCTGTAGAAATAAGGATTAATAGGACTTTAATTTAAATATCCATTAATCCTGCCTAATGAGCTGTTTAAGGCAGCTGCTGCTTTTATTTAAGGTCTGAAGTGTAAGGAGAAATCATAAGGATTTTAGGAGAGGGAAGCCCTGCCTGCCTGCCTTAGGAATATAATAAGGAACTAGTATTAGTAAGCAGAAAAAGAATTCCAGCTATTCGTAACAATAAAGCGGAAGGAGTGGGGAATTTTTTTGTATGAGAATAAGAGGTGAGAACCAATTTTTTAATTTTTGCCAAGAAAATCAAGGTGTAACGTTTAACTAGAAATAGTAGCTTGCTTCATTTATAACCAGCTTTTAGTGTCCTCCCCACATGATGTTGCATAAAATATAAAATTACTTTCATTTCTTTCCTTTTCCTTTTCCTTTTCCTTTCATTTTGTTTGTCGGTGTAATGAAAAAGTCAGACAAATTGTTGCCCGAAATGTTTAGCAGAAATTTCGTTAAACAATAGTTCTTTTTTCCAAAGAAAGAAAGGCATATGTATGTGTCTAAGGATAATTTGTATTACTTATATGCCAGTTATTTGACTAACTAGAACACACATTTCATTTTCAGTTTGTACATTTAACAAAAAAAAAAAAGGAAAATCAAGCCAACCATGCAACACAAACTAGCAATTCATTCATTACACAAGGCCTTGTGTGTATTTAAAGTTTAAACATGAATCCAAACTCTGACACTTTGCTAATGTCAGTTTAGCTTTTAAGAGTTAAAAGCATGTGTTAGTTAGTATGCAAATTAATTTGAGTGAATGTTTAGTTATGAATAGATAATGTGGGTCACCACATGTTACACACAATTTCCCTACCATTCTTTTATTTATTTTTTGTTAATTTTCATAGTTTTTCTCTTCCTGGGGAAAGCAGGTGGTGAGCTTCTAACAATGACTTTATGCTAAAGCTTTTATTAGTTGTTATATTTTTTGTTTAATCACTCACTCATATTTGTTCAAAAATGACTTGAAAAGGTAACGCAACTTTTTAAAATTTATGACATTTATTTAGGTTTCTAGGTTAGATAAACATAATTCTAAATTAAATAGCGAAAGAAAAAAAAATCGACATAAAAATACTGCGCCAGAGCTTAAAGCTAATGTAATTTTTCTGCAACAAAACTTTTTGTTATTAATTATTTATAAATTTTTCTCATAAGAAAACGTTTTATATGAACATTTACATGATGTCGAACGTGACCGTCGTGTACATTTACATTAAAGAAATATTCAAAATAAAACACATTTCTATTTTGATAATAAGCGTAACTTACAGCTCTAAACTAGCCCTATAATTGATGCTAAGTTTCATTTGAAGCAATTTTGAGGCTTTTCAAGATATTTGCTAATACGAAGCCAAGGCATTTGCATGTGATAAAAACATAATAAAATTCCGATTGCAGCGAAACATGAAACAATATTTTAATGTGACTATATTTAAAAAGTTATGCATTGATGCCTCTTTAGAATGGTTTTGAGTTTACTCAGAAATGACTGATATATCTTAAAAAATTTTAGTGCCAGTTGCACGTGACATTTTTTTCAACATTATGATTATATTATTTTTATTGCTAGTTTTATGATATTTTATTTAGGCAAACTTAGTAAGTGTTTTTGTAAGCTCGTGCTGATGTTGAAACTGTTCGTAAGTGCATCACTGCATTGCATCATAAGAGCAAACTTTAATTTAAAGTGCAATACGAGTTCCCTAATAATAGTTTTTGGTAGCAACCATGTATGTACTCTATATTTGACTTTTTTGTTTTGTAATTTAACTACTTCAGTGAAGCAGTTTAGGATATTTCAATTTCCATTTACAGCGCAGTGATTCATTTACGAACACGTCTCTTACGTATGTGGTCATTCCGTATTTTCTCATCAATCATTTTACTTTATTTGTTTTTATTTCCCCCAGCCAAATGCTTTCGACTTTTTCCTAGCATGTATTCGCATTCTTTTCTTATTTTTAAATTTATGGTCTTCAACATCCTTTTTAATTTTTCTCTCTCCACCGTTGGCAATTGTCTTGGTTTTTTTTCGCGGGTTTTGTTGAAACAAATTTAAATAATTTAAAAGCATGTAATAATTTTTAAATTTTACAATTACCATGTCGAACGTGACCAAATTTATAAACATGCCACGATCACAAATCCAACAAATTCCAGCAAATTTGTTATTTTAATTTTAACTGTATTAAGTATATATTTACTAAATATTGCATGAGCTTTTCACATCTACTTTCCACGCACTGATAACAGTTGCAGTTATGCAATGTCGCACGTGACATCAAAATATCTACTTTTGAAAACCAAACATTTATATATCCTTGCTATCGCTTAGCTTTTTACTGATTCCTTTCCGACTGTTTGTAGCTCCAAAAAAAATTTTAGACAGCAAGACGCAATGGTTTACTTTTCTCGTTAAGAACGTTTATTAAAACAAAATATGCGAATAAGATATCCAAATGAGAGAAAATGCGCTTTTGTAAATTAGAATTTTTTTTTATTTTACTAAAGCATGATTTATGCGTTTTTTAAATCGAATTTTAATCACGCCTGCACGTGACATGGCGCACGTGACATTTTTTTTTTTAAATTTGATTGTATTAAATATATCTGTTTGTACTGAGCTTTCTACATGTACTTTAGAGTCATTGCGAACAATTGTTATATATCAATGTCGCTTGTGACATCAAAATATGCGATTTTGAAACACTATGCAATTGCATAGTCTCTTAACATTTTTTAAGATCAGTTAAACTTGATATTGGATATTGGATGATATTGGAAAAACAAAGTATTTTCAATAACTTTTAATTTTTTGGTAGCGGTGGATCTTTGGATGGAAATGCCCATATATGTATAAAAGTATAGAATTTCTTAAACAAATCATAGAGATTTTAAATGATTACAAAGCAATAGACCTTGCGGCCGCGTGTTAAGCAACTGGAAATATTTGCTGTTAAGGAAGTCATAAGTCTACACACTGGCAGATGTGCTGTCTTCATAAGATGTAAAGTCCTACAAAGAACCAGTATTAAGTGTTCAAATATTGGAACTAATAAGTGTGCATATTTTTGCATATATCAGCCTTTAAGGCATATTTTTGCTTATTTTGCTTTTTAAAGCGTATATAGCAAATTTTTAAATTAATTAAGATTTAAAACATTTTTATTAATCTATTTCATGCTTTGGAGACCTTCCTTTTGAAGTTGTAATTGTTTACAACAAACCCTAATGTTAAGAATCTCTTAACCCTCAGCTTTTTGTGACAAAAAAAATTTATAAAAAAAGAACTCATACAAATTAAGCACAAAAAGTTATTCAAAGCCATAAAGCAGTAAAATGTAAAAACAAAAAGAAACACTTTTGAAACATGTCAGCGTAATAGATTACAGGCGTTAGACAACATGATATTTCCATAGACGATTGCCAACATTTTGTTGATAGCGGTCTCACATGAGATAGCGAGGGATATTTACGAGCTCAACCACAAACACTTAAAAAATCACAAGCGCACTTTCAGAAACATTTCATTACATTTTATACATTTAGTGCCTTTTTTATAAACTATTTACAAACTAGTTGTGCTTTACACAAATATGTCAAACAAATGTTAATAAATATTTGTAAGGTATTAAACAGATAGAACGCAGCGGGCTACCGACCACAAGCTGTCAAATATTATATACACACAAACGCTAATTGGAAGATGATTAGTTTGACGTCATTACAACGGCAGGGATGGATATACCACTACATTTGTCAGTGTCGCCAAGTTGGACTAATTTCTGCTGCCAATAAAATATAAGAAGTGAAGTAAATTGTAAAATTATTTGATATAAAAGTAACAAAAAATAATTAAAAAAAAATTAACAATAAAAAATAAAGATTTTTTTTTTGTTATCGGTTAAGCTACGTCTATATGCATTTCGTTTCTGCTTAAGAGACTTGTCAGTAGAATTTAACCAATAAAATACATCAAAAAAAAAATCTCAAAATGTTGATGAGAATTACATACACAATCACAATAAGTTAAAAAACCCCAAACGAAATTATTTCAGACACAACCCTCTCCATTCGATTCTTTATCCGTTTTTTCAATTGTCACCACCTTTTTACAATAAGTTGCCAGATTGGATAAAACTAAAAATAATTTAAAAACATTCAAGGTAATATGGTCGAAGAATTTTTTCTTTGTCTTCTCACAGTAGACTTCAGAAAAAAAAACTGCCAATGTTACCGTACTTTCAGTAATTTTATTTTTATATATAACAAATATTTCAAAGTGGCAATACTGTTTTTATACTTCAATATCAGCTGTTTATGATGTTGTTGTTGCTGCCAATATAATTAAAGAGCGGACCATATGGCGATGATTGCCATCAACTGCAGTTGCAGTCGTGTTGTTGTGTAGCCTGCTGTGGTCTATGTGTTTAAAGCTTAAATCTGCTATGAAAATAGCTCAGCAGCAATTTTTCAAAGGCCTTTAAAAGTCAAACTATAAATTAGAAAACATGTGTGTAATAGAATGAGACAAGCTTACTAAAAATCAATATAAAAAAAATATAATTCAAGAAAATCTTTAAAATTTTCCAAATAAAAAATTTATCTTACTCGCTCGCTGCCTTAACATAAGTTTTCTTTTAGAAAAAAAAAAACATTATTAAATGTCCACTACTGTTGAACGCCACCACCAAATATTTTGTACAATTTACCATGAGACTCACAGTGTTTTTCTTGGCTGCTGGACTTGCTTATTCTAGGCTGTTATCATTAATTCCTTACACTTGTCTGTTACACCAAGACCACGTTTAACACATTCGCTTTAATAAGATTTCGTTAATTTTGCTTATTTTAAATACTCTAGAAGAGCCGTCTGCTGCCCAAGGATAGAAAACTGTCCTGCTTATCATTTCATATATAACATTTGTCTCGTCAAGCGACACTTAGTCTTATTACCTTCCCGCATTTTGTTGCAAATTAAAAAAAAAGAAGAAAATTTGTTATTAAAACACTGTCATTTACTTGCTTTGAGTTATGAATAGTGTTAGAAATGAATGTCTCTCTTCTAAGATTAATGGTTAAATGACATGCAAACAAGTTAGATTTCTTTTAAACTCCGCCTGTCACAAAGTGGTATATATGTTTATATACACAGGCACAAGAAACACAGTGGGACAAAATGAAAAAAAATATAGATTACAGCAAATTGTTAAAATAACATAAGCTGATAGAACACCTTTTAATTTTTATTTATTTTTTTATTTTCAGTGTTATTTCATATAGTCTGCATAAAAATACAATAACTTTGAAAATTTCAAGCTGTCATATATTTGAAGCTCTTACTGTTCTGGAGAAAACAGCCTGTGTCAGACAGACGTAAGGACATGACAGACATAAAGACAGACAGACAGACAGACAGGCAGGCGGGAATCGTAGCGAAAGCAATGTGGTTGCTATTCACCTTAACCAACCAGTCTTGTTTTAAGAACAACAGAACATTGTGGTATTTGAGCTGTAAATAATTTAACATTCAGTGTTTAATATATCTTATAACAGCATTGAGCAAATGTGCAAATGTAAAAGGCCTATTATAAAGTTTAAAATGGTGAATACTTCTTGTGCGATTGCAATTGCAAACCTTTAGGAATAATATGTTAAAAATGTGATGATGTAGCCATATAAATAAAAATTTATATGTATGTTCTCAAAGTATGCTCTACATACAAATATATATATATATATATATATATATATATATATATATATATATATATATATATATATATATATGTTCTCAAAGTATGTCTTACATGCAGGACCTCAAAGTATTATTGTGCACAAAATCTTTATGTGGGATTATAAAATATCTCAAAAATCCAAGAAAGAAATCCTTAGTAGCCAAAATTTAAAAATTTTTTCGAGTTACTACAAACTCCGTATCAAAACATGGTTGCTGTAATAATTTCTTAAAAAATATATAACAAAAATTGTTTTATTATTATCCCACTGTCTCACTTTTTCCAATTTTCTTTACTCCACTTCCAACTAAAAAATTTCTTCTTTTAGTAAATTGATTAATAAATTTGCCAACAACTTTTAATTAATTTAAAAAAGATTAAGCGGACAAGCGGACAAGCGGACAAGCGGACAACCAGACATTTAAGAGACCAACCAGACAAACCACCATATTGCAAACTATGCGGCCATCGTAAATTGATGTTGACAATTTATTTGAAATTTTAAACAGAGAAAATCTCTGCGAAACAGGTTGTTTTAACATAAGAGCCGAGGTAAAATTAATCTATAGATTAAAATTTTACACACTTCAGTTGCAAATAATCTATTTAAAAAAAAAAATTAACATGTAAAATAAAACAAACAGTTTCTGGCTTTTGCGAAAAGCAAACTAATTATCTGGATATGAAAGTCCTTCTTGCCGCCAAAAGGGTGCAAACGATAAAATATACAATTTATTTTATTTCGTTGTAATTGATAATTTACGATCAATAATGCTTAAACATTTTGTATGTGGAGTTTGTAATTTTACACTAAAACAATTTTGCCTCTGAATTACTGCCAATGAAAACTTTCTCTGGGAAACTTTTTCTTTTTGTCAGTTAAGTTTTTTTTGCTAATTAAGGAACGTTAAATAAAAAGACTGTGTCAATTTTTTTTGATATCTGTGGAAGCCTAAGTCTTCTAAATGTAGTTTTTGATTGCAATTATGATCATAAGTTAGTGAAATCTTGTTAACAACTTGTTAAATAGTACGCTTAAGATTTCTGGCGAATTTTATTACAATCTGTGCAAGGATATGTCATGCCTCCATATATCCTTTATTTCAAAAACTAAATTTTTGCTAAATTTATAATCACACACCATGATTTGGATTCAGCTCTCTGTTGATTCTTTTCTTAAATTTTAGCAGCACATACCCGCCTTTTTAATATCCTTAATTTTACAAATTCAGTTTTACTTACAACTATAACCAGACCAGCAGCGAATGTTTCTAAATACTTGTAGCACCCTGCAGGCAAGGTCTCTAAAAAGTTTTATAATAATATATTACAAGATATGATTACTTGCCATATATCCTTTATTTTAGAAATTTAATTTTACATATAATTATGAATAAAAGTGCAACGAAATATTTTTAATACTTATAGAAATGAACAGGTAGGCTCTCTAGAAGTTTTCATTTTAGTCTGTTCAAGGATATGATTATCTGCCATATATCCTGTATTTAAGAAATTTATCTTTGCTTGCAAAGTAAAGAGAAGCGTGGCGAAATATTTTAAATACGTGTACAACAGTTCAGTTTTTATTCTAATCTGTTTGAGTATATACATACATACATATATCCTACTATACATATATCCTACTACTATACATACATATATCCTTTATTTTAAAAACTTAATTTTACTAACAATTATAAATAAATAGTTGCAGAACTGTAGATGTAGACTCTCTAAAAGTTTTCATTCTAATATGTGCAGGTATACGAATACCTACCATATATCCTTTATTTAAACAAATTAAATTTTACTTGCAATTATAAACAGAGGAGTTGAAAAATGTTCTAAATACTTGCAGAACTGTACAGATAGACTATCTAAAAAATTTCATTATAATCTGTTGAAGGATATGCTTATCTGTCACATATCCTTTATTTAAGAAATTTATTTTTACTTGAAATTATAAACAAAGGAGTAGCGAAACTTTATAAATGCTTGTAGAAAATCAGAGGTAGACTATGTAAAAATGTTTATCTTAATATATCCAAGGATGTGGTTACCCACCATATATCCTTTATTTTAGAAATTTAATTTTAGCTACGATTATGGTCATAATAAAGCGAAAACTAATTATTACTATGCATATAGCTTAAATTAAGTCAAACAAATGTCATGCTAAGAGTTTTTGCGAGGATACGTTAATTTCCTTAATGTCCTTTATTTGAAAACCTTTATATTGATTGCAATTTCAGTCTTGATTTCAATTAATTTTGATATATTATTTATTTATACACTGAAATACATATATACAGATATAAGCACTCAAATACATTTTTTTGGAGCAATGCATATGTTGTTAATATCCTTAATTTCACTTAATCTTGACAAAAACTGGATTTAAATCTCTTTCAGTTTATAAGAGAATGGAAAACAGTTTAAATAGCACAGAAAAAATTCGTATCTTCATATAATTTTTTGCGTTTCCTTAAATTATTTAAAATTTTTTTTAAAATTTAATTATTTAAATTTTTTTAGCAGCTTGAGTACATTTTTCCAAATACATATTTCATTAAAAAAATGTTAAGACGGAATCTCACGATTCTACTTAATTGCTGTTAGGTAGCAAGCAACCAATTCAACAAGAGTAGGGGAGATTACGAGTATAATATATTTATTTTCCTTATGAGACGAAGCACTGTGCTGATGTCCTTTCCTGAGATCTAGGAAACTTAGTTTTAGTTTTGATATAAACAATTCTCTTTTGCAAGTTTATTATACCTTTAACCCTGCACGCACTTTCTTCGTCGAATTGACGAACATAGTTTACTAATTTTCATTTAATTGGCTTAGTAATCTCGGAAGCTTTCTCATTTTTGTTGTAATTTTAGTTGTTTCCAAGCTGATGGAGTGTTGAAACATACATTTGCGAAATTTGCGTGTAAGTGCGATTTTTTAAATTTGGTGTTCGTAGATGCGAAGAAGAAAGTACTTAATGTATTAAAAATAAGAAAGTCTTTCTAGGGTTAAGTTCTAAAGTTAAGTGCAGCTAAACTTTAAGAAATATATTTAAAGACACTCTAAACTAAAAAACTAAAATATCTAGTGACAACCATGAACAATACTAAAGCATATTCTCAGCTATAATTTTTTACTAAACCCACCTACTTTTAATATCCCAAATCGGTTGCACGTGTATTCTGTATCCGATTTCTTGGAACAAATAAAACATAATAATTAACATTAGTTTATCGTTCCACAAACACAAGGCAAAGCCATCCTGCCATCTATCTATCTCTAGCTTAGTCTCTTGTAAGTCCTCCCTCTCCCACACCACACTCCATCTCTGCTCCTTTGAACACATTTCGATTAAAGTTGCTTCCCCTTTGTAAAGAGTTTCCCCATAACAACCATAAAGAAACAGAAACGACGAACATTTTTCGATTTCTACTAATGATGTGCCACAAAAATGCTTATTTTATTTTCAGTTAAGCTTGTGTTACCCCACCCTCTAACACCGCAAGCAAACACTGCTGAAGCTTTAATATCTCTGCAGTACAAAATAATTCTACCCTTATGATGAAATTAAACTCATACACAAACAGTAATTAAGCATAAGAGAGTATTTTTATGGGGGAAAGAATGTTGAATGGGGGTTGCAGGGGAGTACGTGTGTGTGATGGCGTATAATTTTGTTTCTACTTTCTGGAGGCATTCAGACACGAAAATATTTTCACCGCTTATCATTGTAACACCCATTCCCCACAAAAAAGCAATGAAATGGGGTTTTTATTCCAGCAAGTAAAATTTGGAAATTCTTTTCTTTTTGTGGTGTTTGGTTTTTTTTTTGTACCAGGAGGGTGTTTGAAAATGTTTTCTAGCAGCAGATATTTTGCTTGTGGAGGGTTTTAGGAAGAAAAAAAATATGTAAAAAATTTTAAATTTAAATCTTCGAAAATAATTAAGTTTAGTTGTCATACTTAATAAAAATGGTCTGGATGAGGATTTCTCTAAAAAAAATTTTTGTAGTCAGAAAGAAATAAAAAATAAATTTTTAAGAAAGACTGGCAGCCCTGCGGCAAAACTTTAAGTAAATTTCACAATATTTGACTCGATTAAATTCTTTAACTAATTAGATTTTTGAATCAAACATTTAATTGAAGAAAACTTATTTAAAAATTTGATTTTGTCAATGAAACTTTTTTATTAATAAAAATTTGCAACATTACTTTAACTGACTCAATAAAATTATTTATTTAACTTTAAAATTTTTTAAACAAAATTTTAATTGGCTTTATTAAAAAAATTAATTAGAAATTTGATTGTGTCAAGTAAACTTTTTAATTAATAAAACTTTTCAACAATAGTTTTATTGACTCAACTAAATTTTTCATAATTTTTTTGTTTTAATAAAATTTAAACAGAAGTTGCTTGACACAATTAAATGTTTAATTAATTTTTTGACTTATTACATTTTTTTAAACAAAATTTAATTGACTTGATTAAAAAAAAAATAATTAATTAAAAATATTATTCTGTCAGTTTGACTTGCTCCAACAAAAGATTTATTAAGTTAAATAAACTTTTAATTAAATTTTTAAGCATAAGTTTAAGTCAATTAATTAATAAAATGTTGTAATAAAACTTTTATTGACCCAATTAAATTTTCAAATAAACTTTTTCTTTAATAAAACTTCTACACAAAAATTTATTTGGCACACTTAAATGTTTATTTAATTTTTTTAACAATAAAATTTTTAATCAAAAGTTTTTTTACTCTATTAAATTTTTAATTGATTATTTGTATTTTTATGCCCTTTACCCTTTTACGTTTGTCATTCCGTGTGTAATTTCCATAATATTATTATGCGGCACATAAAATATATAAATTCTGAATCCTTATTGCATAGGGAATACGAATAAGCGATGTCCTTCTGTTCGTCCTTCCGTCCGTCCATCTGGTGTACGTCAAATCGGTTTTCCGAAGCTTTTACAGGAGCTTCGGAGGTAGAGACTTCGGTGTTGGACTGGTATGTCAGAAATGGTCCAAAATAGATTGGTATTGAAAATCAGCAAAATCCAGCAGACGGTTTCAGAGCTGGCAAACGTAAACTTGATTTTTGCCATATAAAAGTAACTAGCTAAAACCAATATTTATGTTTTTTGTTAAATAGACTTATCTTATATTATAATACAAATAAAATTCGTATTAAAAATTAAAAAAATAAATGCAAAAAATCAAAAAGACGTTTCCAGGGTTGGAAAACTTTAACTTTTCTTATTATATAAAAATAACTTACTAAAACTAATGTTTCCTTTTTCTCTATAAATTAAACATATCCTACATTCTGAGAAGAAAAATATTGGTGTAAGAAATCAGAAAAACCTAAAAAGATGATTGCAGGGTTGGGAAACTTACACTTTTTGTAATATATAAAACTAACTAGATCTGATTAATTTTTTTCTTCTTCTTTATAAATTAAATATACTGCCTGGCTCACGATGTCGACAATAAATTTTCGTTTGCTTGTTTATATTGAAAACAAAAACAAATTCTCTTACTTTGTTTTTAACGAAAATTTCTTGTCGACATCGTGAGCCAGGCAGATAGTTATTTTATGTTTTAAAAAGAAAAGTTTTGTATAGAGAATTCGAAAAATAAAAACTTCAGAGCTGGAAATTTTTTTTTGCATATTAGAGTAACTATATAAAACTATTCCTTATTCTTTTTTGTTCGCTTAACATATTTGATATATTTTTAAAAATGAAAATTGGTATGAGAAACAAAAAAATCTAAAAGTTGATTCCAGGGTTGGAAAACGAACACTTTTTGTGATATATAAAACCAATTAAATAAAACTAGTTTTTTTCTTGGTTATTAAATATATTCTATATTTTAGAAAGAAAGAAATAATAAAAAAGCAGAAAAATCAAAATTATGGTTCCAGGGTTGGAAATTGAAAAAAAAAATTTTTTTTGTTAAAATAATAACCAGAAATAATATTTTTTTTCAGTGAAACATATTTTATGTTTTAAGAAGATCTTTACTCAAGTTGATACCTTTAGTTGATGCCTTGTAAGGACTTCTTATTAATGTTTTGTAAATGGAGATAAAAATTAAATTAATCGCTAAAATAAATTAAGGCATGTTCCATTTCATTTTCCCTGAAGCCATTCCCTTCTGCTGAACGAAATCGTTGGTGAAGGGTATATAAGATTCGGCCCAACCGAATATAGCACTCTTACTTCTTTTCAATTAAACATGTTAATTGTAGAAAAAAAAAATTTTTTTTTCATCGTTTACTGTCTAATAATCATAAGGACTTTTTTATATCACAATTTTTGGGTGAGTTTTTTCTCATTAATCACCTTTACTGTTTAAATGGGCTCAGTGCTATCCACTCTGGCGCTTCCTATGGAAGTTGTTCAGTCTAGGAAAAAATTGTAAGATGGCAAGCTAAAAAATTTGCAATTTCTCATGATTAGAGTCTTTGTACAACAATATCATTTGACTTCTGTAAACCTAATTAGCATTTGCTTTCCTTTTACGTTATTTTTGATAAAATCTTCTTACAATATACTCTATACAATTAACACTTTTTGTGCCGGCATGAATGAATGAAATTATTTATACAATAGTTTATTCATAGTTTACTTTAGCTGCTCACTTACGAAGTGGGCATAAGTTACCGCTTTTTATTACCCCGCCTGAGAGATGAACAGTGTGATGTGTTTGAGTGTCTGGCTTTTAACAAAAAAAGCTTTTTTATGTCACACAAAAAAAAAAAAAGGAAAAGAAACTACTGTTTATATTGTTTGAACAAATAGACCTGTATTTTTTTTGTTAATAAAACAAGAAACGGTTGACGAATGCTAGAGTTGAAATAAAAAGCGGTAGCGCTGAACAAACCACCACTTACACATATAGAAATTGAGAATTATTATTATTTTTTTTTATCTATACGAGCATCAGTAAGAATATAAAATATTTCAAGTATCTGGATACTTGTAAAAGCAAGATGGTGATGATAATTATGATGTTAACTATTGGCAAATGAATTTTAAAAAAGGTAAATGACATTATATATTGATGAAGTTGTTGAGTAAGAATTAAAAAAAAAGAGTTTATAAAATTAAATTTTTTTTAATTTATTTAAAAAAAACAGTAAAAAACAGTGGTTTTCAAATTGTCCTTTTAGCATTATAAAAAATATCTTATTTTTGCACAATCAGAAAAAAGTAACATGCCACTCACTTATATTTTTTTTACTGGGCCTGATGCTGCTGCCTCAAATATTGAAAATTAATAAAAATTATGATTTACGATGTGTCAATTTCAGCTGATGCCGGCCGTTGCTGCTGCTGGTGGTGCTGGTTTGAGTTCAATTGTTGTTCAAAAATGTCTTGTTTTCTGTGTGTGAGGCGACCGACTATTGTCAGCCACGCAGCTTCCTGCTGTGTTCTCATGGTTTAATGGTTTGATTGTCAGCAAAAAAAAAAAGATGTATAATTTTTAACATGGGTTAAAAGTTGTGTGGTCCACCACAATTTGTTCATTCTTTTTTATTTTTTAATTTTTTTTATTTTTGCTCTCCCTGCTTGTGAACATTACTTTTTTTTTTGTCATTTAGCAAACAAAGTCGTAATGGAAAATGACACACTATAAATATGATGGTGGGGCTACATAGACTAGAGTGTAAAAAATAAACAAATTAAGCTGTTTATCGGTTGAATAGCAAATGCTGTAAAGTGAAAGGGCACTTACTTGTCTCAATTAAAATGTATTTGTTTTTAAATGAAATTTAATTAAAGCAACATTGAATTTTAGATTTTGTTAACAGTACCAATATAAGTTATTCTTAATTAAAAAAAATTTGTAATAGTTAACAAGGCAAGCCAATAAGAATTCCTAATTTTGAAGTAAATATTCAAAACATATCCACAACTATGTCATATGTATACACATTCTGCTTGTTAAGAAATATACAGTCACACAAAACATAAGCCGATGCAGATGAAAGACATAGACAACAACTATCGGTACATTGCTGCTAATAAGGTGGTATTTTTTCAGTATTTCTTGTTCACCTATTTTAGAAAATCATTTGCCAACTTTCTAGTGCTGTATGCCAATGATAATTTTTTTTTTTATTAAGGATATGTGATAGATTGCTTAATATGAAATTTGTTTATCTAATTCCAAGCAACGTCCATACTAATTATAAGTTTTCCCTAGATTATGATCATAATTGTAGCTAGAACTTAATTTTTAAAATAAAGGATATATGGTGGGTAATCACACCCTTCAACATATTAAAACGAAAACTTTAAGACAGTCTTCCTGTACTATTCTACAAGTACTTAGAACATTTTGCTTTTCTTTTATTTATAATTGTTAGTAAAATGAAATTTATAAAAAAAAGGATATGCGGTAGGTAATCACGTCATTAAACAGATTAGAATAAAAACTGTTAGAGAACCTAGCTGTACAGTTCTACAAGTATTTACAACATTTTGCTACTCCTCTGGCTTTAATTAATAGAAAAATAAAAAAATTTTGAATAAAGGATATATATACATATCCTTGAAAAGATAAGAATAAAAACTTTTAGAGAGCTTGCCTGCACAATTCCACCAGTATTTAAAAACGTACTGGTAATCTTAAAAATTAAGTTAAATTTAAGTTTCCAGATTAAGGATAATATGAAAGGCGGTTATGTACTGCTACAAATTAAAAAAAAAAAATTAGCAGATATCTACACAAAAATTATGATAACGATGGCTTTGGCTGCTTTTTGCTTATAAATATCGCAAGGAAATTGTACTTGAAATAAAGGATATATGGGGGCATGGCATATCCTTGCACATATCTTAATGAAATTTATCAGAAATTTTAACCGTACCATTTCACAAGTTGTAACAAAATTTCATTAACTTATGATTATAATTGCAATCAAAAACGAAGACTTTTTACCAAAATTTGCATATTGGTAGCAACTTGCTAATATGTCCCTGCAGCAAATTAATTATTTAAAAAGTTTAAGGCATGCAGTTAAATTTGTAACAAATTTTTACAGCTTTTCGTAATTAAAAGTGAAATATTTTTTCTGCGTGGAAAATTTATGAAAAATTTCAAACGAAATATTCTCAAAATATAAACAAATAAAGAATTTAAAAATCTTATTCACAATTTTATAATTATAACTGTATTTGCTGAAACTTTTTTCATTCTAATCAACCAAACTTTTATGACTTTATTTTCTACTGAAATATAATAAACCAGAAAAAAAAACCAGTATGTGATTATTACATCCAATAAAGCGAGTTAAAGGCAACAATAAATTATTATGGTTAATAAAACCACTTACACACACTCACGCACCAACTAACACCAATGCCAATGCTTATAACTTCACATAAATTGTAATAATACTGCAGTATTTTCCCAAATATATTTTTTTGTACTTCCTGTGTGCATGAAAACAAACGGCTGCTTAAGCAACTGCAGACACATCCGTTTCCTTATCTCAAGCAAACAACACAAACCCTTATACACAAACTCACATTTCTGCTCTCAAACTCTAGCGCTGCTCTCTCTTCTTTCTCTACATGAGCAAGAGCTTGGCAAATATAAGCAATATAAAAGAAAAAGATGAAGAAAATATATGTTAAGTGAATGCAATAATATTCTAATGTACTTGAGTTTATGTGCTAAAAGGATGTAAACTTTGCAAGGCAAGCATAGACACGAGTAGATAGATTTTCAAGTAAATAAAAATATGCAGTTATAAACTCCAACTTAACAAACCAAATCAAAGCCTGGCAGCAATTGAATAACATACTTTTTTTATTTTATTTTCAACACTCAAATAAGCACAATATTATATAATTTCAAATAATGATGAAGTTTGGAAATCTTTTATTTTATTTTTTTATTCTTTGTCTACAGCAAGTGCCAAATAGTTTTTTAAATGTGGGTAATTTTCCAACACAATTCAAGTGTAATTTTTAACATATTGAATTCCTTTCCTTTTTAAGAAATTGTACTTTTATTTGTGGCATGAACTGTAAAGTTAACTGGATTTCCTTTTTCACTTGCAACCATATAAATTATTTTAATAACGAGTAAAGTTTCTTAACTCTTGATAGTTTCTTTCCTAGGATGTGTTCGTCATAAGGAAGAAGGAAGGGAAAAGAAGGGAGCAATTTTCTTACATTTTTATTTTAGTAACTGCACATGTTTGTGTTCAGTGGAAGGAAATAAATTTGCATTTAATATGGCAGATAAGTTGAGGTTTTAATTTTTATTTTTTAATTGCAAGGAGTTTGAAAACATTATTTCAATTTAAGATTTAATACTTAGAATTCATGGAAAAATTCACAGATTTCTTTTTTGGAATAGCAATACATATTTTCTTTTACTCGATAGAAAGTGTAGACCTGTGCATGTTAAAAATTTTTCTGATGTGTACTTGTTTCCCTATCGAAAAAATTGTTTGGGAAATTTCTGTTGAATTTTCTAGTGATTTTGTTATTGAAATTTCTAGGGAACTTCTCATGGAAATTCCCAGGCTACTTCCCAGAAAAACTCCCGGGGAACTTCGTATGGAAATTCCCAGGAAACTTCTTATGGAAATTCCCAGGGAACTTCTTATTAAAATTCTCAGGGAACTTGTTGTGGAAATTCCCAGTGAACTTATGGAAATTCCCAGGGATCTTCTTATGGAAATTCCCAGGAAACTACTTATGGAAATTCCCAGGGAACTTCTTATGGAAATTCCCAGGGAACTTCTTATGGAAATTCCCAGGGAACTTCTTATGGAAACTCCCAGGGAACTTCTTATGGGAATTCCCAGGGAACTTCTTTTGGAAATTCCCAGAGAGCTTCTTATGGAAATTCCCAGGGAGCTTTTTAGAGAGATTCCCAGTGAACTTCTCATGGAAATTTCCATTGAACTTCTTATTAAAATTCCCAGGGAACTTCTCATGGAAATTCCCAGGGAACTTATAAGAAAAAATTTTAAGGGAACTTCATAGGTAAATTCCCAGGAAACTTCTCATAGAAAATCACAGGGAACTTCTTATGGAAATTCCCAGGGATCTTCTTAAAAAAAACTCCCAGGGAGCTTCTTAGGGAAATTCCCAGTGAACTTCTTAGGAAAATTCCGAGGGGACTTATAATGGAAATTTCCAGGAACTTCTTAAAGATATTTCCAGGTAATTTTGTACGGACATTTATTTGGGAGTTTCTTATAGAAATTTTCACAGAATTTCTTATAAAAATGTTCACGAAATTTCTTATGAAAATATCCTGGGAACTTTTATGAGAATATCCAGGATTTTTTTTTTTGTAATTTTCAAGGAATCTGTTAGGAAAATTTCGAGGGATTTTTTTACAGAAAATTCCAGGGAAATTTAAAAAAAAATTTTGTATAGACATTTCCAGAAAATTCTTACAGGAATTGTTAGAATATTTCTTATAGAAATGTTTAGAACATTTTTTACAAAAATTTTTAGAAAATTTTTTACAAAAATTTTTAGAACATATTTTAAAAAAAGTTTTAGAAAATTTTTTACAAAAATTTTTAGAAAATTTTTTACAAACATTTTTAGAAAATTTTTTACAGAAATTTTTAGAAAACTTTTTACAGAAATTGTTAGAAAATTTTTTGCAGAAATTTTTAGAAAATTTTTTGAGAATTTCTTATCGAAAATTCTAGGGATTTTTGTATGAAAATTTCTACGAAAATTTGTATGGAAACCTGAAGGGAATTTCTTATGGGAATTTTAATGGGAAAAGTTTTCTGAAACCTTCCCCTAAATTTTTTTATTGAAATCAGTTTCTAAAAAAAATTAATTTTTAAAACTTTCCTGCAAATATGTTTCTCTTTAAGAGAATAAACACTTTTTTATCGAAATTATTTTTAATTTAAAATATTTTACAAAAAAATGTGTTTATTCTAAGATTTTTCACAAATCAATAAATAATAAAAAACTTTGCCTAAAAAAATTTTCTGTTTCGGATAGAATTTTTTTTTAATTTTATTGGAGATTAAAAATCTTAAAATTTTGTTTTAAAACAAAGTTTTTCGAAAAATATTGTTTATGTTCCTAAAAAATTTTCTTTTAAAAAATTTTAAAATTTAAAATATTAAAAACAATTTTGCGAAAAATCAATTTTTATTAAAAAAATATAAATATCTATTAAAAAAATATTCATGAAAAAATGTTAAGGAAAGAATTTCTACCGTTAAAATTTTCAGAAATAAAAACTTGCGAATAAAAAAATTTTGAAAATGGGCTGTTACTCGTATAAGTATGTAGTGTGTGTCTGTGTGTCTGTGTATCTGTGTGTCTGTCCATGTCCACGTGCAGACCAAACGGCTGGACCGATTTTAAATTAGTTTCTTTTGTTTGAAAGGTGATTTGATGGAGGGGGTTCTTAGCTATGTTTGAAGAAAATCGGTCAAGCCGTTTAAAAGATATCACATCTTTTCTAGATATATCGGGGACTTATAAAATTTTAAATTTTTGTTATATAAAAAGAACTGAAGAACAACAGAACTTGAGCCAAATTAAAAAAACTATTTCTTGATAACAAATTAAAAACGTTAAAATATATTCTGAAAAAATGTTTCTATTGAATTTAGAATTTTACAAATAAATTATTCTTTTTTTTTAAAGTAAAATTTTATTAAATATGTTTTAACATTTATTATGCACTTTTATTTATTTTCTTTAAAAAGTTATAGAAGGCCTCAGACTTTTATTTCAAAAAATATGCACTTAATATTATTACTTCCATATAAACAGAAGAGAAATGAGGCAAAAGAAGACCATTAAATTTATTATGCAATTGTAGCTAATCATCAAGCGTGAAATGTTTGTTTTTTTAGCAAAAACGAAAAGAAAACTTAAACAAACATTCAGCCATGTTAACATATTATAATTTGAAGGAAAATCGTATTTTCCCCAAAACTAAACACAAACACACACACACACACTGCATAAATAAAAACATGCATACATGCATACATATGTATGTATTGAGAAAATATACTCGTACATCTGTATGTTGCGGTTATTGCTCTTTTAAGAGAGCGAATAATAAAAAAAAATATTTCAAAGCAGCAACAACCGCAACGAACTTCCTCCTCCTTCTCCTCCCATAATCATCAGCAACATCAGTTGCAATTTGCAATCATAAATACTGCTGCAGAACTTAGCTACTTTTAGGTTAGAAACATAGACGTTGAAGGCTGCAATATTGCATGGGGACGAAATTGCTTTGCCTTGTGTTCACATTTCACTTATTTTTTTAGCTGCGCCAATGGCTGCACAACCAATTTAAAAGAGAAAAGCCTTAATTGTCATCGGCACTGAATGAAAAAAAAAAGTTTATGATAGAAATAAAAATCGGTTAAATTTGAATCTATGATGCAATTTTTAAAAACTTTATCACTTGTGTATTTGAAAATTGTATGTGTTAGTCGTCCATACGTAACGCAAAGAAAGAGTGCATGTATGCAGGTGTGTAGGTGTGTAGGTGTGCATGTTGCGTGTGTGTGTGTGTATGTGTGCATGTTTACTCATTTATGACGCTATATTCTCAATTCGAATTTAGTTGTTGCACTCGTGCACTATGAAATTTTTTAAAGTGGCCTCATAACTTTTGCGCCATTTTTATTTTATACTCGCAATAGAATTTGAACTTTCATAAGTCCTAGTTTACACTAGGCAAGGCTGATTAGTTTCTTAGGAGAGAGGGACTAGGGCAATAGAAATATTTCTGTGTCCCTGAAACTAATCAGCTTAGAAATAAGACTTGCATAGTGTAAACTAGGACTAAATTTGGCACGAGTGTATTTGCTGTGTGTGTGTGTATGCGTTTGTGTGTGTGTGTGTGTTCAAGTGTACATGTGCAAACAGGCATTGTTTACTGCTACAAGGGTGTTTTTAATGTCAGCAATATTTTTTAGACTTTTGTATAATGACTTTGTTTTTTTTTTTTAATTTTATATGCATAAAATTTTTTATTACTACTCGTACTTTTGCAGGCAAATAGTATGGCAGCTACATAGATTTATTTTATTTGTTTGTTTTTGAGCATTTATTTTATGTTTTGGATGTTTTGAAGTGTCTAAACCTACACACGAAATTAGTGAATTAAAAGTGGAAAGTTGTATTTTAAAGCAATGAAATTTTTTATTTTCCTTATAATTCTTTTATTTTAAATTAATTAAACTAGCTTTGCCAACGGCATTGCATGCTCGTAACTAATTTTTGACTAACTGCATATAACGAATTGGTAATTTGCGTGTTGTATTTGTGCATATAGGACTTCACATCGGATAATTGAGTACTCTGAGTATATATAACAATATAAATTCGTACAGTTAAAAATAAAAGACATATTCATACTCAAACACACCCATCCAGCTTAAACTGAATATCTTTAACTATAAACAACAAACGACTTTATTTGAACACATTCCTTAAATTACGCAGCACTAATGACTTTAAGTAAACTTTATACACTGTAACAGCCGCAATCATATACATAAGTATAAAAATACCATGAGTATTTATTCGAATATACATGAGTATATACAAGTATTTATTCGAATACACATGAGTATATACATACTTCTGTATTTGCAAACACTTAAAGCATCAAATTGGTAACACACTCAAAGTATCGAGTTGTACTTATGCATTTTACATAAATCCATATCACAAAAGGAGAAAAGTATTGTTTTAAGTGCCTCAAGAATTGGCCGATAAATGCGTACTGTTAAAAATAAAAACCATACTCTCATACGCAAACATACTCATCAACTTTAAATTGAATACGTTTAACTATAAACAACCAACGGCCATATTCATACACATTACTTAAATTACGCAGCACAAATTAATATAAGCAAAATTTATAGACTGTAACACTTAGTTAATCATACACACAAGTATAAAAATACTCTTAGTATTTATTTGAGTATATGCAGAAGCATTTTATTTGCACACACTTCAAACATCAAATTGGTAACGTGCTAGTTATATTTGTATATTAATCATACACATATGTATAAAAATACTTTGAGTATTAATTCGTGTATAAACAAAAGCATTTTATTTGCAGAGACTTAAAACATCAAATTAGTAACGTGCTAGTTGTATTCGTATATGTAGCATTCCGTATCAGAGAATGACAAAATAATCATTTAAAATACCTTAAGAATTGGCCGATAAATGCGTGCAATTAAATACCAAAACCATACTCATGCGCAAATATACTCATTAAGTTTAAATAAATACGTTAAACAATAAACAGCCAACGACTTTGTTAATGCATATTCCCTTAATTTCACAGTTCAAACTAATATATGTAAAATGTATGCACTGTATCAGCCAAAATCATACACATAAGTATACAAATACTCTGAGTATTTATTCGACTACATATGAGTATATACAGCAGTATTTTAATTGTAGTCACTTAAAGCATAAGTGCTTTCTGAAAAGTGAATTTGGTAAATATCGGAATTAAAATGGTTTTCAACACATTGCAGGACAGGGATCGAAAGAGCGATGCAATAATACTCGATATTATATAAAATGACAAACATAAAGGAAGCGTATGCCCGGTAGTTTCCGAAATTTTTTAAAAGTTTTACGAAAAAATAAAAAATTCTTATAATGTAATAAAATTAAAATTTAATAAAAAATTTTAAATTTAAAAAAACTAAGATTTAAAAAAACTACAAAATTTAGAAAAATTTTAAATTTTATAAAAAATTTTAAATTTTAGAAAATTACAATTTTATAAAAAATTTTAAATATAAAAAAATTAAAATTTATGAAAAATTGAAAATTTAAGAAAATTAAAAATTTATAAAAAATTTAAAATATAAGAAAATTAAATGAGACATTATTAGATTTAATTGAACTATAGTGAATTTTAATCAGAAATAATTTCTTAATCAGGCTTGAGTTCAGTAATTTCAATTCTTATGAATGAAATATTTTTATTAATTAATGTGAGTATCTAAAGAAGAGAAGAAAAATTAAACTAGACACTATTAGCTGGGGGAAATTAAAATTTAATAAAAATAAAAAAAAAATATTTCTGTTTTGCACAATATTTTTTATTGTAAAGCTTTTGTGGCCCTAAATAATTTGTTATGAATAAGATTTTTTTGTTTAGGAACTTATGAAAAATAAAAATGCAACAGTGACCTCATTTAACTTTTCAAGTAACGACATATTTGCAATATTATTGTGCAATAAATGATATTGTACAATAAAATGGCCTGTTTTTGGTACATATATGGCTCAATATATTAGATTAAATCATAAGTTTCTGGAATTTATATTGCGCAATAAGAAAATTTTTCATGTGTTGACAATATTGTACAATAATTGTTTCCAAATGCATCACTAAAATCAATTAATTTTCTACTTTTTAAATTACTTAAACAAAATTTATTTATTTATGTTTCACGAAAAATCTATTTTAAAATTTCTTAAACGCATATGTGTGTGTGTGTGTTTGTTTTTATATAAGTTGCATAATTTTACATATTTTCAATATTATTGTGCAATAATTTACTTTGTACAACAAAATTGCCTATATCCGAATGTTATGTATATAAGTATATGGCTAAATATATTGGATTAAAGCAAAATTTTTTTGATTTATATTGCGCAATAAAAAATATTTTGTAATGTGCTGACAATATTGTACATCAATTATTTCCAGTTGCATATCTAAAAACAATATTTTTCTATTTTTTGAATTACATACTTAATTAAAATTTATTTACTTATGTATTACGAGAAATCAATTTTAAAATTTGTTAAACGTAAGCAAAATAGCGAAATATATTGTTTTAATATTGTGCAATTTATTGAATAGTGTAAAGGAGTAAAATGACATAAGTAATAGCAATAAAGTACTCAATAATGTCGCATAGTATATGGGTACCTTTACGCTATCTCAGAAATAACTAAACACATTAAAAACAATGTTTTGTGTGCAAGTCCAGTATACACAGGAAATTTTCGTTGGGCAACTTTGTTAACTGATCTTTTCATACCATAAATTTTACGAAATTTTGGTTAAAAATCAAACCACATAACACTGTATATTACTACTAACCCTAGTATTAACTTGTAACAAAAGCTGCAAGTGCAAGAGTCATATAAAGTAAATGATGTTTTAAATAAATAATTTTCCATCATGTTGCTCAACCAAGTGAGAAGTTGTATATATGCATGTATGCACGTAGCTCTGGTATCATTCATGTGGTTGCAAGTTTATATTGAAATATCTTTATGCTGAAGTATCTCTCTAAACAGTATTTATGTACAGCTTTTTCTTAAATTCAGCCATAAATTTTCTTGTTAAGTAGTATGTTTTCCTAGTAAAAATGCTTATATTACTAAAATGTTGTTTGTTTGCTGCAACTTATACATATTGTTTAAAAACATAAAGGCTTGTATAACACTTGCCACACTCACATAACTTACTGACTGACTTGCATACAAAAACCAAATACCCACCCACAGTTTGCTACTAATATTACCATCATTGCAACATTATTTACATTATATTATATATAAAAAATAAAAAAAATATCTGCTAAAAATATCCAATAACTTGTTGTTATATTAAAAGCATCACTAACACTGGGGCAATAATTTTAGTAAAACGATACATCAATATTGTGAGAGGGAAATAAGTGAGTGAGGGAGTGAGGTAGAGAGTGTTTGTTGCGTTTGTGTTAAGTGTTAAATTGATGATAGTTGACTACAAGTCAAGTGTAAGTCAAGGAGAAAATATGTTATTTAAAATTAGATTCATTTTTTGCCTTGTGATACAATCAGCCAACACTACTCATGTGTTACGTTTTCTGTGTCACTTCTTGTGTTGCATAAATGCACATGTTTTGAGTTAAAAAAAAACAGAGTATAAGAAAAAAACCAAGTGATTGTGTTAAGCAAATTATGCATTAAATGAAAGTGATGTGTTGCAAAATATTTATATAGAAATTCTTTTATTAAGATTAATGTTGGCATGACCGCATGTAAGCAGACATTGTGCGGAGGAGAATGCAAAAAGACAAGTGTGGCTGTTAACTAAATCATTTAGTAATTTAAAGATACATGTGTAGGTTGGGAAATAATGTTAGTAAAGCAATTATATCAGTAACAAAATCATAATAAACAGAATACTTGGTGAACTAAAGACAAAGTTAAGAACACCCTTGATTTGTTAAAGGTCTGTGTCTTAATATATTTATGAGAATATAATATGCATAGAATTCTTTTAATTTTTTAAGATTATTAAGTAAATGTATTGGGACCTACGAATAGCCTTTCACGAATTAAAACTGAATTGCTGCTATAGTTAACTTAAATTTAAACATTCGCTTCACAACCTAAATAAATTTCGATGAATGTTAAAAATAAAGGATATATGGGACGCGAGTACATCCTTTCACCTTTGGACCTGATATGCTTCATAAGCTTTCACTCCATTATTCTCGAAGTAGTAACGTTAGTTTTTGACCAAACCAATTTAGAATAAATTCAGTAAAGTGCGACTTTGACTCGCGCACGAAGGGTTCCGTACGTTGGGCTTTGAGCATTTTTTTAATACAGTGTTTTTTTACGTTTTTTCAGCTGAAATAATTTTTTTTTTACTATTTTTCGCTTTTTTCTCGTTTTGGCGGTTTTTTAAATTTTGGCGATTTTTTTAATTTTGGCGATTTTTTTCATTTTGGCGATTTCTTTCATTTTGGCGATTTTTTTTTTCATTTTGGCGATTTTTTTCATTTTGGCGATTTGTTTTTTTGATTTTAACGATTTTTTTTCGGTTTGGCGATTTTATAATTTTGAGATTTTTTTGTTTTACCGTTTTTGAAAATTTCAGGAAGTTTGCTCTTACGGTTTCCAAAATACAGCAAGTTTTCAAAATTACATAGTCGAAATTACAATAACTGATGGTACACCCTTTAATTAAATTTTTTTAAATTTTAGTGTTAGTTGTTGTAGTCTGTATAAAAATACACGAACTTTACAAATTTCAAGTGCATATACATCCAATTGTGTGTATATTAGATGAAATTTTAAAATTTTTCGTTGCTCGTTTTGGCACACCCTTTAATTTCCAACTCTCATGTATTTGTTGTTGTAGCGGCCAAGGGTCCCATGTAATATACATACATACATACAATTGTATGTATATTACATGGGATTTTAAAATTTTTCGTTGCTCGTTTTGGCACACCCTTTAATTTCCAACTCTCATGTATTTGTTGTTGTAGCGGCCAAGGGTCTACACACTCTGTCCAAATTTCAGGTCCGTAGCTCTTACGGTTCTCGAGAAAATACCCTGTGACGGACAGACGGACAGACGGACAGACGGACAGACGGACAGACGGACAGACGGCCAGACGGACAGACGGACAGACGGACAGACGGACAGACGGACAGACGGACAGACGGACAGACGGCCAGACGGACAGACGGACAGCGTAGCGAAAACAATAGGGTTCCTTTTTCACCTTTGGTGTACGGAACCCTAAAAATTAATACATAATGATACAAACATACATACATATATGATTTTTGGCACGACCTTGTTCCAATTAAAGTAAAATTCTTTGGAAGCCTTTAATAGGTAATTTTCGCAGTAGTTACGTGTTTTTTTATCCTAATTGCAAACAAAATTACATTTCTAAAATTAAGGATACATGGGACGTGGGCACATCCTTCCATTTTTTGAAGTAAAATTGTACAGAAACATTTTTTTATCTTATTTTCGAAGCTGTGACTTGTTTTTCCATTATAATCTTAAGCAAAATTAATTTGTTAAAATTAAGGATTTATGAGGGGTAAGAATGTCCTTGCACCAATTAAAGTGAAATTCTCCACATGCATTAAATATATAATTCTCAAAGTTGTTACGTGGTTTTTTACCTTAATTGCAAATAAAATTAATTTTCTTAAATTAAGGATATATGGGAGGTGGGCACTTCCTTACATTTATTGAAGTGAAATTCTACACAAACTTTTGTTATCTTCTTTACGAAGTTGTAATGTGTGTTTTGATCATAATATCAAACAAAGTAATTTTCAAAAATAAAGGATATATTAAAGAAAGGCACGTCCTTGCGCCAGTTAAGGTGAAACTCTACAGAAGCATTTATTACACAAATCTTGAAGTAGTAATTAAGTTTCAGATTAAGCTCTCCAAAATAATACTAATTTTAAAATTAAGGATATATGTAAGAGTCGTTAAGCAGCTCTGGGTCGAAGAACATCATTTCGCGTCATCGTAATTATTTCTTAAGTGCGGTCAGGCTTAGTTCTGTTGTTGGGCCCTCGAGAGTTTTTCGTCTCGCTCGCACAGTTGATCTGCCACGGATAACCGTATAATCTTGCGGTTTTTTTGTGGAATTTCTGTGAATTTATGTGAAGGCATAGGCCGTACAGTCAGTCACGGAACTTTTTTGAAAATACTGTTAATAACATCTTGGGCATATGGTCTAGTTACTCCGTCCATATTCGTGCAACACCATTCTATGCAAATTTACTTTGTATAGTATGTTTAATAAATAAATAAATAAATAAAATTAAGGATATATAAGAGGTAGGTAAGTTCTTGCACTAATTACAGTAAAATTATACAAAAGCTTTCACTTTCTTATTTTTGAAATATTAACGTCTTTTTTAATCTTAATTGTAAGCAAAATCTAATTTTTAAAAATAAAGGATATGCGGGATGTTGGCACACCCGTACATTCATTGATGTGAAATTCTTGAGAAACTTTTTTAACCTTATTCTGGAAGTAGTAATATATTTAATGAGCATAATCTCATACAAAATTAAGTTTTTAAAATTAAGGATACATGGGAGGTAAGAGCATCCTTGCATTTATTAAAGCTAAATTCTTTAGATGCCTTTACTATGCAGTTCTCGAACTAGTAACATGTTTTTTGATCATAATTGAAAATAAAATCTAAGTTTTAAAATTAAGGATATATGGGAGGTGGACGCATCCTTACATATATTGAACTTAAATTCTTTGGAAACTTTTGGTAAACTTTTTCTCGAAGTAATACCTTGTTCTTTGACCGTAATCTCAAAAACAAATTTAATTTTTAATATTAAGGATATATGTATGTATGTAGGAGAGATCGGTACGTCCTTGCACTCATTAAAGTGAAATTTCTTAGAGGTAGTAAAATATTTTTGATCATAGTGGCAAACAAAATCTAACTTATAAGTTTAAGGATATAAGGCAGGTGGACGCATCCTTACATTTATTGAACTGATATTTTTCAGAAACATTCGGTACTCTTATTTTCGAGGCAGTAATATGTTCTTTGAGTATAATCTCAAACAAAATTCAATTTTTGAAATTAAGGACATATGGGAGGTGGGCACATCCTTACATTTATTAGAGTGAAATTTTTGGGAAACTTTTGTTATCTTATTCTTGAAGTACTTACACGTTTTTTGACAAGGTATCAAACAAAATTTAATTTTTGAAATTAAGGATATATGAGAGTTGACATGTCCTTGCACCAAATAAATTAAAAAACTCGAAAAGCCTTTGCAATGCAATTATCGAAGCACTTACTACTTTTTTGAACATATTTGCAAGTAATATTAAATTATTAAAATTAAGGATATAAGGGGAAGGGGCAAGTCCATGTACGTCTAAAAATGAACTTTTTGTTAAAAAATTTAATATAAAATTTGTAGTTATTATTTTTACATCATACAATTTCTGTAGCACATATCTCTTTCATAAACGAAAGAAATAAGTTGCAACCTTGGGACGTTTTAGGATTAATGTATTTTTTTTTGTTCATGTTGATTTTTTAATGGCTTACATTTCTTAGATCGAGTTGTTGTTGTTGTTTTTGTGAAAGAGATATAAAACCCTATGTACTGAAGAGTTAAAGGATTAAAATGTTTCACAAAAATTTTGCTTATGGGGTTTTACATAAAGCTGCTGAATACGTTTTGCGCCTAAAACTATTCCTCATAATGCTGACTGCGATATATGTAGCCTACCTTTAGGAGGCTACTCTGCAAAACAATGTGTTGCCTACTTTTCCCTACTCACTTTCGGTTTCAATTTTTACCAAACAGTTGACGTAATTTATGGCACGCCTCATCATCATCATCATCATCGTCATCTAACCTTGACCAATTATATTAAGCATTTCATAAAATATAATTTATAATCATATCAACGTATGTAAAGAGCAATGTCTGTATTAAATTACATTTATTTTAAAAAATATCATAAAAAAAAATTAAGCAAAAATAATCCATAAAAAACATGAAAAAATACCGCAAATATAAACACGAGCTGTGCGATGAAAAAGCGGGTTAACTCCTCATAAATGGTTATCTTGTCTTACATCAACATTATGAACGAGACACGGCTACTGTTGGCTTGTGACTGTGGCAACAACGACTGGCACATTAAGCGGTTGCCAGTTACTTGTATTGTTTGTGGATTTTACCAAAAGGAATACAAACAAAAAAGGGGTTGGGGGAATTAAATCCAAGCAGCAGAAGCATTTGGTCAAAATAAAAAAATATATAAGTAGTTTTTTTTGTTATTAAAAAAAGAACATACATACATACATATACGAAATTCATGCATTTAGAAAACATTTAAGCAAAACAAAAAAAATATGTATACTCAGCTTTATAAAGATTGTATTAAAAAAAATCTAAAATAAAAAAAGAACAAAATGATTTACTGGTCATGAAGAGCGCACGTTGCACGTACACACTCATACTTTATGCCAAACAAGGAATACAAAAACTTTATAAAATAGACTACCGTCAACGGCGTCGCCATAGTTTTACTGTCTACCATGACAATGCAGGCCAGACGTTTTTCAAAGCCCATAAGACTTAAGAGGAGCAGCAACAACAGCAGGCAGCTCTAGCCATGAATGAATATGGAAGTCATACACAACAGCAAAAAGCTACAAAGTTTCTGCAACGAATGATGACCATGTCGATTGTGTAATTTTCTCTACAGCCAGGCGTACGAGTATTGTTGTATTTTGTAATTTTTATTGTGGCAGAAAAAGCCAAATGTTCCATAGAGTAGTTGAAAATTTAAAGAAAAGCTTTAAGTCGAAGCGAAATTGTTGAAGTTTATGTTTTACCCAAGTTGTATCAGTTTGTCTGCTACTGAGCATTTTCTCCTATGAGAGGTATGTATAGAACAGGTCGTCTCAAAAACCTTGAAAATCGCTTTTTTAGCGCATATCCTTTAGATAACTTTGCAGCATATATTTCATTATTTGCCTTCATTTCACACATTTCATTCTTAAGAGCAAATTTAATTACCTTGTTTGAAGTTTTTAGTGATTCTTGTGCGAGCCTATTTCTATATTATTTTGCATGTACACTTTGAGATCATAATTGTGACTAAAATTTTAATTGTACAATTAAAGGATATATGACAGGTTGCTATATTTTTGTAGCGATTCCTATAAAATTTTCCAGAATAGTCAGTTAAATTATTTCTAAAGTAAATACCAAGTTTCGCTTTTTTCTGATTATTTTTTTCACTTGCACTTGTATTTGAAATTTGCTTTCTGAAATAAAGGATATATGGCAGGCTCGCTTATATTTTATGTTAATTTTTATAATTTTTCCCAGTACGTCTAGTAGTGCAATTTTAAAATTAGTAACAAATTAGCACTCCTGCTTGAGCCTAATTGCAACTAACAATCAATTTTTCAAAATAAGGACATAAGCTAAATAAACTCTCGCCCGTACAGGTAGTTACAAAATTTAACACAGAGCTTAGATTTGTACTTTTATCCACGCTAATAAACTTTTCCCTGTATTCTTGCCGTAAGTGTAGCAGAACTTAAATTTCTAAAATAAAGGATATATGGGCAGCCGACATGTCCTTAGAGCTATTGTAATAAAAATAATCCAAACCGTCAGCACAGCTGTTTCAGAAATAGTAACAGGTTTGTTTTTAATATCTTATCATAATTGTGTTTAAAACTAAATATCCTTGGTCTGCTCAAAATTAAATTTTTCAGAAGTCTCAGTTCATTATCACCTGTACAATTACATAAATTTACAAAGTTTAAGTGCAATTTGACAAGAATAATGCAAACACTTAATATTAAAAATAAAGGATATATGGCGCTTGGCATATCTTTGCCGCAATTGTTGTAAAATTTGGAAGGTAGATAGATCAACGGTGTCTTAAAAGAAACCAATCTCAAGGTTTCACGTGATCTTTATTATAATTTTAGATACATTTTAAAAACCAAAAAAAAAAATGTACACTGATTGTGCTGAATGAAACTAATCATTTAGCTTAATGTTATAGTTATAGTAGCAGTCGTCAAGTTTGTCTGCATTCTGTTAGTAATTATAGTTAAAATTAAATTTTTACATTTAAGTATATATGGGAGGTAAGCATGTCCTGGCACTGTTTGTAAGCAAGATAATTGGATAACTTAGGTGTAAGGTTTTCGCTTCATCGCGTTAATCGTGGTAGCTAAAAATCAATATTGTAAGATTAAGGATATGTATATGGAAGCTAATACAATGTCCTTTCATAGATATTATTGAAATTAAACTTTCCAAAGGCTTCAGAGAGGAGTTAAGAGGTTTACTACCTAAAACAGTAAAAAAATTATGCGAATCCTGTTCATAATTTTCACCAAACTTCAATTTTCAAAATTAAGGATATACATATGTATGCTACGTGGTTACGTATTTGTACCTAATGAGGTGAAAATTTCCAAAAGCTTTTACCATGTTATTTGGGAAGTAGTTATGTACGTATTATTTTATTCATAATTGCAAAAAAAAATATTTTTAAAAGAAAGGATATATGGGATACGTGTAAATTCTTGCACCTATTAAAATAAAATTCTTCAGAAGCGTTTGCTACATTGTTCCGCAAGTTGTGGCACATTTTTGGATAATATGTAATTGTAAACAAAATTTGATTTTTTAAATAAGACTTTATGAGCCATCGGCACGTCCTAAAACCTATTGAGCTAAAATTTTTTTTGAGGCTGTTGCTATGCTATTCTTAAAGTAGTTAGTTACGTATTTTTGGTTCATAATTTCAAACAAAATATATTTTTTTTATATTTAGGATATGCGGCAGGTGGTCACAGCCTTAATTTTTTAAATAAAGGATACATGAGACGTGGTCTTGTCCTTGCACATATTAAAGCGAGCTTGTTCAAAAAATTTTGCCATCTTATTCTCGAAGTAGTTAAATGTTTTAAAATTTAATTTTTAAAATGATGGATATGTGAGACGAGAGCGCATACTTGTACCTATTGAAGTGAAATTCTTCAGAAGCTTTGACCATCTTATTCTCGAAGTAGTTACATGTTTCCTTAATTAAAATTGCAAACAAAATTTAATTTTTAAAATTAAGGACATATGGGAGGTGAGAGCATTCCTGTACCTACTAAAGTGAAATTCTTCAGAAGCTTTGATGATCTTATTCTTGAAGTAGCTATGTGTTTTTTGATAATATTTGGAAACTAAATTTAATTTTTAAAACATAGGATATATGGGACGTGGTCACGTCCTTACACCTATTAGGAGCGAAATTTTTCAGCAGCTTTTATTATGTGCTTCTCGAAGTGGTTACTCATTTTTGATCATAATTGTAAGCAAAGTTAAATTTTTAAAATAAAGGATATATGAGAGGGGTCACATCCTTACACCATTTGAAGCGATATTTCCTTAAAATTTTTGCTATGTTATTCTCGTAACAGTTACTTGTTTTTTTATCATAATTGCAAGCAAAATTTAATTTTTAAAATAAAGGATATATGGGACGAGGGTAAGTCCTTGCAGCTATTCTAGTAAAATCTCTCAAAAGTTTTAGTTATATTATTCTCGAAGTAGTTAAATGTGTTTTTATCATAACTGCGAACAAAATTTAATTTTTAAAATAAAGGATATATAGGACGAGGGCATGTCCTTGCACCTATACAAGTGAAATTCTTCAGAAAAGTTTGCTATATTAATCTCGAAGTCGCTACATATTTTTTTTTTTATTATATTTGGAAACAAAATATTTTTTTTTTAATTTAAGGATATATGGGAGGTTTTTACATCATTGCAGCGATATGTCCCAAAGTAATTTTTTATTATAAGTTTTAGTTTTTATTTTATGATTTCATCAAACATATGTATGTAGTTGTAGCGATTTTTTATATTTTTGTTATATAATTTGATTTGTTAAGGATTTTGTTTGGTGCAGCTTAAAATTAAAATTACAGGACATTTTTGATTAAATTTTTTTCCAATGTTATCTACAAAATTTTTTAAAATTTCTATTAACTTCAAATCTTATTAAATTCAATAGTACATTATGCTGATGTTTAATTTTTGTGCATATTGTCGTGTATTGTAGTGTATCGATTGCAATATTTTTATGGCAAAATTATCAACAAAAGTTACAATCATTTAGTTTTTCTTTTGAATTTATTTTTTTATTCGAAACTATTTTTGCATGTGTCGCTTGAAATCATTTATTAGCAAAGTATTATTTTCATCTACACAGATATGCACACATATTGAATAAATATGTTGTTTAATGTTTTGACAGCTGTCAATAATGACAATTTAGTAGGCACTTGTAATTTGATTGTTGTTAAAACTGCATTCATTATATACAACGGTCAGTGTCTGTCTGATAATGACTAAAGTAATTTGATCTCAATGTATTACATTTGGTTATTTGGAAAAAAAAATAATAACTGCAAGAAAAAAAATAAAAACTTTACACACAAAAAAAGTTATAACAAGAATCGTTTATTCAGGCAATCGACCGGCAAAAAATAAAATAAAAATTTAATTAAATTAATGTGGTTTTGAGTCGTCTACTCTCGTAGTCATTGTCTTTTGGTGTATTTTTCTGTAACATCATGGATGATGGCAATTAACAAATGTCAATTAAATGGTAATTAAGCAATATGCGTCTGATTGGATTTTTTTTTGTCTGCATTTCATTTAGCAAATGTATTAAAAAAAAAATATATAAATAAATATAAAATAAGCATTTGCACCAAAAAAAAGGTTATTAAATTTTGCAACTTGTTTTATTTTAAAGCCTGTTTGCATCCTGTGGGTCTTTTTGAATTCAATCTGTTTCAGTCTACTCTTCATATCCAATAACATCTCATTTTACTTTATTTTCTTTGGTATTCCTTTTAAAATCTTACCACTTGATTTTTGTCAAACAGAATATTTTATCAAGCATGAAGTACGAGGAGAAAAAGATTTTGAAATTAAAAAAAAAATGTATAAAAAAAGGTGGTATGGTATTAATATTAAAATGATAATGTCATTGAGTTTACTTTTACCTTGTTTTGTGCGGTGTACTTTTTTAACATTAAATCAACATGTCACAAATCAGCAAGGCTAAGGCAAGGAAGAAGAGGAAATTGAAATATGTCTGCAGGATATCAAAGTCGACAGACAATAATCATTTAAAGGCAGAGTATGGGCGATCATACAAGTGTTTGAGTAAAAATGGATTTATAGAATATTTTTTTAAGGCAGAGAAACAAGTCGAGGCAAAAATTATAGCTAACGGCGCAGTAGTTTAGTGACCAGCGGCGGCGCGCAGAGAGAAATTTCGGCGGCTCAAATAATCATAAAAATTTAAAGAGAAAATTAAAAATTGAAATTGCAAATCGATTTTCACAATTTTTCCTCCGAAATCGTAAGATTTTGTCTTTTGGAGTAGATAAGATTTCGGCTAATTATATGCCGATGCAATCGGCGGTAGCGGGATGATTAAAAAAATAGCCAGCGGCGGCTCACCGTCAACTTGTTCGATCGACTTGTTTCTCTGCTATAAAGTGCATAATTTATGGGTAAATAGCAGGCAATAATAGTCAAAGATTAAAAATCCTCGGGGATTCTGAGTTCTAAAAATAAAATAGACCAAGTTATAATTCGTATATGGGCATTTCCACAGGAATGTCAACTTTTTGTAGCGTGCGACACCAAGCAGACCTGCCGTCAGCAGCTCTACGTTAGGTAAAATTTTAAGAAAAATCGAGTCACGCTGTTCAGAAATACAATGTTATATGCTTGCTGTCGCACGCGACAAAAAAATGGAATATCTCTGAGAAATGCCCATATGTAAATATTTTTTTAACTAAATGCAAACATTTTCAACACTTTTCATGCGGGCCTTTTTAATGTGAGTCTTATTTGAAAATGTATATCCTTAAAAAACTATAGCAAAAAAATGTAATTGATACAAAAAACACAAGCAAAATTTTTCTATACAAACTGTTGCCGATTTGTAAAAAATGATTATAATATATTGTAATTAAAAATTTTGAATATCCGCCTGATATCCGCCTTGTTAAAGCTGCTTACTTCTATTACTATATTTTTTTTTTTTTGGAAAATATTCTTAAAAGCTTAAAGATTAAAAAACTTTATTAAGAACTTACATTTGTATACAATTTTGAACATTTTTAAGGCGGGCCATTTTTAAGCTCAACGAATTTAAATTATTTTTGCAATTTATTGGATGGCTTATGAAGAAAAATTTTAAGGTTTTGGAACAGAAACGACAACATGTGAAAAATTTGAGGCGCGACATATTGCAAAACATTGAAAAAAATATATTTTTTTCTATCGCAGAAAATGTGTTTTAATAACGAATATATTCAATAAAGATATGTGGCGGGCCACTTTATACAATTTCGGATACACATAAAATGTTACGATAAATGCTTATAATAAAGGAAGTTTTAAGCTCAAGAATATAAAATAAATATCATTAAATAACAACAGGCAGATTTTGTAAAAAACTTTGATTCTAAACGTTTCAAATTTGTATGCAAAATATTGAAAATACTTTTCAAAAAATATTTTTTCCATACAAATTTCAAAACGAAAAAATCGTTTTTATTTACAAAATCTACCCTTAAATTAATAAAAAAATATTTTAATATACAAAAGCAGAATATTATTAAAGTGCTTCTGTATTTTTTCTGGCGGGCCATAAAATTGCTATGCTAGTAAATTCCGTTTTATTATATGTTACAATATTACAAAATGTTAAAAAAATTTTAAGAATTAATAAATTTCTTAAGCTTTTCAGGCGGGCCATATCGCTAAAATTAAGAGGCTTGTTATATGAATAATGGTGACAGCAAAAGCGATAAGTGATTACCAAAATTTCTATAAATTTTCAGGCGGGCCATGTTAAATATAAAATCGTATTTCCAAGATTTTTGTTTTCGCATATTGTTTTGCTTCTAGAATTACGCTTCAATAGCTTAGTTTTATTATCAAATACAAGAAGTATTTCATTAATAAAACCATCTTATAATACAAAAAAAAAATATTAGATGTTTTTCAGGCGGGTCATAAAGTTTCTCTGGTAATGAACTTTGTGTTATAACTAGAAGACATGTTATAAAAATTATGGCATAGTAATTTTAAAAGCGAAAGTGAACAAGATTTAACGAAATTGTATTGTTTCTCAGGCGGGCCATGCTATTTATCAAGTTGTATTTACAATATTATTGTTTTCGTGTTTTTTGATTGAAATTTAGTTTCATCGTAGAATTTAAGAAATATATCGTGAAGAATAATCTTATATGCAAAAACTAAAAGTAATAAAAAAAAATTCTGAATTTTTTTCTGGCGGGCCATATAATTTCTTTGCTAATTCATTCTGTGTTACAATTAGGGGACATTTTATAAAAATTATAGAATCATGGATTTAACGAATTTCTGTTGTTTTTCAGGTGGTCCACATTATTCTCCCACATTAAATAAAGTGTTAAAGTTAAGACCTTATAATGGAGACATCAAAAGTGAGAAATATTTTGTAGATTTCTGTAACTTTTCAGGCGGACCATGTTGTTTATAAAATCGTGTTTCTAATATTTTTATTTTCGTATAGTTTGTATGGTTCCTGAAATATGCTGCATGTTATTGAAATTAATGAAATTTAAGCTTGTCATCAAATAAAAGAAGTATCTCGTGAACGATAATCTTATATGCAAGGACTAAATATAATAAAATAAAATCAGAAATTTTTCAGGAGGACCATATAATTTCTCTTGTATTGAATTTAGTTTAATCATTAGGGGATATGTGGTAAAAATTCTGAAATCGTATTTTTAATTTTTTTTCTGTTGATTTTCAGGCGGGCCAGATTATTTCAGTACATTGAATAAGTTAAAAAAAAGTTCAAACTAAGAGATCTAATCATGGAAACAGCAAAAGAGCCAAATAATTAGTCGATTTCTATGGCTTTTCAGGCGGGCCATTTAGTTTATTAAATAATATTTTAAATATTTTTTTTTGTGTTTCTTTTTTGTTCTAGAATTACGCTGAATGTTGTTAAAATCAATAAAATTTAGTTTTATCATCAAATAAAAATCTTATATTCAAAATAGAAATATAACTTGAAACATTTTTTATTTTTTCAGGCGGGCCATTCAATTTTTCTACTTATAAATTATGTGTTATAATCAGGGCACATGTTGTAAAAACAGCTAAATCGTAATTTTGATAGAAAAAAAGCATAAAGAATAAGTGAATTTCTGTAGCTTTTCAGGCGGGCCATGTTATGGCCACAAATTAAATCAAGTTTTAATATTAAAAGAGACATGTTATGTTAAATATTTAGTCAGCAAAAGCGAGAAATAATTCATATACATCCGAGCTGTGCAGGCGGGCCATATTCGTCTAAAATCAGATTTGAAATATTTTTGTTTACGCATTTCTTTTATGTACTAGAATTAGACAGGACCTTATTAAAACCAATAAAATTTAATTTTGACCTCAAATTATATAAAAATAACGGTAAGATATATATCAAGAATTTTTGATATTTTTCAGGCGGGCCATATAATTTCCTTGCTCACTAGTTCTGTGTTATAATAAAGGGAAATGTTGTAAAAACTGAGAAGTTGTAATTTTGTTAACAAAACCGATAAATAATCAATGAAATACTGTAGCTTTTTAGGCGGGCCATTGTATATACCCACATAAAATTTGTTGTTAAAATTAAAAAAGATATGCTACATTACTAATGCAGTCAGAAAGAGCGATAAATAATTCATGAATTTCCGAGCTTTTCAGGCGGGCCATATTAGTCATCAAATTGTATTTAAAATATTTTAGTTTTCGTATTTCTTGTTTGTTCTAGAATTACGCTGGACGTTATTAAAACTAATGAAATTTAGCTTTATCATCAAATTAAAGAAGTTTTTCATAAAAAATAATCTTATCTGCAAAAGTTATATATAATTCAAGAATTTTTGATTTTTTTTCAGGCGGGTCATATAATTTTCCTACTAAAAAATTTGTGCTATAATAAGGGGACATGTTGTGAAAACTGATAAATCGTAATTTTGTTAGCAAAATCCATAGAGCATCAATGAATTTCTATAACTTCTCAGGCGGGCCATATTATATTGACATATAAAATGAGGTGTTAAGATTAATAGGGACATGCTTTATTACATATAGAGTCAGCAAAAGCTTCAAGTAATTCATGAATTTTCAAACTTTTCAGGCGGGCCATGTTATTCATCATATTAAATTTCATATATTTTTGTTTTCCTATTTTTTAAGGTGCTTGAATTATACGGGATGTAATTAAATTAAATTTTACCATCAAATATAACAAGTATTTTGTGAATAACAAGTTCCTTTCAGGCGTGCCATGTTGGCGCTTTAGAAAAGTTTAAAAGTTTTAACAAATATTAGAGATCTAAGAAGTTTAAATGATTATTAAAAAAAAACATGACATTATAACAATCCTGATTGACTTTACTTAATGCTGAACATTTTACGCTTAAGATTCACTTTGCACTAAGCAAAGAAAAATAAAAAAAACTTTTATTTACTCTTATCAATTCCCTGCTTAACAACTTTTTGTGTTTCGTTGGTAAATAAAATTTGACATTTAATATTTACAATGTAAAACAGAAGACCATCAGCACGTTTAGCTTACTGCGATGTCCTTCCCTTCCTTCATTTGTCTACGTGTTATCTATACTTTGAAAAAAATAAATAAAGGATATAAATTTTTAAGTACATAATCTCAAAGTGAATATTTTTTTGGTTTACGTAAACACTTCGTCTTTTCTTTGGCAAGAGGTCACTTGAAAATTTGTTATTGAGTTTTTTCTTAATTTTCTTGCTTTTCTTCTGTTAAAGGAAAAAAATGGCGGTAACAATTTCCTTCCATCAAAAACTTATCAAAAGAAAATAGACATGTCATGTCTAACCAAATGCTTTTTAAAAATAATTATATAAGGATTTTTGGTTTAGTTTTGTATTACACTTTTGCAAAGAAATTCAAATAAAAGTGTTTTCTTCCCAACCACACTTCGTGTAGAACATGTTTAATGCTTTAACCTTCAGATATGTGTGAGGAACAATTTGCCAAAAGTGTGGCTAAAGGAAAAACAAATATCCTTTTCTATCTATTATCCTTATGTTGCTCTGCGACTCAAAAAAAGCAAAATCACGCAGAATTGGTAATTGGATAAGTGTCAAGGTGCTGCGTTTCCATTAACTTTTTTTTTTCACAAAAAATTACAGAGTTACAGTAAGGAAATGTGTATGGCTCCCCGGAGGCTTGGCCTAAGGTAGTTTTTTCTTTTAGCCAACAATTTGGGGAGGTTTTTCTTTTGAGCCTTCTCATGTTAGAAACGTCTTGGTGGATGGTTGACTTTGCTTTTAAGCAATTTGTATCTGCTAAATTGTGCCAATGTCTTTGACAAAATTGCTTCGACTTACCGCAATTCTTTGGAGAGTAAAACCAGATGAAAATCGAAAAAAATTATAATTTTAAGCAGATAAAAGCTAAAGCCTTGACATGTTCTAAGATAATTTTTTAACTTTTATAGAGAATAATATGTACACTTATATGTGCGTTTATATTTTTGAGACAACCAGTCTCAATAAAATTAACAGTTTAAGGTATTAAAAAGTTTTTTGCTTATACTTGTAAGAATATTTTTGTTCAGTAGTCTCTTAAAAGTCTTAAAATTTTATTCAAACTGGAAGTTTTGCTTGATTTTTTGGCTAAGCATCATCTATATTCTTTTCATTTTTACCTATAAAATTCATCAGTGGACCTCAAGTCAAACGTTTTTGAAATAAGCTAAAAAAAAACTTCATATGCTTATAGTAAGACTACTAGTATGTTAATGAGAAGCGCAATATACAAAGATAACAATTTTAAAGTCTCCAACAAAAATTTTTACAAACCAAGCAACTTCTAAATTTTCCATTATATTTGGTACTTATATATACATATATTTATTCTTAAACTGTTAGAAAACTCCAAGGAATTGTACGATTTCACATGAAGTTGTGGCGGGCCATATAAAAATAAATTACAATTTAAATAAATTTTTTTTTCTGTACAATCTTTAAATATTTTTACTTTTTTGCTGTTAAACTAACTTACCAAGAAAAGCAATAAATTAAATTTTTTCAGCATTGCTATAAGATTAAGTATAGATTTCTGGCGGGCCACTTAAACCAAATTAATATAATTTAACTCAAATTTCTAAATAATAGCCATGTTTTAAATATAACTCCAAATTCTTATTTAACAAAAAGCATTAACTTAAAAAAAGAATGGATTAAAAAACAAACTTCTACAATAAAAAAATAAAAATAAAATTATATTAATATTGATAATTTTTAACAAAAAAAGTAAGAAGAATAAAAAAATTTTCGCTGTGCTGAATTACTACTAAACAGTGACCCTTAAACTGTAAAAATAATCCAGAGAACTTCACAACTTCAGATAAAGTTGTGGCGGGCCACATTGAAATACAAAAATTAATAAAATTAAAATTAATTTTTAAAAATTTTTAAAAGTTTAAAACTGTATTTGCTTTAAAAGTAAGTTGCCCAGAAATGCAATAAATTAAATTTTTGTAACATAAGTTTTGAATTTCTAGCGGGCCATTGTTAAGAATTGCATAATTTTTAACAAACACTATTGCAAATCTTACTGAGAAAAAAAAAACATTTTAAGTGTAGCAAATATTTTACATTAATTTGTAATCAGAAGTGCTTCTGGAAGCATTTCTGGAAGCGATTCTGGAAGTACTTCTGGAAGCGAAATGTTCATTAAATATAAAAATATTGGTGTTAAATGTTACGAACTGTATTTTTCATTTATAACATTTGGCTTATTAGCTTTTTTATGGCCCGCCTAGGATATTTTGTATATGTAATTTTTTCAAAATTTCATAGCTGAATAAAGCCGTTCTGAGCTCTGGTTACAGCAACAGAGGCCGGTTATCTGCAAATTTTTTGCAAACCTTATGCTTTTTTTTAATTTGCTTATAATACTTTTTTTCTATTTTTCTAAATATTATTTATTTTAACATGGCCCGCCTGAAAGTTTCTTGCAATCATTATGCTTTCTATATTTTTATTTAGGAATATTATAAGTCTCGAGCTAATGTTATTTTTTTTTTATTGTAATATAATGAAATATTTATATGGTCCGCTTGAAACTGCTAACAATTGTTAAATTCTTAATGATTTTATTAAGTTAGTCATTACAAACTGCAATTTTATGGGAATTTATTATTTATTATATTCATCCCTGTTAGATGAAAAATAAATTAAATAAATACAAAAACTGTTTAATTTTTTTACGAAAGTAATTTTTAGAATGCATACATAGTGTGCCTAAAATTCATAAAAAATTTAAATTCCAATATGGCCCGCCTCAAATATTTTATAAATATCATGCATTTGGTGTTTTTTTTTTAACAAATCACATATTAATATATAATTCATATTTTGGTTAAGTATTTTTAAGCATTATTTTGAAAAATAAGTATAGATTTTCGGGCGGTTTTTAGAAAATTATTTTTTTCAATTATATTTTACATTATCGAGCTGTTAACTTATTAGAGGATTTAAATGAGGCGAAACGGTATTGAGTTAACCAGACTTGATTATAAAGATGCTTGTGAATAAAGTAAAACACAAAAACTTCATTTTGTTAGGCTATTAAAGATATCATTAATTTCTTCTTTTTTTTTTTGTAGCAAACCATACATTGTTTGAGCCCCTTAAAAGCTTATTAATAAGTAATCGCAGACATGTTTTGTTCATATATTTCTAAACAAAATCAATTCAAGTTTTGAAATTAATGGCCATATGCTTTTAACAAAAGCACTAGAAAAATAAATTCCCAGCATTACAAAAAGCAACAACAAAAAATATGTTTGGAAAAAAAACAACTTCAAGTACTTGAAAACCCTTAAACGACCTTTAAATAAAAATATGACTATGAAGATTTTTAAAAAATATTTAAAACAATATTTTAAACAACCACAATTCTATAACAAAAAAAAACTAACATAAAAAATCTTGAGAATGAGTTCAGTATGGCTGTTGTGTGTCTATACAATGTGCATAATTATTTTGGAGACATTTTTTTTTTAAATTAAACAAAAGTAAAAATATTGTATTTAAAATAATGTTAAATAAGCAAGGGATAGAAAAAAAATATCTATAAGAAATTTTTTTTTTGTTTGACAAAATGTTAACACATGTTATCGGCGAGTGACCGTACATTTAATAATAAAAAAAAGTTACTAAAAGCGAAAACCAGATCTATAGGGGTTTCCCATAAGCACTGTGCATTGACAGCCATGACAGTTATGCTGCCTTCGTGACATTTGTCAAATCGAGATTGCAAATAATCAGTGAATCAGCGAAATTAATCAGGCCCTTTTTATGGATATTAATTCCTTCAATTTATTTTTTATTTGCTGTTTCTAAATAATTTCTTCAGGCGAATTTTTTTCCAACGGTATTTTAACCAGATTTTTTTTATAAATTTGCTCTGACTTGATCACGTTAAGATTAAAAAACTCCCCATTGACTCATCCTTATTGGAAAAACCATTAATTGGTGTCTTGCAAGCATTGACAAAACATTAAAAAAATAGAAGAAATAGAAACGCATTTATAAATATTCCATAAATATCTGCTTGCTGACAGTTTTAATAACATTTGAAAACATTTGATTCTTAACACAAAATCCATTTATAGAAAAAACACAACTGAAATAAAAAAAAATAAAATAAAAACTTAAGAAAATAAAATCAACTGATAAGAATTTTTGTATTCGTTGTTTATACAAATTTTACTCTCATTCTTATTTTGTCTAGTTTATTTATTGTTTCCAAAAAAAAAAGGAAAAACAATTTTTTATCTGTTGGAGTTTGTATTTCAGCTGCACTTAGTATCCATTTAAAGTTTCCTATCTTTTGCTGGGTATCTGCTGCATAAGTCTTTATGGTTGTTGTTTTATATACAATACTTTATTTTTATTTATTTTTTTTTCCTCAATTACATATATACTCGTACATATCATGTAGATTTTTATGTTAATGAGACATTTAAAGTGAAGCAAATATGTACATATTTTCAATCTCTCTCCTTTCTTATGCATACATGTGTACTTACGTATCCCAGATACCAGCGATTGAGGTCACTTAAGATTTCTATCGTACAAGACAAGACAACAATGAAATTTTTAAAGAAAATAAAGTACTTTAGATGCACACTAAAGAAAGGAATTCGAGAAAAAGGAAATATAAATGTATTTATGTATGTAAAATAAGCTAATTTTTAACTGTCTCCAATTGTTGAGGCGGGCCATAATTGTATAATATATTTAAGCATGTTTTTTATTTTTTCATATTATTGTATGCAACAGTAAATAATATAAATAAGGAGCTTTATAAAATATCTTGCTTTTGTCACTAATATTGTTCTGACTGCAAACTTGAGGCGGGCCACAATCAGTACACAAAAGTAAATTACAATTCTAATGAATATTAAATAAAGAATGCGCTTAATAATGATGATTTTGTTAAATATATGGATGAAGAAATGTATAAAACATATCGTTTGAGTTACTATCTTTGCTCTGCAGGAAAACTTGAGGCGGGCCATAATCGGCAAATCCAAAAAAAAAAAAAAATATACAAAAAAAATTAAATAAAAATAATTACGTATTATTAATTTTAAAAATTTATTTGTTAATGGTTTAGCATTAATCTAGCATAGACATAATAAGACCTCCTTAAATAAATTTTTAAAGTTCATATTAATTTTGAGACGCGTTAAATAAAAACAAAATATTAAAATAATTATTTTTAAATGACTAAAAAACGTAAAAATGTTTATTGATTTATATTAAATATCAAATAAGAAAAAATGTTAAGTCTGTAAAAATTTTGAGGCGGGCCATTAACCGAAAACTAAAATTTGCAATTGTAAACAATTTTTTTGGTGTTTAAAAAATTTTAATTGCGATAACAAAGTCTGCAAAAGGTTTATTTCGAAGTTTTATAAGTTTTTGCTTAACATTTCAGGCGGGCCATAATCTTATTAAGACTAAAAAATGTTATTTTAAATAAATATAAACATCAAGAAAAGGCTAAACACAATAAATTTGATTTTAAAATGCAGGAAAAATTTAATCTAAGTGAACTTTGAGGCGGGCCATAATGAATCAAAAACTACACAACATCTTTAAGTTCAAAATTTATTATTAATTAATTATTTATTAAACAACATTATATTACATTATATATAATTATGATTTAGCGCAGATTTAAGGCGGACCAAAAATAAATTTTTTCCTTAAAGCTTTTATATCACGCAATACATGGGGAAAAATGCATTAATATCTGGTATTTTCAGATGTAGGTTATGATAACTGTGCTCAATTCCCAAGAAGGATATATAATAAATAAAAATTACTGTTTTTATGTTAAAATACCTCCATTTGCAAAAGTTTTGAGGCGGGCCATAATGAAGTTCAGTAAAGAAAATATCCCAAAAAATTTTTTTTTTTGCTTTACTCAATTAATTTAAAATTCTTTTATTAATATATTTAATTGTTATTAATTTTTTTTTGATTTTATATAATTTTAATTTCTAAGTGGCCCGCCAGACTACATTATATGTGAAATTATATATGCTTAAAAGTCCATTATATACAAATTGCCTTATCAATGCAATTATGCGTAACTATCTAAAGGAATAAATGGGTCTAATATTACCATAATACTTCGTATATTGCATATAATACTGAGCAGTGGGTAAAGTTATTCACCGCTTGAGAAATGGCCCGCCTGGTAAGTACTTCACACGAATACTTACATGCATCAGTATATTTGGTATTTTATTTGGACATGAGTAACGATCAAAACATAGCACAAAAATATTAAAAACTTTTTTTAATTTATTTAAAAATATTAATATATTTGTGAATTATTTTTTAGTAATATGGCCCGCCTGAAAACAGCTACAAAAACGAAAGATATTTTACTTAAAATTTTACAGAAATATAAACAATACCAAATTTTTGCATTGAAGTGAAATAACTATGCAATTTTGTGTATTTTAATATGGCCCGCCACAAAGGTTTAACAATTAGTTTCTATATTGAAAATTTAATTAAAAAAAATTTTAATACAAACATGTTGACTTCTAACTTATATAACTTTAAATTATAAAAGCAGCAAAAAAAAAACATTAAATACTTGCATTGAATAAAAATTATTGTATAATTTGATGTATTGTAATATGGCCCGCCACAAAAGTTCCAAGAATTAGCTTATATAATGAAAATGAATTTAAAAAAATATATCGTTAATGTAGAGAGAGAGGAAGAACTTAATTTATTTTTGTGTGCGTTTGGTTAATTTTTGTAGGATCCTCGCAGTGCCCCTGGTGTTAAGTAGGCACATTAGTTTTAACCCCTGAAGACATTTCGTTAGTTATTTTGCTTCGGCAACGATTGATTGCTAAAACTAACGCTATCGAGGTATAAGTAATTTATAAAAATTTGTATCTAAAAGTTTTCTGAGTCAAGTAAAGTTGTTAAATACTTAAGCATTTAAGTATATTTAGTGTTAAGCTGGGTGCAAATTTTAATATTTTCGTATTATTTATTTGCCTTAAATGACTTTAACTTTAAGACATCTTTTGCTATAAAAATTTAATTTAATTCATATTTATGTGTTTTATGTGTTTAATGTTCTTTAATAAATATAAATACATTTATGCTTGTAGTTTCACATTATAATTTCTGCAAAAAAACTTTATACCCGCAAAATTTATTTATATATATGAATTATTGCAATAAAGCAATAAAACTTTTATTTTTTTTGTAGACACTCAAATACAATATTTTATGCGAACTTTTTTCATGCACACCATATACCGTCTATGAACTCAATTTATTTAAAAAAAAGCTACTTAAAAAGCACCGAAAAATTATTATTATTATGTTTTTAAAGATGGGAAAATATTGTGCTAGGAATTGTGTTTAAAATACCATAAAAAAATAAAGAGAGAGAGAAGAAATAATAAAAAAAATAAATAAAACTAATAATTTTTTATAACTATGATATATGGTAGAGCAGAGAATTGAATCACACCACCATAAAAATATTGTGCTTGTATACGCGAAGTTTGGAAGGCACATTAGACTTCATGTGAACTACTTATTCATAGAAGCATTAAAAAAGGAAAATATTTAGCAGGGTATTAACATTCGAATTGCTACCCCTATTCATGCAGCCTTTTCATAAAATAAAATAATTGAAAAGACTTTGAGTACACTTAAAAATTATTTCTAATATCTAAAAAAAATTATGTGTTTTCAATAAAATAAAATCATGAACTTACTACAAAATATGAGGCGGGCCATATTTCATTCATTAAAGCATTATTCATGTATTAAAGTGAAATACTTATAATTATTATTCAGGGGTTCATATTCAATGTCAAAGGTATCGGTTTTTCTTTCTCAAATCTCATCTTTAGTTTATATAAAGTAATTTAAAAATTTATATGTATATATATATATACAGGGTGTTTTTTTAGAGGTATAGAACTTCGAATTGAAATAAAACACAAGAAAATCGTTTTAATGTCCATCAATTTGGCTTTATTGGAAGGATAATTTTATGCCATTAATGTTTAAATATGATTTCGGGCATGTGGCCGCCGCGGCTGGCTCGAATAAAGCCAATTCTACAGGTCCAATTTTCAACCACTTTTTCGAGCATATGGGGCCGTATGTTGGCAATAACGCCACGAATGTTGGCTTCCAAGTCCCCTAACATTTCTGGTTTGTTGGCGTAGACGAGCGACTTCACATATCCCCAAAGAAAATAATCCAATGGTGTCAAATCACACGATCTTGGTGGCCAATTGACAGGTCCATTCCGCGAAATTATGCGCTCATCGAATGTTTCCTTCAATAAATCGATTGTGACGTGCGCTGTGTGGCATGTAGCGCCGTCTTGTTGGAACCACAACTCATCCACATTCAAAATCTTCAAAATCTTCCATAAAGTTGATGGACAAAGCTCCAATTGCTGTGCACGGTGGCGAATCGATTCATTCGGGTCCTCTCAACACTTTGCTCTACAGCGGCAATTGTTTCTTCGGTGCGCACTGTTCGACGTCTCTGCGGATGCGTATTATCACATAGAGTAAACGTAGTGCGAAAACGATCCATGGTTAACCGAATTAATTGCTCTGATGGACGATTATGTCGACCATAAAATGGACGGAGCTTGCGGTAAACTTCGCGAACTGAACCATTATTTTCGAAATAAATTTGCACGATTTGCAAGCGTTGTTCTTTTGTCAACCTGTTCATGATGAAATGGCAAACCAAACTAAATATTAATCACTTGACAGCTGACAAAATGGCCGCCAGTTAAAAAAGTGATGCCAACTTAAAGTTCTATACTTCAATAAAAAACACCCATTATATGTAAGTATAATATTGTAAAGCGTATAAAGTTTATAAGTATTGTGAATAAATTAATATTCAAACCCACTTAAGCAACTTTAATGTAATACTATGTTTTACTATGCCTAAAGTTTAGTAATAATAAAACATAAATAAATTTTATATCACTATTAGTATGTTTTATATTTTGGCTTAAGCTTTCAGGCGGGCCATATAACAACCTAAAAAACTCTTATTGTGTATGAAATCACAAAAGTTTTATATGCCTAAAACTTGTACGAATAAAATAATTTATGTATCTTGGAAAATATATTGTATTTTAATGAGTGTTGCTTTTTATGTTTTTTAAAGTTAATTTATGGCCCGCCTTAAAACTTTTAATACAAATCAATTTATATGCCCAATTTTAATGGCAAACTTTAAAAAACAGTTTGGCCTTATAATTAAACATTAAAAAATTGTATAATACTTCTATATGGCCCGCCTTGAAACTTTTCACAATAGCGATTTTTGTAGACCAATTTTTAATGACACGCTTTAATTACAATTCAGCTTCATAAAATTGATAACGAAAATTTAAAATATTGCTTTATGGCCCGCCACAAAACTTTTTACGGAAGACTTTGTTTCACTTTTTTCATTATTTTTATTTACTTAAATAATAATTCCGCTCAAAGAAATCCAAAAACTTGTAACAAAATTTCAAAAAGGGGAAAGAAATGTTATTATTAAAAAAAATTTAATAATACTCATATGTATATGGCCCGTCTTGAAACTTTTAACAATTGCTATCTAAAGATACACAAATTTTTTATTAAAACCCTAAGTTACAATTCGACTTTATAAGTTTGGTAGGGAAATTTCAAAACGTTTACTTATTCTATATGGCCCGCCAGAAAACTTTTTACGGAATAGTTTTTTTTTTTACTTTTTTATGGCTTACCTTAGCTTAAACTATTTCACATAACTGGGATCATAAAACTTAATTTCAAATGATTTGTTACGTTTCAAAATCTTGCATAAAAAAATTAATAATAGTGATGTTTAAGAACAAAATTTTTATGACACGATTTCATTACAATTCAACTTTATAAAATTGGAAGGAAATTTCAAAATATTTTATTTGGCAAGTTACGGCCCGCCAGAAAACTTTTTATCTAAGAGCTTTTGTGAAAAGGGTTTTCTTGGAACTTAATAAAATGATAACTTTGCTTATAAAGACAAATTACTAAGCCCCCAAAAATTAACATTAAAATTTACAAAAAAATTTTTTTTTAATTATAAAAAATATAAAAAAAGTTTTCGAAAAAAAATTTTTTTTAACATAAAGCTTACACTATTTTATTTAACTGCTGCATAGGTCATGCAACTTAGTTTCGAATATTTTGTCACATTTGTAAACTTTACATAGCAAATTTGCTAAAAAAAAATTATAATACTCGTATATGGCCCGTCTCAAAATTTTTAATAATAGAAGCGATTTTAATATAAAATTTCTAGCAAATCGCCTTAGTTATATTTCAGGCTTGTAACTTCGGTAGGAAAATTTTCAAATATTTCTTTTGATAATTTATGGCCCGCCAGAAAACTTTTGATGTAATAATGATTTTTAATTTTTTTTATGACTTACTTAAATTATAATTTAGCTTAAAACGTAAAATTACTAAAATCAAGAAACTAATAACAAAATTTACCAAAATAAATATATACAAAAAAAAAAAAATGTACAATAACAAATTTTTTCGGTTTATATATGACCCACCAGAATATGTTATGAAAGAGTTTGTTTTTACTTCTTTTTCATGACTTACTTAAATGATAATTCAGCTTAAAAAATCAAATCATAAAATCCAAAAAACTATCGAGGAAATAAAAAATATATAAAAAGGTCTTAAAAAATTGTTTCCAAACAGTTTTTTCTACTATAAACCTTAAAATATTTCATATGCCTTCTGCAGAAGTCATACAACTGAATTACAAAAGGTTTGTCACGTTTCAACACATCAAAGAAAAACTTTGTAAGTTTATTTCTTTAAAACTAATCATGTCATGCTTTTAAAAACTTGAATAGTATTTTAAATCTAAAAAACACTTTTTATTGTTAAACTCAAATTGGGTCGCTTATTTAATTCAAATGACTTAGAGTTTAAATCACTTTCTTTTGTACAATCTAAATTGGGTCACTTATTTCATTCAAATAACTTTGAGTGTAAAGGCCAATTTTAATTTAAGTATTAGAAGAATGCAAATGATTACACTTACAGGTTAAAGAAAACAAAATTAAATTAAATTTTACGAGCGTGACACTTTCTAAAACTTTTTAATGACCTTTTTCTAATTATCTCCATATCACTTTAATTAGTAAGTGATTGTATATATTAACTAAATATAAGAAAAGTTTTTTTTTAAAGTTTCATTTACGTATTTTTGTTTAAAAAACTTCTAAATGGTTCGACGTGATATTTGCCAAAAAAAATATAGCTTGTGTTTAGTTCGGTTCGGTTGAAAAGACGGACATTTACAATTACCTTATCCCATACGGGATTACACTTATGCCCAAACCGGCAAGTTGTGCGCTCTACCCGAAGTTGTTGGGTAACCCCAATATAGCTACCTGCCCAATAAAATCTATTCGATAAGCCGAACATACCAACAACGCAACGTCTTTTCTATTTTATTTTTTAAGTGACTCTAACTAGAGGCACTGGGACATGCCAAGGCATGCACATTGTCCCTGTGGAAAATTTTATCTTATATCTGCAATCTTTCTTCTTAAATGTATCCTAAGGGCTACAATTTAGTCGTTACTTTAAAACACTTGTTTTGTGAAAACATATAAAAGGGCTTTTAAATAGTTTTGTCTATTGAAATTTTAATTATCCTTTCATAAGTAAAAAATTTGAGGCGGGCCATGTTAAAAGGAAAAATATTTGGACTGTGTTTTTAAACGCTTCTTAGTATAATTTGCCTTAGCATAATATGTTGTAAAATAAATTTTTAGAAAGATTTTAGATTACTTTAATGTCTTTAATTTACTTTCATTTCTTTAAAAATATATGGCCCGCCTGACTTCTACCAGAAACGAACGTTTTACGAGGAAGTTGCTTATATGGTAAAAAAGTTTCAGGCGGGCCATAGACTTTTTTCTAAGTTATAGGACTAAATTCTTACAATGATGAACGTAATGTAAAGTATGCTATATTCTGCAAGCTAAGGTCAGTCTATTATATAAACATATTTAGTTTCTAGTTCACACATTGCATTTACTTGTAAATAAATATGAATTTTTGAAAATATAAATTGCATGCCGTTAGATTTTTAAGAAGATAACTGGTACATGAAATTGTTCTTGAATATTACAATAAAAAATAGACTCATATTTGCAAGCATTCTTCTTAAATTTATGCTGATGGTTTGGTTCTAGTCATTATTTTAAAACACTTGATCTGTTAAATTAAATAAATAAGGCTTACAAATAGTGTTGTCCATTAAAATTTTAATTATCGTGTCATATGTAAAAAATTTGTGGCGGGCCATATTATGAATAAAAATATGTGATGGATTTTTTAATACTACTTAAAATATTTTAACCTAAATCATTAAAGCCGTATTTTATTTTCATTATATATAATTTAAAAATATATGTATGTATGGTCTGCCTGAATTATAGCCGAAGTTAATATTTTAAGAAGATTGGAAATTTCAGGCGGGCCATTGAGTTTATCACAGTTGTAAGTTTAAATTCCTGCAATGCCAAATGTAATGTATCTTCTACTATCTAAAACCAGGTCATCCATACATATTTTGTATATAGTTTGCACGTAACATGTACATATATATAAATATATGTAAAGGTTTTTGAAATACTAAATGGCCCGCCTCACATGTATGCAAAACAAAAAAGATTTTTGTGTAATAACTTATCCGCAAGGTTTACATATTGACATACTTTTAAAAACTTATAGAAACAAAAATTGATATTTTACTGAAAAAGTAAAATATTAATTTTGAGAAAAGATGCGATAAAAATATTAAAACTTCAAAAACAAAATTGCCAATAAAGCAAGAAAATCAAGCATTATTTGTTTTAAATTGAAGCTGAATTTAAATACGTTGCCTAAAAACCTTTTTTCTCTTTCAATTGTTGTATTCATTATTTAAAAATATATGGCCCGCCTGCACTTTTGTTTCTAGAGCATAATTTATAGGAAAATATTTTCTTTAAATCAATTATTGCAGCATTAGGACTGCTTTTGCCTAATTGTATTTTATTATTTGTATAGAAAAATTTGTAATTTTTTCTCTAGAATTGCCGTATTTTTATTTAATTATTTTTATACATGAGTAAAATTTTTAACGAGTTATTTATGTATTATTTTCATAAAACAAAACTTGCAAAAGCAATAAATAAATTACTTTTTAATATTTTTACCAAAAATAAATGTTACTCTAGAGCTTAAAAATGGTAGACCTGAAAAAGAAATTTTCTGTTGTGTTAGCTACAACTTTATAGTTGCAGTTTTCCTACATATGTTGCACAAAAATATACATAATTTTTCCTTTTCCTAAAAATTCTATTTATTTTTCTTTTATTGTTTTGTTTCCACAAACTATTATTTTATTATTTGTATGCATTTTGCAACAGATAAAATTCTAACATACAAGAGTTTTTCAAAGTTTTTTTTTTGTTTGTTTCAATTGCAACAAAAAATAAAGTTTTGCAAACTTTTTTGTGCATGTTTCCTATTGCTGTAAGTACATTTATGAAATAAAGAACTAATGTTTAACAAGTTCTTAAGTAGATTCAATGTTAGAGAGAGAGAGAGAGAGATTGTTTGAAATTAAAAAAAAAAAAATATAAAAAATACAAATTATGGAAATTTTAAACAAAAATTTATTTTTTATTTAATACGATTTAATTTATTTGATAAAGTATTTTACATTTAATTTAAGTGCATTTAACGCTGAGGAGAACAGAATTACTAGGAGACAAATTATTGTTCGAAAAATTTGCTTATACAGAGGCTTTTGTGGCGGGCCATATTAGGGTGTAAATAATTTACTACGGGGTTCTTTATTTTTGACTTAACTACGAGCTGTGTTAAGAATTTTATATTTTTGTAAAGCAAAATCCTTACAAGGACAAATTTTTCTAAAGTGAATAAATTTTACTGCAGAATCTTGTAGTGCAAAGAAGGCCCGCCTGACTTCTCTAATAAATTTTCTTATTTAAGCGAATTGTTTGCTATCCTTGGAAGTATATAGCATAACTCCAGCATATCCTTAAGAAAAAATTGCCTAGCTTTGAGTGTTTGCTAAAATGTCTTTGTTAAAATGCCGACCTAGGACTCTGCTGTTATTCAAAATAGGAATAGACGCGCTTTTATTGCCTTGACAGCATAAAAATAAAATCACTACAAAATTTATCCTAATAACTTTTAATAAAATTTCAAATAAATAAATAAATTCAAGAAAAAAAAATTATATATAGAAGTAGGCCCGCCTCAAAAATTTTTTGTTATTGCTTACTTTCAAAATTACAAATATGGATTGCTTTCTTTAGCTATTAACCCCAAACAATTGCTGATTAATTCTGTGAAGAAAAAAATTCTTCTAGATCCTCGATCAAAATTACAGCAGAATCTTAGAATGCGAATAAGGCTCGCCTGATTTCTTTAATAAATTATGAGATTACAACGAAGTTTTTGCTTTCTTTACAAGAATATAATGGAACTGTGGCATATCCCAAGCTTCCAAAGAGAAATCCTTCAGTCAAAACTCGTTGTTATAACGCCCAGATAGGGCTCTGCTGGGGGGTGATTGTTTGCCCGAATCATCATTAAGATAAAATTACTTAAAATTTTTTAAAAATGAATTAAGTTCTATAAATTTTTTTTTTTCTATAGGCCCGCCTCAAAATCGTTTTGTTAATGCTTATTTTTGGAATTGAAAACATGAGTTATTTTCCTTACTTATCTGCTTTAAGAATTCCTAATTGATTTTATAAAAATAATTTTTTTTCAATAGGCCCGCCTCAAAATTTTTTTTAATGCTTAATTTTGGAATTAAGAACTTGAGTTGCTTTCCTTACCTGCATGCTTTAATAATTGCTGTTTAATTTCAAGAAAATAATTTTAAGCCTTATAATTAAGGCTTACTTTTTAGTTCATAGGTGAGTTAGAAAATATGTCGGCTCCCCTCTTCTCATCTAAACTTCGATAAGCTCAAAAATGGCTCAACCAAAATTACCATTTCCGAACTATAGCTACCTACACAGTGGGCTTAGTGACAAAAAAAATTGGTAAAAATTCGGCATATTATAAACGTTTGTTGCGATTGCTTAATAATGTATCTAAAAAATGTAGAAGACGGGCTGCACTTTTAAAAAAAGTTATGTCAAGATCACCTTCCGAAAATACAGGGTGTTATATAGGATGTGTAATTGGAACTCCTCAAACTAGTGCTAAAAATGCAAGTCCTAATTGTTTCACATAAAATTTTATATAAAATTTTTTTTTAATCTCAGTTTAACGTTTTGGTTAACTTATGAGTCTAAAGGGATTCCGGAACGAAGGACTGAAATAATAATCGCTAATACCTTCACTTATATGTTTATAAAAATGTGTTCAAATATTTAATAAATGAGAAAATAGCATGTTAAAAAAGTTGTTGCAAAATAGCGATTGGTTAACTTATGACTCTAAAGGTACTTCGACATGAATGACCATACTTGAACACTTTAATTTTTTTGTACACAAATATAATCACGAGTACTTTCACTTAAACTTTAATACAAATGTTTACAAATATTTAATAAATACGAAAATAATACGTTCATAAGGTTGTTGTAAAATACCGATTTGTTAACCTCTGAGACTGAAGGTATTCCTGAACGAAGGACCATATTTGAGCACCTTAAGCTTGTGTTATTAAAAACAAATCCCTAATACATTCACTTAAACTTTTATGAAAATGTTTTCAATTATTTAATAAATACGAAAATAAAATGTTCTAAGATAACGATTTGTTAACATCTGACTCTGAAGATATTCCCCTACGAAGGACCATCTTTTAACACCTTAAGCTTGTGGTATAAAAAACCAATCCCTAATACATTCACCTAAACTTTTATGTAAATGTTTTCAAATATTTAATAAATACCAAGATATAATGTTCAAGAGAATGCTGCATGATAGCAATTAGTTAGCCTATGACCAAGAGTATTCCTACAGGAAGGACCATATTTCAACATCTCAAAATTGTGGTATAAAAATACCATGTCTCATTCTTGCACCTTAAATTATATAAAAATGTTTTCAAATATTTAAAAAATACCAAAACATTACTTTAAAGATATTACTGCACGAAGGACCATATTTGAACATATCTAACTTGTGCTATTAAAATAAATATTTTCATTTAAACTTTTATAGAAAGGTTTTCAAATATCTTATAAATACCAAAATAACATGGCAATAAAGTTACTACAGTATATCGATTGATTAATTTATGACTCTCAAAGGAAGGACCATATTTTAATAAACATTTTTTTCGAAGTCTACTTCACTCCTTATTTTTGTACTTTTTTATTTTATTCTCCTATAAAACAAAGTCTGCTTAAATATTCTAGTTGCATTTCTTTAAAAAAAAATATATATAAAATTAAATTTTCACTTACCTTGAACTCCTTGCACAAAAATCGTTATCAGCAGTGTAAGATATAAAATCAAAAATACTCCTTTATCGACACTCAAACGAAACATGCTTTTCAGACAGGTTTCAGCCAAACTTTGTTGTAGTTGCTGTATTGTATTGCGAAATTGCTTACGGGGATGAGTTCGTCGTGGGCAGCTCTTAGCGCAAGAACTGCTTTTGTAGTAGACCATGTTTAAAGCATGTCTTTGAAGAACAAGTAATTTTTTTCCAAATATATTGTCAATATTTCTTGCTTTGTGTCTGTTTTCCAGCTAAAGAAGAAAAGAAAACTTTTCTGGAGAGGCCAATAAGAAAAAAAGGAAGAAGAAGAATACTATAGTATATGTTGTGGCAGCAACTTTTAACAGATATAAAAATGCATACTTTTAGGCGGGTGTAAAAGTTTTATGCTGCTTTCATGTTTTATTTTTTTATTTATTTAATTATTTTTTCACTCAATGTAAAACACAATGCTTTCAAAAATTTATAACCTTTTTATTTGGTTGTATTTTTTTTATAAATTTTTTTTTTATTTTCGCTTTTGTTAAGCACTGAAATGTTGCTCTCTTATTGCTTATTTCTTTTCTTATTTATATTGGTTTGTTGCTGGAAAATTTCTTGAAAACCCGGAAACTTTAATATTGAGTGTCAAGTACAATTTTTGCTATTTGGAAATGTAATATAACCTTGCACTTGATCCTTAACACCAACGGCAGCACAATAATGGCATTATAAAAAAACAAGCAACATTTTTCTTTAGAGCCAAACTTAAAATGGCAAAAAGGAATTCTCCGACAAGCACACGTTTCTCAAGTGCCTCAGCGACACCATGTATTAAATGTGGTGCTGTATTGTGTTGTGTCCTAGACGTCGTCCTCGTCTTGGTTATCGTCTTTTATTTTCTGTCTCGTAGCAAAATATTTAAGGATGTTGAAATTGTTAAGTTACAGTTAGTAGCACTTTAGTGTTAGTAAAAAGGACATCCACCATAAAATGCTTGAAGTTGAAGTTTTTATGAGCGTCTTGTTACGTTCACAGCAATTTATCACTTGTGCTGTGTATTTTATTTTCTCTTTTCTAGCATTTTTGCAGCATAAGACTTTTTCGAAAGTTTTTGTTTGGTTTGTTTTTTGCTTTATTATTATTATTTGTAATTTATTTGTAGCAAAATAATGTTGCTCTATTTGTTATTTAGTTGTTATTATTTATGCTTTATATTGTAGAAAATTTAGTTGTTTAAAAGGAAATGTTGCACATATTTTGCTTAAGTGTTTGCTGTGTTGAAAATATTTGTTGGCAAATATTGTCACGTTTACGCATGCAGCTTAAGAAGTGTTACGTGCTTAAATTTGCTTGCAACAATTATTATTGCTATGGCCTTTTCTCGTGTGATTGCCAAAGAAGAGGACAGCTGCAAGAGATAGAAAAGAGAGAAAATATTTATATTTTAATAATAAAAATAAATTTTAAAAAATTGCAACTAAAAAAATTAACAGCCTCAAATTTTATTAAAACTATAATAAAATCATTTTTATTTTATAGACAGATTTTTCCCTACAAATTTCAAAACGAAAAAATCGTTTCTATTTACAAAATCTACCCTTAAGGCTCATGATATAAAACGCCGTAAAGTATGCTTTAAAAATGCTTAATCATAAATTTTATAATGGGTTCACACATAGCAGCTTTAGTTAAGCAACTTATATACCTCGTAGGATATTGCGCTAACGTTTAAATCACATTCCATTCTTTAAACCAAATTTTGATCATTTCGAAAAAAATAAATTTTAATTAAAAATTTCAACCCCAAACCATTCCCGTTGGGTAGTAAATTTTTTATCGTTCTTGTTCGCATAAATAGAAATTTTAGAGGCTAAAATCTGCCACAAAAATGTTTTAAATTAAACTTTACATAGAAGCTTAATAATCTTTTGGAAGTGCAAGCTTAAGGAATAGAAATCTGGTTCGTAGGACCATCAAATTCATAACTTTAATTTGCCTACAACTGTTGCAAAATCTTATGAGGTTGCTTTCTTCTTCTTCTTTCTTCTCAAATTTTTAAGATAAAGATATATTTGGTCTTTATTTTAAAGTGAAAAAAACTACGAGGGGCTATTTAGGAATTTAAGGCCATTTTTTCAGCAAAATTAATTCTATTTATTCATTGAGCTTAAGATCTAGTTTTTGTATATAAAAAAAATTTTTAATTAAAAAAATATACATAGAGTGTTGCAAATTGTTTAACGGTTCGAAGGACCACGTATTAGTTTTACAACAATCCGTTTCGTAGATAAGATAAATAGATATTTTATCTTTATTTTTAAGCGAATAACATGAAGTGAACACTCCAGAATTTGAAGCCATATATTTCAATAAATATTTTTCTATTTTTTATTTATATTAATTGTGCTTGAGATCTTGTATTTATGTACAAAATAGTTTCCTTTTTATTAAAAAAATACCTATATAGTGTTGAAAATTTTTTAACAAACTCCGTTTCGAAGGACCATAAAATATTGATTCTGTGTACAGAATTATTTCACAATAATCTGGTTCGTAGGACCATCAATTTGAAAAGTTTTATTTGCAAAGAATTATAACAAGAAGTTATAGTGTTTTCTTTTCAAAAAATACGGCCAATGTTTCTGAGCTACTAAATGAATTTAGTTTATATTTTGAAGTAAAATAAAGATTACGATCAGATTAATTAAGAATTTAACGATTTATAAATCCTTTAATGACACCATTAAAACGTTTTTTTTATTTAACTTCATAGAAATAAAAATAAAATTTTAAACAAATTTTAAATGTATTTTATTTCAAATTTTGCATATTTTTTTCATAAAATAAATTGGTGTTAATTTATTTTGACAGCAGTGATCTGGTTCGAAGGACCATATCAAATGTAGTTCTAGTAGTAGTAAGTTCTAGTCTTGAAAATTTTAGTAGTACGTAGGTTCGTAGGACCATCAATTTGAAACCTTAGTATTGCTCAAAAAATTTGAGTAATGAATTATTAATTTATTTTGAATTAAAAAGACGTTAATATTGATTACTAAAGAATTTAAGGCTTTATAATTGCTTTAATGACTCCACTAACTATTTTTTCTATAACTTTATGAAGATACAATGTTGCAGGTTCTTCGATAAAATAAATTGGCGTTAGCTTATTATGGTTGCTGCAAGCCGTTTATATACTCTAAAAACATAGAGCTGGTTCGAAGGACCATATCATGTGTAGTTCTATAGTCTTGACAATTTTAATAGAGAATAGTTTGACTCGAGGCAGAACAATCTGGTTCGTATGACAATTAATTTAGTTTATTATGTAAAACAAGCATTCAAGAAATGTAATGTTTTAGTTTGAACTAAAAACAGGTAAAAGGTGATTACGCAAGGACTTAAGGCCATATAATTGCTTTCATGATAGCTAAAAAATTGTTTTTTCTTTAACTTTAAAATTATAGAATTAAAATCCTGCAAATCCTTTGTCAATAAATAAATGCGAGTCAGTTTTTCGTAGTCGCTGTTAATCCTTTATGAGCTCTGGCAATACCAATCCGGCTCGAAGGACCATAAAATATAAACTCTATAGTCTTGGCGCTTTTAATGTAGAATCATTTGAATTTTAATAAGATGCTGGTATTTAGAGTCGTATTTCATTTAATTTAATTGCTCCTCTATCTCTTCGCTGCCTTATCTTGTCAATTTATCTTATATTTCTTATAGTTTGTGCATACATATACAAAAAAAAATTTTCATACTTAAATTTTGGCAAAAAAATAATTAACAATATTAAACTTAATTTTTAATGGTTTCATCCACTTGGTGAATAGCGTATTTTAAAAACTTCTATTTCATCTAATTACCCGCGATAAATTACCTGGTATCATTATAACGCAATCCTCCGGAGTGCTATTATCTACTTATTTAGACTAGATCTGGGTTTTTTTTTAAATTTTTTTGCTTTTCTAACAAGCATTTTAATTTCAATTTTCTGCAGAGAGATGCCTGTTGATAAAAAAGGAAATGAAACCAAACTTACTCATGTTGTACTTATAAGGATGATGATTGGATATTGCAAGTTTTGTTTCTGAGGTACTTTTTCTGTTGGCTGCAAAAAAGTACCTTGAAAAAGAAGTACCGTATAGTGAAATATTGCTTTGCGTTGGAAACAGACAAACATTCCAGTAGTTGGATTCAGTAACTTTTTGCGAACCGAAAATCGTAATATTTACCGATATATTCATTCGTTTGCGGTAACGATAATATGGCTCTGTAATTTCTATTTTAGTCGCCATTTAATTGTATATCATGTGGTATCCTTGCATACAAAATGCCAAAATAATTGCAAAGCACAAAGAAGAATTAAAGAAAAACTACATAAATTTGAAATTGTATTTAACTTTTTTAAGTTTTACCGACGCCGTATATCGTTAAAATATGCTACTGAATATTAAACTCGATAAATTCTCGTTATAGTTATTAGAACGATACAATTATCGCAATATAAGTTACAGTTACGGGTGAAAAAACTAATCGCTTCTTATTTCTTGTTCCCTTATCAGCAAAGGAAATTTTTTTTATGTATTTTTACTTTCGATTTAAAAGAAAAGTACTTAAATGCACTCACGTACTTAATTTTATGTGCCGTACCAAATTCTCTTTTATTTCATTTGTTTTCCTTTCTTTTCTTTTTCTATGCTGCTGTTATACTTGAACCTCTGCAAAACTTGCTTATTCATTTATTTAACCTTTGTCTTTGTTTATCTCAAAACTATAAAAGACTTCTTTCTATACGAAAAACTAAATAAAATAAAAAAATAATTCTAAAAACTTTAACAAAAACAATACTCAAACTTTCCTGCACAATTCTTAAAAAAGGTTTAAGAAAAAAACCAAACCAGCAAATTCTTTTAGTCTTTTTTTTAAGCTAATGTTGAAAAAGGAAATGCGTCATTACCTGATATCGCTCTATATGGCATTTAGCTCACTATTTTTATACAACGTTAATAAGCAATTTCTTTTTTTTTCTACTAAACACATAGACAACAGCAGGCTACACAAGAACACGACTGCAAATACTGTTGTTGGCTATCGTCAGCTGCTTGATTAAATTGTGAACGAACGACAGCAAGATCATAAGCAGCTGATATTGAAGTTTAAATTACATATTTCGGTTTTGCCAGTTTCAAATATTTTATACGAACAGAAAAAACTAAATCAAAATCGGTCCAGCCGCTTAGTCTCGTATAGACACAGAGATACACAGATACACAGACACACACTACAAACCTATAACACCCTTTCTCCTGGTCGGGGGTTAAAAATAGAATCTATCAATTTCTCATATGAATTGTGACGCTTACAAAAATAGAAATTTGCCTAAAGCATTAAACACATGGACCACAGCAGGCTGCCCGACCACATAATCTGTCAAAAATAGAATACACAGTCTGATATGAAAACGATTATTTTGACGCCATCCCAGCAACGCGAGTACTTTTGTCGCAGCCTCCCACTCAGATTAATTTCTGTTTTTATAAGAAACAATAAGCAAATATAATTCTGCCGATATAGTACAAAATGTGAAATGCATGCTAGCCCAAAATTTAATAGCTTCAGAGAGAACTTAAAACTATAACTATTTAATAGAAAGAACGTACCAAAATCCAATATATTTGCTTCCATATATTTACTATATCGCGCAAAGTACATTTTAAATAATTAATTTTATTGTTATAAATGGGAAATATTTGAAAGTGGCAACTCTCAATATGTGTTTGTACTTCAATATCAGCTGTTATTGTCGTTGACAATATTATAAAATGGCTGACTAAAGGGCAACGATAGTAATCGACATCATTTTGTTTTCATGTTGTGCGTAGCACATTGGGCTTATGGCAAAATAATCGTTTTCATATAAACACGTGTATCCTATTTAAAAAAAATTGTAGTCGGTAGCCTGCTGCTGTCTATGTGTCATATATACTGCTCTTCCTCCCTCTCCTTCTCTCTTTGGCATTCAGTTTCTCAGCTACATTATTTCCTAACTGGTATCTCATATACTTATAAATAGCGTTGGCAAGGACAGACAGACCATGATACAGCAAATTTAAAATTTGCTGCAAACTGTGACGAACGTGAACGGTGGGCCAAAGCAAGGAAAATTCAGTTTGAATAAAAAAAAAAAACATCAGATGCTACTGTTACTCCAAAGGTATGCTATGTGCCTTAGATCTTTAACTAAGAAGAACTCGGTAAAACTTTCCTATTGCAAGTGAGAACAGTGAATAGAAGAAGCCCGCGTAATATCTTTTCAAAACAAAAGTTTGTATTAAAAAAAATTTCTTCTACTTTTACGTCAACCAATATAATTGCTTTAAATGTAGCTCAAGGCACATGTAAATGAAAGAACCTGATTAGAACTCCTCATAAAGGCTATTAGGACGAAAATATCCTGACAAAAAGTCAATAAGTTACTCTTAAGCAACTCTTTTTAAATTCCCAAAATCCCTTATTTGGGAATGGGACCATAACTGATTTGGCCAGCCTCGTTCCGGGAGTTTTTTGCCACATATAGCCCGCCCGTCTTAGGCAATTCCTTTTAAATTCCCAAAATCCCAAATTTTTGAATGGGACCATAAGTGATTTTCTCGTTCCGGGAGCTGTCTGCCCCCTGCCCCCTGTCCTCTGCCATCCAGAGTTCGTTCAATGCTTTTAACAAAGAAAAATGAACACCACAAAAAAGTGCACAGTCAATAAGGAAAGTAGCTGTGACCCTCTTGGCAGTCAAAAACAATTGAAGTTCCCCGAATAAAAGGATTCTAGTCCACTTGGCTTTTGTATAAGGCTACTGCTATAACACAAGTTTATATGAGGAAATAAGACAGTGTTGCGCAAAATTTTGTTTCCAGCTAATTTTAAAAAATTTTAAAAATTCAGTGAAAGTTTAAATTTTCTTTAAATAAATTAGCCGGGTTAAAAATTGACAGTATAACTTTAAAATCAAACTCCTAATAAAAATTAGGCTTTAACATTTTGAAAATAATTTTGCTTGAATTAAATAAAATATTCTCCTTATCGTGGTTGGCGTATTTGGCTTAGTACGCCTGTGGAAGGCTTTTTTTAAGTAGAATAAAATGATCGTAGTCATTAAGCCATCATAAAGCCCATAGTGCTTTTCTCAACTAAACGCTCACCCGCACTGGCAACAAAACATTTTAAATGAAAAAAAAAAAAACGTTTAAAAAGACATTTAGTGACCTCTGGCCCACTGTCGTTCCACCAACCTACTACCACTTTACCTTTTTGGTGAATGCCACAGATACAGCTACTAAGCACACATAAATAAAAAGGTGTCTCTTCCAGCTTAAAGCATCCGGCATTTGTTGCAACATGAAAATTACAAGGAAATACGCACAATTTGGAGATACAACAACACAACACAACACAACAGAACACAAAACAAAAAATTGTTAAGAAAACACATTAAATAAAATAAAGAATTCCAACATCACCATAAACAACAACGATTCAGCAGAAGACAACATGCTGCACGACTAATAATTTTCTTTTTTTTTTGAACCGTTCAAATGAAATTCATAATTGTCTATAAAAAAATAAAGATTTTTTTCTTACAATACTGGCATTATTATAAAGCAAACAAACAGCTGGAGCGAAATATTAAATCCGATGTAGGTGGAACTATTTTTATTTTTTTTTGCTTTTTTTCTCCTCTTTTTCTTTTGCTAAAGTTTATATTTAAAAGTAAATATTCAGTATAACACCGCTATACATTATTTTAGCAAATAAAAAGATATATTATTAGCAGGAAATTGGCCACTTAATAAGCGGAACAATGTATATTTATAATACACCAAAGAAAAGGCAGCAACAGCACGAAGACAAAAAAAAAAATGTGCAACAGAAATAAATGATTTGCATAAAATAATAATAATAATAAAAATAATTGTGGCTGAATATCAATAAATTTCATTATAAAATCATAAATTATATTTTTATTGGTTATGAAATAAAAAAAAATAGTAATAAATTAAAAGTTCTACGTAACCTTCTGAATCATTCCTTAAAAACTATTTCTGCACCTTTTTCTAATATTTTTTTTGTCTAATTAAATTTTCAAAATAAAGGATATATGGGCGGTATGCATGTCCTTCAACCAATTGCAATGAAACTTGGGAAAAAACTTAAGTGTATAATCTTACAACTAGTTACGAAGTCTCATTACATTCTGTTATTAATTGTAGGTGTCATATCAATTTTAAAACTAGGTACATATGTATGTATATGTATATGAGAAGTATGCATGTATGTGCATATCCTTGCAGAAATTCTAGCACAACATTGCCAATAATTTATGTGACCATTTCTAAAAACTGGTAAATTTTTTTGCTCAAGCTAAAAAATAAGGATATGTGGGAGGTAAGCATATCCTTATACTGATTATAATAGCAATTCACAGAAAGCGTAGCTGTAGATTTATAAAAATATACAAAAATCTGTGCTACTTTCTCTCAATTTTTTTAGTGTAATTAATTTTTTAAACAAAGGATGTATGGGCGGTAAGCATATCCTTCTAACGATTGCAATGAAACTTAGGAGATAGCTTAACTATATAATTCTGCAACTAGTTATAAAGTCTCCTTATTTTTACATTTTTAAATGTAATAAATAATAATAATAATAATAAATTTTAATAAAGTATATATGGGCGGCAGGCTTGTACTTCAACAGATTAAAATGAAACTTGGTAGGTAGCTAAATTATATTATTGTACAACTTGTAATGAAGCCTAATTACATTCCGAATGGATGGAACATAAATTTTAAAATAAAGGATACATATATGTACATACATATGAGAGGTCTGAATTTTGTGCAACCAAACCAAATAAAACCTTGCAAACAGAGTAACTTTATAATAAGTTAATCAGTTATAAAGTCCAACTGCACTCTGTTTGCCATTGAACATAATATTTAAAATATTTAAATTAAGGTTATGTGGCAACTAAACATGTTGTGCTGTCTATTTGCAAGAAAATGTACTAGAGGGCTTATAATTATCACTTCATGAATGGCTATAAGGTTTTAGTGTATAATCTTAGCCGAAATTTAATTTTCAAAATAAAGGATATATGAGAGAAAATTTGTCCTTGACCCGATTGTAATAAAATTTTCTGCAGAGCTTATGTCTATAATATTTTGCATAGTTTTGAAGTTTCATTATATTTAATGAGTAATTGTAGCTATAAACTAATTTTTTTTATATTAAGGATATATGGTATGCAAGAAGGTCCTTGCGGCGATTTATATGCAACTCATTTGAGAGTTAAGTCTCTAATTTTAATACATTTGCTGTACTTTTTGCTGATTTCCTGAGCATACAGTGCCGGTCAATATAATAGCACCAGTTGCAGTATTCTGATTCGAAAGACGAAAAAATTTCACCTATTTACTATTTTAATTTTTTGAGTGTAAAAAACAGTTGCATATTTTATGCTATTTTGAGTGTGTGCATTTGTTGTCAAATTTCGTAACTGTTAAAATTCAATTTCTAAAATAAAGGATATATGAAAGGTGGTGATGTCCTGGAAAGAATTGAAGCAAAACTGTTTTAAAAAATTTAGTTTTACAATTTGTGAAGTTCTTAGTCATATATGATGGTAACTGTAGTTGAAACTCAAATTTGAAATTAAGGATATATCAGAGATAAGGGTATCCTTGCATAGATTGATGTGAACTCCCTTAGAATGCTTAACTGAATGATGCTGGTTCAAAATTTAGGCTAGATTCATATCTTAATTAGGCGTACCAACATATTTATGTATGTATGTATGTTTATATCCTTAAATTTAGCGTATAAGGGTATCTTATATGTCCTTTTCCGATTTAATAAATTAAATTTCTAGAAACGCTTATTTGTAGGTTTTTTTTATTATTTTCTTCAATTTCTGATCATTAGTGTGGTTAAAATTACACTTTTAAAAATTAAAGACATCTGTATGTCCTTGCACCAATTGAAGTGAAATCTATGAGAGAGCCTAACGGCATGATTGTACGTATAACTAGCAAATTTTTGCTGCAAACCGATCATAGTTGCAAAGTATTTATGATTTTTTAAATAAAGGATATATGGGAGGAGAGCATATCCTTGCACCGATTACCACTTAGATCACCAGCGCACTGAGTTGAACGATTTTAGAAATTGTTATCAATGTTTTTTGCATATTGATCATAAATTTGACCAAAATGTTGTTTTTTTTTTAAAGGATATGGGCATTTTGAAATGAAACAAAGAGCTTAACGGCATGATATTAGGTATAACTAGCTAATTTTTTCTGAATATCGACAATAATTGAGAAATATTTATGATTTTTGAAATAAAGGATGTATGGGAAGAGAGCATGTCCTTGCACCGATTGGAACTGTATTCACCATACCGCTGAGTTGAATGATTTTATAAATTGTTATCAATATTTTTTGCATATTGATTATAATTTTGTTGAAAATTTATCATATTTTAATAAAAAGGATATGTGTAAGGTATGCTGCATTTAGCTTTGATTGATAAGAAATTTTACAAATAGCTAAGCTATGTGATTTGAATTGATTTTGGTTTGAAATTTTAGCTGAAATTTAAGTTTTTAAATTTAGGATATGTGGGAACTGGGTGTGTCCTTTCATGTTTTCTAGTGCGATTTATCAGAGAAAGCAGTTCTGCATAAAATTATAAGACTTTGATAGCTTCTGAACATAATTGTGGCTTATAAACGATTTTGTAAAATTAAGGATATATGGAAGGAAAGCGAGTCCTTTAACGAAAATTTAAATAGCATTTAACTTCACCTATTGTTTTGATTTTTTTCTTCTTCTGTATGAATTATGATTAGGAATTGCTTGCCCATAAAGTTTTTTTTTACTTATTATAATTAAAACAAAAATGTAGTTTGAAGTTTAAATAATTTTAAAGCATTTATTTGAACCATATTTTATTCATCAGCCATTATTTTGGCATTAGCCATTTATTTTACCATATTTTGTTGTCTTAAATTGGTTTTTTTACAGAACTTTTCCTTAAATAAACCGTCTGTAGATTTCACTTACAAACGGAATAATATTTTTGTTGATGCTTTGCCAAAAATATTTATTTAATAAAAGCCCAAAAAAAGTTAAAGCAGAGAACTCATACAAAATTCCCATTATTATATGGTTTTTGCAAACATTTTCATCTACTTCATGCAACAAGATAAAGCTAATTTCTTTTATTTACTTTAGTATAAGGAAATGATGGAAAAAAAAGAAGGACTCGAATGAAAGAGTTCAGAAAATGTCACTACAGCTTTTGTGCTATTTGTTTTTCTATGTTATTCAAACAAAATCGAGAAAGAAGAAAACAACCTAAAACAAGATGTTAAAAGACTTCAACTACAGCTGTGTGTTGGTAAAACTTTCCATAAAAATTCTATTCCAAAACAAAAAACTACGCAACTTTTAGTGCTTGAGTCCGCAGGGAAGATGCAGCAAATGTTGTGTGTTTGCTTGTTTTTCCTTGTGCTTGTCTGTCTGTCTGCCTGAATGTCTTCTTTTATGTTTAATTTTTTTTAGTATAATTTCGGTTGACCCACGTTAAAATGGTCGCACAAAAAAAAACTCATACAGACTTGCACTTCATTATTTATATTGGAAAATTATAGAGTTGCGCACATTTACCACTTACAACAAACAAAACAGTCAAAAACTACAACAACAAAACGAATATAAAACAAGACAACAAGATTGTGGCATGTTTAAGGCCGCAACATCTTAACCGCAACTTGAAAACATTAAATAACAAAGAACAAACAGGAGAAAAAAATGGCAAACATTTCTTGAATTTATATGTTCAAAGTTGAGGCAATTACAGGCAGAAAATAAGGATAATAGGGGTGTTCCAAGGGCATGAAAATTTATGAAAATCATAAACGTAAAATAAAATGTATACATTTTTGGCAAACAAAAGTAAACAGTTTAGGTAAGGGAGGTAGTAAATTAGTTTCACTTTTGGTTAACGTATTCTCATAGAACTTAATTATATCTTGCAAAAACATTAGGGGCATTCAGCATAACTAAATAGTTTGATATATGTTTATTTCATTTTAGAAAGTTTTTGTGTATTGAAAGTTACTCTTACGGTTTGCGTTATGGTTTCCGTTCCGATATTGGCGAGAAACCTTTCCTATTTTTTTTTCTCTAAGAAATACACCCTATTATTATCTCCGCAATAAAACTGCTCGTTGAAGATCATCGGAGTGACTAAGGGACAATTCAACGGCTACTTTGGAATAAAAATTGTAGTTAAAACGCAATAGAAGTGCTATCATGCCAATTCAACAAATAAATAAATCAGCTGTTCTTCAGCAATCATCTCTTTAACATGGGCCAAATGTACTTCAGCATGAATACCTCTACTATATTTTTAATAAACCTTTAAGATTTTATACTTTTTTTTTATTACTTGTTACTTTAAAAACAAGAAAATTATTTTAATTTATCACAAACATGTTGGAATATAGTGGACTTTTATATCACACGCTCACACACACACATATTGCCTGGTCCATATTTTTTTTATTTTTATTTTTTATTTTTCTGTTTTAACCAAAATTCCTTTGCTTTACTTTTTATGGTCAAGTATTTTTATTTTTTATACCTTGGTAAAATAATTTAAGTTTTAAAGTGCCATTGAAGTGTCTTTTAAGGCAGTTTATCAAGCACAGTGGGCTGGCTTCAAACATTTTTGTGCAAAAATTTTATTAAGTGGTTCTTGAGCATTGAAAATTCACATTAAATAAATTTGGAACAAAGTTTAATTACATCAAAATTGGCCACCCCAAATGGGGTTTGTTTAAATGTAAATTTTTTTACTTTAAATTAAGTTGATTATTTTCCTATTAAAATATAATAAAACTATGTATTTTAAACAAATTAAAATTTTTTTAACTCGGGTGGACCTTTCGGTGGACAGTGGAAATGCCTTTAAATAAAAAACCGGCATCATTAGATTTTTTAAAACCGAGTGGTTGGAAAACAGGGTTTTTGATACCAATAGCCCACTGTGCAACGTCTTTGCAGCATTTTAGTCAAATTTCTTTTAGTTTTTTTTTTTGATTTTGCCTTAAATTAAAATTCTGTTTTTATTATTTTTATTTTCTTGCCTTTTTATGCTAAAAATAAATATAATTTTTTTTTATTAGTTAAAAGATATTTTGTTGGTTTTGTGGTTGTTGGGCAAATAAAATATCTGTATCGGTTTTATGCTTGATTTCCTTGACATGGTGTGGTGCAAGTTGTTGTGGTTAATTGGCTTGAAATTGTTGCAGCATTTTTTTAATTATTGAAAAGAGATGAAAAAAAATAGTTTTTAAAAAGAGATTTTTAAATAAATACAGAGGCCTCTCTTTCTTAAATTGATTTTCGTCTAGGAGGTCTAGAAATATTTTTTTATTGAATTATAAATAGAATTTTGTTTTATTTAAAGCAAGTTGTTTGGGATGCTTCTACTGCTTAAAGGAACAAAAGGCATGAATATGCGAAATAAGGACACATAAAATTTCATATAATTTTTTTTTGTAGGTGATCTTTGAGAGCGCGTATTCCAGCCCTGGTCAGCTATAATCAGATAATAATATTATTTACACTTTGGCTTTTTATTCATAATAATATTATTTGACCGCAACCATGTAATTCAATTATGGTTTATTGCTGTTTGACTAGTTATGGTTGCCTCAACCATATTTTTGTATGCAGTGACTTGACTATTATCCTGGTCAGTCTTAGTTATATCAACATTTTAGGTTTTTCTGATATGCCTTAGTGGCTGTTCATCGATATTTATTGCAATGAATCTTCGCCGAAGAAAAATAACTAAAAAAATGGGTACAACATGGCAACACTTTTTGCAACTAGAATGCAGGTCTGGATAATTGTGAAATTATCTTTAAATGTATTTCCAGTTTAGATTTATTTTTTTTTTGCTTAAATTAGATTTACAGCTTTGTTGTTTACCAAGACTTTTAGTAGCACTTCATGCTGAATAATTTCTTAAAAGATTTCAAACCCTTATATTCCCGTTTAAGGGCACTTTGTGGTCCATTTTTCGAAAAGAACTAACAACACCCAATTGGAGAAAATTTAGAGGGTTATAATATTTAAAAAAAATTATAGTCGTAAGATTTTACATAAAACTGTTTAATACTTTTTTTTAACTAAAACAAAGTCTAGGCAAATACGAAATTAACCCTTAAAAGTGTTTCCAGTTTTAATTTATTTTTTGTCGCTTAAAATTAAATTTCCAGCTTTGCTGTATACCAAGATTTTTAGTAGTAGTTCAATCCAAATAAATTCTTAAAAGATTGTGACCCCTTATATGCCTGTTTAAGGGAATTTTCCGAACCCTTTTTTTAAAGGTACAAAAAAGGCCCATTTCGATAAGAGCTGGAGGGTTAAAATATTTATATAAAGCTGCTTAACACTTTTTACATTTAAAATACAATACTGAATTAGTATGAAATTTGATTGAATGTTAAATTTTTCATGAAATTTTGAATTTGTATAAAATTAACCCTTAAAGGCTTCCCAGCTTTGATAAAATTTTTATTGCTTTAGTCAAATTTCCAGCTTTGCTGTATACCAAGGCTTTTAATAAAATTTTATGGCGAGTAATATGAATAAATAATTTGAATGAATTTTGAATTTTGTATGAAATTTTTAATTTGTATGAAATTAACCCTCAAACGCATTCCCAGCCTTGATATAACTTTTGTGGCTTAAGTCAAATTTCCATTTTTGCTGTACACCAAGGCTTTTAGTAGAACTTTATGGTGAGTAATATCTTAAAATATTGTCACCCCCTATACCCCCTTTTAAGGGTATTTTCCGATCCTTTTTTCGAAATGTACAAAAAAGCCCGTTTCTAAAAGAGCTAGAGGGTTAAATTGGAAAATAGAGGCTTATATTGGGAAAAAAATAAAGTCGTAGGATTTTACATAGAACACTTTTTTTTAGTTGTAAATTGCAAAAACAAAAAAATTTTTTAAAAGTATGAAATTAACCCTTGCCAGTTTTAATATATCGAGCCATAACCGCTCAAACAGCTTAAGCGACTAATTTTTGGACCTCGTTTGTTTTACGAAAATCGACTATTTACTATCGCAAATAATCGATTTTGGTCGAAAAATAAAGTTGGAAAATTTTGTCACTTAAGCTTTTTTGGCGATTATGGCGCGATATTTGTCCTTGTTTAAGTAAAATTTGCAGCTTTGCTGTTTACCAAGACTTTTAGTGGAATTTTATGGTCGGTAATATTATGGCACATTTTGGTCCTTTTATATCCCTGTCTAAGGGTACTTTTGGCAAAAAGGACAAACAATTTCTATTTGGTTTTTGGTAACGATAAAATATTAAAAATTATTGCTGGTAAAGCTTTTGGCCTCCTCTGCTCCTTCTTCTTGTTTTTTTTTGCTCTACATTTTTTATATTTAACTTTAAGTTAACTTCCCAAACATACTTGTACATAATTTTTCGAATCTTAGTACCGATTTGCAAGTGATAAAAATGCTGATATTTTATACTTTGTAGTTAGTCTTGTTAGCCGCTTTATGATCGTGTGTTTTTATTACTTAAATTATTCCTTATTATTGCCTTAAAGGCAAAACTTAAGTACAGATTTGAAAAATAAAGGCGTTGCATATTATCATCTGTTACTATTTTCCTCTTTTTTTTTTTGCTTGCAAAGCTCTAAAGTTCTGTTTCTTTGCTTAAAGTGTTCTGTGATCACATGCACATAATCTTATCAGTTGTATTTTTTTTTTTAATTTTTATTATTTTGTTTCATGGTTTCCCCCAGAGTGTTGATCTTTATCTGTTCCTTTTTGGCGTAGTTTTTTTTTTAGAGCAACTCAAATCTGGTTATTTTTAATCTGCGTCTGTCAAAGTTTTCTGCGGATGAGTTGTTTGTCGGGCTGGTTGGTTGGTTGTACTGTTGAAAGTGTTTGATCGTGATATGATGATTTAGCTTTTAAAATTTTGTGGCAGCCACATGAATGGGGGCTACTCACATGGGGTTTGTTTAATATTCACACACTGGCTCAATAAGATGCATGAACAGTGGGCCTGAATAGTAGAAAAAGTAGATTTTAATTTGAATAATTTTAGTAGATTTTTAATTTCAATTTACTTTAACGTTGCCTTGTTGTAGTTGGTTGGTTGTAGTTTTGTAATTCTCATGAGCTTGCTGAGAGTTTGTCTATAAGTATTGGGGAGTTGTAAGGTTTTTTAAATTGTAGTTGAAGTCTGCTGCTGATGAATGAAATCAATGAAGACGTGCTTAACCAAGAACAAATATCTTTTTAAAATAGTTTGTCTAGATTTACGGTCTGTCCCACGATGTGGAGAGAAAACCTTTAATCGATTTTCTTGTATTAAAAACAAAAATAGTTTTTTTTATTTCAATGTTTTATTTTTAACCCCCGACCAAAAAAGGGTTGTTATAAGTTTGTAGTGTGTGTCTGTGTATCTGTGTATCTGTGTATCTGTGTATCTGTGTATCTGTGTATCTGTCCGTGTCCACGTACAGCCCAAACGGCTGGACCAATTTTGATTTAGTTTTCTCTGTTTGAAAGGTGACTTGATCGAAATGGTTCTTAACTATGTTAGAAGAAAATCGGTCCAGCCGTTTAGAAGATGTCACATCTGTTCTAGATATATCGGGGGTTTTTAAAATTTTTAATTTTTGTTATGTAAATAAGGCCTTTAAAATTTAAACCTTCATATTCATTAAATATAAAATGAGTTTTTTTTTTTGTTTGCTTATATATTTTTTGTTAAAAAAAAAATACTGTCTTCATCATTTTAATAAGACTTCCCATAGATTTTCTCAAATTTGTCTAGATTTAGTTGAACAGTTAAAAATAATATCCCTCTAAGCTTTTAAAGGAAATCAAATTAATTTTAATAGAATTAATTCATCATATTGTTGTTGCTCTATTGCTTTTGTTGCTTTCTGCTTCATGAAGTTTAGAAATTTAGAAAAAATATATTATTTATTTTTTTTTTTTGCCAAATAATAACAAAATAATTGCCTGTAACATATTTAATGTTTCATTAATGTTTTTTTATTGTGTATTGAAATTTTCTAAAAATAATTCACATAACTTAATTTATTGTTGTTAAAAATTTCTGTTTACAAAGGTCCTTTTGGTATCCTTTTTTCCATTTGCTGGTTTTATGGTTTTAATTTTTTTTGTATGTATTTTTTTTGTTGCTTTTAGTTTGTGTTCAGCAGGGTGTGTATAACATTGATTTAGAAAAGTCTTTGTAAACGATTTGTAAAGTGTAATAGTAATGTAAATTTATAAATATTTGAAAGGCTGGAATTGTTGGTGGGTAAAAAAGAGCAGGTGAAATTTTTAACTAATGTTAGCCGGAGAGATGAAGAGATTTATATATGTGTATATTAGGTATTGTTATGAAAAGATACCGCGAACAAGCCTAATATAAATGCTTTCCATTAAAATACTTGTTTACAATAAGAGTGATCAAGGTAAAATTAACTAAAGAACATAGTACGCAAGAATATAAGACGTTCTTGAAGTAAACATTTCGAGCATAACAATAACTTTAATGTTAAGAAATATACAACCACACAAACACATAAGGCAATGCAGACGAAAGACACAAACAACAACTACTAAAATGGTTCTACAATAGTGGTGGGCACTGTGGTTCAATTTATGCTTATTAGCAATAGTGAGGTAGCAGAGCTACCCAACAAATACAAAAACAAGCGTTTGCAAAATAATGCTGCACTAAATTCCAGAAAAATTTAAACGACCAGGGGGCAAAATACGGCATTCGATACTGAAAAAATGTTCCTGCAATTTTAATTGTATTTGCATGGAAATTTCCATAGATTTCGAATGCCGTAATTCGCTCCCAGATTTAATTAAGAAAACTATAGATTCAAATAAAAAATAAATTAGATATCCGAAAATTATAAAAATTGTTTTATTAGGTCATAAGGATTAATTCAAAACATTTTTTTTAATATAATAAAATATTTTTCATACATTATCATCAGGGCAAGTTTTTTGTGGCATATGTTATTTTTGTCATATTAGCCATTCCTTCAATCATTGCCATAAAAAGCCATTATTAGTCCACTTTGCGATCAAATACCCTTTTTGCAACGTAGAACAGATTTTTATATGTAAGAGTCTCTTGCCAGCCATTTAAAACCGTCCCTCGCGCGACAAAAAACTTGCCCTGATCATTATCAATTTGAAATAAGACACTTAATTTAGCTGGATAATTAATATTACAAGATATATAAAAAAAAATGCGTAAGCAAAGGTCTGGTGTACATTCGTCGCTGACTTGCGCCGAGGTCTAAGTTCTAGAGGGTAGGAATACGTGAGAATGCTCTCAACACAATTGTGAAATTAATCGCCCACCAACGTTACACAACGATGTTCTATTATCAATGCACCTACACACAAACTAATAGAACGTACACGAATTGTGACACAAACTAATAACGCGATCAAAAGCCACAAATTGAGAGGCTTTTCAATATGTTGAGAACTTAGAGATGTTGCTAACATTATTCTGGAAGCTTTATGCTAAATATAAAAAGTTCTATGCAATATTGGGGGCAAAAGTTAAAATCGTGGTATTCTTGACGTGAATATGTTAACATTGTGTGTCTTAAAGCTCTTACTATCAGTGTTGAGTAAGTTAAGTGTTCTGATTTGTTAGAAATTGTTACACTAATGACTTTTTATTTAATTAAAAGTTTTCCAACCTGCAAAATATAATTTAAAAAAAGCGTAAGGTAGTAGGAATAGAACAAAATATTTGCTTTTTACTTAAAAATTTGTTTTTAAAATTCAAAATTCTTACAATTCTTATAATTTTGAATTTTAAAAAAATTTTAGTAAAAATCTAATACTTTTTTTTCATACTACCCATTGATACGTTTTACGCTTTTTTTAAGTTATATTTTATAGGTTGGAACATTTTTAATTAAACAAAAAGTCATCAGTGCACAATTCTTAATAAATCAGGACATTTTACTTACTCCAACATTATATTAAGAGCTTTTAGACACACAATGTTTATATATTCATGACTAGAATACCGCGATGTTAACTTCTGACCTGATGATGCATTCAACTTTTTATATTTAAGGTAAAGCTTTATGGATAAGTTTAGCAACAACCGTAAAGTTTCAGCACATTTAACAAGAAATTATTAAGGCTTTATAAAGGATTTCTAAAACAAATTTGAATACAACATTTTTCCTATTAATTAAGTCTTTACAAAGAAAGCTGTTAGCTTTTTGTTTTATATTTTTGTGTTAAAAAAAAATTAATTAAATGCAAATACTTTTTTTATTATTACTTTAAAATATATATGTAGTTTGCAAATTAAACTCAAACATCATTACAGGGAGATAGTTAGTTTGTCTGGAGTTCTAGTTAAAAATGCATATTTTGGCATATTTTGGCATATTTTTGCATAATTTGGCATATAATGCTTATATTTTATTTTTACATAAGTTACTTAAATATAAAAAGGAAAAATTTTGTATGTGTGATTTTCCTTTAAAAGTCTATTCATCTATTCAGGACGATTTTGAATTATTAAGTCCAAATTGCTTTAAGAATAATGTGTTTTTTTATGGAAATTTTTTCGTAAAAAAATCGTCAATTTCGATTTTTATTTTTTCTACATCTTTTTAGTTTTCCCTCCAACTATTTTTATTTTTAAATGTTGCCCCTGGAAACTAGTTTAAAGGCTTTTTTATGTATGTGCATAATTGTTGCACATTCAGCCTCTGGATGGAGAACCATGTATGGTAACCTTGAAATATTCATACAACAACAAACGATCATGTTTAAGGGGCATAATTCTTCTTTAGCTGGTTTCATATGATTTGCCATACTCGTGACTTGATGCAGAAAATAAAATAAAATGAAATAAAACCAGCAGCAAGCAGCACCAACAAAGAAAATAGAAACTAAAAAATAACAACCAACCAACACTAAAAATGAAATGCAACACTAAACGTGATTTTGCAATTAAAATTAAATATTTTAAGATGAATAACATGCCACAGAGTGTGGGGCAGACAGACAATAAAACAACAAAATACCAACACATTGGTGTCGAAAGCTAAGCGATTTATTTATTTTATTTTTTTTTTTTTTTTTGAAGGGGCTGTGTAATGCAGAAACAAATTTGCCACATTTAAGCAATCATAAAACTTTAAAACTAAAAAAAAACGACCAGACCCATTTGTGAGCGTTTGAACAGCAGGCGTTATTAGTTAAATTGTAAATGAGGTGTGAAGTGGTTTTAATAATTCTTTATATCCTTTCGCAAACATTTCGCAACACACAGCAATAATTTGTTTAAATATTTAATAACTCGCTTAAGTCTGCTTCAAGAGTTTTATATCATTTCTTAAACAAATAGTTATTTGCTTAATTGTATGTTTGCCAATCATAAAATTATTTAAACTTAACCTTTTTCGTAGTCGTAGTAAAAGTAAATGAGTGAGTCTTTTAAATTAAACAATGATTCCTTTGCGTCATTGTTTGTTTTAATTCTTATCTTAATGGTATTTTTTATATTTTTCATCACAAATTATACGATAAGCTTGAATGAATATATAAATGTCTTGTACTGCAAAATACTCGCACATCTGGCCAATTAATTAATTACTCTATGTGAAAAATACAACAACAAGTTTCGTACTTTAATTAATTTTCGAAATGTGTGATAAATTTGTTGTAAACGCAATTGTGCGATTGTTCGAGTATATAGAACTTTTTGTAAAACAGGGTTGGGATGTTTGTAAATTTTGTGTGTCATTGATAATCACAGAGAGCCAATTGATACTTTTCTTTAATATCAATAAACTCTTTAAGTACCTTCTTAAAGATTTATTTATGGACTTTTGGTAAAATTTTTATAATATCGAAATTTTTGTTAATATTCGAAAAATCGAAGTCTTAGTAGAATTTCTATTTTCATAATTTATGTAATTTTTTTAAGGCTTCAGTTACAGATTTTATCACATACTTCGATATTTTCAAAATTTCAAAATTTTGTTTAATATTCGAAATTTCGAAGTTTAAGTGGAATTTCTATTTTTATAATTTATGTAACTTTTTAAGGATTTATTTAAAGGCTTCGTCTTGTATATCGATATTTTGATAAATTTTTTTATAATTTCGAAATTTTATTTAATATTTGAAAATTTCGAAGTTTTAGTGAAATTTCTATTTTTGTAATTTATGTGCCTTTTTTAAGGATTTATTTATATGTTTCGTGTTGTATTTTGATATTTTAGTAAAAATTGCCTAATTTCGAAATAATTTTTAAGGTTCGAAATTTCGAAGTTTTAGTGGAATTTCTGTTCTCATAATTTACGTGCTTTTCTTAAAATCTATTTATAGAATTCGTCGTATATTTCGATATTTTGATAAAATTTCCATAATATCCAAGATTCGATTAAAATTGGAAATTTCGTAGTTTTAGTGGAATTTATAGTTTTGTTATATATATACCTTTATTAGGATCTCTTTTATAGGATTTATCTTGTATTTCGATATTTTGGTAAAATTTTTATAATTTCGAAATTTCAATTAATATTCGAAATTTCGAAGTTTTAGTGGAACTTCTAATCTCATATTTTTTTTACCTTTTTTCGGAACTATTTATAGGATCCATCTAGTTTTTTCGATATATTTGCAAAATTTGCACAATTTCGAAACTTTGATTATTATTCTAAATTTCGAACTTTTAGTGGAAATTAAATTCTCGTAATTTATGTGCCTTTTTAAGGATTTATTTGCAGGTTTTGTCTTGTATTTTGATATTTTGGCAATATTTGCACATTTTGAAAAGTTCAATTAATATTCGAAATTTCGAAGTTTTAGTGGAATTTCTAATCTTAAATATTTGTACCTTTTTTAGAAACTATTTATAGGATTCATCTTGTTTTTCGATATTTTTGTAAAATTTGCATAGTTTCGAAATTTGTATAAATATTCGAATTTTCGAAGTTTGAGTGGAAATTAAATTATCAATATACATATACATATGTGTCTTTTTAATAATTTATTTACATGTTTTATATTGTATTTTGATATTTTGGTAATATTTCCATAGTTTTGAAATTTCAATTTATATTCGAAATTTCGAAATTTTTGTGAAATTTCCGTTCTTATAATTTATATGCTTTTTTAAAGATTTATGTACAGGTTTCGTCGTATATTTCGATATTTTGGTAAATTCTTCATAATTTCGAAATTTTTAATTTATATTCGAAATTTCGAAGTTTTGGTGGAATTTCTATTTTTATAATTGAAGTGACTTTTTAAGCCTTTATATATAAGCTTCGCTTTGGTTTTCGATATTTTGGCAAAATTTTAATAATTTCGAATATATAATTAATTTTCGAAATATCGAAAATTTAGTAGAATTTATATTTTCATAATTTATGTAACTTTTTCAGCATTTATTCGTGTATGTATTTATATATTTTGTTAAGATTTCCATAATCTCGAAATTTTGATTAAAAGTCAAAATATCGAAGTTTTGTAGTTCGATATTATGGTAAAATTTATTTTTATTAAATTTCAAAATTTCGATTTACTAGTAAAATTTAAAATTTTAGCAATTTTTTAATATTCTAATAAAAGAACTTTTTTAATATTCTGGTAAAATTAAAATTTCGATTTATTTAATATTTTTTTAAATGTATATACATGGTATGTTCGAAATTTTCGATATTAAGAGATTCTAATTTTAATAAAATAATAATAATAATTAATAATAAATTCGAATTCCTAGTGAAATTTGATTTTCTAGCAATTTTTTAATATTCGGGTAAAATTTAAATATCGTTTGTTCAAAATTTGTAATTGAAATTCCGGTTTATTTTGGAAATTTGTTCTTATGTTTATATATTTTGGAAATTTTTCATGTTAAGAGATTTTGATTTTTTTAATTTTTTTGGTTTGTTTAAATTTATAACATATATTAAGAAATTTTAGTTTTAATAAAACCTTAGATTTTTTTTACAACAATTGTGTTACATTGAATTTTTTTTTTTTGTTCGGGTAAAATTAGAAGATTTGTCATTATGTAGATATTATTAACGGCCTATTCCACGTTGTCACCAGAAATCGTTCGATCGACAACTTATATTGAAAACAACAACAACTTTTCTAATGTTATTGTTGTTGGCAATACAAGTTGTCGTTCGAACGTTTGCTGGTGACAACGTGAGACAGACCTTAAATTTGTTATTTTCTTGCTGAAATTATGCATTTTGTTAATTTTTTTTATTAAGATTGAGCAACATCGTTCATTACCTTGAGAAATAATTTGAAATTCATAAAATTTTAATTTTTTTGAGTCCGATGTCAACATTATACAAATCTTTGTTAACGGCTGGAATATGGCGACGAATATTCGCTGCCATAAATTCGTCATTCCTCAGTTGGGTTAAGTGATAAGATAAAATACTTGCATCTCTACTGACCAATATAATAGAATTAAATTATCAGCTACTTTTAAAGGTGCCACAGTTTCGACACTACTGTTTCATTAAATTCATTGTCTCTGGCTTTATGATTAATAATAAATGATTAATGGCGCCTCCGTTTTTCCTCACAGTTCAGATGAAGAACTGTGGAACATAAGTTCATGCCCACTACACAACAATATGATACTGATACTCGTAAAACAAAATCTAAAGTAATAATCTGTAGAAAAACTTGCAACAATAGAAAGAAACCTCTTCAATAACTAAAATATTGATATCAGTGCCGAATGATCATAATTCATTATTGTCATCCTTCATTGCATGTTTTGATGGGGAAAGAGGGGGTTGGGGAAAATTGAAAATAAACCCACTTGAACGAAGAAGAACTCCATAAATCCCTTTCGAATCTCTTTGGTTGTTTGGAAAATAAAGCGTACAAATAATAAAATTCAATTCTTATCTCTTTCATAGAAATTAACTCGTTTATTTTAATACCATGATATTTTTATGAGCTTAAATGGGGAGAAAAATATAATTCCTTTTATGTGAGCGTTTGTTGGTTATAAGCAAAGCAGTTAGGTTTTTCTTTTTTTTTAATATTTGAACAAAATTTATTATAATTTTATCTGCTGGCTTTAATTTATTTGTTTGGTAAATCAATAAAATACTTGTGTGCAGAGGTTTTACTTTGATTTCATTTTTTGTTATCTTTAAAGTACACAAAAGGGTATAAAAATTTAAGTTTACTTTTCGAGGTGTAAACGTACATTTTATAGTGTTGTAGGAGCGTCGGCACAAAAAAAAAACAAATGGGAGTTTGTAGTAATCTATCATTATATGACTTTTATATGACAGTATTTTTTCAAGTTAAGGTGAATAAAGGTGGGCTGGGGGCACATTTTAAGTTGCACTTTTTGTCGTGAGCGTTAACTACACTTACGAAAAAAAATAAAATTCTTTTGTTTTACAGTTGAAAACGAATTTGGGTCATTGAAGTTATGATTATTATTAATATTTTGTTCGCTGTTGTCTGTCTAAGATTCTAAGAGTTTTAAATATTTTATTAAACTTGTTAAAATTTTATGGATTTTTAACAATAGCTCAGGGTATTTTATTGAATAAAGGAATACAAAATTTACCTGAAGATGTTCTTGTTGAATTGAAGAAAATCTGCTGTTTCTTTTGTGTATAAAAGCAAAGCCTGTAAAAGGAAGAGGAAAATAAAAAGTTAATATTTTAAATAAAAGCTTAAAACTTTTAAAATATTTTATAAATTCAGAACATAAAATTATTAACTTTCACCCTAGAGACACAATAAATAAATCATATAATGATATGCTTTGGATTAGAGCTTGCAACAAGTCCTGCAGTCTCATGATACAATTATACAGGTAACCGCAAATCGACAACAAATTTACAGCAAATAAAACAACAGGGCTTTTTGTTGCTAGTTTCTGGTGCCAACTGTCATAGAGCAATGAAAGATAAACAGCGTGTGTGTGTGTTTTGTAAAACATAAACAACATTTGGCAGAGTGCACCATGAAACAAGCAAAACAGCTGGCGCTTCGCGGTTACCTGTATAATAGTATCATGTGAAGTCTCAAGTATTTAAAAGCCAATAAACGTGGCTAAATAATACGAGCTTTTGGGAGCGTTTTTGATAATTCAAAGTTTATGTCGTTCTTTATATGTATTTATAAAATTTTTCTAATAATTTTTATGAGTTGATTTTTAATATATAAATATAATTTTAATATATTGAGTTTAATATTGAATTTCGAATTTTCGAACACAATTTCGTATATTCGAACTTAAGTTCGCACAACGCAGTTAGCAGTTAGTTAAAAAATCCTAAATGTTTATTTAAAAATATATTTTTTTGCGAAAACGTATTTATTTTATAACTATTTTCAGGTACGTACAATGTAACACATGTGTCCATATCGCTCACTTACTCAAAGAACGCCATAACTCAAAAAATATAATTTTTGAGTTAGTGATGCAGAATTAATCCTTATATCGTTCTTCATATTGTGTAAAAATTCCATATAAATATCTTGTTGACTCAACACGTGAGAGAGAAATTTTTTTTTCTTTTTTCATTAAGTTGTCTGTGTGTGGAAAAAGAAAATTTTATTTTGCTTTCAGGACTTTTTAGTGAACAAAATATTTTTATGAAATTGTTATACAATATGAAGAACGATATGATAATTAATTCTTCAAACAAAAATTTAATTTTTTGAGTTATGACGTTCTTTTAGTAAACGAGCGATATGAAAAAAAATATGTGCATATGTATTGAAGAATGTGTCTTTTCCAAATGCATTTTGTTTGGCAAATATAGTGCGTGCAATTAAAACTCAAATTTTTTAAAGTTTTTCGAAATATTTAATATTGTTTCGTATTTTTAAAATTTATTTCTATACACTTATGTGCTTAGTTTTGATTTTTATAGCAAAATTTCGTATATGAAGCCTTAATTTGATGTCAAAAGAAATCCAGTCAAATTTGCAAAGTAATATCGAACTTTCAGGGCAATTTCGGATTTTCGAACTTAATTTCGAATTTTCGAATATAGCTTAAAATGTTCAAAATTAAATTTTATTATCGTCGGTAGCTTAAATTTGTTCAAAATATTTTTCTTCAATTGAATTTTTTGCAGAAGTCTACTTTATTGCATATGCAAATGATGATGATAAGCTTTGATATTTATGACTGATTTTTATATGTCACAAGTAATTTTTACGTTAAGAAACCTTCACTCGACCGTTCAATATAATTCCAAATGTTCGGGCTTAGTTTCGAATTTTCGAACTTAGTTTCGAATTATCGAACTTAATGTCAAGTTTTCGAACTTAATTTCCAATTTTCAAAAGTAGTTTAATATATTGGAAATTACCTTTTAATGTGATGGATAACTAAAATCTACTTAAAATTTTTGTGTTCAATAAATATTTTTACAGAGTATCACTTCATTACATAAGGGACGGAATTACATTATGACTGAATGTCATATGTCTGAACTCACTTTTACATTAAAATTCCTTCAGTTGATGTTGTATAGTAATCTCAAATTTTCGAATTTTATTTCGAAGTTTCGAACTTATATTTAAATTTTCGAACTTAACTTCAAATTTTCGAACTTAATTTCGAATTTTCGAACTTAATTTTTAACTTTCGAAAAAAGCTTAAAAATTTCAAGATCAGTTTTTAATATCGTGGGTAGCTAAATTTTTTTTCAAGATTCTAGTCTTTGCAATCAGAAAAGTAAGTCATTATATGGCAAGTAGTTCTGATGGTAATGTGTAATTTTTTGCTGGGTATATTACTGATTTTCATATGTTATCAGTAATTTTTGCGTTAATAAACCTTCAATCGACCTTGTAATGTAATTTCGAATTTTCGAACTTAATTTCGAATTTTCGACAATAGTCAAAAATTTGCAAGATCGATTTTTAATATCGTGGGTAGCTAAATTTTTTTCAAGATACAAGTCTTCAATAATTTTTTTTAACACAAGTTTGCTATATTATACTCCATGTAATGTCCCACCTACATATGTATGCTTAAATTTGACATATGTACATATATGACTGATTTTCATCTGTTACAAGTCATTTTTCCATTAATAAACCTTCAATCGAACTTTTAATGTAATTTCGAATTTTCGAACTTAACTTCGAATTTTCGAAAATAGTTTAAAATTTTCGAGATTGATTTTGAATATCGTGGGTATTGAAAATTTGCTTAAAATATTGGCTTTCAAAACGAATTTTTGCAGAATTTTACTTTATTACATAAACGGATACATACACCTACACTTATATGCAGATGTTGCATTGTTTTACTTTGGGAAAATTTTTCTAATTTGGTAAAATTTAGTGTCAATATATTTCTTAGATATTTATTTATAAAAACTGTAGTCTTAGCTGATTTCGAAATTCAGTTCGATGATTTTCTTATCACAGTGCCAATGATTTAATTCTGAATTCACTGAAAACAGATTTATTTATTTCAAAGACTTTTTAATATTTGAGAAAGCTCAGCTTTACAGCTTTGAATTATTGCACAAACCAAAATAGCAATTTTAATTATTTTTTTCCTTTGTGTGTAAAGAGGTTCTTTTGCGAGGACTTTTTGCGCAAAATGTTCCCTTTGACCGAAATTTTTATTGTATGAAAAGCCAATTAAACTTGTTCTAATGAAATTTTTGTGTACTGTTGCCAATTTCAATTTTCCTTTCTCATTTTAAGACCAAAGAAAGGCCTTTTATTAAATTTAATATAAATAGTATTTCGTTCCCTTTCTTTTTGATCCTCTTGCCTTCCTTAAGGCATAATAATGTAATTACATTTTATATATAAACATAGATAAATATTTAAAAAAAAAGGAAACACAACGCCTTCTACTCCTCCCATTTAATTTAAAATTAAATACATTTTAATTCTTAGAAAACAGCAAGAAACATTTTCAAATTAATACCCGTTCTTCAACAGACAGACAGACAGACGAGGAGTATTATTTCCATTATTTCTAACAAGAAAATAATTTTTCAACATTTTCAATCTTCATGTATTTTTATTTTGTTGCCTTGCGAAGATTCGTTAAAGAGTTGTAGTTGATATAACTTATTGTCATCTGATTATTTGAGCCTGCGGGGGGAGGAAATTTAGCACTGGAACAACTGGTAAAATTACTTTGAATATTAAAATTGCTTACAAACATTTAACATTTTTACTCGGGAGCATTGTGTTTGTGTAACTATGTGATTCGAACAATTGAAATCTATATCAGGATATACATACAAATGTATGTAAAAGCGTTTGTATGTGTAGTGGTAGAGACATGGTGTCAAGTGTGTCTTGTGAGTGTAAATTCGTGTGCCTGCATGTTTCCTGTTTTTGCTGCGTTGGCGTTTAGTTTTTCGAGTTGTGATATGACTCTTCTCCATTATTATGCCGAGTAATCTCTGTGTGATATTAAATAATGTAACAGTTTGAGCGACATCAGCAACTGTTGTGTACGTCACATAAAATACTCGTAATGTTTCCGAAGACTGTTAAACTCACACTAAAATAATTGTTCCAATTATTACGGGCAATCACTATTCAGAGTCTTTATTAATGAAACTTTTTTTAATAACTTTAAATAATTACAAGTGTTTAGCTTTTTCGAAAAGGGTGCTCTAGAATTACCCTTAATATTGGAAAAAAGTATTTTTCATAAAAAATTAAATAAAAAACTGTGAATACAACGGAGCTGAAAATTCAACTTCCACACTAGAAATTAGTCAAAGCGTAAAATATATTTAAAGATTAATTGCATTTTTATTCAAACTTACAATACAATTTCATATATGAAGATGATGATTTCATAATAATGGACACTAAGTCGAACTTCTAAAAAGCAATTTTGAACTTCTAGCTTAATTTCGAATTTTCGAACTAAACTTCGAATTTTCGAAAATAGCTTAAAATTTCCCACAACAGTTTAAAATATCGAGGGTATCTAGTTTCTTTTCAAAATAATTGATTTCCATGCGATTTAATCGTAAGCGACAAAATATTAAGTTTTCACAAGATGATTTTTTATAATATTCAAATGTGTTTTAGATACATAAATTGTCGATTGCGAAACATTTTACAGTCTGTGTTTTAAACTATTGGTAGGGCCATAAAATTTTAATTTCAATAAAAAAGTTAATTTTTTTTACTACATGTCGCTTACGATTAAATCGAAAATATGGCTCGATATAAATATTTACGACTGATTTTCAACTCACTTTTACATAGATTTATTTTCAGTGCATCTTGTAGCACAATTTCGAATTTTCGAACTAAACTTCGAACTTTCGAAAATAGCTTAAAATTTTCGAGATGAGTTCTTAATACTTTGGGTGGCTAAAATTTCTTAAAATTATTTGCCTTCAACAATAATTTTTACAGAATAATAATTAACTACTTAAAAGATGCAACCTACATATATATCGTGACCTATTTTCGAAGTTTTCAGGATAGGTTTTTTTTTACAATATTCAAGTATAATATATATATATATATTAAGTATATATAACTTTAAATACAGGCTATTTAAAATTTATTTTTTCGCATTTTCATAGATATAACTATGGGCCCATACAGTTTTAATTTCGTTAAAAAAAAGTTTATTTTTTACTACATGCCGCTGACAATGAAATCGAAAATAGGGCTCGATATTATTTTCAACTTACTTTTACATATATATATATATATTCAGTCAAGCGTTTAACGTAATTTCGAATTTTCGAACTCAATTTCGAATTTTCGAAAATAGCTTAAAATTTTCAAAATGAGTTTTTAATATCGTGGGCAGTTAATTTTTTTTTCAAAATATTTGTCTTCAATAAGAATTTTTACAGATTATTACTTTATTACATAAAGGATGCCCTTAAAGCTCTATGCTGCTTATAAGGAGTCAAAGGAGTCATACATATACATACATAAAGGATGCAAGCTATACACATATGTACATAAATATGGCCGATATTCATATGTTGCAACTTACTTTTACTTTAATATGCCTTCAGTCGGTCTTGTAACGCAGTTTCGAATTTTCGAACTAAGTTTCGAATTTTCGAAAATACGTTAAAGTTTTCCAGATCCGGTTTTAATATCATGAGAAGCAAAGATTTTTTCAAAATAGTTGTTTTTAATAAATTTGTTTTACATAATTTCTACTTCTCACATATTTTATACAACCTACTTACATACACACATATACATATCGTGATCTTAATATAAAAAGGCCTTAACTAATTGTTTCTTTGAAATCGTTTTTATACCCTTTACCAACAAAAATGGTAAAAGGGTATATATAGGTTTGTCATTCCGTTTGTAATTTCTATAATATCAATAAGCGACACATAAAATATATATATTCTGGATCCTTATGCATAGGGAAGACGAATAAGCGATGTCCGTCTGTCCGTCTGTCCGTCTGTCCGTCTGTCCGTCTGTCCGTCTGTCTGTACGTGAAATCGGTTTTCCGAAGCTCCCAGAAAAGCTAGAGACTTCGTTCTTCGACTGGTGTGTCAGAAATTTTCCAAAATAGATTGGTATTGAAATTCAGCAAAATCGACCAGACGATTGCAGAGCTGGAAAACGTAAACTTCATTTTGCCATATAAAAGAAACTACCGAAAACAAATTTTTATTTTTTTTTAATAAATGAACTTAGTTTACACTTCCGTACGACTAAAATTGGAATTTTAAATTAAAAAAATATAAAAAAATTAAAAAGACATTTCCAGGGTTGGAAAACTTTAACTTTTTGTGTTACGTAAAATTAACTATGTCTAAAACTATATTAGTATTTTCTCGAGAACCGTAAGAGCTAAAGACCTGAAATTTGGACACAGTGTGTAGACCTTTGGCCGCTACAACAACAAATACATGAGAGTTGGAAATTAAAGGGTGTTCCAAAACGAGCAACGAAAAATGTTAAAATCCCATGTAATATACATACAATTGTATGTATGTATGTATATACACTTGAAATTTGTGAGGTTAGTGTATTTTTATACAGACTACAAAAATTAACACTAAAATTTCAAAAAATTTAAAATAAAGGGTGTTTCATCAGTTAATGCAATTTTGACTATGCAATTTTGACAACTTGGAAACCGTAAGAGCAAAACTCTTGAAATTTTCAAAAACGGTAAAACTAAAAAATCAAAAAATTATAAAATCGCCAAACCGAAAAAAATCGCCAAAAACAAAAAAAAAAAATCGCCAAAACGAAAAAAAGCACCAAATTACAAAAAAAAATTTCTAAGACTAAAATAAATCGCGAATAACCGGAAAAATTGCTAAAATGAAAAAAAAAATCGCCAAAATGAAAAAAATGGCCAAAACGAAAAAAACCCCAAAAAACAGAAAAAATCGCCAAAATAAAAAAACCCCAAAAACAGAAAAAATCGCCAAAATGAAAAAAAAATCGCCAAGATGAAAAAAATCGCCAAGATGAACAAAAACCCAAAAACAGGAAAAAATCGCCAAAATGAAAAAAAATCGCCAAAATGAAAAAAACCCCAAAATAAAAAAAAATCGCCAAAATTAAAAAAAAACCCCAAAACAGTAAAAAAAATCGCCAAAATGAAAAAAATCGCCAAAATGAAAAAAATCTCCAAAATGAAAAAAAACCCAAAAAACAGAAAACAAAATCGCCAAAATGAAAAAAACGCCAAAATGAAAAAAAATCGCCAAAATGAAAAAAACCCCAAAATAAAAAAAATCGCAAAAATTAAAAAAAATCGCCAAAAGGAAAAAAATCTCCAAAATTTAATAATAAACCCCCAAAAAGAGAAAAAAAATCGCCAAAATGAAAAAAAATTGCTAAAATGAAAAAAAAATCGCCAAAACGAAAAAAACCCCAAAAAAACAGAAAAAAATCGCCAAAATGAAAAAAACCCCAAAAACAGGAAAAAATCGCCAACATGAAAAAAATCGCTAATATGAAAAAAATCTCCAAAATGAAAAAAAGCCCCATAAACAGAAAAAAATCGCCAAAATAAAAAAAAACAGAAAAAAATGGCCAAAATGAGAAAAAAAGCGACAAAACTGAAAAAAATCGTTTAAACTGAAAAAAACTGCGCGAGTCAAAGTCGCACTTTACTGAATTTTTTAATATTAAAGGAATTAAATTAAACTAAGTTTTTTCTTATTTCGTTTTTGCTTCGTTCACTTTACATATTTTATGTATTTTTTAAAAAACTAGATTGGTATCAATAATCAAAAAAATCCAAGATTATGACTCCAGGGTTGCAAAACTTACACTTTTTGTGTTATGTAAAATTAAATACGTCTAAATAATTAATTTTTCCCTTATAAATTAAATATATTTTATGCTTCTGAAAGAAAAAATTGGCCTATAAAATTATAAAAATGAAAACCAAGGCTCCAGAGATGGAAACTTTGAACTTTTTGTGATAGTAGAGTAACTAAATAAAACTAAGTTTTTTCTTTTTCCTTTTTGCTTTGTTCACTTAACATATTTTATGTATTTTTTAAAGAACTAGATTGGTATAAGGAATTAGAAAAATCCTAAATTATGATTCCAGGGTTGGAAAACTTACACTTTTTGTGTTATTTAAAATTAAATAGTTCTAAAAATTTTTTTCTTTTCCTTTATAAGTTGAATATATTTTATTCTTATGAAAGAAAAGTTTGGCGTATAAATATTAAATATTAAAGTATAAAATTAATTTTTTTTATTTCTTTGTTCACTTAACACACTTTATTAATTTTTTAAACCAGAAAAATCTAAAAGGTTGATTCCAGGGTTGCTAAATTTATTGTTTTTTTTTACAAAAGTAACTAGGTCAATTTAGTTTTTTTCTTTTTGTTTACAAGTTTTATATACTTTATGACTTAGAATGAAATAGTTTGGCGTAGAAATTAGAAAAATAAAAGACATAGCTCCAGAGCTGGAAAACTTAAACTTTTTCTGGTATATAAAACTAATTATTACCTTGGTAATTACATATATTCTATATTTTATAAAGAAACTCAGAAAAATGGTTCCAGGGTTGGAGCTTAAAAAGAGTTTCGGTAAAAAAATAACCAAAAATATTTTTTTTCAGTTAAACAGATTTTATGTTTTAGGAAAATCATTACTCAAGATTTTTTATACTTGGTTAATTAATTAATTGGTTAATTTTTTTATGGATATCTAAACTAATTGAAGTATAAACGAAGGTTTGTGCTTATTGAGCTCTCAGCATAATAACTATTAATTTTTAGTAAATGGAAATAAAACTAAAATTTATCGCTAAGGACATAAAGGACATGTTCCGTTTCATTTTCCTGATACCTTTCCTTTCTGCTGAGCAAATTTCAAACAAATCCTGTAGGAATAAAACGTTTACATAATACCACGATGTATACCATTTGCAATGGGAAATTTAAATCAAGACACTAAGCAGTTTTGCAACATCAATGATTATTAAATACGGGAAAATATAAAACAAGTTAGTTTACTTGGTATGGAGGTGCAATACTAAGAATATTTTAGAGTTATTAAATAGCAGCACGGTTTTTGAACATCTCGAGAGCGAGTAAACAAGCCCCAATATTTTGGTAATGTATTGACGTGACGTCGATGTTGACTGAAATAAGAGTGAATGTAAAATATATCTTAACCACAGAGTGAAGAGTAAAATATTCAACTATTGCTAATATCGAAAATAAAATAATTGAATCAAATTCTTTAATCGAAAAATACTGAAAGGTCACTTACTATTAATTGCTTTAGAGAAAAAAATTATAAATTTTTTCACAAAACAAATATGTTTGTATGAACGTACGTTGGTAAAGGGTATATAAGATTCGGCACAGCCGAATATAGCACTCTTACTTGTTTTTTATATATTTCGATTGAAGATCAGCTAATGTATCGAAATATGCAAAAAACTCGATATCAAAAAATAATGTTTAGTTTTAACTTTTATGACCGACTTTCATATACTGCAGCAAATTTTTTATGTGAAGAGACCGTCAAACGAAATTGTATCGTAGTTAAGAGTTTTCGAACTTAATTCGAATTTTCGAAAATAACTCAAAATCTGGAGACCCTCTTTTTAATGTTTGATGTTTTTTACGAAATCTAATAGAAGAAAATCTGTTCAGTCGGATTCCAAGATATTTTCGAACTTAATTTCGCATTTTCGAACTAAAGTTCGAATTTTCGGAAAGAACTCAAAATTTCGAGATCCTTTTTATTTATTTTTTACTAAATCTAATAGAAGAAAGTCTGTTGTTTTTCTCAACTTATGTTTCCCGTATAAAAAGGGCATTCGTGGCTTTAATCCTCCACCAGCTTTAAGCTTCTCTAAGATAAAGCTTTAATCCAAAATTAAGCTTTAAACTGTGAATAACCCTAATACTCTTAGTCTGTGTGTCTAAAAAATTATAAAGTTTTAAGTACTTTTCAGCTGTAGGAGCTAAAAATACAGTTAAGTTTTTTCCGCTTAGTATTAATGGCATGCCAAAGAGAAAAATAAAAAGCAGATATAAAAGGGAAAAAACAAAAATTCAGGCAACAGCAAAAAAGGGTTAAAATTCACAGGAAAGCTGCTGAATTGGCGCTGTTAGTGCCATGTGTTGTGCGTATGTGTTAAATATACAATTTAATATTGCCTTAAATGTTTTACTATACAATTCAAGAGATTTACTTGCAGCCGCTGCTGCTGCTCTTGGTGGAAAAGTGATACTTTTTTCTTGCTTAAGACGATTAATAAAAAAAAATTTTTTTCTTGGTAGAAATATTAGTAACAGTTGTATGTTGTATGTAGATGTTTTAGATCTTAATGTATCTTGTTTGTAATTAATATTTTAAGGAAAAACAATTAAAATGTTAATAAATTAAGTATTGTTTGCTGAAAGATGACGGAGAAGAACATGAGTGTTGAAGGAAGAAATGAAATTTATATTAATGTTGGCATTAAGAGATTTTCAATTAAAAAAACGTTAAGAAATTAATAAATGACTGAAAGAAGATAGAAATTAAAAAATATGCCAAATAGCGCAAAATTTTTAATTAAATTTTCGAATAACAGACAATTCAGACAACTTGGTTTAACGTTTTTTTCACGCTTTCATTATCATTTTACTTTTCCAATAAAATATTTTTTTTAATAAATCTACATTAAAATTTATTACAGAGCAGCAATTTTTTCGCGGCTCCAACTTATAAGGATATAAAGCTTTATCTCTTATTGACCTTATATAATAAGGATTCAATTTATTAGATTCCCAAATTATATATTTTACTTTTTGGCTCATTTTGCAACAAAATACATACTTTTGCCATTTAATTGAGCATTATTAAATAATAAGCCCTGCCTAATTTTAAATATTTTTTTTTATTACTTTTATCAATTTTTCGATATCCTTAGACGGATGTCTTTCCAAACTCATTATCATTTCATGGTTTAGAAATCTTGCAAACTCCCCAGTATTGAAAGAACGAAAAAGAAAACCAACTATTAAAATCTCTAGGAAGTGCAACCATAGGCCATTAAAAATATTGCCAAGCAAAAAAAGTAGAGACATGTGTTCCAATCTCTATGCCTGACGCACATCAAAGGAAAATGTATATATTCCATCGTTTGCGCATTAAATTACCAACTTCTAATGACAAAATTACAGTCTATGCCTTGCCTGCCACACATTAGAAATTAAAAAGGAAAGAGGAAAATAAAAACACATGAGTTGTTAAACTTAATTTAAACTGTTGTAGAAGATTATGCGGCAGGGTTGGATAACTCTGTGCCATAGTGATTTCCTCATGATAATGATTTATACCTAAGAGTGATCAGCAAGACTTAAAATATATCATGTCATGAAGTCAATAAAGATGTAAGAGCTGGTTGTAGATCTTATTAACCTTTTTTTTTTTTTGTTAAGAAAAGTAACACTCAGGCAAGGAATGCCTTCTACTATAGTAATAACAGTTACAACTATTACTGGGTCTAACCTTTTTTAGGAAAGGGATAGTGATAGAGAAGACAGCTGGTGAATGAAGAGTTAGAGGAAAGCTTCATTCTTTTACAACTCTACTTTTTTGCACTTTTGTTCATAATGCAGAATTGAAGCGCCTCTGGTGTCAATGAGCCGTATTAAATTTTTGAAGCCAGGCTTAGAAGCCATTTTATCGGTTATTTTACTTTGCCGATGATTCTGCTACACAACGAAGGAGCGCGCTCTGATGTTACAGTAGGATTAGTACATGCTGAAATCGGTATAGTTCAGTGACCAGTGACTGTGACTTCATCTGTTAATTTGATGGAACTAAGTTGGAATTTAGGTTAGTAGAAAAAATGCACAATAATGTTTGTACTTTATGGTTGTTTTCTATATAAATTGTGGAATGAAGGCTATTTTATTCCAATTTCCCTGCAATCCTTTTGTAGTTTGACGTATTTGAAAATTTGGGTTTTCCAAGCCTGATAAGCAATTTTAGTGCTTGAAAGCGGTTGTTGGGGTGTTGAGAGTCGGTGTGGAGTGTAATGCGTGGGTAGTGGTGCTTGTTGGTGGCAGTTGCCTGTATCTGTTCTACACGAGTTTGATCAGTTTGCGTTGGCTGTTCAAACAAACGACACCAGTCTCTGGATGTTTACTTATCTCTACAATATGTGTCTTTTCGTAAGTCTGTCTGCTCTATCAATATATTTAATATTTTTTTTTTGTATTTTATATGCGTGTGATTATACGTCCGTCCATCCATCTGTCCGTCCCGGTTGTCTGTGTGTCAATATAATATTATTTTTCACTTTAGTTTAACGCATTGTCATTGTTTATTTTATATGTTGCATGTGCACCATAATGTTGATGACGATGATGCCTTAAATACTTTTTTTCTTGTCTTATTAATCTCCATATACATATTTTTTCTACAGCATGTGTCTTTTGTTTGTTAAAGTCGCGTACAGGGTTTTTCATTAAACACTTACTATTTTTCAATTTTAATAAAGAAAAGAGTGCATTGAAATGTTGTATTCCTTTGAAAGACCTGTGGATGCCATTGTGTATGAAATGCAATATCGCAGGGCTGCGTTGGAGGTCTTTTTGTTCTACTGTGCGCTTCAAAGAAGGGTACTGTGCTTATCAGCCTATGTATGTGTGTATGTGTGTTCCTTTGCGAGACTATTTAAACCGAACGCTGGACCGATTATGATGATTGTTACGTCAATAGATTTTTCTTAATCCTGGGAGTGTTACTTAAGATAGGAGAGTAGACAAAACTCAATATAGCGGCCAATAGATGCCATTTTGTAAATAGGAAATAGACAAAAAGTCGCAAACTATATCAAAAGGGGTATCATTCCACACGTGTCTTAAAATCATCTTAAGGTATCTCTTATGATTTTTCATTTCATAGAACCATTTAGGATATTTAATGGTTCAGTTCGCTTTTTTTTAGTTACTAGTTTAGTGAGGATTTAAAATTTTTATTTCTTACCCTTTTTTCAATTTCACGAATACACTTATTAAAATTTTTTATAAATTCTTCTTGAAATTTTGTCAATGCTGACTTTTAATTTAAAATTCAACAATGAACTAAGAAGCAATGGACGAAATACTAAATTCAAAATTTTCTGTAACTAATATCTTCTAAGCTATGAGAGATACCAGAAGACATGCTAGATTATTTTTGAAGAATTTAACTCAAAATGGTTTATCCGATAAAAATCTAAAAAAAATTTTAAGACAGTTACAAGCTTCAGAAGTTTTTTATTTTGAGTCCAAGTTAGCCAAATTTGGCCCACTGTAACTTCTAACATGCTTAAGCCAGCAGAAGGTCAGGATGCATGCGTTATAAAGCCTTAGTACTCTTCTAAAGTTGTTCATTGTTTCAGATAAATCCAATGATTAGTTTACACTGAAAGAATTTTCGGCATAAATTCTATGAATTTCGACATTAATCTAATGAAAAATTCATTAAAATTCAACCAACGTCACGCTTCGTTGGATTAATGAAACCAGTATCGTCAAAATTATTTTTTAATTAAAAACTTCATCAAATTTATTTAACAGTGCCATAACTGCATCGAAACAATAAAATAATTTCATGAAAAGAATCAAATAATTTTAATATAAAGGGGTTTCTTAATAATTAGAAAATATTGTTGTCATAAATCCAATAAAATATTCTTACGAAACCAGAATACCAACGAAGCAATTCTAATGAAATTATTTCAAAATATTCATGAAATTTTTATTGGATTTGTGAAATTATCAATAGATTTGTGAAAAATATTAAGGAAATTGTTTCATTGGAATTATGAAGCAAAATTCTTTCGATGTAGAAGTTCCAGATTTATTACCATTTATTTTGCAAAACTTCCCCACTGTGCATCACCTTTACGTGGAAAAAGCAGGCACTCAAAATCGCACATGACTTTGTTGTCCATATGACTCAATTCTGTTTAAAATAATTTCATAATCATCGACCTATAACGCTCGCCGTTGATGGTGATAACCTGGCCGACATAGTTCTCAAAAAATATTGACCTATGACGCTGCCAGCATAAAACTTACTTATTGGTTGCTCTTGGATCTCATGGAGATTGTTATCATCTGTAATTCGACAATTATGCTTGTTGACATACCCATTCCTCTAGAAATGGACCTCAGCGCTGAAGGTGATTTTATGATGAAAATTGGCATATAAAAACGCACAATTTTCGAAATTGTGGTCTGTGAGAGTTCTCGTGAGGGCGCCGTTGGCTGAAATAGTTAGCACGTTGACTACAAAACCGAAGGTCCTGGGCTCGAAACCGGTCCCCGACAGACATTAAAAAAATAACAACACCACTAATTTTTCTGACCTGCATTAGTGTCCATTTGTATCAGTTGTTGTAGGAAAGTTCAAGTGATGATCCGTCTTCAGCAGATACTAATCCTAATGTAACACGAGAGCGCCTTCATACGTCGCTGTTTTGCAGCAGAATCATGACTGAAGTTAAATAACTAATAAAATGGCTACTAAGCGCAGCTTAGAAAATTTAATACGCCTCATTGACAACAGAGGCGCTGCAACACTGTATTACTAAAAACGTGCAAATAAAAAAATAAAGCTTACCTTTATCTCTTCCTTCACCACCTGTCTTCTCTATTACTATCCCTTTCCCAAAGAAGGTAACACCTGGTAATATTAGTGGGCATTCATTGCCTGAGTTTTACTTTTCTTGAAAAAAAAATATCGACTGCTTTGGACTCTCCTGCATACTATCACAGATAATAGAAATAGTTTTACTTATATCTCACGTTTAGTCTATGTCCGGGTGTGGGTTGATTGTTTGCTGAGCCATCATAATGTAAGCAGTCCTCTCGGCAGGACGTTGATCGCGACCGTAAAATATGTGGGACGAGCGGAATATTATCCGCAATTTGCTCAAGCTGTTGAATGTGATTTTGCAAGACATGAGGCGCTCATGTATTAACATTCAAATTCGAATGCATTTTCTTTCATTTCAAATAACAAAGTAGACTCCAAGGGAATAAATGACAACCAATTTGATTGACCACTATGAACTGTCACATTTTCCAAGTTTCCTATTGGAAACCCCTTTAGTACGTTGTATATATTTTTTTATTACTATTTTTGGGGTACAAATTTATTTTGTTGCTTTATTTAGCTTTGTGTAGACAACTTTTGACAAACAAGCCTCAAGTGCGAGTAATGCTAGGAACACAACTGGGACGAACGACGAATTTTTCGGTGCGAACTTTCGTCATAAAAAATAAAACACGTGTGTGCATATGAAAATGAACACAACACCGCCGTACAACGAAATACGTCGTAGGTGGCGAACTCTGAGATAGGTTTATTTCTATTTTGTACGCCGACGAATGACGAAAAAACAATTTTCTCTTTCTCTCTTTGCATACACAATAACCAACTTTATCAATTTTAAGAGGAAAATTCGGTGAGTAAATTCGTTGTTATTGTGCTTCATATGATGAATTTACTCAGCGAATTCTTATCGATGAATTCGTCATAGTAAACGAAATTCGTCGTTCGTCCCAGTTGTGTTCCTAGCATAACACAGTATCAGACATTGTTGTTACATTCTCTCGGAAACGCAAACCTATTTTCATTTCTCGTGTTGGAAATATCAAAATTGTAACAGATGTAGCAAGTGTTTCAACTATAACGAAAAAAATGAAATAAAAGGGCAGAGAAGGCGTTTCAATATTAATTAGCACCCTCATAATAATGAAGATTTTTAAATTATTGGGGAAGTTGCAGGGAACTTGATTTTTTTTTTTTTGTTGCAGTTGCTTTCTGCTTTTTCCATAGAACAAATTAAATCTCTTTTATTTGCTTAATGTGCTGTGATTAAGACACTTTGCTTGATGTTAAAAAAAAAGAAATTGCAAGCAAAGAATTGAGGGTGTAGCCGTAAAATATTTAAACAAAATTTAATTTAACAAAATATTTTTATTTTAAAAATTTTTAATTAATATTTTTCAAACTCAACCTTGTGAATGACATTAAATTACAAGCAAAAAAACTCCAAAATTTTCAATGAATATTTTTTATTAACATTTCTCAAAATCACTTGACTCCAATTGGGAAGAAAATTAGCATCATGAAGTTGTAAAAGTGTCTTCTTGAGGTTGGTATTCACTATCCCTTAAAATCTTACGAAATTTGAGAAAATATAATTCTGTTTCTCTCATCTTGAATCATGTTAAATCAAAGTTACTTGAGGTTAAAACAACGTGAATTTGATACTGAATTAACATGAAGAACTATGTCGAATCAAAGTTGTTTTAAGTTAAAACAACATGAATTTAATAAATAATCTAAATAATTTAATAAGCCTTTCATAAGCAACATTATACCAGGATAGTGTATTCTAAAAAAAAACGAAAGTTTTTGTGGAATTATATTCCACAAAATCGTACAAATTTTTTAGTAACATTTTCCCACAATAAATTTTTTTTAATTACATCTTTATTCTTTTCATAGCCTGCAATCAATTGTTTTACTATTTCTTCACTACTTATTACAAAATAATGGTTTTGAAACTTTTGCAATAATTTTTAATTTACGAGTAAGTTTAACATTTTTAATTTTTTTCCAAGCTTAAATTAGTCATTCACGCAAAAGCTTGCAAGCTCGTATAAACAAAAATGCCATAAAATTTATTAACAGCCACCATTAAAGAGTCTTTAAAAAATCATCATTATCTTTTCTCGCCAATAATCGACAACAATATTCATTTCTCTTTGTGTTCATAAAATAATCCGGCTGATTAAAAGCAGATAAAAGACAAAAAAACTTGTAAGTTCTTATTGCTTTTATTGGCGAATTAAATTATCGCCCTTAACAAATCATTGGCGCTCCAATAAAACAATTTTTCGTCAAGCTATTGAATATTGTTCTTTTTTCTCCATCTGTCTTGTAAGATTAAGAAAACGAAACTGTTAAAATAAAATAAATCAATAAATGAAATGGAGAAGACGACGACAAACTCTGTTCATGTTTATTACATTTTATTGCATTTGAATTTTTTTCTTGGAACTTCTCTTTTATTTGTTATTTAAGTTTTCTTTTCCACTATTGTTTTCTACCGATGACTGATTGATTGATTGATTTATAGTGAATTTTGTCTGATCTCAGTTTACACAGGATTGGTTTAAGTGCAAATTAAGAATTTAATTTGCTTTGTGGGCTTAAAAAAACGATTTTTTTTGTTGAAGAACCTAAACTAACTAAAATATGTTATACAAATATTTTTAGTCTTAAAATCTTTTAAAATAAACACATGTATATTATCTTTTGAGATGTAAGATTATCACAAGTTAATTTTTCAAAGACTAAGTTTAACAGATTTTAAAATAAATATAAAACCATTATTTCCCTTTATTAATGCAATTAAAAAAAAAGTATCACATCTTTCCATAAAAACTTTTCTTGTAGAGATAAAAAAATATCACAACTATATTTCAAATCAAATTTTTTGTATATATCCATATGACTACAAGTTACAAGCACTTTAATTTTTTCTCCTTTATTACTGCAATACAAAAATATCACAGCCTTTCCAAAATTTTACTTGCAGTGATAAAAAGATATCACAACTATATTTTTTAATCAAATTTTGCTTGCATTAAAAAATGTTTTATTTTAACAAATTCAATATAATAAAAAGCCCGAGTTTTTCCCTTACTACTGCCATAAAAAAAATTCACAGCTTTCCCTAAATTTTTCTTGCAGTGATAAAAAACATCACAACTATATACATATATAACAAAATTTTCTTATATTACAAAGTTTAATGTTAAGAATTTTAAAATAATGAAAACGCCGATATTTCCCTTCATTACTGCCATAAAAAATATCACAGCTTTCCCTAAATATTTCTTGCAGTGATAAAAGCTAGCATAACTATATTTTTAATAAAATTTTGCTTTACAAAAACCATTTAAAGAAATATATAATTACATAATTATAAAATATAAAAATATTGCTGTGATAAAAAGTTATCATAAGTTGATTTTACAAAAAAAAAAGAGCGTTTAAATTAATACATTTAAAGTTTATAAAAAACCTAGAAAGATTTAATAATTTTCATATTTTTATAAAAAGTATCACAATTATCTAAAAATATCTTCAGTTGTGATAAGAAATAATACAGTTTCATCACTTATGAATTTTCTATTTAACAAAAATTATTAAAAAAAAATATTTTAGTGGATTTTGAAAACAAATAATATAATAATTTTCTTAAAATGTATTTTTGCTGTGATAAAAAATTATCATAAACTAATCTTAATCTTAAACTTTAAATATTTTTAAATAATGAAATATCGATATTTCCAATAAAAATAATATCAAAGCTTTCCATAAATATTTCTTGTGAGGATAAAAATATATCACAACTATATTTAAAATAATTTTTTTTATATTTCCAAATTATCACAAGTTACAAAAATTTTAAATTTTAAACGTTTTAAGAAAACGGCAAAACTTTCCTTAATTACTGCAATAAAAAATATCACAGCTTTTTTAACATTTTTTTTTTGCAGTGATAAAAGTATATTACAGCAATATTTTTTTGAATCAAATTTTGCTTATATTAAAAAGTTATATATTTTAAAAATTTCAAAGAAATGCCATACAAAATATCACAGTTTTCATAAATATTTCTAAAAGAGACAAAAAATAATCACAGCTAAGGCTTTAATAAAATATTGCTTAACAAAAATCATTTAAAAAATTATAATTATATTATTAAGTAACCACAAAAATTTTGGTGTGATAAAAATATATCACAAGTAGATTTTACAAAAAAATATATTAAAAAATTTAAAGTCTATGAAAAACCCAGAAATATTTATAAAGTTTTATATTTTAATAAAAACTATCACAGCCAGCTGTAAATATCTTCAGTTGTGATAACAAATATCACAGTTTCATGGCTGATGAGATATTGTTTTACAAATATCATTTAAGAAAAAAAAATTATTTAGTAGAGTTTTATAAATATATATAAAGAAATATTTTAATATGCTTTTATATTTGCTGTGATAAAAAATTATCAGAATCTTACAAAGATTACTTTTTAAAGATTTTGAAATATTTAAAATATCGATTTATCTCCCTATTACTGAAATAAAAAATTTTACAGCCTTCCATATACACATATATCTTGCAATGATGAAAAAATATCACAACTATATTTAAATCAAATTTTTGCATATTTCCAAATGATGATGATAAGCTACAAAACCTTAAAATTTTAAATATTTTAAGACAAAGGAAAAGGTTATATATCCCTTTATTACTGCAAAAAAAATATCACAGCTTCATAAATATGTCTTGCACTGATAAAAAAAAATATCACAACTACACTTTAAATCAAAATTGGCTTTATAAAAATCATTTAAAAAATTATCATTATATAATTATTTAATCACAAAAATATTGTTGTGATAAAAAGTTATCACAAATTGATTTAAAAAAAATATATATATAACAAATTTAAAGTTTCTGAAAACCCTAGAAACATTTAGCTTTTTTCATTACAAGATATTAATTGAGAAAAATCGTTTTTTAAAAAATATTATATTGTATTACATATTTATATTTTAGCTGTGATAGAAACTTATCACTAGGTGATATTATAAACCTATTAAATTGTAGGAAAACTTCTTATTTTTTTTTTAGAAAACCTTGCATTCCTTAATGATTTTCGTACTATGCTGTAACGTTTCACAACTATACATGGATTTAGCTAAAAGTGACAAAAAATATCACAGCTCTATTAGCTTTTTAATATTTTTTAGTGACAATAAAATTATAAAAAAAAAATTTTATTATATCAGTAGTTGATTTTTAGTATCTCTACATTAATTATAATATCTTATCCAACACAAATTCATAACGTATATACATACACTTATGTATGTATATTATTGTAGTGATAAAAATTTATCACTAGCAAAATTTTGCAAAAGCTTCACTTTATTACAAATTTTAAGTGTGAATAACATGATATATGCACCTTAGAGGATTTTGTTAGAGTGATAATAATTATCACAGCTTGTTTTAACAAAGCCAACATGAATGATATCTCTTTTAATATTAATAATGCACTTTTATAATCATTAAAAATTTATGTTGCACACATGTCCCATTATATCACTGCGATTACAACAAAACATATCATGTTTAAATTAAGCAAATGCCATTAGTCGCACTTGTAAATCTAAAAACAGAATATACAATTTAAAAATCTAATCGTCCATGAGTAAGAATGTGTTGACATTAAATTTTCAATTTAAATGTGTAATAAATATATCCATGCTCAACTTTTATTTGTTTTATTTCTTTCTGTTCAAAAGCATTTTTATTTAAATGTAAAAAGTTTTAAAGCAAATAAATTGAGACAATATGATATACAAAACATCAAAAATAAGTGAACGAATGACAAAATGTAAATGTAAATTTTGTTAAAATTTTTACTTTGTACGGTCGCACTTGTGAATAATTTCAAAAGTACATTTGTAATATACACATATATAACTTTTTTTTTGCTTGTTTGTTTGTTTGTTTCGGATATATTTTAGACATTATTGCTGTGGAAAATGATGTTGTATTTAAATTTGCTGTCATATTAAAAAAATAAGAAATAAGTATGAAAAAGTAGATACATGCTTTCACTTACAAAACATACGATTAGAGATGATAACGTGAGTAACTTTTTTTTAAATCTTAAAGACAAAAAAATATTCACTTAAGTACTGCCTAAACAGAACACAATTTCTTTCTAGAATGTTATGCCAGCTAACATAAGTGGAAGGTTGAATGACAAAAAAGATTATGAGAAAAAAAATTCTCATAAAAAATTGCTTCAGTAATCTCTTTTCTAAGACTTTCTGCCTTTTTGATTTGCTTTTTAAGACTTCTCGTTTTATTTTTCAGAAACTTTGATGGCCCTTTACCACTCACTTTAATATATTTCAAAAACTTCTTTTTAACCTCAAATAGGGCTACTCACGCTTATCACCCATCGCCAATCACATCAAAATTACCCATCTGGCGTTCACACAAACGCACTGACGTTTAAAATTTGTTACATGAAATATTCTTTGAAAACTTTTGAAAACGTGACAACAGTTCAGCATTTCGTAATAGACAAAAAAAACGTTAAGGAAAAATTTAAAAATATAAGTATTATTAACGGCTTCAAAGTGTCACTTTTTCTAACATTTTATGGTATTTGTTTACTTTAGCCGTTGAAGGGGGAAGGGGTCGTAAGAGGGTCTAAATAAACAAAAAATTTTATTTGAAATTTATTTAATTTCTTTATGGAATTTGTTAGGTTTTTTTTCGTTGCCTGTTATTGCAAAACATTAACAATAAAATACAATACAATACGTAATAAATGGAATTGAAAAAAGAAAACTTTAATAAATTTTATGACTTGACGCCGTAGAAGACAAATAAAAAAATATAAACAGAAAATAAACATTAAAACGTGACGGTATTTATTTTTTTTTTAGTATCCATATATTCTTCTCTATTCGCCAAGAAAATATACTTTAAGTAGAAACAAAGAATTGTAACAAATTTATTGCAGTTATAGGAAGAAAAAAGAAAGAAGTATCGAAGTATCGAAGTATTAAAATAAACAAACAACGTGGCAAATGATTTTTTATTACGTTGAAAAGGTGCTTTTTCTGTTAGACACGTTTTTCTTTATTGCAGAATGGAAGTAAACAGAAAAATTTGAGTATATAGAGGCATAACTTCACTTTATTGCATAAAAACACACACTTGTTTCACGTAATAGTCTATACCTTTACGTAATTAAATGTATGTTAAATTTAAACATCTTGATAATATTAAATACTGAATTTTCAGAAAAGCTCAATAACAATTTGTTTTGCATTTTATCTTCACAATGAATAGACAAGGCCATTCAAAAGACGTTACAGTAGATCAAAAAGCATAACGTATTTACGTTATTTCTTATTTACAATATTACGTATTGATTTTGAGTCTTAAACTACAATTTACAATACTCGGACAAGAAGCATAAAATATCAACATATAGGTTTGTCATAAGGGGCTATTCACCTATTACGTAACGCTGTTTACGGAGTTTGTACAGCCCCCACACACTTTTTAAGGCTTATTACGAAACTTTCAGTATACATTTTCAAAGCCCCTCCACCCGCTGGAGCGTCACGTAATATGTGCATAGGCCCTTAATAGATTTTATTAGTTACGTCATTTGGCTTATAGCCTTATATTGCGTAAGAATAATACCCTGTATAAAACTGTGTTGTATTTGGTAAGTACTTCATATGATCTTAAATTCTTTCTATATTCTCAGTGACAATTTTACAATAGATAAAATTAAATATTGAATCATTTTAGCAAAAGTTTAAACTTGTCTTGATCATATTTTGCAAGAATTACAAGGGTTTAAAATTTTACAAGCATTGCCAGGTTGTTACATTTGTAAGCATTGCAAGGTTGCGCATTTGCAAGCATTGCAAAATTATTACATTTGTAAGCATTGCAAGGGTGCAAATTTGCGGGCATAAAAATGTTTTCAAATTTCCAAGCATTACAAAGATTGCAAATTGGCAAATATAACAGATACAAAACTTGCAAAACTCTAAATTATGTTAATTACAGCAAAAGTTAATTTACAATACATAAATTTTCAAGCCCTAGCAAATGGGCTTACTGGCTAATATATTTGCTACATATTTAATTTAATGCAGCTTTTAATTCTTGCAAGCATTGCAATACTGGCATGGTTGCAAGTTATTTGCATAATTCACATATGTAATTTGTAAATTTTCAAAATCTAACTACAACATCATATTTATAATGCTTTGTTACTTCAACAACCTCATAAATCAAGAAATATGATTTTTAAAATTAAAAATTCAGAATTAATTTTTATAACTTTATTAATATTGTGTAAAAGTCTTATACTAATATCTTGTATACTCAACTCTTAAGCAAGAACTGTATAAGCGACATCTTACAATAAAATAACAAACCACACTGTATACCAACATATAGAATACCTTACAATAATATAACATCTCTCGAGCTTAATAAGAAATTTAAATTGATTTTTGTTACAAAAGAAGAGCTGACTTTGCAAGTGCTTTTCTTAGTTAAAATGTTTTAAAGTGTTGTCATGGTTTCCAAATTGGCAACAAAATGTAGCAGCAAAAACTAAAAAAAATTTAACTTGTAGCATTCTTAAGTCCTTGTAAATTTGCAACACATAAATTTACAATCCCTACCAAATGAAACGAGCTTGCAAATGTTATTTTAATGTGGGTCTTAAATTTTGCAAGTATTGCAAGGGTTGCAAATTTGAAAAAATCGAAAAACTAAGAGTTGCAAAGCTCCTAATTATGTCAGCTACAATACAGGTAATTTTGCAAAGCATAAATTAGCAACCCCTGGCAAATAGGTAATGAGTGTCATATACTAGCTTTACAATTTTCCAAGCATTACCTGGCTTGCAAATTTGTACAGAAGGCAAATATAGAAATTTAGCGAAACTTTAAATTATGTCAACTGCATCTTAGATAAATTTTTAACAAATTAATTTTATACTCTTCCATATTAGCAGGATTGTAAGTGCCTTATCCAACACAAGCAATCTATACAACTTGTAAATTTCCAAGACCTAACTAGCAGCTTCATAATATAAGTTGTTGAATTGCAAGCACTAACTGGCACTATATGTAGATTTCAGTTTATATAAATTTTAAAACCTTGCAAATTTACAATCCTTGCAAATTTTACAACCCTTGCAAATTGAAAAAATAGCAAGCTCTTTTCTCAATTAAGTAGTTTTACTACAATTAAAGTTATTATAATTATCCACATTCTAATACCAAAAGATATGTTTTTTAAGGAAAAGTAACACTAAGTGAATTAATTTTGCTACTAACATGTATGTATGTTTATGTATGTGTATTACCTTCTTTAGGAATGACAGAGTAAAGAGATGATGTATGGTAAAGTATTAAATTATTAAGCTTAACTAATTTTTCAACTCTGCTGTGGTACATTAAGCTAATTTGTATAGCATCGTTACAGCGCCCCTGGTGTTCAATAGGGGCATTACTTTGCGCTTTGTAGCCATTTAATTAGATATTTTATTTCGCCAACGACACATAATTTGGTTCAGAGGGGCATAATTGTATGACATTTTTACAAAATCTTAAAAATAAAATGAAATTTTCTTCTGTTATATTAAATAAAAAATTTAAATTTTTGAGATATAATGTTCTGGCAGCAAAGGCTTTGTGGGTACGAATTTCTAGTAAAAAATATAGATTATTTTTATAGAATTCGGTGTCAAATTTGTTTAAAGTATTCTATAAAGATTGTTCTTGGGAATACGCAAGCCTTAGAAATTTGCCACATAAAATATTTGCTGCAAGTGCATTTAAATCTTTCATAAATCCAACCAAATGCGATTTATAGTCGAAAATTTTTTTAAATACATACATATGTACATATATTTAAAACATTGCAAAATCCGATAGTCTACAGCTTTTGATTTTTTTTTTTATTTTTCCAAGAGCGCAAAAATAAATTTCAAACCCTTGTAAATTTGCAATGCATGATCATTTTACGACAATACAAAAATTTTAGGCTGGTGCGAATGCGCTTAAGCAGCACTTGCAAACATAATATTTTCAATCCCAGCTTCTCTTGTGTAAGTGTCTAGAGTTTCAAGTTATTAATTTTTTTATATATTTTGACTGTTGCGTTTGCATTATATAGAAAAAAATTTTAAAAAAAATTTAGGTTTATAATATTTACTTTTTTTTGTAATTGATGTGGTCATGTCATGCCAACTTTATTGAGAACTCCTCCAACTGCACTAAAATTTTGCGCTGTAAACAAAAATTTATGATTCATGTGTTTATTATTTAAGTTGAAACATGTGTGTTGAAATCTTTGGTGCTATTCTTAAAAATTCTTGAGAAGAATTGTTTATTATTTTTTCTACTCTACCAACCAGTGCCAAGTTTCATGCTCTTGCAACACAAGGACACTTGTGAAAATAATCAACATATTCATACAACTCATAAACAGTTTCCTTTCCTCTTCATCTTTTTTTTTTTCGTTCTCTCTACTTGCATTACAAAGAAAATTATATGCCACAAAAAAATTTAAGAACAGGCAGGGAAAAAATAGAAGAAATAACAACAATATAAAATGTCTCACCATATGGTCAAGTGGTTGGTTCATTGCAAAGGTCTTCTTGTATAAGCAAAATCTTTTATAGTAATTAAATCTTTAAAAGATTTATATCTGAAAATTTCTTTACTCTTTAAGCTTGACTACAAGAGTGTTAAATGAAGCTTGAAATGAATTGTTTTTGAGAATATTTGGTTTTCTGCTTTTCTGTTTAAAAGATATAAGAAAATATTTTTGTTAAATCTATAGCAGATTACAAATGGAACATGTGTTTTGTTGTGGAAATGACATGAAAAGCTGTTGTAAGTACAAAATATGCAATATGTAGCAACCATAAATTCTTTAATAAATTGTGCGAGTCTTAAAACCACAAGACAGAAAATAAAAAAACAAAAAATTTTAAACAAAATAAATGCATACACACACTCTTCAACTCATTTCCCTTTCATGTTTTACGAAATATGAAGAGAAATAAAGATTAAACAACAGATTACTTTATATTTCTTTTTAATATTTTCTTTTTCCATTCCAGAGTTGTCTGGTATTGAATGAAAAAGAGTAAAAGTTTAATGGCCAAAACGAGTGCTAATACATGTAGCAGAGAGCTAAAATTTTGCCACTATTTAATTATGGAATGTTGCAATTCCAAGTAGCAAAGTGCTTTATGATTTTTCAAACCAAAGGAATTTGCAATAGCAATCACTTTAATTTGCAGCCCTTCTTGCAACCTTACACTAATTCTAAATTTACAGATTCGCAGTAAGTTTTTTAAAACTCGAATAATTTCATTTTTCAACTGTTGCAAAAATGCAATGATTGCAAATTTACTAGACTTGCAAATTTGCAATAGTAGTAAAATAAAACACTTACTAAGTAACTATGATTTAAAACTTGCAAACTTTGCAATGGCTGTCAATTTACTAGACTTGTTTATGCAGTACAAATCTATTTCTTACTTGCAAACCTTGTAAACTAGCAAATTCATATATTATGAGCAGAAAAAAATCACTGGCAAAATTTGCTACGAATTTTAGTGTAAACGAACAAACGAATTTTTATAAAATTTTGAGTTTAAAATGTTTTTGTCTGCATATGGTCCTATTATATTTTTGTCATTAGGAAATTTAAAGCACTTCTGGGGAAGTTAATAAAATTCATTTGAAAATTGTATCTAACATATGTAAATAAAAAAACCTAAAGATTATATATTTGATGCAATTAATATTTTTTTTAAATTTTGCATTCTGCAATTTTTAAATATATTTTAACACTAAAAAAGAATGGCACATAAAGCACTTCTAAAGAAGTTAAAAAAATGCTGTTTGAAAATATCTTTTAGATATAAGCATTAAACAATAAATAGGTCTCGTAGGTTTATTTTTATAGATTAAGTGATTTTTTTAATAAAATTTTCTATTAAGAAAGTTTAGCATTTAAATTACTTCTCAGGAAGTGATTAAATTTTATGTGGAAATTTCTTCAAACAAGACAAAATAAAACTTTTGGCATTTTCTTTATATATTATTTTTTATCGCAATGCATTTAAAAAAATTTTTTATTATTTTTTTTTAATATTTGCATTTAGAGCACTTCTAGAGATGTTAAAAAAATGTCATAGAAATATATTTTTTTTTAATTAAAGCTTTAAAAAATTACTTGTTCTGTAAGGCTTCTTTTTACAGATTACATGTTTTTTTTATAAAATTTTAACACTAAAAAAGTTGAGCATAAAGATAACTTCTCAGGAAGCTGAAAAAATGAGCGTGAAAATTTCTTCCAAAAAGACAAAGTTAGATTTTGTAGATTTTTTTTATTATATGTATCTAATATTTTTATCGCAATACATTTTTTATTTAATTTTTATTTTTGAAACATTAGCATTTAAAGCACTTCCAGACATATTAAAAAAATGTCATAAGAATTTTTCAAGAATGAAAGCTTTAACATATCTATGAGCCCTTAAGGTTTCTTTTTATAGTAGAAGTGTTAATTTATTTTTTAATTTCAGCACTTACGAAAGCTTAGCACTGGAATCACTTCTAAGGAAGTTGAAAAATTTCATGTGGAAATTTCTTCTAAAAACTATTCTTATCGCATGACATTCCTTGTTTATTTTGTATTTATATTTATATATATTTTTTTTAAACATTAGCATTTAAAGCACTTCTGGAGAAGTTAAAAAAATTTAATATAAATTTTTAAAAAATAGATGTAAGGCTTTATCTATGAAATGATGAGTCCTGTAGTTTTTACAGATCAAGGTTATTTTATAAATATTTTATTACTAAGAAATTTTAGCATTTAAATCACTTCTAAGGAAGGTGAGATATTTCTTTCTTAAAAGTTGAAATTAAATTTTTTGTTTTTTGAAGTTTAATATTTGTATCGCATTGCTTTTTTTAATTTCCTTATTTTTATTTTCTGAAAACACTGGCAGTTAAAGCACTTCTGGAGAAGTTAAAAAAATGTACATTTAGTAATTACTTTTTTTTTATATGAAAGCATAAAAAAATTAATCCGAAGATATTTTTTATAGATGGGATTGCTTTAGATTTTGCTTTAGGTTTTAGAGATAAGAAACTTAAGCATTTAAATCACTTCTGAGGAAGTTAAAAAATATTATATGAAAATTTGAAAAAGCAAAACTTTTTCATTTAGTAGTTTTTTCTATTTTTTTTTCCTTTTTTGAAACATTAGCATTTAAAGCACTTCTGGAGAAGCTAAAAAAATATCATTTACAAATGTGTTCTAAAGTTAAAATTTTTCATCCTTATTTTCTAGAAAGTTGAATGAATGGCTTATGACAGTCTGGTAGAATATGTTTCAATTTGATTTTTATGTTAAAAAAGTTATTGTTTTGAAAGTGCTATTATTTTGCTCTCAATTAAATTACCGTGCTTATGCACTACATCTTTGGAAAGAATCAATACATTTGCAAGCATTTGAAGATGGAAGTGAAAATTTGATTTACAGATAGTAAATATTTTTAAATCAAGCATGAAATTGTACTTTAGAAAAAAGAAATTACAAAATAAGTCTCTTTAAGTTTATGCAGTCCGTAAGAAAAGGAAGCAAATTTAAGTGAAAAAATTTAAAACGTTCTGTTCTGTAAAAATTATTAAAGTTTAAGCGATATTATGAAAGACATACGCTGGCAATAACTAATTTAGGGAAATAACTGATATAGAATTCAAGTTAAAGAGAAAAGTCAGCAGTGGAGCTTTTACAATAAGTTTCAGATCTGTAAAAACAGGTGCAAAGGGGGAGAGTTAGAGGAATTTTTTTTATTATAAAAAAGTATTCACCTATTTCAGTGAATTTCTGTGAGACTGAAATATTCCTATATTTCCATTTTAATTATTTTGCTTTTTGTACTACCGTCTTTCTACGTGTTAAATAGGAAATCTGTTGCCTGCTCACAGGCGTTAGTTAAAATATTTGCGCTTTTTTTTTGTTGCTCCTAAAAGTGTGCTGACAATTTTATTTATAATTCGTTTTGCGTAGGAATGGTTTCCAGTTACCAGAGTTCCACTTTTCTCTGTGCAAAAAAATATTTTTGGTTAAATTTCATGTTTATAGAGAAATTAAGAACAAAAATTAATATCGCACTTGTTCCTCTAAAGAGGTTCCAGTAAAAAATTTCCAAATTCACATTTTATGTATAAAAATAATGTAAAATTATTATTGTGTGTAGATATGGCCGCTGTTTATTTATTGTTTTCTGGCAAAAAGATTAATATGCAAACTTTGTGTTAGCTAACCCCGGTTAGAGGAACACAAGCGATATGTTTTACTTTTCACTTGACTGTCCTACACAAAAAATAATAATATATGCTGCTTCCTAAATATTGTGACTAGCTTGCTTGGCTATCTAATTATATTCTACTTATATAATTAATTCCAAAAAAAAACTATTTTTCTTTTGAAGTTATCCTTAAAATATTTTTTATTTTCTTCTTCTTATAAATCGTTAAAAAAATGCAATCTTGTTGTAAAAACTTTCTTCCGCCTTAATTTATATTAATAAAGGCCAATTATAGTTTATACATATATTTTTTGCTAAGCCCACACGTTAAATAAAAATAAATAAAAACTAAAATATATAGCCTACATTAAGGTGCTTCAGTTATTGGAAAAATATATGGTATACCTTTAGGCGGTATTTTTTTTTATTGCCATATAAAAAATAATATTTGTGTTATTTATTCCAAAAAAGAAATATAAAAAAAAAAATGAAATGAACTAAAAGAATAAAGCATTAATCATTTATAATGATATCCACAGACACTTAGTTTCCTATTCGTTTATTTGTATGTATAAGTGTGTATGTGTGTTTGTGTGTTTTTGTGTGTATGTGTGTTAAAGATAAATGGAAAAGCTTTAGTTCTCAACTATTTTTTGCCATAAAGAACCATTTTCATTTAATGATTCATGAGATTTTACTAATATAACATAAAATTTTAGTATTATGTAGCGGCCATGTGTGGCGTTAAAACAATATTTGATTGTTTTAGCCCACCCATATCAGGAATATAAACTGAGGGCAATGTATAGCATACAATATACTTATGGAAGGATTTTTATGAATAAATTCTTTGGCCAGAGCAACAAAATATGTATCTATTTAGTTTTATAACACAGGGGTTGTTTAGGCATTCCAAACAAATTTTTAGCAATAATACGTTTACCTGATTCCTTAAAACGAGCCCAAAATACAACAACAAGCACAAGACGAACACAAATATATATGTATATAAACGCCAATACATTTAATATATAAATGGCAAAAATATGCTACAAAAGGGAATAAATACATAAAGACAAGACGAAATGGGGGAAAAAGGAAAGAAAAAAAGAAATAACGACTTTTTACCACATTCTCTTATTGCCGAGGGAGGAGTGGTGGGAGGTTTTTATTTTACTTCCTCTGTCGTCGTAACACGTAGACATTTATTTGTAGTCTTTCCTTATACACACATAAACACAAATACAAATGCATTTCAGCATTTCTTTAAATAATGTTGATTTTATGGATATTTGCCTTCAAGTAGAAAAATTGAAGCATATTTTTAGGTTTGCTTGCCTTTCCTTGCTGCTCTTGCTTATAAACCAGCAGCAGCAGCAGATACCAAGGTGAAAGTTATTATTGAAATTGACATTTTTTTCCCTCCCCTTAAACAGCAGCACACCAGCCAGCAGCTGCTTTAGAAATCTAAAGGTATTAAGTCAAGCAAGAAAAGTTGGGGCGGCTGAGTAGGTGAGTGAGTGGGGTCCAGCCAGCTCAGCCTTCAATGTGCTGAAAATATAATTTTACTCTTTATACACAATGAGAGAGTGTTAAAGCGTAAGTTGCTAGTATGTAACAGCATATTTAACAGGAAGAAGTAAAAATTTAAACAACACCTTAAAATAGGCTTTATATTTGTTAAAGTTTGTAGCATACTTTTAGGGGGCTAACTAGAAGAAATGAGCATGGGTAAATGTGTATATTTTGGTGTTTAATTTTAATGAAATTTAGCACTTAAAGAACACAAAAAATTACCCAAACACACTTTCAGCATTAAGAGTAAAAGAAAATTATTGTATCTTTAAATTTTTAGTTAGAAAATCGGTTACAAGCACTGCGCGCCCGTCTACAAGTTTTATAACATTTTTAATTAAAACGTGATTTATTGAAAATTTTGAAGCTATTTTAATTGTTTAGTAAGAAATTTTATTAATGTTGTTTCGCAAAGTATTGCTTTAGAATTTTAATTTATTGTATAATTTTTATCTATTTTGAATATGTAGTTAAACATTTTAAATGTTCAACACGCCGCTTTAAGGTTGGGTGACTGAATATGTGATAAAGTTATTTAAGTAATTATTTAATAAACATTTGCATATTTTTTTGTAATAGGAATTTGTTTAAGAAAAATTAATTGCTTTGGGGAATGGAAACATTTGTATTCTGGGCATAAAAGCTAAGTGTAATCCTGGAAGGCCCGAAGCAGTTCTGAATTCTTGAATTAAGTTTATTTTTAAAGCAGTAAAATTTTTTAGTTTTCTAAAACACTAATAGGCAGATTTTGTAAAAAATTTCGTTTCTAAACGTTTCAAATTTGTATGAAAAATAACGAAAATTCGTTTCAAAAAATATTTTTTTCATACAAATTTCAAAACGAAAAAAACCTTTCTATTTACAAAATTTGCCTTTAAGACAGATAAATTAACTGCACTTGATTTTCTTTAATTTGATTATTAAAATCAAGCATATCTTAAAAAAATAAATAAATATAGTGAAGTATATTGAAACGGCGGAATTATAAAATGAATTAAAGACAAATAAAAACTAGAATAATATTCGATATAAAACAGAAGAAAAGTCAAGGAAGTTGGTGCAAGGACCAACCCAGAACCAGTGGGTCATATATCCTTAATATTAAAAACTGATTTTCAACTGCAATCATGTTCATTATTCCAGAAAAAATAGTAATAGTTTTTGCAAAATTTAAACCTGTGCAAGGACATGCACTCTCCCATATATCCTTAAGGTTAAAAAATCTTATTTTCGATAAAATTATTAATTAGAATAAATAAAAATTACATTGTGAAAATCTCTTCTTAATTTTATGGCGAATGACGCAAGAACATACTCGTATACAAGTCCTTCCATGTATCCTTAATATAAAAAATAATAATTTTGGCTAAAAGTATAAATAAAATTCAGCAAAAACTAGTTAAAAGTCTCAAACTATATAGACAAGCACGTCGAAGGACATTCTCACATATCCTTAATCTTAAAAATTTTTATATACGCAAAAATAATGAAGATAAAGCAGTATAAATTATATATACAGCTTGAAATTCAAATTAAAGTGCAATATATACCAAGAAAAATGTAGTTCCTCACATATCCTCGTTTGTAAAAACTAAACTTTTGATGCAATTTTTGTCATAACACGGTGCAAACTTAATAACTATTTTTGGCCTTACCAGATTAAGCTTTGTGCAAAATTGCATTGGAATTGGTGCAAGGATATGACCTGTCCCCATATATCCTTTATTTTAAACATATATTTTATGCAATATTTATGATAAAGTAATTAGTAAAAACTGTATAACAAACTTCTCTAGTAAATTTAAAGACCAAAGATAAAAAGACAAGCCTACCTCCTAAATATCCTTGTTTTTTTTTAATTTAATTTTAACAAAATTTATGATCAGCATCACAGACTGCTGATGGATGATAAATGTTGCAACTCTGTACTGTAAATTAATATAGTCAAAGTCTGTAGTAAATTTTTTTCAATCAACGTTAGGATATGCATGACTGCCATACATACATACATACATATGTACATACTTAATATGAAAAGTAAAAGGCGAGGGAAAACTAGGGTCTACATGCAGTTGAAGATGGTAGTTGATTTCAAAACACGACTTATAAGTTCTCAATGAACTTTAACTATAAGACGTGGACAGCAGGCCTGTCCTTCAATATATCCTTAATACTAAAACCCAAAATAAGGACATTAAATATAAAGCAGTGAAAACTCATGTAAAAATATCTCTAAAAATTTGGGCTATACGCGTCACAGAGACAAGTGCTGTTATCATAAAAGCTTTGGATAAAAAATTTATTTCGGCTACAATTATGATCAGAATGCAGCAAAAGTCTCTTACTATTTGTAGAATTGTATAGCTAGCAAAATTTCATTTTCAATCGGTCAAGGGACATATGTTTCTCTCACATATCCTTTATTTCGAAATTTCGATTTCAACTACAATTGTGATCAGAACAGCGCAAAAGGCTGTTACTATTTGTTGAATTGCATAACAATGCTTTTTGTTAGATTTTATTTCAATGAAATTTGAACCTCCCATATATCCTTTATTTCGAAATTTAAATTTCAACTACAATTATGATTAGAATGCCGTAATAATCTTTAAATATTTATGGACTTGTATAACAAAACTCTTGGTGAAATTTCATTTCAATCGGTCAAAGGACATGTATATATTCCACACATCCTTTATTAAGAAAATTTAAAAATTATATCAGCTACAATTATGATCAGAATGCCGTAAAACTCTGTTACAACTTGTTGAATTGCGTACCAAAGCCTTTAGCGCAATTTCATTAAAATCGGTTCAACGACATGTGTGCTTTTCATATATCCTTTATTTTGAAAATGCAATTTCAACCACAATTTGCTTTTAGAATGGCGCAAAAGTCTTTTACAATTTGTGGAATTGTATAAAAAAGCTTTTAGCAAAATTTCATGCAAATCGGTCTAAGGACCTGTGTTCCTGCCATATATCCTTTATTTCGAAAATTCAATTTCAGCTGCAAATTACCATCGACATAGAGGCCGAATGGGCTACTTTTCTTTAAATTACACAATTTAGCTTTAAACGCTTGTTTTGGGATAGAAAACATAGAATGTGTACCAAAAAAATTCTTCGTCCAATCTTAATTTCTCACATGCTGATTGATTTTATATCAGCAGTACTTTTTCAATTATATATATATATATATATTGCTAGGTATTGCTCTCTAGTGAAAAACATTAAATCCAACGTATTTACTTGCAGAATAAAAATAGCGTCCGTGCAATGTGTTCCTCCCGTCGTTCTTTAATTCATCAGCTATATTCGTGTCACCTATTGCAATTTATTTCAATCCCAATGGTAAGAATTTCTAGTTTCCTAAATTTTCTTGTGATTGAATAATTTTTTTTGTCGTATCACAAATACCTTTTACACTTCTTATAAAAATCCATTTTGCATTCCAACAATCTACAGTGTCTCATAAAATGTTTAAGCTTTTAATGCCCTTTAATACTAATGCATGCACTGGCCATATTTAGATATATGTATACTAGTTTATTTGTCTGTTCTCATAAAACGTGTTTCCTTTTCAGCGTTTGATTACTGCTTTTATTCTCTATCGTAGCACGTGCAGCAGCGAGTAGAAAAAAAAACGATGAAAATTTTTCATTTTATTTAATCTGTAATATTTTTAGTTGTAAGACATGTAATTACTAAAGCACGATTAGACATAAACTGGACAAGAGCCTGACTGACTGAATGACTGACTGACTGACTTTGACTCATCATTGCTGGAATGACGATGATGAAACCGATATAAAATCATGATTGTGCCTTCTAAGTCAATGTATCACATTTTATTGGCTTTGGCATTTCTATGGCCAAAATGAAGTTAACATTGTTGACTTAAATGAATGGCCATAAAACTAAACACAAGTTACACAAGCACATCACACGGCACAGTGGGACCAATTGAATGTTAAATGCTGTAAATTTATGATTGATTAAAGTTTTTAAAAAAATCTAATAGAAGGCCAGTTAAACAAATTTTGATTTCAAAAAAGTATTTTTTATAAAAACTACCTCTTATTAAAAGTAGCGTTTATAAAAATTACCTTTTGGAAAAATTACCTTTTATAAAAAGTACCTTTTTTATAAAATTTTTCTTTAGGAACAGTACCTTTGATAAGAAGTTCCTTTATAAAAATTACCTTTGACAAAAAGTACCTTTCATAAAAAGTACTTTTAGTAAAAAGTACCTTAAAAAATTTCTCATAAAAAAAGTACATTTTATAAGAAGTACGAAATATTTTTTATAAAATGTGCATTTTATAAAAAGTACATTTCATAAAAAGTACCTTTTATAGAAATTACCGTTAATAAAATTATCTTTTGTAAGTACCTTTTTATAAATAGTATCTTTAAAAAAAGTACCTGTTATAAAAAGTAGCTTCTATAAAAAGTACATTTTATAAAAAGAACCTTTTATATAAAGTACATTTTATAAAAAGTACCTTTTATTAAAAGTACCTTTTATAAAAAGTACCTTATATAAAAAGTACCCTTAATAAAAAGTCACTTTTATAAAAAGCATCTTTTATAAAAAGTACCTTTTATAAAAAGTACCTATTATAAAAAGTAACTTTTATAAAAAGTACCTATTATAAAAAAATCTTTTATAAAAAGTACCTTTTATAAAAAGTACCCAATATAAAAAGTACCTTTTATAAAAACTACCCAATATAAAAAGTACCTTTTATAAAAAGTACCTTTTATAAAAAGTACCCTTTATAAAAAGTACCTTTTATAAAAAGTACCTTTTATAAAAATTACCTTTTATAAAAAGTTCCTTTTATAGAAAGTACCTTTTATAAAAAGTACCTTTTATAAAAAGTACCTTTTATAAAAAGTACCTTTTATAAAAAGTACCTTTTATAAAAAGTACCTTTTATAAAAAGTACCTTTTATAAAAAGTACCTTTTATAAAAAGTACCTTTTATAAAAAGTATCCTTTATGAAAAGTACGCTTTATAAAAAGTATCTTTTTTAAAAAGTACCTTATATAGAAAGTACTTTGTATAAAAACTATTTTGGTAAAAAGTACCTTATATTAAAAGTACCTCTTCTAAAAAAAACATTTTGCATATATCAAAAGTAACTTTATTTTCTGTAATCGTTTCCACTGTGCATTTTATTGAAATTTCATACTGCTGCGGTAGGTATAGTAATAAAACAAACAGAGAAAATTAAATGAATTATTTTTTGTAATAAACACATAAAATAAAACAACGAAAGCAAGATGTTGTAATAGAATAAGCAAGCGTCCGGAGGTCTGGCAATTAAAGCAAATATTGTTTCTTTTGCTTCTAAGACAATTTCATTTTATACCAATAAAAAAGTTAAATTGATAATGTTGCAAAAAAATTGCAAAATTTAAATTTACAAATTTTCTGTTATTTTTTTTCCAAGCCTTTTAAAAAAAGGAAATGAGCCATGAAGTAAAGCATTTGCATAATTGTATTTCAAATATTGTCATGCATTCACATAAGTTTAGATAATTGTGGTTAAAATGTTTGTAAATGTTGCAAAGTATTAGTAAATATGTTTATGTGTGTGTGTTTGTGTATGCATTTCATGTTTGTTTTTTACGCTTCAATTGTGTTTAATTAAAATCAAGTTGACCAATTTGTATGCAAATTATCTTAAATGATTCATATGCTAATTTAATAAGTTTTATAAACGTTTTTTTTTTTATTTACAACAAAAAGCAGATAAAAAAAAGGGAAACTAAATGCGTTGACTTTTCTAATCACAAAAGCTTGACATGCCACTGTGATAAGGAAAAAAGCCCACCGGCTACTCCCACCACCAATCTGTCAATCAGCAATCAAAGATAAAAAGCAACGGAAATATATTCAAACAAAGCAAACCTTTCGAAAAGACTTTTAAAGAAAAACAAAAACGCCAAATTATAAATGTTATTTGCATAGAAATGGTGTTTAATACTAAAATAAATAATGTTATTATCGTTGTCGTTTCTTAGAATTTGAAACTTTTTAGTTTAAAGGAAATACATGGCAGTTTTTTGGAAATTAAGATAAAGAGCATTTATTATCCTTCTCAAAAAAAATAATAAAACTGTTATATTGTAATTTGCATAATTTTTGAATAAAAAACCAAACGGCAAGTGAAATGAAACGCCTTATAGTAAGCTAAAGTAATTTTATTTATGGTAAAAAAAATATATCGAGAACTATGGAATTGAAGGAAATGTTTTCTCATTTTCCATAAATCATTGATGGAATTTTTGGAGATTTCAAAAATCAAACAAAAAAGTGATGGAAAATATTTACATAGATTTAGATTAGCATTTTAAAGGACAAGAAGTCTATAATTAAACTTAATGTGTTCGTTTTTTTTTTGTAAAAGATTTATAATAATTGTATATATTGTGAAAAAAATCACTTTTTCCCAACAAGTACATTTTACAAAAATCACTTTTTAAAAAAGTAAATTTTTTTTGGCATACATAAGTGCCCAGATACTGTTTTAACAATATTATTTTGAAAGTACTATTGTAGAAATAAGTAATAAGTATAATAAGTTTTTTAGGTAAAAAAAAGTACTCTTTTAAGAAAAAGTAACAAAGCACTTTAAAAGGTACTTTTTTAGAAATAAGTAAAAAAGTACATGTTGTAGAAATAACTAAAAAAGTACTTTTTTAGAAATAAGTAACAAATTCTTTTTTTAGAAATAAGTAAATAGTACTTTCTTAGAAATAAGTGGAAAAGTACTTTTTTAGAAAAAAAGTAGGTAAGTACTTTTTTAGAAATAAGTAAAAAAAAATTGAAAAGTATATTTTTAGAAATAAGTAAAAAAGTGCTTTTTTAGAAAAAAAGTAAGATAGTACTTTTTTTGAAAAAGGTACTTTTTTTAGAAATAAGTAAAAAAGTACTTGTTTTAAAAATAAGTAAAAAAGTACTTTTTTAGAAATAAGTAAAAAAGTTCTTGTTTTAGAAATAAGTAAAAAAGTACTTTTTTAGAAATAAGTTAAAAGTACTATTTTAGAAATAAGTAAAAAAGTACTTTTTTTTAGAAATAAATAAAACAGTACATGTTTTTAGAAATAAGTAAATAAGTACTTTTTTTTTTAAATGTAAGAAAGTACTTTTTTTTAGAAATAAGTAAAAAAGTTAAAAAGTACATTGTTAGAAATAAGTAAAAAAGTTAAAAAGTACATTGTTAGAAATAAGTAAAAAAGTATTTTTTAGAAATAAGTATTAAGAATTTTTTTTTAGAAATAAGTAAACATGAATTTTTTGAAATAGGCAGAAATGATACTTAAAAAGAGAACGTCATTTAAAGTCCGTTTGTTACGACAAAAAAAATTTTTTTTTAAAAGTTCTTGTTAAGGCACTGTTTTAACAACAGAGAAATAAGTTAAAAAGGTACTTTTCTTAGAAATAACAAAAAAAAGTACTTTTTTTAGAAATAAGTAAAAAAAGGAAAAAAGCAATTATGTAGACATAAGTAAATAAGTAGTTTTTAGAAGTAAATAAAAAAGTACTTTTTTTGGAAATAAGTAAAATAGTACTTTTTTAGAAATAAGTAAAAAGGAATTTTTTTTAGAAATAAGTAAAAAAGTACTTTTTTAGAAATAAGTAAAAAAGTACTTTTTTTAGAAATAATTAAAAAAGTACTTTTTTAGAAATAACTAAAACAGTACTTTTTTAGAAATAATTAAAACAGTACTTTTTTAGAAATAAGTAAAAAAAAGGGAAAAAGTACTTTTTTTGACATAAGTAAAAAAGTAGTTTTTTTAGAAGTAAGTAAAAAAGTACTTTTTAGAAAAAAATATGTAAGTAAAAAAATTACTCTTCTTAGAAATAAGCAGAAATGGTATTTAAAATAATTTTTTTAAGAAAAAAGTATTTTTTAAAAAAGTACTTTTTTACTTATGTAATCTAAAAAATTAAAAAGTAATTTAATTTAATTTTTAAAAATGGTTTACAGTCACGTGTTAGCAATGCTTTTTTTTTTAAATTTATTTCGTTTTATCAATCTGATTGGTTACTTTTGCTTTCTTGGCTAAATCTGTCGACTTCCGTTCATTCCAACTTGTGTTTTATTTTTCTTTGCATTTATTTTTTTTCTTTAGAAATTCCCCAAAAAGGTACCAAATTTATTTAAAATTTTTGTAAAGAGTTATTTATCATTAGAATCATGTTTTATAATCATCATTTCTTTGACAACGTGATGGGGTTTTGTAATCAAAGCATATTCAAAAAAAAAAAATTTTTTTATATAAAAAAAAAGTTATTTTCTTTTAAAAAATTTTTATAGTTATAAAGCACATTTCGTACTCATTTACAAGTGTTTGTTGGCTTCATCGATGTGTCGATGCGATTGAAGGAAATTATGTTGTTGTCGTCTTGTTGTTGTTGTTTTCGTTCTGGTCAAGTGTTAATTTTCAAACACTCACTCACTCATTCATTGATTCTTCCAGTCATATGTATGTATATGAAGAAAGTGTTGGTCTTGAACATTTGTCAATGTCACTTTTGGAGGAGTTTAATTTAAGGCCTGTTGTTTGTTGTACGTAGGAAAATGACAACAACATATTTTATGGCTAAAATTATTAACATAAATTTTTATGTACAAATGAAATTCATTTCAATAACTACGACAGGCTTAACGATAAATTACAAAATAAAAGTTAAAGGAAATTAATGAAACAAAAAACTCTTAAGACAGCGAAAAACTTATATTAAAGGAAATTACTGGTAGCGTGGTCGAATAAAGTTAAATACAAAGTCTCAAGCATTCCCTTTTATACATTAGCCCAATGTCATAAATAAGTTTTTGGTTACGTTTGAAAAATACACAATGACGCCATAAAATATGAAAGCCGAAAAAATTTACATGTCTAAATTTTTAAGAGCACAATCTAAAAATGTTTTACATGTTTTCAAAGTTCTTTTAAAAAAACAGAATTTTGATTGTTAAAAACACACTAAAGATGATAATGCTTAAAGTCTATTAAAATAAGCTTTTGTTTCTTAAACATATTTCAATGTTTGAAGACCGTATGAAACAGCTTTTGAAAAATCACTAGACAAAAGAACTACACAGTTGGTATTATTTTAAATTTCTTGTATATGTTCCATAGCAATTAATATTTTTTTTTTTAATTTACGAAAACATTACAATCCCTGCTTAATATTTAAATTTACAAAATCCAAAAAAAAAATCAAGGCCACGACCTTTGCTAACAAACAACTACTGTGGTGGTCTTCCAACACCAAAAGCAACCGCTTTCTAAAGCCCTCTACACAAAACTTCAAAAATAACAAAATAATAATTAAAGTCTTCAAAATTCCTACAAGTCATTCACAGTAACGAGCTTAAATAAAACAAGCCGCAAAATTTCAAGCATTCACTAATTAATCGCTTGATACCAAGCGCATACTTAACAATTGCCATAAAAAATAAAACACAAAAGCCTTTAAGCCACATCTCAAGCTTGTACAAATTTAAATGGCCTGCCAGAAAACTGAAGCACAAATTAAAATTGCGGCGATATAATTTCAAAAACATCAGCAAAATGATTTATGGGTTTCATTATTTCACAAGAATTTTGAAATTATATTCTTGGGGACAATAAAAAGCAATAGCAATAAAAACAGCAGAAAAAACATTAACTGACAAAATATAAAATTTTTAATCCACGGCCAGAAAAAACAGCTTTCAAGTTTGGCAATAAATTATCACTTTAAAATATTTGCAAAAGTGTGAGTCAGGTTTTTTTAACACTTCTAAAAAAAATAATTTAAATTTTATATGAAGTTTCTTATTTAATATTAATTTTAATGTGAATTTTTCTTATTTTCTTTTTCAGGTATTTATTAAATTTGCATCAGTATTCAAGTAAGTTCTGTTATAAAATTTAAATATTTATGTTATAAGACCATTAAGGCTTTCTTAAGCTTTTTTTGCTGAAAGCTCTTTAACCACTCCAACTTAATTATTTATTAACCATTCAGCTAAAAAAGATACAGGCTCGTACGTATATTAGGCAGGAGCTTTGTGTGTAACGTACTATAGATGGTCTAGTCTAGTCTAGTCTAGTCTAGTCTAGTCTAGTCTAGTCTAGTCTAGTCTAGTCTAGTCTAGTCTAGTCTAGTCTAGTCTAGTCTAGTCTAGTCTAGTCTAGTCTAGTCTAGTCTAGTCTAGTCTAGTCTAGTCTAGTCTAGTCTAGTCTAGTCTAGTCTAGTCTAGTCTAGTCTAGTCTAGTCTAGTCTAGTCTAGTCTAGTCTAGTGTAGTCTAGTCTAGTCTAGTCTAGTCTAGTCTAGTCTAGTCTAGTCTAGTCTAGTCTAGTCTAGTGTAGTCTAGTCTAGTCTAGTCTAGTCTAGTCTAGTCTAGTCTAGTCTAGTCTAGTCTAGTCTAGTCTAGTCTAGTCTAGTCTAGTCTAGTCTAGTCTAGTCTAGTCTAGTCTAGTCTAGTCTAGTCTAGTCTAGTCTAGTCTAGTCTAGTCTAGTCTAGTCTAGTCTAGTCTAGTCTAGTCTAGTCTAGTCTAGTCTAGTCTAGTCTAGTCTAGTCTAGTCTAGTCTAGTCTAGTCTAGTCTAGTCTAGTCTAGTCTAGTCTAGTCTAGTCTAGTCTAGTCTAGTCTAGTCTAGTCTAGTCTAGTCTAGTCTAGTCTAGTCTAGTCTAGTCTAGTCTAGTCTAGTCTAGTCTAGTCTAGTCTAGTCTAGTCTAGTCTAGTCTAGTCTAGTCTAGTCTAGTGTAGTCTAGTCTAGTCTAGTCTAGTCTAGTCTAGTCTAGTCTAGTCTAGTCTAGTCTAGTCTAGTCTAGTCTAGTCTAGTCTAGTCTAGTCTAGTCTAGTCTAGTCTAGTCTAGTCTAGTGTAGCCTAGTCTAGTCTAGTCTAGTCTAGTCTAGTCTAATCCAGTCTAGTCTAGTTTAGTCTAGTCTAGTCTAGTCTAGTCTAGTCTAGTCTAGTCTAGTCTAGTCTAGTCTAGTCTAGTCTAGTCCAGTCTAGTCTAGTCTAGTATAGTCTAGCCTAGTCTAGTCTAGTCTAGTCTAGTCTAATCCAGTCTAGTCTAGTTTAGTCTAGTCTAATCCAGTCTAGTCTAGTCTAGTATTTTTTGGTCTAGGGTCTAGGGTTTGACTATTGCTTTAATTTTCAATAAAAAAATATATATTTACTCTTATTGAAGTAATTTTGGTTAAAGCTTTAATGGTGAATTAAACTTGGTGTTCGTAATATCCTCACCCGTTTAAGCTTCTGGTGACTCCTTAAATAAATCTGCTTTATAAAGCTTTGCAACTTTGAAAGTTTATAAGCTTTTTTAAATAACATCTGCACCCAAAAGTTGTTCCTTTTAAATAAGACGTTAATTTCTGCGTCCTTATTCGAATAATTTTGGTTAAAGCTTTAATGGCGGATTAAACTTGGTGTTCGTAATATCCTCACCCGTTTAAGCTTCCCCTGACTTCTTTAATAAATCTGCTTTATAAAGCTTTGCAATTTTTATAGTTTATAAGCTTTTTTAAATAACAAGTGCACCCAAAAGTTAGTCCTTTTAAATAAGACGTTAATTCCTTTTTTCCTCCGTTATTAAAGCAATTGGAATATGAAGTCATAAATGAAACTTGGGTTTTTTTTAATATTAAACAAAATATACAAACACATTTTATTGGCAAATAAATTTAAATATGTGTTGTTGCAAAAAAACACTTGCTAAAGAGAGAAGCATTACTTGAGTTCTCCTTTAAACGATTTTGGATTAAATACGCGTGTGTGTGTGTTTGTTTGTATGTGTATATGTGTGTGTGTTCCGTTTAATATAAATTTATGAGCTTGTGTTAAAAAAATTAAGATTTATTAAATTTAGTGGGTGCCATAAACATGTTGCTGCCTCTTGAACATTATTTTGTTTTCAAGACCCGATTGTTCAAGTAATAAATTTTCTGTTAAAAGTAAAGATATATAAAAAAAGAGTATGTGTGTGTGTGTGTGTGTGTTTGTGTGTGTGTGTGTGTGTGTGTGTGTGTAAAGGAGCAAATATAATTTAGTGACAATTAAACTTGCATGTTATGCTCCTAACGTTCGTTCAAAGTTATTTGGCAATCATTTATAAATATTTGTTTATTTTCCTTTTTTTCCACAATGATTTTGGTTAATAACTTTTCTTTTGCCTCGTCTTGTTGGTATTTGTTTTTAATACGAAGTAATCAAATTAATGGACCTCGAAATGTTTTATGTCAGTCATATTAATAATATTTTATGTGACACACCTTGATTATTTCCATCTCAATATTCTTAAGATTGAAATTATTATTTCAAACGTATGTACATACTCGTAGAAGAAATAAAAAGCAAATCATTTATTTATTCCTGAACATGTTCAGTTCATATTTATTTCTTGTGCATTGTATTTTTCTAACCATTCTTATATACGAGTATTTTGCTTTCTGATTCTTAGTAATAGAGTACGTGTAGCTTAAAGCTATATATATATTTTTTTTTTCAATTCAGTGTAAGAGATAATAGCTTAAAGCGATTTAGGTTACAAGTTTGGATATAAATATATATATATTTTTTTTTTAACAGTGACAGCAAACAAATCTTGAGTGATTTGAAAACGAAAGACAACAGAAATCAACGCCAACACTTTGTTTGAAAGAAAATAATAGTTTAACATAAAATGTGATTTTTTTTTTGAGGTATGTACTTGCCTTTTGAAGGGGAAGGTATGCCAAGTTTTCTAACTTTTGTTTAAAAATTTAATTAATTTTTTTTTTCAGTTTAACTAAAAAATAATTAAGTCAATTAATATTTTGTTTAAAATTTTAATTGATTTAGTCTTTATTTAACAATTGTATTGAGTCAATTAAAATTTTGTTTAAAAGTATTAATAATTAAAAGTTTAATTACAAATTGAATTGATTAACTTGAATTTTTGTATAAAAATTTTTATTTAATTTTTAGTTTTATTATTTGAATTTTTTTGGATTAAAAGTTTTATGAGGAGAAAATATTTTTGTTGTAAAACAAAATATTTCTCACTTGATATTCAGTAAAATAAATACAAATATTTGTTAGAAATAAGAAAACAAATATCAAATTACTAAAATATTGGAATTATATTTTTTAGAAAATGTGTAAACATAATTAATCCCATATTTTTTAATTTAAAGGGAAATCCTGCCCAAAAAGAAATCTGAGCTACTCCTTAATGCATTTAATAACCGTTTATTTAGTTAAAAAAAAAATATAACTTCTAGAATAATTTTATGATATCATGGGAAACAGCGGCAGCTTTTTATTTATTTAATAAAAAAATTCTTGCTGGATTGCTTACTTATTCATTTAATTTAAAAAATATTTAAAAAAAAACAGGTAGCTAAGGTTTTTTTCTTCAAATATATCTTGTAATTTATTTTGCTCTATTTTTTATCATTAGATTATTTAAATGGTCATAATTTTACTTTTATCTTTCCGCTCTACCTGTTAAACTAAACTAATGCTACTCAAGGGAGGGCTGATTTAAGTAGTTGCTTTTTTTTTGGTGACATTTGTTAAGCAGATGTTTTGAAATTAAAAAGTTATTATAAATAAAAATTTAAATTACTTACATAAGCATATGAAAAATAGGAATTGCTTATAATTACTTAAAATTTATTTAATACTCGTATTATAATAAAGATGGCAATAAAAACTTTTAGGAAAGTTTCCTTAAATTTTACACACAACCTTCCTTATTAATAAATAACTTAAGAACACAACAAAACATTAATTTTTAAAAAATCTAAGCTATTAGGTATAATCCTAATCAAATTATAATAATATAAAGAATTTTTGAAAAAAAATATCCTTCGAAATAATTTTGTTATTAAAAAGGACCTCTTAGTATGATTAAAAAATTCCCTTCTGTAAAAACTTCTCTTTAAAAGAGTTTATTTAGAAAATATCTTTAAAAAAAAAAGACATTTAGAAAAGCTGAAAAAGTCTAACACTTTTTTTATTATAATTTTATTTAACAAATTTTTTTCTTTGTCCTTAAAATTTTCCACTTCACGCTTAATATAGAAATCATTAATAACAAAAATGAAATGCTTGCTCAAAACTATTTCCTGCCAAATAGTGAGTTCGCAAAATCAAATTCTTTATTAAAAAAAACTAAAAATAAACAGTAACAAACAGCAGACAATCAAATAGTGTTAAAATCAAGGATAACAATGCTATTCTAATAAAACTAAAAGGATCAACCCAAAAATAAAAAAAGACCTCATTTATATGAAGACTAGAAAAAGGTGCTAAAGATATTAATAAAATTTACATACTCGTATGTTTAAAAAAAAGTGGTGGTGGTTGTTAAAGAACATTAATAGACTGCGCTGTTTGAAAATTAATGACATATTGTTGTCATAATTTGATTTAATAATAGAAATTAGAAAAGCGCACGCACACAGCCGACGACTGCATTCAAACACGACATTGACATTGTGTTTAATGAAAAATAAAATTAATGAAAAGAAGAGAAAGGAAGCTAGCATGTTTCTTTTAAAGTGTATGATCTAATAATGTTAGATTTAGAAAAGGATATTTAGTTTTTGCTTTAGAAAGAGGATAGAGGCGTTTTTTCTGCTTCTTATTTTGCTTAAAGCAATAGATTCCTTTTCGAAAAGGGTGGATTGCAGTAACACAGTCCCGTAGCAGCAGTTAGAATATTAAAAAAAAAACATTTCTAACATTTTACCGTAAATGCATTTTATAGTTGTCTACAAATACAGACGCAGGCGTTATTAAACACAAGCACAATCACCCAGCGAGCAATTGGGTATGAGCTTCAAAACGATTTGTTAATGCAGCTCGATAGGAATTTAAATTGTTGAAAAGAACACGCAAAAATTAAAATTTAATCTAAAAAAAATTTGTTTTGAAAGACAAATACTTGGGATTAACACTTGAAAATTATTTTAGGCACATATAGCCATCGCGCCTATGCTCCACGTAGCTCATTCAGAACAGAGAACAGCAATGAGTAGTGAAAAAGTCAGTAGAGTCGAATCATGACTTTGTCTATGAATCGTATTCAGCCGAAAGTTTGAAGTGCGCATCGAATTCATACTTAGCAACATTTATGACGTTGTTGATTTCGACTCCCTTTAACTCAATGCCAATGGACGATGCACAATGTGAACTTCACATATCAACATTAAAGTTCTCATTATGATGTTATGTGTTTCTCTGTTGCTTTATTTGGGTTTTTCTTTGAACGAATTGAAAAACAACCCTTAATGATTAAACTTTTAAATAGACATAAATGTGTAAGTTGAGTGAGCTGAATCAATGTGAGTAGCATAAATATTTTCCTGAAATTAGAATGCAAACTGAGGTGATTTATGAGTGAGAGTGTGGTATGACTATGATGTCGACTTATAAATCAATGTCATCGTGAGTATGCGTAAATCAGAGTAGTTGAGTTTAAATGATGTCTATTCACTTATGTTTAAAATTTCATGAGTCAGTAGCGAAAACACGATTCATTGCCGATCACTGATTCACAACGTCAAATTTTTGTTGGCTTTTTCGGGCATTTCTGGTCGTGTGTCACGAATAGCATGAATAATGTTGGCTTCTATGGTGTAAATATTTGCTTATTTATTTCAATAATAAAGTGACTTTGCATAGCCCTACAGGAATTAGTCCAAAAAGTATCAAATCACACGAACTTGAAGGCCCAAATCAACTTAGTGCTAAATTATGATTTCAATAACTCGATGGTTGCGGTCGTTGTATGAAACGTAGTGCCATCATGTTGAAACCATCAGTTTTATATATATTTTCAGAAGAAGATCACTGATCATGGTGCGATAACACAAAAAAAATACCAATGTAAAATCACCATGCAAAAATTTTTGACTGCAAATCATATTTAAGTTTATAAAAAATAATATAAAGCTTGAGCGTTTTGGTGTGCATTTGTTTTGTTGTGTGAGTTGTTGTTGTTTGTTTTGATTTTCGTGTTGGGTCTTGTAGTCGTGGGGTTGCAGGTTCGAATCCTGCTGATGAGCCAAAGTTACTTCGCTGTTTGTATTTTTTTCATATAAACAATTTTATATATATAATCTTAATTTCAAATATATAGTAGGTTAAATGATTCATTAAATCATGTTGAGTTAAAATTTAATTCAGCTACGGTGGTTAGTGCATTGACTACCACGCGATGAGTTCGATTTCAAATCATGGGCGGGGAAATCCAACATAAATTTATTACATAGCAACATTTTTCTGGTGCCTGTGCCAATGCAAACAACTACGTAAATTAAATAATAAATAAAATAAAATGAGTACTTTAATTTGAATTCATGTTTTTCAACGTGAAATAACTTTGATTCACTATGATTCATGGTATTATTTCAATATCAACTTCATGTTGTTTTAATGTGAAATAACTTCGATACAACATTTGTTTTTATTTTAGCTTAGAAGTACTGGAATAAAGTTGTTTCACACAATTACGTGAGTTAAATAATTTATAAAATAAAATGACTACCTAAATTTCAATTCATGTAGTTTCAACGTGAAAAAACATTGATTCAGTATGATTCATGGTGGTATTTCAGAATCAACTTCACTTTGTTTCAACTTTAAATAACTTCGATTCAATATGATTTTTCATTTTAATTTAACAATCATGTTAAATCAACATGAAATAAAATTATTTTAAAAAGAAAAAAAAAATTTCTTTGATGATTACTGTTAATCACTTTGAATTAACATGAAGCACATATGAAGCAAAATCATTGCTGAATTATTTTAAATTAACCTTGTTCACGTAGATGAAATTTTTCTGGAAGTACCGCGAGCTCTGGCTGCAATTTTAAAAAGTCCTCTTAAATTGTTACTTCTAGTAAAAGAATTATTGTGCAACAGTTTGAAGTCGCTATTTAAATTTTAACACCTGCCACATTAAGGTCAAAGTTCGGGACATTAGACTGGTCCTTAATGTCGAAAAGTCTCCTATTTTCATGCATTAACGTTTTAAATTATTTCCTTTAGCAAACAAATTATTATATACAAATTTTAAGTCGATATGTTAATACTAAGACATGCCGCATCGCGGCCAAGTTTCGATAGAGGGGAACATTTTCTCCCTTTTAATAAAATCCTTATGTAAGCGCTCTCTCACTCTCTCTCTCTCCCTCTATTACTCTTTTTCTCCCTTAACTACATCAATCTTTGTTGTAACTGATTATTTTTTTATATATTTTTTGGCTGTGCTATGAAACGTTTATCATTGTGTTAACTGGGTTATAGAAACTGGAACTCTTAAGAGTTTAAGTGTATGTATGCGTGTTGTTTTCATTTATTTCAACACAAAACAGGATATATGCCAGGCTAACCTTGTTATAGGTTTTTTTCGTTTACTGTATGCCCAGAAAAAAAATAGACTGTTTACTGGGGTAGTTTTTTCATGTTGTTAGATGGAGTGAAGTGTATCCTTGTTTAGAGTATTGTTGTTTGTGTGTGTGTCTGTGTGTGTGTTTGTACATACATCCTTATAGCATTCGAGTTTAATAAACACAAATTGGAATTTTATGTTTCAAAAAGGCGATGACTCTCCAGCAAAAACAAAAACAAAAAAAGAAAAATTTTACTCGTTTCATCTTTACATGTTTTGGGTGTTAGACTAGGTAAGCATTCTAAGTGTATGAGTGTTTGTGTGTATGTGTGTGTGTGTGCGTGAGTGTCCGTGTAAGCGTGTTAGTGTAGGCAAAAATATATACATACATAAATATATATTTTTTTTATTTCTTTTTATATCTTTTTTGCGTGCCAACAATAACAAAAGGTTTTTCTTTTTATTACCTTCTACAAAAAATTTTTTTTTTTATAATTTTCTGTCTGGTTTTTGGCAATATACAAAAAAAAACCCCGATATGAAATAATTTTCTAATTTTGTTGAAAATTTTCATTCACTCTTGCTTGTCGTTTAATTCCTCTTCTATCACTCCCTCTGTGGCTTTAAACTAGGGTCATGAAAATGTACAATTTGTTTTGGCTTGATGGAAAAAATTTTATTGAAATTCAATTGCATTATTATAGAAATTTTCCATTTGCTTTATAATTTTTAACACGAAAGATTTTGTAACAAAAACAGATAACAAAAAAAAAATAAAAAAAAAATAAATACATAAAAGAAAAACTGGAGTTGAAGAATGGGGTGCTAAATGTAGAGTTTTAATGCTCGTACATGCTGGCTGGCATGATTGTTGTCTGGAATTATTAATAAAGGAAAAGCAATCATTGCTGCTTAACAATTTATTTGTCTTTTTCATCAGAACTTGTCTTGCATTGGAAATTTTCTTCAATACTTTTGTTTTGTGCGTTTGAAGGTTTGGAAAATTTCTTAGAAGTCAAGTCATGTTTTGCATATTGAATAAGTGAAATTAGGCGTTTGTAATTTATGTGTAAAGAAGAAGAAAAATAAACTGAAAATTCAATTACTTTTTTTCTCTTGCGGTAATGTCTGCTTGTAAAGTATTTAATTTTCTGTTACTGTTAACAATTCAAGGTTTTCTTTTAAAGATTAAAAGGAATTTAAAATGGCCAAAGAAATAGATTGTAAGAGAATCATAACCAATGCAGAGCATAAAATTTTTGAACTCAAATACATCTAGGAAAGGCGTACAACAGCAACAAAAAAAAAAAGAAAAACATACAATAATATATTCAATAAAAAATTCAGGTTTGTGCTAACAGAATTTTTTTATATTTTTCATAATTAGAAAAGCAACAAATAAAATTCATCTGCACTTTCATTACAAAATGGATAAAGTCAGTAAGCTTTTTCAGGTTTATGCAGTAAAGCTCTCTGTTAAATTTAATTTAAATTGGTGCCAGGATGTGGCGTTATCCAAATCTGCTTTGTCTTAAAACTTTAATTTCCGCTTTAATTCCAGCGAAATCTCTTCATTATGACTTCAAATATTCTGCAAAAACCCTCTCATAAATTGTATAACAATCGCTATAGCAATAATTCTATTAAATTTTTATTTTAAATTTTAAAAATTAAATTTCTGCCTCAATTATAATTATTAAGGAGCGAAAATTTATAAAAGGTTGTAGAACAATACAGTCAAGCTCTCCTGTTAATTTCTTTGTAATCACTGCAAACACATAGCTGCCCGCCATATATCCTTTATTAAGTAAATTAAATATTAAACGAAAATGTCATAAAAATCAGGCTTATATTAATATAAATTGTAAAAAAAATATATTTCTATACTTTTTAAAAATTTAATAACAGTCAATGCAAGGACCTGACTGTAGAGTTCGACCGATTAACCGGCTTCGGCTTCGGCCTTCGGCCAAAAATTGGTAATCGGCCAACATTCGGCCTATGGCAAAAATCGCCCGATTAGCCGAAGCCGAATATTTTTCATTCCAAGCTTGAAAAATAACATTATTTTTGGTCGTTGCTCGCCAACAGTTTCTATTGTGTTTAACGTTTTGAAACGGTTGCTTTGAAATACAACCCTGTTGCTTTCTATTTTCTTTTACTTGGACGTTCTTGTGAGAGATCATATGAAAAAGCAATCTAGAAATTGCAAAATAGTTTTATTTTTCTTGTTATGTATCTAATATATATTACAGCTATTTCGGTGATCTCAAAAAAGCAAACTTTTTTCTTAATTCATATAAAACAAGTATCATTTTTAAAATTTAAAACATTCGGCTTCGGCTTCGGCCAAAAAAAACGCCTTCGGTCGATCTCTACCTGACTGTCACTTTTCATATATCCTTAATTTTAAAAATTAAAATTTTTACCTCAATTATGAACAGAAAGTAGCGAAAACTGCTTGTTCCGTTAAACTATAAAGTATTCTAATGAATTATATAAGAATCGGTGTCAGGATATGTAAATATTAAAATATCCTTAATCTTAAAATAAATATGATCAATAAAATCCTAAAAACAATTAAAAAATATGTAAAATCTTACAAAGAACTTCTCAAAGGATTTATGCTGGAAACTGAGCAAGCATCTGTCTTCCTCTCACATGTCCTTTATAACAAAAATTTAATTTTGAGCGAAATAATGGTCAGCATATAGTCAGCATTGATAATAATGTGTATGACTAAGTAATGAAGTTTGGAAATCAAATGAATTGCAATTGGCTTAAGGACTTGCATAACTTCCATATGTCCTTAATGCCAAAAAATTCAATTTCACCTTCGAATATGGAATCTAAACTCCTTACAACCCCTGTGATTATTTTTCTGAAATCTCCATTAATGCTCACACCAATTAGATCAAGGACATATCCGACTCTCCTTATGCCTTTTACTAAAAAAAAAATTAATTAATTATGCTTGCAGTTGAGCTGAAGTTGCAGTGTAAATTGCTATTATTTTTAGAATTGTCGATAATAAATTGTCTGTTAGTTTTTTTTTTAATAATAATAGAGGTAGAACATTGTGGGCCTCGGTATATCCTGAGTTTTCAAATTGAACTTTATTGATATGGGTTATGAACAGGATACAGCAGGATACAAGACTTGTAATTGGCTGCACATTTACATATATATCTAAGCGCTTTACTAAGTACCATTGCATTCTATTTAAGGATATGTAAAAGTGCCACTTATCCTAAATCTGAAAAATTTAATAACTTTTAAAATTATACTAAAAATACTGTAAAACTTTGTAGCAACTTGAGAGATCGTCTAGTGATTTTCCCCCATAAATTTCAATTTAATTCTTTGCAAAACCGGGCTACCTTCCATATATCCTTTATTTTAAAAATAGAGTTTTAGCTTCATTTTTGTTCGCATTGCAGCGACACGTTGAAACTATTTACCAAACGAAATAGTAAATCTATCCCACAAGTTTTATTTTAATAGGTGTGGGCATGTGCTAAATTTTCAGATATCCTTTATTATACAATTTAGGTTTTAGCTGCTATTATGTCTTAATTTTTCCGCAGCTACTTCTTTGATAGTAAATTAAACTTTAATGGTAAATTAAATTGCAAATGGCGCAAGGACATGCCCTATATGATTTGTTTGAAAAGTTAAATTTTGGCTGCAATTTTTAGCGTAATGCAACGAAACCTTGAAACTACTTCGCAAATTATGCAAGTATTCTTTGTGGTAACTTTCAGCGTAATCGGTGCAAGGACATGCTTGCGTCCCATATATCCTTTTTTTTTAAATTTGATTTTAGCTATAAATACGTTCTGGATTTAAAGAAAATTACTAAGCAACTTAAAATTGTGATTTTAGTGAAGTTATTTAGTGGATTTTATTTGAATTGGTGCAAGGATAAGCCGTTTGTTAAGCCTGAAATTTTATTTTCAACACAGGATACAAAGAGCATGAGAACATGTATTCAGCAGTCTCTTTTCTTTCCCAAAATACATATGCGATCCCCTTCTTACCAAACTTTCCTTACATGAGTAAACACAGTGATGCTTCTGCAAAACCTATTTTATTTTCAATACAATTACAATGTTTAGTTTCACTGCCAATCACATTACGCCCTTAATCATCGCTTTAATTAATAATTAAAAAATCTCGTTAATATTCCTTAACATTAATTGATAAATTAGCAATTTTGCAGCAGCAAGCATGACTGGCTGACTACCAGCCGGCCGACATAGAGAGACACCGTATGCAGTCAAAATCAAGCGTGTACAAAAAATACTTACAAACAATGTGCATATAATTTTCGCAAAACGCATATAAAATGAAATTAATTTTCATTGTCTTAATGTGTCTGGGCATGCACACACGCACACACACTTACGAGTAAACACACACATACATACATATACCAACAGTAAAATCTCATGGATGCAATCCAGTAAATGGAAATATATGAATGAAAACGATTGTTTATGTGTGCGAGTGTGTGAATGCAAGTGCTACAGTGTGTAAGTGTTAAACAGAAAAAGTGTTTGCTAAATTAAAAGTAATTTTCTAGCTTTTACATGATTACTGGGCAAAGAAAATTACACACGCACACATATAGAACACAACACATGAAATATTCAGAAAGTAGCAAAGGAAAATAATAAAAATAAAAACACCCTTAAAAACACTTTCTAAAGGGGAGACATTAACATTACACATGAAGATAATTTTGTATTGAGCATGTGTATGCATGTGTGTGCTTGCGTGTGCATGTGTGTGTAAGTATTTGGTTGTATAAAATAAAATAAACAAATACAAATAATAAAAATCATACAAATGATTTCATATGCACTTTCATAGGGAAAATTTTTACGAATCTGAAGAATTTTAATTAACAAATTGTAATTAATTAGAAATCATATAATGGAGTTTTACTTTTACAAAAATGTAGAAGCTTTTTTTTTACAATTTTATAAAAGAAAACACAAGGAAAAATGAGAAAAATTTCGTTATTGTGTAATGAAGAACTGAAGTGATGAATAAGATGATTCCCTTATTAAAAAAATCAATAAGACGCTTTACACATAATCATATAGGAACCTACTAAAATCAAGAAGAAACCCATATTGAAAAAATCAATAAGATAGCCTAATAAAATCAAGAGGAAAGCCTTTTTAAAAAATTAATAAGGCAACCTAATAAAATCAATAAGAAATCCGTATAGTTTACAATTTATAAGAAAACCTAATAGAATCAAGAAGCTTTTCTCTATGGATTGTTTTTTTGCTGCCAAAAATAACGGAAAGTGAGTAAAAAAAGTTGTGAATAATAAGATTTCTTTTTGATTTTATGTGGTTTTCTTCTTGATAAAATTAATAAGATTTACCACATAAAAACAATAAGGAATCTCTATGAAAAAATCTTCGCTTCTTTCTGCTGGGATACCCCTTAGCCTAAAAACGTTTCATAGATTCTATGAGGCAGTTTTTTCTCTGTGCAGATGTCATAAAAAATAGATTTAGCAGGTCTACAATCAAAGCCAACGATATTGCTTTGAACTCAGCTTTAAATTATTCCTGGTACTCTGTTCAATATTTTTCGGGAAATGATTTCAAAATGCATATAAAAAAGCATAGTACTCTATTCAAATTTGTGAACAATGTTGGGCAACATTGATTATTTCATACGAAAAATTTGACATGTAAACAATATTAACTTGCCCTGAAACTATGCTACAATTTCTTATGTTTTTTAAAACGCCCCATGTGTTTGTTGTAAATTCCATGCCAAATAAGTGCCACCTATTTTATTTCGCATGAAAACTTAAAATGTTGAAGATACATTTCAAATGTTTATCTCAAGATAAACATAGTACTGTTTCTGCAACATTTTTTCATGAACAATTCCTGGCAATTTTTTTTATATATGTACTTTGGCAGCATTTCGCGTGAAATATTGAACAGAGTACCAGACTTAAGCTGGGAAATTTACAGCCTGTACGACGATGTCACCAGAATTCGTTCGATTGACAACTTGCATTGCAAACAACAATAACAGTAGAAAATTTATTTATTTATTGCGAAATATTTTTGTCGCCCCTAAAAGTATGCACTAAATATTTTTTCAGTATTTTTACGTCAAAATTTTGTTTAAACTTTATAACTTATATCATAAAACAAAAAGAATAAAAACCAAACTATGTAATAAACATTTTAATTGTGATGAAAAACTATCACACCGTTAATTTTTTTTTATAAAATATTTAAAATAAAATAGAAATTAAAAAATGTGTGATAATGGAATTTTCTTTAAATTGAATTTATTTGAGCTAAAATCCAAAAAAAAAAATTGTGTATCCGAAAAAACTTAAAGCCTTACAGTTATTAAAAAAATTCATAAAAATAGCAAATAATTACATATTAATATAAAAATACGTCGACTCCGCTTTACTGGAAATAACCAAAGCCGATTTTTTTCAATTATCCGATTTTTTCTCTAAAACGTAGTTTGCAATACTGAAATTTGCTACAGTTAAGCATACTGCTTAAAATCAGTAAAACAATATTTTTTATATCAAATCTGTATATTTTTTACGTCAATTTTGCGTAAATTGTAAGAGCGAAAAGGACAAATAAATTTTGCCATATAATTTTTTAATGGACAAAACATGCACAATTTTTTCAGCCTTAAGTTGTGCAATTCATTTCTACTAAATAAATTTGTCATTCTTTATTTTTTTCACTAAAGCGAAGTAAGTTTCATACAAAATGTAGTTGTGGGCTTGCTTTTGGTTTTCAGTAATACGATATTTTCAGTAAAACGATGTTTCGCTAAAGCGAAGAAAGAATAAGACTAGCTGCACTTAAAATCAGTGCGGGGACTTGTATCGCTTTCAGGAATCCGATTTTTTGCAGTAAAGCGTGTTGCGCTAAGGCCGATTCGACTGTGCTAAGAATAACAATATAAAAAATTCAAAATCTTAAAACTAAAAGTTTGTATTTTAAAAGTAAACTAACTATTAAAAATATTATTTTATCAAAATTTGTGTTTTCATTATTAAAAAAATTGTTTTTAAGTTAAAAAAAAAATAAAAACCGACTTCAATTTTTCCTTTTACGTAAAAAATTTCGAATATTTGATGATGATATTGTTTATAAAAATTTTTTATTTTATTTGGAAAATTTTTTTTGGAAAAAAAATTAAGAAATTAATAAAAGTTTGTTGTTTTTCGAGTATAAAAACCGGTTTTCAAATAATATTTTTTATTTTAAAAAATATGGATTTGCATGAACTGAACATTTTTAATTAAAAAACGTAAAATTTTTAATTTTTAGAAAATCGTTAAGTAAGATATTAAAATAAAATTTTTTTTTCAAAAAATAGAAAATCAATTACATATTTTTTTTTAATTAAAATTTGTTGTAAATTGTATTTCTATAAATATTAACAAGTATTTATGTACACATAAATTCATAAATTTTTGATTAAAACTTCGCTTTAGATTGAAAAAAATAAATCAAGGTATACATCACTTCATGATGAGAATTAATTCAAAGTTCTGCTGCAAAATTTTTAATGAAATAAAATTTTCCTGGGAAAAATATAATTTATACTAAACTATTATTGAATTTTTTCTTGGAAAAATATAATTTGTACTAAACTATTATTGATTTGCTACAAAATATTTCATTACTCTTTTTTTTTTTTTTTTTGTCAATTTATTTATTCTAAGACAAACCTTTTTTAATCCTTTTGCTATTATAAACTGGTAGAGCAGTATCCAGAAAAATCTCTCAAATTTTTTGCAGGAATAATCTCTAAATTTCTTTCTTATAATATCAATTTTCAGGTGCCCTCTTCATAAGACCATACTATTTCCAAATAAAAAAAAAAATTCATTAACACTTTTTCTTTCCAATTTTCTTTTTCAAATTTTATTTATTGACTTTTTTATCTTGTAACTTTCAGAATTTATTTTCTTTTACTATTTCTATTACGAAACACTTAACAAAACGATATTTTTGGCTTTTTTTATTGTTTCGGATTTTCTTTCATTTATTTATTTATTTATTTACTTCTTTGGGAATATCAATTTTCCTCTAGAATGCATTTACACACACCAAAACTAAAATTATCTTAAACATAAAACTTTATTTAATTTTTTGATCATTTTCTTTTTTTTTCTTCTTTCGATTATATTTCTTATTAGGGAAAACGCATTTAATAATAAAAATGACGTTGGTTTTTTTTTTGTGTGTGCGTGTGTGTTTAGAGGGAAAACCCGCACTATATACTCGTATTTTTTTTTCTTCAAATATGTATTTCTTCTTTTAATAAAACAGCTCTCAACAGTGCTGCGTTACAATCTCAAAAATATTTTTATAATTTTTATATTTTAAATTTGAAAATGAAGCTCTTGCTGGCAAAGTATTTTTGTCCTTTTTTTTCTTAGAAAATTATATTTTTAGGCTTGTAATCCGTAAATTTTCCTTTTTAATGCGAAACGAAACGCTAGTTTTCTTCAACCGTTTAAATGGGTAGATACACGATTTGTTGTTGCTTTTTGTTTTAAAGAAAATCACTTTGAATTACAGCAAACATTTATCTGTATAAAAAGTAAGTGTTGTAGTTAAATTTTCAAAAATTTTTGTTTCTTTATTCCATTCAATAGATAAAAAATATTTTATAATTTCATTCAAAAATACACTCTTCACTCATAATCCAAAAACAACCCAACAAATACCGTTTTTTGGCCGTCGTTTATGCAACGCCGTCCTTTCTATATTTCAACAAGCGCTTTCAGCAACCGTACCGGGACAATAACGCAATAGAACTAAAGAGTATCTTCAAACAATTAAAGCATACACTTATGAATACAAGGCGAATTTATCTTGTTCCATGTCAAATGCATAAATACACACCTAAACACTACCTCTGACAAACTGAATTCGCCGCAGTATCATAATAAGTAAGTATATGTGTGTATTTTATATTTAGGGTGCATTGGCTTTAAATTTTGTTTTCCCCAAAAAGAAAAAGAAGAAGAAAAAAATACACCATACACACAAGAGGAACGAAATAAATACATACATACGGTGCAAACGACAACAAGCCATAGTATACAAACAACTTCATCCATGAGATACAAAAATATATAAAAGAGAGTTAAACACAAAATAAGTGCGTGAGTGCAAACACCAGCTGGTGAGTGTTTTTTAAATTTAAATATAGAGAATTCCTATTAGAGAATTTATAAATAAATATATGTATATAAATAAAAGTATCTGAGTTAAGTAAACTGCTAGAATTCTGTAAAGCTGTAGATACTTTCGAATTCGCCTTAAATGTTAAATGAACAACAGCGGCATGCAGAATTGCTTGGAGCGTGTTTAAAACAGCTGTTTTTTGTTTTCAAAACAATGGCTTAACAGGCCGCTTATAAAGTGTATTTGTTAGATACATTTCATTAGCATGAGTACGGATTAAATATTTCAGCAATTGTGGTAAATGAAATATTGAAATAAACAACCGAGTTTGAGTATATTTAAATAAAAATATATTTCTAAGGCATTTTATTATTTCATTTGAAAAATTTTATTTGTTGTTGGCTAATCACGTTTAGATGCATTTAGTTCCTGCTAAAGGAACTCGTCCGTAGACTTCAGCCTAAAATTTTTAAAATAAGCTAAAAAAATTCATTTGTTTATAGCAGAGATGGGCGCGTGTCCGGTTTTTTTGCGTGATACCAACACGCATGACTCACTACTAAGTGTTCGTAACAACAAATATTATTTCGTAATTGGCCGGGTGGTTTCGTGTTGACTAAATAAAATAAATTTAAATCATTTAAATTAAATTAAATTAAATTAAATTAAATTAAATTAAATTAAATTAAATTAAATTAAATTAAATTAAATTAAATTAAATTAAATTAAATTAAATTAAATTAAATTAAATTAAATTAAATTAATGTAAATTAAATTAAATTAAATTAAATTAAATTAAATTAAATTAAATTAAATTAAATTAAATTAAATTAAATTAAATTAAATTAAATTAAATTAAATTAAATTAAATTAAATTAAATTAAATTAAATTAAATTAAATTAAATTAAATTAAATTAAATTAAATTAAATTAAATTAAATTAAATTAAATTAAATTAAATTAAATTAAATTAAATTAAATTAAATTAAATTAAATTAAATTAAATTAAATTAAATTAAATTAAATTAAATTAAATTAAATTAAATTAAATTAAATTAAATTAAATTAAATTAAATTAAATTAAATTAAATTAAATTAAATTAAATTAAATTAAATTAAATTAAATTAAATTAAATTTAATTAAATTAAATTAAATTAAATTAAATTAAATTAAATTAAATTAAATTAAATTAAATTAAATTAAATTAAATTAAATTAAATTAAATTAAATTAAATTAAATTAAATTAAATTAAATTAAATTAAATTAAATTAAATTAAATTAAATTAAATTAAATTAAATTAAATTAAATTAAATTAAATTAAATTAAATTAAATTAAATTAAATTAAATTAAATTAAATTAAATTAAATTAAATTAAATTAAATTAAATTAAATTAAATTAAATTAAATTAAATTAAATTAAATTAAATTAAATTAAATTAAATTAAATTAAATTAAAAATAAGATAAGATAAAATAATATAAAAAAATAATTAAAATGTTATATAAAACAGAAAAAAAAAGTGTTCACTGAAATTTCACCTGAAAACCAAAACGTGATGCTGCAACATGAGCTCTCAGCTACTAATATGTTGCTATACAATATTACTATGAATATGTATTACATTTTTTGTAGCGCTAATCAAAATAAAATTAATACATTAATTTTATTTTTAAAATGCTTTTCCCTTGGTCATTTACAACACCAGTTAAAGTCTTTCAAAATAGCGCATTAAAATCGTTAACTGTCAAATCGTATTAAAAACAATATAACGCAAATACAAATGCTGAATTTTATGATTAAATTTACAATAATAAAAAAGAAACAAAAGTTACAAATTGCTTGTCATATTTGTCCCTTATTTTAACACATTTTTTTTACATTTTATAACTCAATTTACATATTCTTCGATTGATTTGCATTTCCCATAAAACTTTTGTATGCTTTTATATTAAGCTTTTTCTGATATCTTTTGTTGTTGTGGAATTAAAGCATATATAAATTAAAAAATCTATAAAGCTATAATCTTAACAAATTACTAAATTAATATGCTGGTATTATAAACAAATTAGTGACACTTTTTGGGATTATGTATGACATTATTAATAATAAAGAAAATTTTTAAATAAATTTTGTAACCAAACTTAAAAGCTGTAACAGGTTTTATATATTGTTTATTACTTGGGAAATTGTTTGGCCTTAAAATGTCAGACGTTTAGCACTAGCCTCAGCTGGAGATATCTACTTTGAAGGCTTTATAAACAATGTTGCTTATGAAATGTTTAGATACATTTTTATATTGGTTAATAAACTTCAGTTATTTTGTTTTAATCTCTTAAGAGTTTTTAATATTTTAATTTATTCATACTTTTTAGAAGCAGCTTTGCCTTCATTGATTATTTCCCATTGAATAGTATATTCTGGCTAAACGAATTTAAATGGCTGATGTTATTGGCAAGTTGTTCCTGCAGTTGAAGCGGTTTTTTGGTCAAAGGAAAAAATAAAATAAGTATAGATTTAAAAAAGTGAAAATTTTATGAATAGTGGCGGTTAAGGCCTATAAGTTTGTAAGTTCGTCGCAAGTTATAGGAGGATCTTATGTTAAAATTTGTATGTTAGCTCATATTTTTTTATTATCTAATTTTAGTTAATTTTTTTTTAATTTTCGGTTCAACTTTATTATTTTTTTTAATATTTTTTTTCTTGTTTGAAAGTGATAACTTAAAAGCAAATACCACGACGGCTGTTTTATTATCTAATTAAGTATTTACCAAGCAATATTTGTATTTTTTTTTTCTTTTGAAACTAAACAATGTTTTGTAAATATGTTGCCTGTGTGTTGATTTAAAAAATTAGCAGCTTTTGAAAATGCACATATACATTTAGACACCCACAACTAATCTTGTATGTTAAATATGTGTTTTATACATTAAAAAGGTGTGTTTTAAAGAAACAACAAAAAAAGAATTTTCATCATCATCTTTATCGTCGCTGGCGTCGTCAATGTCTTGTTAGAATCATGGGAATGAAAGATGTGCTTGGCAGTATGATTTCGAAAACATACCGCCGCGCCACTTTATAAAAGCATTACAAAAGCCCTTAACAGCATAAGCTGTAATTTACAACTAACAGCAACAAAAAACATAAACTAAATAAATATTAACTTGTATAAATTGTGTATTAAAATTGTTTTTAGTAAGGAAAAAGTTTCTAATACAAAATAAATAAACAAATCTGCTGCAAGTGTGGTGCGAACAGAGCTATTCAACACCTGGTAAAATCAAAACAGTTACATGAACATATATGGCAGCAACTTTAACACTACATGCAGCGAGTTGCCAACTAGAATGTCGATTTGTCTTATGGTAGATACAGACTTTGCAACTTGCTCGAATATTTTGACACAGACAGTGCAACCTACAATGCAACCCATAAACATCAAAACATTTTGATATTTTCGAAACTTCGAATGCAACCATAAAAAAGACTACAGACTATGCGACCGACAATACAACCTGCCTGGTTGCATAAGCACGTTGCTAAGTCTGTACCTACACCCAGAGAAAAACAGCTTAAAATCAATAAAAACCACAATGAATTAATAAAAAACATTAACGAAAGTCTAGCCATGTTGAAATTACTTATTTCAATATGGAAAAATAACAATTTTCAGTATATATTTATTAATTTTATTGATTTTTAAATATTTTAAAACAGTTGTCTATTGTATTGCAAATGATTGAAATAATGTGAAGCATTTTTATTTTTAAGTTGCAGCTTAGCACTTCAAAAGCGTAGACCTTACATATAAAGTATTTTAATTAATCTGGCAACTGCTTAAATATCAACTCTGAGTTATAGGGATGCCACATTTTCTATCATTGTACCAACTTTCAGATTTAATTTTTCAAAAGACTGATGCTGTAATATTTTTGCTTTTATTTCCTTTGCCAGAATCAGCCGTTTAAAAAGTTTTTTATATAGGAAAACTTTAATATTGTTGTCCAGTGTAATTTACATTAGCTGAAAGTGACCTACACTAAAGTATTAAATATCTGTGGCAAAAAAGGAAAAAGTGCTTAAGTCGAGATAAGCTGATTTTGAGTTAATGTTAACTCCGTAATCTGCATATTGGAAAATACCCCTGGTCGAAATCTCAATTAATTTGTGCGATTTTCAGGAAGTTATAGCACTATGACTTTCGACTTATTTTTTTAGACTTCTAATCTCATTTGGAATAATAGCTTAAGTTAGGTTGTACTTTGTTATATTTCAACTTACTTACTTCCTTATACCCCATATTCATAAAATTTAAAACGAATTTGAAAAGTTTTTTATTTAAAATTTTTCATAAAAAATTTTCCTAAAACGGATTTAAAATTCATTTTAATTTTTTTAGTGCACAGAAAACTGCCTCATAGAATATTTTCTCTATGAAACGTTTTTAGGCTAAGGGGTATCTCAGCAGAAAGAAGCGAGGATTTTTTCATAGAGATTCCTTATTGTTTTTGTGTTGTAAATCTTATTAATTTTATCAAGAAGAAAACCACATAAAATCAAGAAGAAATCTTATTATTCACAACTTTTTTTACTCAATTTCCGTTATTTTTGGAGGCAAAAAAAAAACAATCCATAGAGAAAAATTCCTTGATTCTATTAGGTTTTCTTACAAATTGTGAACTATAGGGATTTCTTATTGATTTTATTAGGTTGCCTTATTGATTTTTTAAAAAGGTTTTCTTCTTGATTTTATTAGGTTGCCTTATTGATTTTTTCAATAAGGTTTTCTTCTTGATTTTAGTAGGTTGCTATAGGATTATGTGTAAAGCATCTTATTGATTTCCTTAATAAGGAAATCTTCTTGATTTTATGAGGTGTCTTGTTATTTGGTTTCTATAAATAGACACAGAGACAATTTTTTTCATGATCTTTTTAATTTTTTATAAGAATGTTTGCACAATAATTTCAGGCTGCTTGTTAGCATATTGGTTAGAGTGCTTGTGTATCAGGTAGCAGTTTGCTGGTTAAATACTTGGTGAGGAAGTTAGTTAAGAATATAACATAATGTGTATGTATGTATGTATAAATAAATAACATCTACAATATACTACATACATATATACATATGTATATGGTATAGAATTTAAATGAAAATACATAAGTACAGAGAATAAAGACACATTTTATATAGAAAAAAATACAGTTCGAAAAATAATAATTAAATTAACTAATTAATAGTCATTGGGTTGTGGCAAAAATTAAAAATAAAAATATACTTAATAGTAACAAACCAAAAAAGTTTGTCTTAAGTAGAACAAAAATAAGCAAATTAACAAACATGTGTATAGTTAGTAAGGAACAAAACGACAATGGTAAGACTGTTGTAATATATATAGAAGATGGTAATATATATAGAAGATGGTATATATATATAGATGGTAACTTGCGTATACTTTACGAAACACATTGGCAAATTGAAATGAAATGAATCAAACAAATTCACATATTCCATTTGCAATAAAGTTACGTATATAAGGCAGACATCTACATCAACTGACACCACACACAGTGGACCAAAACACAGAAGAACGCTGATAAGGAAGGTTTAGTGGCCTTCGAAAACGGCTGGCTGTTCCGTTCAACTATGTGTTGTTGTCAGAATATTTACAACTAACTTTGATGTTATTTGTTCATTAATAATTATCACATGTAATTTGGCTTAAAAAGCGTTACGAACTTTAGCCTATTCAATTCATAAGTATATAGAAACAAATACAGTTCGAAAAATAATAATTAAATTAACTAATTAATAGTCATTGGCTTGTGGCAAAAATTAAAAATAAAAATATACTTAATAGTAACAAACCAAAAAAGTTTGTCTTAAGTAGAACAAAAATAAGCAAATTAACAAACATGTGTATAGTTAGTAAGGAACAAAACGACAATGGTAAGACTGTTGTAATATATATAGAAGATGGTAATATATATAGAAGATGGTATATATATATAGATGGTAACTTGCGTATACATTACGAAACACATTGGCAAATTGAAATGCAATGAATCAAACAAATTCACATATTCCATTTGCAATAAAGGCAGACATCTACATCAACTGACACCACACACAGTGGACCAAAACACAGAAGAACGCTGATGAGGAAGGTTTAGTGGCCTTCGAAAACGGCTGGCTGTTCCGTTCAACTATGTGTTGTTGTCAGAATATTTACAACTAACTTTGATGTTATTTGTTCATTAATAATTATCACATGTAATTTGGCTTAAAAAGCGTTACGAACTTTAGCCTATTCAATTCATAAGAATATAGAAACAAATAAAGTTCGAAAAATAATAATTAAATTAACACATTTTTTTTATTTTGTATGAGGTCGCCTAATAAAAACAAAAAGAAAACCTTATTGAAAAAATCAATAAGATAACCTAATAAAAACTACAAGATTTCTTCTTGATTTTTTTTAAAAAGGGTTTTCCTATGAAATTAATAAGATTTCCTTATTTAAAAAAAACCATGGATATTACTTATTAATTTTGTTCTATTATATGAGGTATTTAGTAGGCACTGTTTTCTCTGTGTGTGTAGAACGATGTTTGCTTAGTAAAATAAAGGTTTACAGAGAGTGTTTCCAATTTAATTGTAAAAGAAATAAATATCTGAAAATCGATTTGAAAGCTTAAAATTGCTCTCCTGCAAAACAGTAAAATATGACTTAAGCACTTTTTCCGTACTGGCACAGATACGAGTATATTTGTGTGTCTGCTGCTCATGTAAATGATGAAAATATTTTTATTTAACCCATCCTTTTATATTTTAAAATTGTTTATGTTGTATATATGTACATATGTACATAAATTTTATTATTAACAACTAAAACAAGCAAGAAGACATGAAAAATGCAACAGGCTTCCAGGCAAACAAATAAACGACAAGTACCTATAGAGGCCGCACGAATATCTAACAACTACCAACATCACTCAAAATAACCAGCAGCATCCAAATATTAGTTTTCTCTTCACAAAAAGAAAAATAAATAAACACACACCAGCTACAAATAATTCATATAAAAATGTTGAATTGCATTTGAAGAAGTCATCAAATCACACCTTTTAGTCAACACACATGTAGTTTACCTGCTAACTGTGACATACAAGCACACACACACAAACCCACACACACACGAACAGATGTCTTCATACATAAATGGCCACTAATAAACAATGACGATATACAATGTACATCCATACATACATGATGATGCAGACGACGAAGTGCAAGTGCCGAGAGACATTGAAAAATGATTCATGATTTTGTTTTGTTGTTGTTCTTGCATTCGGCAATAAACTCACTCAACAGCACTCAAACGGACACACACACACACACACACGCGTACAAATTCACACTCCATAAGAAAGAACACGCATTCACACTTTGTGAGAAAAGCATGGGGCCACCTTTCATGTTGTTGTTTTGGTGTGTGTGTGTGTGTGTGCGGGTGTGTTTAAGCAACATGTTTACATACATGCATTTTTCACTTGCAGTGTCAACTTTTAAACTAACAAAAGTCTAAATAAACACTAATATTTATTTGTAGTTATTGCTAGTTTTCCAACACATAACACTACTAGCTCACAAATACATACATACATATACATATATATATTTTTTTTTGTAAGAAAAAAGAAAAGTGTCGGAATGAATAAAAGTGAAAAATATGCTGAAAGAGAAAATCATTCATACACATTTTGCTGCAAGTAATAGGCAGCAGCAAATAAAACAAAAATTATCCAAAAGTTAAGTGGTAAACATACGTTGCATGCATACAGTGCCCTATAATGAGACAGTGGAATGATTGTATTCGGTACCAAAAAAAATATATAGTAATATCTCTAGCCAGCCAGCCCGAGATTCGAAAATAAACGAATGTTCGCTGTAGCCAAAAATTCTCGAAACATTCTCGTTTAAAAAGTTTAGCAACAAGAAACAATTTGTTTCTCTCAATTTTTATTTATTATTTGTTTTTAATGTACAACAAAAGAGGAAACACTTTTTTTTTGCTATTTAGAACCAATGAAATTGAACTATTAATGACGTTGTTTTTGATAAAAATAATGATATTGCTAAAGGTTCGCTATTGATTCGTGAGCGAAACATCGAAATCGAAAGATTTGCAAGCCACAAACTGAGCGATGAGTGAGCTCATACAGCACTTTCTCTTTCCGTTTACCATAGCCGTTCTCCAGTGTTTTGTTAGAAAAATGTTTACGCAACATTCGAATGCGATATTATTTACGAATGTTTTGGCTAGCTGGGTACCTACTTATACTCGTATAATTTCTCAACTTTAAGCTATTTCGAAAAGTTTTTCATAGTCTCCCGTAAAATTTACTGAACAAACATACGGGTATCAGTTACTCTCCGTATTCAGTGTTCTCTTGAGAGTTTTGAGAAATCGGTTCGTTTACCAAACATCACAGAAAATCGCTTTAAATTGAAGCAAGCCCGTCGGTAAAAATATGCAACACTCTAAAGGTAATTGTTTTAAAAGGTACTTTTTTCAAAAGGTACTTTTTTTAAAAGGTACTATTTTTAAAAGGTACTTATTTTAAAAGGTTCTGTTTTCAAAATATACATTTTTAAAAGGTACTTTTTTATTAAGTAGTTTTTTTTAAAGGTCCTTTTTAATAGGTACTTTATTTAAAAGGTACTTTATAAGAAGGTACTTTTTTAAAAGGTACTTTTTTATAAGGTACTTTTTAAAAGGTGCTTTTTAAAAAGGTACTTTTTTAAAAGGTACTTTTTTGAAAGGTACTTATTAAAAGGTACTTTATGAAAAGGTACTTTTTTAAAAGGTACTTTTTCAAAAAAGTACTTTTTTAACAGGTACTTTTTCTAAAAAGCAATTCTTTTAAAAGGTACTTTTTCTAAGAAGTTATTTTTTTAAAAGGCACTTTTTCTTAAAGGTACTTTATTTAGAAGGTTCTGTTTATAAAGCACCTATTTTAAAAAGTACTTAAAAGGTACTTTTTTAAATGATCTTTTTAAAGATATGTAGTTCAAAAATTTATTTTGTTAGAAGGTACCTTTTATTGTTTTTTTTATGATGTATTTTTTTAACAAATGGGACCTTCTCCGCGAAAAGGGGCCTAGTGTGTCAAAAACCGGTTTGGACTTAAGAGTGGATTGTGGTACCTAAAATAGAATAAGATGAAATTATGTTATACTTATATATTATATTATATATTTGTATATGGTATATTATACTTATTTTAAAAGTAACCTTTTCAAGAAGTACTTTTTTTAAAACGTACTTTTTTCGATGGTATTTTTAAATACTAGTTTAAATCTAATTATCTTTAAAGCTACTTTTTTAACGCATTTTTTAAAGGGCGCTTTTCGATAAGATGCATTTTTTTTTAATTATTTCTTTAAAAGGTAATATCCCTTAAAAGGAACACTTTGTACACTTTTTCAGACGTACTTGTTAAAAAAATAGTTTTTTAAATCCTTTTTAACGGTGCTTATTTTAAAAAGTAGTTTTCTCGTAAGAACTCTTTAGAACTTTACTTTTTGAAAGGTACCTTTTGAACATTTCTAAAAGTTTATTAAAAGGTACTTTTTTCAAAGCTGTTTTTAAAGTTATTTTTTTTAAGATATCCTATTTTCAATTGTAGCTTTTAAGTGGTACTTTTTTTTTAAATGCAACTCCGTTCAAAGCACGTAATTTTATTGATAATTCGTTAAAAGGTAATTTTTCTTAAGAATAACTTTTTGTATGAGATATATTTTTTGATGATACTTTTCTTAGGTACTCTTTTAAAACGTACTTCTTGGAGAGGTTATTCTTTCCAAGTGTTTAAAAAAATTTCGAGGTACTTTTTGTAAAAGGATTTTTTTAATGGTACTTTTCATTTCCTTGAAAAAAGTATTATTTTTGATAGTTATATTTTAAATAGGTACTTTTTTGGTACCTGTTTAAAGGAACTATTCACAACGGTACTTTTCGGATGTTATTAACTTGCTGCTGTAAAAATTTTCTTATGTATATTTTTATACTGCGAATAACTTTCTTACATTGCCGCCGTGCGAATGCAATTTCTCTTTTTGTAAATACAAATTTATATTAAAAAAAAGTCGAAACAAACTAACTTGTGCAAAACACAGTAATTTTATGTTTCTCTTACGAATTTGTTTAATAATACTTCTGAAGAGCAAAACTTTCAGATAAAAAAAATGGAATACACCCGCAAATCAAATAAATTATAAAAACAAACTTATGTAATCTTATAAAATATCAAGCAGTGGGGAAACTGTAATGAAATTTATTTTAGTTACAATAAAGTATGTAGATGCGGATGCTTGACGAGTGTCTAACTAGGGACTGGTAGACTAAATAATGCATGAGTGTGTGGCAGTGTTATAGACGTGTGTTGAAAACTTGTATGTCAGTTGGAGTGTTTGTTATTTCTTTTATGTTTAATTTTATACGTCTGTCCCATGTGTTTTGTAATGTGATGCAAAGTGATAATAATGATGACCAAAACTAAACAATCAGACCGCCAGCCAAGTAGCCAAGTAGCCAAGAGTAACTAAACGGACAACGAACGAGCATACGTGGAACTAAAGTGCATTTTAATATCTTTAAGTGTTTAAATTTATAAATTTTTATTTAAACAAATTAACATTGACCGAGTGAGTGGCAATAGGAAAACAAAAAAAACACACAAACCATAAAACTCAAAAGCCACCGACTGACTGATGTTTTCATAGTACCGACCGACTACCAACTCTGTGTGTATGTGTGTGTGTGTAACTTGTTAAGCAAACATTTGTTTTGAAATTTTTCGCCTTTCCCCTGGCTTCCTTCCCTGCTACGGACGGTGCAGTTAGAGTTATACTCGTGCCGGCCATCATCTAAGCTAATTACTATATCTTTTTTTATTTTCTAACAAATTTTACTTTTTATTTTTAATGGCTGAAGACTATTCAAAAGTATTTCCATTATTTCTCTACACAATATGGCATACAAATCAGAGAAGCGCAATGAGTAGTGAAAAAGTGAGTAGAGTTGAATCATGACTTATAATTTCTTGTATTTATGCGCACTCATACTTATTGCAATGTTGTCTATGAATCATATTCACTCGAAAGTTCGAACTCATACTTAGCAACATTTATGACGTTGTTGATTTCGACTCTCCTTAACTCAATGCCTATGGACGATGCAAAATAAGTATGATTCATAGGGCCTGTTTCTCTAAATGCGAACGATAGATTCGATCGAACATTTATATTCAAAACAAAAAACTGAAATTTGTTTTTGTTTCCAATATTAATATTCGATCGAATCTATCGTTCGCATTTAGAGAAACAGGGGGATAATGTGAACTTCGCATACGAACATTATGTGTTTTTCTGGATCTTTTTCTGTTGGTTTTTTGCAGGAATTGAAAAACAAATATATTTACTATATTGTATACTACTTACAAACTGTTTAATAACTAAACTTTTAAATAAACATACATGCATGACTTGAGTGAGCTGAATCAATGTGAGTAGTATAAGTCTTTTCCTGAAATTAGAAATCAAAGTGAGGCAATTTATGAGTGTGGTATGACTATGATGTCGACGTCACATTCATATATATTTCATCTTATACTTATAAATCAGTGTCATGGTGAGTATGAGTATATCAGAGTAGTTGATTTTAAATGATGTATACTTATTTATATTTAAAATTTTATGAGTCAGTATGAATAGCGAAAACATGATTCATTGCCAATCTCTGATACAAATTAGTTAGTGTGTCTGCTCTTACCTGTGTAATCATACATCAAAGTTGGTAAAATTAACTTTTATTTTTTATTTATATTTTCATTTTAAGTGTGCTTACTTTTAAAAGACACAATACGTAAAGCGATAAAATGTGGCAGCTTAAAGAAGGTGGCATGCATCAGTTGTGAAAACGTTTGTTTGTTTGTTTAATTTATGTTTTCTTCTGGGCTTTTTCTAATTCATTCATATTTTTTTTTATCTATCGGCCGCCCATTTGTCAAAGCTTTTAAAATAAAGCTCTTAGTAAATGGGGTTGGGTCTTATCACTTTGTTAGATTTATGATATTTTAAAACTTTAATTAGATTCATTTGAGGGAAAAGATAAATGGTTCTATTTTTTGTTTCTAGGTTTTACTTTTTATTTCAACATTACTACAATTTAATAATTAAATTAAACAAAGAAACCGAGATTACTTCGTTCAGATTATTCATATAATGTTTATTTTTTTTTTGTTTGTAGAGAACTTTTTATGTTAAAAGAAAAAGGCAGTACTTAAAATATTTTTAAACTTTGAACTCATTACAAATCTTTTAGTTAAGTAAAAATTTTGAAAAAATAATAATATAAAAATTCTGTGGGGGTTACTACGAGTGTCGTATTTCTACTACGACTACGACGATTTTGTATTACTCGTAGATTAAAGAAAAAATTTTGCATGTTCTTTAGTCTAGTACAAAATCGACTTAGTCGAAGTCGTAATACGACACTCGTAATAAGGCCCACTTTCTTTAACCTCTAAATTTTATGTTATATGTATATAAACAATTGCTGAATTCACAACCCATTGTAGTTGTCGTAGTTCGAACAAACGTTGTTTGTAATTTCTATGTAAACGTTTGTTTATAAACAATGTTCCTATTGAAATTACCAACAACTCATGTCCAAACTACGACTCCCACAATTGGTTGTGAATTGAGTTAATAATTTTTTATATTTTCATATTTATAATAAAAGTTTTAAGAACCTTTTCAGCAATATGTTTAAGTAACATTTTTTTAAGCAATATTTGATATTGCTAACTTGTTTGGCTAAATAAAATTTCATTATTACACACATGGCAAGAAAATGTTGCCAGATACATTTCATAAATTGTTCACTAGTTGAACAGAGTACAACTTTTGCAACATTTTTCATGAACTTTGTTTACATGGATTAGGACAACGTTTGGTATGAAATTTTGAACATGTAGTGACATTAAAAAAATTTACAGAAAAGTTTTTTTTTGACAATCATTCTGAAAATGTAAAAAATGTTCCTTTAAAATTTTTTAATGTCATAGCATGATACTAACTATGTTCAAAATTTCATACGAACTGTTATCTTAATCCATATAAACAAAGTTTATGAAAAATGTTGCAAAAGTTGTACTCTGTTCAACTTGTGAAAAATTTATGAAATGTATCTGGCAACATTTTCTTGCCATGTGTGTAATAATGTGACTGACATTTATTTCGCGCAAAATATTGGCAGCTGTTGCTTTTGTTTACAAAAATCGATCAATGTTGCATACTTCTAAGTAATAAAAACGATAACTTTTTTCCGAAAAATTAATGTGAGCATCACTTGTTACGTGCTGGGGTTTTCAGGCGAAATAATCACTGTTGCTGAACATTTTTCGCAACTTCGAACAGAGTACTAGGTTTAAGGATTAGAAACATCATGTCTCTCGAACATGTTGCTTAGATTCTTGTAATAGTTGCAATATTTTCTAAACATTCCCCATAAACATTGATAGTCAAAGTTTTATTGCAAATTTTTTCTTAAGCACAGTACTCTGTTCAAATTTGTAAAAAATGTTTATCCACATTTATTAACACGTAGAAAAAATTTTACAGTTTTATGTTGCTGAGTTAAAAAAAAAAAAGATTAAAGAAAATGTATGACGTTTAGAAAATACATCAATCAGGATGATCTAATAAATAGCACACGCTTATCTTTTATTTTATTTCTTATAGATTATTATTTGAAAGAGAGAAAATCATCTAATTATTCCTTAAAGTATACTGATTTTTAATAATAAAATTTTATTTCAAAGAATCGATATATTTATATAAGTGTTTTTTGATTATTGGCCGTCAACAACTATGTTTTTAGACATTTCTTAAATCACACAGCACAAACGACCATACCTAAAATTTATAGAGTGTATGAGGTACAATTATACGCTTGAGTATAAAAGTACTCTGACTATTAATCGACTAGACATGAGTATATATAGGGCCATTTTATTTACAGACATAAAACATGTTTTCAAGCAGCCACATACACACACACATTTTCCATTCCTATTTATATACGTATACAAATAATTGTATGCGGTGGTGAAAGATGAATAAATATCCCGAGTATCGGGGGTATATTTTATGTCCGATTAAATATCCATAGCATGAGTGTAAGCATACTCGTACTCAGACTATAAGTATGACAGAGAGAGTTAATGCCTTTGATACGAATGTGCCTTTCTGTTTGCAGTTGTAGCGTATTTGAGCTTTTCGCATAAACGAAGTAGAGTTGCGATTGTATGTTGGAATCGTCTATAGTCATAGTTGCTTGAGAGAGAAAATATGTGAGCGTACGAATTGTTTGCTCTACAATTATGATTATATGTACTTACTAAAACTAAGACTATTTACTTATGTATAAATTTTTTTTGGAGTACTCATTGTCATTCTCTGGTCTACTTTTTAATTAAAAAATAAAGTAAATTTTTTGTATTACGAGTACGAGTATTAAATATAATTTGGTAGAAATTTCTTATTTGCTTAAAGCAAAACTGGGCCAAGGCAAGTTTAGAATTTTAATTGCCATTACATTACATTATCTTTAAATTTGGATGCCCTTTAAATTATGCCGCCATATCCTTGGGCCCAGGCCTAAGCTCGCCGCTGCTTAGTGATGTACCCAAGAACATATCCTATTAATTTTGTTTTAAGAACTTTGGCAGTATTTTGCATAAAATCGTACTATTAGGTCATGAATAAAATAATATACACTTGAATATTTTTAGAACTTTTTAATATTTTGTTTTTAATTTTTCATTATCAGTTGCTGTTCAAACCGTAAATTTTCTCATGTTGTTGTTAATATTTTATAATTAATTTTGTAATTGTTTTTTTTTTGTGAAAAAGAGTTGTATTAAAAAAAATACTGAATTGTTAACAGCAGTTGTAAAATTGTAAAACAATTTGTTGTATGAATCACAACTTCATGGAATGCAAAAAAAAAAAAAATAGCAAAGAATATGCCTTGAACAGACAAATCGTAAATTGTCAATCAATTTCTTGCAGACACACACACATGAATTTAAATGAACATAAAAAATCTATAGAATATTTTTATGATTTTTTTTTTCTAGTCTGCTGCCATCATTACAGCTGTTAAATATTTATAGCTGAGCTGTGGTAAGCATTTCAAATGATTAATTACATATCTAAAGATAAAACGTCATAGTAAATTTTAATTAATTTAAAAACTTAATATTTTGCATACATTTGCGTTTGCTGTTTGCAAGTCAATATATAAAATAAATTGATATTATATGACTGATCAATGATTTGAACTTGTCAGTTACCACTTTATAGAATAATCATTTATTGCGGAATGTTTTATTTTTTTTTTTTTAATTTTAAGTTTTATATGATTAACAATATATTTTTTCAGCAACATGTTAGTTCTGCTAGAAGCATGCATATAATTGAATCTAAATTAATGATTATAAACATGTTTAAAGGCTTATCAACATGCTAGTTTTGCTTTAAACATGAATATAAGCAAATCATATTCAGCCAAATGTTTATAAACATGTTTATAACTTATCAATTTATTAATAGTTTCTTAAAATGCAAAATCTTAAATTAATTTTTTTTTCGAATAACCACTTTATAAAATAATATTTCATTGTCAATGTTTTATTTGTTTTTTATTTAAATTTTAATTGATTAATTCTAAAAATGTGTACTTATATGCAAAAAATAAACTTATTTTTTCTGCAACATGTTAGTTCTGCATATAAACAAGTCTAAATTAGCAAAATGTTTATAAACATGTTTAAAGGCTAATCAACATGCTACTTTTACTATTAACATGAATATAAACAAATTTCACTTGGCAAAATGTTTATAAACATGATTATACCTTTTCAATTTTTTAATAGTTTCAGGAAAAGTAAACTATTTTTAATAATTTTTGCTTGTAAAATAACCACTTTAAAATAAAATATTTCATTGCAAATGTTTTTTTTTTAATTCTAATTTTATATTTAATATTTAATTATTATATTATATCATATTTAATTTCTATACAAAAAAAACAACATTTGTATCTGCAACATGTTAGTTCTACTGTAATCATGGAATTAACATATATAAACCAGCAGAATTTTTATAAACATGTTTGAAATCTTCTCAATTTGTTTAAGTTTCATGAATTAAAAAATCTAAAATATTAATTTCTGCTTAGGAAATACTAACTTTTGTAACATTGTTTTAAAGTTTATTTGATTTTTTTTTGTTTGGTTTAATATATCGCGTATTTTTTTTAGTTCTCTTGCTTAATATACAAAACAGATACTTAAACAACTGTAAGGCTTTCATGGCTTCCACTTGGCAATAAAAATATTTATGACACTTTTATCAAGATTTTCTACGACTTACAAATAAAAAAACCGCTTAAAATAGCCACAGGAAATTATTACAAAGTTGTTAAGAACACTAATGCAGTTAAACTATAAATATCAAGTGTATAATTATAACTATAGCCTAACACTTGGTTCAACAATTCACATGAAATGCTGTCAAAATAGTTTTTATAAACAAAATTGGCATGAATTATTCATGAAAAATTGTTGCAAAACTAGTACTCTATGTATGTTGGTAAAATTATGTGAAATGTATCTTTAATATTTTAAGCAACATTTGTTGCTAAAACCTAGTACACTATTCTAGCCCTTGCAAGTATGCTACAATTTCTTACATTTGTAAAAATAAACCCTGATGTGTTTATTGTAAAATCCAATCATATTTGCTCAATTCACAACCCATGGTAGAAGTCGTAGTTCGTACATGAGTTGTTGGAAATTTCAATATAAACATTGTTTATAAACAAATGTATCTATAGAAATTATAGCAACGTTTTGCATCGGTAAATTTTCGCTCTCTCATCGTTATGTTTCTAGAACTTTTCCTGATATCTGTACAACATATCAACAAAATAATTCAGGACAAGTATTGTGTAATTTGGAATAAAAAGAAAATTAATAAAAATAAAATTAAACAAGGAATAACAAAACGAGCATCTATCTGTAGACAAATATACAAACTTTAGTCTAATTAAATTTAAAAAAAATTAAGTTCGAAACAGAGACTACAAGACATACCAAAATTTATTTAGATTTGTAAATTTAGTTTAAATTACAAGATAATAAATACGAAATTTTAAACGCTACCAGCAGTTATTATATTTCTTCATTCTTTATATAAATACATATACATTTATATTTATCTTTTGTTTTTCGGTAATTATTAACTTAATATAAATTTTGTTAAAATAAATGAACGTGTTTGAGTTCAGACATTTTTATGTGGGTTCCCATTATCTTAAATCAAACATAAAATCTCCGCTTGAACATTTGAACAGGCGCTAAAAGACACGAAAAGTAGAAGGAAAAAAAACAAGTAGCAAAATATTTTAGTTAAATACTTTTTAAATTATCGGCGCCAAAATGTTTGGTTTTTTTTTCTCTTAATTTTGTAGACGTCATGCTCCGCTACTGCAAGATTTCATGTGAAAGTGAATACGAATTAATACGGATTTGTGGCATGTATGTACGACTATACGACTGTAAAGGATGTGTGTAATGTGTGTCCTTATAAATAGTTAATGGACATTTGGAGATAAAATATTCATAAAAGTCAAAAACAAACAAAACAAAAACTTGTTATCCTAAATCCCCTTGATATTATGCCATTTTAATTTTTGTTTCTATTGCTTGCAGCAAGAATTCGATTATTCGAATATTCTGCATTTTTATATACACATACATCGAATATTGTCAAGTGAACAAGATAGGTCAAGCTATTTGAAAATTAAAAAAAAAATTCTTTGATTAATCGAATAAAATTTGTATTCGATTATTCGCATGTCACACACATACATTTCGAATCTTTTTCCAAAAAAAGAAAAATAGCACAGCTTAAGCTGTTTGAAAATTAGGCTAAAAAAATTCTTGGATAAATCGAATATAAAATTTTATTCGAATATGCGACACATATACAGCGAATAAAATTCATGCAAATAAAAAATTTTTAGAATAAAAAACATATTTTAAGATATCTAAAAATTAAGAAAAAAAAGATTTATGATTAATGGAATAACATTTTTATTCGATTAATCGAATATTTCACACATAAATTTCGAATCTTTTTCGAATAAATAGGCCAGTTTTAAAGTTGTTTGCATATTAGGATAAATTTCTTGGATTAATCGAACAAAAAATTTTATTCGAATATTCGACATATATAAAGCGAATAAAATTCATGTTAATAAGGAATTTTTGAAATAATAAAGACATTTTAAGATATCTAAAAATTAAAACAAAAAGGTTTATGATTAATCAAATAAAATTTATATTCGATTATTCAAATATTGTATATTTATTTTTTTCAAATAAATACGACAGTTTAAGTTGTTTCAAAATTAGGATAAACAATTTTTTGCATTAATGTAATATACAATTTTATTCGAATTTCAACTCATAGACAGCGAATATTTTTCAAATAAAAAATTTTTGTTTTTTATAAAAAAAGACACAGTTTATGATATTTAAAAATTAGGAAAAAACTTGTGATTAATAATAAATAGAATTTTAATTCGATTATTCGAATATTTCACTCATATATATGTAGCGAATCTTTAGCGAATAAATAAGACAATTTAAGACAATGCTGCTGAAAATTAGGATACAAAATTTCTTGGATTAATCGAATATACAATTCTATTCGAATACAGATATGACATATATACAGCGAATATTTTTCAAATAAATGATTTGTCTAATAAAAAGACAACTTGAAATTTTTGAAAATTAAGAAAAAAAAATTCAATGATTCATCGAATAAAATTTTTATTCGAATATTCGGTATTTATATGTACTCATACACCAAATATTTTTAAAAATATAAATTAATAATATATAATAAAATAAAACTTAAGAAAAACAGTTCCATGATTATTCGAATAAAATTTTTATTCGTTCATCCGAATATTGTACATTTATTTAGCGAACCTTTTATAGGAAATAAATAGGACAATTTAAGTTATTTGAAAATTAGGATAAAAAATTTCTTGGATTAATCGAATATAAAATTTTATTCGAATATTCGACAAATATACAGCAAATATTTTAAAAAAAAAACCTTTTTTTCCCAATAAAAACACAGTTCAAGATAAGAAATTAAGAAACAATTTTTTATGATTCATTGCATAAAATTTTTCAATCGATTACTAGAATATTTCACTCATAAGTATGTAGTGAATCCTTAGCGAATAAAGAAGACAGTTTAAGCAGTTTAAAAATTAGGATATAAAATTTCTTGGATTAAAAGAATATAAAATTTTATTGGAATATTCAACAAACATGCAGCGAATATTTTTCATATAAATAAAATATTTTCTTTTGATCAAAAAACACAATTGAAATACTTGCAAATAAAATAAATTTTTTTTTTCGATTATTCGAATATCTGACATCTATATACATACAGACATATGAACACCAAACATTTTAATATATAGAAACAAGTTTAAGCTATTGGAAAATTAAGTAAAAAAGTTTTATGATAGTAAAAATTTAAGTCGATTATTCGAATAAACACATGTACATATCGAATATTTTCCAAATAAATGTAAAAGTTTAAGCAGTTGAAAAATAAAAACAAAAAATGTCTTGAGTTAATCGAATATATAATTTTATTCGAATATTTGACAATATCCAGCGAATATTTTTCACACAAATAAAATTTTTTTTTACTAAAAATTAAGAAAAAAGTTTTATGACGAGCGAATAAAATTTGTATTCGATTGTTCAAATATTTCGGCATTTATATATATATATATCTATGCATTAATAATTTTCACTATATGAAACAGTTTAAGCTATTTGGAGGTTAGGAAAAAAAATTTCGATTAATCGAATAAAATTTTTTTTTCGATTATTTGAATTGTAGACATGTATACATTGGATATTTTACAGATAATTAATAGCGATTAAAAAACATAAACAATTTTTGGAACAATCAAATAAAATGTTTATTCGAATAATCGAATAAAAATTTCGAATAAAAATGTTACTCGATTATGTGACACAGACAAAAATCGAATATTTTTCAAATAAATAAAACACCTTAACCTGCTTCAAAATTAAGAAAAAAAAATTATGATTAATCGATTAAAATATTTTTTTCAATTATTCGCATATTCAATAAAAATATGTTTATCAAATATTTTCATACACTACAATAACAATTTTAATTTTTTTTCGAAAAATCTATGAGACAATTTTAGATTAATTTCATAAATTTATTACGACAAAAACTTATTGCTTTAGATAGTTTCTTATGACAAGGCTAGATTCCTCAACGTATAAGGTTTGATCAGTTTATTAAATCAAAATAAACATACTATAAGCAGCTCTCCTTAAAATTTTTAATGGTTGCCACGCTAAAAAACGAGAACGTCTTTCAAATAAAAAATTTGTAAATTAAAAAAAAAAAATATTTGTTTCCATACATCATAGTTAAGTTAAAGGACTTCAGGAGGCTGGAAAATTTCCAGCAGTGTGCTCTCAACCACATTTCGATTATTTGTAACTAAAACATATTATTTTCGTAAGTACTATTTGCTACAACCAGATACCAAATTGACCTTAGAAAAGAATTAGATGTCAGTTTTGTCTGCCAGTGTAAAAATTGCAGTATTTATGTTTTCTTAATAATAAATTCAAAGTAATTGTAAACTATTGTTTAATTTTACATTTTAGCCAAACTTTAACAAATTACTTGTCATTTTTAATAAACTTTAGCTTAAAGGCATTTCTTTTGCTTAATTCTTCTAACTTTAAACAACAAATAAGTCATTTTGGTCCGTTAAATATGGACAAATTGTGGTTTCAAGTTAGATTTAAATTTATTTTCATTTAAATTTTATTTAACTAAATATTTCTCAGCTAATTTTGATTAATAGTTTTAAGCACATTGTGACAGTTGTGGCTGTCAGATAGAAATAATTTTATTTTAACACACACAAACAATAACAACCAAATTATTGAAGTATGAATTTTGAAGTTAAAACTGTTAAAAGATATGGTTTGAGAGTTTGTTCATTTTTGAGCGGGGTGTTATACTCGTAGCAAATTTGCTGCAAAGCGACATGGTAAATTAATAGTTATATTAATGTTTTTGGTAGTTTTTTTTTATTATATGTGGGAACTTTGTGTAGAAAAACAGCTGTTTTATAAATTTATTATATGATTTGTTTGAAGTGTACCCCTCCCTTATTTATACATGCATATATATTGAGTGAAGCCTTTTCGTAAATGAAATTCTGTAAAAAAATAATAATTTTCGTATTTTAGACAGCACCAACATTTATTATTGTGCAATAATAAGTTGCTGCAAGCAAAAAACAAACAGCAAAGTAATTATCAGAGAACAGCAATGAGTAGTGAAAAAGTGAGTAAAGTTTAATCATGACTTATAATTTCTTGTACTTATGCGCACTCATACTTGTTGCAATGTTGTTGGTTTGAAGTGCGCATCGAACTCATACTTAGCAACAGTTATGACCTTGTTGATTTCGACTCTCCTTAACTCAATGCCTATGGACGATGCAAAATAAGTATGATTCACTATGCGAACTTCGCCTAAGAACATTAATCTTCTCATTATGAGATTTTGTGTTTTTCTGTTATTATTTTTTTTGCAAGAATTGACAAGCCTGTTTACATAAACATACAAGCATGTGTTGAGCGAGGTGAATCAATGTGATTAATATAAGTAGTTTCCTGAAATTAGAAATCAAATTGAGGGGATTTTTGAGTGTGAGTGTGGTATGACTATCATAGTAAACGTCGCATTCATATTTATTTCAACCTATATTTATAAATCAATGTCATAGTGAGTATGCGTAAGTCAGAGTAGTTGAATTTAAATCAGTGGTCGGCAAATAAAGGGCACCGCACCTTTTAATATCATATAAAAAAGGCGGAAATCGAATTTTCGATATTTTATAGGAGAAGTAATATCGAAGAAAAACTAAAGCATTTACATGCAAAAATAATTTTTAATGTTGGCATAAGTCCTTGATTTTGAAGATCTTCAAGGAGGATGTAATTGTACGTTGTCGCCCAGAAAATTTAAAAAACGGGATTTCAAAAAAAAATTTAGATACGCCCTTTTTATATTAAGCCATCGATATACTCTTCTATTACATATATGTATGTGGGCACGCATTATTTAGAACAAGTTGTGCGTATCGCATACTCTTAAGAATCAGCGTTGCCAGAGAAAAATTTTTTTGCCCAACAATAAAAAAAATGTGTGATGAGAATTTACTAAATTTGTTATTTTCAGAAAATTATTATGGCCAAACGGGAAGTTTGGTTTGTCAACAAGGATTGTCAGAAATAAAAAAAACTTGGAATGCAAAGGCATTTTCAGGTATATAATTAAATTATTTTCAGAAAAATTTCTACAAAACCATATTTTTACTCATCATTACATTGACGTAGCAACAACAAAATATGCCTTTATTTATAAGCAAAACTTGACTGTTACGTCTGAGCATAATTAAATCAAGTTTGCCTTTGGAAATTTAAAATTGTAAACTAGGGAAATGAGAGAAAATTTCACTGGCAACACCGGTTAGTGGTGAGAGTATAACTCATACAATCGTAATATATAATGGTATAGGTTGCCGACTACGGATTTAAATGATCCCAGCTAGCATTTGGGTGATAATTTTTTGCAAAAATCTCTTTTATAATTCTCCTTAGATCACTTTTGATGATTAAAAATGATTTATCACTTGGGTGCTTGAAAAAGGATTATCTTATGATTCATCAGTATGATAAAATAATGATTTATTATTGTTTTATTATTAATGATTTATTTATTATTCTTCCCGTCAAGCTGATTCGGAAATAATTCGATTATGATACAAAATGCTAGCTGTGCAGTTAGCATTTGGGTGATCATTTTTGCAGAAATCTCTTATATGATGATTAAAAACTGATTTATCACTTGGGTGCTTGAAAACAGGATTCTCTTATGATTCATCTATATAATCAAATAATGACTTATTGAAAATAGAGGAACAAAATGCAAAGAAGCCGCAAAAAGAGACCCAATGATTTAAATACTACCAGGAAATTGCTCAACAATGATATATGATCGAAAAATGAGCTCATATGCGGTTATTTTTCCCGTCAAGCTGATTCGGAAAAGATCCGATTATGATACAAAGTGCTTACATTTAAAATTCCATATGTCAGTATGAATAGCATAAAAGCGCTTCATTGCCGATCACTGATATTTATATCGCAAGTGCAGCGAGGCTAATAACAGTGCACTGCAGTGTTAAGCCAAATTATGTTAACAATAATTAAAATGACTTATATAAGTTACTCATCATTGTTTGTAAATAGAAAAATTTCTATTAGCAAATCGTCAGCTAAAATGCAAAAAGGCGTAACTAACAAAAAATTCAAAATCGAGTTTTTATTGACCATTATGAATGCCATTAAACTACATGTCTTGAGAAAATATTACACTTCTGCGATCAAAAATTACGCTTTTATTAACAAATAACAGGGGACTTAACTACACGTTTGTTCAGTTTTTTGTTTAGTGTTTTGTTTCTCCTGTAAAATTATATTTTTGTTAGTTACGCCTTTTTGCATTTTAGCTAACGAAATGTTGTTTGATATTTGCAACAATTTTTTAAAAGAATAGTTTTATCTATTTACAAGATCAAGAGCCACTTGTAATAGGCAATAGAAGGGAATCACAATGGACCCAGTTGGGTCTCGGAGTGGAGGTGCGGTGTAACACCACCCTTCCTAACCTAACCTAACCTAACCTACAAGATCTGAACAGTTCGTTCCATTAATGGAATTAAATTTGTTTGTAAAACCTTAAAAAATATTCGGAAAAATTTTACTTTAACCGTGACCAGTAGACTCTTATTTCATATAAGGAGTAGCTGCAAGATTTTTTTAGAAATATATTTTTTAGCTCCCTTAGGTTCCAAAACCACAATTATCAAAAATAAATATATCATTAAGATTTGTTTAACAGCCAAAAAGAAATCACTGAAGTCTTAAGGACTTCGTCTTTAAACAAAATTATAAAATTTTTATATCCGTTAAACAATTAAGCAATATTACAGCTGTTTATCTAAAACAAATTGAGGCTTAAAACTAAATTAGTTCATTAAGATTAATGCGATTGCATATTTAAGTTTAACATAGCTTGCATTTAAATCGCTTACTTATGTTACATGTTGAAAATAATTTCCCCATATCAAACCTCCCACACACAAGTAACTTAACTCATTCCCATTTTTTTTTCCAACAAAAATGTGAAAATTAAATCGTGTTTTTTGTGTAACAAAATCCTTACAATACAAAACAATCTTTAACTGGTATTTAGTTACTGCTCTAATCTTAAATAAAATAATAAAGTTTATCTTTATGAATTTAAGCGGCTTGTAAAAGTTTTACCACCGGCACAACACAACAACAAAATTATAAGCTTAACTCGATTTAAGTAAATTCTCCAACAACAACAAAAAAAAAACAAAAAACAACTAAAACGAAAAGCAAAATTTTATTATGCTTATAAATACGCTTAAAGAGTATTTAAATGTTGGCTAAATAGTTTTTGCCAGGACTGCAATAAGTTCTAGGGAGAATTATTTTTTTCGGTATGCTTTTAAGGATAAGGATAATGTAATGAAAGGTATAGTAAGTTAATTGTTTTTAGTAGACTATAGTCGACTTTGTAGGGCCACAGAAATGCTTGCATATTCTCAACTGGTTTGCTTCACTTCCTTAGCTTTCATATAACTTTTAAGGATCTACTGTGTAATTCGAAACGAAAGAAAATACTTTCGAATTTGTATGTTAATTTAATGGAAATTCGAAAGCATTTTCTTTCGCTTCGAATTTAGGAGTGGAACCCTCTGGAAAAGTTTCTCTCAAAAAAACTCGTCTTAAATGCCCTCGAGACCATCAAATAAACTCATCAAGCACTTAGCATGAGTTTGTGTTTTATTGTTGGCAAGGGTTGACGAAAATCAATAATCTGTGATATTTTTTTTTGTTTGACGGCTGATTAGTTGATCATTTTATACCCTGACTGATAGAAAAACTGCAAGGCCCTTGTGATTCTTGTTAATTATGGATAAGTTCGTGGCCTAACAAAAGTTTATAATGGGTTTTATTGAATTTAACCAAAACTTTGCTTTGATACGAGCGCTACGAACTCAAAATAGAAATGGTGATTGAGTTATATATTTCTGCATCTCCTTTTAAGCGATAAACATACGAATTTCACAAATATGAACTGATTGAAGAGTTTATTTGATCGTCTAAACGGCACTTTAACACGATATACAAAAAAATTTGTTTTAAAAAACTTTAAAAAGTCGGCTTTCAGTAGCTCCTAAAGCTAAGCAGAGAGAGATTATCAGAGTTCTTTAAAAAGATCTACTTCTGCACAAAATGAGTTCAAAGTTTTCAAATCTCATTAGACTCAATAGAGATTTGATTTTATGCTCTGAAAATTTTTCCTTAAATCAAATACGATATGATGAATGATGCCGCATTATTAAATCCAAAATGACATTTCTAGAGAAAAAGAAATTTAAAAAAATTATATAACCACATTTAAATTTCTCAATAAAGCTTATCTGAAATACCCTCTATACGATCAAATAAACTCATCAATCACACAGTTCAAAGCATGCAGTAGTGTTTTTTCGGCAACACGCGCGTCATGAAAATCAAAAAGTTTTTTGGTCCCATTGTAAAAAATATAGAAATGGTGATTTACTAATACATCTCCTTTAAAGCAACAAGCCTAAGACACGCACGCATATGCATTGATTGATGACGGATTTATTTGATCGTCTCCATGGCACTTTAAGTCGCTACTTTAAAAAAATTTTCTTCTAAAAAATTAACCAAAAAATCGGCTTTCCGTTGTTCCTAAATTTATAAAGAAAGAATTTTTCCGCTAATAAAGTTCTACGCAAACTGAGTTCAAAGTTTTAAATTCACATAGAATGAATAAGGATTTGATTTTATGCTCTCAAATATTTTTTCTTCAAATCAAATGCTTTACGATGAATTATGGCGCATTATTAACTCCGAAAACACATTTCTAGAGATATAATTATGTTGCAATAAAAAAAAGTATAAAAAAAATAATACAACCACATTTAAATTTCTCAATAATGCTTATCTTAAATACCCTGTATACGATCAAACAAACTCATCAATCACACAGTTATAAGCAGGCAGTGGTGTCTTCGGCAACACGCACGAATTAGCGGTAATCGTTGCTTAAAATCAAAAAGTTTTCATATTTTTTATTTAACGTTTCCCTGTAAGCGACAAGCATTTAAGAACGCAACATCTGTAATTGAGAATTTCTTTGAAAAATAACATTTCAGCTGTTCTATTTTATTTGGTACTTTTAACCGACTTCAAAAAAAGGAGGAGCTTATCAATTCATCTGTATTTTTTGTTTGTTTTGACTTTCTTACTTCATAACTCGCTACATTTTAGACCGTTTGTAAATTTTTTTTTTCTGAAGGGTTATAGCTTCCAATAGGTACAATTGAAAAAAAGTGGGCGGTGACACACCCAAAAATTTTTAAAATTTGATTTTATGATCATCTAATTAGTTGATCGCTGCTTAACCTTGCGAAAAACCTTTGATTTTTGTAATAACATAATTTTTAAGCTGAAAAAATGGGCGGGGCTACGCCCACTAAAATTTATTATTATATTTCACGTGGTTCTAGTTAACCGATTTGTACGAAACTCACCACACGCCTTGAGCTCTAAAATAGACACAATCTTAAATTAAAAAATGGGCGTAGCCACGCCCACTAAAATCCACGAAAAAATTTAATATTTTATTTTAAGTTGTTCTACTTTAATGATTTTTACAAAACTTAACACACACCTTGAGCTCCAAGAAATACGCAATCTTTTTTATTAAAAATGGGCGGAGTCACGCCCACTAAAATTTTATATATTATTTTAAGTGCTGCTACTTAAACGATTTTAAAAAATTTTAACGCACACCTTGAGCTGTGAAAGACAAACAATCTTGCAATTAAAAAAAATGGGCGGAGGCACGCCCATTAAAATTAATTTTTATATTTCATGTACCTCTTCCTAACCAAAAGATTTTGGTAATTTTTTTTTCTCTGAAAGATTTTACTTCCAGTTTGGTTCCATAGTTTTTTCGAAAATGTTCTACCAGATCTTTGCATTGAATTCGGGTTTTATTTTGGGCTGAATTATTAATATAATTTTTTATTAATTTTATTCTCTTCACACACATGAAAAATATATTTGAGGTTCAAGTGAAAAAGTTTTTAGGGGTCTCAGCACTTCTACAAATACTCGTGTGCTCTTCAACTTATTTAACACACTCACTGCCCAACCATTCCCTGGCCCCAAATCATAATGAAATGAGCTTGATTAAATTAAGTGTAGTTTTATGACTTAAATCCAACACAAAACGAGATTGCATGACAATATCGCATATAGAGCCCATTTTTATTATAGAAAAATGTACGTACATACATATTTACCTTGTTACGGGCGAATAAAATGTTGCTTTGGCTGGTTGATCGGCCTAATCTTAAGCGCAAATAAGTAGAAGAAGACGAAACAAAAAAACTTGGTGCGTGTCCTGGTGGGGACACTCTTCAAGCCAACATTAAATTTACACTTGTGTATAAAATACCCAGTAGTAAATATAAAAAAAAAATATGTACATGTTTCAATTAATTAAAAAGGATAAAATGATTAAGTAAATTAACAATGATTACGACAACTAAGCGGAGCGGGCAAAAACATGTCAACAGCTTTTTAAATCTGCTGCAGGCACGAAGGCTGGTAGGCAGCCAAGCAGGCAGGCAGTTATTTAGGTAGGAAAATTTTTAAATTTCTGCCACAAAAATTATTTGGCTTATTGCGCTCCAATTAACTGGCAAATTTAACAGGTAGCTTTAAATATTATTATTTTTCCAATTAGAAGATTAACAACCTGAACAAGAGCTTCAACGCTGTGTACTGAACACTAATGTTAATTTATTTCGTTTAATATAACCAATAATAAAAATGAAAAATGGAGATAAAATCGCTAACTTGACTTTAAAGTAGCTAAAATGTCATTACTTTTTAACAATAAGAAAAACCGTTTTATCTTAGCAGCCAACTTCAGTACTTAGTCCCAGTTCGCACTAGTTAAGTCTTATTGCTTAGCTTCTCACTTTTCCTTCTTTGAACTTTCATCGGTGTTCACACAATGCAAGTCTTATTTTTCAGGTCAGCTTTTAACGTTACTAGTCTCTACCTCTCTCTCTCTCTCTCTCCCCTACAAATTAATCAGCTTAGCAATAGGACTTGCATAGTGTAAACTAGGACTTAACACTCTATCAAAATCAGATTCTACAACTACAAAGCGTTTACACCGCGTTGCTTCGTTTTGCTTTATACAAATTGTATGGGCATGAGCATTTTTGAAAGCTTAGAAAGCTTTCCGCGTTTCTTTAGCTATGGCTATTAAGAAAGTTTTTGGAATAAACAAAATGTATAACCAATGTAGACAAATTATCTTACTGAATAAGTTAAATAATATTTTGGGGTTAACAGTACTTCTCAAGAATCGATTATTTTAGTCTCACACTTTGTTAAAATCATTAAGTTGGTAATCCAGTAAGGAACAGCTTCCACCAAAAATGTTTAATTCCAAATCCGATTACCTTTTTTCAAATTTTTTGCTGGGCATTTTTATTACTTTTCACACAACAATATCGATCAGTTGCTTCCTACTGTTGCAGTTACTTTACATTACAGTCGGGTAACTGAGCCTTAAAAACTTTGCATATTTAAGTAAAAAATGTTTCATAATAAATGAGAGTTGTAAGCTTGTAGTATTTGTGTTTGCTTAGTTTGTTCGTTATTAGTTAGCTATTTACACTATATGTGATGTGTATGTGTTTGTTGTTGTTGTGTCTTTTCGTTGAGTATTGTTATGGTGCATTCTTGTTGTTGCTGTTTATTCTTGTTATGTGTGGTTGATTGTTTTAATGATATGTGTTAGCTCATCAGCTGTTTTGATCGCGGTTGAGATTCCCGCCAAATACTCAAATTCCCTGCTCATTAGCAGCAAATTTTCTTCTTGATATGCTCGAGAATTTAAATATTATTAAATATATGATATAAATACTTATAAATACAAATAAATATACAAATGTATGCATGTATCATGCAATTCTCTTGCGCCACCAACATTAATATCGACTCTGGTTCATTTGTTTCTTAATCGCTTAAAATGACAAGTTTAATTTGCATACAAAAGCATTTCTTTCTATTTATTACTTTATTTTTCCATAATACATCGATTATCCTACTGTTTGTCTACTTTTGCATTAAGCTAAAACCGAAATGAACTTCTCCTTAACCGCACAATATTATTTCAAGCCCATGCGAAATAAGAAGAGTTGCAGATGGCATGAGCGAGAGAGTGAGAGAGAGAGGGTAAGAGGGAGATCTCGTATAAGTGTTACTGCATTCAAATTTATACGAATGCATACGGATTGTGTGCGTCAGGCAATGGATTCTGTTGTCATTTTCAGTGTTGTTGTTGTTGTTGTTGCCGTTAATGCATTTGGTTTATTAAAATCATGCAGGCAGGCTTCCTTCGCCAATCTTGCATGTTCGTTCACACAATTCAGCCATTAAGATGCAGTGCGGTTTCTTTCACTTGAATTTCATTCCGTTCGCTACAATGCGACAATGTAGCCAAAAAGTACAACAACAACAAAAAAAAACATTAATTGAAACAAACCAGCCAGTCAGCCACCTTTAAGATGCACAACCAGAACATTAATGCAGACATTTCGTACACAAATTTTTGCTAATAATTCAGTTTTATCGTGTGTGTGTAGTTTTCTTTTACTTCATTGAAATCATACTTTAACCGACACTTCGATTCAGAGATGGCATGCACACGTCATCAATGTTTACATGGACATCGACATCATCTATATTTTCTGATAAAAAAAAAATTAAGGAAGAAAAAATGCAATGAAGAGTAATGCATTAAACACATTCAACACAGCAGGCTACACGAACACACGACTTCAAATGCCGCTAGCAGCATTTGTCGCCTCGTAGCCAGCTACTTAATTATTTTGGAGACGGCAGCAGCACCATCTGCAGCTGATATTCAAGTACAAATAATGGGTGTTTTTTATTGAGGTATAGAACTTTAAGTTGGCATCACTTTTTTAACTGGCGGCCATTTTGTCAGCTGTCAAGTGATTAATATTTAGTTTGGTTTGCCATTTCATCATGAACAGGTTGACAAAAGAACAACGCTTGCAAATCGTGCAAATTTATTTCGAAAATAATGGTTCAGTTCGCGAAGTTTACCGCAAGCTCCGTCCATTTTATGGTCGACATAATCGTCCATCAGAGCAATTAATTCGGTTAACCATGGATCGTTTTCGCACTACGTTTACTCTATGTGATAATACGCATCCGCAGAGACGTCGAACAGTGCGCACCGAAGAAACAATTGCCGCTGTAGAGCAAAGTGTTGAGAGGACCCGAATGAATCGATTCGCCACCGTGCACAGCAATTGGAGCTTTGTCCATCAACTTTATGGAAGATTTTGAAGATTTTGAATGTGGATGAGTTGTGGTTCCAACAAGACGGCGCTACATGCCACACAGCGCACGTCACAATCGATTTATTGAAGGAAACATTCGATGAGCGCATAATTTCGCGGAATGGACCTGTCAATTGACCACCAAGATCGTGTGATTTGACACCATTGGATTATTTTCTTTGGGGATATGTGAAGTCGCTCGTCTACGCCAACAAACCAGAAACGTTAGGGGAAGCCAACATTCGTGGCGTTATTGCCAACATACGGCCCCATATGCTCGAAAAAGTGGTTGAAAATTGGACCTGTAGAATTGGCTTTATTCGAGCCAGCCGCGGCGGCCACATGCCCGAAATCATATTTAAACATTAATGGCATAAAATTATCCTTCCAATAAAGCCAAATTGATGGACATTAAAACGATTTTCTTGTGTTTTATTTCAATTCGAAGTTCTATACCTCTAAAAAAACACCCTGTACATAGTTCAGTATTGCCACTTTCATATATTTTGCATTTATAAAAATTAATTTTTCTTTTAAAATGTACTTATTTCACATAAAAGTACAATAATGAATCAATTTATTCTTTACATCAATTTTCGGATATTGTTTCTAGTAAATAGTATGAAATAATTGTACGATATCATTCATTCACCATTTTGTATTATACTGGTAACACTGCATTTGTTCATTGTAGCCAGAGAAATAGAAATTAGTTTAAAGTTGGCGACAGCTACAACGGTGGTCGTGCAGTCGTGTAGCCTGCTGTCGTTAAAATAATTGTTACCATAAGAATGTTTGTATTCTATTTTTGACAGATTGTAGCCCGTAGCCTGCTGTGTCGAATGTGTTTAATGCATAAAGCGTGTAAAAAAGTTTTAGACTTTGTCATATATCTAAATAAAATTCTCGGTTATTGTGTCATTTGCATACTGTTGTTATAGAAACGTATAGAGGGCAAGGGAAAAAAGTATATATACCAACACCGTCACAATAAAGTAACTCCAAACAATTGTTATTTCTTCTGGTTAATTTTAATTTCTATTATTCGAACTTCATTTCAATATTTATGATTTGATTAGGCTAAAGTTCGTATCGCACTGTAAGCCAAAATTACCTGTGCTAATTATTAATGAACAAGTAACAGCAAAGTTAATTATAAATATTTTGACAAACACTAGCAGAACGGAACAACTAGCTGTTTTCGAAGGCTATTTAACCACAGAATAAACAGAATACACAGAAGTGAAGAAAGTGACAGGTAAAAAATAGCTCCAATCAGGCCTTTTAAAATTCATGGAAAAAAGAGAAAGGTATAGTGTATTTAATACTGTAGTGTATTACTACTTACCAATTAACACAGCTAATAAAAAACGTTGTAAAGAAGAATCAAAACAAAAACACCGACAAAATTTTAGGGAAAACGAGACAAACAGAAAAATACCCCTATCTTCCTTCTCGTGACACTTCTGTATGTTTTGTGACTGAACCTTCATCATCAGGTAAGTATTTTGACAAAAACTAGCAGAACGGAACAACTAGCTATTTTTTAAGGTCGATGCACATTAATCATCAGCGTTCTTTGTGCTTCATGCTTGTATTTCAGAGACATTTTAAATTTTTCTTTATTTCTTTATGTTCTTTTGAGGAGCATAAATAGCTCTACCTTTGGTAAAATATAAAAAAAATCTAACCGGATTGATCTGAAATGCAAGATTAACTGATTGGCCAACGTACGTGACATCGTACTTAACATTAATGGAATAGTCCATATGCCAATACTTTCACAAGAAAATATCTTTAAAAATATGTTATTCCTACTTTAGCATTTCAGGGGCCGGTGTATCGTTATCGACAACGTTCGACTTGTTGCTCACTTACATATCGAGCCATAACCGCTAAAATAGCTTGAGCGACACAATTTTGGACTTGTGGTTTTTTTTACGAAAATCGACTATTTACAATCTCAAATAATCGATTTTGGTCAAAAAATTAATATTAAAAAATTATGTCGCTTAAGCTATTTTGGCGGTTATGGTATGATATATTAAAAACAAAAACAAGATTTTTGGCGATTTTTAAAATCAATTTAGCGAAATAGTTCGGAGGAAAAATGGCAACATTGGTTTTCTATGGTTATGATTATGGCACGTCTAATTCAATCTTAAGGGAAGATTAATACAATTCTTGCTTATTTTATAGCAAACTTTGGCCAGTATTTTAACTTATAAAAAATATATAATTTTTAAAATTATCTTGTAATATATAATATTTTTCTCAAACTAATAAATTATTTCTCTTTTGGGACGAAATCTGTGATTGAAAAAAATCGAGCCACAAAATATTCAATTTGAGTACGAAATACTTACCTAAATTTTATCTTGATCTTGTGTGTATAAATTCAACTTCAACAGCTCACAGTAAGTTAAGCTAGACGGACAGACAGACAGAGAGAAAAAAAGTTCATGCAAAGTGCACAATACAATTGTTGTTTTACAGTTGTATTTTAAATATAAAACTTTTGTTTATGTCGTATGTTAACAATTTCTTACGGATGTCACTAAGAATGTCTTGTCGATTGTTTGTAGTACTGAACAGTGGGTTAGGAAAGTAAGAAAATTAAGGAATTTTTTAAGAGAATTAGGTTTGCTTTGACCGGTTACTGAGAAGGCTGGTCCTTTAAAGATTAAAAACTTTATCTAAAAAAAATTAAACCGACTTCAAAAATAAGCACTAGCAACTTCAGACTAATTTCGATTCAGTTAAATAAAATCCCTACTAATGTTATATAAGTGAAAGTAAGTTTGTTTAGTTGCTACGCCTTCACGCCTAAGCCGCTTAACCGATTTTAAAAATTCTCTCACCAATAGAAAGCTACACTACCAGCGTCTAATAAAGGATATACATATTTTTATGCGGTTTGGAACCGGTTTTTTTAAATATGCTACGGAGTTTTTCCGAAAAAAAATTTTTGGGCTGGTTGGAGTAATTTTCGCTTCGAGTTTGAGTGTTGAACCAGTTTAAAACGAAACCGGATTTTATATTTTGATAAAAATATAAAAATAATTTATTGAACTGAATCTAGTGTGAAGCTAGTGAATTTGGTGCCAAGTTCATATTTTTGGGGGCGTGGTAATCTCTAATATCGCAAATATTAGTCTCCGTCCACTTTTCTAATTTCAACATAGCGTCACTTTCAGGGCTCATTGTATGTGCAAACTTTCGTAAAAATGGGTTTGGTTGAGGTATAGCTTTACTTTGTTTAAATAGCAAAAAAAAAAGGGCATGACCCCACCCTCTTTTTTAAGCACAAACTTCTGTCACTCTAAGGGCTGAAATAATTTGCAATATTTCGTGGGAATCGGATAATATAATGTATAATAATATAATTTAATACTAATCTTTTAGGGGCGTAGCCCCACCCACTTTTTTGAATGCACATTTAAGTACTTTTAAGACCTTTAAGTGTGTGGCAAGTTACGTAAAAATTGATAAAAATAGAACTAAGTGAAATATAGTGTTAACTTTTAATAGGTGTGGCTACGCCCACTATTTTAAACACAAGATTAAGTAGTTTTCAGAGCTCAAGGTATGAGCCAAGTATCGCAAAAATCTACATAGTGGAAATGAACATGAAATTTGATATTCATTTTTAATAGGCGTGGATCCGCCCACTTTTTCTAACACAAGATTAAGTTTTTTCAGAGGTCAAGTTGTGTACCAAGTAGCGTAAAAATCGTTATAGTACAAGCACGTGAAATATAATATTAATATTTGGTAGGCCTGACCCCGCCCAAAATTTTGTTGAACCCAATATTAAGAATATATCAGAGCTTAAGGTGTAAGCCAAGTTTCGTAAAAATCGATAAAGCAGACGCACGTGAAATATAACAATAAAATTTAGTAGGAGTGGCCCTGTCCACTTTTTTTAAGCCAGATTGTGTCTTTCTGCTAGCTCAAGCTGTGTGGTAAGTTTCATAAAAATCTATGATAAAGTAGAAACAAGTAAAATAAAATATTAAAATTCAAGAGGCGTGGCCTTGCCCACTTTTCTAATGCAAGATTATGGCTTTTAAGGAAATCAAGGTGTGAGCCAAGTTTTGTAAAAATTTATCAAATACAATCACGTGAAATATAAGACATATTAAGTTGTATTAGGCGTGGCTGCGCCCATTTTTTTAACTTCGAGGTTGCGTCTTTGCGAGAGCTCACTATGTTGGGTAAGTTTCGTGGTAATCCTATTGGTAAAATATCATTAAATCAAATAAAATAAATTAGTGGGCGTGTCCCCGCCCACTTTACTTACAATGTGAACAAATGAAAGCTATACACTCCCAGGAAAAAAAAAAGAATTGTCACAAATCGGTCAAAAATACAGACGAATTGAATTTTTGAAGTCGTTTAAAACGTTATGATATGAATATGAATATTCACTGCGAAATACTCAAAAAGTTTTATGTAATAAATTTATTTATTTCCCCCACCTGCACCACTGTGCCATTTTGCTGATTGAATTTAGTTGTCATTCAACATGTTGTTGCTGTTGTTTCGTACTGCAACTTCATTGTCTTATTAATATGTACTTTGTTGTTTGTTATCCCTGATGTTGTTGCTAAAGTTGCTGTTGACATGGTAGTTTCTTTTTTTCTGCTATTTTTTTATTTTTTATTTTTTGCTTTTATTATTGAATATTATTATTACGAGGATTTCTTTTGTCTTCTTGACTTGCCCCGATGACAGCAATAATAATAATGATGGTTTGTCGTCTGTCATGATAAAGAAGACGCGTTGAGGGTTTCATTGATTTCAACTAAACGAATTTGGTGTCTTAATATTCTTGCAACAAAGAACTCTCGCAATGCCAATGCTTAAGCCTTATTATAAAGTCAAAGAAAAAGAATATTACAAGGGAATTACACATCATATTATGTATAAAAGAAATTTTAATTTTAATGCTATTTGGACTTAAATACTTGAAAAGTTTTTTTATTGAAATCATGTAATCAAAACTAGAGAGAAAATTTATAAATTTTGTACGCTTTTCACTAATACTTTTGACCCACTTTTGTGAAAAAAAAATTTGTAAAGTTTACACACGAAAACGGGAGCATTTTCTTAAGTTTTCGTAAACTTCAACACTTTGTTGTTGGCAAAAAAGATGCCGCCACTTTTTTCCATTTAAGTTTGCGGTCTTTAAGTTTAAGGTAAAAAAAGAGACGTTGCAGCAGCAACCAAAAAGCACACGGCTGAAAGACAAAGAATAAAAACGTTTATAGAATCAGTTTTAGTTTGAACTTCAATGATAGCGCCTTGCTTGCCACGTCTTCGAGGTGCCCTACAGTAGGCAAGAGGCATATATAAGACGTGTTTGCAACATTGAAAACCTAAATATTTCCTATTTATTTGCTTAATATTTTTCAGATGTGGAAAAGAGCGAAGCAAATCGTGGTCTGCACTATGAATTTTTTTTTTTCAGAAAGTGTTCAAGTATAGAGAAGAATGGGTCCTAGTACAGGCTTTCATGTACTTGAAAATTCTTTCCTGAACTTGTAAAGGACGTTTTTATTAAACGTCAAAATTTTTTTAATTCAATTTTTGTTAACAAAGTTTAGTTTTTGTTTTCGCAATGTCAGCAAATGATAAAATAATGTTAAAATAAAAATCTAAAAAGTAGATATTCATAATAGGACATTTCCAACTGCACAAAATCTAGCAGATTTTAATTAAAATCTTTATGAAAATCTATACCGTATACACCGAGTTTCTTTGACATTTGACCAATTAATTGAAATATTTCCAAAACTGCAACCAAAACACTACAACGTAGCCAATTCACACACCATTTTAAGCAGACCATAGCTAATTCAATCATCTTGCATATAAATCGTCGGTTGGTTGCTGGTTTGCTGCAGACATAATGTATTTTGAATATATTTTGCCGCAAACCAGAAACCAACTGACGAAATATGTTCTACAATAGAGTGGTTCGAAAAAAATTTGTGCCAGTCACCCCGTAGGATTAGAGATAATGTAAAAAAAATTCCAAAAATATATTTTTTACTTTTATGTCACGCCTACATATACCGCCCTTTTAGTATTTTGTTCACTGTGTCGCCATTTTTTGTCCAATCATAACATTTGTTATACCGGTGTTCATGGCTCTGTGAGGGCTACATTTCTGTTCTTAATAATTTATTACTACCTCGTCCTATTTTAGTCACGACTTTCGTTCAAAAATATTTAGCACTGTCTGCATACAAAATGGCTGCCTTGGATTGCAAGCTCTCTGTCTCTCTTTCGTTATTAAGAGATTATAAGGTCTTCAATTTACAAGGCTTCCATTATCCATTACATTATCATTTACTGCGTTTACACGTGCGCACTAAATAAATTATATCACTGCTTGTAGGGCATAGCAAAAGTACAAAAACATGATATAATTTTTTTTGATATTAAAAGGTTCATTAATTATTTTGGTGTGATATATAGCAACTCAATAATAATTTAAATCTGTCACGCCTTGAAGTTTGAAAAAATATAGAGAACGATTCCCACTGTTTTTTTTTTTTTTGGAAATAATCTAAACTTTATTTATATTGAGTTATAACTATAATAATATAATTAAGGCTTAAATTAATTTTTATCGTCTTGTCTATGGATGAAAAAATGCAGCAGTTGTGATTATTTAAAACAATTATTATTTACTAGCTATACCCGGTGTGCTTCGCTACCCCGATCGACTTTAAAATTTACCCCATCGTCTTTTAAAATCATTTATATCGATTTCAAAGTGTCGGAGGAGCAGATATTAGGTACATAGACTAGTCTTCTTCTATGCTTTAAATTTCACTAAAATCGATTTCAACGTTTCGGAGGAGCCGGACTCATCTTCTGCCCCCTGCTCGTCCTACTTTTGAGAAGGTACATAGAGTATGCCTTTTTCTAAACTAAGGGGTATCTATATTCTAAATTTCACCAATATCGACTTGAGATTTAGAAATAGTCCCTCTACTTCCTCGTGGTCCAGGCTTAGAAAATGTCTATTGCCTATTGTGAATTTCTAGATGCAGCTCTATGATCTGAATTTCATTAAAATAGGCTCTCGCACTCCTGGTCCTAGTGACTTTTTAGATACAGGTCTATCTATGTACTAAATTTCATCAAAATCAGTTGGAACGTTTCGGAGGGGCAGAAATTGCCCCCAATCGCCCTCCTTTTCCTGGTTTTAAAAATTAAGATATGCTATGTGACTTTGTAGATTAAGATCTATATTCTAAATTTTATCAAAATCGGTTCGAACGTTTCGGAGGGGCAGAATTTTATCTCTTTCACCCTCCTGGTCCTAGTTTTGAAAATGTATATGGCCTATGTAACTTTTTAAACGCAGATCTATCTTTGTTCTAAATTTCATTACAATCGATTTGAAAGTTTTGGAGGAGCACAAGTTCCCCCCTCTCGCCCTTCTGGTCCCAGTTTTAAAAATGCACATAGCCTACGTGACTTTTTAGCCGAAGATCCATTTATGTTCTAAATTTCATCAAAATCTGCTCGAACTTTTCGGAGGGGGAGACATTTCTCCCCTATCGCCCTCCTGGTCCTAGGTTTTAAAAAGTTAATACCCTTAATTTATCACTTTTCCAAGCAAATTTTCCAATTTTTCTTTCCATAAAAACCTTTTTCAGACTATTACACATATACCAAAAGCAAAATGAGCGCAATCGGTCAAGCTGTTTTCAAGTTATGCGTTTAGCAACGGACAACATTTCATTTTTATTTATATAAATTGTCTATGCTAGAAGGTTCGTGTACTTGCTTTATGATTTTATTCCAAACATTATATCTAAAACATATTTTTACATATATTTTTCAAACTATTGTATAATATTTTAATTTAATTTTTATGTTATAAAAACATGGCAATAATATTTTAATTTTTATTTATCAAAGACAACAGCCATTTTTGAAGAGATTAATTTAGAGACTTCAAAAACAAGAACTCAAAAGTATTTTCAAACAAAAACGTCCTTAATCTTTTTACTGAATTAGGGCAGTAGTATTATAATTGATTGGAAAATATCAAATATTGCAAAATATAATTAGTTATCACGGTTTGTAGCTTGATTAAATTAAACATAATTTTTTGTTATTTTGAATTTAAGGACTCTTTAAAAAGTAGTAGGGTAAATAAGATTCGTTGCCACTTGAAATATTTTATTTTCCCCACAAAATTTCAAATGTGAGTCAGCCTGTAGAAAAGTGAGCGAACTGATTCTTACGATGATTAATTTGGTCTTTAACAGTTTGCAAGAGGATTTATTTTATTTATTTTTTAATTTCTTTTATTTTTTTTTTGAAAAGTTTCTCTGTGTGAGCACACTTTTTTTTGTGTGTGCAACATAAAGTTGCGAAAACTATGAAAACAAAAATTCCTCAAGATTAATGACACCGAAATAAAAATACAAAGAGATAAGAAAAAATGTTCTTGGAATCAACAGCAATATTCGGTATAATTAAAACTTTGTTGAGAAAAAATTATGTGATATATTTTTTTTTTCTTCAAGATATTAATACACGATATATTTTTATGGACTTCCTGTTTTTTTTTCTCTTACACATTTATTTACATAACTTTTAGTTATTTTTTTTCTATATCTTCTTTTCTTTTTGGCAAGAAAGCAAATGAATGATTACCAGCGAGTGTGTTAAGTCCCTGGATGTATCAACTTGAGGTTAAAATTTCTTTCTTACAAGTTGTTATTGTTGTTATTGTTATATTTGATATTTTATTATCAGTTAATGTCATCTGGTTGTACGGTAGTCATCATCAAATAAATATTATCATTCGTGTCTGTCTTTCTGTCTAAAGTTTTTTGTTGAGCTTTTGTTTATTTTGTCCTGGTCATTGTCAGTCTTTTTTTTTTCTTTTACAATTTTCTAGCGTCATTTATGGCATGTGTTCCTTTTTTCCTTTAAGGATAATATGTCATCAATTGCTGTTGGTCTCATCTATCACTGGAGGTCTAGACGTTAAACAATGTGGTCTCCCTAAAGGAATTTTGTTTTTGCGTCTTTATTTCTACTTGAAGTTTAAATTTTAGTCAAATATTTTTCTGAATTGAGTTTTTAATTTCATGCACTGCAAAGAAAATATATAACCAGTTAAATTTTTTATGAGAAAAGTGTGCTGTAACGGCACATTCATATTTTTCTATAAGAACACTGTACCGTAAAATTTTTCTGTAAAAAAATGTGTTGTGATGGGACAGTCAAAATTTTTCGATAAGAAAAAAAAGTGTGCTGTAATAATTTTTTATAGGAAAAGTGTGCTGTAACGGTACACTTACATTTTTCTATAAAAAAATTTTGCTGTCAAATTTTTCTACCACAAAAGTGTGCTGTCAAAGTTTTCTATAAAAAAAAGTATGCTGTAATAATTTTTCTATAAGAAAAGTGTGCTGTGGTGGGACAGTAAAATTTTTCCATGAGAAAAGTTTGCGTTCAAATTTTTCTATAAGAAAAGTATGCTGTTATAATTTTTCTATAAGCAAAGTTGCTGCCAAATTTTCCTATAAGAAAAGTGTGCTGTGGTGGGACAGCCAAACTTTTCCATGAGAAAATTGCTGTCAAATTTTTCTTTAAGAAAAGTGTGCTGTAATAATTTTTATATAAGAAAACTTTACTGTCCAATCTTTCTATAAGAAAAATGTTCTGTAATAACTTTTCTATAAGAAAAGTTCCTGTCAAATTTTTCTATGAGAAAAGTGTGCTGTGGTGGGACAGTAAAATGTTTCCATGAGAAAAGTTTGCTGTCAAATTTTTCTATCAGAAAAGTGTCATGTAATAATTTTTCTATAGAAAAAACTTGACTGTCAAATTTTTCTATAAGAAACGCTTACTGCTAAATTTTTCTATAAGAAAAGTGTGCTGTGGTGGGGCAGTCAAATTATTCCGTGAGAAAAGTTTGCTGTCAAATTTTTCTATAAGAAAAGTATGCTGTAATAATTTTTCTATAAGCAAAGTTGCTGTCAAATTTTCCTATAAGGAAAGTGTGCTGTATTGGGACAGCCAAAATTTTCAATGAGAAAATTGCTGTCAAATTTTTCTATAAGAAAAGTGTGCTGTAATAATTTTTCTATAAGAAAAGTTCCTGTCAAATTTTTCTATGAGAAAAGTGTGCTGTGGTGGGACAGCTAAACTTTTCCATGAGAAAATTGCTGTCAAATATTTCTATAAAAAAGTGTTCTGTAATAATTTTTCTATAAAAAAAAGTTCCTGTCAAATTTTTCTATGAGAAAAGTGTGCTGTGGTGGGAAAAGTGTGCTCTAATAATTTTTCTATAAGAAACCCTTACTGCTAAATTTTTCTATAAGAAAAATGTGCTGTGATAGGACAGTCAAATGGGTCCATAAGAAAAGTTTGCTGTCAAATTTTTCTATAAGAAAAGTGTGCTGTGGTTGCACAACACATTTTTCCTTTAAGAGCAGTTTGCTGTGAAGGGACTGTAACATTTTTCCATATCAGAAGTTTGCTGTCAAATTTTTCTATAAAAAAAGTGTGCTGTCAAATTTTTCTATAAAAAAAGTGTGCTGTGACAGCACAGTAAAATTTTCCATAAGAATATTGTGCTTTGATAGCATAATCAAACTTTTTTATAAGAAAACTCAGCTGCGATGTGTACAGTCAAATTGTTTTACAAGAAGAGTGTGCTGTGGCAACACAGTATAATTATTCCATAAGACAAGTGAGTTGTCTTGATACTGTATTTTCTGTAAGAAAATTTGTTTTGTCAGGAGTAAAATGTGTCTAAGAGAAAATGAGTTTTTTAACTTTTCTATAAGAATAGTATTATTTTATTTTGATATAAGAAATGTGTCAATTGGATGGTCTTGCATCTCACTTGCGTTGGTATCGCTCCACATTCGACAATTTTGTTTGTTAAGGTAGCCACTCATCCAGTAAAGAGCATCATCGCTGATGATGATTTGTTCAATAAAAATTAGCTTCAGTTTCCAACTTCACCATTCAGTTCCCATTCAGGGAACACACGTGTTATCTATGGTCATTTACTTCATTAATTTATTGCTTCCTGCACATTTTATACTAATGTGGCCAAACTTCGCCCAAAGTTATGGTCTGCAAAAGGCTGACTTCTTAAGATTAACGCAAAATCGATCATCAGATTATAATTCACGCTCTCACTGTCAGGGACAAAGTTGTTGGGAGATCTTGCGTTTCCTCCCCAAACCAGCGAAACAAGTCGAAGTAAAATTACCGGCGGCAATGGCGGTGTCGTTTGTTTTGTGAACAGTGGTGGCGCTCCGAGAGAATTTCTGGCGGTTCAAATAATTATATGAAAAGTTAAAGAGAAGCGTTCGGCGCGTTGACTACTGCGCCATGAGTTCGAGTTCAAATCTTAGTCTGGGAAGCCAATTATACTTACAAACATTTTTCTGATGCCTGTGCCAATACGCACAATCACATAAGTTAAATAATTAATAAAATAAAATGACTAGACTCTATTAAAATAAATTCACGCTTTTTCAACTTGAAATAACTATGATTCAATATGGTTTTTCGTGTTATTTAAGCACCAAATTCACGTTGTTTCAGATTGCAACAACTTTAATTCAACATGATTCTTGATTTTAATTTAACAGTACTGGAATGTTAAATAAACATGAAATATAGAGTTTTTTTCAAAAGGAAACATTTTCTTTGAAGATTATTGTAAATCATGTTGAATTAACATGAACTATATATATGCATATAAAGTAAAATCATTGCTGAAAAATGTTAAATTAACTTTGTTTTGTAGATTTTAATATAAAATTTTTTTTTTTGACTAAAGAGCAGAGAAAATTATATTTTTTTACAGTGGGCTGATATGCCCACTGTTCATGGTTTTTTTTTTTTAAGTGAAATTTGTAAAATTAGGAGTTTTTGCTTTTTGGAGGAACAAGTGCGATATGTATGCACATATTTGAGTCCTTATTACATTTGTATTTTTATATTTACTAATTTAAGACCGTCTGCCATTATTCTTTGAATTAGTCTACCTTTTCGTTGTGCCAAGATAAGAAAAAGCGAAACACAATATCTGAAATCTATTGGAATAATTTCAATGTGAATTTGTATTCCACCCTAAAGCTTCTACATATGTACATATCGTTAGCTTAATAAAGAAAGGCCCTTACTCATTATTTTTTTTAATACGAGTTTTTTGTATCTCTCGATAGAGAAATATTTAATGTTTCGAAAAATTCAAAAATCTCGCTGTCGCAAAATCATTAGTTAGGGCCTTTCTACATTAAGGTAACGACACGTACATATGTATACATAGCTATGTTTGTGTACACATGTATGTGTATTTTTATTATTTTGACTTTTAAAAATAATTGGCTTTTCTGTTCAATTCCAAATATTTGCGAGTCTAAGCAAATGTCATGTCTATGTGAATGTCATGTCTAAGCAAATAAAATGTATTTTGGGGATTTTTTTCCCCTTATATTGGACAAGTGTCAAAACGCGTGCCAATATTTGTTTGGGCTTAGAATGGAAAATAAATACAACAACAATAAAGAAAAGAAGAAGAAAAATAAACTTAATTTGTGTAAACAACAATCACATGTCAAGAAATAGCAAGTGAAGTTCTTTGCAGCGAGTGGCTTTTGCTTAAGCCTGCTTAAAGTGACTTTAAGGGGAAAAGAACAAAAAAGCAGCAACGTGGAACAAAAGGTGGTTGGTTGATTGATAAGGAATTTGCTTCATTCATGCTCGCTGTGTTTGGCATTTGCAATAAATATTTGTTAGCAATTAATATTTGTAGCTGGATTATGTTAACGAGTATTAATTTTAACCTTCTATGAGAATTTATTAACTTCCCTCCCACCCTAAAAACATACGAGTATTTGATTGACATTTTAAGCTGCGCGCAGTCCTAAGATTTCATATTAAGGGTTGTGACTTATTGTTGTAGATAATGAAATAAGCACTTTTTTCTGCTTGTTATTTTATATTTATTTGTTAGATTTTAGATTTTAGTTTAACCTGTTTGTTTAGCTAATTTTTTTCTTTCGGCTGTAGTTTGTTGCAAAATTTAGTCGCCACCAAGGAGTCACTTGATTTATTTACTTTTTATATTTTTATTTTAATTTTTTTGAAAGGTGCGTCTACTATAATTTACAAATGCAAGCACACACTCCTAAACAGATCGCATCTTAGTTTCATATCAGCCAAGAAGACAAATTATAGTTTAAGTAGGATTTCACTTGACGATGCAGATGTTGATGATGGAAAATATACCGGCCATACCCCCGTGAATATCTTGTGTAGGATGTCACTCACATGCGAGGCTGTGAAACCAAAAAAAAATTATATATATAATTTTTCTTTTTTGTAAATTACAAGTGTGTTAAACTTTACAAAAAACTTTTAATAATAGTTTACACAAATATAATGAGTGGGCTTAAAATTTGCAATATACATATTAAGGGGGTTCGCAGAAAAAAAATAAAAAAAATTTTTTTTGAGACATATTTTCGTATTTCGAATTCCATTACGACGATTTTGCAGTAAATTTTTTTTCATAATGAAAAAAATTACTTTCAAAAATTTTTTTTTAAAGAATTTTGAAAAAACCCGATTTTTTGCTAAGAAATTAAATTTATCTGTTATATACTATCCCCCATATTCATAAAATTTCAAATGATTTTGAAATGTATTTTATTTTAAGATTTTCATACAAAATATTCCCAAAATGGATTTCAAATTCATTTTATTTTTTTATGAATATGGAGGTATAAATTTCGCTGAATAAATGACTTCTTGTGGAAAGAGAATGTGTTTTACCCAATTTTAAGAAAAAAGTACCTTTTGCAAAAAGAAGTATTTTGGTTAAGAATATATTTTTGCAAAAATAAATATATAAAGATGTTTTGTAGAAAAATTGATTTTCACAAAAAAGTTTTTAAAAAAAAATAATTTTTATGTAAAAAAAATAATTTTTATATATAAAAATAAATTTTTCTCCAAAAAATTAACTTGTAAAAAAATAATTTTTCCAGTAAAATTTTTTTTCTTAAAAATTAAATTTTGTTAAAAAATTAATTTTCCAAAAAATTTTACAAATAATTTTTTTTTGCTAAAAATTAAAAAAACTGCAAGAAACAAACAAATTTACTTTTTGCAAAACATGTATGTTGAACAAGTACTTTTTGTTTTAAAAAAAAGTACTTTTTGCTAAAACTGTATTTTTTGTTAAGAGAATTTAAATTTTTGCGGGAATCTACTTTCCAACAACAAAAAGGGAATTTCTTATTAAGGAAAATAATTTTTTTCCAAAACTATTTTTTATGAAAAAAAAAATTTTTATGAATTTATTTTTGAAAAAAAAAAAAACACGTGTGTGCCAAAAAAAATATTTGTACAAGGATATACTTTTGCTTATGTAAGAAACACCTTTGCTTGTCAAAAAAGGACATTTTTGAGTAAAAATCAATTAGTATTTTCAAAAAGTACTTATACGTGAAGAAAGTACTTTGTGTTACATAAAAGTACTTTATGTCAATAGGGTATTTTTTTGCTAAAAAATTAAAATTTTTGTGTGAACCTGCTTTCCAAAAACAAAAAAGAAATTACTTATTAAGAAACAAATTTTTTTCAAAAAAATTTTTTTTCTCAAATATTTCTTTATGAAAATATAATTTTTTTCATGATAGTTTTCTTTCCAAAAAGTCATTTGTAGAAAAAAATACTATTTTTGGTGAAAATAATATGCTAGTCATGGAAAAGGTACTAATTTGTGAAGAAAGTACTTTTTGTTACATAAAAGTACTTTTTGTCAATAAGTTATTTTCTTTTTTAAAAAAAAACGTACTTTTTGTGTAAATCTATAAATTCTTTTTATTTAATAGAATTTTTTTTGTTTTATTGTTTTGAAATAAGTATGAATGTAAAAAACTTTTTGTAAAAACTGAACTTTAAAAAAAAAGCCTGTAAGTCTTAGATGTTCTTTAAAATGTTTAGTTGTTGTAAATGAGCTAAAAAATGCATATGTACTTTATTTTTACTCCAAAAGCTTATTACTCGTACAATGTAAAAGCAGCGCTGAAGCTTTCCTTAAAAAAAAATTCTCTAACAGAGCTGAATCCCCCCTAATACAATTACATTTTGCAAGTTCCTAATATATGCTTACCTGTACTTACATACAAACGTTTGTTTGTTGTGCATACTTTTCGCCGCTCTTCCACTCCAACTTCATTTAAATAATATCAAATGAGAAAAATAAAAAGTAATGCAAAAATTTATGTGAACATTATATTTAACAAAAAGCTAAATAAATTTACATAAAATAATAAAATAATCTTAGAGCAAAAAAAAAAAAAAAAAAGAATAAATTCATAGGCCAACAATAAAAATTTAAACGAAAATATCTTTAATAGACTCTGCCACTAATAAAATTTTTCTTTCTCATATTTGGCTTAAATTGTTATAGATTTTATTATTGCGAAAAAAGATGTTTCACATGCTGCACACAGATGAATGAACCAACGAACGAACTACTTTCACATGCAACGATTACAATCAAACAGAGGGAATGCAACCAGAGAAAAGCTTATAAAAGCTGACATATTGCAAGTCCCTTGATAATGGAAATATTATTATTTTAGTTTTCTTTTTGGCATTCAAAAATTGACTTAAAATAAAAAGTACCGAGTACTTACATATTTGATGTTTCTTATTACCATTATGATTATTGCCACAAAGTGCAGTAAGTGGAGTTAGTTGGCGCGCAATTACTGGAGCTAAAGTTCAAAGCAAAGAACTTAAATTTATATTCCTGTTTAATGGCAGTTTAAAACTAAAATCGATTTGCATTTCTATTAGAAAATAATGGGGAGCAGAAAATCTCATTGAGAGCAAAAACATTAAAAGCAGATGCTACAGAGATACTCGTACTATGCTGAAGAAAAGGTTCTTTTCCCTGGTTATTTGGAAAGTTAACAATGGGTGTCGTTTAATGGAACGGATTATGTCTGAGTGCAGCCAGCATTCAAATTGATGGCACAGTTTAATTTCATATTGGTTGACAGTTGTAAATGAAATGATAGTCTTAAAATAAAAATCCAAAATTTTTGTTACTTATAAGAGGATCATAATGAGCTTTCAACCAATATGCTTGTCTCTCAAAACTTGCTTTCTGGAAGGATGGGGAAACAAGCACCCCATCGTATCAGCACATGCTGATACGTTGTGCTTCTTACAGTGGTATAGAAAATATTCATAATACAATTTACTAGTATATAATTGTAATTTTACTACTGCTGATTATATTGTAGAAGTTGCTAATATATTATTATTATTGTCATTAATGGTCCTTCGAACCGTAGTATTTTTAAAAGTATTAACAATAGCTTGTTTCAATTTGGTTCATGTCAGCCTAATAGATCAGCAGAAGAAGTTTAATTTTCAGTATTGGTGATGCCAAATTCTTTTAGCTATTCCAAGAGTCTTTCACGAACATTTTTGAGTTACAAAGTTGTCTTAATAAGGTATTCAAGGTGCCTAGACACGTTCAAATTATATTAATGAGTTCACAAAATTTTTCCAGCTTTACAAAAGCTACAACTTTGGTAAAATTTTATTAATAAAAAATTACGAGTCCTTGTAAATTATTCTGAAAATAGTGCAAACAAAAATTTTCCTTAATTTTTTTGCAAAAAAATGTACACGAAGAAACTATATTTTTGGCATAAGATGTGAACAAGATTTGTTTGGTAGTCTCTGAGCTACATTATTGCCATATATAGTTTAAAGCTATCACTAAGTCTGAATTAGCTGTTAATCAAAAACTAATGACACCATTTTTTATAGGCGCAGTGATTTTCGAAATCTTTGGAGGCCCATAAAAATTTTTTTTTCACAAAAAACGCCAAACCGTGTATGGGGTTTTACCACCCTTAGTAGTAGTTTGTTTTTCAAAAAGTCTTCATTTGTATTTTGCATGGTGTTATTATTACAGTGCCAGGCTGAAATCCGGAAAGGTTTGACCCGCTAAGGCTGGTTACTGTTGCCAGTTTAAAGTCGTACAATGCTGCTTTTATATACAGCGTAACAAAAAGAGCTGTCACAACTAGCATTTGCAAGATGTTAATGGTCCTTCGAACCGAATTAAGCTTGCAAGTATTGCCACCAGATGATGTTTAGGTAGCACAGCTGTTACGATTCTGTGACAGAAATCGTTAAAAGACTGCATAGCATATTGAAATTTCATAGAAACACCGGAAGAAAAATCCTATATGAGTGTGGTCCTAGACACATATAAATATTTTTGTTTCGGAATATTAAATAAATATTTAAAAAATTTATTTAAATATTTATGTTTTCGGTTTTGCATCCACATTTGATTAATTCAATTTAAAAATAATACAGTAAATAAATGCTAAAGACGTTTCCATCAATACAGGCAAATATTTTTAAAAATTAAAATATAGCAAAATTTAGCAAAATTTAGCAAAATTTAATTAAAATTTTTTTTAATTATTTAAATATTTTCGGAATGAATTTTTGAGTAACTACAGATAAAAGTAAAAATTAAAATTAGTCCTCAAATATTTTAGGGAATGACGTTGAACTAGTTTATTTTATTTGTTTGTCTGTTTTTTTTATATTGTTTTTTCATAGCTCGGTACACTTTAGAGCGATTGCAAAAACTCTTTTCTTTTCTAAGAGGGCATAGCTATCAATTGGTCGCATTGTAAAAACATTGGGCGGGGATACGCCCACAATTTTTTAAATTGATTTTATGATATTATACTTATTTGATTGCTGCAAAACCTATAACCTGTGGTTCTTGTAATTACACAATTTTAAAATTGAAAAAATGGGAGGGGCTACGCCCATTAAAAATTATTATTATATTACACGTAGTTCTACTTAACCGATTTTAACGAAACGTACCACACACCTTGAGCTCGAAAATAAACACAATTTTCCATTAAAAAAAATAGGCGGATTCACGCCCATTTAAATTTAATAATTTATTTTAAGTGGTTCTACTTTATCAATTTTTATAAAATCTAATACACAGCCTAAGCTCTGAAGAATGCACGATCTTGCATTTAAAAAATGGGTGGAGGCACGCCCATTAAAATTTAATTTTATATTTGACGTACTTCTTCTGAACCAACAGATTTAAAATTTTTCTTTCTTTGTTTTTTTTTTGTTTGGCAAAATCTTTGCATTGAAATTGGTTTTTTGTCACAATTATTTTTAATACAAAAATGTACATACATACATTCATAATATATCGTTCTAGAGACAACCCGTAATAAACAGATATCTTTTCAGAGCGAAGAGGCAGAAATAGCCCCTCCGTACCCTTCTTGGAGCTTGTTTTAGAGACATTAAAATCATATGTGTCGTTTTAGATGCAGCTGCATCTATTTTTAAAGTTTTATAAAATTTACTTGAAATTTTTTTTCGGAGCGGAAGAAATGGCCCTCATTGCTCCTATCTTGGTCTTAGTTTGAATTCCGAAAATATGTAAGGCGTGTGTGTTTTTAATTTCATAAAAGTCTCTTAAAAGTTTGCGAAAGGTAGAAATCCCCCCTGCCTCTCTTGGTCTTAGTTTTAACTACAAAAAAAATTATAAAGCCTGTGCGTTCTTTTAGTTGCAGATATATCTTTATTATAGATTCAATAAAATATGTTGGAAATTTTTATGGGGCAGATAGTGTGCCCCTGCTCTTCTCCTGGTGCTGCTTTAAAAATAAAATATACGTAATATGTTCAAATTTTAATTGCTTCAAATCAATGTATCTAATACTACGTTTATACGTGCGGCTTATGCGCAAATATGTTGCCATATAAAATTTTTGTAATTCGACTCACGAAAACTATTCACGATTAACGCACTATTGGCAAATAAACTGCTTAAGGTTGCTGATATAAAAAACAATAAAAAGATAAATATTGCACAAAATACATTGATAGAAGCAAATAATGACAACTAAAACAAATAAATATATATTATATGTATTTGCTCTATTTTGTTATATCAACATAAGTTAGTTTTCTCTAGAAGTGGTAATAACTTTTTGTATCCTTGCTACGCCATAGAAAATATTTGAAAATATTTTTATTAGCAAATAGTGTACGTATAAACGTAGTTTATTAGATCTATCTTTGATTCGTAAAAATCGGTTAAGCCCGTTAAGCCTAAAAAGTGTAAAGCGGCCCATCCATTATACAATATTATTGCATATGTTGCAATAATATTGTATATATTATATTCGTTTTGACCTATACTACGCAATAAATGGCACAATATTTTCAAAGAAAATATTGACCGATTTTCCTAATAGTGCCAAAGTAAACAACATTGAACAATGCTGCCACCATATTACGCAATTATCTTTATTAAACAATAAAAATCAAAAGTCTTTTGATATTTGCCAATATATTGCGCTACCTTCGAATAGGCGATATTATTGTACAATACAAAAAATTGCGCAATTATATTAAGAGAGAATGGGCCGCTTAACGTATATATATAAAAAATTAGTCTTGCATTGGGAAGGGGGATGGACAGACTGGAGGTCGAACAGTGTATTCATGTTAATAGGGTTCCATGTCTCGCTTTTATTGCGCAATTTTTTTGGAATAAAATAATTTAAGAAACTGAAATTTAAGAAATTTAAAGATTATGTTTACTGGAATGAGTGGTGGTATATTTTTTATTGTATATTTTTATTGAAATTTAAGAAATTTAAAGTTTATGTTTAGTGGAATGAGTGGTGATATTGCGAGTGAATGGGCAGCTTAACGTATATATAAAAAAAATTTGTTTTGCATTGGGAAAGGGGATGGACAGACTGGAGGTCGAACAGTGTATTCATGTTAATAGGGTTCCATGTCTCGCTTTAATTGCGCAATTTTTTTGGAATAAAATAATTTAAGAAACTGAAATTTAAGAAATTTAAAGATTATGTTTACTGGAATGAGTGGTGGTATATTTTTTATTGTACAATGTTGGCAAACATATTGAAAAAAATTCCGTTTTGCTTTATATACACAGGCAATTTTATTGTGCAATATAAATTATTGCACAATAATACAAATCGCATTAATTCTTCTCTTCTTTAGAAAATCACATCAATTCATAAAAATATTTCATTCAATAAGAATAGGAAATTATTCTTGATTAAAATAATTTTTATTTGCATGTAGGGCTCTCATGCAAAAAAATTTAAAAATGTTGCTTTCTCTTTACATTTTTAACAATTGCAGGCCATTGTTCTTGCAAGTATTTTTTTTTTTTTTTTTTTTTGCAATAATCATATTAAGTATTTTTTTTTGTTTTTTTTTATCATATACTCCTGCATCATGTCTATTTTTCTAGTAGCCTAAGGAGTTAGTTGAGGTAACTCCCACTTTTTTGCAGCTTGAAATAACAGAAGAATTTATTTTTCCATAAAATTCAACAACTTTAACCTTTTGAATGATGTGCCTTAAGTTCTTATTTTACCTTAGGAATTTTTCTATTCAACCAAAAATAAAAAATAAAAGCAACAAAGAAAGAACAACTCCACTCAGTTAAGATGTTCATTTATTTTACAAAAAAAAAAAAAAACTAAATGAAAATCTGCACCTTAATATATGATTTTTTATCTCTCCGCTGGCTTTTATTTCAGTTTTAAAAAAGAAATTGCAGGTTTTTGGGCAGTTTTGTTTTAATACGAGTATTCTACAGGAAATCTTTAACATCTGCCGCTTATTATGATGGCTGTTGAAGGGGCATGTGATATGAAGAGTTAGATTTGCCAAAAAAAAAATATTAAAAAAAAAATATTAAAATATCATGCAGCCGCATGCACTTTACATTATTATTATTATAATAGTTTTTTTTCTGTATTATAGTAGTTATTTTGATAATAATAATAATGGACAAACATTTTAACACCTCAAGGTGCAATCTTAAATTTAATATTTTTGATTTTGATTTAATTTCGTTTTAAGTTTATTATTTTTGTTGTTTTTTAAGCGGTGCAAGTTTCAAAATTCAAACAAACCAAATCGAGAGTATTCATGCAGTCTTATTGCATATTATTATGGGTTTAGCAAGAAACGTAGGCCAACCACAGATTTTCTAAAGGCACTAATTACACTGTGCAATACAAAAAATAAAAACAAGGTTCTGATGAGTGATTCAGGCTAAAAAAACGTATGGATATATATACGGGCAAGGCCTTTTTGAAAGATTAAATCTAGGACTCATTTCAGGGGCACTAGTTTTCCCTTACAGCAGATTGTTGACCTGAATCGGCTTTGAGAACCATGTAATCCTTGCTCTTCAGATATAGAATATATTAAGCAATTGTATATAAAAGCTGACGAGTAAAATTTTTGCGGAATATTTTAACCCTCTATCTCTTCGCCGTACGGGTCTTTTGTGTCTCCTTTTGTGAAGTGGGGAAAAAAGTTTCTCTAAACAAAGATATCACGGGTTCAAGTATTAACAAAAAATTCTGCCTATGGTTTCGAAATCCATAACAAATTTTTATGAATTTTAAATTAGAGAGACTTCTGCATTCAAAAAGACACTTTGTATTTTTTTTAACCAATAGGGGCAGATGGGAATTTTCGGCCTCTCCCATACATTTTTATTAAATTCAACGCATATATATTCATCTGTGTCTAAAAAGACACACACGCTTTGTATGTTCTTAGAACTGCGACCATGAACAGGGTAGGGGTGGGGGAGGTGAATTTGTGCCTCTCTGGAACTATCCAACCGATTTTGTTAAAACTTAGAAAATATACTGATATGCGTCTAAAATGACGCCAGGGATTCATATTTTAAGGCACACAAAGATTTTCCAGTTTTCTGGATTTTTGGCAATTTTGGCGATTTTTTTTGCAATTTTACTGTTTTTGTTATAAAAGATGATTTTTTAAGTATCTTTGAAATAATTTGAAAGAACAATTGTTCTATCAAAAATTGGACAGTGGCACGAGTCCAATTTGGAGGTTAAATAAGTTATTAAACATAGTAAATGGTTTCTATAATTTTTAGGGTTCCATACACCAAAGGTGATGCCCGCCTGTCTATATCTCTGTTAAAGGGTATTCTATCAGTTAATGTAACTTTGACAACTTGCTGTATCTTGGAAACCGTATCTAAGAGGCAAACTCTTCAAATTTTCAAAAAGGCTAAAACTAAAAAATTCCAAGGATTACAAAATGCTCAAACAAAAAATCGCCAAGATGACAAAAAAGCTCTAAAATGAAAAATATCACCAAATATTAAATAAATCGCTAAAATTAAAAAGAAATCACCAAAAACATAAAAAGGGCCAAAACTAAAAAATTGCCGAAACACAAAAAAAATCGCCAAAATGATAAAAAAAACGCCAAAACTTAAATAAAAATCGTAAAAAACCGAAAAAACGACAAAAACCAAACTATCGCTTAAAACAAAAAAAAAACAGATAATAATCGCCAAAATGATAAAAAAAAAACACCCAAAACTAAAAGAAGAACTAAAAAAAGCGAAAAATCGCCAAAATGAAAAAAAGCGCCAAAACTAAAAAATAGCTTGAACTAAAAATAAATAAAAAAATTGCCGAAAACAGAAAAAATTGCCAAAACAATAAAAAATCGCCAAAACTAAAATAAAAATCGCCAAAATTGCCAAAACGGTAAAAAACGCCATAACTAAAATAAAAATCGCCAAAAAACCGAAAACCGAAAAATTTGCCAAAACGATAAAAAACGCCAAAACTAAAATAAAAATCGCCAAAATGGTAAAAAACGCCAAAACTAAAATAAAAATTGCCAAAAACCAAAAACCGAAAAAATTTCCAAAACCGAACAAATCGCTAAACAAAAAATAGCTAAAATTAAAAAAACGCAAAAATCCCAAAAACGATAAAAAACGCCAAAAGTAAAATAAAAATTGCCAGAAATCGAAAAAATCGCCAAAACGAAAAATAGCACCAAAACTAAGAAATCGCTTAGACTAAAAACAAAAGAAAAAATTTCTGAAAAGAGAATGAAATCGTCAAAACGATAACAAACACCAAAACTAAAATAAAATCGCCAAAAACCGAAAAAAATTACCAAAACTAAAAATAGTGCCATAACAAAAAAAAATTGTTAATATTAAAAAATCGCCAAAATTCAAAACAAATCGGAAAAAGTATTATATATAAAATAAATATTCAATTATATAAAGTTTTTATATTTTTATAAATGAAAAATATCATCATAAATAAAATAAGTCGCTAAGATGCAAAAATTACCAAAAAGAAAACAGTAGCAAAAACACTAAAAAAATCGCTAAAACAAAGCAAGGTTTCCGAAACGATAAAAACGGCAAAGCTACAAAAAAAATCGCCGAAACAAAAAATTTGCCAAAACTAAAAACCAAGCGAAAAAATCGCCAAAAACCGAAAAAATCGCCAGAATGAAAAAACCGCTTAAATTAAAAATATCACACAAAATAAATCGCTAAGATGCAAAAAAAAATCACCAAAAGAAAAAAATAGACAAAAATGAAAAAATCGTCCAAAACCGTAAAAGATCGCCAGAACGAAAAAATCGCCAGAATGAAAAAAGTGCCATATGTAAAAAAGTCCCTAAAACTAAATAAAAACCAAAAAAAAATTGCTTAAAATTTAACAAAATTTGCTAAAACTAAAAAAATTACTAAAATAAAAAGGAAATGTAAAAAATTTATAAATCATTAGTGCGTTTCAGTAACTTTTAAGGACCCGACAATCGTAATTTTTGTCCATACATTTTGTCGTTTGCAATAACGATTGCGAGGTTTTGTAACTTTTTTTTTAACTTTAGTACGCAGCTGATATTTTCTGTTGATTTTTGTCGATAAAATTAATATTACATAAATTATTGTCGCTTAAATAAGGATAGAGCTGAAACTAACCTACAGCGAATATCGTTAAAAATGTTACTGAATAGCAAATTCGATAAATTTTCTTTATAATTATTTTAACGATGCGATTATCGTTAAAAAAAGTTAGTGCATCGCAGTTCTGAAATTAACCTACAGCAAATATCGTTAAAAAATTTACTGAATAGCAAATTCGATAAATTTTCGTTATAATTATTTTAACGATGCGATTAATAGCAAATTATTTAACGATACGATGATCGTTAAAAAAAGTTAGTGCATCCCAGTTCTGAAATTAACCTACAGCAAATATCGTTAAAAAATTTACTGAATAGCAAATTCGATAAATTTTCGTTATAATTATTTTAACGATGCGATTATCGTTAAAAAAAAAGTTAGTGCATTGCAGTGCTGAAATTAACCTACAGCGAATATCGTTAGAAATGTTACTGAATATCAAATTATTTAACGATGCGATTATCGTTAAAAAAAGTTTGTGAATCGCACTAAAAGTAAGATATTCAATTATATAGGCTAAAGTTCATTTAGAGTAAATAGACAGTGCCGGTACGGAGACAAAATCCCACTTTACTAAATTTATTACTTTAACCCTTTATGTATGTGGCTCTTTTCACAATGTACAATTAGAAGCTAACAGGGACTTTAACGGCAAGTTTTGTATGAAAATCTTATAGTTAACGTGAGCGTTAACTCTTAAATAATACATTGTGAAAAGGAAGGTTAATGTAGTAAGTATATTTTGGTCGGGCAAAGCTGGAATGTTTTTTGCTCTCTTCACCAAAATCACTTTAAATATGTCTTTTTTAGTGTACAGTGTAATTAAAAAAAGAATAAAAAAAGACAAGCTCTTGGTTATGCAGTCATCAAGCTTTCGTTCGCACCTTTTGTGAACTTCCGAAGAAAAGAAATTTGTTTAATATCCTGGCTTGCCCTTAGAAATTTTACCACACAGAATTTGATTAAATTTATTCGAAGCGTCTGCCTCAAAAAAATATTTCTAATATTTAATACCTTAAAATCAACCTCATCAACGCGTCCAAGTTTCGATGTAATTTGCTTAAGTCAATTTGTCTTTTAAATGAGTTTTTACATTTCCGTTAGCAAAAAGTAAATAAATTAGTTGCTTTCGCAACTTAAACTTTATTTATAGTGTTTCGTACATCACTTTCTAATAACGAAAAAAATAATACAGAGTTACTGAATGGAGTTTGAGTATGTCGTTCGTTGTATTTGTTATCGCCTGTCAATAAATTACTTCTAACATCGATTAACAATGTTTTTGCCTTCAGCCACTCTGCTCCTTGGACTACTGATTGGTTGCTATGTGATATGGTTAATTCAAGGGTTGCTGGCCATTTGACTTTTAACTAGTTACTTGTGGCAAGACAAGCTCATAGAAAGCAAGAAACAAACAAAAAAGAACTACTAAACCACATGACACAAATGATAATCATAAAAAAGTATATGTATATATAAAATAACCATGATGACGAAGTAATAAAATATGTGACTCAGTAAATGAAAGTGAATGTAGCTTTAGTCCTTAGGAAAAGTACTTTTTACAATAAAGAACGGCCAGCAAAAATGTTCCAGTCAGGCATGAAGAAAATAGATATAATTACCATTCAATCAGAAGCGAGAAAAAACTCAAAATTAAACAGACAACTATTAGAATCGTCCATGCGTCTGTTTGTTTTTACTCTTAAATCTTAATAATCTAAGGCCAGACATGTTTGTTGTCATTGTTGTGGTATTTTGGCGAAAGTTTCAGCTTCTATGGCTTTAAGCTTAAGAAAGTGATGTTTATTAAGAAACGAAGTGTAAAGAAGTTCAAGTTGAGTTTTATATTTTAGTAGCAATGATTGTTGATCTTCATGCCTGCCTGCCTGCCTGCCTGAATGACTGTGCTAAAGGAAGTTGCTTAAACTCATTATGCGTAAAGTTGCTGTTGTAATTACTTAAACTTCAACCAATGACAGCAAGTCAATAATACTTGTACAAAAGGTATAAAAATACAAGTAGTTACTTACTTATCAACAATATTAGAATCTTAAGGACATTGTGGCCACATCAAACTTAAATAAATAAAGAAAGTTATAATGAAAGCAAAAGTTAATGGGTAAAAGTTTTGACGTATAAAAGTTCAAACAGATTTTTAATTTTTCTTGCCTTAAGCGAATCTGTTAAATTCTAAATAATGACTCGAAATTGAAGTTAAAGCAAAAGAAACGAATCAAAATTTAAAATGCCTGCTAGGGTTAATTTAACAGTGGAAATATATTTTTTAATGTGGTTTTATTTATTTAAAAATATATTTATAATGGCGAATATTGTTGTACAACATTTAAACTATTTGTATAATCGTTTAAAACCAATTTGTTCCTTTTTTCTCCCTTTTTAAAAAGTACATCGAATAATTTTTTAAAAATATACAAAATGACCTATGTAGAGAAGATCCAGGAAGTTAAAGTGCACCACGAAATTATTCCTCCAATTATTGTATATAACACTGTCAAACTCATCTAAGAAAATTGCCATAAGAGCCAATATGAATGAGTACGAGTTTAACCCTTAAATGCCAATATGAGGAATTATGAGATTAACCCTCGAATACATATGAGAATAAATTGTATTGTTAAGCTTAGATTTCGAATCAGAACAGAACTTTGTGGATAATATATTTTAGAGCATCTAAACCTTTTATATGTATATCTTTTATATATATACTTTTTTGTCCTCTTTTTCGCAAGGTTCTAAAAAGACCCATAGAGAAGAGTTGGAGGGTTAAAATGTGTTACAAATATATTCTTTGTAAAGGTACCCATAATAATGCAATATTATTGAGTATATATGTAATTGCTATTATTGTTGCGATTTTGCTCCACACTATTCAATAAATAGTACAATATTAAAAAAATATATTGCACAATTTTTCTTACAATCTATGTAAAAGTTAACAAAAAATCTACTCTTATTTTAAATTGATTTCTCGTGATACATTCTAGATACTATATACAAAATCCTTAGTAAATAAAACAATATTTAATTAAGTAATTTAAAAAATAGTAAAAGAATATTTATTGATATACCTGGAAATCATTATTGAAAAATGCTATCCACACAATACAAAATATTATATTGTGCAATATAAATCAAAAGACTTTTGATTCTGTCCACTATATTGTGCCATATACCAACAAAATATACACACAGGCAATTTTATTGTACAATATCAATTATTGCTCAATAATATTGCAAGACTTTTGATTCTGTCCACTATATTGTGTCATATACCAACAAAATATACACACAGGCAATTTTATTGTACAATATCAATTATTGCACAACAATATTGCGAACGTGGGGGTACCGAAACGGTTACGCTTAAAAAAGCTCAATAGCTCGTACACATAAAATGCACAATAAGTACAAAATTAACCCTCAAATAAAAATAATTAACCCTCGATAAAATCCCGATAACCCCTTGGAAAAAAGGGGACCCATATGAAGTAGAGTTAGAGGGTTAAAATGTTTTACAAAAGAGTTTTTCATAAAATTTGACATAAAAAAATTTAACAATATCTAAACTTAAAGTGCAAGCACACATAATTATGTAATTAACCATCAAACCAGGGTTAAACACATTTTTTAGGGTAGAGTTATTTCTGCTCTTTGTACTTAATTTGGAGCTTTAAAGTATTTGGGGAGATATAGTTGAATTTTATCGCAAATATTTCTATAGAATATCTTAACCCGTTGTTTGTTCTTTTAAGGGTACTAATTTTACCCCTTTTTCGAAAAGTACAAGTTACAGTCATATGGAGCAGAGTTAGAGGGTGAAAATACTAAACAAAAATTTTCCTTATAAAATTCTACTTAAAATTGCTGAACATATTCTATACTTAAGTACCGAATTAACCCTCAAACACAGGGTTAAACGTCTTTCTAGTTTTGAGTTATTTTTGCTTTTTATATAAAAGTTCATGCTTTGAAGTATTTGGGGAAGAATTTTATAGCAAATATTTTTGGTGGATTAGCTTAATCCTTTAAATCCCCGTTTAAGGGTATTTATTTGACTAGTTTTTTGAAAAGGACAAATTAGACTCATATGGAGCAGAGCTAGAGGGTTAAAATATTCCACAAAAATGGTCCACATAAGATTCTACGTAAAAAAGGTGAACATATTCTCTATTTAAAATGCAAGTGTAAATAAGTATCGAAATTAACCCTCAAACACAGGGTTAAACTTGAATTAATTTTTTGTTCTCAAGCTAAATTTTGGAGCTTTGGTGTATTAAAAAAATACTAGGAAACAATTTTATTGAGTGCAACCAACATATTAATCCATGATTTGGGTAATAAAACTACTTTTACGTTGCCTTTTTTGAAAGAGGCAAAAGAGGGTTTAAAGGGTTAAAATTGTCGTTACAAATTTTATTCATAAGAATCTACGTAAAAGTTTTAAAAACATTTTGTAACCAAAATAGTAGGGTTAGGTAACAAAAGGGGGAATTTAACTTCCCTTGTGTAGAAAGCTCGCTAATCCAACAGCTGTTTGCAAACTTCTTGCAATTAAAAATTTGATCAGTAAGAATTTGCCAGAATTTTCTTGTGTCTCAATTTTTGACTCTTTTTTGACGCGATCTCCTTGTAAACTTTTTCGTTTAATGAACTCTCTCTCTCGCTAGTGAGAATTTTATTAAATTCGTAAATGAACATATCTACACTTATGTTATTTTTTGTATTACCTTCTAGAATCAGTCATCAGAATTTTTGTAATTTTGGGAAAAGTTAGATTTTTCTGCAAAGCGCTATTATTTTTGAGAGAAGCTTTAATTAATTTTTGAAATTCTTCTGAAAGTTTTACGCAAACTTATTTGGAATAATATCTTAACTTGACTTAAGTTGATATTTAAGATTCGTCTTGAAAAGAAAACTTTTAATAAGTCCTTTTTTTTACTGGGACAGGCTTCTTTACGTTTAACTTTTTTATTATTTTTTTACTGTTTTTTAAGAAAACAACAGCGTGAAGCTTTAAGTCCTTAACCATATTTATTTTTACTTCAAATTATATTGAACAATAAAATTTTTACTAATGGCAATAAAATTTTGTCAACCGCGTTGCCCATTTTAAGAAATAAACTAATTTTTGGATTTTTTTTATAAAAGAAAGACAACAATAAAAGCAAAAAGGACATAATATGCAAATATCCTGCAATAATGAAAGGCAAGTGAGTCGTAAAACAAATGAATGACAAACAAGCAGAGCATTATAATAAGACTTAAGATAAAATCTTAGAGCACAAAAAAAACAAAAAGAAGTTAGGCGAATACAGAATAAAATAAGTCAAATCTTATAAAAACTTATGAATAATTTCACAGAAAAAAATTTATCAAAAAAAAAAGTAATAGTAAAGGTAAAAAAGGTCAAGAGAAATATGTATCTAGCAGTTGCTATATTTACCTAGATAGTAGATAAATATTTAAGTGCTTGTAATTCTTATGCCACCATTACAGCTAAAAGCTTTCAGTCTACAATTTTCAGACTCTTTGTAAGACTTAAATACACATCTCCATGTAATTATTTCTATATATGTTTATCTCCCTCAATCTACATTTAATTTGTTTGTTTAATAAAATGTTTAATTGAAATCATTAAAAGTGTATTCATAGCATTTGATTTGCTTTGCATGTTGTCATGTGAACAAATATTCACCTTTCAAAACCACACGTACAGGTATGCGTTTGTATCTATCTTACTTTAGAATATATGCTTATGTTCGTTTGTTGCAGAGTGTGAGTGAGTGCTATTTTTATTTCCTATACAACACACATCATTAGATATTGGCGCCACTGCTGTCAAAGATACGGACACTTGCACCAGGTTCATTATACATATCCCAACATGAATCAATGTATGAATGAATGACTGACTAAATGAGTGAGCGAGTGGCTGACTAGAAGCCACATACAAACATTAGATATTGCATACACTGAAAGAAATTCATGTGTATAAGAAATATCAGTGCTTTCTTTAATCATTAATAATTTCGTGGTGTAGGCATAATTTTTTTTTTGGTTTACAAATAGCTAACAAAAGAATTTTTTATAAAAAAATTTTTTTTAATTTTTTATGAAATTTTTTTTTATAAAAATTTTTTGTTAAAATTTTTTATAAAAAAATTTTTTGTTAAAAATTTTTATAAATATTTTTTTGTTAAAATTTTTTTTTAAATTTTGTTTGTTAAAATTTTGAATAAAAATTTTATTTTTGTTAAAATTTAATCTTAATAATAGTTTCCTGTCGTATGAATTAGTTTTTTTTTTTTTGGTTTACAAAAAGCAAGAAATTTTTTATGAAAATTTTTTTTTATTTTTATGAAAATTTGTTGTTAGAATTTTTTATAAAAAATTTTTTATAAATATTTTTTGTTAAAATTTTTTTTTATATTTTTGTTGAAATTTTTAATAAAAAAAAATTTTGTTTGTTAAAATTTAATCGTTAATAATAATTTCCTGTCGTATGTTTTTGGTTTACAAAAAGCAAAAAATTTTTTATGATAACTGTTTATTTTAATTTTTTATGAACATTTTTTTTTGTTAGTTTTTTATGAAAAAAATTTTTGTTAAAATTTTTTATGAAAAATTTTTTTATATATATTTTAAGAAAAATTTTTTATGAAAATTTTTTTTGAAAAAATATTTGTTTAAATTTCTTATGAATATTTTTTTGTTAAAACTTTTTATGAAAAAATTTTTTTAATATTTTTTATGAAAATTTTTTTTGTTAAAATCTTTTATGAAAAATTTTTTTGTTAAAGTTTTTGTGAATTTTTTTTTTTTGTTAAAGTTATTATATATTATATGTATTTTAAATTTTTTATAAATATTTCTCTGTTAAATTTTTTTTTTTAATTTTGTTTGTTAAAATTTTGAATGAAATTTTTTTTGTTAAAATTTAATCAATAATAATAATTTCCTGTCGTATGAATAAGTTTTTTTTGGTTTACAAAAAGCAAAAAAATTTTTGTGATTTTTTTTTTTTGTTACAATTTTTTATGAAAATATTTTTGTTAAAATTTTTTATAAATATTTTTTTGTTTCAATTTAAAAAAAAAAATTTTTTTGTTAAAATATTGAATAACAATTTTTTTTTGTTAAAATTATGAAATTTTATTTTTGTTAAATTTTTTATGAAAATCTGTTTGCAAAACAACACAAGAAGTATTTATAATAAATTTTTCATATTCGATTTCTTATAAAAATTTCGAATTAAGTTCTCTTTAATTTTGGCCCCATACGATATTGAAAACCAACCCCAAATTTTTTTCAGTGTTTATCAAAAAACGAACTAAGCAATCTGCAAAAAATAACACATACTCACCAGCGCACACTTTTACACACATGCATACAGAAACACACGCGCACTTGCCCGACACGGCTGCCCATCATCACACGTAGTCATACAAATCACTTGAATGTTGTTTTATGCAAAAATCTGCTTGTAAAACGTTTGTTGTGTATGACTTCCTTAGGCGATTTTTCAAAGATGACACTTGTACACATGTACGAGTATGTATGTCTGTGTGTATGTATGCACGTAAGCAAATATTGTTGTATATTGTACAAATATTTTTTGTTAGTTTATTTTTGTATTTTTGAGATTCTTTTACATGACATTCACATCCAGGCGTTTTTTTTTTTGTTTTTGTTTTTGTTGCTTGTAAAATATTTTAATACCCAACCACTCCCATTCAAATCGTCTAAAAAATTATTCATTACGCACATGCAATTAATTCATCAGATAATTGTGCAAAATAACCTGTATGATAGTTGGAGGAAAATTGTGTTTTTGCTTGTCTGAATTTTGAGGTAATTGATGTTGAATAAATTATGAAAAAAAAAGCCGGATGGAAAATGTTAGAAATGTTACTTTCGTGGGTTTTATTGAGAGCTGCAGGAAAACTTTGTTTCCCAATCAATAACTTTAAGCTTTGAGGTGCATAAGGAAGGAATGAAATTTTGGATTCTTATGAGCTTTGTGTCTAAGGGTTGGTCTCACGATGTCGACAAAGTTCGACTTGTCGCACACTTATATTGAAAACAAAAAACAAGTTTTTGTTTAAAATTTGACTCTAAAGCTTTTAGAGAAAATTACATTTTCAAATTGGTAAAAATTTATAGTTAAATGCTACTTCTGGCTGAGGGCACTTTTCTTCAGCAATATTTCATTTGTTTTTCTAAAAAGGATAGTTCGATAAAAGTCCTTTTGAGAAAAACTACTTTTCGGAAAAAGGTACTTTTGTGAAAAAGTTTTTATTTAAAAAATGCTTCTAAAAGGCACTTCTGTGAAAAAAAACTTTTGTAAAAAGGTACTTTTGTGGAAAGATACTTTTCTGAAAAGGTACTTTTGTGGAAAGATACTTTTCTGAAAAAGTACTTTTGTGTAAAGGCACTTTTTTAAACATTTCATTTGTTTTTCTAAAAAGGATGCTTTGATAAAAGTTATTTTGAGAAAAACTATTTTCCGTAAAAAGGTACTTTTGAAAAAAGTAGTTATGTATATAAAAAGGCATATACTTCTGAAAGGCACTTCTGTGAAAATGTGATTTTACGAAGAATGTATTTTTGTGAAAAAAAAACTTTTAAAAAGGTACCTTTTTGAAGAGATACTTTTGTGTAAAGGCACCTTTGTGAAAAGGTATCTTTGTGGAAAGGTACTTTTGTGAAAAGCAAATTTGCTAATTCAAAAAGGTACTTTCTTAGAAAGGTAGTAGTTCCCTGAAGGGCACCTGATTTTGAAAGAGTTTTTTAAGATATTTTTTTTTAAGTTGGTTTTTTAAATATATTTTGTTAAAATTGTACTTTTATCACAACGTACTTATTTTAAAATTTTTCTCTAAAAGGTGCTTTTTTGAAAACGTACCTTTATGAAAACGTTATTTTTGGGAAAAATACTTTCCTGAAAAAGTATTTTTGTGAAAAGTTAATTTTCTTTCAAGGTAATTTTTTGAGAAGTTACTTGTCTGAAAAAGCACTGTTTTAAAATGTTACTTTTTAAAAAGTACTTATTCAAAAGGTACTTATGTATATCCAAAGGGTTTTTAAAGGTATATTTACCATAAATTACTTATTTCAAAGGGTTAATTTTTGCACAGATATTTTTCAAAAGGTACTTTTCTTAAGGTACATTTTCCTAAAGGTAATTTTAGAGAAGGTACTTTTTTCAATAAGTACTTTTTTTCAAAAACAATTTTTTTTTTAACATTTTCAATAGGCACTTTTTTTTTTAAAATATTTTAATTTCAAAAGGTACTGTTTTAATGTAATTTTTTAAAAGTACTTTTTTCAAAAATTTTTTTTTAATTTAATATTTTTTTACCTTTCCAATTCATAGAAAAATTTTGCAAAATATAATTAGGTACTTTTTACTTCAAAAGGTACTTTTTACTTAAAAAGGTACTTTTTACTTAAAAAGGTACTTTTTACTTAAAAAGGTACTTTTTACTTAATAAGGTACTTTTTACTTCAAAATGTACTTTTTACTTCAAAAGGTTCTTTTTACTTCAAAAGGTACTTTTTACTTCAAAAGGTACTTTTTACTTCAAAAGGTTCTTTTTACTTCAAATGTTAATTCAAAAGGTACTTTTTCATAATGAAATTTTAAATTAAATTTAAATAGGTACTTTTGTCCAAAGGCAGTTTATTTTCAAAGCTACTTTTTTTTAAAAAAAGCACTTTTTTCAAAAGGTATTTTATTATCAAAATGTACTTTCTTTAAAAGGTTTTTTACATTCCAAATATACTTTTTTGAAAAGCTAATTTTAAGAATGCGTACTTGTTGCAAATGGTACTTTTTGGTTATGTAATATTGCAAAAATATACTTCTTTGAACAGGTACTTTTTTGAAAGGATACTCCTCCAAAAACGCGCTTTAACGAAGAGGTACTATTTTGAAAAAGTATGTTTTCTTAAAAGTAGCTTAAAAAAGGTACTTTTATAATAAGATATTTATGTTAAATATTCTCTAGAGCTTTTTTTAATAATTCCATGCTATAGTTTAACATATTCATTTATCTACAAAAATTATTAATGACTATAGGTTTGTTTCTTTGCCACCAAAACGAATTGAAATCTTTTAATCTTAAAGAAATGTAATGTAAGAATAGCAAACTTAAGTTTTTCTCTTAACAATATATTATGATATGTTTTTTTGTTTGGGTCACGTGCCTGCAATGACATGACGTGGTACAATTTTTTTCTTCATTTTATTGAGGGCATAAAAAGATTTGTTATTGTGCCACCAAATAATATTTTTTCTGCTGCCACCCTATGCCCGACACTTAAACACATGTTAGATAATTTTTTTTTTTTTTTTGATGAAACAAACTCCCAATTTGTGGTGGTTGGTTGAAGAAATATCAACAGTGGAGTGGGGGGGGGGGCTGCAAAAATGGTGTCAAACTATCATATTTGTCCTAATGTTTTAAATGGCAGTAGCATGCAGCAGGCAGTTTAATATTTTATGCTAAGGAGTGGAAAATTTTTATGGATTTTTATTTAACCCTCATATGAGGAATTTTTTTTTACTATCTTTGTTTTTTTTTTTTTGAAGTGTATAAAAGAAAGAACTTTCGCTTTCCAGTTTTTTCTACTTCTTTTCAATAGTATAAAAAGTTTTCTTGAATATAAATTACGGCCGGATATTTAAGGGATACTAAAAATATTATAATTCATAGGAGAGGAAATATTTGCTACAAATAAGAAGTTAGAATGATGTCATAAGGAATATTTAGTTTAATATGTGAAAGTTGAAGATGTTAAAAAAAAATTAAAGTTTGAGATATCATGATAGAAATTGATATTGTTTGTTTTATATTAAAATTTCGAAAGCTTAAACTTGAAAATTTGTTGAGTAAAGCAGCTTGTTTTGAAACCAAATCTAATGATTAAATTCAACAAAAAATGCTCATTATTTAGAAAAACCATTAATTTACCAAAACTGTCAATTCAAGTTACAAAAGTTAACGTAATAATCAAATCCCCTATCAGAATAAATACAAAGTTTAAGAAAACATAACTAAGCATATAAAGTGCACGTGAAAGTGTTAGGGTTACAGCAAATAAATTTACTTTCTCCAAGCAATAAGAGAAAATGTGCAAGACCGGGTTCCGCCAAGACATTCCTCTCTTTATTCTTTTAAGAGGGTAAGGGAAGTAATATTAAACATTCATTTTATTTAATTTTTAGCTCCTCTAAAGCTGGAAATTATTAAAACTTTCTAAAAAAATTTCAATCAATTACGTCTAAGCCATATGCACCATGTGCGAGCTTTTACAAAAGAGCTTTGTGCCGACGAGAGCAGAACAGCCAATAAGATCTCTGCGACAGTAATAATTGCTGCTTACTATGCAAAGAAAAAATAACAAATTGCAAAAGCTTTCAAAGCGGTTTACCTCAAATGCAAATATGGGAATTAAAAATAATTTTCTTGTAATTCAAAAGCTTTAAGTGCTTTATGCATAAGTGGCACAAGCTCTCTTGACCTTTTTACTGCTGCTACTTTTTGCTATTGTAAGGAAAATACATATATAAAATTATTCGAAGATTGAAAAAAGCATTTTACCAAAAAGCTCTAAAAAGCTTTGCAGAAAGCTCTCTTGATCTTATTTATTGCAGTTGAAAAAATTTTCGTGATATGTAAAAAAATGTTTCCAGCTTGCTAAAAAGCCTTCTATTAATATAGTTTACACATGAAGTTATAAAATAATTTTTTTTTGCTAGAATAATTTTCTTAACCAGACTTGAGTTTAATATTATCAATACTTACAGAACGAATTATTTTAACTAATTAATATGACATTCTAAAAAAAAGGAAAAATATTTAATTAAAGAAATAATCAAAAGCTTTATGCATAAGTGACAAAAGCTCTCTTGCTATTTGTATTACTGCTGTTATTTGCTATTGTGAGATATATACATTTATTCTAAGGTTGAAGAAAATACTTTCGCATCAAGCTCTAAAAAGCTTTGCCGAAAGCTCCTTTGATCTTTTTATTATTACAACTGAAAAAATGTTAGTGATATGTAAAAAATAAATTTTCCAGCTTCCTTAAAAGCTCTTAAAAGCTTTCTATCAATATAGTTTATATATAGTTACCGTAATATAGAAATACCCTAACACATAATTTTTTTAAATCCAGATTTTTTTAATTTTTCGATACATTAGATGTTCTTCTATCGAAAAATTCAAGAAACTAGATTTCAAAAAAAGTAATGAATTAGGGCCTTTCTATATTAAGGTAACGATATGTAGTTATAAAATAATTTTTGTAATCTGGAATAATTTTCTTAACCAGACTTACATTCAATATTTTCAATAGTTACAGAAAGAAATATTTTTTATTTAATAATATGATATTCTAAGGAAAAGAAGAAAAATTTAATGTAAGTAAATTAATTTAAAACAATCAAAAGCTTGAGGCATAAGTGACTCAAGCTCTCTTGACATTTTTACGGATAATACTTTTTGCTTTTGTAGAAAACTTTCGAGGCATATAAAATTACTTGATAGCTTAAAAAAGAGTTTTCGCAAAAAGCTTTGCCGAAAGCTCTCTTGATATTTTTATTATAACAGCTCAAAAAAATATTTTCGTGTTTTATAAAAAAATTTTTCCTACTTAGTTGAAGGTTTAAAAAAGCTATTGCCTAAAAAGCTTTCAAAAGCTTTGCGCTTTGAAAATTTCCAACAAAACAAAAGTTAAAATAACCTTATCACTTTTACACGTTTAAAAAAACTTTTCTAGGCTTATTTTTTTAAATAGATACTGAAATATTTCTTTAAGTTAAATTGTTTTCTTTTCTTTGTATATTTTTTATTTTGCAGCTCAAAATGAAAGAAAACACCAGTCATTCACTTCCATTTATACATCCACCTAATGCTTCAAACAAATAAATCAAGATGGTCAGTCATTGTTTAGGTAAGTTTTTATTCTAATTTTTTTTTTATATAACATTTTGGCCACTTTGGGGGCATAATTCTAGTGGTCAGCCTTAAGTTTTGTATATTGTCTATTGTTATTTTACTTTTTTTGTTCTTTTTCATATAGAAAACAAGTGGAGTGGAGCGCCGTTTGATAAGCCCATAGAGCATTTACAAAGTTTTTGTTTATATAGATTAGTACTGAATTTCTATAAATTTTCTTAAGTCCTGCTCCATTGTGTATTTGAAATTGACAAATTAATACGTTTTGTTGCAGTTTTAGACAGCTTTTCTTGCCATTGTGTATTTGTATTCTTTGAATGTTTTTAAGCACAAATAAAGCTAAGATAAAAGGCTAAAGAAGTTTAACTTCTTTAAGGTTTGCAGTTAAGATTTTCTAGTTATAATTTTAATACTTAATGAAAGAGATTTAGATTTAAAAGAAAATAATCTTAATTTTTGGCAGACTCTGCTAAGCTTTTCTTAAACCCTTTTAAATTGCTAAACCAAAATACTTTCCCTTTCCTTTATCTTGAAAATATATTTTTTTTATTTACTTTCCTAATGACTAAAACACATGCCTTCTCCTCCAAATGCTAAGAAGGCCTTTGTGCTAAATCCTTTTTAAATACTTCCCAATTTAAATAATAAAATATTTGAGTATATGTATTTTGTTTTTGTCTAAAAATAATTTTAAATATTTTCTTTATGCCTTAAACACTCACTTTCTTGTGGATAACTGACAGCAGTTGCTTGCCTGATGATGATCATGATGTGTGCCATGCGTGTGTATGTATGTATGTATGGATGTATGTGTCTTTGCCGGCTGTCTCTGTCCGTCTGTCTGGGCTGTCATGTAAATCTTATAAATAGAAATTTTATTAAATGCATTCTATAATGCTATTTCTGGTAAATTATACGGTTTATCATGTAAATTAAATACTGAGAACCAAAAAAAAACAAAAAGAAACAAAATGAAAGCCAGCAAAAAAATAATCGAATAAAAAATTCAAAATTTATTCGATTAATGTAAATGAAAAATTTTTCATTTCGTGAATTTTGCGTGTAAGGAAATACAATTTGATACATTTTCAATTACTCGAATAAATTTTATTTCCCAACAACTTATTTAATATGCCCTATTATACGGAAAGTAACATATTTTAATCGATATTTATTCGATTAATCGCAAAACCAACTGATAATTTATACCATAGCCTAGATAAAAAAAATTCTTTTAGAACAGTTTTAAATCGAATCGAATAAAAATATATTAGATAATTATTCGAATAAAGGAATAAAATCCAAAAATTTATTTGAAAATTAAATTTAATTAAAATAACAGCAAAAGAAAATTATACGATTCGAATAATCGCTTTAAAATTTTAATTCGCATTTGATTCGCTTTGGTTCTTCAAGAGTTTTAATATTTGTATTTCATGTCATAGTTCTAAAGGAAATTTTATGCATTTTTACAATCACAATCAATTGCATACAAATGACGCAGGATCAATTTAAATAATTTTTTTGGTATCAAAGTTCGGAAGCCTCCCTCTTAAAGTCCTTAAAATATTTGTCACTTAAACTCGCTAAGGAAAAAAATTTTACCACTCACGGTCACATCTTCTTAGGCGTGACAACTAGTACTAATAATATAATCTTCGACATTCACCCGTATTGCGCATGTCGAGTCAGGTATTCGTCGAAGAGAATTTTGTACTAGATATAAGGAAAAGTGCAAAAAATTCTCTGAAATCTAGTACAAAATTCTCATAGTCGAATATTGGACTCGGCCTACGCAATACGGGTGATTATTTTTATTGTATTTAATTTTCAAAAACTATAAATTTTTTATTAAACTTATACAACACAAAAAAAAAAGTTGATAAAGTGACAGTAAATGAAAATTTTCGAAAACTTTTGAATAAGGACTTATATTTTCACTCACTCGTGACAGTTTTTAACATACCCTTTTTAGACTTTTTTTATTCAAACTATTTCTTCCCCGCAATTTTTTGTTGAAAAAATAATAAACTCTTCGCAGCTGAAATATTTCAAATTCGGAAGGTAAATGATCATCCTAGAGAGCTGCGATGATGTTAAACCTATCATCTGCTTTAATTTTTTTGATGGTCCTTCAGGTCACTTCAATCATTTCGATTTAATCGACTTTATTCCCGAAATCACCAAAATTTTTTAAAACAACAAAAAGCTAAGCACTTTCGAACTTATTTTCTATTCATTAAATTTTAGAATTTATAAACTTTAATTGCTGAAAACTTCATTTGAAATTTACACTGCGAAAAATTCCTGTAGTAAAAATAATTTTTTTTCATGATTCACTAAATATATACAGCCTTATTTATAAAAAATATTAAAGCTTTATAAAGGCTTAATAAGAAAAATTTTTTATGAAAATTTGTTTTAAAAACCCTTTATAAAGCTTTAATAATTTTTATAAATAAGGCCGATAGAATTTTAAAATTATTCGAATAAAGTTGTAATTTCAAAATTGTACGACAAAAATATCTCGCCGAATTCCCTAAATATTAAACTCCTCAAGCTTAAGATGTAGCTGGATTTTGTAGTTAAAACTGGTTTCATATGGTTGCATGCAAACTCGCACAGTGGGATGGCTGCATACAATTTTTGTGTTATTTACTTATTAAATAATACACACACAATTACAAGTTATATCATAACTTAATTTAGACGAAAATAGTAACAAAAACCTTCACTTAGTGTAGTGAAACAGGCCAGGGTCTATGGTGGGAATCGAACCTACAACATCCGCACGGATAGGGTAGCATACTACTCACCCAGAATATTGAAAGTTGGCACCGAAAATTCTATTGATTAAAGTAAGAGAAAAGTGCAATTTCTTTAAAATCAGCCACGCCCACCGCCCACCCCTAATTGAATCCAAATCGATTTTTTCGCATTAAATGTTTCCCATCCCAGCGGATATCTTCAAATTTGGTATACACACTTACTAGAATAGAAACAAGATGAGTGCAGAGTTTCATGTCACACGACCATGCCCACCGCCCATGAAACCCATACAAAATATAGTTACACATTGTTGTTGTTATTTACATTTATTTTCTTTTACATACTCTTACAACTACAATTTGAAGCTGAAAAAAAGTCAGCCAATGTAGCAATGGTAAAGTAAGAAAATAAAAAAACATGTTGATTATTGAGTTCTTGTTTCAACTTTGTTATTTGTTGTTAGGCTTCTCATTTGTTTAAATGAAAGTTTATAATATAATAACTCTAGTTGTTCTAAGAAATTTGGGTAAAGGTTCCCTGATGATCTGCATTAGCAACAGTGAAATGCGCATAGGATCCAGCTAAACCCCTCAATAATCAATTTCAATGTATTTTTAATAACAAAATATTTTACTTAATAAGTAAAATAATAATTTGGGATTATTAGTGCGTTTAAAAATTTTAAACTTAAATTTTAAAAATTCCCATAAAAACACTAGTCATTTTTTTAATGTTTTGCTTATCATTTGACAAAAAAATTTTGTTTATTGTTTACCTATTATTTTTTTTTAATACATTGTCAATCACATTTTAAATTCTGATTGGGTGAATCATGTCTTAAGCTGGTTATAAAAGGGTTAGATGTAACCAATAAGAGACGAAATTTATTAAAGGAAGCTCTTTGAAATGTCTTTTTAATATCTTCAATTTGATTTTAAGTAAGTTTAGAATTTTTGCCCTTAATAATTTAATTTCACCACTGCGATTAATTATTTCCTTACCGAAACCGAAGACAAGGTTAGTTTAGGTTAGCAGGATGCTGACAAGGAAGGGGTGAAATTCAGAGTCCAGCTCACTGGCGTCCAATACAATGATCTCTTTGTGCTACCTGTGAGTTGAGGAAAAGATAGTGAGAGAGGGTGATAGGCAAGGCATAGTGATAGAAGAGATAGATGCAAGCTTCATTCTTTTACAACTCTGCTTTTTGCACGTTTGTAATAATGCAGTATTGCAGCGCCTCTGGTGTCAATGAGGCGTATTAAATTTTCAAAGTTGTGTTTAGTAGCCATTTTATTGGCTATTTTCTGTCGCCCATGATTGTGCTACACAATACAAACGAAGGAGGGGCTCTGATGTTACATTAGGATTGATATTCGCTGAAGCCGGTATAGTTAAGTGACCAGTGTCTCTGCCTTCATCGCTTAAACTTTCCTACAGCAACTCATACAAGGGGACCCTAATGCATATCACAAAAATGCGTGGTGTAGTTATTTAATGTCTGTTTGAGACCGGGCCCAGGACACGGAACCCTCGGTTTTGCAGTCAACGTGCTATCTACTTCAGCCAATGCCAGCTCAAAATTTGTTTAGTAGGGTCCAAGGTTTTACTGTCTGCCAAGTGTAAACAATGGCCTCTTATGTCTGGAAATTAGTATTTTTGCAATGTTTAGTAAAACTTGAAAAATATCATCAGGAAGAGTCAAAAAGAAAAAAAACTTTCAGCTAATTGAATTCAGTGAAGCAAAACAATTCACATATTCCATTAGCAATAATGCCTGAGTATACAAAGCAGAAATCTATATCAACTGACACCACACACAGTGAATCAAACACAAACGCTGATGGTGAAGGTGTAGTGGCCTTCGGAAACAACTAGTTGTTCCGTTCTACCACACACAGTGGACCAAACACAAAGAACGCTGATGATGAAGGTATACTGACCTTCGAAAACAGCTAGTTGTTCCGTTCTACCACACACAGTGGACCAAACACAAACGCTGATGATGAAGGTATAGTGACCTTCGAAAACAGCTAGTTGTTCCGTTCTGCTACGAGTTTGCCAGAATATTTACAATTAACTTTGTTGTCATTTGTTCATTAATAATTATCACATATAATTTGACTTACAAAGCGATACAAACTTTAGCTTAATCAATTCATAAATATAGAAAGAAAAATTTAAATTTAAATTGATTTCTTTTTTTTTTTTTTTTGGGAAATTGACAAAGCAAATGCATTGACCAATTGCATAATTTAACACGTTTTTTGCTTCTCCTTTAAAACTTTGTAAATCTTAGTTAGGACGCTTTTCGTTTCAGCTGACGATGTACGTACATTTCCTTTTTGTAATCTTCGGTAGTTAGATTTCACCAAAATTCCGAAAAATTAAATCCTTATGGACTTGGCCATATGTATGTATATAGTTAACGACTTATGATATTCCCATAACTTTTTTTATTTTTATATATGAATAATATCAAATATATTAGAGCCAAATGGCATTATCAAAAAAATTATACATATATGGACCAGTGAATTGCGTAAAAATATACATGTCTTATTGCTTAGCACCCTGGCTTCAATTTTGCTTAATTTTTTTAAAAATCAAATACATAATAAAAAAACATTAGTGCTAATTTCATATTTTAAAATTTCTGTACAAAACTGCTTTAATAAATTTTTAAAAATGAGTTGTCGAAAAAATCTGTTTTTTTTTCACACCCACATCCCACTGTGACTCGTGCTGTCTTTACTGCATGTGTGCATGCATGTCGAAATCTCCTGTTACTACATGTTGTAACAGTGTAAGTTTATGAGTCTTAAATGTATGAGAGCATATGTAAAGTATATGTAAACATATTGAACACCACATGCATAATGCCAGGATGCGATGATGCAAGTGCGTTTGCAAAGGAAAGGCAGCCAGCAACAACAATAGCTGCCACAATAACCTTTAAAATATCACCATTTGCATAAACATCAACACTATTTTCCTTATAAGATTTCTACTAAAACACTCAGCTATATATACAGTCCATCGTGCTCCCCTTTCCTCCTCCTCCTCTCGGCTTAGTTTGTATTTATTTCAGTTTTATCTAATGTTTAAATATTTTTCTTAAGACTTTAGGAAAAATCCCTTTATTGTTAAGAAGAAAATAAAAAATAAAAAACAAAAATAAACAAAATTTTTTGTTTAATAATTTTGTAGAAACAACGTGGAAAACGCAAGAACGTTCGAGGGAGTATGTAAGAAAACGCTTTATTTGTTTCAACAATGTTATCTACTATACACCAAATACATACATAGTTTTTTCCTTCTCCTTTTTTCCTTACTGGGAATCCTTAGAGACTTACTTACAGATACTTATTTGGAAGAAGAGATGACTTTCCCTTTGTTTTTCAATTTTCTGGAAAAAAAATTAAATTGAAACCAAAAAATCTTCTTACAACAACAAAATATAAGCGAACTGCATTGCATCGTCCTTTGAAAGGAAATAAATGCATGAGACTTGTGTGTGCTTGCTTGCATACGCTGTTATATAGCTATGAATGTTTGGGCATGTGTTGCAGCCTTGCAGGGCGCTTTCTAAGTGTATATGCATGTAAGAAGAGGCAACCAGGCCTGTAAGAAGGCCTCAAATCAAATCAATGCTTAAAGGAGACTTTCTTTAAGCCTGTGTTCTTACTTTTAATCTTCTTATGTCTTATTTTGATTTCACAGCAACAAAAGGATTTTGTTATCCTGCACAAGTTATTAAGCTATTTCGAAGGATACGTTTGTAGCAAGAGAGAAAGTAAGGCGTTGGCTTCCTCTTAGTTCAAATTAAATGCTTTGTCAGCCAGTAGGAGCTTTCGATATATAAAAAATTAGGCTATGAAAAAAGGCCCAAGGACATAACGCCCAAATAAGAAATGAAGTAAGCCTCAATAAAGTAAAACCACAAAAAAAAATTAAACAAGATCTAAGAAAAAAATTTCGAAAAATATTTAATATAAATGAAATAAGTCCAAATTAATAAAACACAGTGAAATCAAACTCAAGATGAAATGAAGCCTGAAATATAAGAAATAAGGCCCAATTCAAAATTCTTTAATTTTATTGGGGCTACACACGCAGGCATTCAAGTAGAATCTAGATGAATCTTTTTGAAATATTTCTTTTCTTATTTGAGCCTTATTTCCCTGGGCCTTAATTCATAGCACCACAAAACATAACATTGTTGATCGAAATCATTGCATGTTTATTTCATTGTAAAGAGGACGAGGGTTAATGGAGAACAATATTAGAAATATGATCGAGCTAACTAAGCTCGCAGGACCATATTCTTTTCATGAAATTTTCCTTCACCAATTTGCACATTTGTGGCTTTGTGTCCTCGATGGGTGCACGAACTTCATCTTTGAGGTCTTATTTGGATTGTAAGCCATGCCAATGGCTAAAGCATAAGAAAATAGTGTTGGGATATTAAATCACAGGATCACTGTGGCCGATTGTGATCGTCTCTTTAAGAAATCACACTGTCACGATATTCATCACACAAAGAAGCGATAGTTTTGTTACTTTTGTGGCCTTTAGTTCCGTTTCCTTTAAAATAAGTGTCATCTCTAGCAATATCTTGCAATTCTGGCCAAAAAAATTATTAATCATCGCCCGTAACCGTAACAGTTGTTTCAGCCATATTTCGAAAAATTAGGACCCAATGATCTTGATTAGACCAGAAGCTTTTCTAAATAGTCTCACGTTGAGGATAGAGGGGCTTTTCAAAAATAATTCCTGTAATTTTCTAGCCTCAAAAGCGACAATTCTACTTGTTAACGTAGCCTTGAAAGTGAAAGGCGTTGAGTGAAGTAGTTAGCACATTGACTACCGAACCGAGGATGGTTGGTTCGAGCCTGGGCTCCGGGCTCTAACAGTCATTAAAATAACAACACCACACATTTTTCTGATGTGCATTAGTATCCCTTTCTATCAGTTGTTGTATGCAAGTTCAAGTGCTGAAGACATAGATACTGGTCACTGAACTACACCGGCTTCAGCGGATACTAATCCTAACATCAGAGCGCCCTCCTTCGGCGGTATAGTGTATCAGAATCATTGAAAAAGTATAATAATTAATAAAATGGCTACTAAGCACAGCCTCGATAATTTAATACGGCTCATTGACACCAGAGGCGCTGCAACACTGCATATTTAAAAAACGTGCAAAAAAAACAGAGTTGTAAAAGAATGAAGCCTTATCCACCTGTCTTCTCTATCACTAACCCTTTCCTAAAGAAGGTAACATCTAGTAAAAGTAGTAGGCATTCATTGCTAAAGTGTTACTTCTCTTTAAAAAATTAAAAAAAAATGAATGAAACTCCGGATTAGTTGGATGTGTTTCAAGGACCCAATCCAGCAAAGACTTTACGTTGTTGATGATCGGTAATTTTTACAGCCAGTAGATAATTTGTTAACCAAGACCCCCTTAAAAAGGCCCCTTATACATTCCCCTCGGCCCTTGAATTACCGCAAGCCAGCTTAAGCTTTCACTAAATTGAATGATAGCAATTTGTTTGTCTGAGTTTTTCTCTCCATTCTTTTTGAAGTTGATAAGTTTAAGGTGTAAATTGAAATTGTTTTTCAACTTGGTCGTATTGCTATTGTTGGCAAATATCTATTTTGAATTGAATCAAATTGATGGATTAGAAAATAATTTAATTTCTTGTTGGAAATTTGCAGCATATTTTTAGGGGTAAGAAAACAAACAATATTGTAGCATATACTAAGGAGTAAAATATTTTTCAAATAATTGGGAAGGAAAAATTATATATTCGTATGTATGTTAAAAGTTAATTTTTGTAAAATAAGCTAAAACTACTTTAAATATTTTTTGATGAATTGAAAAATTTAAGAAGTCACAAATGATAATGAATTGAATTTTTTGACGCTTTTATAGTGCGATAGGTTTTATACACTACACCAAATATGATAAGGCCATACATAGGTTTGACATTCAGTGTATAATATCCACAATATTCATATGCGACCCCATAAATTTTATATATTCTGGGTCCAGTCGAATAAACGATGTGCATGTGTCTGTGTGTACGAGACATTTATTTTACAAAGCCCCAAAAAACTAAAGACCTTGGTTTTTGACTAATCTGTCAGAATTTGTCTTATTAAGAAAAAATCATAAAGACTGATCCAGGGCTGGAAAATTAAATATTTTTCGTATAAAAATGTAACTGATGAAAACTAAATTTTTTCTCTTTTTTAATAAAACATATTCAAAATTATGGAAACAAATAAACCCGAATTGCAAATCAGCAATACAAAGAGGCGGTTTAAGGGCTGGAAATTTTAACTTGGTTTTATATAAAAATAACTAGTTAAAACTATATCTTTTTGTCATTATTGATTAAATATGCACATTTAATACTAGCTCTTACCCGTGGCTTGGATCGTGTTAATCTGCTTAAAAATATATAAAACCTGGTCTTAAAACCAGTACCAAATATATAAAACCGGTTCCTAATCGGATATAAAATATCTTATATTTGAAGCTGTTAATGTAGCTTTCCAGTGGTGAAAGAATTTTCAAAATCGTTGTAGCCCTTTTCGCGTAACATACAAACTCACTTTCACATTTAAAATATTGATAAGGAACAGTGATCGGCAATGAATCGTTTTTTTTTCTATTCATACTGTTTCATGAAACTTCGAATAAAAGTAAGTAGACATCATTTAAACTCAATTACTCTGATTTACGCACATTCACGATGATATTGATTTATAAGTATAGGTCGAAATAAATATGAATGCAACGTCAACATCATGGTCATATCACATTCACACCCATAAATCACCTCAGTTTAATTTCTAATTTCAGGAAAATACTTATACCACTCACATTGATTCAGCTCACTGAACTCATGCATGTATGTTTGTTTAAAATTTAGTCATTAAACAGTTTGCAAGTAGTATACAATATTAGTAGACAGGTTTGTTTTTCAATTCCTGCAAAAAAAAAGATCAACAGATAAACACATAATCTCATAATGAGAACTTTAATGTTCGTATGCGAAGTTCGCAATGTGAATCATAATTATTTGGCATCGTTAGACTTGGGTCGAACTCGTTCACTAGTTCATTTTTGCCACAAACCAATGATCAAACCCATGTAATTTAAATGGGTTTGATCATTGGTTTGTGGCAAAAATGAACTAGTGAACGAGTTCGACCCAAGTCTAGGCATCGTCAATAGCCATTGAGTTAAGGAGAGTCGAAATCAGCAACGTGATATATGTTGCTAAGTATGAGTTCGATGCGCACTTCAAACTTTCGAGTGAATATAATTCATAGACAACATTGAAATAAGTATGAGAGCGCATAAGCAAAAGAAATTATAAGTCATGATTCAACTCTCCACACTTTTTCACTACTCATTGCTGTTCTCTGATAAGGATAAGGATTTTATAAAGAATTTTACTCTATAGTTATTTTTTATAAAAATCACAAAAGGTTATTACACTATGATATTATTTCTTCGATGGATTAATTCATAATCATCATCATGAGTTAAAACTTTGCTGCCGCCTGTTTTCTTTAAGCTTAGAAGAGGCGACATGTCAAAACATGTTAAAACCGGCATAATCATAAAAAATCAATTAATAAAATTCAAACACTGATAATCAATAACACCAGCTGAAAATTACTTATTTGTTATTAATGCAAAAATAAAAAAATTTAAATAATAGTATATTTTACCCACGAAAAAACACAAACTTGTAATTAAAACGCCACAAGGCCTTTAACTGCTTTTGATTTTCTTGGTTTTTTTTTTTTTTGAATGGCAGTACAAATGTATACACTTAAAAATATTTCAGTTGTAACAATTTAATTAAATTTATTTTTTCCATAGTATTGACGTTTGGTGCAACCAATTCTAATGGCAAATAAATTTATCTATATTCAACTGCAAACCTGCTAGAAAATTTAGGTTGACTTAAAAAGAGTTTAAGAGCGTGAGAAAGAGATAGATAGATAGAGAAGTAGAGTCACAGCCTGTTTGTGTAAGACGTTGGCAATGTAAATATTGACGTTTTTGCAATAAATTAAACGAACCATGTACTAGTTTCTAAGATTTCCAACGTCCACGTCTTACATAAACAGGCTGGTAGTCAGAGTGAAACACCTGCCTAGTCTTTAATAAAATAATTCATTTAATAATTATTTGAACAACAAAATCTTTAGTTTCTTAAACTTAAAACTGCTTGTCATAAATTCATGTTTAACAATTTGTAATTTAACACAACGTTTGAAAGATTTTGAGAAAAAAAAAATAAGAGAAATCTTAAATAAAGTTTTTTTTTAATATTTTAATAAATGCAAATTTTGCACAATTTCGTAGCACAAACAATGGCAATAAAATGCATAAAACATTAAACAAACATGACATTTTATAAATGTACATACATACATATGTTTGAATCAAATGAATAGAGTTAATGATTCCTTGCAGAAATTCCAATACTCAGGCATTATTTAGATATATACGAGTATATTTGTGCATCTTATAAATACTGCATTAAATATATTTTATATTTTTAGAAAAATATATATCTACGTGTGCCAGAAGGACACGGATCATTTGTTTAAAATATATACAGAAATTTAGTCTTGCATTTCTTCTCTATAAATATTTATTTATTTGTATAAAATGTAAAATGTTTAACATTTATTTATTTATTGTTGCAGTTTAAAGTTCTTTTTAGCAAAAAAGCAAACATCTTTATATTAAATCATGTTTATTTTTCGTAAGTTTTGTTAAAGAAATATTTATTATCATTATTATTATTATTTGTTGTTGTTAAGCTTCGAGGACACTAACAGTCAAGCTGAAATATTCCAATATTTTTACAAATTAAGTAAGCTGGTACCGTTATTTATATATCACAGGTCCAAATGGACCCCAGTGGCAAAAATCCAATAACTACAGTTGTGAAAACAATTTTCTACACAATTTTCTTTATATTTTGATTTAAAAGATCTTTTGTATAATATAAATCAAATTTTCATTCTATTCTAAAAAATAAATAATACATAACCAGTATGTTTAAATGTGCTAAGCCGAAGTACATGAAACAGATGGTTTAAATTTTATGGGCGTGTTAAAGCCTTTTATACCCTTGTGTATATCAAATCTAAAGAGTTATACACTTTATATTTGCTACTTTAATTCTGATCTTTATGGCTGTAGGCCCACAGCCTGGCTAAAAATTTCCAGGTTTTCAGATTTTTTGCTCATCTAGACCTATTTGTGTACCTAATTTCAGCTTTAGCTAGAGCGGAAGTGCTTCATAAATTTGATGAATGGATCAGTGTGCCAGTGATTATGTTTTAAAATATGCGCTTTTAGCACATCCTTACAAACTTTCAAACTTCCTTAAGTTTCTTCATTTTACAACAAAGTTGTTATAAGGGTGGTAAAAATAAATGGCTTTTGGTAAATATATATGCACTACATATATAGGACAAAACTTGGCCTGGAGCACTACCGTGCACCTAGATACTAATTTACTAATTTGCAGCAAAACTAATGCCATAATGTTGTTAAAACTTTTAAAACGAATACAATTTAATGAACATTTTCATATGACATTTAAGTCGTTTGCAAACGTTTGCTTTTGTTTTATAAAATCAGAGCTATTAAATTAAATTACGATTAGTAATCAATTAGATTACATTTTAAAAGGAGCTGTAATGATTATATAATTGCCTTCAAAAGAATTGCTGATAAATAATCGATTGCGATTACTAATAATCGAAAAGTAATCTGAATTACTTAAAATTACTATAAATAATCCAAAAAAAATCAAAAGTAATCAAAAAGTAATTCGACTACTTTCAAAGATTACTTTTGATTCTTAATAAATAATCAAAAAGAATCAAAAGTAATATTTGAAAGTAGTCGGCTTACTTTTTGATTACTTTTGATTCTTTTTGATTATCTTTAGTAATTCTAAGTAATTTAGATTACTTTTCGATTAATCACAACTGCTGCTTTTTGCATCCATAGACAAGACGATACGATACAATCGTTGAACAGAATTAGGGCATGAAAGTTTAATTTTCAAATGTTTTACAAATTTCAAGTTTAAAAATAAACCAAAAATTTTTGTTTCAAACGTTTCGTTCTGTCTTACAAAATAAGGCCATTACTCAACAACTTTTTGCTTTGATTCTTTAAATATTGTTATTGATTGAAAAAATTATATTTTCACTAAGCATGCATAAAATTTTGTTTATAGGGCATTTACATCTGCACAAAATCTATTAGATTTTAAAGAAAATTTTTATGATAATCCATAACGTTTTTTTTATATATATCGAGACTTTTTTTTATCCAAAAGAAAAAACATTAACTGAAAGATTTCCAAGACTTCGATAGATACGCTCTAAACGCAGTAAATTTTATACAAATTTCCCCCTTAAGGACTCGAGATAGGGCATAGGTATGCTTAAAGGAAATGTGGGAGATGAAAAATTACTGTGGGTTGGTCTTAAATTCTACACCCCTGGGAGGCACCATAAACGGGAACAAGCGGCTTTCTTTAAAAAAAATTACTAAAAAAATATTTTTTGTATGGGGAGCACCTTAATGGTTGAAGACGATAAGTATGTTTGGAGAAAATCTTCTTATTGAAAAAATATTGGAGACTGGTCGTACATTTGACCTCGATAGGTATGCCCTTGGGGCAGTTAGAGCTGTGCGAGTATCTTTTATAAAAAGTTCCCCTTTTTAAGGGAACCCCCACAAGGAGAGGAGTTAGGCGGTCTGTGTGTTTAAGAACGATGTTGGGCGGAGAAAAGGTATATGCTTTTTTTTGCTTTTACCCTCAACGGGTCAGCCACGGACTGACTAACCCTCCCTCGTATAACATGTGTGTGCTAGCAATGTTTGCTTTATTATAACTATGGTGTTCACATTTAAAATGTTTATTATATTTCAGTCCGACCTAGGATAATGCTACATGTTAAAGTATGTAAATTTTAAAGTTTCATTTGCAGCATTTTTTTTTGTCGACTTTAGTATTTATCTTAAATGTCGACGATATATGCAGCCTTATTTTCGATTTAATCGTAAGCGACAAAATTTAAGGTTTTCGGGACAAGTTTTTCTTTGTAATATTCAAATTTGCTTTGCAGACGTAAATTGTCGTTTATGATAAAATTTTACAGGCCGTATCTCAAAAATTATTAACAATTTTATAATTCTAAACTATAGGTAGGCCCACAAAATTTTAATTTCGATAAATAATATATTTTCGATTACATGTCGCTTACGATAAAATCGAAAATAAGGCTCGATATAGTGAACAATTTTTTATTTAATTTAAAATACGTTTTTAAACTTTTCTCTTATTTTTAATTACAAGAAAAGTCTTTTAAATTATTTAAAATAAATAAACGTATTTTTTATTCGCCCTTAAAATAGGCTACAATTTATGTTATATTTTTCAGCCTTAAAGTACTATTTTGTTGTTTCTTTAAGAACACCTAAAAATATGCAATAGTTGTTATTTGTTAGCAGTTTTTTAATGATTTTCAAAGGATTGTTTTTTGTTTTATTATTATTATGTTTTCTATTTTTAAGTTTGAACTTGATAATTTGCTTTAATTTTGCTATCTTTTCACTATTTCTTCCACTTTAGTTTCTTTTTTTAATTTAGTTTGAACAAGCATGCTAGAGACGTCTGCCCTACCCTGAAGTGTGCTTTATTTGTTAAACAAAAAAAAATAAATAATAAAAAGTTCTCATCATTATTATTATTATTTCTTTTATAATTTCTGTCTGCAATTTTTGTTTTCTTCTATGCTAAATGCTAAAATGTCCATAAATATTTAAACGAAATTATTATTTTTTTTTAAATCAGCAACAAACAACAAACAAAAAAAAAACACCTCAACATTTTTGCTTTTTTTTTGTTAATAAACATTTCACGACTTCAAGACAAACATTTAAGGCCAAATGCAAAGCAATGGCTAGAGAGGAAAAAGAATCGATAAAATTTTTTTTATTAAAATAATAATACAAGTAATAATAATAATAACTATCAGGAGATTCCCCAACCACTTTGGTGGTATAAATGCACGTTGTAGCTGGTTGTTTTAGCATTGTAAGAGACGTCTGGGCCAGATTTTTATTGTTGCTCGTTGCCATACAAAACTCTGGTGCAATGCGAAGTTTAAAAACATTATTTGCCGGCTAAGTGAGTTTATAATGGGGCAAACATTGTGTTGGCGGAGTTTTGCTATTGAGTTTGTTAGCAGTCGTGTCTATGACAACAGATGACCAGACAGACCCACTTGGGGAAGGCATAAAGCTACGAACTGGTCTTAGAAAGAAAAACGGCTTAAACGAAGATTCAAGCCAGCCAGCAATTGCAATTACTTGTATGGGTGTTAAAATCAACATTTATTTTTGTTAGCCAAAGATACCAAACCAACCAGCCAGGTATATTTCTATTAGTAAGGACGTCTTCTTAATGTGACTCATCATCATGCTGTTCATCATCAGCATCACCAGCATTTATAATTATTATTTCATTAGCAAAAAGCCAAATGATGATGATGATGATGATGATGCCGGCACTGCAATAACTGCGATCGTTATAAACATTGTCGTGACCATATTTAGTTTGGCAACAATATGCAGTCATACGAATGGAACGGACGGACGGATGTACGGATGCATGGAGTTGTAGTTGGCATAGACAAATATCTTAGGAATGAATATGAGTATTAGAAAATGTCGGTTAGGTATTTGAAAATTGCAGCTACTGTTAAATTGCCTTTTTCATAGTTTTCTAGTTGCTGTTGTTAACGATTTGCCAAATTAGCTGCAAACCGCATCAACAACGACAACGACAACGACACCAGCAGCAACAAACCCCCCAACACCAACAACATATGAAAATGATAGATGATTGATAATGATTTGAAAAAGGCGATAATTTGTAGTAAAATGTTACAGAATATTAAAGTTGTGGCAAACCGAAAATGGCGCGAGAGATTTAGGAAGTAGAAAAAAAAAATACTAAACGTTTCTAATGAAATCAAAAGAAAAACGATTTTTAATGAAATTAAATAACAAATAAGGGAGTACGATCTGTAATTTGATAAGAAAACACTATAAACTATACGGCCCCCTCTTCTCATTTTCACTTAATGTTTTAGCTCCATTACACAGAGAGAAAAAGAGATACATTTCAAAATGTTTAATTGCTGACCTCAACTATTCGCTTTAATTTATTCTCAATTATAAAAGGTCCTTCAGTAGGGTGGGCTTTTTATCATAAAGTGAAAGCGGAATAGAAACTAGATATTTTGTTCGTTGAAAAGACCTATCGATGCCATTGCACTGAGAGAAAAAAGATGTTCCAAAATCAACAATGCCTGTGATCAATATAACGCCCTACGTTGTCACTGTTTTTCAACTTATCCACGGATGTGCACGAACTGACAATGATATGTTATCAACTCTAGGTTGTTGACAACGCTGGTTGGCTTTGTTTTGGTGTGTGTTTGGAATATTAAAAATATCTGCAGACTTTTGCTGGGTAGCAGGCATTAAAAATGCACAACTTTCCATGACTATAGCGCATAAATTAGGATTGTTATTTTGGCTTTGACGGCCGCTATGTTTTGTGGCTCATTTTTATAGAAGTGCCGGTAATGAAAACCCCACGATGCGTTTACAAGTTAATTCTTAGTTCGACCAATGATACTAATAGCTTGCTATAAATGGCCAGTTAAGAAAGTAAGATAATATAAAGCCACAAGTCACTTCCATCAAGGGATATTTAACAGTTTCATATAAAACCCTACGAGAAGTATTTTTGAAGAACTTTCGAATCCTTTCTGACATTTTATGAGATCCTATACTCCTTATAGAAAATAAGAAAAAAAACTTATAATGATTTTGATGTTCTGTATGAGTTGCTTTTTGTGAAAAGGAGCCTATTAAGCACTCTTAGGTTAAAATCTTTTACAACTCTTTTATCGCAGCAGCTCCTCTGGTGTTAAATAGCAAACCTACTTTAACTTATTTATGACTTGGCTTTGCTTTTCAAGTTATTGCATACTTTTGTGCTTCACAACTTTAAGGAAAAACCTTAGCATACTTTCCGGCTATGCTCGAAGTATTTTTTAGTTTTGCGAAACTAATTTATATACTTTCTAATTAAATACATAATTTATCTTCCTCAACGAACAAACTTCAACAGCACATTCGTCCATTTATTAATTAGCCACAAAGTTTTGCCAACCAAAAACTTCCGGCCACTCATTGCCAAAAGATGACTTAGACAAATGTCAATACAAATTGATTTATGAATTCCTAATGATACTGCAAGCTACTATAGCAAATTATTAGTAAAATTGGAAGAGCAGAAAAAAATCTAAAATAGATTTCTGCGGAAAGTCGTGATAGTTTTTCGCATGACTTGCCAAACGGCAGCTACTGTTTGGTTTGATGTTTGTAATAATAATTACAATTTCATTTAAATATTTCATTATTTTACTGCTGCTTGTTGTGTTTTTATAGTAAAAAAAACACAAAAATTTTGATTGAATAATATGGCAAATGAAAAACATTAAACTGTTTACCAACTGCTTAACAATTGGGGTAAATTTGTGCTCTCAACTACTTGAAATATTAATTAATTATTAATAATATTTCAGAAATTTAATTTTAGGAAATAGAAAAATGAAACAATTTATAAGGGTTAAAGTAGGAAATAAATATTATTTGTGGCATACTTAGAGGCGCTTTAATTTCATTATTGTATTATTTGAATTTTTGTTTATAAAATATTATTCTTTTAAGAACATATTATTATTGGAAACCTACATTAGTTAACTTTTTAATTTTATTTATAATTCCGTGATATAGAAACGCTTAACTGTAGCGCTTACATTTTTCCTGGCATAATTTAGTAGGTTAGAAAATTTATTGCATACATTTCGTGCAAAATTGCCTTTAAGCCTTAAAATACTTATTTAACTTATTTCATATCAGTGCTTAGCAGTTTTTTTTAATATTTTCTCGTTACTCGTATCTTTTAATGCCTTTTTTATCATCTGAAGAACCACCCCTTTTTAGAATTTGTTTTGTTAATTTTCCTGAATATGTATGCGATTGTTGCGATAGGAAATTCTTAGTATTTGCTTTTATTTTTTTTTTTTGAACAATTTATAAAACTTTAGTTATAAGTCTCTGCTCAAAAGCATACCTTCAACAAAAAAAAAAAACAACAAATATATTGAAACATTAAAAGTTAAGTTATTGTTATTTAAATTTTTCTGCTCGTGTTCCTCTTACACAATTTCGGGCAATTGTTAAGTGTGGCCAAAGTGGCGTTTTCTGAAGGTATATTTTACCTTTAGGCAAAAGAAGTGCTTAGTACTTTTAACTAAACTCTTGCGCAGAACATTTTTATCGAATATGTCAACTCCTCTAATTCTGCTTTATACGGGTTTTTATGTGCTTTTAAGAAAAGGAGGCTGAACATTGCCTTAAATGACTATAACTACATATACTACACAAAATATATATGCCATGAAATTTTAATATAAAGCTGAACTCAGTCATTTGTTTCTGTTTTTTTTTTTCAGACAAAAAGATTGTCAAACTACATACGAGTACATAAATAAATTTTGTCCGGACAAAAATTTTGTCTCAAACAAATGTCTCAATTCGTTTTAAGTTGCTAGGCACAGCAAAGCTCTATATTAAACTGAAGCACCGGAAATTTGTCATGGTTGAGGAAAAATTACCACAAATTCAAAAATTAATAATCAACCCAAACTTAAAAATTAATAAACTCAATAAAGCGCGACTTTGGCTTAGCACACGAAGGGTTCCGTTCGGACGTTACATATGTATGTAATAATATTCGAACGTTAGCCAATACAATCGAATAGTTTTTTTACAGCCTGTTTGTGTAAGACGTTGACGATGAAAATCTTGACGTTTCTGTAATAGATTGAAGAAAATTTGCGCAAATTTCATTTAATCTATTACAAAAACGCCAATATTTCTAACATCAACGTCTTACACAAACAGGGGGTTAGTTTTAACATTTTATCGTTTAGCTGATTTTTTTTTTAATTTTTGGCTATTTTTAAGTTTTAGCGATTTTTTTTTATTTGGACGATATTTTTATTTGTGGCGATTTTTTTAGTTTAAGCGATTTTTTTTTTGGTTTTGGTGTTTTTTTCGTTGTGGTGATTTTTTTTTAATTTTTTGTTCATTTGGACGATATTTTTATTTGTGTCGATTTTTTTGGTTTTGATGTTTTTTTCGTTGTGGTGATTTTTTTTTTAATTTTTTGATATTTTTATTTGGGAGTTTTTTTTTTTTTGCGATTTTTTTTGGATTTTGGCAATTTTTTTCGGTTGTTTTGCAGCTTTAGCATTTTTTTTAGTTTTGAAGCTTTTTCATGTTTTATCCGAATTTTTTAGTTTTAGCGATTTTTTCGCTTTTCAGCGATTTTCTTAGTTGTTTCGCAATATTTTACGCGTGGGGACTTTTTTGCATTTCAGCGATTTATTTTATTTTTGGTGGTATTTTGCAATTAAGCGCTTTTTTCATTGTGGCGATCTTTCGTTTCAACATATTTCTTTTTTATTTTTGGGAATTTTTAGTTTTAGTGTGTTTGAACATTTTTACAGTTTAAAGTCTTTGGACCATTGGACCTAGTAGGGAAGGAATTGGTAACGACCTCGGCAATCCGTCTGCATTGTACCTCTCTATGGAACGGAAATGCCACCGGCCATTTCCGTATTCGGCAGAATACTCGATGATGAAGCTTGGGGATTTAGGATTGACCAAACCTCCCCTGCTCTACTACACGAACGTCTTTATAAAATGGAACTCTAGGTAGAAGAAAAAGTGTTGACTTTTATACGGACGGCTCCAAAACACAAGAAGGTGTGGGTTATGGAGACTTTTCAGGGGCTTTAGGTCTTCGTATTGCAAAACCGACTTCCGGATCACTGCAGTATCTTCCAGGCAGAGATACTTGCTATAAGAGAAGTTGCGAATTGGTTGAAAGAGAATGTCAATTCAACGACTTTGATTAACATATACACCGATAGTCGGGCAGCTATTACGGCCCTCGACTGCCGATCATCTCTAAATGTAATGGCAGAGCAGCTTGATATTAGGATAATCTGGATCCCGGGGCATAGAGGCTTTCAGGGAAATTCTAGGGCTGATGAGCTTGCTAGAATTGGGACAATCTTACAGGTTCCACCGGATTTGGAATGTGTGGGTCTACCCCTACTCTCTCGCAAACTCAGGCTTAGGCAAGACAGAGGATGAAACAAGGTGGGTCACAAGTAATGATTTCGTAATCATAAGGCAGTTATGGACTCATATAAATAGGAAAAATACGGCTTCTTTAATCCTGAAGAATAGGAAACAAATCTCGATTCTAGTGTCCGTGCTAACTGGACACTGTCTCATAGGTAGGCATGCAGAAAGGTTAAAAGTTGAATATAACGACTTTTGCCGTAGCTGCTTGGATGTCGATTAGGAGGAAAGTGTAGAACACTTTCTTTGTCACTGTCTTGGACTTGCAAGAAAGAGATTGGCCGGCCATAATGGGCGCTCTTGAGTTCAGGGAACTTTCTGACGTTGCTAGAGTTGAATTGCGACGTATTAATAGCTTTATATTGAGCTTTGGTTGGTTCGACGGTTGAGACTCCGCATAAGCAGAGTATCCGTGGTATCACAATGAACCAAAACGGTCTAAGTGAGTCCGGGTTTCTGACTGCTACCCCTACCTACCTGGTACTAGGCTGGTACTCTGTTCGAAGTTGTGAACACTTTTCAGTACCATTGACTATTTCGCTTGAAAAATTTTACATGTACTAAATGTAGCCCAAATCGCGGTTTTTTATAAATTTCTATCTTTTATTGCTTGAAAGTATGCAACATTGTTAAAATTCCGAGCGAAATTTCGTCACTTATGCTAACTTCATGCCAATTTTTGCTTATAAATACATAGGGCCGTAAATTTAAACATTTCAATTTTTCAAATTGAAAAATTTCAATATACAATTGCCTGTATATTAGAACACCCTTTGATTTTTTACTGTCATTTAATTATTGTTGTATAGCAAGCAAAGTTTTATATATTCTGTGAAAATTTCAGGTGCGTAGCTCCTACTGTTCTCGCGAAAACAGCCTGGACAGATGCTTTGTGAAAGCAACACCACGCACGCTTTTGTCTGCGTGTGTGCGTGCGTTCGGGGCTTGGTTAACACTGCTCTAAATGAACCATGACGGAAAGAGCTACAGGTTTAAAATATTCTGTGAAAAGTTGCCTCCTAGTCATTTATACAAACTTTGTAATAAATACATAGCACGTGCTATAGCTGAAAGGCAAATGCGAATAAATACGAACTCAATATTTAAAGAAATTTAAAGTTTTCACTTCTATCCGAAATGGAAGTTAAAATTTTTTTTGTATTAAAAAACACCCACAACTAGAAATATAGTTTTACCTTAATAAACAAATTATTTTTGCATACATTTTGATTTTTTTTAGCATATTTCTATAGCATAGTTTCAGGTTATCTTGAAGGCATATAATTCATTGCATATTTTTAGGTAAGTTATAAAAATATTTGCTACTACGGCCAACATTTTGCAATAGCCGCCAAGTTAGCTACTCTTAAATAAAATAAAAAAAAGCATAGAATAATATATGTATGTATGTATGTGTGTATGTATGTATATCATTGGGCGCTATCAACAGACGCACATCACCAAGCAATCAAGCAAACAACCCCAATAATTTCTAACCCCTTTTTGTTTAGATATTTTTTATTCTTATTTTTTTTCTGTAAAAAGAAACTCCTCAGCAACATAATTTAGAAAAAAATTTAAGCCCATACAGACGAAAATAAGCAAATGCTCAATGAAATAGAAAGGTCAAAATGATTAATTAAGCAGCTTTTGTGATAAAGTAAAAATAAAATAAAAAATAAAATAAATAAATACAAAATAAACAAGAGATTATAATTTGATGGAAAATTAAAAAAAAAATATAAGAAAAAGCAAAAAAAATTATTCTTATAAAATTAAAAAAAAATAAAGCTTAGTTCAGCCATAAGAGAAATAAAAACACCTTATGAAATACATATAACACAAAAAACAAGTCGTTTTCATCATTATCAATATCAAGCATATGCCTACTTAACGCCCGTTTAAATCAGTGTATGAAAACACTCTGCCTTCCACCTATGGTCTTCATTCAGCTTTAAGATCATCTCATCCCACAGGCACGCGTCATTGTTATCTTACAAAACATCTTACTTAGCATCTATATAATATACTCGTTTATTTACAAAGCAGCAGAGGAATAAAAATAAAAAACACTTCCATATGTGTTGCAGCACAAGTCTGCAACCAGAAAACAACAATCCATGAAGGAAGGCAGTCAGTCCGGCTGAAAACACCAAAACTCCCAGCCAAACAACCAACACCACACAATTTAGCAACCAACCAGCCAAACAACTCCGCCATCCATATTCCACAGCATTGTATGAAAGACTGACAGCTAAAATTTTATTTTAATGGAGTTTGGCCACTTTTTCACCAGAATGTGGGTTTTTCGCCATAATTTTGTATGGATTTTGCAGGTGTTTTTTGCTTGTGTTTGTTTTTGTAGCTCCAACAAAACTCTCTTTACCACTTGCATAAAAATATTACTCTCATTCAATTGTTCTCCTGTTTACATGAAACTTTTCAAGGCGAATTGCCATATTTGCTACAAATCTCCAAACTGCTGTAATATTTATCTGAATTTTTTTACGCAAATCAAAGAGCAGGACATTTTGAAAAAACTAGATGAATAGAGAGAGAGAGAGAGAGAGCGAGAGACTGGGAAATTTAGAATTTTTAGTTTTTTTTGTATGCCAAAACTCTTGTATGTTTGTAAACATATTAAAGTTGTTTATCAAACTAAACATTAAAAACAATGTACGACAAGTAAGAAAATTTTAGGGAAATTTAAAGAAATTGCAGCAGTAAACTATACAAGTTAATAAGGGAAACAGTTTGATACTCTTTCCTTAAAAAGAATGTCTGTAGGATACTTTATAAATTAATTTTTTATAATTCAAAAAGACAATTTTATTCATTCCATATCAACCGAAAATTCGTAACCTTCCTTAAGCTTAACTTGTGAGGGGACTTCCCAGCGAAATTTAAATAAATTTGAACTTAATTGAAAGCTGCTATCTACCCTTTCATCATTAGCGTTCATGTGTTTGGTTCACTGTGTTTGGTATCAGTTAATGCAAGCTTTCGACTTATACAAATTTTTGTAATGTAAATAGAACACGAGAATTATTTTGATTTAGACAACATTTTTTTATCAAACCCATGTAATTAGCACATAGGGATGGATCATCATATTAGATCCAAGTGAGCTGCACACGTTACTTTTAAACCCTTGGAATTTAAACGGGCTTGATTAAAGGTTTGTGTCTAAGGAGGACTGCTGAACGAGTTGGATCAAACTCTGAAATCCAAACTTTCCTTTTAGGTATATGATGTAAGAAACTTGAGACTTGTTTTAAACTTTACGAGGAAGATTTTTGCTACTTTATGAATAAATAATGAGCCCAAACTGATATGTGAAAAATCATTCCCACTTTTAAACATGAAAAAATGGCCCCAAAATTAAGAATGAAATAATAATTTTTGTGTTCCATAAATTTTTCCTTGAGATAACTTGTTCTGGTTAAAGAAAAATGGTCCAAAACTTGGAAAATGGCTTCAAATTAAACAAGTGAAAATAGCAGTAAAAATAAACCAAAAGGGGCCCAAAGTTCACATTGTGAGGAAGCCAAATGTAATTATTCTGAAAAACACAAGCAGAACGGAACAACATGCTGTTGTCATCAGCGTTCTTGTGTTTGTTTCACTGTGCTTGCAAGCTTTACCGTCATATAAACTTTTTTTGAATATAAATGTCATACGAGAATTTTTTTGATTTGTCGTATTACAATTTTTTTAAAGATTTTCTTAAAAAAATTTGCTTGAAATACAACAAGAAAAGATTTTGAGAGCATATCGCATTGCTACACCAAATAAACGTTATATAAACTTTTTTTTAATATAAATGTCATACGAGAATTTTTTGGATTTCTCGTATTACAATTTTTTTTAAAGATTTTCTTAAACAAATTTGCTTGAAATACAACAAGAAAAGATTTTGAGAGCATATCGCATTGCTACACCAAAAGTTCACTATAAAAATTCAGGAGATATCAGTCAATTTTTTTTTAACTAGAATATATCCCAGTTCTGGATGGATTTTTCTTTGCATCACTGACTAGAGATTCTAAGAGAAACTCTGCTAATAAATATTTCTAAAATAAAATAAAATTAAAATTTTTTCTATAGGAAACAACTGAGGTTGTACAATAGAACTTCCTTCTCAATAAAATATAAATAGTTTTACAAAATTTTACTTCTTTAGTCAACCTTTTTAAAATGTCAAGAAACTAGCCACAAGGAAAATTTCAAAATAAGATATTAAGAAAAGTGTTCAGATTTTTAGCGATTTCTCTTTGTGAAAAAATTTATTGAGCAATTTGTTATAGTGAGAAGAAATGTAAGAACAACTGTACTGAAATGTGGTGTTCTGAAAAATTACTCGTTATGAATATTCATGAATTAAGGAAGTGGCGACGGGACAATTTGAGAAATTGAAACAATATTTGTTAAATATTTATGATTTGAACAGGCTAGAGTTCGTATCGCTTTGTAAATTTTTGTGAAAATTTTTTTTAAAACCCTTTTTAAAACCTAAATAAGTTTTATAAATAAGGCTGTAAGTATTTATGGAAACGTTTTAATATATCCTTATTAATATTATAAATGTGAAAGTGAGTTTTTTTGCTGCACAGAAAAAAATATTTTTGCAATAAACAACTTTAATTGAAAATAAGACCAAATATATATTAAAAGTGTAATTGAGTCAATTAAACTTTGTAATTAATTAAATTTTTAAACAAAAGTTTAATTGACTTAAATACATTTTTAATTGATTTTTGTTTTTATTTTCAATTAAAGTTGTTTGTTGTAGGAATATTTTTTTCAGTGTACGCTTTCACGCCAAAATTACTGGTCCGATTTTGAAAATTCTTTCGTCAATAATAAATTTCCTTGTTTTCAATACAAGTTGTTGCTTGAACGTTCCCTGTTGACATCGTGGCTCATATATGTATCTAGGCTTTGCTTCTATAACGTCATAACTCAAGATGTTTTATTTTTTAGTTAATAATTCAAAATCAGTCTTTTTACATTTTTATATATTTTGTGCCAAAAACTCCATACAAATATCTCGTTACTAATTTCAAAACCTTCAAATAGTTTTATTAAAAAACAATTTTTCCCATTATGACATTCTTGCAGCTAAGGCTCGATATGTTTTGCTACACTTTGTATTTTATTTATTAATTTTTTTTTATAAAAATCTTTTTTCTTATATTTTTTTAACGGTTCTGAGAAATTTTGTGCAAAAGATTTTATCTGCTGCAAATGATTAAAACAAGCCCAAAAGATTAAATTAAACCTTGTACTCCCACCAACCACATCAGCTGCGAGACAGTAAGAAAATGTCTTTATTGACACAGTTACAATGTCATAATTATGATTGATAATGCGTGCATAAATGCACAAATGCATAAGTACACAACTGATACAAGTATGTATGTAAGTATGTCTCTATGTATATGAATTAATAAATATGGATGTATTAGTGTTCATATAAATGTGCACTATGTACTCATTGACTTATACTGCACACTTAAACGCATTAACATGCTCAGCTAAATACAGACATAGACACATACCACACGTGCATACGTTTGTCTGTAAAATGCATTTATTTTATAATAAAAAAATAAACTGTTGTAAATCCAAAGAGCCCTCCCCAAAAAATATATAAAATACAGCTGATATGTAAATACGCTAATTTTCGAAGTTGTTTAGAAGAACTTTTCCGCCCTCAATTTAACTGTTGTTACATAAAGTATTGATACAAATTTTTTTTGAGCGAAAAAATATACTCGTACATTGTAAAATGAATGCAATAGTGTCGCTGTGAGCACTGTTACCATAACGAAAACACTCTCTAAATGCCCAGCAGTTCTGTAATCCACACTATTAACATTATGACTGTTATAACTTATAAGCCTTCCGAAATTTAAATAAAGTACAGTAACTAGCCTAATTCTAAACATTCCCTGGGAAATAATTCCCATGGAATTCACTTTTTTTTTTAATCCACCTACGAGTATTTTAAGCCGATTGCGCTAAACATTAAAATGCGAAGGAGAACTTCGAATTTTCGAAGTCAGCTTATTTTGTGTCCAATTGTTTTATTTTAATTGAAAGCTTGCAAATGGCTTTTTAAAATACACATTTTTATTTTCACACTCATCCTGTGTTTTACAGAGCAGTGGTGAATTTTCGTGACTCGAAACGTTACATAAACGAAGCACTGAAGCCGCTAGTGTGAAACTATTCCGTCGAACTGTTGGGTTAAATCACGAAGTGCAGCAGCAACCAGAGATCTGCCCCATGCTATTTTTCCGGCGGCGGCTGGCTCATAAAAAATCATCGGCGGCGGCTAAAAATCGGCTGTCAGCCGGCTGAAACAACTTCTGGCATAAACATGATACAATTATCCCCCTTATCGGGAATAAAAGTTCACGTGAAAAGTATTCCCTTTACCTAAAATTGTGATCGCCAATGTTTGCGTTGCCAGTATACTATTTTCTAATTTTGTTCACCATTTTTTATTCACGGGAAATATTTCACGTGAACAAAATGTTCGCCTTTTATTCGCGAAAAGGGTGAATAGAAAGGTAAAGAAATTCAAATATAATAGAAATAAAATAATATAATAGGAAAGAAGTGAAAATAAATTAACTTTTTTTTAAGAAAAATCTATCTTTTTTAAGCCGATTGCGCTAAAAATTAGAATTCGAGGGAGAACTTCGAGTTTTCGAAGTCAGCTGGAAAGATGAATAGGAAATAAACTACCGGGAAGATGTTATTCAGAATAAGGCTGAAAGTGTATTTGAAATATATGTACCGCCCATTGCAGAGGGCAGCCTGTCTTACTTAAGACTTGATGTCATCTTGATTTCGTATTAGTATATTTTTTTATTTTCTATTCGAATAGCAAATGAAAAGTTTTTTAATTAAATTAACTATTTTTTAATGATTCGTGTTCTTCGTTTTTGTAACTGGTGAGAAGTTTTCACATTTCCCACAGGGTGACTCATATAAAAACCGAAATTTACCTTTAAAATGCATGAAGAAATTAATTTTTAGTTTATTTTAATTATTATTTTTCGAACTTAATTTGTTTCTATACGATACGAACTTTAGCCTGTTCAAATCATATATATATATAGAAATTAATTTTTATTTTCACACTCTTTATGCGTTTCACAGAGTGATGACAATGTTTCTTGACCCGAAAATTTTTTCATTTCGTTAGATAAACTGAAAGCACTGAATCCGCTGGTGTAAAACTATTCCCTCGAACTGTTGGGTTATATCACAAACTGCACCAGCAACTCCAATTATAAATTATATTTAAGTTGAGTATTTTGTTATTGCTGCTGCTGTTGTTGTTGTTGCTGTTATTATTATTACTACTGTTGTTGTTGTTGTTGTTGTTGTAGCAACAACCACAATTTTTAATTTATTTCCATCTCAACTTGAAAAAAGAAGGAATATCCACACAAAAACACCAAACGCCCGCACTTGTTGTTAAATCAAACAACAACAACAACAACAGCAATAATTTGCATTAACGTCTTGTTGACAGTGGGGTGAAACAGAACAACATTCAATGTTGATTATTTTGTTTATACTTTTTCGTGTGTAAAAATTTAAGATAATTGAAAATTTTGGTGGGGGTTTTCTCATCAATTTTGATTAGTTATATGTTTTTTTTGTTCTGTGAAAGAGAGAAAATTTCTTGCAGGAAATGATTTTTGATGGATTGTCAAAAGAGCGCTAATTGAATTAATGTATAAGGGAATAAAGAATTTAATTTAAAAGGGGGTGATTGCTGCAAGATATAAAAGTGATTAATAAATATAGATAATAGTAATCAAGGGAAGAGGAGGGAGATTCACAATGAATTGCCAACAGCTGGAAATTGAGAAAATTTTCAATTTTGTAACAGTCTTAACAAAACCATATTTTGTGTGACAGAAGAAAATATCGGCAGAAGAAATTATGAATTATTTAAAAAATTTTTTTAAACTGTTATATAAATAATAATTTTAAGAAAGACCTTGTACAAACTTAATGTGTATGTAAATATGTATGTAAATGCTTTCACTTATTTTTATAAATTTGTTAGATATATTCAAAATAAATTTTTCTGCACTCTTTTTTTTTTTTGTTACTTTATTGTGTAAGTTATTGTGCCAACTTTATTTAATTCGTCCACATTATGGTATTTTACCCCCGTTTGCATTTGATATCAATTGTATTACATTTTTAATAACAAAATGTTTAAGCCAAACACTTGCCAAGTTAAAGAAAGTACAAAAAACATGCTGCTTGCTGGTTTTATTATGAATATGATTGTGTCAACCAAGCGGGCAGCAAAGAAGGCAAAAGTATTGCAATACATTTTCTTCCATTATAATATGTAAGTAGAATATTCAGGACTTGTACTTTTCTTTTCATTCTAGAAGAAAAAAAAAAAAGAAAGTTCACATACATAAATACAAGCTTATGTCCCATACATACGAATACATACATCCATACATACATACATATGTATTTATATTGATTTCTTGTTTCTGTCTCCAATTCAATCTGCTGTTATTTTTATGCATATGGGCTCTTTGCCAAATAAGTCAAAAATAATGTATTAAATGTATTTAAAATGAAAATAACTTAATTCTGTCAAGAGATTTGAGGGAAACTGCAATATTGGCGGAAAAAGATATATACAATATACATACATACACACCATAGGAAAAAGCTGTTTATTTCTGCTCTGATTATCTATGCATATGGATGAGCGTATGTATGTATGTTACAAAAGCTAATATTTATAAAAGGTTTCTTCTATAAAAGGATGGTTTTACAAAAGTCAGGTTTTACTATTAAAGGCATTTCTAATATAAGTATTTTTTTTTGAAACGTACTTTTTATGAAAGGTACTTTTTATATAAAGTACTTTTTATAATAGGTTATTTTTATAATAGGTACTTTTTATGAAAGGTACTTATCACAAGAGGTACTTTTCGCAAAAAGGTACTTCTTATAAAAGGTAATTTTATGAAAGGTACTTTTTATGAAAGGTACTTTGTATGAATGGTACTTTTTATAGAATGTACTTTTCACAAGAGGCACTTTTTACTAAAAGGTGCGTTCTACAATACGTACTTAATACAAAAGGTACTTTTTACAAAAGGTACTTTACACAAAGAGTACTTTTTACAAAAAATACTTTTTATAAAAGACATACTTTTTATAAGAGGTACTTCTCTAAAAAGTAATTTTTATAAATTGTACTTTTATAAAAGGTCCTTTTTATGGTTTTGTACACCAAAGGTGAAAAGAAACCCTAATGTTTTCGCTACTCTGTCCGTCTGTCCGTCCGTCTGTCACAGTGTATTTTCTCGAGAACCGTAAGAGCTACGGGTCTAAACAGTGTGTAGACCCTTGGCCGCTACAACAACAAATACTTGAGAGTTGGAAATTAAAGGGTGTTCCAAAACGAGGAACGAAAAATTTTAAAACCCCATGTAATATACATACATATATACGATTGTATGTATGTATATACACTTGGATTTCGTAAGGTTAGTGTATTTTTATACAGACTACAACAATTAAAAAAAATTTAATTAAAGGGTGTACCATAAGTTAATATAATTTTGACTATGTAATTTTGACAACTTGCTGTATCTTGGAAACCGTAAGAGCAAATTTCTTAAAATTTTCAAAAACGGTAAAACAAAAAAATCCCAAAATTATAAAATCGCCAAAACAAAAAAAATCGCCAAAACAAAAAAAAAATCGCCAAAACGAAAAAAGCACCAAATTAAAAAAAATTTCTAAAACGAAAATAAATCGCGAAAAACCGGAAAAATAACCTAAATTTAAAAATCGCCAAAATGAAAAAATCGCTAAAATGAAAAAAATCGCCAAAATGAAAAAATCGCCAAAATGAAAAAAAAGCGCCAAAATGAGAAAAAAGCGAAAAATAAACAAACAAAAATATTTCACCTGAAAAAACGTCAAAAACTAAAAAAACGCTGTACTCGTATTACAAAATACTCAAGGCCCAACGTACGGAACCCTTCATGCGCGAGTCAAAGTCGCACTTTATTGAATTTATTTTAAATGTAACTTTTAAAAGGCACTTTTTCTACAAGGTACTTTTTATAAAAGGTGCTTATTAAAAAAGGTAGCTTTTATAAAAAGTATGTTTTATAAAATGTACTTTTTATTAAATTTACTGGATTTGCAAAATACTGCTTCCCGTTTTCTATTTCCATAATTCGAAATGGAAAAGTTTTTTGTCTTCAGAATGTGGTTTCAGTGATATTCCCGAGTATTCTTTTTATGGTAATGCAATTATAATTTTTTTATTTAAATCAATATATTTAAAGGCGAGTTATTTATGTGAACTCATGACAAAATATTTAAACAGAAGAAAAGGGAGGATATGTAAGCACATGGTTACTTCCATGTAACCATCTTTCATTGCAGATACTTCGAGTCAAAGCTCAATCCGTAAACTGGTATTTTTAAGGTTCCAAAATACAAACGTACTTTAAAAAAACAACAAACAAATGCTTTAGAAACTATAAAAAGATTGTTTCAATTATTTGCATTTGTAAAGAAGGTTAAAAAAATATCTTTAGATGATGATTGAGAAACCGGTTGAAAATCTTGTGTGCATATTCTTACTTTGTATTCAAATAGATCTCGCTACCAGTATCTCTAAGGTATGTGCTCTAAGCCAAAAAAAAAACTGTTGCCTCTTTAATATGCAATATTTTATATGTAGGTTTTTCTTTGCTTCTCGAGATATTCAAATTAAATGTAAATTATAAAATTAAAAAATGTGTTTTAGAAAAAAAGCATTACTTTTTAAAGACTTCTTATAGCCAGATTAACATGTAAAAATCTTTACGAGCTGCCCAAAAGATTAGGAAAGCAAAAAAAAACCAGACAAATGCAAAAATCCCACCCAAACCAAACCAAACCACCAATATTTGTGCCCGTTGGCTAAAATCCAAATAAAAACAAGTTCAGGCCTCCGCTTAAAAAATTTTGCTGTGTTGTTTTTCCTTAAGCTTAAACAATTTTTTCCAGATCATTATTTCGTTTTTTTTTTTTTTCTTTTTTTGTAAGAAAGATCGCGTCCAGTCAGTCAGTGTCTGTTAAAACTAGAAAGAAAGAAAAAAAATATCATAATACTTGAGATATTTATTTTGGGAGTTTAGCGTTAAAATTAAGTGCCACGCGCAAATTTGGTGCCATGAAGTCGTACAATTTATATGAAACAAATAAAACTGATTTAATGGTGGGCTGTATGGCAAAATTGTGAGATATGGATGCAAAAACTTGCAACTATAAAATATTTAAATTGTTGACCTCCTCTAAAACTTTAGCAGCTAAACTATTTACTTTTAATTATGCTTTTTTTATATTTTTATTTTATTTATTTTGTTTTTTGTTCAACACTTAAAAACAACTTGTTTTCAAACTAATAATCGTATTTTTTTCATTTAATATTTGTTTTTGAAAGTTTAGAAGAAAAGCAAAAAAAATAATAAATAAATTTGTGATTTTAATTTGAATTTTATTTATGATTTTCTGGTGGAATAAATAAATTTTATATGACTGCCTGCCTGCCACATTGGTGGCCTTTCTCTGTTCAAACAATTTGTGCATTTTTGCTTGCATTATTAATTAATTTTTTTCTTGTGAAAATGTCGCCTTAGTTTAAGACAACGAACGAATAGGATCGCCTCAAAGTTGACAAATGGCTTAAAATAAATATTTTTATAATTTATTGGAAAAAATGAAATAGTACAAGCTTACAGGCACCAGCAGCTAAATAATAATGGGCAATTTTATAAAATATTTAAATGGGAGTAGTTTTAGAATATTTTTTAAATTTTTAAACAAGACATGTTCAATTGCACAGTGGCTGATAGAGAAAAATAAATGAGATAAAAATTAGTAAAAAAAAAATACATTCCCAAGAAATCATTCTAGAAGTAGTGCAAAGAAGTCATTGCTAGAAGTTCTATTTTTTCTCCTTATTGCCGAATTGAAAGCGATGCACAGTGGGGAATTTTGGCAAAAAAAATGGAAATAATTCTGCTTAATTCTAAACGGGCCATCCGATTGTTATACGATTTCATACCGCATTTGAGGAGCTTTACAGAGCTTAGGTATAAAATCTGGACTTTATATCTTTAAAGGGGGCGGTGCACACAGAACAACAAAGTGGGTCAACTAGGGTTAATGAAAAATTCAAATCTATGGCGAGCTGATGTTTTTAATGGCACAAAAAAACATCATCATCTTCCAATCATTGCGATGTTAAAAAAATTTCCTTTCTAGCATACTAAAATTATTTGTCCCTTGTTAAAAATTTAAAAAAAAATCCTAGTTTTAACCCATTTCAAAAAAGGAGGAGCTTACAATATCTTTGTACGAGTAGTTTTTTTGACATACTCATAACTCGTCTCATTTTAGACCGATTGTAAAAACTATTTTCTTGTTTGAGAGACTATAGCTTTAAAATTGTCCAATTTTAAATAAGTGGGCGGTGACACGCCCACAAACTTTTTAATGATTTCATAATATTCCACTTATTTGACTGCTGCGAAACCTAGCAAAAACCGTTGGTTCTTGTAATTACAAAATTTTAACGTTGAAAAAATGGGCGGAGCTACGCCCATTAAATTTTATTATTATATTTTATGTGGCTCTAGTTAAACGATATTTATGAAACCTACCACATCCCTGGAGCTCTAAAATAGACAAAATTTTTCATTTAAGAAATGAAAAGAAATGGGCGAAGTCACGCCCCTTAAAATTTAATCTGCCTTATCGTTGTTGGCATATTCCAAATACGACTACGACCGTTTGGTAATAGATTAAAGAAAAACTGTTGAAGTCTTCTTTAATCTATTACCAAACTGTCGTAGTCGTACTTGAAATACGCCAACCACGATAAGGCAGAATATTTTATATTAAGTGATTCTACTTTACCGATTTTTAAAAAACCTAACACACCCTGAGCTCCGAAAAAGACACAATATTGCATTTTAAACAAGTAAGAGTGCTATATTCGTCTGTGCCGAATATTATATACCCTTTACCAACTTACGTACATATATATAGTATACAGACACATACATACATTATTGTTTTGTGAAAAAATTTATCATTGTTTTAAAGTTTCCATCTTTGGAGCTGTAATTTTCATTTTTCAAATTTCTTACGCCAAACTTTTCTTTCAGAAGCACAAAATATATTCAATTTATAAAGAAAAAGAAAAAAAATTTTAGACCTAATTAATTTTACATAACACAAAAGTGTGAGTTTTCCAACCCTGGAGTCATAATTTTGGATTTTTCTGATTATTGATACCAATCTAGTTTTTTAAAAAATTCATAAAATATGCTTGCTTTTTTGAAGTTTTTTTCAGTTTAAACGATTTTTTCAGTTTTGTCGCTTTTTTCTCGTTTTGGCTTTTTTTCTGGTTTTGGAGGTTTTTTTCATTTTTGCCTATTTTTTTCTGTTGTTGGGCTTTTCTTCATTTTGGCGATTTTTCTCATTTTGACGATTTTTTTTCCTTTTGGCGATTTTTTTCTGTTTTTGGGTTTTTTTATTTAGGCGATTTTTTTCTTTTTTTTGGTTTTTTTCCATTTTGGCGATTTTTTTCTGTTTTTTGGGGTTTTTTTTTCGTTTTGGTGATTTTTTTCATTTTGGCTATTTTTTTTCATTTTGGCGATTTTTTTTGTTTTTAGGTTTTCCTTCGTTTTGGCGATTTTTTCATTTTGGCGATTTTTTTTCATTTTGGCGACTTTTTCTGTTTTTTAGTTTTTTTTTCGTTTTGGCGATTTTTTTCATTTTGGCGATTTTTTTTTCATTTTGGCGATTTTTTCTGTTTTTAGGTTTTTTTTTCGTTTTGGCGATTTTTTCATTTTGGCGATTTTTTTTCATTTTGGCGATTTTCTTTCATTTTGGCGATTTTTTTTTTATTTTAGCAATTTTTCCGTTTTATGCGATTTATTTTAGTCTTAGAATTTTTTTTTTTGTAATTTGGTGCTTTTTTTCGTTTTGGCGATTTTTTTTTTGTTTTTGGCGATTTTTTTCGGTTTGGCGATTTTATAATTTTTTGTTTTTTTAGTTTTACCGTTTTTGAAAATATCAAGAGTTTTGCTCTCACGGTTTCCAAGATACAGCAAGTTGTCAAAATTGCATAGTCAAAATTGCATTAACTGATGGAACACCCTTTAATTTAAATTTTTGGAAATTTAGTCTGTATAAAAATACACTAACCTTACAAATTTCAAGTGTATACATATAATTGTATGTATATTACATGGGATTTTAAAATTTTTCGTTGCTCGTTTTGGAACACCCTTTAATTTCCAATTCTCATGTATTTGTTGTTGTAGCGGCCAAAGGTCTACACACTGTGTCCAAATTTCAGGTCTGTAGCTCTTACGGTTCTCGAGAAAATACTAATATAGTTTTAGACATCGTTAATTTTACATAACACAAAAAGTTAAAGTGTTCCAACCCTGGAAACGTCTTTTTAATTTTTTTTTATATTTTTTTAATTTAAAATACCAATTTTAGTCGTACTAAAGTATAAAATAAGTTTATTTATTAAAAAAAATAAAAATTTGTTTTCGGTAGTTACTTTTATTGGCAAAATAAAGTTTAAGTTTTCCAGGCCTGCAATCGTCTGCTCGATTTTGCTGAATTTCAATGCCAATCTATTTTGGAAAATTTCTGACGCACCAGTCCACGAACGAAGTCTCTAGCTTTTCTGGGAGCTTCGGAAAACCGATTTCACGTACAGACAGACGGACAGACGGACATCGCTTATTCGTCTTCCCTATGCATAAGGATCCAGAATATATATATTTTATGGGTCGCTTATTGATATTATAGAAATTACAAACGGAATGACAAACCTATATATACCCTTTTACCATTTTTATTGGTAAAGGGTATAAAAATGGGTGGAGGCACGCCCACTAAAATTTAATATTATGTTTCACGTACTTTTTTCAAAGAAAAAAAAGGTTGTTTGAAAGATTTTATTTCGAGTTTGGTCCCATAAATTCTTTTTCGAAGGTATTCTATCAGATCTTTGCATTGATGTCGTTTTTTTAGGCAGAACTATTACCTTTTTATAAAAATTTAAATGGAAAACATTGTTTGCTACCTGCAATTACAGTAAAAAGTTTAAGATCCCTATTTGGAGGCCACACGTTAAATTTTTGCCTTTCAATTCCATTAAATTTTCAATACACTCAAACTTTTTTAAATTGAAAACTAGATTGCTTTCAAATTCACCTATCCATTTATATGGCAATTTAATTTTCAATTTGAACGGCTGGCCACAGCACACATTGAATGAAGCTACAAATTTGAGTTGTTTCTTCGTCGATGACATATAAAAAATTAAATTGACTATCAATTTGTTTAACTATCAATTTCAAGGAATTTTGGCAAACAGTATATGTGATGAAATTGAAAGCGATTTATTGAACGTGTGGCTGCAGCCTTAGATGAAAATTAGTTTTAAAATTACTAAAAGAAATCGATTTTTTAAATAGAATCGTGAGCATTTTCTAAAACTATAATGAAATTACAAATTTTTTTTATGATCATTATGAATTTGTACCCAATTTTCTACTAACTAATTGCATATCTCTAAAATAGATTCCTTGAAGGCAATAAAAATTTTGTTTTTTAAAAAGTATTTCCAATTTTTCCTGATATTTAACCAACATTCGCCTAAAATATTTAGGTGGTTATCTAATCGAATTAAACATGCATATATTGTGTTAATCGATTTCCTCTTTCTTGTTTAATTTAATTATTCGAAGATGCCCTACAAGAACACTACCAGTCAGCTAACCAGTCATTTTATCGTTAGTAGTGAGGTATATATCAGTCATTGCATAGAACAAAGCTTCTTTAACATTCTTAAGTACTAGATTACTAAGTAATATGTTAAATAAAAGGATAAAATCAAATCCAGCTGTGAAAAGATATGTAGTATATATATGGGCGATCTTTGTCCAGAAATTTTTTTACATAATAATAATCGACTTTTGAACTGCTGGCAGCATATTTTAGGGAATATACTGTGCTATTAGATTTCGTTGGAAGCATCCGAATATTCACCATCACTTAAAAATACTTCAGCATCTTTTTTTCTGTCACTTTCAATCTTCTCATCAAAATCGTAATCCTTGTAGGTCTGAAACAATTTTTAAATTCAGCATCAGACACACTTATTAAAAAAAAAATAATGAAAATAAAAGAGCGATGCTCGTTGAATCGACAAAGGTACTTTATGGTTAAGTGTAAAATGAAAAATGTGTTGGAAGCTTTTGTGTGCGTGTGATTTTGCATCTTTCTCTATAGAACATATATTCGAAGTGATCACTCTACTGCTTTTTACTAATCAATGGCAACATAAATATTAGGTTCGTTTGACTAATCACACTTGATGGATATAACTATAAATTTTAACTAATCAATCTTGGCTGATATTTTTATCACTGTTCATCAATCATGAGTGAATGATATACCAGTCAACTTTAATAAATTAATATATTTACCACAATTGAGTTATCATACTTAATGGCTATCCCAGTCATAGTTGATGGTTATATCTGTTGAAGTAATATGTACATATTTCGGGAATCACAATAAATCCTACTGGGTCTATGAGTGGAGCTGCGTTTTAGCACCTCCTCTTCCTAACCTATTATATATTTTTATTATTATTTTAATTGTTTTTATTAAAAAAGTAATATAAAAATAATTAAAAAAATTAAATGTTGAAAAATTCATTAAAGTGTGACTTTTACTCGCACCCTAAGGGTTCCTTCAGTACGGACACTACATATATACATAATATTTTTCATTTTATTATTGTATGTGACGTTCTCCGAGAAAAGGACCCTAATGTGTGAAAATGGAGTTTTGAGAAAAACGCATTTAAAAAATAAAATTTTAATGTTTTTCTAATTTTATCGATTTTGACACACACCTGTTTTTTGATACATTAGGTCCCTTTTCTTGGAGAAGGTCACATATATTATTATTATTATTATATTATGTAATACTATACGAATCGAATATCTTACCTGATGTAGACATTTTTGTTAAAAATTTTTGTTTCAATGTTTTTTTTTTAGTTGATATATTTTTTTTCGATTTGCCGATTTTTTTCGGTTTTTGGCAATTTTCGTCAGCGATTTTTTTTTTGTTTTTGGTGCTTTTTGTGCGACTATTTTTCGGTTTTTGCAATTTTTTTGGTTATTTTTTTAGTTTTAGCGATTGTTTTAAATATTTTGGCGTTTTTTCGTTTTGGCGATTTTTTCGGGTTTTGGCGATTTTTTGATTTTTTGACAACTTTGTTACTTTTGGTGATATATTTTCATTTAATGATTTATTTGATTGTGGATGATATGTATTTTTCATTTAAGCGCTTTTTTAATTTTGGCGATTTTTCGTTTCGATATATTTTTATTTTTGGCATTCTTTAGTTTTAATTTCTTTTGAAAATTTCAATATCTTTGCAAGCTTAAGAACGATAACCTGATAAAGCTAAACACTGTAGCACATACATTCTTCTTCATTGGCCATCTTTCTAGCTGCCCACCTTCTTTTCAGCAATTGAGGCAGAAACAAATTGCTGCCTCATTCATAATTACCCATAAAACATTTATGCAAATTTTGTGTTCTTTAAAGCTCTTCTCAGTTGCTTAAATAGCTGGAATGACAAAGACGCCTCAGAGTGGCCATAGAGTAGCATGGAGAATTAAAACAACTTGTTCCAGTTTGAAGAGCAGTTACCAAAATGACTTAAAGCAAATTAACATATTAATTATGTTACTCTCGTTCTCATCTCCAGCTTCTACTTGAATATTTTATAAGTTTTGCATCTGAGATGTTGCTTTTTTATTATCCTTTCCTTGTCATTAGAGTTGTATGTGCACTTATTCAGTGCATTTCATGGCCTCTGGCTAAATTTGTCATAAATTTGGTATATAAAAATTGTAGAGTTTTGTTTGCTATAATACTGCTGCTTGATTAAAAATACTATGTTGAGGCAAAGTTGTTGTTGTTGTTGATGTTGTTTTTGTACTTGTTGTCATGAGTGAACTAGTTTTGATGCTCCAACTATTGCAAGGATGTGTGTGTGTGTGTGTGTGTGTATGTGTGTGTGCACATATCCAGGATGAGAGTTTATTATTTCATTGAACATTGAATAGATTACTCAGCCCACAAAATTCCTTTCATTTGGTTTTCCCGTTTGCTTTTGATTTTGTTTCTCATGGAAAGGGATTTTGTATGTTGTTGTACTTTTCCATACTTGTAAGATTAGAAACTGAAAATTGATTGCTAATTAATGATTGATTTTTCCTTAATGCTTCTGCTTCTGTGGCTGCTATCGACCATAATTGGTAGGATATTAATATCTTTTACATTTTTTCTTGTCCTTGATTGCTGGCAGTAAATGTAATTCCATGGCTGGTTAAATTAAGTGCAGGATTCTATGTGCAGGTTTAAAGAAAAGCTGCTTTAAAAGAAAGCGAAAATAAGATTAATGCGATATGTACTCGTATGTGCTTTGTTATTTAGGTGCATGAAATATTAAATTTTCAATGAAATTTTACAAATTATTGCAACAGTTAAAATTTTAAATTCAAGAAATAATCGTCTGGAAGCTCAGATTTGATTTATCTTAGATTTGATTAGATACGAGTAGTAGTAAGTGGCTGCTTTAACTTTTGGAGATCATCAATTATTCGGATTCAAAATTATTCAAAGAACATGGAAATTCTTCGCAATTGAGAAACGATTAAACTTAAACTATTTTTAAATAAAAAGTTTAAATCGAATAATGAATGAATTATCATTTAATTATTCCTCCGACAAACGAATAAAAAATTTATTGGAATAATGGCATTAAAATTTGTTTAATTTTCATTTTTAAATAATTTTTTTTAATTGTATCATATAATTATTCCACCGACCATCGAGTAAAAAAATTTATTCGAATAATGGCATTAAAATTTGTCCAATTTTTATTTTTAAATAATTTTTTTAAAGTTTATCATATAATTATTTCACCGACCAACGAATAAAAAATTTATTCGAATAATGGCGTTAAAATTTGTCCAATTTTTATTTTTAAATATATTTTTTTTTAAATTTTAAATTTTATCATATAATTATTCCACCGACCAACGAATAAAAAATGTATTCCAATAATGGTATTAAAATTTTGTCCAATTTTTATTTATTAAAAAAACTTTTTTAAATTTTAAATTTTATCATTTAATTATTTCACCGCCCAACGAATAAAAAATTTTATTCGAATAATGGCATTAAAATTTGTCCAATTTTCATTTTAAAAAATTTTTTTTAAATTTTATCATATAATTATTCCTCCGACCAACGAATAAAAAATTTTATTCGAATAATGGCATAAAAATTTGTCCGATATTAATTTTTAAATCATTTTTTTTTTAAATTTTATCATTTAATTATTCCACCGACTAACGAATAAAAAATTTATTCGAATAATGGCATTAAAATTTAACCAATTTGCATTTTTTAAAATTTTTTTTTAAATCTTATCGTATAATTATTCCACCGACCATCGAGTAAAAAAATTTATTCGAATAATGGCATTAAAATTTGTCCAATTTTTATTTTTAAATAATTTCTTTAAAGTTTATCATTTAATTATTTCACCGACCAACGAATAAAAAATTTTATTCGAATAATGGCATTAAAATTTGTCCGATATTAATTTTTAAATCATTTTTTTTTTAATTTTATCATATAATTATTCCACCGACTAACGAATAAAAAATTTATTCGAATAATGGCATTAAAATTTGTCCAATTTGCATTTTTTAATAATTTTTTTTTAAATTTTATCATATAATTATTTCACCGACCAACGAATTAAAAATTTATTCGAATAATAACATTAAAATTTGTCTAATTTTCATGTTTAAATAAATTTATTAAATTTTAAATTTTATCATATAATTATTCCACCGACCAACGAATAAAAAATTTATTCGAGTAATGGCATTAAAATTTGTCCAATTTTCATTTATTAAATAAATTGATAAAATTGTAAGTTTTATTTGATTTTTGAAATGTTTTAGGTTAAAAAAATTTATTCGTTTTGTATAACAAAAGCCCATGACTAGCTATGATTTTGATTCGATTACTTCATTAAACGGATAATGAATTATTACTTAACTAACAAAAAATTTTATTCGATTAATGGTATTAAAATTTGTTAATTTTTTTTAGGACCAATCGGCTAAATATTAAGATTTATTTGATTTTTGAAATGTTTAAAAAAAAAATTCAAAACAAATTTTTATTCGGTTATTTAAACAAAACCGCATGATTATTTAAAATATTTAATCGATTATTTGACTAAGCGAATTAATTTTTTTTTAATTTAAATAACGAATTGAAATACAAAATTGTAAAACAATAAATATAATATATTGTTGTACAAATAATCGCATAATCTTTTTCCGATTATTCGAATAAGTTACGAATACAATATGAATAGAAAGGAACTTTAAGCTGAATATTTCATACAAGCCAACAATATTATTCGCATATTGGAACTACATCTATGTAACCCCAACTTTTATTTTAAAACACTTTATTTATATTTATAAACCTTGTTTCTACAACCCAGACGGTTGTACTTTGCAACATTCAACACGAGTCGTCTGCCTGGTTTCTGGAAACAGGAGAATAATTTTGAAAATAATTTTATGTTTCTGTTTATTAAAGAAAAAACTAGATTTCCGAAATAAATGGAATGCAAAATGTTTAAACACTTGCCGTTCCTATTTTGTACGCTAATTGTTTTCCATTTAAGACATTCTCTTAAAAGCCACATAATCATTGCTTTAAGTCGGCTTAAATTTACATAAGTTTTTTATCACTTCATTTTTTCGATTAATAAAAGAAACCTGTCAAAATAATCGCCTTCTTAACTGGTCCAGTACCGTACAAGATACACTTAAAATTTACTCATCCATCAAGCAGAAAAGGAGAAAAAAATACAACATCCAAACTAATTTTTCTGTTACTAGTGGCAGCTAAATTTATCTTTATGTATCCTTCGACGTGACACACTAATTGTATTAAGATAATCTACATTTTTTATTACTAACTCGTGCATACTAAAAATGTACGTATGGAGCTTTTAATTCCATAAAGTCATAACTCAAAAAGTAATTATGTTAAATTAAGAAGAATAAGTTTTGATCTTGTAAATATTTGAACGAACAGGTAGTAGAACCGAACAACTAGCTGTTTTCGAAGGCCACTGCACCTTCAGCGTTCTTTATGTTTGGTCTGTGTGATATGTCAGTTGATGTAGATTCCTGCTTTATATACTGAGTCTTCAGTGCACATTGAATATGTGAACTTTTTTGATTCATCGTATGTATTACAATTTGCTGAAAGATTTATTTGTAATGAAAACCCAATTTTACCATCTCTATATTTAAAACAGTCTTTTCTCAAGAGGTAAGTGTTCCAGCTTTTTGTATAAAATTTTTTATTCTGTTATAAGGACTATTAATTGCTTAAGTCTTACTTCTTTAAAAAAAAATGATTATTTTTATCATGAAATTATTAACAAATTTAAAGTTTAAACCGCGTTTAGTGTATTAAGCACTTTTTTACTTATGACCTTCTTGCAGCAAAAGGCTTGTTATGTCTGTACAAATTAAAACGAGCCTTTTATGAGCGTTTTGTTTATGAGATCTAAAATGTTATTGAAGTTTTTTTAAGAAAGTGTGATTTTAAACAACATACTAAAGTATGAAATGCATTTATATTAAACACTTTAAATATGATACCAATAATGTTGAAATTCAGCTCCGCAGATTTACATATTTGGAAGATTTGCCTGTAGGCGTAGAAAGCTTTTAACATTCGTATAAAGCTGTAAAAGCTGCAATATAGATAATCATTTTTATCAGCTGAAACTATTTATGTATGTAGCTATTTTCAATTCATTTAATAGTGATTCATGTTTGATTGGCCCCTAATAGTAGTCATAATCATAATCATAATCATAAACATAATCATAATCATAATCATAATCATAATCATAATCATAATCATAATCATAATCATAATCATAATCATAATCATAATCATAATCATAATCATAATCATAATCATAATCATAATCATAATCATAATCATAATCATAATCATAATCATAATCATAATCATAATCATAATCATAATCATAATCATAATCATAATCATAATCATAATCATAATCATAATCATAATCATAATCATAATCATAATCATAATCATAATCATAATCATAATCATAATCATAATCATAATCATAATCATAATCATAATCTTAATCATAATCATAATCATAATCATGATCATAATCATAAGTCGAAATTACTGTTTTTTGTTTTATTACAACTGCAGTGTATTTATTTTTCAATTAGTTGGTTTATTACTCATGAGTTATTGCAGTGAGCCGACTATAATCGATATATTTAGCTGATAGTGGCATCTGGATTTTACACAGAAATTATTTTTATATCGCAGTTGTTAAATTTTTTTTACATTGGCAACAATTATAAATTTGTTTATTTTTTTCGACTTATGGATTGATTTAAATTAATATTCGATGAATTAGAACGATTTATTTTTTTTTTAGTTCTCAATTCAGTTATTAGATTAATTAGTGTTGTCATCCAATCAATAAAATCATACAAGGCTTTAATTATTTTTTTTTAATTAAACTTAAAAAAAATATTTTTTCCCCTTTTTCCTATTCTGGAGATTGACTTATTTCATCAGCCAAAAATAAATATAAAATACCATTGCACCTTATTTCCTCAAAAATTAAACAGGAGCATTACCCATTACAGCCAATGGAGATCGTTACCACGTACATGTGGAGGTTATTTTGCCCTGATCAATGATGGCGTTTCAACAGAATGCCAATATGTTCCATACGGCGACCGCCACAATCGTTTATTGAAATCAAAATTTTGCAATAAACTGACTTCGAGATATGGATTTGTCAATGGGCCTCTGAGGTCGAGATATTTGACATCTTTCGAATATATCAAGTGCGTTCATGTGAAGTCGCGGGCTTATGCTGATAATGCCTTCGAGGCCAACATTTTTCGCGTTATTCGTAATGCTCGAAGAAGTGGCCCAAAACTTCGAATTTGGCTCACCAAGAATATTATTCCGGAAAAAAATTTGGCTTAAAAACTCTATCAGGCTAAAAAAGGACTCTTTAGTTGTAAAACTCAGAGAATTTATTTTTGATTGATTCCATCATTTGTGTGCTTAAAACTATTTTTTGTATATTTCCATAGGCATTACAAAAAAGCAAATCTGATAAAAATTATTTGAGGCCGCCGCAAATGGCTGCCTATTTTGGCAGAAGCCTATCAGAAGACTCCTAACTCTTAATACCACACAAGTAAAAATAAAGAAAAATTAATAATGATATTAAAAGCCTCTGTTGCCTTTTGATGTTGGAACTACTGCTTATGCTTGTCATAAATTCCTTTCAGTCTCGTTAAAAATACATTCCATTAAATACTTAAAACTTTAAGTATTTATGTACCATTCCAAATAAACACATTTCGTTAAGCAAATAATTTATTAAGAGAAGAATATAATATAAACAACAAGAACAACAACAATCAAACTAAGCAAAGCTGAGTGCCAAAGCAAAAAGAAATCAAATTACTCTATGAATTTTTAAGATTTCTTGTTTAATTTCTTAAAGCATTTTATTGTTTTTATATGTATGAATGTCTTCTCTAACAGATTTTGAAAACTAGCAGCTACACAAATGAAAAAAAAATACAACCAGAAGCAATTGTATGTATACAAAAGAAAAGTCCTTAAGTGTTTTTATATCCTGGCTTACATCTACAGTACTTGAGATACGCATTCCTTTCAATTATTCTCTAAATGAGTGTGTGTGAGTGTGTTTACGTAGTTTACGTATGTGTGTATTGTTGAGTATTTCCGGTTTAGAGTACTCATACATACTTGAATTCATATGAAATAAAATAATAAAATAGTTGTTGCTTTTTCCTTGCTTTGACTTTCCAAGTTCGAAGTTGCTTTGTTTGTTGGTTTTTGGTTTTGTTTTATTGCTAAAGTTGTTGTTTTATTTTTTTCTTCTTCGTTTTCTTTAACTCCTTGAACCGTAACGTTATAAAAGGACTTTCATAACGTCCATAATTTCTATATAATATATGGTAGAATTTTTCTTTGTTTTCTTCTCCTTTGCTTTGTCCTGCTTTATACGTATTGTCGTAGCTGCTTTTTAAGCATTTCTTGTTTTTGCTTTAGTTTCGAACACGTGTTGATTACAGCTAAATATTTCTATTTAGACAAGAAATTAAGAAAATATAAATAGCAAATGAATTGAATTTGTGAAGTTCGTAGAAAAAATGTAAAAAACAGTTTAATAATCAAAAGAATTGAATCAGTCAAAAATGTTTACAAGTATAAACATTCTATGAAGCATTTAGGCAATGCCATAAATATGTCATGACATAAATTTTTTGTGTAATGAAAATGTTAGGACATTATTGTGTTATGAATTATTTATAGCGTGAAATATCTATGTCATGATATAATTATGTTACAATATACATTATTGAGCCATGGCATTATTATACAACAAGATTTTTGTGTCACTACAAAAACATAACATAAGAAAAATATATCAAGGTATAAATATATCATGACATAAATATATCATGACATACATAGTTCTTTTATAATATTTTTGACACAAGATGCTTGAATGTGTCATGCCATAACTATTTATATCAGGAGGACCGGTTTGTATCAAATCAATCTTATGTCATGAAATAATTTTGTAATATTGTGTATATATTTTTTTATATTTTAAACAAAAAAACAACAGGTGAAGCGATTAACTTGTCTACAGAAAACACCCTAGGTCTATGGAGGGAATCGAACCCATGACCTCTGAACTTGCTAGTTTCACTAGCATCGCTACGACTCAGCCACAGCGGCACCATTAAAATGATTTAATATAATTATTTCAAAACTTGTATGTTTCGTAACATTAATGTCTCAGGATAGTTATGTCATAACATTTTTATGGACTTACAGCATAACTATTTCGAATCGTAACAAAATTATATCATGACATAAAAATATTACAATATAATTATTTCGTGATGTGCATTATGTCATAACATGATGACAGATGCATATGTCATGTTATTTTTGTATCATACCATGCTTATGTCATGAAATATATTTGTAATAAACTGTATATGTCATGATATGAAAAAATATATAATTATGTCAAAACATGTTTGTTTCATTATAATTTTTTCTTAGGATATTAATGTCATAACATGTATATGGCATAACATGGTTATACCATAAAATTTTTGTATCGTATAAAAAATTTATCATGACATAAATATCATATCATATAATGACGTAATTATATCATACATACATAGTTATGTAATAATATTCTTATGTCATAAAATTTTTATGTGACCTATATGTCATGTCATAATTTTCATAGCATTATGTCCATGAATATTTATTTCACAACTTGCCTTTATCACGATAGAATTAAGCCAAGACTTAATTATGTGGTAACCTTTTTGTATCATGACAAAAATATATCACGAAATACATATTTTACGACGTACATACTCATGAGATAATAATTTTATGTCATAACATGTCTATGTGGTGTATGTGTCATATCATAATTATGGCATGACATGGTTTTGTTAAATTATAATGTAATAATGTGTATATGTTATGACATAGACATGCCATGATGTGATATAATTATGACATGCCATAATTATGTTAAAGAATGTTTGTGCTTAAAATATATGTCTTAGGATATTTATAGTACAACATGTGAATGGCATAACATGTTTATGTCATGACATATTTATGTCATTATTTATTTATGTCATTATTTATTTATGTAATGAAATAATTATGACATGACCTAAAATACAATTTTAATATGAGGCAGTCACAACAGATGGCGTCTCTTTTCGTGATTTGTTTCCTTTATAACTTATATGGCATTTTGGACATTTAACATCTGTCATTATTTAATTTTACTTAGTCAGTGAACGAAATAGTGTAAACAAAAAATGCCCAATAATTTTCAAGAAGTTTTTCTTAACTTAATAAATTGGTAAAAATGAACAGCAGCTTATGCTGAATATGTTCCATCGACTTCAACTCAAAGGAGCGACAAGCAAGTCAAGGCCCGTCCATGTCAGCCAAAAAAATTCTAAAAAAATCCTAAATTTGATGAATTGGAGGCATTATTTCTCTGGCAGCAAATTTGCTGTTATATATTTCTTTTAACAACTTCATTAATTACTTTATTTTATTACTTCGATTACTTTTAATTTAACATAATTTTTTTGAATGTAAGAAATAATTTGCAGTAACAAAATATTTCTCATTTTACGCCATTAATGTTTAATTTGAAACGAATTAATTTTCTCCTCATTGGCAACATTTTAATATTTAAACTTCAAGCCAATTTATGACTTAATTATTTCTGCTTGTACTCGTTCATATCGCTTTTATTCCTGCCAAATAGGAAAAAAAAACAGAGAAAAACCAAAACCAAATGCACACAAAATCTTTTTAATTTTCACAATGATTTTTTATTTATAAATGTGTTTTAATCACGTAACAATCTCACCAATAACAAGAGGATTCAACAACGCCGGCCACAACCTGTTTAAAAATCCAATTGAAATTTCATGTTTTGCCCGGTTGCATACAACAGTGCGAGTGTAAATAAATTTTAAAATGTAAAATAATGTGGCTTTTCAATTGCAATTTAAGCCCAAACAAAAGCAAAATAAAACAACAAAAAAAAACACTAGACAGCTTAAACGACAACACTGCAGCAGCCTGCAGTTTGTGTACCGCTCACATAACTAACAAATTTTTAATGTTTGGTTGAAGGGGGGGGGGGAAGAGGAGTACGAGTATGCGTGCAACATTATGGACTGACTGATTATCTCGTCTGTGGCATGAGGAAAGTAAATATTTAACCATATAATTTCCCGACTTCAATGATAATGAAATAATTCAAAATATTTCATTTTAAATAACAAAATCATTATCAGCAAAAGTTATATGGCGGAAGGCCATCATCATCATTTGGAGTTTCACTCATGCTTGTTTGTTCTTGCTATTTGCATACAATAAATAAGAGTTTGTATTCTCGTTTTATTGTATTTTATTGTTGAGTTGTATTTTTAGCCTTAGGAAATTTCATTAACAATGTCCAGTCACAGTCAATCGTTTAGTTTTCGATCATTTTAAAGGATGATGGTATTCTATTGGCCGAAAAAGAAAGAGTTTACCCAAAGGCTTATTTACATGCATTGAAAATATATTTAAATTTAAACACAAAATAAAACAAATCTTTATTAATGGATAATTAACTTTTTGAGATTTTTTTTTGCAAGCTAAGCCCCTACTTTTGGTGTATGTGAAAAAGATTTAATAACACTGTATAACAAAATCGAAATTTTATCAAAATAACAGGTTCTAACAACTGAAATTGGAAGAGAACAAAATTTTTTGGATCCACATTTTAACTATTATCTAAAGGGGCTTAGAGTTCACCTTTCGGCACCAGAGAAACAAGCCGCCTTGAAAAAACGGCGGTGGCGGCTTAGGAAAGAATAGTCAGCTGCTCATCAGCTGGCTTGAGCCGGCCGACAGTGACAGCCGCTGGTTTTGATTGTGATAAGTTTTTTAAACATATTTCTTTAAAAAAAAAAGTTCCAACACCTGATAACTTCCATATAATTTGTAAGATGTGGTAAAAATTTGCCACTACAAAAGACAGTTAGGCGGCTGCAATTTTTAGCCGAGGGTAGCCGCATGCATCGACGGCGGCTTGAAGTTACGTTGAAATTTGGCGGCGGCTCTTGAGCCGTCTGTGAGCCAATTGGCTTTTTTCTCTGTTGTGCACATTATTATAGGGAATCGATGTATGAAACAATGGAAGCTGTACATTTGAGACTGGAGCTATATTCAGTTTTTTTCTTTGTTAAAAATCCTATCAAGAAAATTTTTGTGAATCATTTTAATCCTGTAGATATTTTTCGTTTTAATTAATATTTTTTCTCATCCTAAAAAGGGGCAAAAAATTCCCTTTCAACCGACATATCAGCTGATAAAATATTATATAAGAATATTTGTCATAAAATTCTGCTATGGCTTCTTAAATACAGCCTTACGGGCTGTCCCACGATGTTACCAGAAATCGTTCGATAGACAACTTTTATTGAAAACAACAACAAATTTTCTAATGTTATTATTGTTTGCAATACAAGTTGTTGATCGAACGAATTCAGGTGACATCGTGGAACAGGCCCACGAATGCCAGAAATAAGCTAAAACTTGATACACGTTTGAGGGTTAATTTCCTTAAAATTAAGAATAAATTTTGCTCAACAGTTTTGTTTTAAAATCTACGGGAACATTTCTGTGAAATATTTAAACCCATCAACTCTTATGTAAGGAGATCGTTTTGGAATCTTCTTAAAAGGGGACATATGAGTACCTCGTAATAATATTATAAAGTACTAAAATATTTTACAACAATATTCGCTATGACATTCTACTTGAATGTTACTGAATACAGAACTTTTGAACAACTGAAATTAGTTAAAACACCTTTTTACACTTGCATTACTTATGCCAAATATTGTAACATTCTAACTCTTTTATATATGGCCTTTATTGTAAATTATTTAAGAAGGACAGAAATAAATACCCTTTAACAAAAAAAAAAAGAAGTTAACGTGTCTTATAAAAATACTAGTGGTAAACATGTGCTGCTAAAAACGTGATGTGATCTAAATATGTTATGACATAAATATTTTGTGACATAAATTTTTTGTGACATTTTTATGTTATACCACACATATGTTATGACTTAAATACGTTATTGCGTAAATAAGTTATGATATAAATATGTTATAACATATATGTATTATTACATAAATATATTGTGACATAAATTTGTTGTAACACAAAAGTTTTATGACACAATTTGTTTTATAAAAATACTCGAGATAAGCATGTTCTGCTAAAAATGTGATGTGTTATGACACAAATATTTTGTGACATAAATTTTTTGTGAGATATATATGTTATGCTACAAACATGTTGTGACATGAATATGTTATTACATAAATATGTTATAATATAAAGATGTTATGACATAAATATATTATTACATAATTATGTTCTGACATAAGTTTGTTGTAACATTAAAGTTTTTTGTTGAATTTAATAACGTCATGACATAAATACATCATGACATATATTTATCATGTCATTAATAGATCATGACATTATTATGTCGTACCATCATCTTGATGTCGTGATACATATGAAATATCATAGTTACTCCATGGCGAGTATATATATTTTTAAGCAAAACATTAATTTTATTGCATGAATAAAATTCATACCATAAACATGTTATGAAATAAACATGATGTGACATTATTGTGAAATGGTTATATCAACTCGAATCACGTTTATTTTATGACATATTTCTGTCATACATAAATAAATTAAATAAACCTCACAAATCAGTTATAACTCGTAAAATAATAAACATGTTATGACATGACATAATTATTTTTTAACAATTAATTATCATAGCATATTTATTTCATAACAAGTTTATGACTTGACATATTTATATTTCGACATGACTTTTTTTAAACTCTTTTGAACCACAATTCGATAAAATTGCCTCTCGTTATTGGATGTTGCTCCTTAGTAAAGGATTTCTACATAAATCAGGCTGCCATGCCATAAAATTGTCTTCTGTTTCATGGTTGAAGCTGCTGGAGGTTGAATTGGATATTTTTCAGAATTCTAAACGTGGAAAAATAATGCTGTATTTTAAACTTTCTCTACATACTTTATAGCAAAATTTCCCTTCAAATAGGGCATTACAAATTCAGATTATGCATGCATATCGAATTTTTTTTTTTCAATACAAGTATGCACACTTGTATATTTACTTACTAATTTTACATTAATATCATTTTATTTTTTATTTTATTTTAATATCTATCAACTTAATGCAGACAGTTTGATAAATACTCGCAGACCATTAACAAACTGTCTGGTCCAATTGGCACACAAACATTCAAGCTTAATTACAAGCTCATACATCCAATCATTCGTATGCAAACAAACGTATGTGTGTATGTATATTTAAAAACTTTTGTGGTTAAAATATTTTTTTAAATTGCATTTAATTTGTTTTAAAAAAGCATCTACTCAGCTACCAATATTTACTTTTTCCCATTTTCCCCAACATCCCCAAACTCCACATCCTTCCTCGAGAGACATTATTGTTAATGGTCTTTATGAGCGTTTTTTTTTCAAATAAAAGTTAACACTGAGATTCATGTTGGCATTAAAAATATTTATTTACTGGTCATTTAATAGTAGATCAATTAAAATAAATTGATTTAACTTTCCCAGAGAATCATGCAAGAGCCTTAATATACACATACTTACATAAATGCAGAAAAATAATTTAATAAGTGCGTAATAATATGAATTTAATTCATAAATTAATTTTCTACTAAAATAGGGATCCATTAAAAAAAAAACAAATTTTAATTTAGTGCACGAGTATGTTCGCTTTGGCTTCAAGTTTAATTTCCGTTGCCAAAAGCCATTTATCTAAACCACTTAGACCAGAAAAAAGATAAGTCCGCCTTATTTCCCATCCATTTAACGCAGAATAATACTCGTATACGATATTTCAGTGTTTAAACGGATGTTGCTCTTTTCTAAATAAAAACAAAAAACAAACAAACATAAACTGCGGAACTTTTTCAATATTTGGCATAAATTTACTAAAGAGATTTTGTTGCTCAAACTTTCCATCGAATATAAAATTATGTTAATTTTATAAAAAAAACAAATTCCAACAGTGGCAAGACTTCTGATGCGATATTTCACAGCTATTTTTTGTTTTTCAATTTACATATTGATTGCACAATGGTCCGTTGCATATTTTATTTACATGGAGTTTTTAATGCTAATTCATTATGCGAAAATTCAAATTATAATAAAAGATAATAAAAAAAAGAAGAAATGTGCCTAGGACACCCGGTTATAGCTTTGCTGCTTAGTAACATTAAACAAATTTCATGTTTGAGATAACATTGCAATAAAATTCTATTATATGATGATGTCAAATTCGCCGCAATTATTTCAAAACGTTTCCATTTATTTCTTTTCTAGCGGCGTACGATTAAGTTAATGTATTGGCTCTATTCTCTGGTTTGTGCTCATGTGCAAAAACAAATTGAGCAATCGTTCTCATTGTTTTCGTTGTTTTTGTTTCACTCATTTCAAAGAACGAAACAAAACAAAATCGAACAATTTCTTTCGTGTATTTTCATACTCGGCTTTTAAGTACAACGAAATCGAAACAAAAATAAATTTATAACTGCAATAGTGTCCTAGCTCCTGTATCGCGCAATAAATAGCAAAGCTATAATAAAATAAAATAAAATAAAATAAAATAAAATAAAATAAAATAAAATAAAATAAAATAAAATAAAATAAAATAAAATAAAATTAAATTAAATTAAATTGAAATGAAATAAAATGAAATGAAATGAAATGAAATGAAATAAAATGAAATAAAATAAAATAAAATAAAATAAAATAAAATAAAATAAAATAAAATAAAATAAAATAAAATAAAATAAAATAAAAGAAAATCAAATAAAATAAAATAAAATAAAATAAAATAAAATAGAATAAAATAATTTACAAGTGCCCCACTGTAATTCCTGCCATGTGCATGTATTTCTGCAATTTTAACCTTGTGTCGATATTTGCATTATGATTGCAATTATATTTCTGCGTTGCATGTAAATTTCAAAAATTAGCCTTTTACTCATTCAAAAATGCACTCCCCTGCTTTAATTTACAATATCTTATATATTGTAAATTAAAGCCGCCGCTTCATACTCGTATTCACATAATGTAACAAAACAGTGCTTTCCAACTGAACTAAGACAGCTTTATTAATTTAAGAAATTGCTTCCTTAATGTAAAAAAATAAAATTTTAGTTATGGCCTGTTTCATAATAACAAAAACTTTCCACTGAAAATTTATATTGAAAACAAAAACAAATTTTCAAATTTTATTGTTGTTTTCAATATAAATTTTCAGTCGAAAGTTTTCTTTCGTTACTGTGAAACAGGCCGTTAGTCTTAAATGATCATCTTGCACCTCGAAAATTGTGTAACTCCCTTTAAAAATATGTAATTGAGCTTTTTGCCATATTAAACTATAATTAATGCAAGGACATGCATACTTCTTATATATCCTTAATGTTAAAAACTAAAATTGAACCATTATTTTGACAAGAGTGCAGCTGATGCTTAGAAATTGTCCTAAAGTTTGTAGCTTAAGGCCTATGATTACATAACTTTCATTAAATAAAAGTGCGTATATATTCTGTACATCCTACATATATTCTTGATTTAAAAATTGCTATATCTGCTATAATTATGAACCAAATCAGACAATACCTTGTTACTATTTAAGAAACTACTTGACTAAACTCTACTGTAAATTTGGGTTCAATCAGTGCAATGGTATGCGTGTCTCCCATATATCCTTTATATAGAAAATAAGTTATTTAACCTGTAATTGTAAGCAACATACAGAAAAACTTTAAAAATCAGTTAGAGCTTTTGATTAATGTACTTACATCTTGGACAGCAAATTCCTACTACTCATACATACTTATATGAATATATACATATGTATGTACATATTTTTATCCTAAATTTTAAAATATAAATTTTATTCACACTTATAATTAGAATGCCACGAAACTTTAGCACTAGTTATAGAACAATACAGCTAAGCTTTGTGGTAAGTTTTATTACAAACAGTGCAGGGATGTGTCAGCCTCCCATATATCCTTTTTTTCAAAATTTTATTTTAGTGCTAATTGTGATCAGCAGACGGCTAAAATTAGCTAGCTAAGCGCTCTCTTGTAAAATAAATTAAAATTAGAGCTAGGATATGCTTAATTCTTACTTCACATACATACATATATCCTTAATTTTAAAAATTAAATTATATCTACCAGTATGATCAGTTTGTAGCGAAACACTAATAAAAATTTTAAACATTTTGTAGTAAAGCTTCCTGGTGAACATTATTTCTATAGCTGCAAGGGCCTGCCTACCTGCCATGTATCCTTTTTTTAATTAATTGTTTTTTTTTAATTTTGATGAATTAGATTTCTGGTCAGTTAAATTCTAATTGGTGCAAGGACATGCTTACTTCACATAAGTGCTTAATTTTAAAAATAAAATTGGTAGCTATACCAATAATTAATAAAAATTTGTAAAATCTTGCAGTAAAGCTTCCTGGTGAATTTTATTTTTATACCTGCAAGGACCTGCCTAACTTTCATATGTCCTTATTTTTAAAAATTATATTTTATTTAATATTGTGATAAATAAGCAGCGAAATGTAGTAGATATTTTTTAAATTATTTAGTTAAGGTGTCTGCGAAATCCCAACTCCAATAAGTATATGGCTGTCTTCCATATATCCTTAATTTTGAACATTGTGTATTGTGAATGCAAAGTATGTTGGTTATAGTTTTAAAATTTTTATAGTTTACCTCTTGGAGAAATTGCTTTAGTATCATTTCAAGGACATCCATTTTTCATAAATGTCCTTTAAAAAAAACTTAGCTTTATTTCAAAAAAAAATAATTAAGCTTGCTAGAGATCTGCAAGCGGCCACGAAATTTTACTTGAACTGCTTCAAGGACAAACCATGCCATATATCCTTAATATTATAATTGAAATTTATTTGTTGGTGCTTTAGCATGTCTATATGCGCATTTCATTGGCGCTTCAACCAAATCATTACTAGACTTCAACCACAAATTTTAAACAGTCACAAACCTCTTACACTCCTGACTACATGTCAAATAATAAATTTCTTCAATTATCCTTAATATTAATAATTCAAAATCGGCAGAGCTTATTATCATAATTCAGGGAAAATAAGTAGTGGATTTTAGGGTTTTAGACTTGATGCCTAATATCCCACAATAGATTCAAGATCTTAAAGATGCAATTCGTGAAGTTATCGAGGACATACCGCAGCAAATGTTCTAATTGTGGATGGAAATTTCATGAGAAGAATATGGTAGCCCTGATATTATATTCAATTATAAGTCTTCTTTACAGTTAAACAAACACCCGATTATTTCGCTAACATATCAAAATGAAACCTCTGCTTGCAATATTTATATTTTTTTTTTTGGAGGGAAGTTCATAGGCGCAGAAATAAGTATTAAAAATTGCCTGTAATTATTCAAAATTTGTAATAATTCTCATATTTATTGCCATATACTGTCTATGTTTTTGTTTGTCTGCAAAAGCCATGTTTTGGTGCATGGCCAACTGCTTTATTAATTTAATTATAAATACTCACGATTCCCATAACATAAATTCCAATATTGTCATTTGTAAATTCGTTATGCCACACACACACACACACACACACCCACACACACACACCCACATAAATTGTTTGTGTGGTATCTACGTTTTGCGTTCGTGTTCTATATTATACCATGTACAGTGTGCAGGGAGCTCATGTTATAGTTTATGGCAGACACCAATAAAAGTAGTTTAATTAGCAAGATTTGCTACCAAAATATGGCAGGAACTTTAATTAGTACAAATAATTTTATGGTAAAAACACTGTGTATAAAGTTAATCGGTATTAAATTGGAACATGATATTAAATGCAATGGTCGGCACTCATGACATCGTGCTCCTTAGTTTATAACAGAGCTGGCCACCGAGAGAAAAATATTCGCGTGTGTGTATTCATTTGTATAAGAAGCCAATGGATGTTCGGCACTCTGGTGCTACTTTGGGCAGATCAGGCTTACACACAGTGTGTTAACAGTCAATTTCTTTCTATACATACCTACAAACATAATTATGTTTGTATTTATATCAAAAGAACTGTTATGAAATTTTATTATAAAATTCATTAATATGATATTAATAGTTTTTTTTGTTGTTCCTTATGACCTAAAATTAAAACTTTATTTATACTTGCTTCCGCAAACAAATTATTTCCTTAAGATTGTTTTGACGAATTTTATTTCCAATTTTTATTGTTTTTTCACTGCCATGAGGCCACCGCCACAAATACAATTTGTTTATTAATTCAATTTTTATGGGAATTTCTTCTAAACCAATTTCCATGTCACTGGCTCAGTTGACTCGGTAGAATCATAATTTGGCAATATAAAATAAATAAAACGAACAAGGAAGATAAAAAAAAACGAAGAAATCATGAAAAATATACATAAAAATCTTCCGGCATAAGGAACAAAGCAACAAGGACCCACAAGGAATATAATAATAAATTTTGCCATAATTTTTGTAATCAGCAAATGGCACACAACCAACAAAAAATATATACCGGAAAAGTTTCAAGTGTCATAAAATGCGATATAAGGAAATACAAAAGGATATGACAATTTTGTTAGCTCAAAACAAATTAAACAATAGTTAAGGTCAGCCAGCAATGTGATAAAAGCAAAATTAGATTAGTAGAGATTTTTCACAGAAATATTAAAGTAATTAAATTTTAAAAGAAAAGTTGTAATATACACAGAAAAAAATATTGCTGCAATAAACAACTTTAATTGAAAATAAAACCAAAAATCAATTAAAAATTTATGTAAATCAATTAAACTTTTGTTCAAAAAATTTAATTAATTACCAAGTTAAATAGATTCAATTACATTTTGAATTGATTTTTGGTTTTATTTTTAATTAAAGTTGTTTATTGCAGGCATATTTTTTTCTGTGTAATAAATATAACTTCTGACATTGATCCAAATTGCTAATTAAGTTTTCTTTGCATTTACAAAAAATAAAATAAAAATTATTGAACACATACATATTCGATATTTGACTTTATTTTATAAAAATTATTCGATTAAAATTTGTTATGCAATATTCGTGTGAGTCTCCATATGAAGTCAATTATTTACTTTTTTATTCCATTAAAACCGTCGAATAATCGCAAATTTTCTTTAAAACAATTCGAATAAAATCTGGCACTAGCTCGAATCTTAACATAAAGTTATTTATTTTTTTTTTATTTCTTAACGTTCAAATTATTGTAGAATTTCAGTAGTAGGGAACTGCCAATCCGGGCGCCGATTAAAATTGTGAAATTTGGGTAATTAAAATTTGAAATTTGAGAATTTCAGTACAAAATTTTAAAATTTGGGTAATTAAAATTTTAAAATTTTAAAATTCTTGGAAATTTGTGAAATTTGATACCCTACGAGGGTGGATCAATAAGTCCGTCCAACTTTTTGTTTACATAAAGAATTTTTTGTTTACATAAGGGGTTTTGTTTGTTTAATACATACGAGGGTGGTTTAATAAGTCCAGTTTTTTATGACCGTGGGAATTTGTATGTGTGTATGTTTGTGGGGTGGATTAAGGGGTTTCATAAGATTAAGATTTCATAAGTATATATGCCGAAGGGAAAATCATGAAATGATTTTTCCTAATACTAATGGGGGTGAAATAGTGAAAATTTATTTTTCTTAGTGCCTACGGCAATATATGAATATTTTTCCTAATGCCTACGGCAATATATGAATTTTTTTTCAAATGCCTACGGCAAAACATGATTGTTATTTTTTCCAAATGCCGACGGCAAAACGTAATTATTTTTCCAAATGCCGACGGCAAAACATGATTATTATTTTCTAATACCAAAGGGAAAATTGCCAGTGTTGCCAGAGTGTAGAAATTTGTTATCGTAATACTATATCAGTAATATCAGAGAAAATATTTATTTATGTGTTCACATGTATGTGAACACCCATACTTGTGTTCACATGTATGTGAACACCCATACTTGTGTGTGGGGGGTCCAGCTTGATAGTCGCGGGTAATTTAATATTTTGTGTATTTGTTTAAGAAATATGTATGTATGTATGTATGTGTATATGTATGTATGTATGTGTATGTATGTATGTGTGCATGTATGAATGTGTGATCGTGGATATTTGTGCGTGGAATATTTTGTAGAATACATATATATTTTGCAAGGTAGTCATTTTCTTTGTCTACGATTATTTTAAAGCAGCAAACTAAGTACACTCAACAGCAGAGAAACAAAAACCAAGAATTTGCAAGTAAGCAAAAAAGTTAATTTCTCCTTCTCCCCACTTCCTTCTCTTTCCTTTATGTAGTTTTTATTTGAAATAAGAAAACACATTTTATTTCATTTTATTTTTTATACATTTATTGTTTAAAATTTTATAAAATTTTATAATAATACATACATTCATATTTTAAAAAGTGAAAAAGTTTAATTAAAGCAAGACATTTCTTTTGTTAGTAAAATAGCATTTTTTAGTGCGCAAGCACCAAATTTATGATAATTACAATAAAAATATTCTGGATACTTGATTTCCATTTGTTTAAAGTTGATGCAGCCTATATCCTCAACGTTAAAAATTTTTCGGCATAAAATTTTTTCCAACCATCGTCTTTTTTCTTCACCTTTTACATAAATTTTAGAACATCTTGCGTTGGCTTTTATAAAATTGCAAACGCTTTGAAATGAAACTGATCCAGCAGTCCAGCTTAGGTGATGATAGTTTTTTGTTAGCCACTTTGCTTCTCTTTGCTTTTCTATTGATAAGCATTTGATATCAAATGGGGGTTTTATAATGAAATTGTTATATTCATAATTGTTGAAAACAATTGCTACTTCTTTTGCGATGAAATCATTTGAATTATTTTTGAAACCTTGTACGTCTATGAAAATTATGTTGTTTTCCATATTAGTCAATTCATAAGACTTTTCGCACTTGTCCTTTGATAGGTACATATTCTAATATACGATCATGAATAAGAATGCAGTAAGCTGATGTTTTTGCTCCAATATTAGTTGCTGTTTCAAATTCTATTTTTATATCAATCGGTCCATTATTGAGTGATTCATTCTGATGACTGACATCTACTACAATAATAGGAGCTTTTGTCTTAAACTCTGATGCAGTTAGAAGCGGTTGAGATTCTTTCATATAGTAGCTTTGTTGAAATCTTAGATACATATCATATAGAATTGCATATCGTTCATTTTTGAACTTTATGTTAAGATCATCATATGGATATGAGACTGAATTTAAATGTACTTTTAAATTAGTCAAATCACAATGAACAAACTTATTTTCTTGTTGAAAAGCAATCAATACAAAACGAGGGCGTTCTCTATTTGCAGCTAGTTTAACATTCCAAATATGGCTAGTTCCCATATTTAATTGTGGATTGACATGACAATCCCAACTGCGAAATGCCATAGGTATAGAAGCACCATTGTTAATAATTTTAATCATATTCAATTTGCTAAAGTCGCATAATTGAACATGTGGGATTCTCCATGAGATTAGTGAAATTGTAAGTTTAGCTTTTTTAGTAGAAACACTCGAGCGTACAAGATCTTCGTCGTTCTTATTGCGCAAGAGTATCAATTCATGTTTTCCATTTAGTATAACTTTGTTGTAGTCTTCAGCGAATCCTAGAAGCATTTTTAGAGGTACATAGAAATTGAAAAAGCCATTTACAAGAGTGACATCGTCAATTTTGTTCCATCCAGCATTTTGCATCACGTTGCTTTCTGTTGGTGACATAGAAACCAAATTTTTTATGGTGCTTGTGGCTCCTAAATATCTTGTATGATCAATTTCAATTCCATTGAGCTCATAGCGAATTTCATCAAATAGATATGCCACAAAGTTGTTTTTTAATATAAAGTTGTCCGATGATGAAGAAGATTTAGAGTTATTATCATCAGCAACAAAACCTTCTACATAAATGTAGCTTTCACTGGGTAGCACGTACAAATCTTGATTTTGTATTGAAATTCTAATTTCATCATTATTGTTGTAAGATTGTAAGTATGGTACATATGTATGATAGTCCTTTTTGATTATATTCTCATCAGACAAGGGCTTATCTAAGACATCTATTATTGAACTCATTTTGTCTTCAATTTAAAATTCAAGGACTTTAGAAAATTTTTATTTGATGTTGTTAATGCTTTCTGTTGTACTGATCGCTTTAATGTTGATGTTGTTCTTGTTGCTATATTTTTTAAGGTATTTGTGTTGTATATTAGCATTATTTAGTTGGCCTTAAATGTATTCGTATTGTAATTTCCTCTCCTCGGAAATTAATTAAATCACCGTGTTGATCAACTACGCGCAGCGCTAGTGAACTTATCTCTCTGGTGTTCACAGGTAAATAGATAAGATTTCTTGGAACCTCATCTATTTTATAGCCTGGAGGCACATTAATCGGAAATTCATGAAGTGTATGTGATTTGGAGTTATTCATATAGGTGTTAATAGCAATACTACTTTCAACTCGCAAGAGATTTACTTTAAAAATATTAACTGGAAGATCTGAATAATAATATTTGTTTGGTGTTAGGATTTTGCTATTGAATCCTAAAAGTTTTCCAATTGTATTTTCCTTATTAAAATATACAGTATCCTTGGAACTATTAACTTTAACTTGCATTGTATTGTTATTGGCTTCAATAAAAATCTTATTTGTTGGACAGAGTAGTTTGTATTGCTCTTCTATAAAATCAACTATATCATTTAGTTCGTAAGATCCAATTGGTATTTCTATTGTATGTTCTCCTATATGAAACATATTGTTGTAGGTGTCTACATTTGGAATACTGTTGTATGAATGAAAATCAGTTAGAGCACACTCATATGCATCATGTAATTCAATAGGGGGAAAGTAACTAGCAGATAATTCTGATGAGTTAGAGCTCAGAGTAAGTGTTATTGACATTATAACAGACTGATTACAATTAAATAAAGTTTAGTAGACAGTATGGTTTATAAGCATAATTTACATATTTATTTCATTTTCTTATTTTAAAATTAACATTAGTTTCTTAATATTAATGCTATTATTTGTTGATTTAGTTTTTCTTTCATCTATAATATTTCATCTTTACTTATCCAAGAATTGTGTTGATTAGAAAATCCCAGCCATTTAACATATACCTCCTTCCCTTTAATTTTAAGCACCTTTTCAACTAGATATGTATTTGGAAATCTGGTTTTTGAAAGTTCGTCAGTATAGAATCCACCTTTAATAGGATTACCAAGATAGTCTTCTAATATGTATGTTGCAGGATTTATACTGACTCTTTTATATATTCAATAAAGACTGACGACTTTTACGCTGACATAAAAAATGACATACATGAACAATTTGACACATCGGACTACCCTACAGACAATATTTATAATTTCCCAATAGTAAATAAAAAAGTAATTGGTATGATGAAGGATGAAAATTGCGGTAAGATAATGACAGAGTTTGTTGGGCTGCGCTCAAAAATGTATTCATTTAGTGTAGAAAACCAAGATGATATTAAAAAATCGAAGGGGGTAAAGAGAGCCATATTAGATAAATATAGTTTAGCTACATATAAGAATTGCTTATTTAATAAGATTAATGTATATGATAGTATGTTAACATTTAAATCTAAGCTACATCAATTATATACTAGCGAATTAAATAAGGTAGTATTAAGCTATGGAGATGATAAGAGAAAAATTAGATCAAATAATATAAACACTTATGCATGGTATCATTTTCGTATTAAGGAAACTAACCCTGAATACGAACTTGACATGTTGCTAGATGAGATTGCTAAAATGCAAGAAAATCTTAGTTAATTAGTTAATTTTTAAATTGTATATAAAATCCTATTTATTAAGAAAAAATATTGTATTTGTATCCTATTTATTAAGAAAAATTGTTGTATATAAAATCTTATTTAATAAGAAAAATTATTTTATTGTTGTTAAAATGAATGTAAAAAAGTCTAAGAAATATTATTGTATTTAAATCCTATTTATTAAGAAAAGTTATTGTAAATAAACTATTGAAAAAAGAATGGAAAATGTGAGTGGTTTTTTTATTTCTTTATTGGCTTTACTTCGTTGGATCAAAAAAATTTGTGTTTTTGCTTATTTACAAATTCTTATTTTCATGTCGTTTAAACATGCACAGTCTTGTTTTCAGGTTACTTAAACATGCACAGTCTTGTTTTCTTTGAGAGGTTCTGCACAAGAGAAATTGAATTTCACAATATTATGAAATTCAATTAGATATTTTCATAAAGAGAAATAATTTAGATAATCGGATAAAATCCTCATATTTTTTCACTACATACAAGTTTCTGTTATTTTATATTCGAACAGATGATTCCTAGTTTTCCTTTAGAAAAAAATAATACAAATCAAGGAATATTTTTATAATTCAATTTAATTTTATTTTATTATTTATACAATTTTATTTCATTTTTATTTAATTTATTTATAATGATGGAAACATTTCGTAATAGCCAATTATTAGATGTTCTAGTATATTTTTTCTTAAAAAATATATGGTACATCTGCAAGTATCAGGTCCCTCCTCACACTCAGGATGATACCAAGGACAGCTTGGGAAGTGTCCTTCAGTGTTGTCTTCATCTTCCATGACACCATATTCTTCGTTCTCATCCAGCATATTTTGGAAACATTTTATCATCTCCCAATGATCAAAAAGCCTGAAGCTTTCAAAATCTCTTATAAATTGATTAAGAGTACGTCTAATTTGGCTCATTTTATTTGCTGATGAATGAATGATGATGAATGTTGGAAGGTTCCTTTAAGACTAATTTGTTCTGTAAATTTTTAAAATATCTATATGGTCTTTAAAATATCTATACTATCATCTCTATGTCATATTTCTTTTTAGCAGTCTATCTCTCTCTAACCCTTTTCTCTCTATTCCATATTTCTTTTTTACTACTCTATCTCTCTCTAACCGTTTTCTCTCTATAACTATCTCTTTCTGTCTATCACTATCCCCCACTTATTCACTATTTCACCACAATTATTTTCGATTAGCCTTTTTGAAGTCATCATCGCTACTTTTAAGATCATTTCCAGTTAAACATTCAGAGTGACAAGAAGTATCTAAATAAAAAATAAAAAAATGGACTCCACAACAAATCTAATTGCAAAATTTAATGCTCTAAATAACAAAACTTTAATACACGTAAAGGAGCTTGATTCTTCAACGAAATATACTATTAGAAATGTGGTACGTGTAACAACTAAATATGGACCAACCCTAAAAGTTGAAATGAATAAACACATAATGTTCCTGCCCAAACGATATAATATTTTAACTGATGACGATATCAAAGATCTCTCAAGCGGATCATATTGCCTAAGTAGAGAAGGTGAAGAAAACCTAATTGTCGAGAGTGAGCTGAGTGAATTTCTAATTCAAAATTCCCAATTTCCTGTTTGGCAATAATATATTAATTATGTATTTTAAATTATGAATAAAAAGACATTAAAGAGTTTTGTAAAATATAAATTTTTGTGTTTTATTTAATATTTTCAGTTATTTCATAAAGAAATTTAAGACATAAATGTCCACAGGTAAATGTATTGAAATTCTGATGCTGATTATAGTTGTATTTTATATTTGCACCAAGATATTTGACTACTTCCCAAGGAGGTTGTAAGTTTCCAAAGCTGTCGAAATATTCTTTTTCATTGTTGTTTTTATAGTATGCTACCCAATGTGTACCAGGTCCTGTTGATACATCTAAGTTGATTATTCCACATTCAATTTTCTTTGTTCGTTTTGGTAGAGTATTCAACATGAAAACTCCTCTAAAATATGGAATTTTTATAGAGAAACGGTTTAGGTTCACATCAGATAGTGGTCTGTTGGGCAGCATCTTTAAGAGTTTTTTGATTCCTCTTTGTGAACTAAACCATAACCTTTTTTATATGGTTTTAAGTAAAGTCCTTTTCCCACTGCTATAGATTCCATCGCTTTATTATGTCTAGTTGCTTCATCAAGTTGAATTTTTGCATTCTTTGTTGCATTTACAGCTTTAGCTATGGCAGCACCACCAGTTGTTAGACTACCAATTGCACCCAGAGCAGTTAAAATCGGTATTAGAGGTAAAAAACCACCGATTTTTGGAACACGTATTACACGTGGAACTACAATTTGAGACTTTCTTCCTTTTAATGATTTGTTAATAGTTTTTCGTGCAATTTTAATAGCTGAGTTAATATCTAATGGTTTTTCCTTCTTTAGTATTTTTGTTGCAGCTCTAATTGATGTTCTAAATAGTTTTTTATCATTTGGCTTGTTCTTTTTAGCATTTTTCTTTTTCTCCACACCCATACCAAATTTAGTTTTGGTTTTCATTGCGTTAGTAACCATATATGCAAATGATTTTTCTGCAAGACTACTGTCTTTTGCTAAAACTCGATTCCAAGCTGAATTTTCAAGTATTTTATCAGCTTTATGTCTAGTACTTATATCCTTATTTTTTGAATACGCAATATCGTGATTTTTACAAGCAGAGTCCAATAAATTAATACCTTTGTCACCTCGATTTAAACGTTTTTGTAGTTTTGTTCCAGGTCCACAGTACTGATACCCCGGAAGATGAAGCTCAACAGGTAGAGAGTTTATTATTTTATCTACTATACCTCCTCCAACGAAGGTGTTTTTATGACTAAACGTTTTCTGATATCGTATAACCATATTATCTAATTTTTTCTATAATAAGAGGTAACATTTATAAAATGTATTTAGTTACAAAAATGCAGTTAGTGAAACAACATAAAAATATTTTAGTTCGTAATATTGACGATTCAGTGAACATCACTTCAAAAATAAAGCATAGCCCCCTCTTACCAAATTCTATTCGTGCTCTAATAGTTGGACCATCCAATTGTGGAAAGACTAATGTTATGATTGGCTTACTAGAAAGTCCTAATGGACTCAAGTTTGAAAACATCTATTTATACTCAAAATCTCTATATCAACCCAAATATGAATACCTGAAGAAACTAATTTCACCAATTAAAGGAATGGGATATTATACATTTACAGATAATGAATTAGTTATTCCACCTGACGAAGCTAAAACTAATTCAATTATGATATTTGATGATGTTGCATGTGAAAAGCAGAATAATATACGTACATATTTTTGTATGGGGCGACATAGGGATGTCGATTCATTCTACTTGTGTCAAACTTATACTAGAATTCCCAAGCATTTAATAAGAGACAATGCCAATGTTATTATAATGTTTAAACAAGATGAGACAAATATGAAGCATGTTTATAGAGATCATGTTGGTGGCGATATGAGTTATGAAAAGTTTCATGAGATTTGTCGAGAGTGTTGGAAGGATAAATATGGATTTTTGGTGATTAGCAAAGATAATGAATTAAATGATGGACGCTACAGAAAGCAATTTGACTATTTCATAACTATATAAACTACTCTTCATAAACATTTACTTTAGTTATTAATCTAACTTTAAGCTTGATACATCTATTTGCTATAACCTCATCTGATACCTGATAAGCTGATCTGAAAACCAGACCAGCTACCTAATAAGCTGATTTGATACCTGATAACCTGATTTGAAAACCAGACCAGGTCCTGAAAAGCTGATCTGAAAACCAGACCAGGTCCTGAAAAGCTGATCTGAAAACCAGACCAGGTCCTGAAAAGCTGATCTGAAAACCAGACCAGGTCCTGAAAAGCTGATCTGAAAACCAGACCAGGTCCTAAAAAGCTGATCTGAAAACCAGACCAGGTCCTGAAAAGCTGATCTGAAAACCAGACCAGGTCCTGAAAAGCTGATCTGAAAACCAGACCAGGTCCTAAAAAGCTGATCTGAAAACCAGACCAGGTCCTAAAAAGCTGATCTGAAAACCAGACCAGGTCCTGAAAAGCTGATCTGAAAACCAGACCAGGTCCTGAAAAGCTGATCTGAAAACCAGACCAGGTCCTGAAAAGCTGATCTGAAAACCAGACCAGGTCCTGAAAAGCTGATCTGAAAACCAGACCAGGTCCTAAAAAGCTGATCTGAAAACCAGACCAGGTGCTAATAAGCTGATCTAATAGCTGATACCTCATCTAATAGCTGATACCTTTTATTTATTAAACATGGATGAGAAAATTTTAAAACAGTTGGTGTTGACAAGAAATGTCTTGAAGAAAAAGCTTCGTAGTATAAAAACTGGTGAAATAGATACACGTGAACAACTAAGAGATACATTTAAACCTATAACAGAACCACTGAAAGAATTCATAAATAGTTCTAAGAAAATTAAAAGAATTCCCATTAAAGAAGAAAATAAAATGAAGACAGAATTTGAAAATAATACAAGTTTAAAGTCTGAAAAACCATCACTCAAGATAGAGACAAGTACACCAAAGAAACTAGCAGAAGGAACAATATTTGATAATACCACCTTATTTAATGATACTAATTCTAAAAATGATGATGATGACGATGATGATGAAGATGATTTTTACTCACAAACTTCCAATACAGAAGATACTTATACTGATTTATCAGTCTTGGAAGAAAGAAATGAATTAGATACAAACTATGGTCCACATAAAGATTTCAATAATGAATGGAAATTTGGTGATAGTAAACTTACACTTAGTGAACATAAAATACAAGTTGGTGGCCAAATATGGGCTCTAACACCTGGACTATTTTCTCTAATGTTTTATAAAATACCAAAAAATTATGATAAATTTGAACTCGAAATCTATAAAAAGATTTTAATTACTACTAATGCATATAGAAGAGACTATAAGCCTGATGGTCAAATTAAGGGTACTAGAGGATATAAATATAAACATATTATTAAGAAATTTATTGACGAGAAAAACCAGGATAATTTACCCGAATCAACAGGATCTAAGCATAAAGGTAGCTATTTAGGTGATGGAATGATGGAATTTAACACCCATAAGCCCAACTATATATACTGGGATGATCCAAATGAGCTAGTAGATCGACTTCGACTACTGCTCGCATCACAAGCTGCAGGTCATAATAATCACAATAACGAGATTATATCAATTATTGAAGAACTACGTGAAGCTAATATAATACATTAACTTTAATAAAGTATATAAAGCATGTCTGTTGATAAATTTGGACATTATTTAAACGATACTAGCAACATAGTTTCTTTGAAAAATGCACCTAAACTGCTGGGGTTCTTTGTGGATACGAACAACAACATTGATGTCCAAAACAAAAGGATCAAAAATGTTGCAAAAGCTGTGGAGGAAAACGATGTTATCAATAAATTGTTTCTGCAAACTCAAATCGAAAAACTAGAAGAGAAATTATTAGCATACTTTAAGAGAGACAGTACTATAATTCAAGAAAATATTCAAATGCAAATTGAGGATCTACATCGCGAAACAAAATTAGATATAGAAGAAAATTATAAAATTGAAAAAGATATTCTAAAAATTAAAACATCCTTTGAAGAACAAATTGAACAGCTTAATGAGAAAATTTATAGATTAGAAAATTACATGTTTGTATCAATAGCTGAAAGTGCTTCAACTAGATCACAACACTCTCCAAAAAATCTCTAAAAACAACTTAATGTCTTCAAAAAGAAATTTAGTAAACGAACTCCATAAGCAAGCACGAAAACATTTTGTGCGTCGCAGAGTTATAATGAAAGGAATAGATGATCTTTGGCAAGCTGATTTAGTTGAAATGGGGAACTATTCTAAAGAAAATAGAAATTATCGATTTTTGCTGACTATAATTGACACATTCTCAAAATTTGCATGGGCAGTACCGCTAAAAACAAAAACTGCACTTGAAACAACTAACGCAATGGAAAATATTTTTGAATTGGGGCGAATACCAAAAAACATACAAACAGATGATGGTAAAGAATTTTTCAACAAACACTTTGAAAAATTAATGCATAAATACAACATTAATCACTACTCAACATATAGCATTATGAAAGCATCAATAGTAGAACGATTTAATAGAACACTGAAAGGAATGATGTGGAAAGAATTTAGCTTTAATGGTTCTTATAAGTGGATTGATATATACAAAGATTTACTTAATACCTACAATAGAAAAGTTCATCGTACCATTAAAATGCCTCCAATTAAAGTCAACTCAACAAATGAGGAAAAGCTGCTAAATACAGTATACAGTCATATGAAAATGTATAAAATGTCAAAATTTAATGTAGGAGATCATGTACGCATAAGCAAATATAAGCATACATTTGAAAAAGGTTATACTCCAAATTGGACTACAGAAATTTTCACAATTACAAGAGTTCAAAATACAAATCCTGCAACATACATATTAGAAGACTATCTTGGTAATCCTATTAAAGGTGGATTCTATACTGACGAACTTTCAAAAACCAGATTTCCAAATACATATCTAGTTGAAAAGGTGCTTAAAATTAAAGGGAAGGAGGTATATGTTAAATGGCTGGGATTTTCTAATCAACACAATTCTTGGATAAGTAAAGATGAAATATTATAGATGGAAGAAAAACTAAATCAACAACAACAACATCATAGCAAAACAATAATAGCATTAATATTAAGAAACAAATGTTAATTTTAAAATAAGAAAATGAAATAAATATGTAAATTATGCTTATAAACCATACTGTCTACTAAACTTTATTTAATTGTAATCAGTCTGTTATAATGTCAATAACACTTACTCTGAGCTCTAACTCATCAGAATTATCTGCTAGTTACTTTCCTCCTATTGAATTACATGATGCATATGAGTGTGCTCTAACTGATTTTCATTCATACAACAGTATTCCAAATGTAGACACCTACAACAATATGTTTCATATAGGAGAATATACAATAGAAATACCAATTGGATCTTACGAACTAAATGATATAGTTGATTTTATAGAAGAGCAATACAAACTACTCTGTCCAGCAAATAAGATTTTTATTGAAGCTAATAACAATACAATGCAAGTTAAAGTTAATAGTTCCAAGGATACTGTATATTTTAATAAAGACAATACAATTGGAAAACTTTTAGGATTCAATAGCAAAATCCTAACACCAAACCAATATTATTATTCAGATCTTCCAGTTAATATTTTTAAAGTAAATCTCTTGCGAGTTGAAAGTAGTATCGCTATTAACACATATATGAATAGCTCCAAATCGCATACACTTCATGAATTTCCGATTAATGTGCCTCCAGGCTATAAAATAGATGAGGTTCCAAGAAATCTTATCTATTTACCTGTGAACACCAGAGAGATAAGTTCACTAGCGCTGCGCGTAGTTGATCAACACGGTGATTTAATTAATTTCCGAGGAGAGGAAATTACAATACGAATACATTTAAGGCCAACTAAATAATGCTAATATACAACACAAATACCTTAAAAAATATAGCAACAAGAACAACATCAACATTAAAGCGATCAGTACAACAGAAAGCATTAACAACATCAAATAAAAATTTTCTAAAGTCCTTGAATTTTAAATTGAAGACAAAATGAGTTCAATAATAGATGTCTTAGATAAGCCCTTGTCTGATGAGAATATAATCAAAAAGGACTATCATACATATGTACCATACTTACAATCTTACAACAATAATGATGAAATTAGAATTTCAATACAAAATCAAGATTTGTACGTGCTACCCAGTGAAAGCTACATTTATGTAGAAGGTTTTGTTGCTGATGATAATAACTCTAAATCTTCTTCATCATCGGACAACTTTATATTAAAAAACAACTTTGTGGCATATCTATTTGATGAAATTCGCTATGAGCTCAATGGAATTGAAATTGATAATACAAGATATTTAGGAGCCACAAGCACCATAAAAAATTTGGTTTCTATGTCACCAACAGAAAGCAACGTGATGCAAAATGCTGGATGGAACAAAATTGACGATGTCACTCTTGTAAATGGCTTTTTCAATTTCTATGTACCTCTAAAAATGCTTCTAGGATTCGCTGAAGACTACAACAAAGTTATACTAAATGGAAAACATGAATTGATACTCTTGCGCAATAAGAACGACGAAGATCTTGTACGCTCGAGTGTTTCTACTAAAAAAGCTAAACTTACAATTTCACTAATCTCATGGAGAATCCCACATGTTCAATTATGCGACTTTAGCAAATTGAATATGATTAAAATTATTAACAATGGTGCTTCTATACCTATGGCATTTCGCAGTTGGGATTGTCATGTCAATCCACAATTAAATATGGGAACTAGCCATATTTGGAATGTTAAACTAGCTGCAAATAGAGAACGCCCTCGTTTTGTATTGATTGCTTTTCAACAAGAAAATAAGTTTGTTCATTGTGATTTGACTAATTTAAAAGTACATTTAAATTCAGTCTCATATCCATATGATGATCTTAACATAAAGTTCAAAAATGAACGATATGCAATTCTATATGATATGTATCTAAGATTTCAACAAAGCTACTATATGAAAGAATCTCAACCGCTTCTAACTGCATCAGAGTTTAAGACAAAAGCTCCTATTATTGTAGTAGATGTCAGTCATCAGAATGAATCACTCAATAATGGACCGATTGATATAAAAATAGAATTTGAAACAGCAACTAATATTAGAGCAAAAACATCAGCTTACTGCATTCTTATTCATGATCGTATATTAGAATATGTACCTATCAAAGGACAAGTGCGAAAAGTCTTATGAATTGACTAATATGGAAAACAACATAATTTTCATAGACGTACAAGGTTTCAAAAATAATTCAAATGATTTCATCGCAAAAGAAGTAGCAATTGTTTTCAACAATTATGAATATAACAATTTCATTATAAAACCCCCATTTGATATCAAATGCTTATCAATAGAAAAGCAAAGAGAAGCAAAGTGGCTAACAAAAAACTATCATCACCTAAGCTGGACTGCTGGATCAGTTTCATTTCAAAGCGTTTGCAATTTTATAAAAGCCAACGCAAGATGTTCTAAAATTTATGTAAAAGGTGAAGAAAAAAGACGATGGTTGGAAAAAATTTTATGCCGAAAAATTTTTAACGTTGAGGATATAGGCTGCATCAACTTTAAACAAATGGAAATCAAGTATCCAGAATATTTTTATTGTAATTATCATAAATTTGGTGCTTGCGCACTAAAAAATGCTATTTTACTAACAAAAGAAATGTCTTGCTTTAATTAAACTTTTTCACTTTTTAAAATATGAATGTATGTATTATTATAAAATTTTATAAAATTTTAAACAATAAATGTATAAAAATAAAATAATATACAAGTGTTTTCTTATTTCAAATACAAACTACATAAAGGAAAGAGAAGGAAGTGAGGGGAAGGAGAAATTAACTTTTTTGCTTACTTGCAAATGCTTGGTTTTTGTTTCTCTGCTGCTGGTGTACTTAGTTTGCTGCTTTAAAATAATCGTAGACAAAGAAAATAATTACGTTGCAAAATATATATGTATTCTACAAAATATTCCACGCACAAGTACCCACGATCACACATTCATACATGCACACATACATGCACACATACATACATACACATACATACATACACATACATACATATACATACATACATACATACACATACATACATACATACATACATACATACATACACATACATACATATCTCTTAAACAAATACACAAAATATTAAATTACCCGCGACTATCAAGCTGGACCCCCCACACACAAGTATGGGTGTTCACATACATGTGAACACAAGTATGGGTTTTCACATACATGTGAACACATAAATAAATATTTTCTCTGATATTACTGATATAGTATTACGATAACAAATTTATACAGTCTGGCAACACTGGCAATTTTCCCTTTGGTATTAGAAAATAATAATCATGTTTTGCCGTCGGCATTTGGAAAAATAATTACGTTTTGCCGTCGGCATTTGGAAAAAATAACAATCATGTTTTGCCGTAGGCATTTGAAAAAAAATTCATATATTGCCGTAGGCATTAGGAAAAATATTCATATATTGCCGTAGGCACTAAGAAAAATAAATTTTCACTATTTCACCCCCATTAGTATTAGGAAAAATCATTTCATGATTTTCCCTTCGGCATATATACTTATGAAATCTTAATCTTATGAAACCCCTTAATCCACCCCACAAACATACACACATACAAATTCCCACGGTCATAAAAAACTGGACTTATTAAACCACCCTCGTATGTATTAAACAAACAAAACCCCTTATGTAAACAAAAAATTCCTTATGTAAACAAAAAGTTGGACGGACTTATTGATCCACCCTCGTAGGGTATCAAATTTCACAAATTTCCAAGAATTTTAAAATTTTAAAATTTTAATTACCCAAATTTTAAAATTTTGTACTGAAATTCTCAAATTTCAAATTTTAATTACCCAAATTTCACAATTTTAATCGGCGCCCGGATTGGCAGTTCCCTACTACTAATTTCTTTTATTCGCAAGTCAAAAATATTTTTAATCATTAGATTATTCGAACAAAGTGCTTATGTCAAATATCTTGCATATTATTTCATGAAATTCGATGTTAGTCTTAACTTTAGGCTTTAGTCAATTACTTCTTTCTTTTATTTTTTGACATCCGAATAATCGAACATTCTTATATTCGAATACTCGCATAAGAATTCAGAAATAGTTTAAATTTTTATATATTTTTCGAGGCTTATGTCAGTTATCTTGCATTTTAATTCAATTAATTTTTTTTTTTATTTTTGGATATTCGAACAATCGCCGATGTTTTTAATCGAATAAATATATCAAAATATATTGAATGAATATTGAATTTTTCTTATACGAAATTAAGCTTACTTCAGTTATTTTGCATTTAGTGTCATAAAATTCGATGCTCGTACGAATCTTAACATAAAACAAGTTACTAGTTTCTTAGTTTTTTCCGTTCGAATAATCGCAATATTCCGAAGAATTATTCGATTAATATCAATATTAGTTAGAATCCTTACAAAAAATATATTACATACTTATTTTATTTTACATTTTAACGTCCCAATAATTGCAAAAAATTTTATTCGAATAACCAAATAAAAAGTCAACAATAGTTTTAATTATTGGATTATTCGAATAAAAACTTAATGTCAGCTATGTTATATTTTATTTAATTAAATTCGACATGCTTTTGGATCTTAAGCTACAGTTACTCTTGTTTTATCTTTAGACGTTCGAATAATCACTGAATTTGTTAATTGAATAAATATTCCAACATACATATATTTGTCTTACGGATTTGCCGAATAAAAACTAAGAAATATGTTTTCGCATAGAAAATTATGTTAGCTATGTTTTAGTTTATTTCATTAAATTCCATATTCGTTTGTATCTTAAGCTATAGTTAGTTACTGGATTTCTTATTTTTTGGAGTTCGGGTAATCGCTGGATTTTTTAATCGAATAATTATTTAAAATTATTTTTTTAACGCATTTGTCGAATAACAAATTAAACTTATGTCAGTTATTTTTAATTTTATGTGATAACATTCGATATTCATTCGTGTGTCAAGATAAAGTTAATTACTTGTTTAGATATTTAGACATTCGAATAATCGCAATATTACTTACAAATTATTCGATTAATATTCGATGTTAGTTCGAATCTTAATATTTATCTAATTAGTCATTCTACTTTATTTTTGAGCATCCGAATAATTAGAAAATTTTTTATTCGATTATCCGAATAAAATTACAAAAATATTTTTAATAATTAAATTAATTGAATAAAAAGCTTATGCCATTTTCAGCGATTATTTGAATGTCTAAGTAATTCAAATAATCGCTAAATTTCTTAATCGGGTATTTATTACAAAATATTTTTACTTCAGATTTTTTTTTGTATAAAAAATTTAAGATAATGCAGTTATTTTGTATTTTATGGCGATTCGTTAATATTTTAAAAAATATTTAAATACTTGTTTATTTTATTTTTGCACATTCCCATAATCGCCAAATTTTTTAATCGAATAATTATTTCAAAATATTTCTTACTTATGAACTTTTCGTTGAAAAAATTGAACTTATGTCAGTTGGTTTGTATTGCACATTCGACTAATCGCTGAATTATTTAATCGAATAATTATTTGAAAATATTTCTTACTTATGAACAAATCAAGCTTGTGAAAGTAAGTTTGTATTTTATATGTTTTTATTCGTTTGTTTTTTAATTTTTGACTAATCGAATAATTGCCGAATTTTTTAATCGACTAAATAGCGCAAAATCTTTTTACTTATTATTATTATTTACTTTATAAAATTAAAGCTGATGTCTGCTATTTGGTATTTAATTTTATTATTCGAATAACAAATGTTATCTGCGATTTATTTGCATAGATTCGATTGATTAAAGTTTTTCTTTGTCATTTGCCATTTACTCGAATAATGCAATAAGCAATGTTTTTATGCATTGAATTGCTGCTTATGGAACTCATCAGTAGGCTTAAACCTAAACGTTTTTGAAAAAGCTAAAAGACTTGGTATGTTTATAGTAAAAATTTTAATATGTTATTGAGAATCACAATATACAAACAGTTTTAAGAACTTAAGAAGTTTTAAAGTCTCAAAATTTTTATAAAACAAGCAATGCAAATCTTATTATTATTTATACATAAATCATTTATACTAATATAATTTCTACTCGTACTTAAAAATGAACTAAACGAGAATTGTAGTATACACTATGAAGTAAATTGAGTTCAATACACCAAAATGAATATGAACAGTTAGTTTTGTATTTCAGCACTGCGCTAAAAACTCTATTTAATGCTTTAAACATTTGTTTATAATTTATTAGTATTTATAAGATTATCTCTTCGATTTTCTTTATAATAAAATGTTTTTATCACTCTGTTCACGCACCCTAATTCACATTCGTGACTTCCAAATGTCTAGGCTAAAAATACATTAAGAGTAAATACAGTCTCATTTAATTAAAATCAGTCGCAAACTTAAATATAAAAGTAAAATAAGGAAAACCTATTTTAAACTAAAAAGTAAGCACCGTCACTGATATGACTTTGTTTGTTGAAAATTTTGTGTGCAGGATTCAATAATTTGAAAGCAAAAGCTTGAAATATTATACAGTTCCAAGCCAACTGGATTCACGGCAAACATGCAATTTAACCATTAAAGTGATGACAGAAAAAAATCAATGACTGAACAAATAATATTCTTCCAGCTGTATAAACATTAATTAGGAAAAAAGGGCCTGCAAACAAAAGCCACATTCAGTGACTTCAGAGCAAAAGTTTAAGTTTTTATAAGCAACTTTGAGTTCATTAGCAATAAAACACATACACACACATACCCATCCATTCAAACTCTCATAAGGACGAGTATTTGCTCAAAAAAAATAAAAAAATAAAAGAAATTAAATGTCAATATATTTGATGTTGTTAATGAAATGTGGTGATTGGCCCAATGATTTGTTATATGAAAACACGCTAGTGTTAAGACCCAAAAGCTTTTATAAATTTAATTTTAAATCATAACTTGTATATTTGCCAAACATTGACAAACCATATTAATAGTTTCAGATAACTTATCCAGAATTTGCTTTAAAAAAATTAAAAACTTTCATCAGTTTTTATTAATAAATAAAGCCTTAATGAAACTTAGTTTAAAGTTTTCTTTCAAACAAACTAAAGTAGATGAAAGGATGCTTAGTACTCCTAACTAATACAGATAAGTGGAATTTTGTCTTATTTGCTTTGCATTCTTAAATGGATCTTTTTCCCTTTAGTTTTTAGTTTTTCTCTTGTAGCTACTTAAAATTCTATGAAAATATAATGTTATAATTTTTTTTTCAAAATAAATAAAAACAAAATAAAGATTAACATCACAGTGGGGCTATAATTAAGAAAAAATTATTCTAGAAACTAATTTTTTTTAAGAAAAAATTTCTGTGATCATGTTTGGTTGACAATTAATTAAATAATTATATTAATTGTTGATTCTTTGGTATTTTGTATTAATTTAAAAATTCATACACTTATAAGTATCAATTGTTGTATGGATAAATAGGGCGTTCGATATTACAATACAAATTTTTTTCATTGACTCGATTACTAATGTCTTCAAAACAATTATAGCCAATAATTTCTCATATAAAAACTGTAAATTTTACTTTACATAATTATTCAATACATATTATTACTTATTATTTATTGTCTTCTATTAACCAAATAACATTTTAATCGAATAATTTTTTTTTTCGAATAAAATTTTTTATTCAGATAATTTTTGCTTATTTATTTAAATTAAATTTATTTATTTAAGTTTTTTATAACAATGTGACGATTTATCCCATTATCCAATTTATACTTTTACTCGTTTTTTATTCGAATAATTAAATACAAATAAAATTTTATTTCATAGCTCGTTTACAGATTTTGCGATTAATACAAAACTGTTAACTATTTTGCAGATTACATATGTAATTCGAATAAAATATTTATTTACAATTAATCCAATTTAACTTAAGAGTAGTAGTAGAGCCGATTATTCGAAACAATTTTTATTTCTTAATTTTAATTAAAATATTTTGTATTTAAACGAATATAATTTTATTCGAATAAAAATTTAACCTAGTGAAATGAAAAACTGTAAACCAAATTGTTTGTTCGTATAAAATAAAATAAAGGAATAATATTTTAATCGAATAAAATTTTCTTATTCGAATATTTTTAAAATATATAAAATTTTATTTGACAGCTCGTATAAAAATTTTGCGATTAATATAAAACTTAACTATTTTGCATATTATATAATTCGAATAAAATATTTATTTTCAAATTCATTCGAATAATTTTTTTTATATGCTTTTCGTTGGAACAATCCAATTTAAATAAGTCAAATAAGTCGATTATTTTAAAATATATTTATTTTTTAAATTTAACTAAAATAGTTTGTATTTGTTGCAATTAATCGAATAAAATGTGATTAGAATAAAAATTTAACCGAATGAAATAAAAAATTGTAAGCAAAATTTTTTGTTGGAATAAAATTTTAATCGAATAAAATTTTAATAGAATAAAATTTTAATCGAATAAAATTTTAGTCGAATAAAATTTTTTATTCGAACATTTTGTTCGAACAATTGAAAATAAATATACTTTTAGCACAAAAATTTTGCGAGTAATGTAAGACTTAACTATTTTGCAAATTACATAATTCGAATAAAATATTTATTCGAATAATTTTTATCTATATGCTATTCGTACAATCCAATCTAACTTAAGAGTAAGTCGATTATACGAAAAACTTTTTATTTTTATTTTTTAATTTAATTATTTTGTAGTGCTGCACTTATCCGAATACATTTTTTTGCGATTAAAAATTTAACCAAATGAAATAAAAATTGTAAACAAAAATTTTTTGATCGAATATACTTTTAATCGAATAAAATTTTTTATTCGAATATTTTGTTCAAATAAAATATTTTGAGTTTTTTTCGAATACATTTTTTTAATTGTTTTTTATTTGTGTGTAAGCTGGCTTATATTTTCACTTCTTACATGTTAATCGTTAATTATTAAAATAGTCGAATAAAATTTAAAATTTTTACATATGGATATATATTTATGTATGTATATTATCCTGAATAGACACCATGAACTTATTTATGAAAATTCATGAAGCTGTAGGATAGCTATATAGAAAAAATATAGTAGCATTAAATCTTTAAAGTATTCTTAGCAAACTTTTTGCTTTGATTTGCTTCCTCACGCCTCTTGTTTACTTAACTCAAAAGCATCCATTCATATTTCATAATATAACTTCAGTTTTACTCAAAATGTTATTGCTCAGTATTCATTTTAAGCATTTTCTGGTTTCACGTTATTATTCGAATAAACTCGTTTGTAGCTTCAAATTTATATGTCGATTTTACTTTATCTTTAGAATATATGTAAATTCGTATTCGTTATTTATTTGAGTAATCGAATATTTTGTAAAAATTATTCGATTACTCAAAAATTTTATTTATTATGCCACACAATTTTTTAATTTGTACTCGCAATTTATTCGAATAACAAACTGATACTTAGATTTCACTCTTTTAATGAAATAAAATTTTCCCGATTAATCGAATAAAATTTAATACATTTCGATGAAATTGCTAGCAAAAATATTAATTACTTTAATAATATATTTTTTAATTATTCAGTTTTACTCAAAAAGTTGTCAGTCAGTATATAGTTTAACAACTTCTGGTTTCACCTTATTATTCGAATAAGACCGATTACTGCTTGAAATTTATTCGTCCACGCGAAAAAATATTTATTTTGAGAGCTTTGTTTGTAATAAGTATTATTTTACTTCATTTTTAGAATATAAATTCTTATTCGTTATTTATTTGAGTATTCGAATAAATTTTGAAATTTATTCGATTGCTCAAAAATATATTTTACTATGCTATCACAATTCTTTTTTAATTTGTTATATATTCTAATAACAAGCTAAAACTGAAACTTCATTAGAAAGTTTATTTAAATTTGTTTTTTTTTCGAATAATCGAATAAAATTATATATATTAAGATAAAATTGCAAGCAAAAAAATGAATTTATTTATTTTTTTATCATTCAGTTTTACTCTAAAATTTGTCTGTCAGTATTTATTTTAACAATATCAGCTGTCACCTTTTTATTCGAATAAAATCGATTGCAGCTTGAAATTTATTTGACCACGTCATCCTTAGAACATAAAATCGTATTCGTTATTTATTTGAATAATCGAATATATTTTGAAATTTATTCGATTACTCAAAAATATTTTTTATTATGCTTATAAAATTTTTTTTATTCATTATTTACTCGAATAGCAAGCTAAAACTGTAATTTATTTATAAACCTTCAAATAAATTTTTTTCCGATTAATCGAATCAAATTATGTATATAACGATAGCATTGCAAGCAAAAAAGATAAATAAATAAATAAAAAATTTTTTTTGTTGTTTTAAACTTTGTATGAAATAAGTATTATTTAATTTAATTTTTAGAATATATATTTTTATTCGTTATTTATTTGAGTAAGCGAATATATTTTGAAATTTATTCGATTACCCAAAAATTTTATTTATTCTGACAAGAAAATTTCTTATATGTTATTTATTGGAATAACGTAATAAATCTTTAATTTCATTTTTTTAATTACACATAACTTTTTCCGAAAAATCGAATAAACTAAAAAATATTTCGATAACATTGCAGCAAAAAAAAATTAATTCAATTAAAAACTTTTAGTTTAATTTACAAATTTATAACAAGATTTAACACATTTCTTTTAATATTTGTTAGACAAGTTCAAGAAACAAATTTATGTTTCTTGTAACTATTTTTATCAAAGTTTTTGATTTGAATTTAAATTTAATTCTTTTAAAATTCTCTTTTATTATTATTATCAAATGTTTGTACTCGTATGACTCTTCTGAATAGATCTAGATTTCTATTTAAAGTTTTAAGCACGTTTGCTGGTGCCTTCAAAGAAGTTTCCTTTTTTTTAAGTGATAAAAAGCATCTTAAGATGCTAAAATTAAGTTGTGTGAGTGTGTGAGTGGGTCTCTAAACTGAACATGAAACACAATCCTTAGCAATGTAATTCTTCCTAAATATATTTCTTAAGTTAGCAATTATTTTATGGCGAATCAATTTGCTTGCGTTTATTATGTGACAGACTTAAAATTTTTTATATTATTTAAATAGACTCTCAAAGCATGTGAGTATCGGGAGTCGAATGAGGACGTCTGTGTGTGTGTGTGTGTGTGGTAAAAGTAATCGTATCTGTGAAATCCTGCAGATACTTTAAACACAACATTTAAACAAATTAAAAGATCATGTGGTATTTTTGTTATTGAACTTAAGTCGATTGAAATGAAATGGTATGAAATGTTATTGCGGTGTGTTTTCAATTTGAGATTTTGGTTTTGCCATTCCATCCATAGTTTTTGCAACAGTAATGTTTCCACTAAGTAGCAAATAATGTTTTCCAGGAAGAAATTAAAATTTAATTTGCACTTGCGAATCAGGTAATAAGGAGTGCGTAGCGCTTACAAGTGTATGCCATAAGTCTTTAAGTGTCTACATAAATATATAAATATGTATGTATATATATTTACTTATTAGTTATTAATAATTATGACAAGAGAACTGACAGCTTTCTGTTTACAGAAGCAGCGTTGCTCTTTCAGTTAAGAGGCTGAAGGTTCAGTTATCCGACTGTAATGTAATGCAACTGCAACGTGGGAAACAGCTGATCGATATTGTTATGTGAAAAGTAATGTAAATGGTTATAGAGATGCAATGTAACGTAACCTAATTCTCATATAAAGATATCGATCAGCTGTTTCCTACGTTACTTTTACATTACATTACCGTAGGATAACTGAGCCTTTAAGGTTCAGTTATCCGACTGTAATGTAATGTGACTGCAACGTAGCAAGCAGCTTATCGCTATTTTTATATGAAAAGTAGGTTACGTTACATTACATCTCTATAACCATTTTTATTACTTTTCAGCTGTTTCCTACTGTTGCAGTTACTTTAAATTACAGTCGGGTAACTGAGCCTTTATTCATATTGCGATGCCTTTGTATCTATATACGAGTATGTAATTTCTCGAGCTTATTTTTTTATAATAATTAGTGTTGCCCTGTAGATATTCTATCTTTGCGTTTACACAAATTTGTAAAATATAAATATAAAAATTAAATCTATTTATGATAAAATTATTGTTTCATTAGGTTAAGTTTAACAAACAACAACAACAACTGACTTTATTTATAAATTTAAGAACCTATATTTTATCTTACAGATTTGATCCTTCAACTGCCCCAGCAAAAAAGGTAAGTCACCTTACATAAGTACTTTTAATTCAAAACCAAACCTTAATCGTGAGTTTTGAAAGTTTCTGGAAAATATTTGTATATAATATAATAATATTTCTGGCCAAATAATTGTTAATATTAAAAGCACCGGGGCACTCTCCCTTCTCCAACCATAAGACGAAAAAAAAAATGTGTTCCTTGCCAACCCAAATAACAATTCGAAGCTACAAAACAATCAAAAAATCATAAATTAAGCAACTGTCAATGTACGTGACAATAAAGTTCAAACTCCACAACAACAACACCAACACCAACAACCAGTCAAAATATAAAAAATCATGCAGGAAACGTGCAAAAAATGCTCAACAAATATTAACAATAATACGTTTCATTTTCTGTTTGAAAAATTGTATCCTTGTTAGACATGCATACAACCCTTAAATGATGTCTATACAAGGACGAGTTCCAATATCAAAAGATACACAATTATAAAGAAGAAAAAATTTTGGGGGGCGGGGGGACAAATAGTTGTACGTTTCTTTTTATTGTTTGCATTCATTTATTTGACATTTTTGACAACATTTGACTTTTGCTTTTCTATCATGTTTGGCAAAAAGTCAATAAGTGCAGTCCGTGTACATACAATCGTATGTACGAATTACCCCAAAAGGCTGAGCAATAAAAAGAAGAAGAAGAAAAAAACCGAATTCAAAAGTCCTTGTGTCACTTATTTATACTTTTTGCATTCATTCAGCCATTCATTCGTACGGTCTGGGTTATGTGGGAATTATGAAGTTTATTAAAAGTTAAATAGAAAAATTCTCTCTCTCTCTCTCTCTCTGTGCAGAGAAGCCAGAAGGCTATGCAGGGAAGGGATAACTAATTTTTAACTTGTGAACTATTTTTGGGAGCTATTTAAATCCAAACTACACTATCGAGTTCATGTGTACAAGAAGATTTCTTTCCAAAAAATAAAAACTCACATCAAATAACCAAACTAACATCCTGTTTCCATAAAACAGACAGTCGACTCGTCTAGAATATTCGTATGAAAATTACTCGAGAAATTTATTGGTTTTCATATAAATTTTGTACTCAAGTCCATCATCTGCGTTAAGGATATAAAGGGTACGAAAATAAGTATATATTAGATAAAAAATAACAAAAATTCTTAGAAAAGCTTTAGCTTACAGACTGGTCCACGATGTCGACAAGAAAATTTTGGACCATAAAATATTAAAATTTGTTTTTGTTTACGATATGAAAGCAAGCGAACTTAAACTAGTTTAATAAACACCAATAGAAATTTTAAATATTATAATAATATCAAGTATATGTGACCTTCTCCGAGAAAAGGGGCCTAGTGTGTCAAAAAACGGATTTGGATTTAAGAGTGGATTCTGGTACCTAAAAGGGTGTATAATAAGATGACATAAGTTAGATTTCTGATAAAAATTCATTTACCCTATAAAAACGTACAAAACGAACTTGGGAAAATCGATAAAAATGAGAAAAACATTAACAGCCTTATTTACAAAACTTATTAAGGCTTTATAAAGATTTTTCAAAACAAATTTTCATATAAATTTTTCCTTAAAAGACCTTTATACAGGCCTAATAATTTTTATAAATAAGGCTGTTAAATTTTATTTTCTTTTGATTTTTTGGTTTTAAACTGTTTTTTGTTTTTCATTAGTATATTTCAAGACTTAAGAACAAGACTGAAGCGTCACTTTATTTTTTTCCTTTCTTATAATTATTTTTACAATGTGTACAGAGCAGCAACAATAGCAAAGGTATGGTCACACTAAAAGCTAAAAAAAATACGTCACCAAAGTCGGCACCCAATCATAACTAACCATACCAAATCGCATCTCCCAACTGAAGGTGTGTTCCAAGTGATAATTGGTTATGAAACTTTAAATGCGTTGTTTTCAAAACTACATTTTCACACACTAGCTCCCTTTTCTCGGAGAAGGTCACATATAAATAAAATAAAATAATTTACCAAATTAATATATAAAATAAATAATAAAATAAGTAAACAGAAATTAAAATTTAAATCAAATAAATAATATACATAAAAAAAATTATATAGAATAATCACCCTTATTCCAGTTCTCGATATCGACGTCACTTTAACGCAATACCAAAAAATATTGGGGCTTGTGTACCTGTTGTCGAAAACAACAGAATCCCTTTAGCAGGTTTATGCTATTTTCTAGACCTTAGGGAACGGAAATAGATTGTCAGTAGCATAAAATTGTTCTCGAGAGCGAGTAAATAAGGCCCAATTTTTTTTGGTATTGTGTTAAAGTGATGTCGTTGTCGACAACTGGAATAAGGGTGATTATTTAGCTGAAAATAAAATTCAAACTAAAAATTAGTATGGGCCGTAGAAACACTTCAGGAAAAATTGGCATAATTTTGTAAGCTAAAAAAATTATTAACTAAAATTTCTGCACCATTTGAAAAACTCTATTTTCCATCTCTGCACGGGACATTCACACAAATACTCACTTTCACAAATGTAAATGAATTTTTGCAGCAAAATTTTTATTTTCCATAGCTGGGGTGCAAAAAGTTTGTTGCAAATATTTGTAAGTGTGTTTTGTAAAGCAATGAGTTCATAAGGTTGAATGTTATTTGCCCTCGTCCTCTTAACTAATGGCAACTGCCTTCGTGTTGTACCAGTCGAAGAGAGCTGAAAGGACAGGAACACGAATAAAATGTTTGAAGTTTGTTAGTCTTACAGCAGGAGTTTGTTATTATTATTGTTGGTTTGCTTCAAAATGATAATGTGTATGATGCGTGACATTGAGTTATGAACTTTAATCAAACATTATTATTTCCAAAGGAGGAGTGACACTTAATTTATTGTTAAAAATAAAAGTTTTAAAAGACAAATATAAGTAAGTGCATATGTTGGCTACTAAAGTTGATTAAATATTTCGATATAAACTATTTTAAAATTTAGTTTGGTAGATAGAGTTTGGTACTGTGCACCTAGCTAGCAACGCTTAAATTTTTCTCACATTCTCACATGTATTTACACATATACATATATTATATATTAAATATATATCGATGGCTTAATATAAAAAGGGCGTATCTCAATATTTTTCGAAATCGCGTTCTTAACGTTTTCTGGGAGATAACGTACAATTGCATCCTCCTTCAAGATCAAAATCAAGGACTTATGGCAACTTGAAAAATTATTTCTGCATGTAAATGCTTTAGTTTCTTGCTTCTCCTATAAAATATTGAAAATTCGAGTTCTGCCTTTCTTATATGAAGCCATCGATATATGTGTGTGTGTGTGTGTGTGTGTGTGTGGGTGTGGTGGGTAGGTGTGTATTTTTATTTGCCGCTCCTGAAAATATGCTGCAAATTTTATTTTTCGCAATTTTCTTTCTTTAAATATTAACAAAAGCACCTGTGTAAAAATTATTAACTTAAATATTATTAAATATTAACCAAGTGTACTCATTTTGCCACATTTGTTCTTTATCTTATGACTGTCATTCATTACTTGAATTAAACTTCAAAAACATGTTCTTTCCACATGAAATAAAAAACATAAGATAATTGCAAGAAATCAGAAACTATACAAAATTTGATCTGCTATAGCAAAATGTAAAATGAATATTACTCGTATAATTTAATTAACTGCAAAATTGTAAACAATTAAATAGCAAAAAATTTTACTTAATATGCGTACAAAAAGTCCTTATATGCCAACAATTCGAACGCGGGAATATACATGTATGCTTAAATGCATACACACATTTAGTATATCTTGAAAAGCTGCCATTACACTCATTCAACCTTATCGCGTTGCAAATCGTATTACAAATAGGAATTTACGATACTCTTACGCAGAAATAGTCTTGCATGTAAACATGCACAGTAATTTTCTGTAATATTAATATTTTGTTGCATAGTTCCAGGGTCTATGACCTTGCCCTGTAGTTCGCATAAAAGTACTAGGATTTCGAAATACGAAAAAGATCTTATTTCTAAAAATATATCAGATATACATATATAATATAATATATAATATCTTTTTCATATATAAATGATTTTCTAAATTATTATTTTGCATTTAAATTTTGTTTATTTTTTTATATAATTTATTATATTTAATTTTGATTTATTTAATTTTATTTTTATTTTATTATATACATATATAGAATATTTTATTTTATTTTTTTAATTAAATTTTATTTTATTTCCTTTTTTTAACTTGAGTTATTTTATTTTTAAGCCCCGACCAAAAAAAGGCGTGTTATAAGTTTGTAGTGTGTATCTGTGTATATGTGTGTCTGTCCGTATCCACGTATAGACCAAACTTCTGGACCGATTTTCATTTAGTTTGAAAGGTGACTTGATCGAGAGGGTTCTTAGCTACATATGTTTGAAAAAAATCGGTCCATCCGTTTAGAAGATATGACATCTTTTCTAGATATATCGGGGGTTTTTAAAATTTTTCATTTTTGTTATATTTTATTTTATTATGTTTTATTTTATTTTATTTTATTTTATTTTATTTTATTTTATTTTTATTTTATTTTATTTTATTTTAATTTATTTTATTTAATTTTATTTTATTTTATTTTATTTTATTTTTTATTGAATTCAATTAAATTTAATTTAATTCAATTAAATTAAATTTAATTTAATATAATTTAATTTAATTTAATTTAATTTAATTTAATTTAATTTAATTTAATTTAATTTAATTTAATATAATTTAATTTAATTTAATTTAATTTAATTTAATTTTTAATTAATTTAATTTAATTTAATTTAATTTAATTTAATTTAATTTAATTTAATTTAATTTAATTTAATTTAATTTAATTTAATTTAATTTAATTTAATTTAATTTAATTTAATTTAAATTAATTTCATTTAATTTAATTTGATTTAATTTAATTTAATTTAATTTAATTTAATTTAATTTAATTTAATTTAATTTAATTTAATTTAGTTTAATTTAATTTAATTTAATTTAATTTAATTTAATTTAATTTAATTTAATTTAATTTAATTTAATTTAATTTAATTTAATTTAATTTAATTTAATTTAATTTAATTTAATTTAATTTAATTTAATTTAATTTAATTTAATTTAATTTAATTTAATTTAATTTAATTTAATTTAATTTAATTTAGTTTAATTTAATTTAATTTAATTTAATTTAATTTAATTTAATTTAATATAACTTAATTTAATTTAATTTAATTTAATTTAATTTAATTTAATTTAATTTAATTTAATTTAATTTAATTTAATTTAATTTAATTTATATTATTTTATGTTAATTTAATTTATTTATTTGTGCTAAATATTGCATTATTGAGAACGTGAAGGTGTTTACAATATACACACTTTCACCCCAAAATTAAAAAAAAAAATAAAATGTCATGAAAACTGGAAATGTGAATACGATGTTTAAAAGAAAATAAATGTGAATATTTCACTCTGAAGCATAAAATTAATTAAAATTCACATTATGTATTGATGCAACAGAAATTCGAGAAAATCAATAACATTCGTAAAGCAATGTGAGAGTTAAATGGTAAAGAAAAATATATCGCAAATTATTACCATAATTAATTTAAGAGAAAAATAATTTTCTTCTGTAAAAGGGCAAACATTCTGCTGCAAATATTTGTACTTTTAAAAGTTAATTAATGCTGCATGTGGCAGTCAGTTGATGAGCATTATAAAAGTCCCTTTAAGACGAACTTAATAAGTAAATCAAAATACTTTTACACAAATGCTTTGATTCGTTCAACTTTCATATGTGTTCTCATGTCTTTAGGCGGCATTTCAAATACATTTTTAAGACTTAAAAAATATTTGAAAATATTTTCTTAGCACTCCTAAAAGTAAAGCAAAAATGAGTTTGATTTTTGTGATACCCATTTTTAGAGCACATGTTAAGTTCTTCTGCTTTATTAGAAAAAAGTTAAAGTTGAGTTGTTCTGCATTTGTTACTGTATGATAAAAAAACTTCTACAGCAATTTTAGCTCGCTAGACTTTTTATCAGGCCTCAGTTAGCAAATACTTATGTTACTCCTAAATGTATGCCCCAAATTATTTTTAACGACAAATTTTCGGCCTGTCCCACGATGTCACCAGATATCGTTAGATCGACAACTGTTATTGCAAACAATAATAACATTAGAAAATTTGTTGTTGTTTTCGATACACATAAGTATATCGATCTATGGATCTATTTCTGGTGACTTGATGGGGCAGGCCGTTTATTTTTTAAATTTATTAAAAACACGGAGTTTATTAGTGAAATTTATTTGAGTCAGAGATCTGAAAATATTTATATATATTTCATAAAACATGCGTTCAGTTTGCTTTAGCAACTTTATTTAGTTGCCCCATGAAATATTGTTGTTGACAGCCCTATTTGAAAAATTCATATGAACAACTTCATATGCAATTTTAACCCCTTCCCGTTTTTCGAGTAATAATTTACTCCATTATTTTTTTCATTTGCATAACTTTAGGCTCTGTGTGCGTGTGGCTTATCTGCTCATGAGGGACTTTCTATAATTTTTTTTGTATTCTTTTATTAGTGAGTATAGGAAACTTCTCATGAAGATAAACGATAGTGTTATTAATTTATTATTAAATAAATTAATAATTATTAACAGGACAACAAAAAGCTGCTCATTAAGCAGACCGTTCAATCATCAACATGTAGTTAACCACTAAATTTACAAATAAGAAATTGTTAGCCATTGATGGATTGTAACAAACAAATGATAGTGGATGACAAAAACATTATTATACACTGGAAAAAAAATTAAGTTAAGCAAGTTCAATAGATTTAGAATTTTTATGTCTATTGCAATGATTTATTTACACGAAGTAAGTGGCAAAAATCTAAGATTTGTTTGTATGGATAAGCAACTTAAATAGAATCGTCAAATAGATTTAAAGTTCAGTTAGATTCAGTTCAGTTATTCATTTGATTGAATTTGATTCGAATCAAAAAAGAATAGAAAAAAAATTTTTTGTCAGAGACGTTATTCGAATAAAATGAAACAGATAACAAATTTTCTTAAAAAAATAACAGATAAAAACATTATTCGAATAAATAATAAATAAATATTTTTATTAAAAAATATAAGAAATAAAAAAATTTTTTCCGAATTAATAAAAAATAAAATATTTATTCGAATAAATAGATAATGAAAAAATTTTTATTCGAATAAATTAAGAAAAATATTGATTCGAATAAATAACAAAACGAATATGTAATTAGTAAAACATTTAACAAAGTAAATAACGAATACAAAATGTATTCGAATAAATAACTAAAAAAAATGCCGTAATTACAAAAATTGTTATTCAAATAATTAACGAAACAAAATGTATCGAAAGCTTTATTCGATTCCATAACGAATATAAAATTTTTCTAAACATTAACGAATAAAAATTATTCGAATAGGAATCATTGCATTGTACGAATAAAAAATGTTTTTCGAATAAATAATGAATAAGAATAGTGTTCGAATAAGTAGCGATTAAAAATTAAAACGTCAAAACTAAAACAGATTAATTATATATTCGATTCCATTAAAACGAATAAATAGTTTTATTTATTTAGTACAATATTAAACAAGTAAAACTTTCTCTTTTATTAAATAAGATTTCGAGTCATATTCGATTATTTTTCATATATAAGAAAGACAGACTAATGGCATGAATGTATCATTCGAATGAATGTCGAATAAACATATTATTCGAATGAAAGAGAACAAAAATTGTTCAGTATATAAAATTTCATTCGACTAAACTAGCTTTCAACAATATTATGCGAATATACAATGAATAAAATATATAACTTGAATATATAATAAAAAAAAGAGGCTATTCGAATAAGTAGCGAATAAAATTCAAAAAAAGTGAAAATCACAATCATAAAAACAAATAAAAATGTTGATGCTTTTTTTTTTGTTTTTTGTTAATCAAAATTTGTTGTTAACAGATTTTCCATAAGGTAGTCGATTAAAATTTGAATATTATTCGATTTTTTATATAAAACGAATAAATTTTTTTGGAATGATAATGTGAATTCGTTATTGGAATAAACACTAAATAAAAAAGTTCGATCAAGATTTAAAAATATATTTTTAATAGGGTAATTGAAAAAATTTTATATTTTTTTTTCGAGCTTATATTACAAAAAAGCTTTCAGCAGATTGAGCAAACACAAAGAACGCTGATGATGAAGGTGTAGTGGCATTAGAAAACAGCTAGTTGTTCCGTTCTACTACGTCTTCGTCAAAATATTTACAATTAACTTTGGTGTTATTTGTTCATTAATAATTAGCAATTTTGATTGAAAAGCACTACGAAATTTAGCCTGATAAAATTATAAATATGTATATAATTAAAACTAACTTTAATGTTATTTAGTTTGTTCTCTCTCCCATAAACTTTAAAAGAGTGTACTTACGTGGTTTTGCATCATTCCAGCTAACGTTATAAAGTTATTATTGGAATAAAAGGGGATTTCTTCTCGATTGAAAAACTAGCACAAAATTTCTCTGATAAATAGCTTATAAATAATATTATTCGAATAAACAACGAGTCAATATTTTGTTCAAATTACCATATGACGATTAAATAATTTTATTTAAATAAATAGAGAAACAAAATTAAAAATAGTATAATACAATAGTTTAATAATTTATTCGAACCCTTAAAAACGAATAAGAAATTTGATGTAGCACAAAATTAATCGAGTAATCAAATACATATTTAGTCTTATAAATACTATTATTTAAAAAATAGGAAATCAAATATTTTACTATAATTATGAGAAGCAGCAGAATTTTTTCTTTGAAATTGCCTAATTTTTAAATTTTTAATTTAATCGATTATTCGAATAAAATTTTTTAAAGATATTTGAAAAAAAATTAGAATGACTCCCAAAGAAAGTTGAAAACATGTGAAGAAATCTTGATACTTCAGATATAAAAATCACTTTTATTATACAGTAGAATCCCGATTATCAGGATCAAATAAAACCAGGGGTATTTCGTATAATCGAATAATTCTTATAATCGATTACAAAGCAAATCAAATAAAAAAATCAGCTTACATTTATTTAAATTTGCCATGTTTGTCATTTGTCAATTTTTATTTAAATTTTATTCGTTTAGTTATCGTTTACGATGTACAAAAAAACGAGCTGTAACGATAGATAATGAATTACATAATACCAATGTAATTTAATTTTTGCTTGGGATGATGAGTCCGTATAATCGGGACTCTACTGTATTTCAAGCTTACTTCACTCTTTGGTTAAAGTGCTAAAAATTTCTCTCAGTGCACTCTTAACTGCTTTAGTGCTTGTTATCAATCTAACGCATTCCCTTTGTTCATAATTATAGTGACAAATGATATGGATAAAAGTAACCCAAAGTGCATGAATACTTATGTGTGTGTGTGTGTGTATGCGTGCATGTGTGTGTGTGTGCTTAGGCTACAGGAGTCGTACCTAATACGTGCTCTTAACAACATTTATTTGTTATTACTGCCAATAGAAATAAAAAAACAACAAATTATTTTATTGTTAATTTTCATACATTTAACACGATATTGTATCGTAGTACGAGCGATACGATTATATATCTAGCATTATTTTATTGCTGTTATTTCTCATTAAAGAAAATTTACCATAAACAACAATACAATTTATTTTATAATCAACCACATATTAAGTTTGAAAATATGTATGGGATTTTGATGCGTGTATATACATAGACGATTTTAATAGACCAAAATTATTATAATAAGCCATGTGCATTGAAATATATGCATGTATGTATGTATGTTGGTTCTCAAAATACATATGTGGCATATTAAATGCATTACACAAAGTGGTAGTGGAAAAAATAGCTTCTCGAAAGAGATGTTAGTTTTAGCTAAATTCAAATAAGTCAACACACCCTTTCAATTTACGCTCTCCAATATTTTTATTTTTTGACAAGTTTCTCTTCATGTTGAAATGAATCTGTGTAATAACCATATGATGTATTTAAATTTGTGGTCTCTAGGTCACGTTGCATAACCCTTCTCTCAGTTACATCTACTAACATGTATGTATTTGTAATCATATTTTAAAACTACCTAGCAAATAGTAAATTGTATTGAACTTTATGCTTAAAATTGAGAATTTAAATTTATAGCATTGGTATTGATTGTTTAAACAAAAAAATAACTTTTAATCGCAACAATATTCTACTAGTTAAAACGTAACAATTTTATTGGTTAATTTAACTAAACAAAATTGTTTTTTTTTTTGCAATAACAATGTTATTCAATTATTCTCAATTTAGTTAATTTAACAAATTTGTTTTTTTTGCAGCACCAGCCGCCAACTTTAAAAATTATGTAACCAATTCAAGTTGGTTAGATTAACCAAACAAAATTTTAGTAATTGAAATTCTGCCATCAAGTTGAATTTTAATTTTTTTTTTTTCAATAACAATTTTATTCAATTTTTCGCAATTTATTTAATTTAACAAATTTGTTTTTTTTTTTCAGCAACAAACCGCTAACTTTAAAAATTATATAACCAATTCAAGTTGGTTAGATAAACCAAAAAAAATTTTAGTAATTGAAATTTGGTCATCAAGTTGCATTAGCTATAAGCTGAGCAATTAAATTCGATGAACCGACCAGATTTTTTTTGTGTAACAGATTTTTATATTGTATGTGGTTTTTAAAAGTAACAGCTTATGTCTGAAAATCCATTTTTGTTGAATATGTCCTTGTGAGGAAAATTTTAATCAAATATGGAAATATTGAAATGCAAAAAATCATTTTTTATATATAAAAAGAGACATTAAACTTAATAAAATGAGAGATTATTATAATTAAAAAGAGGTAAACAAATAAGAAGAATTATTAGGAATTTACATCAACTATAAGCTTGACGCTTAAATTCGATTAACCAAGCAGGGGGAAAGAAATTACGGCACTCGTTATCGAACGAAATTAGGAAATATTTTTAAATTTAAAATCTTACCGAATGCCCCCAGGATTTATTAGGAGTAACAGCATAGGTTCTAAAATCCAATTTTTATAGCTATGCTATTTATGTCACTACACAGAAGCTAGGATGTGATTTTCGCAACAAAAATAATCGACACTATTACAGTAATAAATTTATTTTTGTTTTGATTTCTTTGTGCATACTTGAAACCAGCGTACGAAAATAAACTAAACAAATTGTTTGATTTTATTTTGTTTCGTTCTTTGAAGTGAGTGAAACAAAAATAAAACAAAAACAATGAGAAGAATTACTAAATTTGCTTTCGAATTGTTTCAGCACATGCGCACAAAACAGAGAATACATCAGATCGGCTGTAAGCCAGCTAACAGCCGCCACCGGCCACAGGCCACAGGCAATAAATTGATTTAATTGTACACCGCTAGAAAAGAATATAAATGGACACGTTTTGTAATATTTGCGACGAATTTGATATGATTATATAATATAATTTTATTGCATTGTTTATTTAACGCATTAAGTTTTGTTTTATATGCATAGCTAAGCAGCATAGCTATAACCGGGTGTCCTAAGACATCTCTCTTCTTTTTTTTTAAGTATGACCTTGTTAGGAGAATTTCTAAAATCTTTTTTAAATGATTATAAGATCCTTGCAATATTTTTATAAAAAAGCAAGTTATTATTTTTACCAAAAAAAAATTAAATTATGCCCACGTTACTCCGGATATGTTTAGCCTTCTATAAATAGCATGCATTAATAGAAGTCAACAAAAATCGAAATACCCGCTTTTATGTAAAAATCTCCTACATACATATATGATGGGAATGTGTGTGTGTGTGTTTTATCGAGCCATAACCGCCTAAATAGCTTAACCGAGACATTTTTTGTACCTCCCTTTTTTTTAACGAAAATCTTTTATGTACGATCGCAAATTATCGATTTTGATTAAGAAATTAATTTCGAAAATTCTGTCTCATAAGCTTTTTTTGGCTGTTAGGGTACGTTATTGTACGGGCATGCAGTGTATGTATATGACAGTATTGATAACCAGTATTTTGTGTCTCTTTTATGTAAAACAATGCGAATAAACTTGACAGTTAAATTGATTTAGACAACACATATTTCATATTTATTATTTCATATTTTCCTTTTTTCTGTTATTATTGTTATACATATTTCACAGCGCTTTGTAGCTGGCAAAGTTCACGTTTTTTACATGACTATATCTGCTGTAATTTCGCTTGTGGCTATTGGCACTGCACAGTGGCTCGGAACAAACTAAAATTGTGAATAAAAAATTTTCTGCGCCCCGTTCCTTTAAAACAGACGGCCGACTTGAGACGAAAATGTATTTTTGAAATTTTTTTAACACATATTTTTTAAATTAACTTCTTGTTGTCTACTGGAGTAGAAAATTTATATGAAAAGCACTAATTTTTCTTAGTGATTTTCATGTGTCTGGAAATGGGTGTAAAATTAAGTTTGATCTTGTTGAGAACATATGCCCTATTTTATACTTAGAATCACCATTAAAAGTCCACCAAAAAGTTTTAGAAATAGTGGAGTTTCATACACAATTATACATCTTTTTCTATATCTAAAAAAATTAACTATATGAGAATTCATAAAATAATAACATTTTTGAAAATCACAAAAGAAAAAATAAGCTAAGTAGGCTTTGAAACTGATACTGTTACTATTTTATGAATTCTCATATAGTTTTTGAAAGTCTATGAATAAAGTAAGAGGTTTGAGACTGTCCAAAATTTGTGGTTGAAGTCTACTGATGATTTTGTTGAAGCGCCAATGAAATGCGTATATAGACATGCTAAACCAATAGCAAATAAATTTCAATTATTGTAAGTACACTTCTGACAAATAGGTTAAATAATAAATTTCTTTATTTTAATTTAATACTTTTAATCAAGGAATAATTTCTTAATGGGACTTAAGCTCAGTATTTTTCAATTCTTAGTATATACCGGAAATCACAGAAGTTAATAAAATATTTCATTGTATAATAAAAATTAAAAATACTGAACTTTAGCCCGATTAAGAATAATAAAAAATTAAATTTATTAAATGAAAATATAATGATTTTTAATCAAAAAAATGTTTATATCTCTTTCAGCCTGCAGGAATAAATTTAGCATTTATTTTTTATTTATTTTAACTTAAAAATTAAAAACTTTTTATATTTTACCTTAAGCAATAAAATGGAATTAATTAATATAAAATTGCCATGGCTGAAAGAAGTCTCATAATATATTTCCCCATTCTAACTAATTTTTGTTTGTATTATTAAATCTTCATTAGATATAAAAAACGCCTAAAATGAATCCATTCCTTTTTGCTTTTTTTTTAACCAATAATGTATGCATTATTTTCTAATAGAAAAAGAAACATTTAAAAGTATGCTACATATTATAATAAATAAATCTGTTTACTGTAGCGTGAAAAATTTAGCTTTGCATAAATTTTTAAATTATTTTTTATAGTTTAAAATATAATTCATATGCCCATAATTTACATACGCTTGTATATTGTTAAAAACCACAAAATTCCACAAAAATAAAAAATATTATCCAAATGCTTATTATATGTGTTTAGATATTTTAAAATTAAATTTTACATTCATAGAGGTACGCAAAAAAAAAACCACCTGAATGTTGTAAGTGCTAAATAATTTTTAATTATAATTTTATTAACATTTGATTGCGTTGTCATTTTTATTTGTGCTCTTGTCCAAATATCTCATATATATTGAAGTATATAAATTACAAATTTTCAATGGGTATGCATAAGGAAGAATGTATTACAAAAAGTACGTTTTTTGAATCAAAAAAAGCAGCACTTAAATTTATTATAATGTTTTCTACAGGCTGTTGCACTACATCCAAAAATCGAAAAGTGGTGCATACTTTCGCGTACGTGCTAATCTTTATAATGCTTAGCATACTTACAGGATTCATATTTGTATTGTGTGTTTTGTTTTAATAATTAAAATTTTTCCCACAACGAAGACTTTACAAAAAGCAAGTTTCTTAAAACGTTTTTTTGGCCTTAGCCTAAAAGCAGGATAACTTTTTTATATAAGATCGTGTGCCCTTGCATCCGCATTGTGTAAAGCATTTCCAATATTCGTGCATTATATTGCTACTTTATATTTTACAAATTGTAACTTACAATTCAATTAATTTTTATTTATATATATGCATACATACATATGTATGTACATGCAAATGCATGCAAATAATTTTGTGTTTAAATTAAAACAGATTTTCCTAAATCTATGCAATACTTTTCCACCGTTTTTTTTTGCCGTAAATGCATTGTCAAGCTATTAAATATTTGTTAATTTGATACATATTGGCGTATGCAGTATATGCAATATATAAAATAATAACACTTAGCTTTCTCATGCCAATTTATATTATTATAATGAAATATTTGTATGGTCTTTGGGGTTTTTTTATTGCATTTTAATTGAAATATGTAATTTGTAATTTAGATGAATTAGGAAAAAATTTTTGTCATAATTCACATTATGGAAACAATCATATTATTATTAGTTAATCATGCAAAAATAGCCGCTAGGACTTGAATACACCTTATAGTTTAAGGACCTAATTCACTTAAAATAAAAGTGGACAGTACCACACCTTCAAAATATAAAATTTTTCGAATTCTGAGGAGACTTATTCGACACTAACCTAAGCAGGAAGTTAAACGACAGAAATTGGTCAAAGCTTGAAAGACGTTTGGGGATTAATTTCGAATTTAATTACAGTTGCAGTTTGGTTATAAAATATATTCTGTGTTTTTCTTTTAAGTGCCACGGGGCAAATTTTATCTTTTTTTCACTTTTGCAAAAAGAGTTCACTTAAGTAATCTTTATATCGAAGCTGTAATTACAACTTAGACAAAGGCGAATTTATATCAATTGGTCTCTACTGCTCAGGTGACTAGTTTTACCACTTGTAACTTGAAATTCCTTACTTTATTTTTCCATCTTGTGCTAAAAACACAACTGGGACGAACGACGAATATTTCGGTGCGAACTTTCGTCATAAAAAATAAAACACATTTGTGCCGTAGAACGAAATTCATCGTGTGTGACGAATTAAGATAGGAGATCTGAGATAGGTTTATTTCTATTTTTACGCCGATGAACGACCAAGAAACAATTTTCTCTCTGTCTTTCCATACACAGTGACCAACTTTATCAATTATGAGAGCAGAATTCGGTGAGTAAATTCGTCGTTATTGTGCTTCACACGACTCATTTACTCAACGAATTCTTATCAACGAACTTGTCAACGTGAACGAAATTCGTCGTTCGTCCCAATTGTGTTCCTAGCATTAAGCAATGCAAATTCATATAAGGTATACTCGGCTCAATACGCTTTGAGAAATTTATGCTATTAATGTAAAAAAAAACTTACTGAAAATGTGTGTTGACATCCAACGTATATTCAAATTACAAGCGGCGAAAATAATCAGCTGATTGGTTGCGACCACCAAGTCTGAATTCGCATTGATTAAAAGTATGAATTTGTTAAAGCGAATTGAGGCAAGTATATCAAATATGAATATGCCTCGACTTACACCGATCCAGATTTTCCTTACAACACTTGCTTAGGCCGATTGCTTTCTAAATTTCTGTAACAATAACAAAAATCAATGAGAATTCTTATAATATTCATTTTCCGAAAAATATGTTCACAAATACACCAAAAATTCTTAGGCTCATATTCATAAAAAATTAAATGTATTTGAAATCCATTTTAAGAAAATTTTTTATGAAACGTATTGAATAAATTATATATCTAAATCATTTTAAATTTAATGAAAATGGGGTTTAATTCTCCGGCAATATATCGTTACCTTAATATAGAAAGGCGCTAACTCATTATTTTTTTTTTCTAATTGAGATTTTAGAATTTTTCGCTGCATTAGATTTTCTTCTATCGAAATATACAAAAACCTCTATTTCAGAAAAATAATGAGTTGGGACTTTCTATATTAAGGTAACGGTATCGCTTTTGTAACAGGTGGTCTCAAGCGAACAGCTGATTGTTTTCGCCGCTCGTAATTTGAATATGTGTTGGATGTACATTATTTTGAACGCCCAAATTGCAAATTTTCAAAGCGACTTGAGGTAAGTCTATATTATATGAATATACATATACATATGTACATATCATCAGCTAATATCCAAAAGGCCTTAACAGCCAAAAAATTCAAAATTGACTTTCTGATTGATTATGATGTAATTAACCAAAATACATCTTTCCTTAAAATTTTATTCGTATATGCTCAAAAATACCGATTCTATTCATTATTCAACTTGGCACCTAACAAATAAATAGTCTTAAATTTATAAAGTTTTTTGCTTCTCCTGTAAAAAAGTAAAAAGTGTACTTACTCACTTTTGAATTTTAGGTTACGATATGTATATTTACGTACATATAAACGATATTTTTTTTCTTGCCTCAAATTCTTGTAATTTGTGTCATCCTTATTCAGTATGACATAATTTAAATTATCCTTTAAACACTTGATAATCATTTATGCACTTGATTTCTTAAAGAAAGATTTCACAAAAAAATTTGCAAAAGTTATAAATTTATTGAAGAATAAAATATCTCCTTTTTTTATAAAGCAAAAAAAAAATACCTTAATTAATGTTAAGAAGAAAATTCTTGAGAAAATATTTCTTCTCCTTAAGTAAAACTACAATTTACGAGCTGCAGAAGATTCATTCCTAGATAAAGCAGATATGAAAAGAAAGATGTATGACAAGTTAAATACTGTAAGTGGATTAATTGCTGCAAAGGACATTTCAATTAATTTCCCCAGTTATAGTGTGTGTGTGTGTGTGTGTGTGTGTGCACAATTTATTTATTTCATTTAAATTTTTTTGCCTTTTTAGTATACAAACATACTTACATATATGCATACATATTAAAATGATTCTTGTACTTCCTTGCCAACGTAATATGTACTTCCTTTTGTAAAAATTTTCATTGATTTGTTTTTTTTTTTTTTTGCTCAACTTGCCTCTGTAGGCATTTGGCAAAGCTTTCAGTGTTTAGAAGATTGATGGCTGATAGACAAAAAAAAAATATTGCCATGTCAAAGGATAAGAAAGGGTTTGCTGAAAATGTTAAATTAAATTTTTCTGCTCTTTAGCGCCAAATTTACTTTGTAAATAAATTCATAATAATATTTTAAAAGCTCCCAAAAAACAAAAGTTAAATTTCCTACTGACCTGTACTTTTGTTTGCCAAATGAATTTCCACTTAAATAGACAATCAATATCTTTTCAATTACACTCTTAGATTTTGCAAAAATTCTATTACCATCTTGACATGCTCGTCGTATTCATACGCACGCACTCACTCACTCACTCTTTCACTCAACATTTGACATTTGTCTATGACTCTGAGATGTTGTAAAGTTTTCGTTGCTTGTAACGATGTTTACGACTTGCACGTCCGTCTGTCTCACTGTCCAACTGTATGTCTGCCTTTACGCAACACATACATACGTGCACAGTTCGTCTAACATTCTATAGTTCACTGTTGCAAGAAGTGAAATATTGAAAACGAGAGCAAAAAAAAAATAAGAAGAAAATCATGGAAGAAAAATGTCACTTGCAGCCGAATATTGTTTGTCACTTGGTTGAAATGTCACAGGATAAATGCCAGAATTGAGATAGATTTGAAGAACTATTTTATTCATAAGTTTGAATAGTATTTAAAACAGGGAAGTATACCCTAGTGGTAAAAGCTTTTAAAGAAACTTTTCTAATCTTTTCAAATTTGAATTAAAGATGAATAATTTTGAGCTATACAATGTTTTGGATTAATGACAAAATTAAAAAAAAAATTTCTTTTCAAATACACACATATGTGTAGTTTCCACAATGCCAGCAAGCGACTTGTCTAGAAAAAATATATGAAAAGCACTCAAATTTTTGAGTGATCCCTATACAAATTTTCTAGACAAGTCACTTGCTTGCATTGTGGAAACTACACAGTAAATGAAATTTTTAAACTTACATTCAAAATATATTCGAATAATTTTTTGTTAAAAAACGAAGAAATATTTTATTATTTGCTCAATTCACAACCTATTGGCGGAGTCGTAGATCGTATATATGTAAATTGTTTTATAATTTCAATATAAACATTGTTTATAAACAAAACTTAATTGAATCAAATAAAAAGCATTTTTACATTATTTCTGTCTGTATTAAAAAGAATAAAAAAAATTATTCGAATAATTTTATTCGAATAATTTTTATTCGAGTAATTTTTAAACAAATAACTTTATATTTTTATTATAATATTACATACATATTTGTTTTTGATTATATTACAAAAAAAAATTATTTCGTTCACTACTTATTGAATCGAATAAAACTCAAAATTTAATCTACCAGCCGAATACCTACAGTTTTTATTGAGTTTTCGCTCTAAGCAATTGATATTTATATATTCATTATTTCTTCAGGTATTCACACAAAACTTAAAATTTTACGCTATAACTTGAATATATTTTTGCAGAAATTTATTCGAATAATTTTATTCGAATACATCTTTATTCGAATAACTTTGCATTTTAATTTTAATATTATTTCTGTTTAATTAAACCATTGAAAAAAAAATATTTTTGTTAAATTCTCATACGACTAATCGAATAAAATACAAAATTTATTGCACTAGACGAATACAGTTTTTTTCTTTAAAAAATGTTCATGTATTTTTTATATTATTTCCTTCTGTGTTAAAAAGAATAAAAAAGTTACGACATTACTCGAATATGTTGCTCTGAAAATGTGTTCGAATAATTTTATTCGAATAAGTTTTATTTGAATAATTTGTACCCGAATAACTTCATATATTTATTGTAATATAACATATTTCTATTTAATTATATTTAAAAAATTATTTTGTTCATTTGAATCGAATAAAACTCAAAATTTATTCTTCCAGTCGAATAGTTTTATGAGATTATTCTCATACAAAAATTTTGGATGATGCTCAAGCTTTATTCTACCAGCGGAATACAGTTTTTTTTTGAGTTGTCGCTATAAAAAAATGTGCATGTATTTTTACGTTACTTCAGGGGCCCGTTTCTCAAAACTACAAATTACAAATCTACAAGTAAAATACACACAAAACAACAATAAAATTCGTAAAAGTGTTATTGTTTTGTGTGTATTTTGCTTGTAGATTTGTAATTAGTATTTTTGAGAAACGGGGCCCAGGTATAGAAATAATACTTAAAATTGTAAATATTGTTGAAAAATTTTTTTCCAAAAATTAATTTTATTCGAACAATTTTATTTCGAATAATTTTTATTCGAATAATTTCGCTTTTTAATTTTAATATTATTTTTGTTAAATTATATCATTGAAAAAAAGTTATTTTGTTCACTTGTCATACGACTAATCGAACAAAAACTCAAAATTTATTCTACCAGTCGAATGCAGTTTATGTTGAGTTGTCGCTCTAAATAATTTACATGTATGTTTACATTATTTCCTCAGCTAGTCAAATAAAATTTTAAATTTTAAATATTACTCGAACATATTTTTCCAAGAAAATAATTTTATTCGATTAAGTTTTATTCGCATATTCTTATATTTTTATTTTAATATAATTTTTTTTATAATTATTATTGAGAAAAAAAGTTTTTTGCTCACTTCTTCTACGAATAATCGAATTAAACTCACGATATACATATGTGTCTTTCCAGCCGAATACAGTTTTTGTCGAGTTGACGCTCTAAGCAATTAACATATCTTTTAAATTTTTTTCATCAAGTATTGAAATTAAATTTAAAATTTATATATGATAGAAGTCGAATATTTTTTAAAAATTTATTCGAATAAATTTATTCGGAAAGTTTTTATATTACATATTTATATTTTAGTTTTTTTTTAATATTATGTGTATTTTATTATTATACTGAAAAAAATCTTTTATTCACTTCTGATACTACTAATCGAGTAAAGCACAAGATTTACAAGCGAATACAGCTTTTTTTGAGTTGTCGCTCTTTACAAATTTACCTATTCATTTTTTTATTCGGCAAAAAATTTTAACACGTTATTCATTGGAATGGGGCAATATGCTAAAATTTGTTCGATTAATCGATTAAAAATTTTTTTCAATTCTTTTTCGTACAGTGTTTTACCTCAACTTATCATTTAACAAATTTAAGTTGTACTTGGTATTTCATAATTTTTACAATTTGCATGAAAAAATTTTTTATTATAAATTTAAAAAGTTTGTTTTTGTTTTCATATAAATATCACTTACAATGACAATGAGACCTTATATTTGAGTTTTCTTATTTCGCCTTACTATTCGAATTTTTTGTTTTTTCGTTATATCAGACAATCGTTTGAAACTTAAAAGTTATTCGATTAATCGAATAAAATTTTTTTTCACATAAACTAATGCAAACTCTCTTTTAAGATGCAATCAGACGTACCATAACCATAACCATAACCATAACAATGAAAAACAGCCGTTCGAACTAAACTAATGGTGAACACTCGCCATAACGCCAACGCCATTACAATACAAACCAATTGAATTTTCGTTTGGTTATGGCTATGGCATTATGACTACGGCACGTCTAATTGCACCTTTAAACGTATTCGAATCTCTTTTATTCGTTTGTTTTAATTGTCTCTTTTTTTCTATTGAAGTAGATGGTTGGCTTATATTCTAGATGCAGAGGCGATTAAACGAACATATCACGGGGGTGACAGTGCCCCTCAAGACATTATTTTGCCGCCCTAGAAATATTATAAATATTTTAATATTACTCATGAAAGTCACCAGTCATAATGCTGCTCCCCCTCACCCTCCCCCCCCCCTCTGAATTTATTCAAGCTCCGCCAATGCTAAAGTTAAAGTTTTATTTATGTGTGATTCGCCCCTATTTTTTCTTCTTCAAAATCTAAATTTGCACATAAAATTTTAGCCATACTTCTGCTGCGTTAAAAGGAAATCATTTGTAAAAGAGTTTATGTGGTTAAAAAAAGAAAAATGTAATGAAATCAAACTAAAAATGCTGACCAAAACATTTATTCGATTTGTGTCATTAGCAAATGAAGCAGAAATTAGAAAGAGAGTTACTCGTAGTTATAAACTGAAACGAAGTTAGTAAATTAAAAATAAAATTTTATTAATTTTTTCTCATATTTAATGCACCATAAATATTATTTTAATTTAATTTTATGCTCATATTTTTATTTTTCTGAAAGTTATCTTAATGTTCACAACTGGACCAGACATTGAACGGACGGACTAACTAATGGACGCATGGATGGATGATGTAAGTGGATTTTGTTTGAGTTGAGTTGGATGGTGGTGGTTGGTTGTCTGGCTGGTCCATGCAGATTGTTATTACATCTTTATCTTGGCGTTTCTGGTAACAAACAAAAATTTTATATTTTTTTTTTGTTCGCAAAAGATTTATTGCACACTTCTTCCTGTAAAAGTGTTGTAACAAGAATTATATGATTGTGGAAGTTATTGCTGCAAAATTTTGTGATATTATTATTTTTTTTTAATTCTCGTTTGCTTTGTAAGCAATCTGTAGTTTTTTTTAAAGCAAATATTCCTTGTTGTAGTTGTATGGGGTCAAGTGGGGGAGAATATTTAAATGCTTGCCATCTAACAGATCAATATGAGCCTGAGCTTGCCAAACGAAAGTAATGAATTTTATTATTATTATTTCTTCAGATTTTAATAAATAAATTGATTCTATAGAAAACATCACATTCTAGTCCAGTAAAAGAATATAAGTACTTTTCAGGGAAAGCGAAAAAATGCAAAAAAGAAAAAAGTCCTTTTCAAGTAATAGTTATTTATTCCTGCCAAAGTAATCGTAACAATATATTAACTAAAACTAATTATTAAGATAGCTTAAATTTTACAAAATGTATAACGCGCACAGAAAAAGTATTTCTCCAATCAACACGTTTAATTTAAAAAAAAATATCAAAAGTCAATTACCAAATTTATTTGTTTCAATTAATTTTTTTAAACAATAAAATTTTTAAAGAAAACTTAAAATGACTTAATTAAATGTTAAATAAAACTTTTAATTAAATTAAATTTTTTAAACAAAAATTTAATGGTTTCAATTAACGTTTTTTAAACAAAAGTTCAATTATTTTAATTAAATTTTTTAATGTTTAGTCGTCGTCCATACATTGATACATTTGCTGCGAAACATTTTTGATTTCTCTTTTGAAACTGCATTCGTAGCCACACTGTGAAGTTTTTGTTTTACAGCTTAATACATTTTCTCATATATTTCTCATGAGAATGAGGCGAGAATGACATACTCAGCAAGAACTTCGTGTACATGGTAGAAAGTACCCTTTTCCATTCCTCTTTCCCCGTTCATTAACAAACTCAAAAGTATTGCAGCAAATGTTTCACTGTATGGACGGGGACTTATTTTTATAATTTTTTCTTTCAATTAAATGATAATTGAAGAAAAAATTTTTTTCTGAGAAAAGAAAACACTGAACATTTTTTGTATTGCAGTGCAGGACATGCCAGATTCCTTGCAGCATCTCCCACATATATAACCTGAAAGCACATCCACTTACACTTATTCCAGCAACATTTCTTATTTAATTCGCAGGCCAATGCTTAAATGAATGTCTGTATTTGTTTTCTGATTATAATGCGTGTACATACGAAACTTTTTCTTCCCCGCCCCCCCCCCTCAAATACCACAAAATATTATTCAGAAAATCCTACCAACCGCATACAAATATGCAAAAGAAAATAAGACCTCTTTATGGATTTAAATGAAAAGTTATGACTTTCGGTGAAATATTTCAATACGAATAAGACAAAGAAAGAGAAACCCACCCACTTTACGAAATAAATTTTGCTTAAGTTGGCAATAAAATTTTAAAAATATTCTCTTATGCAGGCAGAATAAAAGTTTTATTCTTTTTTTTTAAGATTGTTGTTTTTATTATGATTGTGTCAAAATTATTTTTCTTTTTTTGTTTCTATTATGCAGAAATTTGAAATTTTTCCCCAATGCTAAAAGTTTGTGGAAAACAGCAAACTGCTTTTTGGAAATGTCCTGTTTACCAATAGTTTTATACAATCATATTATTTGTAGAATTACATTAAATAAACTTGTATACGTCAAGTGAGAAATTGATAAGATAAGGATAAGAAAATAAATTTTAGGAAAGACTTTGTTGTGTTAATTGACAGAGATCCTTGGCTTAAAGGCCAAGTTTGATTTAAGAGAAATAACAAGTGTTATATGTCATAGGAAAACTATTCGATCTGTCAATAACTGAGACAGTCAATTATGGGTGCAGTACTTTTTTCTATCACAACTCAGCTCATAATTAAGTGAAATTTTACAAAAAAAAAAAATGCTCCAACTCTAACACTTAAAATACAACACCAATGAAAGCTAAACCAATTCAAAATTTATCAGAACATGTACAGATTTTTCTTTCAACAAACTTTTTAATTAAAATTGTAACAATATGTAATTAAAATATTGATTAATTCAATTATTAATTTGTACCAAAATGTATTACAGGGAAATATGTTGAAGATTCTCTGCTTCACATAATGAATTCAAAACTTATTTTAACCCCCTTATTCTGAGCTTTGTGACTTATAACAAAATTATAACAAATGACAATTTTTATATTTTAAACAATGTAAAAATTGTCATTTGTTATAATTTTTATTTTGTCACAGAGCTTAGAATACAGGAGTAATCCTTTCAAAAATAATAAATTTTTCTTTCAACAAACTTTTTAATTGAAAATTGTAACAATATTTAATTAATATGTTAACTAATGCAATTATTCATTTGTGCCAAAATGTATTACAGGGAAATATGTTGAAGATTCTTAGCTTCACAGAAGAAATTATCTCAAAATTATTAAATGCATTAATGGATTCAAGACTTATTTTAATCCTTTCAAAAATTATAAATTTTTCTTTCAACAAACTTTTTAATTCAAATTTGAATAATATTTTATTGAAACATTAATTGATTCTACGAAACGTCGGGAAAAACTGTAAATAAATGGATTTTTATTTGCATTGAAATATTAGGCCCAATTAGCTTAAAAGGAAATCAACTTAAACCTAAATACTGGCCAAAAATAACAAAGAGATTAATTGATTCAATTATTCGATTTATGTCAAAATGTAATAGCAGGAAATATGTTGAAGGTTTTTCACTTCACAGAAGAAATGATGATAAAATTATGTATAATATTAATTGATGTTAATCTTTTCTTAAAACTTCCAAAAATAATGGAATTTTTTCAACAAAATATTTAATTGAAATTTTTATAATATTAAGTCAAAAAAATTAATTCATTCAATCAATCGATTTGTGCTAATATGTAAGAAAAGGAAATATATTAAGGACCTTAACTTCACAGAAGCAATTGTTGTCAAATTTATTTTATATATTTCTTGAATAAAATTTTATTTTAATACTTGCAAAAATAATAGATTTTGATTTTGACAATTTTTTTTTAGTTTAAATTGTTTAAAATTTTAATTGAATTATTTAATTCAATTATTCAATTGAATTTTTAGCCCACAAACTTTTCAATTGAAATTGTTGAAATATTTAAATATAATATTAATTGATTCAATTATTCGATTTGTGTCAAAATGTAATACAATTTTTTTTAATTACTTTAAAAGGGCTAATATGCCATTAACTCTAAAGTAGCTTATCTTGCGTTAAGCACTTTTTCCTTTTTCCTACAGATATATTCAAAAAATCAACAGATAGTGCAATATAAATTTAAAAAATAAGATAAATCCGAGAATTTAAGAACATTTTTCACAGCTCTAAACAAAGTAAATGTTCAGTTTTTTCTTCTTAAGAGTAAAAGGGGTCCCATAGTAGGATAAAAAAATTTAGATAAAAAGTTTAAAATCTTTGCCAAATTTTTGCTTGAAGTACTATTTATTTTTTAATTTTTTTTTCAAGTTTTATTAAAATAAGAATTAAGTAAAATTTAAACAATATGAGAATTAAGTTAAATTTTTTTTGGAAAAATTCCCACTGCAATGTTAAGGTTCTGACAATACAAATGGAGTTATATTTTCGTGATACAATTTGCTAATATGTCTTGGTTATGCGCAAAGGTGCTACAGTGGGCTAGAGCTAAGCAAATTGCAAATTGCATATGAAAAAACCTAAACGTATTATGTATATTTTCATTGAGCTATCAGTTCAATAAATATGCAATTTATTACATGTTGTCCCGACGTTTTGTAGATTGTATGTTTACTTTTTCAAGGAATGTCATTGTATATTTTTTTATTATATTAATATTCTTTCTGTAAAGTCAAATAACTTAGAAACTATAAGAGATAAAATGTTTCTTAATGTTGATTGTCCCGCTGGAAAAATTTTTAAGATCGGTCGATATTTACAAAAGTTACAAGCTCCGAAATAATTTCTACAAGCGATGTTTCCCAATTTGAGGCTCTTTGGAGCTATTCTGTCTTACAACATATATATTTCAACACTTCTTCTTTCCAAAACAGTTGGTTTAATCGCAATCGGTTTACTAGTTCAAAAGTTGCGGGATTCTTACCACTTTTTTTTTCATTTCACGCCACTGTGCTACGTTAAATATTCTTCATCATAAATTATAAAAAAAGTTAAAAAAATGTTTTTCCCCTTTTGATTTTGTATAGTAGATTTTTTACAATTGCTTATATTTGAATACAAACTAAGTGAGAATTGCATCATACGCCACTATACACTGAGTATGTGGTAAGAGAACACAAGCATCTTTAACTTGTGCATGTGTGTAACTTCCTAAAAAAAAAATTCTAAAAAAAAGTTCTATTCAATCCTTAACTAGTTTTTGTTTTTTTTAATTAAATAATTAACTTCTTAAAGGACGTTCAATCTGGTTTTTTTAATAAAAAAATTATGATTATGGCCATTTAAGTCGCACACGGCCCCACTGTATAATGCCAATTGAAAGAACAAAAAATAATTTTAACGCATTAATTTTCCTTCTGTTTTTCTTGGCTCATCAAAGAAAAGCAGAACATTATTTTGGCGTTTCTTAAATTTGTCATGTGATGGAAGAGGAAAAAAAGTTGATGTACCGTGTGATTGATTTATTGTAACAAATAAAAAATTACCAAAAAAATTTACAAAACAACAACAACAAGCTCAAATTTGATGAATAAAACCCCGATAAAACAAACTTAAGAGAAAAAATTCTAAAAAAAAATATTTTTATGCCAAATAAACCAATAAAATAAATAAAAAAAAAAACATCTAACATTTCTAAGCTTTTGAGATTTATTTTGGATTTTGCTCTTAACGCTCGAATAGAAGTGGGAAAAAACGTTAAAGGTGTCATTACAACAAATGAAATTTGATAGCAAAATTTATGACATTTAATAAATAATATTTTTTGTAGGAGAAGCAGAAGCCGCAGAATTTCATTGAGAATAATCTGCCATTATTAAAATAGAATCATTACAAAATAAATAAAATACACACACAACTTTTTTATGTATTTATTTTTTATAATTTTGTTTAAAAGTTTAATAAAAGACCTTTAGTTTATTACTATTTTATTCTTTTATTACTTATTGCCAAATAGATTTATAAAACAAATTAATATCTTATGGCTAGAATTTTGGTCAACTTTTGTCGTCCTTTAGCCAACATCTTCGAGCGTACAGCGTTGGATAAATTGGCTTCCGTTATGCAGGAAAAGGGTCTTGTTATACGACCCCTGGTGCTAATGTCTGCACTTTGACATTGTTTTCGTCTATCTAAATCTATACGTTCCACACGTTGCATACGCATACTGCTGGGTCTTTTGATTAGGTAGTCATTGATGTGACTGTTAACGCCATTACTAATGTTGAGGTTAATCAAACGTTCCTGCAATTCAGCTCTCAGTTGAGCATTTTCTTTTTCTAAAGACTTTTTGCGTTGGGTTAAACAAACAATATCGATTTTAGCATTATTAACACGTTTCCAAAAATCTTCCATTAAAAACCAATTACAAAAGGTATCCTAGAAGTTTAGAAAATATAGAAACATATGTCATACTGGGCTATCAGGACACTTTAAGTAGGAGTTATGGTGTCATCTCGAAAAGAAAATTTTAAAAAATTCTATGATAAATTAAGGGCTTTTGTATGCATTTAACCTACTGCAATCTATAGCAAACTAGGTGCAAGCTTGCAATTCTTATAATATTTTAAGTATGAACCAAATGAGAATTGTACCATTCGTTATAATGCACAGCGAGACACAGTAGGCAACTGTTGTTATGTTACGAGTACTTATTTGTAGTTCTTAGTGGATAATGTGGCTTCCTAAAAAGCCGAAGTCGTATCATTCAAATGGAAATAAACTGTATTTTTTCTGTTAACAGCACACGCTGTTTCATATCGTCGGTGTTTTAACTAACCGAACTAACTGAAATTTTTTTGGGAAATGATTTAAGTCCTTTACTAGACTTTATAAGAAGATTTCTGACGCAGCCATAAGAATGTTAAATTTTTAAAATGTTAGTTAGGTTAGTCACAGCGACAATATCTGAGTGTGAAATATAATGGTTTGTGTCTCTGCTATGAAAACTTCGCATTTGTTTCTCTCCCTTGCTATTGTCTTGCAATTACAACCATGCTTTCCTTACCTTTCCTATTTCATCTTCTACTCCTTCCAGCTGCTCTTCTTCATCGTTTTCAAACATAACTTTCGTTATAGGCGGCAGGCTTAAAGGTAAAATTTTTTCCTTTTCCGTCTCGAATTTGCGACAAACTCCTGCCAACTGTAGTATACTATTGCCCTTCTCGCACCAGGTTTTAAGAAACTTAAATTTATGCCAAGCAATTTATTATAAAATACAGACAACCTATTAAATGACTTTAATAATTCCTTACCTTCACCGCTTTGTAACTCTCTACACTCACTAATTTAAATTTTTCCTGATTGTCGTGCATTTCCTTGGCCACTTGCTGCTTCACTTCACTCAACTTGTGTGTTAAATATTCTTTCATTACTTTCAAATGTTTCACACTTGCTTCACTCTTCTCCTCCGCTGCGGCTAGATTTAATTTTAAACTTGCCAATTGATTAGTGGCCCTTTCGATTTCATAGGAATATTGCCTCATTTGATTCGTATATTCCTCATCACGCTCCTTCAAATCCATATAGTCGGCATAGAAGCCTTCTGTGTATGCTACATAATCGGCCAAGGCTTTTTGGTAGTCGTGCCAAAGTCTTTCCAATTTTTCTTCGCCCTTTTCGGTAATTTGTTCAATGCGTATTTCCATCTGAAATGGTAGAAATGAAAAAGGGATAACAGATGCTTTTTAGGGTTCTGTGCACCCTATTGTCTTCGCTACGTTGTCCGTGTATCTATCTGTCCTTCCAATTCGTCTGTCTGTCTGTCACAGGCTGTTTTGTGGAGAACAGTAAGAGCTACGGGCCTGAAATTTTCACTGAATATGTAAAACTTGATCCACTACAATAGCAATAATTATATGACAGTTAAAAATTAAAGGGTGTTCTAAAGCCAGCAACAAAACATGTTTAAATTATAATGTAATATACAGACAATTATATAAAGACACTTGAAATATTCAAAGTTATACCCTGTTTCTACAAGTCAGGCAGGCGACTCGTCTAGAAAACTTGTATGAAGATCACTCAAAGAAATAAGTGCTTTTCATATATGTTAATTTTCTGCTCAAGTCAACCGTCCGTGCTGTGGAAACAACCCCATGTTTCCACAGTGTATTTTCATGCAGACTACCCATTAACACCTGAAATTTAAAAAATAAAAACTAAAGGGTATTCTATCACTTAATGTAACTTTGACTATGTAAATTTGCCAACTTGCTGTATCTTGGAAACCATAGAAATTAGGTTAACCCTGTGGCTGAGTGGTAGCGATGCTAGCCTCTCAGTCCAGAGGTCGTGGGTGCGACTCACGCCATACACCCTGGGAGTTTTCCGCAGACAAGCTAATCGCTTCGCGGGTTGTGTTGTGTTTAAAAAAAATCCACAACTCTAAAATTAAAAAATTCCAAAATAAAAAAAAATACCGAAACGAAAAATGGCCAAAATAAAAAAGCTCTTAAATGAAAAATATCACCAAAAATAAAATAAATCGCTCAAATGCAAAAAAAATACCAAAAGTAAAAAATAAGTACCAAAACTAAAAAAACAACCGATAAAAAATCGCCAAAACCAAAAAAATGCTTAAATAAAGAATATTACAAAAAAAAATCGCTCAAATGATAAAAAAGACTAAAAGTACAAAACTAGCCAAAAAACTACAAAAATCGCCTAAAAGCGGAAAAAATCGCCAAAATTAAAAAAGCACTTAAATGAAAAATATCACAAAAAATATAATGGACCGCTCAAATGTACAAAAATCACCAAACGTAAAAGTAGCCAAAAAACTACAAAAATCGCCCAAAAGCGCTTAAATGAAAAATATCACCAAAAATAAACTTAATCGCTTATATGCAAAAAAAAAATCACCAAAAATTAGCCAAAACAAATCGCCAAAAGCCGAAAAAATCGCCAAAACGAAAAAAAAACGCTTAGATGGAATATATGTATGATATAAATCTCTCGAATGCAAAAAAAATCACAGGATGCAAAAAAGGAGCCAAAAAAAAACTACAAAAATCGCCCAAGAAACCAGATAAAATCATCCAAAACCAGAAAAAATCGCCAAAGAAAAAAAGCACCAAAACTAAAAATCAACCAAAAAAAAATTGCCAAATATCTAAAAAAGCGCTTAAATGAAGAAAAATATAACATAAAGTAAATCGCTAATATGCATGAAGTTACCATAAAATACTAAGTAAAATAAATACAAAAATAGCCGCAAACAAATAAAAATCGCCATACCAAGAACTAAATTGCCGAAAAGAATAAAAAGCGTAAAAATTAAAATACACTGAAAAAAAGCGCCCAATACCTACAAAAATCGCCAAGAATGAAAAAATTCGTTTAAATGAAAAATATCACATAAAATAAATCGCTTAAATGCAAAAAAATTACCAAAAGTAAAAAAGTAGCCAAAAAAAAACAAAAATCGCCCAAAACCTACAAAAATCGCTAAGAACGAAAAAAAAGCGCTTAAATGAAAAATAGTACCTAAAATAAATCGCTATGATGCAAAAAAAAAATTACAAAAAGTAAAAAATCTACAAAAATTGCCCAAAATCCGAAAAAAACAAAAACATCACTAAGAGTAGCCAAAAGACCAAAAAAAATATCCAAAATTAAAAAACTGGTATAAAATAAAATATATCCCACGAATGCAAAAAATTAACATTAATAAAAAAGTAGCCAAAAAACTAGAAGAAAATCGCAATACAAAAAAAAAACCGAAAAAATCGCCAAAAACTAAAAAAATCGCCTAAAAGAAAACTAAAACAATCGGTTTAAGCCAAAAAAAAAATCAGCAAAAGGGAAAAAGCGGTGAAACTACAAAAAACGCCACTTCGATATTAGATTATAGAGGCTAAAGTTCCTACCCATAGTATTACATATCGTTACCTTAATATAGAAAGGCCCTAACTCATTATTATTTGTGAAATCGTGATTTTTGCATTTTTCGATACATTATATGTTCTCCTATCGTAATATACAAAAATCTCGATTTCAAAAGAATAATGAGTTAGGGCCTTTCTATATTAAAGTAGCGATATGCATGTTGTGGCTGTGCTGTAAACTTTTTTACCTTACCTCTGCTTTAATATCATAAATTTTAGACAAAAACTCCTCTTTAGCTTCATTCCTTTCCCTCTCATTTTTCTCTGCCAGCTGATAATAAACACATTCCAAATGCTCCCTAGCTTTAGTGTTCATAGCTTTTAGCCACTTGTGGTCTTCATGAAACTCTTGCAAAAATAATTGCTTTTCTGTTTCGTAATTAGTACGAAAGTAGTCCAAGCGTTGCTTTCGAATATCTAGGATATTAACGAAACTTTTAAGGAATGCAATAAATTTTCTATAACTTTTCAAACACATACGGCTAAAATGCTGTAACATTTCCATATGAGCCTGCGACATATTATCATGCTGGCTGTGAGCCACTTCTAAATCGTTAAGCAAACGTTTTATGACATTATCCTTGTGCTGCATCTTGTCTTTGCAATACTTTTGCAGTTCTATAATTTCCTTGCGCAATTCTTGACACTTGACCTGACGCAGAATTGAACGCCAGTCCTGATTGATTTTGGCCATATTTAAGCGGCAGAAAGCTTCCTCACGCCTTAGTTTGTTCTAAGAAATTAAGGAAATATTTTAAGAGGAAGTGGATAGTTGATGAAGGATAATGCTAAGGGAAATTACCTTCAAATACATGGAGATCAGCTGTATTTTGCGTCGTCTACCTTCTTCCTCCATATCGGCTCTAAGCTGTAGATAACGAGCCCGCTCCTCCTCCGACATTTTAGCCAATTTATTAGCTTTGCCCTTTTTACCCATTTTTTGCAATTTTCTTTTACACTTGCACTTTAATTTACCAAAATTTTAGGCAAAATTTTCTTTCGAATAAGAGCAACTTTCAGTATCTCTATCATTTACAAAATATTGCATTTGTGCAATAATTTGTGTATCCATTTCCAAAAACACTTTTGCTTATCAAACTAAACGTTTCTACCTTGGTTTCCTGGTTGCGTTGGCAACTTAATTTACCTTTATAAACAATCCTTAATATCCTTAAATTTCCTTTACATTCTCCCTCTTTACCCCCACTTCTTTTGTCTGTGTGCTTAATTCAATATTAATTTTTTAATCGACATTTTGTTTGGAAATTTTGGCAATACGAGATTCACTTTAAAACTGTTAGTTTTCCAATTGAAATGATTGTATTTATCATAAACACGTATCACTCATGCAAAATTATATGCACAGATACTCACATACATGCATATATACACACATACATACATGCATTAACTGTGAGGGAGGACATGCATAAAATCTTGTTTTTATATCCTTGATTTTAGTTGTAATGGTAGTAACACGTAAGTTCTTTTCTGAAGGTGTGTGTATGTGTGTGTGTATGTGTGTGTATCTGTATCTGTATGTGTGTGTTTTTCTGTAGCTTGGTGGCAGAATTTAGTTTAGCCATAAATAAATATTGATATTTCTGCTTACATGTGGCTTACAACTCTTTCAAGGATTATTTAACCTTGTTGCTTGCTATTGCCTTACTATCTATCGTTTCTTTATGCATCATTCATTTGTGCCAGAGCACACTCTCAGTGCTTGTCGTGTCAATTTCTAACTAACAACGAAAGCTTTTTCTGCAGATAAACACACACTTCAATGAAAGCAATACTACTTTTCAAAATACTTAAAATGTTAAAGTTTCGAAGGTAGTTGCAGAAATCTATTTTCAAATAATCAAAACAAGGTCTTTGCAAACCGGCCACTCCTCTATTACAGCAAGCATCAGTAGATGGTAGACTGGCACCCTGGATTTTTGCAGGCTATGCTAGGAGCAAGAAACGTAATATGTTTTAAGGCCCAAGCTGCAATGCTACAGACTTACTGGATACTAGATTCCACTGTATACCAAAACATAGCGCGGAGTATTAACTCGAGGATGTATTCTTGCCTGTCATGGAAATCACAAGGCTAAATGAAAGATAATGTTAACCTGGATTCTAACATTTGTTTAAGGTGAACAAACTTTAGCGAAAGGAATTCCTAAAGGACCCGAAGAACGCCGAATAGAAGTACTTAGGCACTGCCGCTCCAAACCCAAACTAAAATATGGGTTAATAGTGAACGCAGAAATAATGTATTAACGTAAAGTTAAACATATAACCTTAATGACTAGGATTGGTTTTAATCCCTTTTATGAAACGAAAATTGTATAATATACGCAGATCTACTTATCACCTGCAAGCAGGCTACTTATCAACTGCCAAGCATTCTCTTGCTCATGAATGTGTTCGAATTTATCGCAAATCTTTGTAATTATTTAAAAAAGAATTATCTACCAGAGAAAAACACAAGTATCGCGTTAAGTACTCTTTGAATATTGGCGGACAAGCCACTACAAATTCGTACAAACGACTATAACTAAAATTGATAGAGTGTGTGAACTACAATTGCACGCCTGAATATAAAAATACTCTGACTACTAATCGACTACACATGCATACATGCAGGGCTTGTTTATTTACGCACACACATAATGCATGTTTTCAAACAGCCAAAGCACATTTTCCATTCCTTTTTATATTTACAAATATATGCATACGGTACCGAAGTATGAATCAATATCCCGAGTGGTATGTGTAATTTTTTTAGCCGACTAAATATGCATACTCTGAGTATAAACATACTCTGACTATAAGTATGACAGACAATCACTACGCTTGACACCTACATACTCGTATATGCCTTTTTATTTATAGTTGTAGAGTATTTTAGTTTTTCGCATAAACGAAGTAGAGATTTTGTTGTTTGTTGGAATTTTCTATAGTCATAGTTGCTTGAGAGCAAATATGAGAGCGTACGAGTTGTTTGCGCTACAATTATTATTAAACGCAGTTACTAAAATTAATAGTATTTACTTAAGTATATTTTTTTTTGAGTACTTAATGTTATTATTTTCAGCCTTCTACCCTTTTATTACAGTGTATATATTCTACTCCTGTATATCCTTCAGGGGAAAATTTACTTTTCTTTATAGTTCTAATTATTATCCAAAAACGCATTTGAAACAAAACAACTGGGTTTGATGGTAATGAAAAGTTCATTTTCTCTTAATACTCTGCCTTAAATGCAAAGTACATATTATTAAAAATTTAATTTCTTCCCTAAATTTTAAATAATTTTCACATTACTACCCTCGCACATTCATACAATCTTAATTCCCTGCTCATAATGGCGGAATTGTTCTCATTTTTTTATTGTTACCTAATACTTATTATCTTTAGCCCTGGAGTAAATGTTTGCTCGTGCAGAAAAGGATTAAGATTTATTTGTTGCCAAGAATTATGGACAGTGGCCGCCTGGCTTGTACACACACACACATAGACATACATTGTCTTAAACAGAATAGCGCAACAATTTAATATCAATAATATCTAAATCTCTGCGTAAAATTAATGTTCCATATGTGAACATCTTTTTGGTCTTGTTAAAGTTTTTTTTTTTTGAAAACACAGTTTGCACAAATCTTGTAAAAAAGCTGTAAAAATGTATTGATTTTATCTTGTTTTACCGCTAAAGAAATTCTATATTATGTTAACGGGGTTATTGTTAGTCGTTATAGGTTGTTTTCATAATGCTTAAGTCGAATTTATATATGTAATATAAAATTTTTTAGAATAATATTTGTTAGTTTTAAAAATGTTGTGGAAGCTTAGATTGAGTCTTAGCATGGGTTGCAAAAAAACAACTTAAGTATAATAACGTTATACAAATATGGGAGTTGTAAATTTAGAAAATTTGCACATTTATTCTAATAACTAGCATGTCTTGCAAATTTGCAAGACATTTTGCAACCTTTGCAAAAGTGAAATTTTCATTACTAAGCAAATTTTTAATAACTATGTTCCTGTTTAAAAATTTTGTAAATTTTTACATTGAGCCCTAGCAAGGGTTGCAAAACACAGTGTTGTATATATTGTAAATTTACGAGTTTTCCGCATTTCTTCTAATAACTAACATGTGTCGCACATTTGCAAGACCATTTGCAACCCTTGCTAAGGTGAACTTTTTATAAATAAGCAAATTTTTTTAATTATGTACTCTTTTAAAAATTATGTAAAATTTTACGTTGAGGCTTAGCAAGGGTTGAAAAAAAAACATTTTAAAATAATAACGTTATACAAATATGGGAATTTTAATTTAAGAATTTCGCGCATTTCTTCTAATAACTATCATGTATTGCACGTTTGCAAGACCTTTTGCAACCCTTGCTAAAGTGAAATTTTTATAACAAATAATCAAACTTGAATTAACTAGGTTCTCTTTAAAGGATTGTGTAAAATTTTACATGGAAAATAAGCAAAGGTTGCAAAAAACAACTTGAGAATAAAAAAGTATGGGTTATTGAAAAAAATACCGAATTTCGCGCCATTATTCTAATAACTAATATGTGTTGTAAGTTTTTAAAATTTTTAAAAGTGGACATTTTTAAAAATTTTAAAAACATTTTATATCGAGGCTTAGCAAGGTTTGCAAAAATCAACTTAAGAATAACAAAGTTATATAAATATGGAAATTTAAAACTTAACAATTTTGTGCATTACTTCTAAGACATGTTGTGAATTCGCAAGCCCTTTTGCAACCCTTGGAAAAGTGAAATTTTTCTAAATAGGCAAGTTTTTATTGACTTTGTATGTAGTCTTTTAAGGATTGCGCAAAATTTTACATTGAACCTTAGCAAAGGTTGTAAAAAACAACAAGTTTTGTAAATTAGTATGTTATTTGTATATTGACATATTTAAAGCATTTTTTGTTATACCTAACATTTTGTAAATTTGCAAGACTTTTTGCAACCCTTGCAAACGAAAAATTTTTGTGAATAAGCATATTTATTTTACCTTTTTTACTTTGACGATGTTACTTGTAAATCAAGTAAGTTTGCAACCCTTGCAAACGCAATATTTGTTGAACTTTTCAGGTAAGGAAAACTTGGAAAATATGCTAAATTTACACATGTACAATGTCAAATATGCTTTAACTGCAAAACTTTACAAAGCCAGAAATAAACTTGCGACAACATCATACAAACTAATAGCGTTGAGAAGTGTTGCCAAATTATGTTTTCAGTGAAATCGTTTTTTATATCAATATACAAAGATTATCTTGTAGCAAGAAACAAACAACACATTCTAAATTTTCAATTACTCTGAGCTTTTAAGGCTGGCGAAACTGTACCCTTTAGATATTTTCATTATACAAAAAAAAAATACCAAAAGTCAATTAAAAATGTAATTGATTCATTTGAACTATGGTTTACAAATTTAATTTAATAAAAAGTTTAATTAATTCAATAAAATTTTTAATTGATTTTGGATTCTTTTTTTTTAAATAAAAGTGTTTATCGTATGAAAGTTTTTTTTCTGTGTAATGGTGTGTTTTATACTGTAAAGCAAAAAGTACAATCCTCTGAGAAGGAGCATAAATAAACCAGACTTAACTTTGCAGCATCACTGCTTTAAATTGCAACAGTGCGTTCACAATACGTGACTTTTGTCGAAACTCTTAGGTTCGGCTAGGAAGGGTAGTGTTAAAAACTTCCATTCTGACACCTATAGGTTCACTGTGAATCCATTCATAGTTCCTCCTCCCTGACTCGATGAGACTCAATGTTCACATAACCTAGCATGGAGTCACTTTAAGTCCATGACGAGCGGATTCTGTTAAATGTGTGACAAAATAAGTGAACAAACATATCGTCGGGTGGTTATTGGTTTGCCACACAGAATATTAAGAATACATTATTATTGCGGCAAACCAATAACCACGCGACGATACGAGTATATTGCACAGAAAATACGTATACTTTGCAGCCTTTGACATATAAAAATTAATTTCTTAAAGAAATATACAATAAAAAGTATAAAATAGAAAAGAAAAACTAAATAATACAATTCCCTGCATTCTAATAATTTATCTCTTTCTTGTCCTGCTAAAAATTATTCCATTTAAACATCTTTATAGCTCTTCTTTTTATTATGAACATAATTCACTAAACACTTTATGACTAAAATACTCTATGGAAATAGTGCGGCTTGTTTTAAGCGCCATATTCTATGATTTATAATAAAAACTTGACCCTGATGTCAGAAGACAATCATAAAAATTTCATGTATAATGATCAAGATAAACAAACAAAAAATGCAATCATTTGTGACATTAAGGCTATTCACAGATTAAGCACTGTTTGCAGTACTGAAGAGAAACTCAAAAAAAGTGATAGAAATAGAATCAAAAATCTATCAGCTGTTGCAAAAAAAAAGTCATTTGGGGGATTCAAACGGTAGTCTTAAGTGGCATAATGTCTTAAATTGTAATTATAATATAATAATTATAAAAATTATTATTTTAAAAATCATTGTTTTTTTCTTAAATTAATTATTACGACACTTAAGACTGCCGCTTGAATCCCCCATAGTTTTTTATTGCTTTTATTTCTTTTTACCAAAAACTTTTATTGATATTTTTGATATACATACACACATACATATATTAATTTACATTAATTTTTATTTTCTATATACATTTATTTTATTTTGTACAAATCTTAAAAAAATATAATAAAAATTATCTATACAATCCAGTGCCAAACTTCGTTTCAGTAAGCTTCTCTCGCTCTCGCTTTATTGCATTTGAATATTGCTCTCTCTGTCATTTAGCCAATACACGAACCACCAGTTTCCCTCCGGCAGTCATGATAAATTTGATATTTTCAAGCCACAGTTAGCATTGTCCAAGAATTGCTTTTAATACACTTATTTATTTTCTTTCCGAAAAAGTTTTTATATTTTTTGCTCAGAAAAGCGGAAAAGGAAAATTTCGGCCGCTCTATGTTCACATTCTTTGGCTCTAGGTCCAGAGACTCATAAGAACATTCTCTTAATTTAACTGAAGCTTCTTTGCACTCCAAGGGCAAGGAGGCCAGACAAGATAACCATACATTTCCAACACTTTTTGCACGCATGCGTTGCTGTATTTCTCGTCCTTGATAATAATGTTTTTCTTGATATTGAAGTCTAACAGCTTGATGTTGTTGTGAAGTAGTAACCCATGATTTGCCAATAATTTCTTTTTGTTCCAAAATTGCAATTACCGATTCTTCTTCGGGTGTGTCTGTTGATGTAAGTGTTGAGCTGCTCGATGCTGGATAACAATAATCCAAATAGCGCAAAGTATCCGCTAAATCAAGAGCACGAAATTGTTTTTCGCGTTTTACCTTAAGTCTTTCAATACGTGTGAGCTCTTCTATGCTTTCGATGAAGAGAACTAAATCTTTTGGAGAGAATTTATTACAGTTAACAACTAACATTTTATTGTTTTTTTATATAACGCTTTATCTTGATACGAGTATGTCAATCACTATTTTCCAAATGAATTGAAATCCTTTGTGCGCTATAATTATATGGCCTCTTGCTGTGGCAATTATTAGGTACCCGCACACACATATGCTAACGCCCACACTAAGCCTATCTCTCTCTCTCTCTCTCACAAACATATGCTGGCTGCCCAAAGTAGCACCAGTGTGCCGAACATCAATCGGCTTCTTGCACAAATGAATTTACATACGCGAATACATTCATTTCGTGTTTCTCTCAGTGGCCAGCTCTGCTTTAATGAGTGTTGCAATTTTTTACCTGCCCATTCTTGCACGCAGCGATGCCAACTATTAATCACACAAACGCACTATACACCTTCTCGAAATTCATCGTTTTTATTTTAATTTTATTTGTCAAACTTTGTAACAACATATGTATATAAATTGTCGAATAGTGTTGCGATTCAAATGCTTTTTGAAGTACAAAAAGAATAGATGCTTAATAAGTTACATAAATTTTTTGGGTCACGAGCAACGAGTACATATTTTTAGCTGTGAAAATATTTGCCATTTACAATATTAAAATGCGTTTTTAATTCTAACCACAGTCAAGGGAATTTTATTTGCAACATCTGAATCATTAACGAATTTAAAGAAAAAATTTAATTTTGGATATTAAAAAATTGTTAAACTTATACAAAAAAAGTAAAAAGATATTGAACTGAAATGATATTTTTGACTTTAATCGAAACGCGCTAGTTTAGCGCTTTTTTTATTTAACGCGCTAAGACGAAAAAAAGCGCGTTTGGCATAGTTAAAACGCGCTAAAACTAGCGCGAAAGGCGCTAAATTGGCATCGCTGCTTGCACGTGCAACAGTTTTAATGAGAGTAACGCGTGCTCTCACAACCGCATACACACGCATGTATGCTCTCTCTCCCTTTTTCAATAAATTAGCTTTCTAAATCTTTTGACCTGAAAATTGGTTTGCACATAATCAGGTTGAGTGTTTCGTCTTGCATAAAATTTCCCGGAAATAAAATTTATTGTCGCTGGTGTAATATATAATAAACACCTCATATAAAAAGATTCTAGGAATTACTATTATAAAGTGAAATTATTTTTTCTAACATTTCCTTGGAAAATTTCAAGAGTCATAAAACTGTAGATTTTAATATCAATAGTATATATTCTCCTTTAAATAATAAATACAGAAGTGAATTTTTGGTTTTTCCCGGGAAATTTTAATTAGCAAGGACTTGAGTTTGAAAAAGGACATTCGCCATTAACTTTTTCCTTCTCTGTTACAAGCTCATGAATTTGCAAAGTAAACTTTGTGTGTGTAATAAACCTTAGTAAAGAACAAACGACATTGGCAAGACTGTTGTAAATTTAGAGATGGTAAAATTGAGCTTTGATTACTAAAAAAAACTTTCAACAAATTGTAATACGATGCATCCAAAAAATTCACATATTCCATTTGCAATAAAAAGCTGAGTACATAAAGCAGATATCTACATCAACTGACATCACATGGACCACAGTGGACGAAGCACAAAAAACCGCTGATGTTGAAGGTTTTGTGGCCTTCGAAAACAGCTAGTTGTTCCGTTCTACTGCGTGTTTGGCATAATATTTACAATTAGCTTTGGTGTTATATGTTCATTAATAATTATCGCATAGAATTTGTTTTACAAAGCGTTACAAACTTTAGCCTAATCAAATCATAAATATAAAATTCATATTGTTGTACTTTTTTTATGAGAAGTTGAGCTTAGATAACTAAAACAAAGCGACAAAGATCTACACAGCGCAGCGAGAGTTAAATTAATTTTTTTTTTGTGTTTATGATTAAACAGAATACCGGCATAAACACATTTCCCTTACAAATTGACACAAAAAAGCGGCCGCCGTAAGCAGTCGTGAGATAGAATCTATTTTATTTTGAGAATGTTTTTTCTTATGCTCTCACATATAAATACTTTCTCTCTCTCTAAAATATGTTAGCGTCCTTCCAATAAATTTCATACGATTTGTAAGCCCCGGTTCACACTCTTCAACTTTTATTGATCATCTCGTAATTCAGCTGTGTAAGAAAAAGAGATATTTGTACTTCCGTCTCCATCTTTCTTACAGCTGATTTACGAATTGATCAACAAAAGTTGAAGTGTGTGAACCGGGCCTAAATAAGACTTCAAATCAAAGTCCCGGTTCACAAGTTTCAACTTTTGTTGCCCAACTCGTAATTCAGCTGTAAGAAAGACAGAGATGGCAATACAAGTAGCTCTTTTTTTTCTTGCAGCTGAATTACGAGTTGATCAACAAAAGTTGAAGTGTGTGAATCGGGACAAAAGAAAATAAAGCAAACATGAGAGATCATTTGAAGTTACTGCCGTCGATATTATTATGGGCTTTATTAATTTGAGAGCGATTTCCCTGAAGTTGCAGACTTCATTTTAACATTCGTGCATTTTAACAGCACAGACGACAGTCATTCGTTCGTCTTTCTGTTTTGTGCTTTCGTTTTGCTGTCGGTTCTTAAATTGTTGGCAGTCACAGCACAGTCAAAGCGAATGAAATAAAAAAATTTTTAGCACTATCAAACGCTGAGAGGAATTGCCCTTCATTTGAGATCGTGACTGTCACGTCACCTATCGGGGCTAACTATAAATCGAAAGCGTTCAGGGGAAATAAAAGACATGTAGGTATTTTAATTATTAAATATTTTAATATATTTTTGTTAAAGCATTAATTCACAGTTTTTTATTACATAAACATACAGAAATTGTTATAAATTTCTTAGTTAATTATACTAAATAAACTACTCAATTCATTTAAAAAAGTTAAATTATAGATTTCATTACTTGTGCTCAAGACGTCGAACAGTTATTCTCTTTCTCTCTCTTTTGCTTTTGTGTCTGTTACTCTCACTTTACTTAATGACTTTTGCATGTTGTTGTTGCTTAATTGAGACACAAACAGAATGCTGGAGTAGTTTTCAAAAGTTATTTAGGTTTACCCACGATTCACTTTTAAGCCAACAGTTTTTGGCCTTTTCTTTTCTGTTGCAGCTGGTAAAATTCTTCTTGTATTTTTTGCAAACATAACCAATAAAGGATAATTTTCTTTTAGATTTAGTTCGCTTGCTGGATTTCGGCAATTCTTCATATTCATGTAATGCTGGACTTACGTTGTCATAGCTGCAATCATTTATTTTAGTAGAGGTTAAGCAATCATGGGTCATGTCATAGGGCTCTGCGTAGGAAGGTAAGCTATCATTTTGCTGATTTTTGTCATCATCAGCACCTTGCAGCTTAGCATTTATCTTAGTAGAGGTTAAACAATCATGGGTCATGTCATAGGGCTCTGCGTAGGAAGGTGAGCTTTCATCTTGCTGCTTTTTGCCATCATCAGCACCTTGCAGCTTAGCATTCATCTTAGTAGAGGTTAAACAATCATGGGTCATATCATAGGGCTCTGCGTAGGAAGGTGAGCTTTCATCGTGCTGCTTTTTGCCATCATCAGCATCTTGCAGCTTAGCAGAGGGCAAGTCATTATAGGGTAAGACATAGGATGCGTTATCAGTGTAAGGATCACCATAACCTGCCATGTAATATTGATTTTCTACTAAACAGGTTGTGTTGTTACCAATATCCTTCTCCTGCCAGTTTTCCATAATGGCAGTTTCTTGTACTGGCATGTCAACAGATGTTGGTATGGCAGGACTTAGCCTGTTCAGTTGTTGATTCAAAGCCACGTCAATAGATGTTGCTACGGCAGGACTTACCCTGTTCAGTTGTAGATCCAAAGGCACACCAACAGATGTTGGTATGGCAGGACTTGCGCTGTTCAATTTTTGATCCAAAGGCACACCAGTAGATGTTGGTATGGCAAGACTTGCGCTGCCCAGTTGTTGATCCAAAGGCACGTCCATAGATGTTGGTATGGCAGGACTTAACCGGTTCAGTTGTAGATCCAAAGGCATGTCAATAAATGTTGATATGGCAGTACTTCCGCTATTCATTTGTTGACCCAAAAAGCGTTGGGCACGACATTTTTGTTTGCGTTTTAACTTCAAGGCTTCTAGGCGAGCGATTTCTTCCAGGCTTTCAATGAAGAGTATCAGATCACTGGGTGAAAATTTATCCGCGTTAATAAAAATCATATCGCTGGGTACAATTTTCGTGTTAATAGTATAAAAGTCAATAACGAAATGATTGGCAAATTTTGTAGTGCGTGAGTATTTATAGTGGCTCAGGTATCAAAGTGCTTGTGTTACATAGTTCGCGCTCTTTTATTAATTGTGCAGAGTAATTTGTCAGGCTTGGTTTAAAGCAGAGCTGGCCACCGAGAGAAATACCAGTGAAATGTATTCTCTCATGTATATTCATTTGTATAAGAAAACGATTGATGTGCGGCACTCTGGTGCTAGTTTGGCCAGCTCAGGTTTAAAGCACTAAATTTGAGTATTTTCCGAACTTGGAAAATCCCTCTCATATTGGATTTATTTATTCTTGCCTGACTTTAAGCATTTATTAATTAGTTCATAAAATTTACCCAAAAAGGAGATTAAATGTGCACTGAATATATTGAGTGTGTTTGCATGCGTGTGTTTGTGTATTAGAGAACTGTTAAATTTCGATTACGATTGCGAATCAATTAGATTACATTTTAAAAAGAATTGTACTGATTATATAATTGCCTTCAAAAGCATTGCTGATAATTAATTGATTACGATTACTAATCGAATATCAGGCTTAATAAACGAAATTTGTTATTGGAAATCTGTTTTAAAAAGCCTTTATTAAGCCTTAATAATTTTTATAAATGAGGCTGTTAATATTTTTGCACCCTTGTTCTAAAATTCGGTGGCAGTAATTAATTGTTCCTTAATTAGTTTTCCTTGAAAAACTGTTAATTTGAAATTAATCCTGTGACAATAAATCTAAAAAAAACAAAAAGAAAAGCAGGGTATGATAGCAGTTTTACAAGTGGGATTTAATTTAAAAATCTTAATACTAGCACATACATACATACATACCTCGTTATTACAACGCACACACACATAAGTAAATTATTTGTATGTATGTAGAGCCCGCAGTTCTTCAGGTAAATTAATGTAGCGTATTCCTGTGAAAGATGCTAACTGCAGTAGGCATTTATAAAAATGCATTAATTAGAAAAATTATTTTTGTTATAGAATTACTGTTGCACATAGCAACATTTTTATGTGGAAGTCGTTAAGTTATTACCAGGTAAAAATTATTTTGTAGACACACGCATACATACATACGAGTGCTTTGAGTAAAATTATATTTAGAGAATGGAGTACGTACTCATATCCTTCTTATACTCTTTTTGCTTATTTCAACGTTGTGTTTGATTACAGGTATACAGTATATACGAGTACATACATACATACTATGTACATACGAGTATGTATCTATGTATGTATGTATGCATATTTATTTTAACTTCAACACTAATTGACATTTTCAAGCAAAATAATTTGCAACATTTTTCATGTTCTTGCAATTTAGTTTCATACCAAAAATTAAAAACTTAATTTTTTTTGCGCGCGAATGCATTTGTTACTAATATTTAAATCACGTTTTCTATTGTCTTAAAGTTTCTATTTTGAGTTCAGCAGTATTTTCAATGGTGTCTCTATTGTTTTTTTTTTTTTTCTAGAACAGTATGAATATTGGCCTCTAGTACCTGTCAATCAATAGATATGGCTGAAAAGCTGCAGATACGATGCCATATTGTAGGTTGTAGGCATAAAAAGAAGTAATAATAATAGTTGATATTGCTAAAATATTTTTCTATGCAAATACCCTACACAGGCAATTTTTGTTGATATACAAATGGTTAAAAAAAATTAATAGGTGCCTAGTATAAAACAAAATATATATATATTTTGATATCTCGCTATCAACTCGAGTTTTTATCAGATCTCGAGTTTGCGACTCGAGTTTTTATCAGATCTCGATATTTTGAGGTCAGGGGAATATACTATGACTACTTGACTTTGATGTGTGTATGTGTGCATTTGCGTATGTATACTCCCAGTTGACCAAGACCTTAGTTATTGATATCGATTTCGAATATATCTCGAACATTTATCGTGTAAAACTATCGAGAGTGACACTCAAAACTGAATCGAAAAAAGTTCACCTGTCGCTCAGTTTTGTTCCAAAAACATACGATATCGTAGTTTCGCTAACAAAATCAAAAGTGAGAGATTATCGAATTTACTTCGATATCGTAAAAATGCAGCAGATAAAGTTAAAAAAATTATTTTATTTTTAAATTTATTTATTTTAAATTTACTTATTTTATTTATTGTTTTTAAACCTTAACATATGCTGCAGGATTTTAAAATGATACATTCATTCTAACAAACTAGCACACATCAACTAGGCTGGCGCGGCAAAATTTTTTCTTTTCCCCTCGTCTCTCTCTCTCTCTCTCTCTCCTAACAAACTAATCAGCTTAGCAATAAGACTTGCGTAGTGTAAATTAGGACTTACAGTGCTGTCATGCCTCTAGACAAACAGGCTAGCACACCAACCACTCGGCTACCATCACACATTCCAAAAACTATCGAGAGAAGTTCGAAGTTCCAAGCTTTAGCGAACATTCGATTTTTTATAGACTTGCGAAAAAATATGGAACAATGTTGTTTCGAAATTTCTTCGCTGTAGTGAGCATTAGTTTTTATCGAATCTCAGGTCAAGTGGGTGCACTTAAAAAATCCTTCGTCATAAATAAGGAAAAGCTCGATGCTTTTCAACCTCTTGAATAGACAGACATTGAGAAATAAATCTCTAGAAAAATAAATATGTTAATATCTCTCGTATGATATTTCCTTTAACTGCTTGGTCATAAAAATGATATTTGTAGTAAGGAAATCATGCGTAATGATAAATAAAAATATATAAAATTAATTCAGCTTAATGCCCCAATTCAGTAAGAAGATTTAGGACGTTTTTTTTTAAATACATTTGAGTTCTTGTCTTTGAAGTCTCTAAATTATTTTCTTCAAAAATGGTTGTTGTCTTTTATAATGAGAAATAAAAATATTATTACCGTGTCTTTAAAACATAAAAATCAAAGTAAAGCAGTACGCAATAGGTTGAAAAATATATGACAAAATAAGTGTTGGATATATTGTTTGGAACAAAATCATAAAGCAAAGACACGAACCTTCTAGCATAGACAATAAATAATAACTGTTTTAAAGAATCAAAACTGCACCTTTTTTTCGTCCACAGACAAGACGATACAATCGTCGAACAGAATTAGGGCATAATGCTTTTTAAACTCACTTGAATATAATTCTATAAATAGTTTGTTAGTATTAAAATATATTAATATTTCTCGTATGATATTTCCCTTAATTGCTTGGTTAAACAGATGTTGTCTGCAGGAAGAAAATTATACATAATAATAAATAAAAAATACATGTATATAAAAATAATTCAAGTTGGTGGTATTTAGCCTTTAAAATAGTATTTGAGAAAAGGAACTTCAGTAAAACAATTATATTAATATCTCTCGTATGCTATTTCCTTTAATTGCTTGTTTAAACGGATGATGTCTGCAGAAAGAAAATAATGCTTCATAATACAGAGAAATACATGACATTAGTTCAGCTTGATGCTATTTAGTCTTTTAAATTTGTGATAAAAAAAATTAAGTAAAACCATTATGTTAATAACTCTCGTATGCTATTTCCTTTAATTGCTTGTTTAAACGTATGATGCTCGAAATTGGCATAAATATTCACCATCTCGCAATTGTCGTCAACAACTAACTAATTTATTTATTTAGCGATTTAAAGATTCGTCTTAGTGTCCCTAGTAAACATCAAGGTTCTATTTATAAACGTCAACAACAACGAACTGTGAGACTTTGAAAAGCTTAAGGGTGTTGCAAAAAAAAAAAAGCTTGACCTAAAAATTCATGTACGTTACTTTGAGAGTAAAAATTAAATTTCAAATTTTAAATGGAAAACATATAGCACCAGGTGGAGCTAAAAACAATATGGTACGAGTATATAATGGCTTTCAACTGACTGCCTGTTTTCTACATCTTTTTGATTTCTATTATAAATTGCGGAAGGTGCCCTTCTTTGCACAAGATCTAAGATGAGGATGATGGTGGTGAAATTGAACTTAAAAGCTAAAAATAAAGATTCCATTGATTTCCCAAATCCGATTAAAATTTAGGAAATAATTTGAATGTACTTTATTTTAATAATTTGGCCTTTTAAATGGCATTTTATGAAAAGATTTTGCTTTCCTTTTGAAGTTGATGATTTTTTTCCCATTAACATTAAAAATATATACAATAAGTTTGCGTGTCTAGTTGCCAGAGATTCAAGAGTGCGTGCAATCTTTTTTTGCTTTGATACTTAAACTGTCGCTATGAGAGACTATTTTTTTTTTTTTGCTAACAAATGTTTATTAAGCGGCTTATAAGAATTTTTTTATTTTCGTTATAACAAAAAGCCAAAAATTAACAACTTAAAATCTGTAGAAAAGGACAAAAAAAAAACTCATTGGCATATTGACACCCCCATTGTGTTATTGCAAGAGCAGGCCCAGATAACAGCAGCAACAACGGCAACAAACTCCATTTAGAGGGCATAATAGCAAAACCGAATTCACGTTTAATTCGCTTTTGTTTCCTATTAAAAACTAACATAGAAAGACAAAAAACATTTTCCAGGGAGCTTTAAGCACAAAACGTGCATTAAATGGTCAACACGCAAGTGTTTAAATGCCACAATTAGCAAGTGGGTGGTGGTAATAGCAACCAAATTTACAACAACAACAGCAGCAGCAGCAGCAGCAGCGGCGGCCAGCATGGGACAAATGGTTTTAGAAAAAGACGCCAAATCATGTTCAAACAAACTTTTATATTTTGAACATTTTATTTTGGAAAGAAAAAAAATCTTGAACGCCAACAGTTCATCGTCTGTTAATGTTGTCACTCTTTTTTAGCATCGAAATTTTAATTGTTTTATGATTTTGTATTTTTAGTCATATTTTTCAGATACCGAGTATCTTTACATGGTGCCTTTCAACGTTTCTATATTTTCTTGTACGATATACCCACGTTAGGATGCGCTATACTTAAATGATATGCACATAATGTAACAGACACTGTTTGGCTACGTTCTCATTTCTAAAAAAAAAATTAAAAATATTTTTTTTACGAATTAAAGATTTATTACTAAAGAACATTTTAGAATTAAAGTCGCTCGCGCACTAAGGGTTCCGTGCGCTGCAATTTTTTACTTTTTAAAGAAAAGTAACTTAATATTATTCTTATTACGAATTAAAGATTTATTACTAAAGAACATTTTAGACTTTATGACTATCAGGCATGTTCTGAAAATCACATCATCATCAAGGTGATTTGAAAGTAAATAAATTCAGTAAACTGCGAGTTTGACTCGCACACCAAGGGTTCCGTATGTCGCTTGATTCATTTTGGCGATTTTTTGCGGTTTTAGGCAACTTTTTTATATTGTCTTTTTTTAGTTTTGGCTTTTTCTTTTTCTTTTTTTTATTTTGTTTTATTTTTTAGTTTTAATTTTAACGCTTTTTTAGTTTTGCTTTTTTTCTTTTTGGCGATTTTTTTCTCAGTTTTTGGCGATTTTTTTTTTGGTTTTTGGCGACCTTTTAACGTTTGGTAATATTTTTTTTTTGCAATTTATTTAATTTTTGGTGATATTTTTCATTTAAACAACTTTTTCCATTTGGCCATTTTTAGTTTCGGCATTATTTTTGTTGGATTTTTTAGTTGAATCTTTTTGTTTAGGGTTCTCTACACCTAAAATGAAAAGAAACCCTATTGTTTTCGATACAATGATCGTCCGTCTGTCTGTCACAGGCTGCTTTCGCGAGAACCGTAAGAGCTATGTATCTGAAATTTCCACAGAATATGGGAATTTCTCCGAGAAATACAATTTTTTTGTCACGTGCGACAGCAAGTAATTAATCTTGTATTTCTGAACAACGTGACTAAATTTTTCTTAAAATTTTACTTAACGTACAGCTGTTAGCGGCCTACAAAAATATATAAAGAAGTAAAAAAAAATTTAGTTTTCTTTGAAAAAAACAAACATATTTGCTTGGTGTCGCATGCTACAAGAAGTTGACGGTCTTGTGGAAATGCCCTCATGTCAAAGCTTGGCCGCCGCAACAACAAATATTTGAGAGTTAAAAATTTATGGGTGTTCTAAAGCGAGTAACGAAAAATGTTGGAATCCTAATGTTATATAGACACTTGAAATTTTCAAAGTTAGTCCCGTTACACACCTTAAATTTTTGTTGCAGCAATTTTTGTATATGTGTGTGTGTGAGAGTGTTGAAATAGAAATTTATAAATTTTGTATTCCTCTCTCGTTCTTTTGCAGTAAAAAATAAAAACTTGCTGCAGCAAGAAATGCAGGTGTGAACCGGGACTTAGTGTAGACTGCAGACCGCAGCCATTAACATTTAAAAAAAAATCAAAATTTAAGGATATTCTATCAGTTAAAGTAATTTTGACAAACAAACTCTTGAAATTTTCAAAAACGCTAAGACTAAAAAATATCAAAATTAAAGAAAAATCGCCAAAATGAAAAAAGTGCTTAAATATAATAAATCGCTAAAATTTAAAATAAAAAATCGCCTAAACGAAAAAAATTTACCAAACTTAAAAAAATCGCCAAGAACCGAAAAAAATCGCCAAAGCGAAAAAACACTACATCTAAAAAAATTTAATAGTGTTACTCGCATTTCAGTCAAGTATTAGTTGGGAGAGCCCGAAGCCGTGAAAATAGCTAGTAAATTTATAAAGCTAACTCAAGCTACAACAAAGTAACAAGCTTTTAAAGTATTTTTAATTTAGACATCCTTAAAAAAAGTGCTTTCTTGGGCATAGATTTAAGTGCCCTCTATAAAATTGTTTTTGGGCTAGATCTAGGTTTCAAATCTATTTCTAATCTCTTCAAATATATTTGTAGCATTTCCTATTCATAGTCGCTTTCCACCACCAACATGTTTTATGAGTTATTGTCTATCTTTCCAATCTAGAAATGTTTATGGCCTCTAGCAAATTCATATTAAAATTGTGTCCCTTAACTGTAGGTGTTCAAATGTCTAACTGCTGAGAGAGACTACATGACTGGTTGGCTAGATAGATGGCTGGCTGGATAGCTGGATTGTTGGTTGGCCTGTTACGAATCTGTTGCAACATTGCAATTTAGGCTGGTATAAAGCTTCAAGTGACTTGTAAGATTTGCCGCCTATTTACAATTTTATTAGCGCCTCTGATTTGTTTAACGAGCCACAACATGAAAGAGACCAAACTAACGAAAAAAAATAAATTAAAAAAGAAACAGAGACAAACACAGCCAGTAATCAGACATATAATACTCGTACCTAACAAACTTGCCTTACAAAGAAGTCATGCAACATCATGCAACATGCCACATGCAAGCCAAGGCTTGCAACAATTTTAATTTTATTTTTTCTTGGCCTTGCGCTTTTCTTTGCTGCGCTGTTAAGGGTTTTTAAATTGTTGCCATAATTGACATGGCACGATCAACAGTTTAGCCTTTTGATTAAAGTACCACATTAACTGAGCAAAGCTGCAACAGATTCCTTTTTTTTTCAACAACAACAACAACAGCAAAAGCAACATTGATATATTTAAATGAATTAAATACTAACATTTGAATATGGATGTGAATTTAATATTTTTTTTTCTTACATTTGTTGTCATCTCTTTTGTTGTTCAGCTTGGGTTACCTTTTCCCAGCAATAGCACCACTTCATTTGGAGTTGTAGTACAATGTGATTGCGATTTGTGTCGCTAGTGTCTGGCTGGCTGAATGGCTAAGCTTAGTGTGGGTGTTGCAAGTAGTTAAATATTGATTACGCAGGAGTAACTATTGTCAACATTTTTCTTTCTATTCACTTACAAACAGGCTTGGAAAAATGTTTAAATTTACCAACTAAATCCAATTAATTCGCAGGCGTTTTTACTATATGCTTAAATATAATTTTCACAAATATATATTTTTACATACTGTGGGCTATTGATAGATGGACATTAATCTTCTTGTTTATGGCCACATAAAATTTTGTTGCTCTCTCACTCTATGTGGTTTTTTTATTTATTTAATTGAATTGCAAAAATAATTTGCTTAGTGAAAATTTTGTCTTTATGTGATGTCACAACATGAAATATTTTCTAACATAAATGTTTAAAAGACATCTGGTGATGACAAGTTTTGAATGATTTTTAAGCACTTTTGTCATATGGCCCAACTCTTGTAAACATAAATAGTTGATGTCTTAATAACAGAGTTATTGCAATTCCATTGCAATAACATTGCAATTTATGGCTAAGGTTACTAAAAATGTTTAGCATTACTTTAGCATGTTATGCCAAAACGTTGAACTATAAAATTTTAATAGCTGGAAGTTGTTTTCATATTTAATTAATAATTAAATGAAATTGGAAATATAAAGTTCATTAGTTTGGATAACACATTGCACCACAATACAAGCAAGCAAAATATCTAAAAAAATATCTGCAAACCACTAAAAATTTTAAGTGATTTCTATGCAAATTTTCTAGACAAGTTCCATTGTGCATTGTGGAAACTTCGCATTAGTTTGCGCTTCAAAAATATTTCAATTTTTAACAACTTTTGTACTCACAAAAGATCTATTTTCATAAAGAGTGTTTTTTTTCTTCAAAATTTCATTATGAATCAACTTACAGTAGAGCTACGCATGTAAAGTGTTGAAATTTTTAATCAAAATAATTTTTGTATTCTTCAAACTCATCGTGCACCACTTCCATTTTTCAATGAAGCCCATTTCGTAAATAATGCCAGACATACACTGTACAAGTTCACTGCACAAGTCTGGCACTGCGTAAACTAAGCTTGAGACATACACTATACAAGTAAACTGTGCATTTTTTTATTTTAATGAGCCATAATGCAGGCGATTATTTGTACATTTCTATAAACCCTGTCCAGAGAATTTTTTCTGCGCTCATTTCTTGTTTTAAACTCTTAAAAAAGCTCGAGTCAACTGAGCGTTTGCAACTTACAATACACAAGTTCACTGTACAGTTTTCAAACTTGAGCAATATCAAAATCGTTTTGATATTTACTCAGTTCACTGTGTAAATAGCACAAGGGCAATGTACAGTGCCAGACTTGTGCAGTGTATTCTTTTTTTTTAACACAACACATTACAAGACAACCCGCGAAGCGATTAGCTTGTCTGCGGAAAACACCCAGGGTCTATGGCGGTAATCGAACTCACGACCTCTGGACTGAGAGGCTAGCATCGCTACCACTCAGTCACAGGGGCTTATCCCCGACTGATGAAGCCGCAAGGAGACATCGTTGGGATTTTGGCTGGCTTAGGCAGAATGTTGCATTTGGAGTGAGGAGAATTCTTGTTGAAAAGCATTAACTTTTTGAGTAAATTTCATAAAAATTTTCTAGACGAATCGTCTGCCTGGCTTATGGAAACAGAAGATTTTCCAAAGGAAGAAGCATTGTACATCTAAAATTTGGCTAAAATAAGCCACTGAAATCAGTTAAAAAAGATATTTTCTCAAATAAGATTTTAATATGCAATTTTTCAAGATTAATTACACAGAAAAAAAAATTTCTTTCGATAAACACGTTTAATTGAAAAAAAATCAATTAAAAATTTTATTGATTTAATTAAACTTTTATTTAAAAATTTAATTTAATTAAAACTTTAATTGACTCCATAAAATTTTTAATTGATTTTCGGCTTTTTTTTCAAATAAAAGTATTTATAGCAGGTAATTTTTTTTTCTGTGTAACACTCAAAAAAATATAAACTTTATCATATTAAAAATTATCTCTAGATCTTCTAAGAAGTTTCTAATTTATTTCCAAATTTAAACTAAAAAATTTAAAGTTTTTTTTTACATTCTGCAAATTTCTTATGAGAAAAAATTTTTTTTGTAGAATTTTTCGTAAACAAGTGTTGCACCTTGATGTATTGCAATGTTGTTTTTCAATTTCCGTCTTATAGTGATGATTTCTACTCTTTGCTTTTATTTTTTGCTGCTTGACATGTTGCACATACACACTTAAAAAAAATCACTACAAATTTGTAAAATGTTGGCATATTTTGTACAGGCTGAGGAAGAAAACATTTGAATATTTTTATACTTCTTCTAACTAGGGGAAGTATGCTAAAGCAAAGACATTATTACAATAGCAGATGCTGTGCGTTATTTAAACAAAAAAAAAAAAATAGAAAATTGGACGTTATTCAAAATTAAATAAGGTTAGGAAAATCAAAGAAAGAAAATAAGTTTATCTAAAATTTCAATATCAATTATGGGCTACAAACATAGAAAAGTTGCCATGGAGCCCTAATTTACTAAAAGATCAAAAAATGAATTAACAAAAAATTCCATAAATACATATTATAAAAATACAAACTTGATTAAACTTTGCGATTTCGTGTGAATAGAAAAATAAATTCTCACCTGACCTGACAACGCAGAAAAATACGCATATCGACGTTTTAGAACCTTAATGCAGAACCGTATTCAAAGAGAGGCTTCATTGCCACTTGTGATGCATCGGCATTGCAGACCATGTAGCCCTTGCATTTTATATATAATATAATTTCACCAATTTTATATATTATCTTTCGAGGAACATTTTTGTTGCACAGCTGAAACAGTTAACTCCTCTCCGCTTGGCTTTTTCAACTTTCGAGAAAATGAGAAAAAAAGTAAACCTTGTCATCATGTATTACTTAGTTATGTGAATTTGCTAAGTTTATAATGCCTGCAAATATACACAATTTTAATTATCTTTAGCTTACAACACAAATATTAATAGCAAGAGATATACTGCAAAGGTATTGCAATGGCAATGTTATATATATTTCAAAGTTATTGTAATTTTGCAAGGTAAGTTATGAGTTTATACGTATATACACAATTTTAATTATATTTTCGGAGTTCACAATACGAGAAATAATAATATGAATGGTATTGCAATACCTTTGCAAGGGTATTGCAATTTTGCAAGAGTATGTTATATTACATATACTTGTAATTTCGAACAAGTTTAGCCATTTTAAAATCTTGCTTAATAATTATATGCTACTTTTGGCTTATCTATGGTTTACAAAAGCCTTCTAGTATTGCAGTAGCATAATATAAAATTTTTTCCAGGCTACAAAAATATATGAATTAAAAATTTTCTACGAAATTGTGGAATTTTTTACCTAGACTTCCTATTATTTGTTTAGGGTTTGTTCTTTTGACAAAATTTCTATAACTGTATCCTTAAAGATTAACATCACCATAGAATTCTACTGTAAACGAGTTCCACCCAAGTCCAAGACTTAAAACTTACTTGGAATACCTTCCCCTTGGGTCTAGTCAAAGCCGTTTACTATTATTCAACATTCCACACATCAGTTAAGACAAACTTGTATGCAAAACACCAGAAACAAAAAAGTCATCTACAATCTACAAAATGCGTGGGTTCTAGCAAATCACATCTTAAAACTTACTGCACGCAATTTTTCCATGTTGCTGCCACAAAATAGTAAAAGAAAACAAATAACCAACTTGTGCTTCAACACCTTGCCAGAAAAATTACAAAACAAAATAAAAAATAATGAAAACAAACACTACCAACCAACAACAACATTCAGTGAAACTGATGGTTTTGCAACTTCTAGTAAATATGGGTTTGGTTGGAGCATGAAGTCGTCCCGTAATTTCAGAAACTCCAAGTTAGTTGTTAGTTCTATGCATAGGGCCAACAAACTAAGTGTGCTTCCATAAAAACATGTGAAACGCGGCAAGTGGGTGTGCGTTCATCTTTTTAAAGCTTCCTGCCACTTCCCCTTTTCTGAGTTGCTGTTGCTTGGAACAGGGTTGCAGCTGGTAGGCATTTGCTAACATAATTTATGGTCATATGTCACACCAAAAGCAACGAGAACAAGAAAAAGCGACACTTTAGTTCCAACATAATTCATGTTGCAAGCACTTTTTCTTACTTATGCTATTTGCATTACAAAGAAAGCTCTTTGCATTCGAGAGTTGTTTATTGGCCATTTAGAAACGAATTTTTTATTTTATTTTGAAATATTAATTTTTAAACGGGTCAATAGTGGAATCTGTTGGGATTTATTGATTTATTCTCGCTAATATTCAATTAAAAATTTGTTTTGTTTAAAAATATATTTAAATTAACACTTTTGTCATTGATTACAGTACCCGACATTTTTTACTTAATTATTTAAGTATTCACAGCTCTGAAGATCAATTAGTCTTGGTAGCAATTTAAAATAATTTGAATTTGTAAGCGTAATACAGGCTTTTAGGGGTAAAATAAGGACTCCATTCGAACTGGTTTTCTAAAAAAAAAAGTAATAAAGAAAGTTTTATCTTGTAAGACTTCACAGAAAGAAGTATTCACCAATTAATATTTTCAATTAATAATTTAATTGATTCAATTAAATTTTTAATTGTATTTATTAATTTGAGTGGAAAAACTTAATTAATATTATCAAATTGTTTATAGGTGAAAATTTAATTAATTTTTTAATTGAAATTACAAATATTTTAATTACTATTACAAAATCATTCATATTACTTTTTTGTGTGTTTGTAAACTTGTAAATAATATTTAAAATTAGATTTGTAGATTTCAAATTATATTGAATTCGAAATTATTTTGTTTGCTTGTAATGTAGGGTACTCAATGGAATAAATATTACAGGGCACTAAATCGCGTTAAAACCGAAAACCATTGTTGTAAGCTTCAGGAATAGTAGTATTGTAACAGAAGGTACAGTGCTTAAAGCCTTGGCCATATTAAGATAGCTCAAAGCTCTGCTAAATTACAATAATGCAACCTTTGCAACTTTGCAAATATTCTATTTATGCCCATAATAATAAAAATGAAATAAGTCACATATTTTCTTTTGAAACATTTAAACATTTAATGGATTAGGTTTCAAAGAATAGAAAATATTTTTTTTTTTTGTGGTGCAAAAATTTCAATTTACAATTTCATAAATCTGTATTAATGAAAATTTAGATAAGATACATATGCCCACATATAAAAAAAATTAAATATACAATTTCTCAATTCACAATCCATGCTGTATTGCTTAAAGTTATATTTGCAAGGACAATTTGAAACAAAATCACTCAAAAGAAAAATATTTTTTAAATAATTTAATTCTATTAAGAGATATTTTGATTGAAATATGTATTTCTTTCAAATACAAATTTAAGCAATACAACAAGGCTTGTGAATTGATTCAATATTTTCAAACAAATTCATGTATGACTTAGTTATGGGACCTTAAAGCATATGTTTATAAAAAGTCTTAATTATTTTAAGTCCTTAATACTTAAAACGGCCATACAACATATATTGCAAAGGTATTGTAATAACGCAAAATTAATTATGCTTACATAAAAACACAATTTTAATTGTTTTGTTCTTTTAGAACACGAAATAATAACAAAGAAGTTTTTACAAATTTTGCAAGGATATTGCAAATTTTACAAGGGTATTGCAATTTTGCAAGGGTATAAAATTTTACAAGGATATCGTGGCTTCAAAAACATTTTGCAATTTGAAAATATTGCAGCATGATTTTATCCTAATTTCGGTTTATTTATGGTTCATAAAATCCTTCTAGTATTGCACCAGCATAAAACCGTTGAAGTATTCTTTGATCTGTTACCAAACAGTCGCAGGCGTATTTGAAATACGCCAACCACGATAAGGCAGATTATTTCCTTACGCTTAGTTCCTTTAGAAAAAATTTTATTTAAGTGTAAATAAAAATTTAATTCCTCTCTAAATATCATCTTCGCAAATTTTCGAATATATTTTTAGAAGAATGATTAAATAAGAAGCACATTAATGTTAAATTTATTTTGTGATTTTCAAATTAAAGAATTTTTCATGAAAACGGCAGTGAGTTTAATTAAACTAATCAATCATTTCTAAAGAAAACTATTAACAGGATTTTTCATAAGACAGCTTGTTGCTCAAAACCAGTTTTTTAATAGTGTCTACTTTTGCACATTTATCCTTTAAAGCTCCTTAAAATATATATAGCAAAATTTTTAAGCTTATCTGAAAAAGTATTTAACCAAATTCTCGGGGCAGCTGTTCAGCTTAAATTGCCATACAAAGCGAAAGCTAAATACATATCCCCTAAGCTTTACAAAGTTTTGCCTACTGGTAAAACACCTGATACATATAAAAAAAATTAAATTTGAAAAAAAACTAAATACTGTCAAATTGCCATTCAAAACATAAACAATTTAAAATCAATTTGAATTTGATGTTGAGTTCTCAGGCAAAATGATTTACATACTAGCAACGTAATAAACAAACAGAAGATAAGTCAAACGTTGAATTAAATCAGCTCACCTGCTGGGTAACACATGAACGAGGGTTAACATGAAAAATTATGGTAATTTTTATACTAACATATAGGCAGGCACCGAATTAAGGAGCCGATGAAAACTTAAAAGACATAGAGATATGATTTTATCGCAAATATTGGGAGCTAAAGTAATAGCTACGAAGTCGGGGTGAGAAAGTAAAGTAGACTGAATATGCAAATTTATGTGTGGTTAACATTTGTTGTGTTGTATGTATATTTAAGGTTCAATCAATGCCGTAGCCATCAGTGCTGGATTTATATATATAGGCCGGTGAGGCCTGGGCCTAAGGCGGCATTGTGTTAGGGCGGAAAATTTTTAAGAACCCTAAGAATTAAAATTTTAAATAGTTTGATATTGATCACTTTTGTCACTCATTGAAAAATTTAGAATATAATTCAGACCGTTAATTGATCGGTGCTATATAATTTTTTTTAGTTATATGATAGTATTCTAAAACACTTGAGTGCATTGTTGAGATTTAACGACAGTGCGGGTAAGTGTATTTCAGATTTTGATTTACGAAACCAGAGCGCACTCTAGTTAGGAGGTATTGCCATACATCTTCAGATTTGCGTAATTGCTTTTGCTTTTCCTTATGCTTCTGCTTCTGAAAATGTAGACAGTCGCAGTCAAAGCGAACACATGAAAGGAAAAATTATACACAACGGAGAATTTCAGCAGTCGACATGTTCGAACAATTGTTGGTTTGACTGACTGCTCCTTTAAATAAATTTGGATGTTAAATTTTCGTTTTTTACTAGACTATACTTTTTTTTAAAGGGTTACTTAAACTCAACAGAGAAGTGTGCATTAATTATATGCTTTTGGGAAAAAATTGTGAAAAACGAAAATTTTTTAATTAAAAAATGTTGTCTATGACCTATTTGGGTGCTTAGACACGTTAAGATTACATTGCCAAATATTGTTAGCAAAAAGTAGGAGTCCCTGTTAGTTATTCTGAAAGAAATTAAAAAATTGCAAAAAACAAGTGCCTGAAGAAAAATAAATTTTAATGAGATATATTTAATGGACTCTTAGCTACATTATTGCCATATAAAGTAAAGTAGAGGGTCCGACAGATAACTTTTTTTTTTGAAAATGCTATGCAAAACATCGAGTGTAGCTTCGGCTGTGTGGCACGTAGCGCCGTCCTCTTCTTCAATTTTTGTGAACAAAAATTTGTTCAACATGGCCCGATAACGATCGCTATTGACTGTAACGGCCACTATTTGCTCATTTTCGAAAAATGGCACAATTATGACTCTGGACCAAAATCCGCACCAAACAGTGACTCGTATTGGGTCCGTCGGCTTTTCTATGTATGCGTGCAGGTTTTCTGTGCCTCAAATGCGACAATTTTGCTTGTTTACATGCCCACCAAGATCAAAATGAGCTTCATCTGAAAAGATTATTTTTTTTTTGGCAAAATCGGCATCTTCTGTAAGCAATATTTTCAAGCGTATACACAACCATATTCGTTCAGCGGAAGGATAGGACTAATTACCTGTCAAATCAGACATGAGCTAAGCGTTACCATTCACGAAATAAGCACTAGTTGAAAAAAAAACGTTAGATGGCGGTCCCTTTACTATCACTAAGTCTGAATTAGCCGTTGGTGAAAAACTCATCACACCATATTTTGAGATCATCTGATTTTCAAAATCTTTGGAGATCCATTAAAAAAATACTATACTGTCAGGACCATGCGGATTTGCTGATGTAATGCACAGTGTAATTTAAATATTTATAAATTTCATATTTAATTTTAAAAAGCTTTTTCAAAGAGCAAAAAGGGCGACATATCTGACGGGGCCTAGGGCAACATCAAACATAAATCCGCCACTGATTGCCATAGCCAAAAAATATATTGGCTTCACATATTAGTGCTGCCATAACCATAAACAGCTGTTCATGCTCTCATTTGTTTATTCACTTCTAAAGTGCAACAGCAAATATGTCAAACCAGCAATCAGCTGGTTATGGTTACGGCGAGAAACCAAAATTCAATTGATTTCTATGGTTATGGTTATGGCGAGTAACCTATAATCAAATACAGTGTTGCCCTTTAAGCAAATACCGTGTTGCCCATAAGTTTGGTTCGAACAGCTGTTTTGTGTAGATATGATTATGGTTATGGTATGTTTAATTGAACCTTTAACATAAACCGACTGGTATCGGCTTTTGATTACTACAGCTGCCTTTAAACGGTATTGAAGTGCACTTGCAATATTTATCTTGCTTCCTCCGCCATAGTGCAGCTAACACAGATTTCTTAGTAATATTTCTACAAATTAAAGGAAAATAATAGTTTCGTGAAATCAAATATTGAAATAAGATCAATCAATATAAATTCGTACAAGAAAAAAAACATACTTGCTTGTACATACAAATGTAAGCTGGCTACACGTACATTCCACATAACAATTGTGGTAAAATAATTACTGAAATTACTTACAATGGTAATTGTTTTAAACGCCAACAAAAATGCATGCAACAGCAGCCACAACAGCGTGAAAACTAAGATTTTTTCTTTTTGCAATTTTGTTACTTGATCAAAATAATAGCAAATCAACACATCTTAAAGGCTGCCTTTAAGCCAAATTTGCAGTTAGTGGCAGTTAAGTGCTGCCTGTGGTGGGTTTTTCTATTGTTTTGATTTTTTTTTCTTTTGTTTTGATTTTTAAAACCTTAATGGTTTAAAAAAAAATACCAGAAACTTACTTATACAAGTTGCAAAAATTTATGAAATATTCAATCGTACTTGGAAACTTATTTAAGATAATTTTAACAAAATGCCCACACATGCTAAGATAATTTCAAATTTTTATTTCTATATTTTTTTTCAAAATTATTTAAAGCCGAACAAATATCTTGCCTTAATTGTTGGCAAAAAAATAAATAATAAATAATAAATATTTTAAAAGTAAATATTGTGTATTTAAAAAAAAATAACACAAGTACCATGTATTGGCGCCATGTATATGATTTTAAGCAACAAACAAAAAGTTTTTGTGTGCTAAGCAAATATTAATTAAATTTTTTTGGCTTTTAAATGTCTTGAATGGTAAATAAATCATTAAATGAATTTATGTAGACAAATGCTCAATGCCTTGACTTGAAATATAAAAAAGGTGTCTAAAACTGTTTCATTCACTTCAGATATAATAAATATATTGAGCCTTGTCACAGCACTGGTAGTCATTTTGGTTTTAAACATGTTTATATATATTTTCTGCAAGCTAGACAAAACTATAAAAATAATAAACACTCGTACGTTTTGCATATAATTTTTTTACAATCCCTTAGAATGGTTTTTTTAAAGAGCATAATGTTTAAAATTTGGCCTAAAATTCTTCAAAATTAATGTCGAATGTTGGTACATACTTGGCCGATTAATTGGTCAGACACTATTAAATATTAATCAATAATTCAAGCGCAAAACTACATTTTCTCATCATTGTTTTCTTTCCATAATTGAGGTTATTTAGTAAAACCTGCGGAGACCTCTGAAACTGTTATGAGTAAGTTAGAGTAAATAAAAACTTCCTATGTTCAATTTTTCAATGCAATAACAAACATGTAAATAAAAGCTTTTCCTGCAGTTTAAGCTTTTAGCATGATCAAAAATACTTTAGTAACAGAACTAGCTGACCCCGGTCCGCGTTGCTGGCCCTAAGCAAACATTAGTGTTGTATATGGCATTGGTGGTACAATATGAAAATTGGATTTTGCCCACGAATAAACTAAATATTGCGCCATCTGCCGGACGAACTTCAAACTACACAGAAACGCTCCTCACGCCCCATAGAGCATGTATATAAAGTTTGGTCGAAATCGGTGCAGTAGTTTTTGAGTTACGGTGCAAAATCACAAGAAAAAAACTAAATACTGCGCCATCTGTCGGACGAACTTCAAACTACACAGAAACACCCCATAGAGCGTGTATATAAAGTTTGGTCTAAATCGGTGCAATAGTTCTTGAGTTACGGTGCAAAATCACAAGAAAAAAACTAAATATGGCGCCATCTGTCGGACGAACTTCAAACTACACAGAAACACTATTCACGCCCTATAGATCATGTATATGAAGTTTGGTAAAAATCGGTTCAGTAGTTCTTGAGTTACGGTGCAAAAACAAAAAAAACTAGATATGGCGCCATCTGTCTGACGAACTTCAAACTACACAGAAACACTTCTTACGCCCCATAGAGCATGTATATAAAGTTTGGTCTAAATCGGTGCAGTATTTCTTGAGTTACGGTGGAAAATCACAAAAAAAAAACTAAATATGGCGCCATCTGTCGGACGAACTTCAAACTACACAGAAACACTACTCACGCCCTATAGAGCATGTATATGAAGTGTGGTAAAAATCGGTTCAGTAGTTCTTGAGTTACGGTGCAAAAACACAAAAAAAACTAAAAATTGCGCCATCTGTCGGACGAATCACTATTTCTGAAAGGGGCGTAGCATTTACCGGGGTGGAATATATATAAAAACACGCGCCGGTCTCTTACAAATATTTTGTGGGGTGGAAGGCGAAAATCTGTTGGGGCATTGAAGAGTTCACACCTAACAAATAAACGTGTTTTTGATTTTTATATATTTATATTAAGATAAACTTTTTATTCGAAAAAGTGATTTTATTTACATATCGCGCCATAACCGCCCATAACAGCTTAAGCGACATATTTTTTGAATTTCGTTTGTTGACGAAAGTCGATTATCTACGACAATAAATAATCGATTTTCGTAGAAAATTTTTTTTGGTAGAAAATTATGTTCCTTAAACTTTTTTGGCGCTTATGGCACGATATGCTAAAATAAGCTTTCTCGAAAAAACTTCATGCATATAAAATTTATACAATAAAACGATCGAATAAAATTTATCTAACAAGATACTTTCGAAAACATCATAGCAATAACACTTTTTTTTAGAAAAGCATTTATTTTATAAAGTTTTATTCGAATAAAAAATTATTCGAATAATTTTTATTCGAAATTAAATTAAAGTAAATTAAATTAATGTGTTAATAATTAAATTAAATTAATTAAAATAAAGGTTTATGTCTGTACTGTTTGGCCAAATTATTGAAATAATGATACATTAACGGCCGATCCCACGATTTCGACAACGTTCGTCTTGTCGCACACTTACATTCAAAACAAAAACAAATTTTTATATTTTGTTGTTGTGTCAAATGTAAGTGTGGGGCAAGTCGAACGTTGTCGACATCGTGGGATTGGCACTAAATGAACTCAAAAAGTTACTTTCGGAAAAAGTTATTCGAATACCGAAAAAAAAATATTTTTTTTTTAATTTTTTGGAAAAAAGTTTTATTTAAATTAATTCATTCAAAATAAAATTTATTCGAATAAAAAATAAAAATAAACTTTGTTATGATGATTTTTGAGCAATTTCTCATTCGAGTAATTGTGTTCAATTATTCAATACAATACCATATAAAAAAACCTTTTCTTGCAGGTTAAACTTTTAGCCGAATCAAAAACATGATTTTTATTTAGACGTAAAAGTGATTTATTTATACATAGTATATTTTTTTTGTAACTAACACAACACAGCCCGCGAATCGATTAGCTTGTCTGCGGAAAGCACTCAGGGTCTATTGCGGGAATCGAATCCAACCTCTGAGCTGCCCCTGTGGCTGAGTGGTAGCGATGCTGCATACATATGTTGAAATAAAATTTATCGATAAGATACTTTCAAAACGATATTTTCATAATAACAATTTTTTTTTGTAAACCATTTTAATTCGTATGATTTTATTTAAAAAAATTTTATTCGAATAATTTTTATTCGTGCAATTTTTATGCGAATAATTTTTGATCGATTAAATTTTGAGGAAAATAAAATATTTTATCAAAGTTTCTCGAAATAGTGCAACTTATACAAAATTGATAAAATAAAGCTTTTTGTCTAGAGGATTTCTTTCGAAGAAAATTGTTCGAACACCATTTCAGTAATTAAGATATTTTCGGAAGAAAGTATTTATATTAAATTTTAGCTAGAAAATTTTATTTGAATAAATTTATTAAAAAAAAAATTTATTCGAATAATTTTTATTCGTGCAATTTTTATGCGAATAATTTTTGTTCGATTAAATTTTGAGCAAAATAAAATATTTTAGCAAAGTTTCTCGAAATAGTGCAACTTATACAAAATTTATAAAATAAAGCTTTTTGTCTAGAGGATTTCTTTCGAAGAAAATTGTTCGAATACCATTTCAGTAATAAAGAGATTTTCGGAAAAAAGTATTTTTATTAAATTTTTGCAAGAAAATTTATTAAAAAAAAATTTTATTCGAATAATTTTTATTGTAACAAATTTCATTATGATGATTCTTGCGCAAGATCTTATTCGAATAATTGTGTTCAATTATTCAAAACAATAATAAATAAAAAAGCTTCTCTTGCAGTTTAAACTATTAGCTGAATCAAAAAAATCTGTTTTTTTTAGCCAAAAAAATTATTTTATTTTTATTTATGTTGATGTAAACTTTCTCGAAAAAATTTAATTAATATTAAAGCGATAAAATAAATATTTCTCTTATTAGGATATGCCGAAGTTGATACAATAACGATCGAATAAATATACCTAAGAAGATACTTTCGAAATCATTATTGTAGTAACGATATTTTTGATATTTCTTCCAACTAATTTTCCTTGTAATGATTTTAATTAAAAAAAATTTATTCGAATAATTTTTCTTTTATTAAATTTTGAGCAAAAAAAAATATGTAAGCAAAGTTCCTAGCAATATTTCAATCTTTTTGTTTATAGGATTTGGCAGAACTTAAAATAACAATGAATTCAAATGAACTTAAAATGCAACATTCGAAGAAATTTATTCGAACACCTCTGTGCAAAAGGTTTTTCAATAAATTTATTAAAAAAAATTTTATTCAAGAAAATTTTATTCGACTACCGTTATTATATACTATGTATATATTAAAAAAAATTATTCGAAGACCAGTATTGTAATTGTAATAATATAAATTTTTTTCGAATAAATTTAGTTTAAAAAAATATATTCAAATAATTTTTGTTCGAATCATTTGTGCATAAGAAAGTTTATGAAAATAATTCTCATTTGTTTACGTCTTTTATTCGAATATCTATATTATAAAATATGTCCAAATAATTTTATTCCAATAATTTTCATTCGAGTAAAATTATGTCAGGTCGTCCTTTGAATCCTGCAACCCGCGATATTTTTCATTCTCAGACAAGGTCTTTGCTGAAGTATAACATGAGCTAAAACTAACTTCAAAGCTCTACTTAGAAGAGCCAAAACAGTCTTCGACAAAACACTTGAATAAAAGTAACAATTATTCACGCTTTTTCCTTAACATTTACCACTTTCATGTTTCAGACATGAGCAGCAATAATATATTATATTAAACGAATTTATTGCTTTGCTTTTTTGCTCTGTAGCCATTCATTCCTTCACTCGTTCATTCGAGTTTCATGACTTAATATTGCCATGTTTTAACATAAATATTTGCATAAATGCCATTTAATAAATTCTGCATTTATGTTGTTGTTGCCTGCACGAGTGAGTGCACCAAGACTAACATTAAAACACAAATTATTAAAATATAAAATAGACGAACTTAAAATATACACTTACTAAAAATCAACTCTTTCACTTCGAACATGCAGATGGTGAAAATATGCAAAATCAAGTACTGCAGGACGAAGAACGTAAAGCAAACATTATGACGCCTATAAAACAAACAAATAAACCAGGAGAAATACTCATGCAGCCAATAGAAATATTCTGGTAACATTTAAAGGTTTGGAAAAACAGGAATTTTTTATTCTTTGATTTTTGTTTTTTTTTTGTAGAAATATTTGCATGCGTTTGGAACCGAGTTGAAATGAGCATGAAAATACGAAGAATTAATTTGCATAAAACTGCAATCATCATATTAAATTGTCATATAAATTTGACTTAACATACAATAACATACTTATAAAAAGAGTTTATATAAATGTTTTTCTAGTGCATACTTCAACTTGCCCAAATGGAACTTGATTTTAAAAGGCGGGTGTTAGCAAAGTAAAATGTATTTAGATAAAAAAGCCACATTTTCAAAAATAGCTAAATATGCTTTTCGTTCCGTTTAATGTCTATAAGCCACAGCCTGTGCAGTTTAAAGCAGGAATTTTGTTTAAGAAACCCGCCTTAAATCTAAACTGCACAATAAGTAAAGCTTTTTTGTGTCATTTTGAAACTGTTAGGTTAGATTGAATAGAGGAGCCATTACTACCCTCATGTCAGGGGACAGACACATAAGCCAAAATAGGTTTCATGTGAATTAAAAACGAACCCCCACCTTTATGGGAGCTCACTATCATTCACGTAGTCTCTCAAACTTCTCCAGTCAATACCTCTAAGGTGGGTAATGTCCGCTAAGGTGTCATCGCAAAAAATACAAAAAATAACAGGATATCTCTGGGCGAAAGCTGGACAATGGCAAGGAAAAAGCTTTATTTTAGTGTTGTATATGGCATTGGTGGTACAATATGAAAATTGGATTTTGCCCACGAATAAACTAAATACTGCGCCATCTGCCGGACGAACTTCAAAGTACACAGAGACGCTCCTCACTCCCCATAGAGCATGTACATAAAGTTTGGTCTAAATCGGTGCAGTAGTTCTTGAGTTACGGTGCAAAATCACAACAACAAAAAACTAAATATGGTGCCATCTGTCGGACGAACTTCAAACTACACAGAAACACTACTCACGCTCTATAGAGCATGTATATGAAGTTTGGTCAAAATCGGTTTAGTAGTTCTTGAGTTACGGTGCAAAAATACAAAAAAAAACTAAATATGGTGCCATCTGTCGGACGAACTTCAAACTACACAGAAACACTACTCACGCTCTATAGAGCATGTATATGAAGTTTGGTCAAAATCGGTTTAGTAGTTATTGAGTTACGGTGCAAAAACACAAAAAAAAACTAAAAATTGCGCCATCTGTCGGACGAATCACTTTTTCTGAAAGGGGGGTAGCATTTACCGGGGTAGAATATATATAAAAACACGCGCCGGTCTTTTACAAATATTTTGTTGGGTGGAAGGCGAAAATCTGTTGGGGCATTGAAGAGTTCACCCCTAACAAATAAACGTGTTTTTGATTTTTATATATATTATAAGATAACTACAACTTCGAAAATAAACACTCTCAAACAGTTTATTAAACAACTCATACTTACCAAGCTTAATAACTGAAATTCAACACAAACTTCAGTTGTATATGAAGTTTTAAATTATGTTATTTTGCCAGCCTTTTTCTGTTCTATTCTCAATGTGTGGGAGTTTCAGCCCATGTCTTTGAATACAAACATATTTAATATGAATAATTTTAAAACATATTCATTTAGATAGTCGTATGCATAAACAGCTTCTAAGTACCCAAAATAGTGCTAATTTTTCTTTCTTTTTATTGCAATAATTGATATTATTCCTAATTATTGCAGGTCCTTTAAATTTCTGAAATGTATTTAATTGCCTATCGAAAAACTTTGAATGATAGATAAACGTTTCATTATAGTTATAGGACATTTGCAATTGCTTAAAATCTAGCAGCTTTTAATTAAAATCTTTATGAAAATCTACACCGTTTACATCAAGAGGTTTTTGTATCCATAACAAAACCCATTAACTGAAAATTTTCCAAAATTACAACCCAACAACTGAAATGCAGCCAATTCTCACACCTTTTTAAGTACACAGGCCGAGCTTTTAGTACAAAATTTGAATAGGAAAATCCATAGTTGTATAACCAAGTTCTATAAGATTTTAAGTAGATTTGACAAAATCTAGTGACAAAGTACATTTTCTTTTGTATGGAAAATCTGCTAGATTTTGCCTAAAGTATCGTGAGAATTAAATTTTGCTTAAATGTATACGCTATTTTGAGGCCGAGTATAAGTTTTTCAAGGCAATAACATTTTTGGACTAAACAGTGTATGTCACGAATTTTGCTAAAGCGTGCTTGGACATAATTTTTATGTCTTTGGGTAGTTAGACCTCAATTTTTCCCAAGTTCTTGGGTCTTTCATTGGGCGCTTCCTATTTTATACTTAAATAAAACAAAGTGTGTATGAGATATCATCGAAATTTTTTAATCGCTTGAATGGTGGGGCGCATTTGAAATGTCTACTTCAAATCACTTCCATGTAAAATTGCCAGGGCCTCAAATCACTTGTGCATCATGTCCAATGTAGCAAGAGCTGTGTGGCACATAGCGCCTTTATCTTTCAATCATATGTCCTTGGTATCCACATCATCCAGTTTTAGCCAACATAAGCTTATAAACATCGTCCTATAGCGTTCCCGGCCCTAAAATGGGCATGGCGCGCAGAAAGAATACCCATTTTGATGAATCAGTTCATTATCATTTACGCTTATTGTTGAAAGTTTTACTCGTCAATGGCGCTTTGGCGAAACAGACCAAATAAATGACAGCCAATTCGGCTGGTATAGCTTCAACAATATGGCCGCTATCAACTGTCAAAGTTTGGAACTCGGTATTGCGAAACCCGTAAATTTTTTACTAGCTTTTTTTACTTACATTTTCCAGTAATAAATACGATTTGGAAGAACACCTTACATATGTGCTCACACCTTGCTGAACGCAGTCCAATATATTATTGCTATTTAAAAAATAAAAGCAACAACCACAGTCTGCAAGAAGGAAAGCTAGAGTTATTATCTATTAATCTATTCGATTAAAATACCCTCTTTTGCAAAAATAGTATCCCGCCCACTTTTATAAATTCAAAATCGCGTCACTTTCAGAGCTCAAGTTGTGTGGCAACTTTCATAAAAATCTGTTAAGTAGAATCAAGTGAAATATAATTTGAAGAATTAATAGACGTGTTACCTCCCACTTTTCTAAGCACAGAATTCTGTTTTCTAAGAGCCGAAACTGTTTGCCATGTTTCGTGGGAATCGAATAAGTAGAAGTACATAGAATTTGAAACTAATCTCTCATGGGCGCTTCCCCGCCCACCCGGCGAAGCGATTAGCTTGTCTGCGGAAAACACCCATTATCTATAGCGGAATCGAAACCACGACTTTTGAACTGACAGGCTAGCATCGCTACCACTCAGCCACAGAGGCAGGATTAAATCTTCTTCAGTTCAGGCTGTGTGTGTTTCGTGAAAATCGGATAAGTAGAAGCACGTGAAATTAAATATTAAATTTTAATAGGCGTGGTTCCACCAATTTTTTCAACTTCAAGCTTATGTCTCTGCAAGAGCCCAAGGTGTGTGCCATGCCTTAAAGCAATCACATACATAGAAGATCATCAAAGTAAAATTTTAGTGGGTTTATTACCTCAAACTTTTTTTACAACGAGACCAAATATAAGGTAACAGACATAAAAAATATAAACGATTTGATAGCCTTTTCCTTTTTTTTAAGTGAGTTAGAAAGGGGTGATCGTAAAAAGCTATGTTACGTGCAATATAGTGAGTACACTTCGTGAAGAATTCACTCATATTTATTTAAATTAAAGTAAATATAAAAATATTTTTTAACAGGGATTAATTTAACATTTTGAATAATAATAGTTTCTCTGTACAACCTGTAAATAACAGTTTCAAATACATTAAGTATGCTGTAATTAAATAATAACTGTGTAAGTGTGTCTTTTATTTTGTTTGCAATATCGAACACGAAACGTTTCTTAATAGTTTTAATATAATAATGTATCAAAATTTTTTATTATTTTATTCCTTCAAAAAAAAACACAATTTCTAACTAACATATACAGTTAATCCTCGATTATTTGGCTCTCGTAAGACCGGCACCAGCACGGATAATCGAAATACATATACAGAAATTTATTTTTTTTATTTATTTTTATTTAAACATTCGAATTATGTAACTACAGATTCAAATTACATTACATTTTAAAAATAATTGTAATGATTACTAAATTGCCTTCAAAGGAATTGCTGATAAATAATTGACTACGATTACTAATAATCGAAAAGTAATCTGAATTACTTAAAATTACTAAAAATAATCAAAAGTAATCAAAAAGTAATCCGACTACTTTTAAAGATTACTTTTGATTCTTAATAAATAATCAAAAAGAATCAAAAGTAATCCTTAGAAGTAATCGGATTATTTTTTGGTTACTTTTGATTCTTTTTGATTATTTTTAGTAATTTTAAGTATGTAATTTAGATTACTTTTCCATTATTAGTAATCGTAATCAATTATTAGTTGTGCGAAACTGAATATAATTGTAATTTAATTATTACTTCACCTTTAAAAAAAGTAATCAAATTAGTAATCATTACGATTACTAAACAGTACTTAACAGCTACGATTCATATATACCACATATTTTTATACAAAACATATAAATCGTCATATAGAATGCAAAATCCAATATGTTTTTATGTGTGGGCACATGAACTTTAAAAGGGGAAACACCGGATTTAGATTTACATAATAAAAAACATATGCATGCTGCACGGATAATAGATGTAAAGCACGGTTAACAGAAGTAAAAATCTAAGGCACGGATAATAGAGGGAAAAAATAAGAAGAACCGCATGCCGATTAATAGATGTAACCGATTAATAGAGGTCCGGCTAATCGAAGTTTAACTGTATTACAGTTGGATGTGTAAACTCCCTCCTCCCTCTCTAGAGCCTTCAGATATTGCAATTAATATATTTTTGTTCCTTAATTACTTAGTAACATATTATTCGATAAGAATATATCCCTATTCTAAATTAAATAAAAATAATAAAAAAACATTACATAAAATATACTCGTTTAATCGAATAAAACTATTAGCAGCATTTCTTTGCTGAATTTGTACTCGTATATCATTTTTAACAAGAAACTATTAAATATCAAATATATTTCTTTAATATAATTTAAGCTAGATAATATTGCCTCTTTCAAGCCGTTTATTTTGCAGTCCTTTACTGCAACACTGGCAAAGATAACCCAACAAACGCAAAGCCAAACGTTTATATTATTATAGTTCGAAGGTTGCTCTCAATACTTTAACTAATTAAGTTAGAGTTAATAATTAAAAATTTAACTTCAAGTTAATGATGTTTTAAGCAAAAAAAGAAGGATTTTCTAAACTTAATATTTTAAAGTAAAATTATTTATATTATTATCTGTATTTTATTTAATTACATATTATGTAGTAACTTATTTTGAGGAGTATATACCTTCAGCCTTTGTAGTAAGCGGTTTCTTTCGTTAAACGTAACGCTAAGCGCTGGCAAATTTTATATAAATTTTGTTTTTGTATGTACTTTTAATTTTGTCCATATAAAAAATATCAACGCTGAGCCCTGCGTTTTGTAAACTGAGGCCCTAAAACAGATCAAAGTCTTTGGTGGAAATCAAAATCAAAAATCGTTCCAAAAGCGAACGAAATGCATATGGACAATTTTTTCGTATGTTCATAGTAAGACTCTTAATAATATATTGAGAATCACAATATACAAACATAATAAGTTTGAAGGCCGCAAACAAAAATCTTAAAAAACAAGCATCTTTATTCGATAATCTACCATCTTTTTACAATTAGCTGCCACATTGGGCAGCAATAAAAGTATTAAAAAGCAAAAAGAAAAATAAAGAAGTCTACTGACGACTTCCAAAAGCGGGAACGAAATGCATATAGACAATTGCTTAAGCATAAAAACAAGCCAAATTTTTCAAATTAAATAAATAAAGACTTTATGTCAAATAAATATACTTCGGTATTGCATGTGTCAAAAATTAATTTTTTAAAAATTTATTAAAAATTACAAACATTTCACCATCTGTTGAGGATTGTGAAAAATTGTGAAAATATTTTGAATCATATTAAAAAAATTAAATAGCAATAGAGCAGATTTTGTTTTTAAAAGGGCAAGAGGGAAAAACTAGAATTATATAAATTAACTTAAGTTGCTGTTATAATTTACATTTGAAACCCACTTTTATGAACAATTTTATTAAAGGGAAAACTCTCCTTTAAAAAAATTTAAACTTCAAAATATATTAAAATTTTTTTCTATTTGGATATGAAGCTAATCTGTTTACTGGGATGCTGTGTTGGCACACATCTTTATACTCATGCATGCAATGTAAAATACGAGTCCATAAGTTCTATTACTAATACGAGTATATGCAGTTTGCTGTTGCTTTGACTCGGTCTCTTGGTTGTGCTAGAAACAAATAGATAAAAATAAAGTTACACAGTGGGTAAATTGCTACAAAAACCAAAAAAATTTTAATATAAAATTACAGAAAATATAGTGAACTATAGTCAGGTATAATTTAATGTATTCGATGTCTTTCGAAGAAGAACTGAAATTATACCTCCAATTGCAAATCTAATTAATACCCATAGTGTAGATAACTTTGATTAAGATAAGTATTTTTTATTACAGGATTTTTAATTTGTATTTTCATTTTGTTATTCGATAACATATTTTTGAAAAAATAATTATAAAATATTTTGCTGGTTTTATATATTCAAATAATGGAAAAAATTTATTCGTTATTGATTCGTCTAATAGACAAGAAATATAAGCTTAACCAGTTACTCGAATAAAATTTTTTCGATGCGTATAATAAAAATAAAATGTATTCGATTATTCGAATAAAATTTATGCCATTACTTGAATAAAATTTATTTGTTTACACGAATAAAATTTTGTCGTTTACTCAAATAATAAATATTCTCTATCACCAGTAACAATTTGGAATCTCGCATGATTGCTTTCGATTATTTAAAAAATGTTAATCGATTGCCCCAATAATTTTTATTCCGTGAACTAAATCGATTATCCGATTAATTTGTTCGAAAAAATTAAATTTTGCTTTTAAATTTAATCGTGACTCTTTGAACTAGAAAAATTTATAATTCGGATAAGAAGTCAAAATTTCCAAATTTTGTTTTCAACAAACAATACACTGCAACAAAAAAATATTCTTTAAGCTAAAATTTTATATTTTTGTTTTAAACATTCAAGGGAATTTTTTAATTATTTTTATTTTTTTTTAATTTAAGGGCCTGTCCCACGATCTCGATAAGGTTAGACTTTTCGCACTTTTTGAAACAACAACAAAATATTAAAAGTTGTTTTTGTTTGGAAAGTAAGTGTGCGACAAGTCGAATGTTGTCGACATCGTGGGATTGGTCCTAAAATTATTTTGTTCAAAAAGGCAATTAAATAATTATGCAAAAAAAAACCGACTTCAATGCAAAGATCTGATAAAATATAATCAACTAAAAAAAAATCTGAAATATATAAACAAATTTTCGGGCGTCCTTGAGCAGGACAAGAGTTATTTTACGTCCGTAAAATATTTATTTTTTATATTAAAAGTTTTCTTTCTTAAAGACCTACATTATTATTTTTTTTTTGATTTTCCGCATCAATTAACTATTTATGCATTTTGTTTTTTTAAAAATTCAACATTTATCCTTTCCAAAGAAATTTTGAAAGTTTAGTAGGAGGTTTCTGTACGCACACGCTCTTTGGCCCCACTGTCACTGAGTTGGGCACAACTTCTATTGCAGTTAGAGGAAATCTTATTTATGACTATTTTATGCACATAATATTTACATTTAGTCTTAAAAACATTCCATGCAAAAGTAATTGAGCTCTTTTCACAACTTAAAAAGAAGCAACAACAAGAACAGAATAAAATAATAAAATAAATATTTTGCTAAAAGAAATTTTTTTTAATAACATTATTTTTCATACTTTCTATTAGCGGATATTAATAAGATGAGTTAAAAGGAAAAGATCAGTAAAACTGCTGGATAAAAAAATTTATTTATTTAAAATTAAAATAAAGTATGGTAGAGAAATTAAAAGGGCTAAATTGATCATACAGAAAATTGTATTAGCTCTCAGCTTTATGTGAAACTTTAGTGCCAGCAACAAGGCTTATTGGTACCAGGTGGTCTCGATTTGCAACTCCGCATATTCGTGTTGTATATTTAATAGTGTGAAATTTTCTGCTTTTAGAAAACTTCCAAACGTTTTGCTTTGCTTTAACACTAGAGAAATTAACAGCTGATCATCAGCTGCTGAAATGAGATCACCTGACATGAATTGGCCTTGGCTAACAAAATACCTTTTACTCTCTAGTACTTTCGAGATTTCGAGCTAAATCAACCTACTTTCTTTCCAGACTTCCCATACAAAACGAAAACTAATTTTTCAATAGATTTTTAGGAAATCTAATAAAAATCTAATGTTTTTATTTATGCTTTACTACCCTGCACAACAAAAGGTGAGTTAATTAGCTACGGTCTGCTTAAAAAAGTGTGTGAATTGGCTACAATGAAGTTGTTTGGTTGTAGTTTTGGAAAGAAATCAGTTGATGGGTTTTGTTTTGCATAAAAAATATTCTGCTAAATGTCAAAAAAAGCTTGTGTAAATGATATAGATTTTCGTAAAGACTTTAATCAAAATATGCTATATTATGTGCTGATGTAAATGCCCTAGTTATTAGTATATTTGTAGGAAATCTATTTATTTTTATGTATTTTTACTATCCTGTATATTATGCTTATATAAAAGGTGAAGGTATTAGCTACGGTCTGCCTTGAAAGTTGTTTGGTTGTAGTTGTAATAAATAGGTTTTGTTTTGGATAAAGATAAATTTTGTATAAACGGTATAGATTTTCACAAAGATTTTAATTGAAATCTGCTAGATTTTGTACAGCTGTAAATGATCTATTACTAATTTTCAATTTTACAAAAAGTTAAATTATTGGGAGCGATTCCCGCCGCGCACGGTGCAGTGTTGCTGGAAAAATTTTGCCTTTTGTCCCAAATTTAAAATGTCAGGTCCCCAAAAAAAACTCCCATTGCAAAAAAAAAATAATATTCATTTTTTTCCAAAAATATGTCATTAAACAAAAAATCACGTGAAAAAAGGTGTGTGAATTAGCTACAAAGTTGTTTGGTTGTAGTTTAGGAAAGTTTCCATTTAGTGGGTTTTATTTTGGATAAGAAATTGCAATAAAAATGTCAAAAAACTCGATGTAAATGGTATAGATTTCTATAAAGCTTTTAATTGAAATTTGCTAGATTTCGTGCCAGTGTAAATGTCGTATTACTCAGTTATACTAGATATTAAGTAGATTTTGACGCATATGGGAAATCCACTTGACTTCGCTCGAAATCTTGTTAGTAATAGTCTTTGCTCAGATGTAAACGAACGATGAGAAATCTCTTCTAATTTTAATTTTATGATATTTGAAGAAAGAAGGGGTTTTCATAAGGTCCGTGAAAATTTTGTCTCATTTCATTAAGTCCATCCTCAGCTTGGGTTATATAAATATATATTAGTCGTTTTCTACAAAAACCACATAACTGAAATAACTGAGATTTTTGAGTTAATAATACAGGGTGCTTACCCTGTAACTTGAAATGAAAGAAAATAGTTGCGGACTTGCATGCTACGAGTATAAACATAAAAATTCGAAAGTATTTTCTTACATAGTAGACACCCAGAATTAATCCTGATAACCTTGTGCCTATTGTGAATAAATTTCAAACAAATATCTTGGATACTAAACTCTAAAATAATAAATAAAATAAATTTTATTTCTCGATTAAACTATTTGTATATCGAAAACTTTAAACTGATTTTCTGTAAAATTAGTTTTTTGTTGGAGTTATGATGTTGTTAAAGCGAATGGGCGTTATGTACCCAGCAGAACATTACACATAACCATCAGAACTACTTGTCATATAAGGACTTACTTTTCTGATTGCCAAATTGCATTACTGTAATCCAGTAGGGAATGGCTTCCTCCCAAAATAATTAATTCCAAATCCGTTAAACTTTTTTGAATTTTTTTTTTGCTGGGTTTGTACATAAACTCAAACTTTATTGAATAAAAATATTCCTAACTACATTTTTATTATCTTGCAACAAATTATGAATTCATGAATATTATCTTAACTTTTTTAATAGTTTTAAAAATTTATTCTTCCTTTCCCCGAAACTTTGCCAAAAAAGAATTCTTGTATCTTTTTGTTTAGCTGCCAAATTGAAATCAAATTCTCAGAAATTCTACATAAATATGTATAAGTTAATAGAAAAGCTAAAGAGAAATAAAATACAACCAACAGCTTCTTTACTTAAAAACCACATTGAATAGTTTCTAAAGCTCTTGAGCAAATATTGGCTGCACAATGGTTGTGAGCAGGAAGCAAAAGCCAGCCCAGCCCAGCCCATCCCAGCCAGCTGCTTTTGAAAACTGCAGAAATATTTTCTTTTCTTTTTTTTTAGAAAATTTTTATTAAGCTACTTTTTTTTTCCTTAAGTCTACAGTTTTTGTGTTGTTGTGTTAAAAGCATTTTGCCTAAAAGCCAAAACCATAAGATTATTAATAATAATTCTAAGCCAATTTTTGTGGCCGAAATTTCTTTCTTTTAAGTCAAAAAAAGAAAAAAATAAAAGTAAATATTTCAAATTAAAAGATTTCATGCACGATAAACTTAAACTTAATTAAGGAATTTTATTAAAAAGTTTTTAATAATCTCCTGTAGAATTTAAGGATGATGACATGTGGTAAATTTTCCAGGGCAGCTTTAGAAGAAAATTCAGCTTAAGTGATTGTAATTTTTTTTTTCTAATAAAAAGAAAAAAGTTATTTTGATAATTTATTTTTATTTAATGCAAGTCAAAATTAATATGAATTTAAGAAATTTATTTATTGTTGGTTAAGCTTTTTTTCAATTGTGGTTGAAGTCATTGGTGTATTGCTTGAGCAGCAACGAAATGCATTTGGACATGCTTAAGCAACAACAAATTAATTTTTTGTAACAAGGAAAACTTTTATATTCTTATGAATTGAATAGGCTAAAGTTCGTAACGCTTTTTTAAGCCAAATTACATCTACATCAACTGACACCACACACAGTGGACCAAAACACAGAAGAACGCTGATGAGGAAGGTTTAGTGGCCTTCGAAAACGGCTGGCTGTTCCGTTCAACTATGTGTTGTTGTCAGAATATTTACAACTAACTTGATGTTATTTGTTCATTAATAATTATCACATGTAATTTGGCTTAAAAAAGCGTTACGAACTTTAGCCTATTCAATTCATAAGAATATAGAAACAAATACAGTTCGAAAAATAATAATTAGGAAAACTTCTTTTCAATATTAAAATAATTTTAAGCTTATTGCAATTGTCAAAGATATCACTGAGCTGCCTAAAGCTTAAAGCTTTCTTTTATTTAAATGAAATATTTTTATATTGTAAAAGTAAAAAAAGTATTAAGATTGATTTATCAAACAAAATTCAACATTCATACGTATCTCAATTTACACAAGTATATGAAAATATATAAAACAAAATCAAAACTTTAAACATACATAAATTATTTTCAATGGAATCTACAAACTGCTCTCTGGATAATAAATTATCAGAATCATAAAGACAATGAATATTCCATAGTAATAAGAGCCGCCTGATGAGTATTCGCATCCTGCCTAATGACTTCAAGTCTTAATGTTGCTTTTGCATTTGAGTTGAAAGGATTAACTTGACTCGTCTTGAGATGCTTTACATACATACATGTCAGTGCTTTTGAAAAGTTCTTATAGTAAGTGAAATAAGAAAATTGTCCTGCAAGGGTGTTCCTCAAAATACTTTAACAGAAGTAACTACAAATATGATTATAACATGTCAAAAGTTTTATGTTAAGTGACATCCTTTAACTCACACAGTCATATCATATATGTATATGTATTTATATGTGGCGTTATGTATGTATGTGTGCCTATATGTGTGTGCATTAAACAAATACAACAACAATACTACCACTGAGACACTCAGTTTGCTTGGAGTAATGCAATAATGACAGCGGCAATAACGATTATTATGTTGTGAAAGCTGATGATTATGTTAGCTTAAGTTGTGCTTCAAAGATAAGCTTCCCAGCAAACATTTTGTGCTCAATTTTGGCCAGAACACTGTCAGAAATCCAGCATAACCTTAGAAGTCGCTTAGTTGCATCGAAAATTGTATAAGTGGCTGACAAGAAAGTGGATCTGCTTGGTTGGGGAATTGGTAAAAATTTTAAAAATGGCGGCCAAATATTGCGTCTTATGTAACAATGGGTATTATTAACCTGCTTTCTGACAAATTTCAGACAAATAGCATAAAAGTTGCATGTTCTTCAAGAGAATGAAAGAAATAATACCAAAGTTAATTGAAAATATTCTGACAAACACTCAGTAGAGCGGAACAACTAGCTGTTTTCGAAGGTAACTACACCTTCATCATCAGTACTCTTTTGTGTTTGGTCCACTGTGTGTGGTGTCAGTTGATGTATATTTCTGCTTTATATAGTCAGCTTTTATAGCAAATGGAATATGTCAATTGTTTTGATTCATCGTATTACAATTTGCTGAAAGCAAACGAAAAGTAAAAACTACCCAGCAAAAAATTACACATTACCAGCAGAACTGCTTGGCATATAATCACTTACTTTTCTGATTACCAAAATTCACTATTCGCTTACAAATCACATTACCTAAAATGTGAAAAAATTATGTACAAGTTGCTAAATGAGGAGAATATTTTATTTTTAGATGAAATAGATCACGTGAACAACTTGCCAAATAAAAAAAGTCGATACTTCTCAAGAATCGATTATTTTAGTCTTTTGCCTTATTAAAATCATTAAGATGGTAATCCAGTAAGGAACAGCTTCCACCAAAAATGCTTAATTCCAAACCCGATTACCTTTTTTGAAATTTTTTGCTCGGGAATGACGCTGAAGTAAATGCAAGCTGAAAATGTTCCGAACAAATTTAGTTCTCTTCTTCTCTCTCTCTCTCAAAAAAAAAACAAAGAAACGTATAAAAAAATTTCTCCAAAGAAATACCACAAAATGTTCACTGGGTTGCTGCCCCACCAGATAATTGTGCCTGTATGGGTGCGTACATTGACAGCATAACATTTGCGTATTTTTCTATCTCTCATTTCATTTGTGTTAATTTTGATGATGCTCGTTAATATATTTTGCCATTGTTTTGTGGCACTCATTAAGTTGTTTGCTTATCATTAGCGTCTTTGGAGATGAAATATTCACAAGCATAAGAGACAGAAAAAAAAAACAAAACAAAACAAATTATAAATAAAAAAGTAAAAGATTATGAAAATGACAGAAAAACTTTGGTGAAAAGATTTGCATGTCATTTTGTTTATTTATTAAAAAGTTTTTTATTTAATTTTTGTTTTTTGTGAACCAAATGTAGTGAAATGCTACAGAAAATTATGAAAATAATATTGTATATCAGAATTTGTCTGAGAGTTAAAAAAATTTAATTTTTTTGTTTCCTAAGCTTGTACATATATGGGCATTTCCACAGGAACGACAACTTTTTGTAGCGTGCGACACCAAGCGAATATGCTTAATTTTTCAATTAAAACTAAACTTTTTTTTACTTATTCATATATTTGTGTAGGCCGTCAGCAGCTCTACGTTAACTAAAATTTTAAGAAAAATCGAGTCACGTTGTTCAGAAATACAACGTTAATTGCTTGCTGTCGCACGCGACAAAAAAGTGGAATTTCTCGGAGAAATGCCTGTATGTAAATATGAATGTATTCAAACAAAATTTGTTTTTTAATTGCCTGTAATTATCTGTTTGAAATATACTAGCTGCTAAGTTCAAAAATTATAAAAAAAAATAGTTCTTTAACACTTCAAAAAAAAAAAAAAGGATTCAGAATATGTATCGAATTGTGCAGAAGGGAGTATGGAGACTTATAATAGATCCTGCTAAATGCATAGAAGAATGAGAGGGCCTTCAAAAAGGCCTGGCCTGTAAAGTTCCTTGTCTCTACTTTCATAAGTTGTTGGAAGAGTTTGACTTTGTTGCATAAGGTAAAAAAAATATTTTGGACTACCCTGATCATAACATCAGCTTACGGCCTGGCCCACGATGTATTGCAAACAACAACAAATTATCTAAAGCTATTGTTGTTTGCAATACAAGTTGTCGATCGAACGATTTCTGGTGACATCGTGGGCCAGGCCGTTAATCTTATTTTTGGCTTTTATATCTTTTTGGCTATTGAGACTTATTATATATTTAATTTATTTTGAGTTTGATGGAATCACTCATTAATATACATATTTTCTGCTAATATCATTTCTTAAATATTTAGAAAGTGTATTTCCGCTTTATAACCTGTTTCCTGTCAGAAATCACTGTTGTTCCATCATTGATTCATACTCATACATACATACACATCACATTTCCGTATGTGTGTATGTATTGTGCTATACACATAATCTCCTTCCCAGCTAGCATTTGGGTGATTATTTTTTTGCAGATATCTCTTATATGATTCTCCTCAGATCACTTTTGATGATAAATCACTAGGGTGATTGAAAAAGGATTCACTTATGATTTATAAATATGATAAAATAATGATTTCTTGAAAATAGAGAAACAAAATGCAAAGAAACCGCAAAAAAGCGATTTGATGATTTAACACAATTGCTCAAAAATGAATCAGCAACTCGTATCATAAATGAGTCTTTGGTATGATTCATCTGTAGGGTACCATTTTCTCACAACGGGAGTATCATTTATGATCGAAAAATTAGCTCATATGCGATTATTTTTCCCGTCAAGCTGATTCGAAAAAGATTCGATTGTGATACAAAATGCTAGCTGGGTTAAAGTACTTATTTGTATAGCTTGGTATGTATACTAATGCTTAAGTATAAAATTTAATAGTATTAAAAGAGCAGAAAAAAATAGTGTTCAATTAAACAAAACATTAAAACACAATTTGTTTAGCATGTTCGTAGGAAAATCCTTGTGTAGGAAAATCCTTGTGTAGGAAAATCCTTGTTCAATATCTATACAAAATAACAAACAAAAAAACACAAAACTTTTTCATTAGAATAACAATTGTGTTGTTTTTTTAAGAACTAGAAAATGTTTTAACAATAAACTGAAATAAAGATTCGATGACATTTTAGAATAACAAGTAAAAAATTTAACGCAAACCATGTATCAGATATAGTTAGAAGAAACAGTGGGACAAAGGTAATGAAAAGTGATAATAAAATAAATAGATTTTTTTTTTGTTATTTTATTTTTGTTCGAAGCTAAAATGTATTAAGTGACCCAAAAAAAATCATATCGCACCTTTTCCTGAAAAGGAGGTCAACTAAAAAAAATTTACATCATGATTTCTACTCGTTCGCCGAAAAAATACAAATGTATCCCTTTTTGTGATATCAGAGTATATTGAAAAAAAACCTTTTGCTTCCGATATCGAGCTGCTTTGATTACGTTTTTTCAGTTTGATATTATTGCATTCGCTTTCGAACAATGTAATAATATGGTGCGACTTCGATCACGATTAGATAGATCACTGTTGTTTGCTTCTACTGAAAAGTTTAAATTTTGTGTTGACCTTAGGCCAGCATTTGAGGTAAACTACTTTGAAAGTTCTTAAAAGTTCTTAAAGTAGGAGCAAGCATTGTTATCGCCATCATGTGATTGGCTGTTGTGCTATTGTCGCTGTCAAATGACAAAAGCTCTTTTGTAAAAGTTTACCCATTGTGCATGTGACTTCGACGAAGCTGCTTAAGAGGAACAAGTGCGTTGTGTATAACAATTAGCACCAATTTAAAAGTTGTAAAAATTAAATATTTAATTGAAGTAGAAGGAATTTTAATCAGGAATAACTTTTTAATCGGACTTAAGTACAGTGTTTTCTATCCCAATAAAGAAATTATTTCTGATTAAAATTAACATCTGTAACATCTCTGGTCAAAGAAGATGACACTTCGACCGCTAAGGAATTGTGGCTGTCTTCTTCTGGTTTAAGGTAGGCCAAAGCTTCAATGTAGCCATTTACATATAATGGCATGCTGGCATGTTACTGGTTTTCTTTCTGGTCACTTTGGACTGAACTATCCTCTGTGGAAAAGTAACCAAGTTCGTACATCCTTCTGTCGTTTATGCTTGGAAGATGACGAGACGACGGCACACATTCTTTTGTGAGTGTATCGTATTATGTGATATTAGAAGGCGTGTTTTTCATTATGAATTTCTGTGTTCAGATGATATTAGGTGGGCTTTTCTAATATCTGTACTGACTTTCATAAGGAGAGTCATACAGAGATTGATTTAATTTAATTTACAGATCTATGGTAGAAAATATCCATCAGGTGTCGCAGTGCCGATCTCTGGACCAGATCTTCTCCCCTATTCTATTCTATGCTGATTTATGTGTATGACACTCATTTTGCATGGTAATGTATGATATAATTCTCGTTGAGTTCGTATTAAAATTAACATATATCAAGTTTACAAATACCTTGTTGTTTGTTAAAAATTCATCCAATTAAATTGACAGAAAATATTTATGTCTAAGGTTTTGCATATTTAATTCCAAATATTAACTACGAAAACTGATTCAAGTGATCCAAGCCAACTTACATCTATCCAAAAAGAGTGTTTTTTCAAGTACAATACAAGCTTTTGCTAAAATCATTGGAAATGCATCCAGTTCATAATATATAAATCTTAGTGATTTCTTTGGAAATTCTTTTTTTTGCAGGATAATCTGCTTTTGTAAAGAAAAAAGTTTTCATTATACATATATAATATACATTGTATATGCATGTACCAGTAAAAGGCCATGCCTAAAAATGATTTTGGATATCGAATATTTTTTATACTTGTGCATATTCATACGCATTCATTTTCGTACTTTCGTATACCCCTATGCACTTGATTTTATACTTGTATGTATTGATACTCGTTCTGCTTTATAATTTGATATAACTATGCATACCATTGACTTGCAATATTGTCTGTTCTTCAATTTTTTTTTATAACTTACTTTATGTGAGCATTTTATTTGTAGTTGTTCAAGTTCTAAATTTGTTTAAAAAATATTTTTATACAAAATTCAATAAAGCCGTTCTATACATAAGTCGAATAAGAAACAACTGTTACATCTTGTCCCAGCCCTTCTCAGTCCACATATCTAAGCCCCATTGGGCATTTATGGTAGCAATTGGAATAAATAGTTTGAAAACGCTGAATTTCAAATAAATTTTAGCTAAAAGCAACATTAGTGGAAGTAAGCTTTATCATTGGAGAAAATTTAACAGACTTAAGGCAGTAATTTTATTCACAGAAGTTTCCAATTTTTTTGACATTATCTTTCGAAATCGAATGCCATATTTCGCAACCCGAATAAAGAAATTGAGCAGATTTTCTAGGAAATAAACCTAAGCTAGCTGATATTTTATTCACATTTTTGTTTTACGAAAGAGTATTAGGAAAGATTTTCAGTGTTGTTGCACATTCCATTACACATGCATATATAAATATGTACATAGACACATACATAATTACAAATATACATACATATATATATCTGTGGCAATAAGGAAAAAGTGCTTAAGTAAAATTTTACTGTTTTGCAGGAGAGCACTTTTAGGCGTTCAAGTAGATTTTCAGAAATTTATTTCTTTTACATTTAAATTGGGAAATTCTCTGTTAAACTTTATTTTTTTTTTCAAGCAAATATTGTTCTACATACTATAAGTAATATATTTAAGTTAAAATTTACCAAAGTATAACCTTACTTAAGCTTTTATTCCAAATGAGATTAGAAGTCTAAAAAAGATAAGTCGCAAGTCATAGTGCTATAACTTCTTGAAAAATCACACAAATTGATTGAGATTTTGACCAGAGATACTTTCAAATGTGCAGATTACGAACTTATCTTTAACTCAAAAACAGCTTATCTCGACTTAAGCACTTTTTCCTTTTTGCCACAGATATGTACAACTTCACTGTATGACTACTACCATAAAGATGCAATTTACCGTCAGTCAGATGATATCTTAAGTTTATCCTAACAATTTCAACACAAAGTTTGTTACAAGATTTTGCCAAATTGTAACATGCAACTTTTTTGTTTTCATTTCGCCTATTTTATTTAATTTTTTTTTCTTGCTCTTATATGCAGACATTTACATGTTTCATTTATTTTTATTACAAACACTTAACAAGACAAAAGGATGTATTTCTTAAATTAAGTTGAGAAAATATTTAGGGAATTTATATATTCATAAAAAATAGCATACAAAAATCGTGTTAAGAGGCGTTAGCAACTGCAAACGAAATGAATTGGAAGGAAAGATTTACAAATATGTGAAATTTTAAAATTAAACATTTTGCGCTTTCTCAGTTAACTAGTACAAAAGTGATAAATAGTTTTACTTATTTATTTCCTAAAAATAAAAGAAATGACAACCGGCATTTTGTATGCATTCAAATGTCTCTGTTTTTCGTTTGCCTTAAAAGGATTTATTTGCTTAAACGCTGCTAATATTCACTTAAATGTCTTTATTTTTATACGCATGATTAAATTTTTTTAACGCTATTTAGTAACAAATATCCTAAAGTAATAAATGTAATCAAATGGGAGCACAAGTTAATAGAAGAAGCTATAATCCACAACGACTTTTAACAGCCCTACGCTGATTCTTGTAAAATACCAAAGATTTTGATTGAATGACAAGACAAATGCAAATTGCTGTACATCTTACAGAAAAATTAAAAATTTGTTTTTCTAGTTTTTTTTTTTTTTTAAAGCATTTCGTGACTCGAATGAAAAACATTTTCTTATTTGTTTTAGTTTTTAGTAATCTCTAATATTCTTAGGCTTAGATAATAATGCGCTGACATTTGAGCAGCATCTGCACTACGAGATTTCAGCCATAATCTAGTAGATTTCGCATACAAAACAACAACTACTTCGTTATTTGATTTTATCAAAATCTACTTTAAATCTAGTAGAACTTAGTGATACAACTATGGATTTTTTTTGGTAATTTTTACTTGAAATTCAGCTTGTGTACTTAAAAAGGTGTGTGAACTGGCTACATTGCAGTTGTTTGGTTGTAGTTTTGGAAAATTACTCTCAATGGTTGTCGTTGTAGATAGGAAATCATGTTAAATGTAAAATAAATTCAGTAAAGTGCGACTTTGACTCGCGCACGAAGGGTTCCGTACGTTGGGCTTTGAGCATTTTTTTAATACAGTGTTTTTTTACATTTTTTCAGCTGAAATAATTTTTTTTTATTATTTTTCGCTTTTTTCTCGTTTTGGCGTTTTTTTTAATTTTGGCGATTTTTTTTTAATTTTTGGCGATTTTTTTCATTTTGGAGATTTTTTTTATTTTGGCCAATTTTTTTCATTTTGGCGATTTTTTTCATTTTAGCAATTTTTTCATTTTGGCGATTTTTTTTTCATTTTGGCGATATTTTCATTTTGGCGATTTTTCCGGTTTTTCGCGAATTATTTTCGATTTAAATTTTTTTTTTAATTTGGTGCTTTTTTATTGTTTTGGCGATTTTTTTTTTATTTTGGCGATTTTTTTTCGGTTTGGCGATTTTATAATTTTGAGATTTTTTTGTTTTACCGTTTTTGAACATTTCAAGAAGTTTTCTCTTACGGTTTCCAAGATACAGCAAGTTATCAAAAGTACAGACGGACAGTTCGACAGCGTAGCGAAAACAATAGGGGTTCTTTTCACCTTTGGTGTACGAAACCCTAAAAAACGTTGTATAAACGGTATAGATAGATGCATAAAGATTTTAATTAAAATCTGCTAGATTTTTTGCAGGTATAAATGCCCTATGAATTCATCAGGAATATACTTTCCTGAAGAGGTCACTCAAAGGATTAGCGAAATATTGAAATATAAATAATATTTTTTTTTATTATTTTTTTGTATAAAAACAAAAGCCCTTATGCTTTAAAAAATATAAGAAATTATTAAAGATTAAACAAAAAATTTGTTTGTTTTTTTTTTTTTAGTGACAAAATGATTTTTTTATCAAAAATACAAAACTCCTGGACTTTCGTTTCTTTTGCTGCTATTCCTTTAATTTTTGAGACAAGCTGTATGTTAAATTTTTATTCATCTAAAATCTTTAAATTTCTCTTTAACAATAGTAAAATTAATAAATTTTTAGTGCTTAGTTTCTTTCATTTCCCGAATAAATCCAGAAATTTCTTTCACTTATGTTTTTTAAATTCTTTTAAAAAAAAAATTTTTTAGTCAGCTGGCAAAAAACCTCAACATACGCATTCTATAAATCAAATTTTTATTAATCCAGAGATATAATTACCCCGCAATAGACCGAATGTTATTCAATGTTTTAGAAGATGTAAGCAATTGTTATTTACATCAATACTCGTATCATCCGCAATGGTTAATGAAACTGTTCGAAATGATCAAATAACTCTTCAGCCAAATTCAAAAATATTTGACCAAATTTCGATATTATTTTGGGCAAAAATTGCGCAGGAAAACTTAATTATTCTTCTACTTTATTGAGCATCAAACATCTCAATTTTCAAACTGAAATTTTTTGTTGGTCAATACTACCGCCAAAATCACAAGTTTTTATATATCGAGCAATAACCGCCAAAAAAAAAAGCTTAAACGACATATTTTCTAAGCTTCGTAGGTAGTGGGTTTTCATAAAAAAAATAAGTTCGAAAACTATTTTGCTTAACCTTTTTAGACCTTGTGGTACGATATAGATTTGGCAAATCATTGCAAAAACAAATTAATTTAGTGCAAAAAAAGGACGATGGATTTTTGCAATACAGAATTTCTTATTTGTCAGAAACTTTTATTGGCTTTCGTAAAAATTATATCATTTAGTAAACCTGTTCTAGTTTAGATTTTAAAAATTTAAGGTGTCAAGTCCTCTTCAGGCATTGTGTCTGGATTAGGCACGGCACCTTGATCAGAACCGCTATCGGAGCCTCCATTTGAGCCATCGTCCGATCCAGCGTCAGAACCGGCATCGGACCCTCCGTCAGAGCCTCCATCAGAACCATCATCCACACCGCCATCGGAACCACCATCCGCACCGCCTTCGGAACCACCATCGGAACCACCGTCGGAACCACCGTCAGAGCCTCCATCTGAACCTCCATCGGCACCACCATCAGCACCACCATCGGCTCCACCATCAGAGCCTCCATCAGAACCTCCATCGGCACCTCCATCGGCACCACCATCAGAACCACCATCAGAACCACCATCAGAACCACCATCAGATCCTCCATCAGAACCACCATCGGAACCTCCATCAGAACCACCATCCGAACCACCATCAGAACCACCATCTGAACCATCATCCGAACCATCATCCAAACCATTCATCAAGCAATTCTGCAGAGCAGCCAAAAGCTCATCGCTAACAGACTTAGACTTGGCAATGACAGTTTTAATGCATGAATCTTCCGCAACATCAATATTCTTATAGGACAAGGACAAATTGTCCGACAATGTCGATGAAGTCTGACCCACTTCGTTTAAAGCATTTTGTAAATTTAGAGACTAAAAACATCCATACATTATTATGCATATAATTGAAGCTTCAAGCACATTTTAACTTACATTCTCCTTCAAACATTTCAAATAGTCTAAATCATCGGTCTTCTTTAGACAAGCACTTAAAGTTTCCTCCACATTCTGCACTTTACCATCCAGATTTTCGCGTTCCGTTTTAACCTTATTCAGTTCATCTTCTCGTCGTGATGCTGCCCGTGAAATGCAAGACGCTGTATCGCTTTTGGAATTCTCAGTGGCGGCTGTTATGAGTGGCAAATATTTGTCGTAACACTTGATGCCACCGCCAGCTCTAGCCACACCGGGCTTGGAAAGGAGTTTGAAAATTTGTGGCTCCACATGGGCGATAACATCAGCCTTGGCTTGTTCGGGTGAAATGTTAGCTGAGGAGTACTAAGAGACATTGAATTGTGAATTAATATTATTTGTTTAGATTTATATATATTTTTTTTGCCACTATCATTATTTATTTAAAATGCTCTAAAAGTAAAGCTGGCCGCAAGGTAACTATAAGGTTGGAGAATTTTTGGAAGTTTTTTGAAGACTTTCTTAAGCAGTAACGAAATGCATACAGACTGTGCTTAACCAACAAAACAAACAAAAATTCATAACACATTATAAACTGAAATGTTAAGTTAATATAATTCGATATATCTTATATTTTAATGAAGATTGTATCGATACCTTAATATAGAAAGGCCCCAAATCATAGTTATTTTTTTTGAATCCACATTTTTGTATTTTTTGGTACATTAGATTAACTGCTCTCGAAGATTGGTTTCAAAAAAGTAATGAGCTACGGCCTTTCTATATTAAGGTAACGACATGCCAATATTGCAAAATTTTAATCGATGGCGAGTGATGTAATTTTTCTCCTGTTCGTTAGAGAATTAATGCACAATAAAAATTTCGATAATGTCACCAGCTCATAACACGAGTCTGGTGTTCGATGTTCGCGAGCCAACGCACACACACAAAAAATACTGTTTAGGGCAAGCCTGCCCAAAGAAGCACCAGAGTGCCGAACATAAATCGGCTTCTTATAGAAATGAATACACATACGCGAAAACATTTCTCTCGTGTTTCTCTCGATGGCCAGCTCTGGTTTAGGGCAAGGCTTGCCACTGAGAGTAATGTATTCGCGTATGAGTATTCATTTGCATAAGAAGCCGATTCACGTTCGGCACTCTGGTGCCAGTTTGGACAGCCTAGGCTTAGGGAGTCTGGTAACAAAATCCTATAAAACATCCATTTAGCGAAATATGAGAAAAAATTTGGAGTAAAAGCTTGCACGCAGTTTTACTAACAATTTAAAATTTTATTTTTATCACTTTATTACTTACACCCAACAAACTCACGACAAACAATGACGCTACTATTTTCATATTTAAAAGGTTTTCTTTTCTATTTTACTTTTTTTTACGAAATGCACTTTTCTAACTATTCAATAAGAGTGATTGTAATGACTTGAGTTCTCCAGCTTTTATACAAGACAAATCAATATTTGTTATTAGAAAAAAAAAATACCAACTTTGTCTTGACTTTAATTGAGCTGATAAGGTTCCAATAAAATAGATAAACATCAAGTGTTTTTCTTTTTCTTTTCCTTTTTTTTTTTTTTTGTTGTTTTAAAGCAAAAGCCAGTACAGACTTATTTCAACAATTTATTATTAAGTGAACTACTTTGGGATGCTTCTTTAACTGCAAAAACTGACGCCTAATATTGAATAATATTTGCTTAATAATTATCTACTTTAATTACAAAAGTGCAGGAAAACAATATTTGATTCATGGTACTAAAATTAGTTGACTACGTAAGTACGAGTACATTAGAAAAATTTTAGTAAATAGTGTTTGCCAATGTTAATTTCTTGTGTGAGATAAGTTGATAAAATATTTGCTTAATATTGATTTTACCTTGACACTGAAATTTTAAATAAAAAATGTTAAGGCAGAATATAAATATTTAAAAGTTAGTACATAAAACACTCTTGTTGTTCATTAACTGTCTTCATCATAAAATAAATTGCTACCTTGACTCGCACACGAAGGCTTCCGCAGGGCGCTTGTTTCCTCTTGGCGGTTTTTTTTTTCTAGTACTGACGCCTTCACTAGTTTTGTCGTTTTTTCGTTTTGGCAATTTTTTTCGTCTTGGCGATTTTTTGCGTTATGTCGATTTTGTTCGTTTTAGCGATTTTTTTTTTCGTTGTGGCGATGTTTTTCGTTATTTCTTTTACAATACTTTTTTTTAGTATCAGCGATTTATTTTAACTTGGTCGCTTTGTTTTGTTATAGCGTTTTTTTTTTTGTTTTTGACGATTTTTTTAGTACTGACACTTGCTAGTTTTTACATTTTGGCGATTTTTATTTTCAGCAATTTTTTAGTTTTTTTTTTGAGATTTTTCTAGCGATTTTTTGTACTTTGGCGTTTCTTTCGTTTTGGCGATTTTGTTTGTTTTAGAGATTTTTTTTCGTTTTTTTTTAACAAAGTAGTTTTAGCGATTTTTTAAGCTCTGTTGCTTTTGTCGTTATGGCGATTTTTTTTCGGTTTTCGACGATTTTTTTTAGTACTGACGCTTTTAATAGTTGTGGCATTTTGGCGATTTTTTGGTTTTAGCGATTTTTTTCGTTTTGTTTTGAGATTTTTTTTCCAATTATATTTTTAGTTTTAGCAATTTTTTTTGTACTAAAATTTTTGCTAGTCTTGGCGTTTTTCTCCTTTTGGCGATTTTGTTCGTATTAGCGTTTTTTTTTAATAAGTTTTAGCGATTTTTTAGTTTTGTTGCTTTGTTTCGTTATGGCAATTTTTTTCGGTTTTGGACGACTTTTTTAGTACTGGCGCCTTTAATAGTTTTGGCATTTTGGCGATTTTTTCGTTTTAGCGCTTTTTTAATTTTTTTTAAGATTTTTCTTACAATACATATTTTTAGCTTAGCGATATTTTTAGTTTAGCGATATTTTTAGTACTAACGCTTTTTGCTAGTCTTGGCGTTTCTCTCCTTTTGGCGACTTTGCTCGTTTTAGCGATTTTGTTTGTTAATTTTTTTTTAATTAGTTTTAGCGATTTTTTAGTTTTGTCGCTTTGTTTCGTTATGGCGATTTTTTTTCGGTTTTGACGATTTTTTTAGTACTGACGCTTTTAATAGTTTTGGCATTTTAACAATTTTTGTCGTTTTAGCGCTTTTTTAGTTTTTTTTTCAGATTTTTCTTACAATACATATTTTTAGTTTATATTATTTTTAGTACTAACGCTTTTTGCTAGTCTTGGTGTTTCTCTCCTTTTGACAGTTTTGTTCGTTTTAGGGATTTTTTTTTAATTTAGCTTCAGCGATTTTTTTAGCTTTGTTGTTTTTTTCGTTATGGCGATTTTTTTCTCTTATTTGACAATATTTTTTAGTATTGACGTTTATGCTAGTTTTGGCATTTTGGCGATTTTTTTTTTTGCTAATTTTGGCGTTTTTTTGCTTTTGGCGATTTTTTTTGCTAGTTTTGGCGTTTTTTTTCTTTTGGCGATTTTTTCCGCTTTTTTTACTATACATAAATTTAGTTTTAACGATTTTTTTTTTAGATTTGTCGATTTTTTTGTTTATGACGATTTGTTTTGATTTTCGACGACTTTTTAGTAGTCACGCTTTTGTTAGTTTTGTCATTTTGGCGATTCTTTTCGTTTTAGCGATTTATTTTTTGTTTCTTTTTTTTTGCAGATTTTTTTACAATATATATTTTTAGTTTTAGCGATTTGTTTTATTACTAACGCTTTTTGCTAGTTTTGGCGATTTTTTTTTTGGTTTTTTTGCAATTTTTTTCGTAGCGAAAACAATACGAATCCTTTTCAACTTTGGTGTACGGAACCATAAAAAACAATTTTGATTAGGAAATTCTTATTTACTTATTGTTTATACATTTCTCGTTTTAAATTAACACGCAAACGATTATAGAGCCGGTTAAAAAGATACGAAATAGTTTGTTTCATTCTATGATCTAATGTGCTTAGTTTGCCTATTCAAACGTAGGGCACATAAAGTTGAGAGTACTTAACGATTTGCTGAAAATTATATCTTGTAGTCAATTGTTTAGAATTCAATTAAAATTCTTGGAAATTTAAACATTTCTTTCTAATAATAATATATGCTTTGAAATTCAAGTGCTGTGAAAAACTCTTGCCTTGCAAAACTATTCTGGGAATAGCCTTTTCAACGAAAATTTTTGTTAACAGAGAGGAAATGGGTGATTTTTTTCTTTGGGAAATTAAAATAACTGTTTATAGACTTTTCCATATTTAAAACATAATTTTGATTTTTTTTATAACGCTTATTTAGGAGAAATTTACATTCGTATCTCGCTGGAAGATACTACAAGTATGTGGATTTATGATTTTATCTCTGTGATATTTTTTTAATGGGCTTATAACATTTCCTAGAATTTAGCTATAATGTAATTTAAATTTGATGATGGGTTTGTGTCAAAAATGAACTAATGAACGAGTTCGATCCAAGTCCACTGTGGCTTCAGAAATTATTCGTAAGTTCAGCATGTCACTATATTAAAAATGATGCATCAATGCTTATAACCTGCCTTAAACCAGGGGCCTAGTTGTCGCTTTCGATAACGAGCTGATTCGATCACGTTTTTTCAGTTTGAAATTATGGCAGTCTCTGTCTAACAATGTACTAATACGGCTCGATATCGAATGCCATAGTCTTAAACTGAGAAAACGTTATCGAAACCGACGATTAGACCCCATTACTTACAGCTTGTCTCACAATGCAGACAGAAAACGTTCGATCCATTACTTATGTATATTGATGACAAAAACAATTTTTAATTTTATTGTTGTTGTTAGTACAATTTCTCAACCGTTTTTTTTTCTATATACATTAGGTTTGTTCATTTACTAAAAATTGTTACGAATTTGTAACAACTGTTACTGTAAAGTGTTCATTAACACAAAAAGTTTGCAAGAAGAGAGCGTCAAAAGAGAGAAAAAAATTGAGAGACGATAAAAATCCTACAAATTATTACTAGTGAAATTTTTACTTGCAAGAATTATCCAAACAGATGTACTGCGATTCAGTAACTTTTAACGATCCAATAATCGTAATTTTTGTCCTTACATTTTGTCGCTTGCAATAACGATTGTGTGATTCTGCAACTTCTTTTTAACGATAATACGCAGCTGATATTTTACGTGGATTTTTGTCGATAAAATTAACAGCACATAAATTATTGTCGTTAAAATAACGACACAGCTGACATTAACCTACCGCGAATATCGTTAAAAATGTTACTGAATAGCAAACTCAATAGTTATGATTATCTTAACGATGCGATTATCGCTAAAAAAAAAAAGTTTGTGAATCGCACTACTGTTGCATGTTTTGTTGTCAAAGCATATTTTCTTAATTTATCGTTTCTCTTTCATTAAGCCACATAAATTCAATTTTAATGGCAAATAATTTTGTTTGTTTCTCATATACATATGATCAGAGATGGAAAGTGGCATTTTTGTATTTGTTAATGAATAAAATTAAAAAACTATGAAAAATGCATAAAAATAGTAAAAATACATGAAACTGTGTAAAGAATTAAATATTAAATATTAATTTCTAAAAAAATGTAATATAAAATATTATCAAACAAACTACATCAAAGAAAAAGTACAATTATATCATTGTATATTTCCATCCATGGTTCGGATATGAATATTTTTTTTTTACAAGTAAAGCGTTCATTTACTTGTTCATATTTAGGAGAGTAATTTTGTAAATTTCTGCCTTATGCTCTCATTGCTAGTTTCTGCTGGGAAAGTAAATGAACAGACCTATTATATAACAAACTAAATAGCTAAACTATGAATTGGTGTCATATTTTCTTTTATTTTTCTGAGAACTGCAAAAACAGTAATATCACTATAGCATGACCGATATATTGGCAGTTATTTTTCAGTTTTGAAAGTTTCGAAGGAATAATTCCAGCCCTATTTTCAATTTAATCGTAAGCGACATAAGGTAAAAAATCAACTTTTTTATTGAAATTAAATATCTATGGGCCTGCCCATAGCTTAGAACTATGACAAAATTGTTGATAACTTTTAAAATATAGGCTGTAAGATTTTATCGTAATATATTCTACCAAAAACTTACTGCCTGGCTCACGATGTCGACAAAAAATTTTCGTTCGCTTATTTATATTGAAAACAAAAACAAATTTTCTTATTTTGTTTTTGTTTTCAATATAACGATTAAACCGAAAATAGGGCTCAATTTGGTAAATTCACGAATCGTTACTATTATTTAGATATTATAAATTCCCCACATTCCTGATAGGAATCAATGTAAATAATAGATGTGACCCGGTCTATGAAAAGGTGGCTGGCTTATGACTCAAAATCAGCTGTTAAAGATAAATCAGCTGTTAAAGATAAATCAGCTGTTAAAGATAAACAATGCATTTCGTCAGTTTCTCGGTAGTTGTTGTTTTTTGAGTCATAAGCCACCTTTTCATAGACCGGGTCACATATCTCAAAAGTTTTTCAAATCTTATGATGAACTAAGGCATTTTAAAACGGCTTAAATGATAAATTCGTATAATGTAAAACAAATAATTATGAAGATTAAGCATTTTCAAAGCAAATGTGAGCAAACGAAATGCTTCAACAAATATTTAAATATTTGCAAATCCTTCCCTCTTTTTTACTTAACACTCAAACTGAAATTTCCCAACAACAAAAATAGCCTAAGGGTAAAAGAAAAACAACCTGGAAAAAAATACAATACTATCATCCGCAACCGCTTCAGGTAGACAGACGACTTAACAATAAAATAAACTTTGCCCATATTAGAAATGGTCACATCCAAAGTTTGCATTAAAAGCAAAGTTGAATTGCGATAAACATGAAGCATGAATAAAAATAAATTCTGCATTTTTCCTTATTGTTTTAACTGTGAAATTTTCAGCAAGATCATTTTTATTTTGTGGCTTAAAAAGGTGCTTTTTTATGCCGTATTTATGGTGCAACTGCAGCTGCAAGCGCCGTTTTTGTTAAGTGGAACAAACATTTTTAGTTTGAGGAAAATAATAAAAAGCGTTTAGTTTTTGATAAGCATCTAAATAATTGTTTTCTTATACACAAAAATGTATTCCAGTGAGTTTTTTTTATAAAAAAAGGACTTAAAGTAAAGGTCTAACAATAGTTTTATATTATTGTGATTTTAAAAGTAATTTTTAAATAGTTTTGTGAAAAGGTACTTTTTGTAAAAGTACTTTTCAAAAAAAAAAAAATCATTCATGTGCATTTAAAAATATTAAAAAATATAAAGTATCTTTCCAGGATACTTTTTTCGCAAGGGTACTTTTTTGAAAAAGTACTTTTTTCAAATGGAACATATTTGAAAGTTATTTTTCAAAAAGTTTTTCATATCAAAAATTATGCACTTATTTTTAAAACCAACATATTTTCTTAAAAAGTACTTTTAAGAAATGTACTGTTTTTTAAATTTTGTTTTTTTTTTAAATTAATTTTTAACGAACTCTTTTAAAAATGTTTTTTTTTTCAAAACGGCACTTTTTTAAAACAATCTTCTCTAAAAGTGTAACTTTTTTTAAGAAACATGCATTAATCAAAAGGGTACTTTTTTAGTTATGTCCTTTTTGAAGAGGTCCTTTTTTAATTATGTCTTTTTTTTTTAAATACTTTTGCAAAGAAGTACTTTTAGCATAAATAATTATTAAAAAATTTACTTGTTTTAAAATGTACATTTATAAAATGGGTACTTTTTCAATAAGGTACTACCTTGAAAATGCCCTTTTTTCCAAAAGTACTTTGTAAAAAATTACTTGTTTTTAAATTTTCTGTTTTAGAAACGTACCTTTATCGTAAATATACTTGTTCAGGAAGATACATACACATGGATTATTTTTTATATGTACTTTTCTAAAAATTTACATCAAAAGGATACTTTTTATTTAATAAGGCAATTTTTTCAAAATGTACTTTTTCAAAAAAATAGTTTTTAAACAGATACTTTTCACAAAAGTACTTATTTAAAAAGATATTTTTTCTAAAAAATACTTTTTTCAAATGGAACCAATTTTAAAGTTATTTCCCAAATAGTTTTTAGAAAATTTACTTTTTCTTAATTTTAGTTTTTTAAGTACTTTTCATTTTTTTAAAGGAACTCTTTTAAAAACCAAAAAAAGTACCAAAAGTACTTTTTTCAATGACTACTTTTTTTAAATTGCATTTTCAGAAATGTACCTTAATCTCAAGCATACTTTTTCAAGAATGTATCGTATGTATTTGTTTTTAATATGTACTTTAAGTTTAGTTTTTATTTAATAAGGCAATTTTTTCAAGAGGTACTTTTTCAAAAAGGTACTTGTTTAAAAGACACTTTTTCAAAAACGCACTTGTTTCAAAACATACTTTTTTTACAAAAGTACTTTCTTAAAAGGTACTTTTCTTAGAAGTGTACTTTTTTCAACCGGTAATTTCTTAAAGAGGTACTTTTTCCAAAAGCTACTTTTTCCAAAAAGTACTTTTTTCAAAACTTACTTTTCTAAAAAAAATCATATTTCAAAAAGTAATTTATCAAAAAAATTTTTAAAACAAATTAAGAATATATTTTTTTAAAAAACAAAGTTTTGAATAAAGCACCTTTTTAGAAGGGCAACCATTCAAAAAATCTTTTTCAAAATGGTACTTTTTCAAAAACAAATTTTTCCAAAAAAGTAAATTTTTTAAATAATTTTTTAAAAAATATATTTATTTTAAAATATTTTAAAATTGATTTTCAAGATGTCGTATTTTCAAAATGTACTTTTTTTAGACTTTATAATTTTGATAAGAACACTTTATTCAAAAAATGTTTTTTTCCAAAATATCCTTTTCTAAAAAGGTCTCATTTTAAAGGTACTTTTTCAATAGGTTACTTTACAGAAAGGTACCCTTTTCAAAAAGGTGCTTATTTTAAAATGTACTTTTTTGAAAGGTACTTTTTCAAAAAGGTACTTATTTTATAATGTACTTTTTTGAAAGGTACTTTTTCAAAAAGGTACTTATTTTATAACGTACTTTTGTGAAAGGTACTTTTTTGAAAAGCTTTCTATGAAGTCACGTTTTTAAAAAGTATGTAATGCTTGTAAAAGGTATTCTTTAAAGAAATATTTTTTCAGAGATTTTTTTTAATACCATTTTTAAAATGTACTTTTTATATACATCTTGATTCTTTCAATTTTTTTTTAATTTATTATTTTTTTTTAAACAATAAATCATAAAGTACTTTTTAATGCCCATTTTTTAGAAAGGTACTTTACAAATGTATTTCGAGGAATGTCCTTTTTATTTTATATGCACTTTATTAAAAATAATTTTGTTAAAACTATTTTTTTCAAAGGAATTTTTTAAAGCAAATATTTCATAGTAACTGGAAATACAAAAAATTATTAGCAAATTAATTGGAAGACACATAACTCATTGTTCTTGTTGTTAGAAACATCCAAAAAGACCGCATAGTATACACGTACCTTTTTTTTTTGCTACACTTTGCTTTGAAATAAAATGTTCATCATATCAAATGATCTAAAAGCGTTTTACCACAAACGTTATGCACAATAATGAAATGGGAAGTAACTTATCCTGCGGCTTAATCGTTGTGGTAAACATTCATGTGTTCAACGAGTTTCTAAAAGTATTTGAAGAGCAAAGTGAATTTTTGGTATTTAATTTTTATATTTTTTTTTTTGCTTCAATGGTTTAACTTCCTTAGGAGCAAAAAATTTCAAAAAAAAAAAGAGGAAAATACTACGAGAGTCATAGAAAGGTGGCAAACAAGTGCGATTTTAAATTTACTGTAACCGTTTCGTTTTATTTTGTTTCTATTATTGCAACCATTTCGAAATAATAAAACGTGAGACACGAATTGAAGCAATTGTTTCTCTTAAAGGCTTTATCTATTGTTTTTTTTTTTTTGTATTATTTTCATAGAATCAAATTAGTTTTGAATATGCAAAAAGCTTAGTCCGACTTGAAGACTATCTGCAAGTACAACAAAGTAGAAATAGTAGAGAGAGAGAGAGAGAGAGAGATAGAGAGAGCATGATGATAATGCTGATGATATGTGCCCATTCGTCTGATTACCCGTATGTTGTTTATGGGAGTAGAACCTATATTTAGTTCCAATTTGAAGATAATAACACATTGTTGGCCGGCTTTAGTGTTTCCTTGGAATGTTAATTTGTGTTACTTGAATGCAACAAAGAACGAAAGAAAATTTTTAGTTTGTTCAAAGGAAAATTAGATTAAATCGCTAAATGGCAATTAATTATGTTTGCAAGTTGAATGGATTTAGAAAGAAAATTCCAAGTTTAAGAATCTATTAATTTAGAAGAATTTTTCCACTGGCTAGTCAGTGTGGTGACAAGGTTTATACTTGAGCATTATTGTAAGTGCCTGCAGCCCAATAAAAAATTCTTCATATATCTGCTTATTCATAGTTGCTATTCATTAAAAGGATTGTCATTGCAAATAATTAAAAAATGCATGTTGAAAAGCTTATGCTTTCACAGTACCTTTACGAACTTTCCTGGACATTAATTAAATACTATAAGAATTTATTCGATATATTTTCTGTATTTATATAAAATTATTTTATTTCCTTAAGAAGATACACAAATTTGCAGCAAAAAATTGATAAATATATAAATAAAATTTTGAAATATTCTTATAAGATCTAAAGATTAAATAAAATGTATATATGATAGTACATTATTATTTATTTAATTTAAAAATTCCTTGGTATTTTGCAATTAAATGGCAAGTGAATAAAATTCATGTACGTGTGGTTACCTTAAAACTTACAACCCTAGACACAAACCTATTGGTTTAGCGGGTTGCTAATATTATGTCTCTGATAAACTTTAGCGGAAAAGTAATATAAATTGGAGTTTTCGAAAAATCAGACAATAATCACATAGAAAATTATTTTGAAATAATATTTATGGCAATATGGAATAACCGCTTAAGTCGACTTAAGGAAAGCTGTGTTTTTCAGAAGTTTTGATCCCTTCACTAAGTGATTTAAAGGGTCTAACGCATGTTTCAACTTTGTGCTGTTAGCGAATATAGTTCCTTTTACTTTAAAGGTTGAACTAACGAGCGCTATTTAAGAAAGAAGATATGCACGAATTAGTAATAATAAGCTGTTTTTGTCATTGTTTTATGTGTTTTCACTAGAGATGCACAAATATCATGATATGTTACGCGTTAGTCATGCATGAGTCTCGCGTGATCGGGGTTGTATATATATATATATATATATATATATATATATATATATATATTGTATATATATATATATATACAATATATATATATATATCCCCCCCCCCTATTGTGAATGGCGACGTCGACCTCACATCAAGACGACAATAAAGTATACTCTTTGTCGACAACAATTGACTACTATTAACATGCTACATTAGTAAGAGATTGTCAACAAGAGCCAATTCTTGACGATAAAGAGTAGGCAAGTGACAATATTTACTGTCGTCTTGATGTCGTCGGTTGGTTTCTGGTTTACTGCCGACATAATATATTTTGAATATACTGTGCCGCAAACCAGAAACGAACCGACGATGTGACGTCAACGACGCCATTCACAATAAGGGGGATTATAATTATTTAAAAAAATTACGTCTACGACTTTACTTTATTCTAAGAGCTACCCATATGAAATTTAGAGACTTTCACTTATTTAATTGTAGAGATATGAATTTATCCACTAAAGGGGTCTTTGGCCCCACTGTGTGTCGTGAGTCGAGGGCTTATTGTAGCCCAAAATCAGAATAATGCCTTGAAGTTTTTATATATACAAACGTCTTGCATATGCAGTAAAGATTCTGAGAGAATAATTTGTTTATGCCTTCATTGATTTGTAGGTAACTTAAAATATTTAAACTCATTTTTAGCACCACTAGCTTTTTTTGAGTTATCACTTTATAACAACAAATGGAGCGAAATGTATAATAGTTTCGCTTGCCATATTCTTATAGCCTTCACTGTTTCTGTTGTTGATGCCCCAACGTTATTTGGTTTTACTTCTTCCTAACTTCTTCATTACCTGGGAAACCAGAAATATGCTCTAGAAAATGTGTCTTATGCACAATTCAATAAGCACTAAAAACTAGAAAAAATGCACTTAAAACTCAAAAAAATATGCTCTTGAAAATAACATAAATTTGTTTATTTGTAAATGAAAATATATTTTTAACACCCGAATTAAAATAAATTCAGTAAAGTGCGACTTTGACTCGCGCACGAAGGGTTCCGTACGTTGGGCTTTGAGCATTTTTTTAATAGTGTTTTTTTACGTTTTTTCAGCTGAAATAATTGTTTTCGCTTTTTTCTCGTTTTGGCGATTTTTTTAAATTTGGGGATTTTTTTTTCATTTTGGCGATTTTTCTCATTTAGGCGATTTTTTTAATTTTGGCGATTTTTTTTCATTTTGGCGATTTTTTTCATTTTGGCAATTTTTCATTTTGGCGATTTTTTTCAGTTTGGCGATTTTTTCATTTTGGCGATTTTTTCGGTTTTTTGCGATTTATTTTCGATTTAGAAATTTTTTTTAATTTGGTTTGTGCTTTTTTCGTTTTGGCGATTTTTTTTTGTTTTTGGCGATTTTTTTTTTGGTTTGGCGAATTTATTATTTTGGTATTTTATTGTTTTACCGTTTTTGAAAATTTCAAGAAGTTTGCTCTTACGGTTTCCAAGATACAGCAAGTTATCAAAATTACATAGTCAACATTACATTAACTGATGGTACACCCTTTATTTAAAATTTTTTAAATTTTAGTGTTAATTGTTGTAGTCTATATAAAAATACACTAACTTTACAAATTTCAAGTGCATATACATACAATTGTATGTATATTACATGGGATTTTAAAATTTTTCGTTGCTCGTTTTGGAACACCCTTTAATTATTATCTCTCATGTATTTGTTGTTGTAGCGGCCAAAGGTCTACGCACTCTGTCCAAATTTCAGGTCCGTAGCTCTTATGGTTCTCGAGAAAATACCCTGTGACGGACAGACGGACAGCGTAGCGAAAACAATAGGGTTCCTTTCCACCTTTGGTGTACGGAACCCTAAAAAGGGGTGTTATAAGTTTGTAGTGTGTGGCTTCGTATCTGTGTATCTGTGTGTCTGTCCGTGTCCACGTACAGACCAAACGGCGGCACCGATTTCGATTTAGTTTGAAAGGTGACTTGATCGAGATAGCTTTGTTTCGGGGGTTTTTAAAATTTTTAATTTTTCTTATTAATTAAACAGTTTAATAACATTCGCATGTAAAATAAGACAAAAATAAATTAATAAAAGTAAACAATAAGAAAATCAACAAAGAATAACTGCCTTGTGTACGATTAAACAAAATTGCCATGCAAACTCTGACTTGGGCAACTAATACAAATAATTTTTTTTGGAATAAGGCCGTAAAAATTTAAATTCGACTTCAAAGGAGACCACGCAGTCAGGATTAAAACTTTAAACTGTATTTTGGATAAATAAAGCAAAAGTTTTTTTTACTTTAATTTTACTATTGATCTAGATTTTGAAATAAAAGTCGTTGCCTGTCACGTCTAAATATTTCAATACATTGACAATGTTCCCTCAATATCTACTGATGTAATCGGGGCAGATTCCGTCACAAATAGCAAAACCAATTTTTTCTTAAAACTAACGTCCGTCCATATTGAGATTTATATGGCGAAAAATTAAAATAAAAATGTCTGGCTTGGAAGGATATTAAAATAAAAAAAATTCTATAAAGTATCAAAATATGCCAAAATAAACCATCAAATATGCTTTTAAAATTCGAAAAAAAAATGCTAAAAATATGCCTTTAACACAGACATATGCAAAAATATGCTTTAAAGGGTAAAATATGCAAAAATATGCACTAACAAATAGATGCCAAGATTCATAAAAAGTTCTGAAACGGATAAATATCCTACAGGAACCGTAACAGTTATCGAAAAAAATTTAACTCAAAAACTCCCTGTGTTAGAGTCAACGGACACCTATACTGTCATATACCGATACATTCGTATTGGCGAGCTCTTTCAGAATTTATAGGGACCTTCACAGTTAAGAGTTATTTTTCAACGGAGAACTAAAAGATCACATGAGACTCTTAAAAATAGAGTTTTATTTCGCCGTCATTAAATGAAACTCTTTTAAGGAGTTTTATTTTTTCCCTCTAAAATAAAACTCATTTAGTTTAATATCTTTGGCGGAGTTTTATTTTTTACTCTAAAATAAAACTCGTTCTGTTTCTTCTTTTTTCACAGTCTTGTACAGTCAGGATATAGGATATTATCCTATCTTCGCAATAATATGTCACACAAGAAAAAATATGCCCTTTGCATATTTTCGGTTTCCCTGTTCACAACAAACTTTGAAAGGCGGCAACAGCATTCGTTTGTAATTTATAATGAAAAAGCAAAAAATAAAAAAATAAAAGCATATTTTAGGGAGCCCACCAAAATATTGATTAAATGAAATTTGGTAGGATGAACGAACGAACAACCAAACATTGGAAAAACATCAAATATTTTATTAACAATTCAAAATAAATTTTTATCTTTTTAGCTTAAAGGTACTTAATAAACAAACAATTTTTATTATTTATCTCAGCTGACGTATCTATTGCTCTCTACCACAAGGAGTTTGTTTTTTTTTTGTTGGCTGTGTGTGTGCGTGTATTCTTCTTGAACAACTTGGCTAAAAAAACCATTTGTTTTCTGTCAAATGATGCTTTTACAAACGTCATTTTTATACGGTCATAATTCATTGATAAAAACGTTGCCTGTCGTTTGTTTTTTTTGTTTTTTTTTTCTTATTTCTTTCACTTTCCATTTTCATGTAAGTAAATTTTGGTTTCCTCCTTGATAGCGGAAAAGAAAAAAATATATGTGTGTATGTATGTATGTATGCAAATGAAAAATGACATCATTATTTTCGAATCGTAGTAAGTGGAGGAGGGGTAAGGGAAATAGAAAAAATTATAATGATTATTATAGATTTTCGGTTATTATCTCTTTCAAATGGGTTTCATTCACTTTCTATATCAGCAAAGTGAGAAGGCAAATTTAAGCATTTCAATATTTTTTTTCTTCTGTATAATCAAGCACCACTTATAGTTTATTTCTTAACAATAAAAATGGAAAAAATCGAGCAAATCTTCAACCACTTAAAACTTAATTGAACATCATATTAAACTCATTCCAGTCATCGCAATTGACTTTGGCATACTCCGTCATGCATGTTATAAGATCCCGGGAAAATTGGCATTTATCACGTCTACGTTGGTTCTCCAAATAGCGAAAGCACTCCTGTATGGTGTCAGTGTAAAAATTGCGCAGCTCCCGATCTCTCATCTCCTTCGTTAGAATATACAACATCTTATGGCGATCGGGATAGTCGTCGTTGTTGAGCTAAAAGAAAAAACAGTTAAATAAGGACACATTTAGTATTAAATCAAGAAAGGGAGCAATGTCCTTGTACCACATACCATGTGCATTTCGGCAAAGAAACAGTGCACAATACAGGCCACATCGGAGAAGGAATTATTTTGATTGTTGTTATTAAAATTATTATATTTGCTCCCTTTATGATTGCCATTATTACTATTGTTGCCGTTGCTATTATTATTATTTTCTCTATTATTTGCTGAATTACTGGTTCTATTATTACTATTGTAACGATTACGTTGGCGCTCATCATTATGATTTCCATTATTATTATTATTATTGCCGCCATAACCTCGCCTTTCATTATTGTTATCATTATGATTATTATTATTATTATTGTTCTGCTGTTGGCGATTATAATTCCTATTATTGCTGTTATAATAATGACCATCATCAAAGTCATAAATATCGCCCTCTTCACTATCTTCATAATTATAGTTACGATTTGCTCTAAGCGTTAACCTTGATCCATATCTTCCTTGCAATTGGTGCTGCTGCTGCATTTGCTGTTGCTGTTGCTGCTGTTGCTGTTGCTGGGAACTTTGCACAAATACATTATCGCCAAATTTACGCATACAGGATCTAGCCACACGTTTCAATTCACCATCCGAAGGACCATCATCGGTACGACATCTCAAAGCATAACTGTTTGTTATGAAAATCCCTACAATAATGATCTCTAAAAGTATCAAGCGCAAAATAATCATTCTTAATAAAACTGTTTTATTAACTGATTTAAAATTTTATTACTTAGATTTTTTCATGCATGATATGAGTTTTTATAGTATTTCTATGAAGCACTTACATTGTGTCATGTCTTATATTGTGTGACAGATGTCATTTTGATTAATACTTAAATTGTCAAAATTTTGAGATACTTTATGTGCGGATTCTTATAAAAAAAATTAAATGCAAATTAAATGATTTTTCAATGGATAAGGCTTAATATTTAAACATTAGCAATTGAAAATAATTTATTTATATAATTGAATTTATAAATAAAAAAGAATTATATAAAATGTTCTATAGTTGCTGCCAAGACACATTCGCCAGGTAAAAGCAAAGACGCAGCTGAGCTATTTTTTTTTTTTCAAATTAAAGTTGCCCGGAAACTTCAAAAATTGTTTACGAAAAATAAATTAAATAAAAGGTTTAAAAAATTTTAACATTAAAAATATTTTCTTAAAAAAATTATTTTTAAACAAATTTAAAAATATGAAAAAATTTTTTTAAAAATTGTTGGTGGTAGGCAACAACAAACATAAACTTAAAGTACATACTTTGTGAATACCCCTAATATATAAATAAATTTAATATAAAAAAATTTTATATAAAAATACAAAATATTAGGACTCTATATTAATTATTTACGAATTAATGATTTTTGTCATCCTAAATACTTAAATAGAACACTGTGCTCCGTGGAGAAATTTGTGTAACTTTAGGTGAATAATTTTGATTTTTATTTTATTAGAGAAATTCTATTTTTTATTGTTGTAATTTTGTTATCTTGATACTCGTATTACCTGGAATGAATGGGCCTTGGTTGCTGCAAAATATTATAAATATTGCTAATATTACAAAGCCTATAATGAGATGTTACAACTTGAGTACGGTTCACCGGCGCTAACATGCCGCCATTTTAACAGCAACTCTCAAAATATTTTCTTAATGTCCACAAAAAAATACGTACACGTAAAAAAAATATAAAAACCAGGAATAAACAATTTCATATTAAAAGGAAATGCTTATGAAGTAGAACTAAGTCTGTTTAATTTTTAAAATAAAAGCATACGTTGTTGTATGTTAATATTAAAAAAAAAAACATAATTAAAAAAATTTTTTTGTCTTAATAAAGCTTTTTTGGCTCAGTGTAGGTTAATCTAACCAATTTAAATTGTTGAAATTTATATTTTACAAATTTTGTTTGGTTAATCCAACCAATTTGGATTTATTAATTTATTTTTAGTGCAAATTGTTGTTAACTTATGTAAAAATGCATCAACTATTTTTCTGATTGAAATAACTAATTTTAAATAGTTACTAAATTGAAGGTATAAATTATTATTGTAAAACAACAAATTTTCTTAGTGCAAAGAATCGAAAGATTATGTGACTTATTTTTATTATTATTACCTATTATTTTTGTTAGAGTGATTATTCAATCATACCTCTTATTTAAAAGCGGAAAAGAAAGTTTGAAAAGACCTACACAACATTGGAAACCCCAAAAATCAGGGCAATGAAAATAAACAAGCAGCGGTAGGAAACTTGAGAGCACGCAAGTAATTTCAATGTGCAAAGGTCATTAAAAAATTGCATTTTACACAAAGACCTAAAGTTTAATCCCTGTAGTACACGAATTAAGGTCGTAATATGCCAGTCAGAAACTCCTGGAAAACTTATTTCCAAAACAATTGATGTTAATTTGGCATCTTCAAAGCCCTGATTTTATCCTTACAGATTTTTTACAGCCTCAGAGGCTGTAAACTAAGTTATTTTAAGAAAATATTTAAGAGCTTCCAATGCTTTGGTTGATGGATTGATACTTCCTAAAGTTACAATCTCCGAAAGAATTTCAACACTCGCAGTTTCCAGCTTTGAAACTTTTTATATTTGCCTTGTCTAATAATAAGGGACCTACAAATACAATGCCTAACAAATATAAGACTTTTTCTATTAAAAAATTTTGATTTCACAGAAATCGGTTAAGTAGTTTTGCTTTTAAATTTCACGCCACTGTTCAACGCGAGGGCTTGCATTTGGAAAATTTAAATTTTTTAAGAAATAAATTGATAAAATGTTTATGTAAATGAATATCAAACGTTGTTTTGATATGGGCTTATTTCCTTTTTTACTCTTTTGTCAATTTTTAGCTTTACACTAAATAAGATTCTCTTATGCAATTTAAATTTGTTAATCCAACCAATTTTAGTTGTTAGCTTGCTGCTAATGTAGATAACTAAAAATACAATCAAATATAACTTAAGAGATATATAATTTAATAGATATATTTTTTTATAAGATTTAAACCAAAGTTATGCTAACCAATATGAGTTGGTAGTCTTACCATAAACAACAGTTATTTTAACGATTAGGCTAAACAATTTTTTTTTATTAGTTAATTTTTTTTTAGTTTAGTTGTTAATATTGAAATAACTAACTTAACATTAAAATATATATAACCTTGTTAGTTTAATTATATTTCTCTCTATCCTTTAGGTTCAGTTTAGGCTGTTGAAATTTTAAGTCTCGTTTATTTAAAAATAAAATATTCCTGCAATAAACAACTTTAATTGAAAATAAAACTAAAATTCAATTAAAATAGTATTTAAATCAATTACACTTGTGCTTAAAATTTTAATCAATTACAAAGTTTAATTGACTGAATAACATTTTTAATTGATTTTTGGTTGCTGGAATATTTTGTTTTTTGGAAAAGTTTCTTTTGAATTATTTACTTTTTTTTTGGTTAAGCAACTTTTATATGCATTTCGTTCCCTCTTATGGAACTCATCAGTGCACTTCAACCTAAAAAAGTAAAAATTTCAAATAAATTAACGACTTTATGTCAAATAAATATACTTCGGTACTTCTTATTTGGAAAAGTTTCAATACATTTTTTGCAAGGGACAAATAGTACCCACCCACATTGAGGGATTTACTTTAAATAACTACTCGTAAATACTTATTCATCTTGTTGTTTTATATTCTTATTCATTATTTTAAATGATATCCGTTTGTTTAATGAATTTAAGGATTCTTTTTTTTTTTTGTTCTCAAAAATCAAACGGACAAACACATTAGCATAAATATTAAATCCATTGAAATATTAGATGGAGTAACTGTGAAGGGGGAAAAAACAATTTTGTCCATAATTTATTAGTCATTGATTAAAATGATTCATTGATGTTTCATAACTTTTTTCTCAAACAACAAAATGGAAATCATACACACACTTCGAAAACATGAAACGAATAAAAGTGACACGCTCAGATGCGTACAGAGTTTTGGAGCTGTGAAATATAAAAGGCCTTTACATCTATGGCCTTCTCTTGGAGGCCAAATTAAAGCTACCATTTGTTACGGTTGGTTGACTTTGTAGTAGAGCATTATCTTCACTGACTCAAAACAATACAATTGTTTTTATATAGTTTCTTTAATAAATTCTAATTTAAGAATGATTTAAATAAAAATTGAGTCCTTTGCGAAAGTAATGAGAATAATAATGATTTTAAATTAAAGAGTGTGTGTAAAATTTATTAGCTGCGTTTTAGTTTTATTTAGGAGTTCTTGTGAATAATTAAACAAAAGAGAATTAAAATGGTATGATGTTAATTTAACCAACTTCAGTCTGACGGTAGCCCTATTGCAAAACTTTCATATCTAATAGAAATTAATAAGTACGATTTTCTAAAATCCTTAAAGCACGCCTTGTAAAAGCTACTTAAAAGCCAGCCAGTTGAATGAAGCTTCCAGGGGGAAGTAGAAGGAGTAAGGATGCTCTCTAGAAGGCCTCCATTCCATACTCATATCTTTTTTACATGCGTTGTTATTGCGGTGCAAGCCTTCGGTTCTTGCCAGAGATTCTGGAAGGCCTTCAAATTAATGGAATTTGCTGTTGCCTTGGTAAAAAAAAACAAAACAAAACATGTTACTGCTTCTCTTCTCCCTTCTCATAGAAGAGGAGTCCTTTAATAAGGCCTGCACCAAGAAGGTCGTCTGAGTTTTACCGCTGGGAACTTTTGCTATTGAAATTTACATACACACATAAACAAATGAGTATGTAGATTTAATATTTGAGTTTGTCATGTATACTGCAACTTTTTTTTTAACAGGACATATTTTCCTTTACTTTCAGTAAATGTGTGTGCTTGTGCTTGTGCTTGTGATATTGAATTTTTGTCCTGTTTTGTTTGAAAATTGAATTTTGTCATTTACAAAATTGTCTTGTTGCTCTTGTGTCCTGCTGCAGTTGTTGTTGTTTGTTGTTCCTACAATAATAGATTCAACATGCAAATAAAAACAATAAAAGTCAGCAAATCACATAAAAAAGAAAACAATAGGAATTTACTTGCAAACACTCCCACACACATACAAACATGAACATACATTGACCTGACTGCTCACAGCCCAGCCAGCATTTTTTTTTTTTAATTTTTAATCAAATTCTAATAGTGTTTTCACACTGCAAGTTAAAACCTGATTTTAACTTTAAAACCATAAACAGCTGATTTTGCATTCACACTGCAAGTTTGTTAAATTCAGGTTTTAACTCACAGACTGTCTAATAACTTTTCCTCAAAATAAAATAGATCTCCTGCAGAAATTCGTGTGTTTGTTGTTGTATTTTTTTCTGCTTGTTATAACACTTATTTGACAAACTGTACAACTGTTTTTGTTTGTATGAAAAACTAAGAAACTTTACAATGCGCTATAAAATGGAAATTATTTTATATTTTGTAAATTAATATTTTAAAATTATGGAACTAGTAATAGAAATTGAAGAAGTGCTTGGAAATCAAGTTATTGTATATAAAAAATTCACAAATAAATCACAAAATAAAACATTTTTATCGGTGGATCGAAGTCAGTCATATCGTTTATTTTCACTTACCAGAGGTCAATGAAAATATTTTTGTTGTTATCCTTCCAAAAACTCTTATTTTTCCTTAATTGTTTACTTATTGTTGCTGCTGCATCCATTTTTAAGTTGAAAATCTTGCAAGCGACATCTCTTGTCATTCACTGGCATAAACATTATCAGCTGCTTCCGGTCATTTTAACTTGGCAGCACTGAATTTACCACAGCGAAAACAGGGTTGCATTTCATAAAACCAAAATAAAACCAATTCAGAAATGGTTTTAAGTTGGATTAAACAAAAACAATTTGTATGGTAAAACCAGGTTTTAACAGTTGGTTTTACCATTAAAACCAACTTTTATTAAAACCAATTCAGTGTGAAAACACTATAAGTCTCTTTCGGCTCCTTTGCGCGTTCAATATAATTATCATCATCATCGTTGCGCTCGCTTTTGGGCCAAAAAAAGAAAGGGGTCTAATCGTCGCTTTCGATAACGAGCTGATTCGATTATGGCATTCGATATTTGAACTATATTAATACATTGTTCGATAGTGCATACGTCATCGAATCAGCTCCTTATCGAAGGCGACGTTTATAATACTGTTCTGTTAGAAAAAAAATTTTACCCTAGTCGCCACTCTTCTTAGAGATTCTCACAAGAGAGTCTCTGAGTTTTCTGAGCGCAATGTGTCTACCAAGGAATTATTAAGATAGTTATGTTATGATCAGTGGGCACACTTATTTTTTTTTTAATTCGGTAGAATCGACAAAAAAATCGGTAGATTTGAATGAAATTCGGTAGAAAATATATTTTATTCAAAGAAACATAAAATATAAAATATAACAATTTAAAGAAACATAAAAAATAACAATTCAAAGAAACATAAAAAATAACAAAATATATGTACTTATATATAAAGAGTAAGTGCAAGTAGTATCAAACTAAACACGTTCCAAAAGCGCATTTAAAACTTCACATGTGATTGGAAATTAAACTGCCATAAACAATGAAGCATTTTCAAAAAAAAAGTGTCATCCGCAGTTATTTCCCTTTGCCCTTTATATAGATATGATATGCATACATAAAATAATATACATATATAACAGGAATTCAGTTTTTGTACATAGGTTTTATAAAGCTACTAAAATAACTTTTATTTGACAAACATTTGCTACTACAAAGATTATATGTAAGATCCATTTATGAATTTAAACTTTTGTGCAAAAATTATTAAATCATTGGGAGGAATAAATATTTCAAGCCCAAGGCACAATTCTACGAGTATGTTCTGTTTTAATGATTTTCATGGCAGAAAATGCCCGCTGTGCGGACGCACTGCTATGTGGCAAAATATCCAATTTACACATATATCGACTTAAATTACTAAATAACAATTCGTTAAACATATTCTCTTCTCCGCGGAAAGCTTTCCACATTTTAGAACATATGTACATGTGATTAATTTTCCGTATGTGTGATCAAGTTGATATTGCATCATTGTTAATCAAAATGTTCGTTCAATATTCGGTAGATTTCAGGCCTTGTTCAGTAGAATTGGTAGATCGTTAAGTTCGCAAACATATTCGGTAGAATCTACCGAATATCGGTAGAAGTGTGCACACTGGTTATGATCACCTGCATGATTACTTGATTATTCCGCATATTTTGGAAATTTTGTTTTTCTTCTTTAAAGAAATTGTTTTCTAGGAATTTGAATGAATTTTTTTATAGTCTTATTTTAAAGACTAATTTTTGTGTGATATTTTCAAAATTAATCTTCCAGTTGCTGACTGGGAAATACTGTATTTTAGTAGATACATTTATGGACATGTGAATATGCATTTCCTTTAAACAGAATTAAAATACATGAGAGTGTTCATTTTTAAATTTTAAAGACACAAGACAGACATCTTTAAACGTGAAATATCAGCCAATACCATAGTTTTAAGCTCGACATCATGTTAAACACTTAGCCGAACTTCGGGTTCCGGTGGCCTTGGCTGAAGTAGTTGGCACGTTGACTACAAAACCGAAGATCTTGAGTTCGAGCCCGGACAGTCATTAAATAACAACTCCAGACATTTTTTTTATGTGCATTAGTGTCCAATTGTATCAGTTGCTGCAGAAAAGTTTAAGTGATGAAGGCATAGACACTGGTCACTGAACTACACCAGCTTCAGAGGATACTAATCCTAATGTAAAATCGGAGCGCCCTCCTTCGTCGGTATTGTGTAGCGGAAGCATCGGCGAAGTAAAATAACCAATAAAATGGCTACCAAACAAAAATTTAATAGACCTCATTGAAACCATAGCCGCATTATTAAAAAAAACGTGCCAAAACAGAGTTGTAAAAGAATGAAATTTTCCTCTATCTCTTCTTCACCACTTACCTATCTTCTAGAGTTCGACCTATTAATCGGCTTCGGCTTCGGCCTTCGGCCAAAAATTGGTAATCGGCCAACATTCGGCCTACTGCAAAAATCGGCCGATTAGCCGAAGCCGAATATTTTTCATTCCAAGCTTGAAAAATAACATTATTTTTGGTCGTTGCTCGCCGACAGTTTCTATTGTGTTTAACGTTTTGAAAGGGTTGCTTTGAAATACAACCCAGTTGTTTTCTATTTTCTTTTACTTGGACGTTCTTGTGAGTGGTCATATGAAAAAGCAATCTAGAAATTGCAAAATAGTTTTATTTTTCTTGTTATGTATCCAATAGATATTACAGCTATTTCAGTGATCTCATAAAAGGAAACTTTTTTCTTAATTCATATAAAACAAGTATCATTTCTAAAATTTAAAACATTCGGCTTTGGCTTCGGTTTTGGCCGAAGTTTAGGATTTTGGCCGAAGTTCGGCTTCGGCCAAAAAAAAACGCCTTCGGTCTATCTCTACTATCTTCCCTATCACTATCCTTTTCATTAATAAGGTAACACCTATTAATAGTAGTAGGCATTCATTGCCTGAGTGTTACTTATCTTTAAAAAAAAGCAATGTGAGTCCGATCGCAGGGCCGATGTCTAAACATCTAGTATTGAAAATTGTTTTAATATTGGTAACTAAAATAAGATAAATAAATTTTTGACTCTACTGTATTTAAAAATCTATGGAAAACTGCATCTATAGTAGTGGAATTATTAGTTGTGGGGGTTTGTGCAGAATGGCTTATATGCAAGTGGAAAACGTCAAATGAAAATTTTTACAAAGTGTGGGTTTGCAAAATTTGTATTAAAATCTCCACCCATGATAATTGGCATGAGATGGAGATTGTTACCCAATTGTCGTGCACCAACTTCAGTGTAAGGCAACAGTACGTTATGAAGATATGTTATTATATAATATTATAAATTCTTTATAAAGACTGCTATAAATATTTTAAACAAATATCTTACATTTAAAACTGCCTTTTATTTAAATGTTTATATTTATTTTATATTTTTCATCTTTTTAACACTGGCAACACTATTACACTTCACAAGCAATTTCTATTAAAATTAACATTGCTCCTGAAGGTATGCTTTAAAATTCGGTTGAGTGTATTTCTATGCAGCTGTTAAGTTTCTCTGTACTTCTTGTTGTCCGTATGATTACACTAATACACTCATACATAGCTCACACCGATTTGATAACGTTTTACGATCTTACTCAAAATTTGTGATTGTATTGTGAAAAAGATTTTTACCCCCTACACCTTATTGACATCAGAGCCTCTGCAACACTAGAATATAAAAAAAAACGTCCAAAAAGCAGAATTGTAAAATAATGAACTTTTCCTCTATCTCTTCCTTCGTCACCTGTCTTCTCTATCACTATCCCTTTGATAAAGAAGGTAACACCTATTAATATGCCTACTAATTTCATTGCCTGAGTGTTACTTCTCTTTAAAAAAAAAAAAACTGGCTCACTTCGTTCAAACTCTAAAAATTTTGTATAAAATTTCGTTGAACACATAATTCCAATTGATATACCAAAAATTTCACCTCAACTCTTGCCACAAAATCAATTATTATAAACATAAATTCTATTTAATGCAGCAGTAAGCACAGTAAACAATAATTTAAATTACTCTATTTCTAACACAAAATCATATTAGAAATTTGATTACGATTTAAAATAATTCCACTTTACACAAATGCAATTTCCTTTAGTTATAAATTAAGGCAATTTCACAAAAAAAAACACACAGACACATTCATACTTACTCGTACATTGTACATAAATTACAAAATCGAAATAAATCTGCACACATAGAGAAGAAAAATATCCCATATTTAAATGAATTTTGAAACATTTTTACAACAATATCACACACACTCAATCAGTCAAACCAAAAATAATCGCTGGTATCTACCAAAATAAATATTCATACAAAGTACGCGCAGCGCACACATAAATTTATGCCTTTAAGTAAATATTGCATTGCAGCACTGCAAAAGCTAATCATGAAATTGTTTTGGAATTGTTGTCGTAATCATAAATAGAATAGATTTGCAACCGCACACACAACAAAGCAAAATGCAAAAATTAATAAAAAAAAATCTAAAACTAAAACCACAAATTAGTCTAAAATTAAAGTAAAATGTAAAATGTAAAATTTCAAATGATTTCAATCATTTCAAAAACACTCACACATTGTTATTTACACGCAGACATGTTGTACTACGTTATCAGGATATAAAATGGGGACAAAAAAAAAGGATCGGGATAATAACTATTACTGTGTGTGTGTGCATGTACGTGTGTGTGTGGTGTTAAAAACAAAAATACTACCAATTCAATTTTATTTATTACACTAATTCTATTTTTAAAATGATGACACAAAAAAGTTTTATCTCTTTACCACACACTCACACACACACACACACGCATGCACGCACACACATGCACGCACACACTTTCACACAGCAGCAAATGTTTAGTGATGAAATTAGAGTTGAATTCTCCCAGCATTGCTTTATTAATGGTTCCAAATACAGAGCTGTTAAGGAATTAAATTTTTTTTAACACAATGGGACAAATAGGTTTTAATGACAGCGTATTTCATAAAACCAAATTTTTTATCTGTTGATCAGAAGGTCATATACCGAGAATATAGACTGGGATTTCTCATACAAATAATTGCATCAGACATTTGAACTTCCCCTTACTAAAAATAGGTAAATAATAGTTTCACCCCAAATTGTTGTTGTCTATATCTTGGCAACGAACATTCGTAGTTCTTTCAGACTGCCGAATGAATGTAGTGTTTTCCAAGCTGAGATCTTGGCGATCCTCAGGGCCACGGATCTGATGGCCAGAAATGTAGCTGAAGGTGAGAAGGTAACCTTCAACGTGCACAGCGATAAAAGCTTTGAAGGGACACAATGGCAAATCGAAACCTGTTAGTGACTGTAGGAAAGCCCTCAACTTGCTTATGTATAACTATAGTGTCAGACTATGTTGGGTTCTTGGCCACAGCAGTGTTGAGGGAATTGCAATTGCCGATGAGCTGGCAAGAATAGGCGTTAGATGAGGGAATGTCGGACAGATCCGTGAAATTACCCATAGGTCATTACTATAAAGTACTCAGTAATTGGCTAGAAAGCCAACAGTTCATGGCGAAGTAGGGAGGATTGTAGGGTCTCGAGGGGTTTTTGGCCAAAACTAGGCTCAGGAAGATCTTAACTACTACTGGACATGAATAGGAAGGCGATGTGAATCATGATAGGCGCATTGACAGGTCACTGCTCGGTCAGAGCAAGAACCAGCATTTGGGAAATTGGCACTCCAGATTTTTGTAAGATATGCGGGGATGAAGAGGAACCAGAAACCATTGAACATATTATCTGTCACTGCCCGAACCTGCAACGTCATAGGCTTAAATGGCTGAGCAGACGTTTCCATGAAAGCATTACTGATGTCGGGAAGTGTAAACTAGAGGACATCAGGAGCTTCATGATGGGGATTCGGTGGCTTTATGACGGATAATAGGGTCTCTTCTGACTATAAATGGGAGGGGTAAATATTACTAGTAATGGGCAATGGAAGGAAATCACAATGGACCCAATTGGGTCTCTGAGTGGAGGTGCGGTATAGCACCACCTTTCCTAACCTAACCTAACCTTCACTCCAAGTTTTCAAAAAATCGCATTTTTGGCAGATCTCTCTTGCTATTTTTACTATGATGTCCGTGTAAATCAGAACTGGCCACCGAGAGAAATACGAGAGAAATGTGATCACGATGCGTATTCATTTATATAAGACGCCGATTTATGTTCGGCACTCTGGTGCTACTTTGGGCAGCTTAGGTATATTTGTAGGTATGAGTCTGTGTGTATATGGGTATGTTTATATGTTAACCTCTCATAACAAAGGGTCTACACCTAACATAATATGTAAGATAAGAGCGTCAAATTCAATCGCAGAGAGAATTATGTTACGTGTACTCGTAGACTTCAAATTAGTGTTATCTCAATCTTATAATATTTTTTGTGAGAGCGTTGTTATAAGAAATCCTATAGCAACAATGTTATGAGATGAACTGTCAAAAAACACACGTACTCATACATGAAAATAAATTATTATGCATGTGTGAGTGTTTATGAAAATATGTAAATGAAAAACAATGTTTGGACAAAATTTGTGGGATTTTATGTGTTTAAATGTGTTTATTTGATTTATAAATTAAAGTTTGTGTGAAAAAGTGAAAACAAATTAAATAATTATATAAAATTAATACATGTTAACTCGATGAGAGTTTGCATAAAATGAAATGTTATAACAAAAGTAAAATTACGTGTTCCTGTTGTATGAGATGAAGAGAAATATCGGCACCAAAGGTGAAAAGGAACCCTATTGTTTTCGCTACACTATCCGTCTGTCCGTATGACCGTCACAGGCTATTTTCTCAAGAACCGTAAGAGCTACGGACCTGAAATTTGGACAGAGTGTGTATACCTTTGGCCGCTACAACAACAAATACATGAGAGATAATAATTAAAGGGTGTTCCAGAGCAACGAAAAATATTAAAATCCCATGTAATATACATACATACATACAATTGTATGTATATACACTTGAAATTTGTAAAGTTAGTGTATTTTTATACAGACTACAACAATTAGCACTAAAATTTAAAAAAATTTTAATTAAAGGGTGTTCCATCAGTTAATGCAATTTTGACTATGTAATTTTGACAACTTGCTGTATCTTGGAAGCCGTAAGAGCCAAAGTCTTCAAATTTTCAAAAACGGTAAAACAAAAAAATTCCAAAATTATAAAATCGCCAAACAGAAAAAAAATCGCCACAAACAAAAAAAAATCACCAAAACGAAAATAAATCGCGAAAAACCGGGAAAATCGCCAAAATGAAAAAAATCGCCGAAATGAAAAAAAAATCCCCAGAATGAAAAAAAAAATCGCCAAAATGGAAAAAAACGCCAAAAACCGAAAAAATCACCAAAACGAGAAAAAGCGAAAAAAAACAAAAAAATTATAATTTCAACTGAAAAAAAAATCAAAAACGCTAACAAACGCCATATTAAAAAAATTCTCAAAGCCCAACGTACGGAACCACTTTACTGAATTTATTTTTGTTATTCTGCCGATGTACTCTCACATGTTATATCAGAGTTAATGGCAGTTGTAGACGCTATGTAAGTTAAGAATTTAGGGGTGGTGTTGGCTGAAGTAGTTAGCACGTTGACTACAAAACAGAAGGTCATGGGTTCAAATCCTGTCTCCAACAGTCATTGTTGAGTAAAAAAGACAAGCCACGACGTTTTTCGGCTTCTTGTCCGAATTCAAACGTATACAACACGAGCATTTAAGGAAAACAACAACATCAGCACATGACCACGTTCAGTCAATCAACAAGCAAGGAAAACACCAACACAAGCAAATGAAATTAAATGATACAGTTTTTTATATAAAACAAAATTGAAACAAATAATTTACTGGAACAGTAAAAATATTTACCGAAACTAAATTTTATTTCAAAACACACGTTTGTTTTAAACTTTTTTGGGAATAATTTTTTCTGTGTACAGTCATAAGGCACTGGTCACTAAAACTATACCGGCTTCAGTGGATGCTAATCCTAATTTAACATCAAAGCGCACTCCTTCCTCGGTATTGTGTAGCAGAATCGTCACAGATATAAAAGAATCATCGGCGAAGTAAAATAAACAATCAAATGGCTACTAAACACAGCTTAAAAATTTAACACGCCTCATTCACCACCAGAGGCGCTGCAACACTGCAAATATGTATGCAAAAAAAAGCAGAGTTGTAAAACAATGAAGCTTTCCTCTATCTCTTCCTTCAACACCTGTCTTCTCTATCACTAGAATATGACGTGGTAGTAAAAAACTATTAAACACAGAAATGTAGTCCTTCCAGAGCCATAAACACCGGTATACAAAATGTTATGATCGGACTAAAAATGGCGACACAGTGAATAAAATACTAAAAGGGCTGTATAGGTAGGCGTGGTAAAAAAATTAAAAACATATTTTTGGAATTGTTTTTACATTATCTCTAATCCTAGGGGGTGACTGGCACAACTATTGCACATACATATGTATGTATGTATATAAATGCATACATATCGTTAGCTTAATATAGAAAGGCCCTAACTCATTTTTTTTAATTCGAGTTTTTTGTATATTTGGTTAGAAGAATCTGTAATGTATAAAAAAATACAAAAATCTATATTTCCAAAAAAAAAAAAAATGATGAGTTAGGGCCTTTATATATCAAGGTAAAACGAGATATACAACCTTAGTCCTCACATGTGCTGCTAGTTAGAAAATTCAGGGCTTAACAATCTCTATCTGAAAGCCAGTCTGTACGTTGAGCTAAATGTATAAAGCCTTGTGATCATAAATGTTGAAATAAAGTATTAGTTTTTCAGCTAATTTAATGTCATTTCTTTCAAAGCTCTGATTTCAATCATACGCACTAAATAGTATTATTTTCATTTATTCTTCCATTTCCTTAGAACATCTTTAAAAAAAAATGGCAATAAACTTGGCAACATTTGACAATCATGCCCAACTACTTTCAAATGAAACCCAAACAAGAAGACAAGATACAATGTACACACTCGCACGTCGCACTCTTTGTTGCTAATGCATAACAACATGTATACATACATGTATGTGTATGTATATATTATATTGGTCCTTCTATCCCTCTCTGTTCGCTGTAGCGTCTTTTTAACTAGCAAGAATCCTTTAAAAAAAAGCAACATAAAGAAATAGAATTCAAGTGAAAAATCTACGAAACACATCTGTTATCATGATGAAAAAAAATATATATATCTTGTCTTTTCAGTTTTTATTTCCATTTTGCTAACTAAAACCAATCCACAGAGCCACAAAACTGACAGACATGCTCTAGATTTCATTAGACAGATACTCAAATACATTTTCAATTGTCATGGCTGTTGTTTTTATTGTTGTTGTTGTTTGTAGTCGTCTGTTGACTGCTTTTTTTCCCCTGTATGCAACTTCTTGCAAAGTTTTTCCCATTAAGATGCGTATGGTGTTGTATTTTTTTTTTGCTTCTCTATTTCTTGCTGTTGATTTATTTTTTATGTAACCAGTTTATTTGATTATCAATTATCCTTCGAAGCGATAGAAAACTATTTGTTTGCAAACAACACTTTTGCTAAGAGCAGATCCACAAGATGTTTTAAGTAGTAAACGAGTATTTGTAAATGTCACTTTAAATCTACATATATCGACATGTTCTTAAGTATTTAAATTTGAATCTTATAAATGAAGGCAAGAAAAAATTATTTCTTCAGACAGCTGGATTGAAAAAGGGTTTTTTTCACACTTTTTATAGCTGTGATATTCTTAAAAATTCGCAAGCACTTCTTGCCATAAACGAATATAACAAATTGTTTATTATTACCCTGAACAATAAAAAAAACTTAAATTCTAACGAATTATTCTGGCAAAGGACACCAGGGGAATATTTATATGTACAGGGTGGGCCAAAAGTTACCATGGGGCTGGAAAGTTTAATAAATTTTTCGTTTATTAATTTTTTTTTTATATTTTTTTCTCAGATTATATAATATACAAAATTTAAATTTTTTTACACTAAGTATGAGAAATAATTTCTCTTAAATGGCCACCGTTTTCAGCTTCGCACTGATGGGCTAGCTAAAAAGCATTTTCCACAACATCTTTAAAAATTTGAGGCTGTAGCCTTCGAATTTCTGCAACAATGTTTGCCTTGAGTTCAAGGATTGTCTCTGGCTTGTTCACATACACTCGCTCCTTTAAATAACTCCACAGAAAATAGTTGGGTGCTGTCAAATCTGGCGATTGCGCTGGAAAAATTATTTCCGAATTTCTGGAAATTATTCGTTCTCCAAAAATTTGACTTAAAAGTGCCATTGTGTCTCGGGGAGTATGGGCAGTGGCTCCGTCCTGCTGAAACCACAAAAAAAGTTCTATCATAAGCCGATACCGCTTTCCATTTACGGTTACAGCACTTCCATCTTCATTCTCGAAGAAGTAAGGCCCAATGATATTTTCAGTTGTGATCCTACACCATATTGTATATCTAATCTGCTGCAATTGGCGTTGATGAATGGCTCTTGGATTTTCAGAACCCCAGAACCTACAGTTCTGCTTATTAAAAAAAGTCATTCAAATGAAAATGAGCTTCATCACAATCAAAATAATTGATCTTTGATTAAAATAATAAAATTCTATTTGAACGGTTCTTTGTTCAGTTGTGAATCTCTCCGTTATTTATATAATCTGAAATATAAAAATAAAAAAAATATATAAACTAAAAAGTTATTAAATTTTTAACCCCCATGTTAACTTTTGGCCCACCCTGTATATGTAGAGCACACAAAGTTTTGACGTACACTTTAAATATTTTTTTGGCTAAAATTCCCAAAAACTCGAAAGTCCCCGAAATCCCAGAAGTTCCCCTAACACCACCACGGCAACTCTGGTAACGTGAAATAATTATATATAAACTCAATAATGTTTGTTTGTCCCCGTCCATACAGTGACACATTTGCTGCAAAACATTTGAGTTTGTAGACGAGAGGGGAAAGAGGAATGGCAAAGGGTACTTTGTTTCATGTACACGAAGTTCTTGTTGAGTACGTCATTCTCGCCTCATTCTCATGAGAAATATATTTATTAGAAAACGTCCCAGTAAAAAAAATTGGAAGTCATTCTAAAGGAAGTACATTTTCATTGCTTCCAAAAAATCGATATTTTTAATTTGCCGATAGTTAGTAGAAAACCAAGTAGAATTTTATTTTAGTCATACAAAACCTTGTAATTCCTCTCTAGTTTTAGAAATTACTCACCAGAATTTTTAAATAATCGATTTTTTTGAAGAAACTTATGAACTAATTTTGGTCTAAAATTTTAAAGTTATTTGCTTAAATTTACATTAAATTACTGTTTCGCGCTTAAGTTCCTATAAAAAGAAACTTATTGTTAAAATAGGTAACTATTAGCCATTTTTCCTAGATGAAAATATTATCATAGAACACAAAAAAGGAAATTTTTCTTAAAATCGCTTCCAATTCGGTGACCAGGCAGCGAAAAAGAGAACTTCTTGCAATGACAACCCTATGTAAAAATCATTACATCGGATCGAAATTTGCACTACTTCCAGATCGCAAACTCTACATTTTCATGACTTTTTTGGAGTGTCTTTTTTTACTGGGGTATTAAGCTGCAAAACAAAAACTTCACAGTGTGGACACGAATGCAGTTTCAAAAGAGAAATCAAAAATGTTTCGCAGCAAATGTTTCACTGTATGGACGAGGCCTATATACAATTAAAATTATAATTAGTTTGGAAAAAACTGGTTAATTTTTATTTCAGATTCAGCCTTGCCGCTTTGGTATTTTCACCTGTTCGGTGTTGCTGTGGTGGTGTTCGGGGAACTACTGGGATTTTTGATATATTTTGGATTTTTAAGCCAAAAATTTAAGGCGTGTTATATTTTATTAATATTTTTTGGGGATTGGAGATATTTTTCATTTTAATAAATTTTTTCCTCCTGTAAAATTATGAGAATGTTAGTTTGGGCTTTTTGTGTTTCACTTAGCGTTTAAATGGACCCACGCAAAATTTGACGCACATTCTTAAGTGTTTTATTTTCCAGCAATATTGACAAAGATATTTGTTTAAGATATGAAATAATATTTTTCGCTAAAAATCGCCAAAAATCCCAGAAATTCCTGAAGTTCCCCGAACAAAACCAAGGCAACTTCGTAAATATATACAAACACAATAATGTCTATTTATGCAACCAAAAGTATAATTAGTTTTAAGATTCAGTCTTGCCGTTGTGGTATTTTCACATATTCAGTGTTGCCGTGCCCAATAAAATACGAAAGCATAATTTAAAAAGCTTTAAAACCTGCAAATACATAAAAGTAACATTTTTTGGTCTGCTCATTTTTAATCTAGATAGATGGATAAAGATTAAACAAAAAAACTACTGCTAATAAAAACACTTTAAATCTCTCAGTTTAATTTTCTAACTTCTCTTCTAAATTAAGTTCACATGTAAGTTTCTACACATTTCCTATTGTTATTATAATCACATTTAACTTATGATAACATTTTAAATACTAAAAAAAATGTTTTTCTTTCTTAACCCTCAGCTAAGCTCTTTGATGTTATTTTAAATATTCCACACAAAGAAAAAATAATAGAAAAATCCTTCAAATCCTTTAAGTTTTAGCCTTCTTTTCATATAAAATGCTGGATATAATTTATGATTAGTTTTTAGTTTAGTTTTTTACCTTTTCTTTTTCTATGCATCTCTTTTACCAAAAATTCAGTTGCTCATATTCAACAGTGCAACAACTCCCACATGTAAGGAGTTTTAAATTGGTCCCTTTGGTGTAGTGAAAAAATATTTTTCTAGATTATATGAATTTCATTTGCTCAATTGTTGGCTTTATATAGTATTCGTTAAGAGTTTTTTTTAGTTTTTATGCCATCGGCTTGTCTTCTTTGCTGAAGGGTGGAAGGTAAGGTGGTACTCTTAATGGCCGGTTAGAGAAAAGTTTGTTACAATGCTGTTGTTTTTTTTTGGGTTTGAGTGTTAAGTTGCACTTTTATTGGCGTAGGAACATATACATAAACATAATACGAGGACTTACTATGGGATTGTCAGAGAAAATTTAATCGATTAAATTCATTCTAGTTCAATTATAACCTTTATAATAATTTTCGTATGAATAAAAGTTCTGAATTTATAAAAAAAAGCAATGTGAGTCCGATCACAGGGGAGATGTGTAAACATCTAGTAATGAACTAAAAGTAACTAAAATAAGATATATAAATGTTTGACTCTACTGTATATAAAAATCTATGGAAAACTGCATCTATAGTAGTGGAATTATTAGTTGTGGAGGTTTGTGGAGAATTGCTCATATCCAAGTGGAAAACATCAAATAAAAATTTAGATATAGCTTTCAACTGTGGGTTTGCAAAATTTGTATTCAAATCTTCACCCATAATAATAATTGGCATGATATGGAGATTGTTACCCAATTGACGTGCACCAGCTTCAGTGTAAGGCAACTGTACGTAATGAAGATATATTAATATTATAAATTCTTCATAAATACTGCTATATATCTTTTTAACAAATATTTGACATTTAAAACTCTCTTTTATTTAAATGTTTATATTTATTTTATTTATTTTATATTTTTCAACTTTTTAACAAAATTATACCCACTGGCAACACTATTACACTTCACAAGCAATTTCTATTAAAATTAACAATGCTCCTGAAGGTATGCTTTGAAATTCGTTTGAGTGTATTTCTATGCAGCTGTTAAGTTTCTCTGTACTTCTTGTTGTCCGTATGATTATAGTAATACACTACTACATAGATCACACCGATTTGATAACGCTTTACGATCTTACTCAAAATTTGTGATTGTATTGTGAAAAAGAGTTTTACCCCCTAGCGTATAGATGTTTACACATCAAAAGACCCCCTCATTTTGAGAGGTTTGCACTAGGGGAAAAAACTCCATAACCGCCACAGAGTCACTCCTAGGTAACCGAAAGCAATGAGAGATTCATTATTAATTATTTCCTCCCTATTAACATTCCTTAAACTTTTGTGTAGGATCCCCTATACAAAATTTAAAATTTTATGAAATTGCAAAAAATTTACCCCCACATTTAATTTAAGATGCATCTAGATGGGTCAAATTTGTGACCGAATTCCATCAGTTTTCTATCCTGAAATTTTTTTTTAACATACCTACCCCCAACTCCAGTCCTTAAGAGGGCTCCCATACAAAATTGTTAATATCTACAGACTAGTAGTATAGAAATGTATGGTCGACATTCATTAGTTTTTCGTCCTAAGCATTTTCTTTAAAGATGATTGGTCCTTGTATCTAGCCCTTAGCAAGGTTCTCATACAAATATCAAAAAACGTGATAACGAATCTTAAAATGAAGTGTCTTATCACTTCAGCTCGAATATTTCACAAATGATGATTACAGTGCTTAAAAAAACTAATGATTATGGGCCTGTCCCACGATGTCGACAACGTCGCACACTTACATTCAAAACAAAAATAAATTTTAAAATTTTGTTTCAAGTTTAACACTCTGTTTCCGCAAGTCGGACAGGCGATTCGACTAAAAAATGTTTATGAAAATCGCACAAAAAAATGCGTGCTTTCTATATACATTTTCTGCTCATGTCGACCGTCCGGGTTGGGGAAACAGGGTGCTAATGTACGACAAGTCCAACGTTGTCGACATCGTCGGCATGTCATGTGGCAAAAGGACTTTTTTAATAAAGACATAGATTGCTGTTATCACCGCTTAGACAGCCAGTATAATTTAATAGAAAAACCTAGATAAATAAAAAAATTTATTTACGAGCACAAATTAATATAAAACGTAGACAATAATAATGCTGTTTGTGCTCAAGGAAGCGATAAATTTAATGATTTTACACTGCACGAAATTATATCGACATTGGCGAATTAAGAAAAATAGATTATGTTTGGATGCATACATCAGCACGAATTTCATAGACTCTAGAGAAGTTAGAACATTTTGAGGATATCTAATTTGATACACCAAGCATTTGAGCCAACAAGTTGTAGGAGCATGCTTGCAAAAACTAAGAAATGTACGACAGCCATAATTTGCCTCCAAGGACCATAAAAAATGTGCATAAGTGGCATTGTAGCAAAGTTTTTCCCAAGCATTTCGGAAAACCAAATAGAAGAGAAAGCTTCTCAAGCGCAAAAATTTGTTGCAACTACAATTCGGTTCGAAGGACCAAAAATAAGTGACAATCGTTCCTGCTGCTTCTGTTAAGAGGCATTACAAGAAGATGTAATTTGTTATACTAAGGATTTAGGTCAACCTTTTGAGAAGTTTCTAAAAAGCAGAAATGAGTTGCCATCTCAATTAGGCTCGAAAGACCAAGTTGCAGTCGTTCTTAATGTCTCTCTTTGGCGACATTGTAGCAGAGTTTATGCCAGATAAAAGAACGTCGAAAATAAGGATATTTTTTCCGGTGAAATTCAAGAGTTCTATGGTCTTTTGGCCAACCAGCCAAACTATAACCAGCAACTGCAATTCGGCTCGAAGGACCACAAATAGACCATCCTTATTGCTGCTTCTGTTAGGCTGCTTATAATTGATCACAAGCCATTTTAAATAGGGCGTGCAATGAGTCATTTTAATAATTTATAAGGAAAAATTAATTTATTGAGACATTTAAGATAAAAACTTATTTTAGAAACATTTCTACCAAAAACGGATATTAATTAAAGGAGATGTAATTTGTTATAATAAAGATTTGGTCCTACTTGTTGAGATAAGAAATTCCTAAAAAGCACAAATAGGTTGGAATAACAATTTGGCTCAAAGGACCACGATCCCATCGTTCTAGCTGGCTTTGTTGGGCGGCATTGTGGCATAGTTCATACCAGATATAAAGACATTTAAAAGAAGTATTTTTTTGAACAAGAATTTTATAGATACTAGAGAATTTATACCTTTGGGCCTTTGTACCAAATAGCTGGAAGAATTCGGTTCAAAGGACCACAAATAAGTGCTAATAATAATAATAACTTCTTGCTGCTTGTATTAGGTGGTATTATAGAAAAGCTAATAATTCGTAAGAAGCCATGTAAAATAAAATAATTCATGCTGCTGAGACATTTGTAAACAAAAATTTGTTATGGAAATATTTCTGCCAAAATCTTCTAGTAAAATTCATTAAGCTGAAATTCTTTTGCAAATATCATTAATTGAAAATTTTGTCTTAAGCCTGCAATTCTGCCAGTGTTTGTTTGCGGGCAATAAAGACTAAATCATAGTGTTGAAGTTTCCAACACCAACACTTCCTTACGTTAGTCTTACTACAGGAACTTAAGGATATAATTCGCATTTAAACTCACACATATACTACGCTGTAAAACACAATGATTATCGTCAATAAGGACATGGAAACACAAGCTTGAATGAGAACAACAAACACTTGCCGTGGCCATTAACACACGAAAGCACTTCAACAGTTCCAACTATTATATAGTTTGGCTACATTAAGCAACCTCGAGAAATAAATATATAAATGTGTGTGTGCATTTGTGCATTGTTAAAACAATAGTATTTTACAAGGATTTGAACTGTTTTCAACAGCTTTAACTGCCGTTAATACACCAGCCTCAGCCTCAGCCTCAGCCTCAGCCTCAGCCTCAGCCTCAGCCTAAGCCTCATCCTCAGCCTCAGCCTTAGCAAGGTCTATTGTAAAATTTCTTTGTATATAACATGTTTGCTAGCCTTAATGCTATTTATTAACGTGGGCTAAATCTACAAGAAAATGATACTCCTGCAGAAAATGAGAATTAAGAAAGAGACATTAATTTTGTTATTTTTGTTTTCTTTTTTAGTTTTTAGTGAGTTGGGAGCTGGAGTTGTGTAGCGCAGCAAATGTATAAACTTTACCATTTTTCACATTTTAATGGCTTTTATAGTCTCAACTACTGCTTAGAAAGACATTCATACACATAATACTCTTTTATTTTTACTTTAGCATATAAAGCATGCTCAAAGCTATCACCGGCACTTATAAAAGAGTTTAAGGTGAAAATCTTTTAAAATAAAAAAGAAATAGTTGTGCGAAAAAAATATATTGCAGGAAATTTGCTGCACTACATATCTGCGATAATTTTTAGGTAGTCTACATACGAAAATGCGACTACATTAAGAATACTTGATGATACTTTAGCTATATTTTCATTTCAGGCGAAATTTTTGACGGAATACATTTTTTATAGAGAATTTACACCTGCACAAAATCTAGCAGATTTTAATTAAAACCTTTATGAAAATCTGTACCGTTTACACCTAATTTGTTGGGCATTTATCAAGATTTTGTATCCAAAACAAAACCCATTAGCTAAAAATCTTCCAAAAAACAACTGCAATGTAGCCAATTCACAAACCTATTTTAAAGTACACAGGCTGATTTTTTAGTACAAACTAGATTTTAGGTAAATTTTAACAAAATCTAGTGACGAAGTATATTTCGTTTTACATGGGAAATCTACTAGACTTTGCACCGAAATCTCGCAAGTAATTGACTTTGTTCAAACGCACTATACAATTTTTTTTTGCATGGAAAATAAATTGTCTTACTACATACAAAAATTAATTTGTACGGACAAAAATGTTGTGCCAAATAAATGGGGTGAATTAAGCAGTAGTATCCTTTATCCCAAATTTGCTTATTTTGTAAATAAACACAATTTATTTTTCCTGCTATCCTTTCATGTGTATAATTAAAATTACTTCCTTTTTTCCAGTACCATGAAATAAACATCCAAATTAAAAGCGTTTAATGTTGACGTTTTTATAGGTTCGTTAATAATCTACAAGAAAAAATTTTGTTTGCAAGAGAATGGGCAATAACATTGAAAATAAATATCATTTGCAAAAGAAAGAGTTAATAAAAGAAACTCTTCGGGTAATTACGGAATATTTAAAATAAAATTTAAATTTCTGCTAGAAATTTAATGTCATAGAAGTTCATAGTATTTTAGTAAAAGTTAGCAAATTAAATTAATTAAAAATACATTAAAATAATATATACTAAAAATAGAAAGTGAATTTCTAACAAACAATTACATTAAAAAAACAATTAAACTAAAATTACAGACACTTAAATTGTTTCTGAAATATTTTATATAAAGGTAATTTACACCTGCCCAAAACTTAGCAGATTTAAATTAAAATCTTTATCAAAATATCTACCATTTACACCAAGTTGTTTCACATTTATCCAAGACTTTTTTATCCAAAACAAAAGCCATTAATTGAAAAATTTCCAAAAACTACAACCAAACAACTGCAATGCAGCTAATTCACACACCTTTTTAAGCAGACCGTAGCTAATTCACTCATCCTTTTTTATAAATGTGTTGTACAGGGTAGTAAAAATAAAAATATGAGTAGATTTCCTTCAAATTTATTGAAAAATTAGATTTCGTTTTGTATTTAGTAAAAAGCAGCTGAATTTAGATCGAAATCTCGTAAGTACTAGATTGCAAGATAATGTAAATGCTTTATAAATCTTTATTATAAATATTCCAAACGATTTGCCTCCTTGTAACAAAACTTCACTTCAAAGTGATGTTTGCGCAATCTAGACGGCCGATGTAAGCAGAAAATCTGTATGAACTTCCTTTGCAACACTATATAAACCGAACGCGTGGAACGGATTTGATGATACTCACATCAATCGATTTGTCTTAATCCTGGTAGTGTCTTAAAGATATGACACTAGTTAAAACTCAATATGACGGCAAACAGACGCCATTTTGTAAGTACGAAAAAATAAATAAAAAGTCGGTGAACTATATCAAAATGGGTATCATTCGACAGGTATTTTAAAATAGTGTTTAGACTTCTCTTATGATTTTTCATTTCGAATGACCATTTAAAATATTTAATGCTTCAAAGTTGGTCGCAGTCGGGTTTTAATTACTACTTGCTTAGAGATTTCCATACTAATTTTATAGACCAGTCAGCTGATGTCCTCATATATGACACCCGTTCCAGCCGATCATACAGCTACAGTCTATTACACTGTGATTGAGCTGTGTCCAACAGCTCTTTTTGAACTAGTTTGATCTGTTGGACACAAGTCCGGTAAAACACGTCAATGTAAATTAAATGGGTTTGAAACAACTTTTGATTTGAATGCTCTCAAACTGATTCAAAAAGAGCTGTTGGACACAACCACTAAGCTTTTCAAGTGTAGAACTTTAAACTACGATATTCACAATATATGTCACATCTCTTACGCTTGGTAACATGCAGCTATGCCTAAACAAAAGCAGCAGGACTGTGTCATGAATCGGCTTTGGTTGAACTCGTTCAATAGTAGAGCTGGGACCAACTCGTTCAATCATTCATTTTAGACACGAACCTTTGATCGAACCCATGTAATTTAAATGGGTTTGATCATCGGTTTGTTTCTAAAATGAATAACTGAATGAATTGTACCCAGCTCTATCGTTAAATAGTAGAGCTGGGTTTAACTCATTCGAACTCGTTCAGTCGGTCGTTTTAGAGACAAACCTATAAGCAAATCCATGTAATTTTAATGAGTTTGATCATAGGTTTGTGTTAAAAACGACCTACTGAATGAGTTGGACCCAGCCGACGATCAAAATGAACTAGTGAACGAGTTCGTTCTAAGCCTAGTAGAGTTGGGTCCAACTCGTTCAGTCGTTCATTTTAAACACAAACCTTTAATCAAACCCAACAGTTGTTTTTGAACTAGTTTGAGGGAGTTTGAATCAAAAGTTGTTTCAAACTCATTTAATTTACATTGATGTTTTTGACCGGACTTGTGTCCAACTGAATGAACTAGTTCAAAAAGAACATGGGTTTGATCAATAGGTTTGTGTCTAAAATAAATGACCCAGCTCTAAAGCCTAGATCAAACACATATAAATTACGTGGGTTTGATCACAAGGTTGTGTCTAAAATAGACTTGGTTTGAACTTATTCATCCGGTAGTCTCTGAAAGATTTGTATCGAACTTATTCAGTGGCTCATTTCTGACAAAAACCAATCATCAAACCCATGTAATTTAAATGGGTTTGATCATAGGTTTGTGTCAAAAACGACCGACTGAATGAGTTTGACTCAAGTCTGGGGTCTAATCGTAGCTTTCGATAACGATCTGATATCGATATCGAAACCATATTATTACATTGTTCGATAGCGAATGTCATAATCTCAAACTGAAAAAAACGTGATCCTCATCTAAAATGAACTAGTGAATGATTTCCTTCCAAGTCTATTGGGATGTATTAGTTCATATCTGATATTGTTTTCAAACCGATTTTGTATCTGAATCGTTTTCATTGTATACCTGAACAGCTTCAATTCATTATTTTATTTTATTACTACGAGATTTTGACAAATCAATTTTCGATAACCTGCAAGACAATCGATTGCTATATTTTTTCCATTTTCAAAAACAGGCAGTTACACCTTCTTAACACTACACACAGAAAAAAACTGCCTCATAGAATCAAAAAGAGTTTCTCTATGAAACGGTTTTAGGCTAAGCGGTATCCCAGCAGAAAGAAGCGAAGATTTTTTCATAGAGATTCCTTATTGTTTTTATGTGGTAAATCTTATTAATTTTATCAAGAAGAAAACCACATAAAATCAAGAAGAAATCTTATTATTAACAACTTTTTTTACTCAATTTCCGTTATTTTTGGCACCAAAAAAACAATCCACAGAGAAAAACTTCTTGATTCTATTAGGTTTTCTTATAAATTGTAAGCTATACGGATTTCTCATTGATTTTATTAGGTTGCCTTATTGATTTTTTTTAATAAGGTTTTCTTCTTGATTTTAGTAGGTTCCTATATGAGTATGTGTAAAGCATCTTATTGATTTTTTTAATGAGGAAATTTTCTTGATTTTATGAGGTGTCTTGTTATTTCATTTCTATAAATAGACATAGAGACAATTTTTTTCATGATCTTTTTCATTTTTGTATAAGAATGTTTGCACAATAATTTCAATGGTTATTCAGGCGGCTTGTTAGCATATTAGTTAGAGTGCTTGTCTAAGTATATGGTATAGAATTTAAATGAAAATACATAAGTACAGAGAATAAAGACGCAATTTTTGTTTTATTTTATAAAACAAGAAGAAAACCTTATCGAAAAAATCAATAAGATAACCTAATAAAACTAGAAGATTTCTTCTTGATTTTTTCAAAAAGGTTTTCCCTATGAAATTAATAAGATTTCCTTATTAACAAAAAAAAAACCATAGAGATTTCCTATTAATTTTGTTCTATTTTATGAGGTATTTAGTAGGCACTGTTTTCTCTGTGTATGCAGACGGTGTACTTGAGTACAAAATTTATATGAAAATCACTAATTATTTAGACGACGAGTGCCCGTCTGGTGGCAACAGTGGATTAAAATTTTATCGAAAAAAAAATATATGTAGTAACTTTAACTGTGCCTCGTTTCTGTTACCCTACGTCTATACCTGATATATTTTTATCATGACAAAAGTCAAACTTTATATTGAAAAATATCTTTTTTTATGTTAGCTGCTTTTGCTATATGGAATTTGACATTTGTCATGATAAAATTATATCAGGTATAGACGTAGGGTAAGGAATGTGAGAGCTTTTTGAGTCAAAAAAATAGTTCTCATGCTGTGAAACACGGGGTGAGTAAGAAGAAAACTGTATTTGTTGAAATTTTTTGTAAGTTTATATAAGTTTTTATGTGAGTAACCCTGTGTAAAATAGTACAATCAATATAATTATTTAATTTTTCTCGATGCGAGAACTTCTCACAAGTTATAGAAATGGGGTACTGGACACAAAGATTTTATAATTTTCATTAAAAATTAAGCACATACGTATCGTTAAATTAACAAGGCCGTAATCATATTTTTTTTAATCTAAATTTTTTGCATTTTTCAATACATTAGATGTTCATCTATCGAAATATACGAAAAAACTCGATTTGAAATAAAAAGCAATGCCTTTCTATATATTAAGGTAGCGATATGTGGGGATATAGCATTCGGCGTAACCAAATATGGCCTTCTCACAGTTGATCATATCAAATTTTAACACACATACATACACAAACGCATTCCATCTCCTAATGACTGACTGACTGGTCATTGCCGTTTGTAAAGTGTTTACAATTTTTTTTTTTAATTTTTCACTTTGTTGCCTTCAATTTTCATTTTAATTTTGCTCAATTAAGTGTAATTTTAAAAAATTTCAACTGTCAAAAAAATTATTCAATGGATTTTCTATTACAAATTTAATAACGAAATTAACACAAGTGTATTATTATTATGTGTGAATATAAAAACTTTAGAAATATCTAGAACAGTTGGTTATAAGCTTAAAACGAGTTATGAGAAAAAAAGATATTTATTATTTCAAATAATAAATAGCTGCTTTTTTATAATTTTATATAATAAATATCTCATTTTCCTAAACATGAAGAAATTTACCACAAAAAAAAATTATACGTACCTATACATATGAACATACATACATATGTATGTGTGTATGTATGTAGATGTATTTACACTAGAGCATCAAAAAAAAAAATAAAATATTGCATAATTTTATTTATAAAATACATTCGCAGTGCTGTGGAAAAAATATTTTCAAGAGCTAAATAAACAACAAGAGCGTATTTATATGATTTTTTCCATCACACATGAGATACATATTTATCATCATGACAATAGCAGCACCAGCAGCAGCATATTTCAAGAAAAAAAAAACGTACAACTCATAGTATAAGAAAGATATTAGAAAAAAAAACTTTAAACTAAATTTCCGCAAATTTTTTATTTAACATTTTAAGAAAAATTGTTTTAAATTTTTTACAATCTTTTAGAGGAAGCGAACTAGGCAAAAGAGTTTCTTCTGCATGTTACCCAGCAGTTCAAGTGTGCTTAAATATAATTGTCTCACAAAATTATATAAATCGATAAAGTACTCGTATTATCTTGGGACACCTTTGCGACAGTTTATAGATAGTTTATTAGACTCCATTATTATATGTATTAATTTTAAGAAATGTTAAGACGAATTAATGCAGATACTCTATATTATTCTCACCTTTTCCGAGTTTCTACAGCTCTAATAAAGCCTAGAGCCAAATTTATTGGGCTCGTTACAAAGTAATTATAGTGCACTAATTCAAATTTTGTTGGGCCAAATAGAGAAAATGAATATTTATAAGGCTGATGTGTGCTATTGGATATGGTCCTTCGAACCAGTATAATATAGCTGGTGTAGTATTACAAGTTCAGCTTAATCAAAATTTCCCTAATCCAATATAATATACATATGTGCGTTTTATTTAAAATTGATCAAATTCACTCAATAAAAATAGTCTATAGACTAAAAATAATTAATTTAATAATAAGTTATTGAGATTGAGAAGTTTTAAAGCAGTTGTATTATATAATATAAACGTTTTTAGCGGCACAAAGTTGATTGATAAATTTAATATATAATATAAATATTCATATGCATTTTCTACCTTACAAGCAGTCACCTTGCCCATAAAAGTTATTTGAGTGATTTCTGTACAATTTTTTTAGCCCACCAGACTGTTTGCAATGTGGAAACCAAGCTCTAGTTCCATGGAAAAGGTATAATAATAAATGCAATTGAAGATTGTTTACCATTAATTTTATGATTTACCGAATTATATATGTATATCACCAAATACTGCTGGGTATATAAAGGAACTACTGTCCTCAGCACGAGCAGTTCAAGTTTGTATGTCATTAATTTTACGATTTAGGTGATATTTTACCATTTTCTGCTCTTGTACAAATACTGGTGGGTATACTTATATAGGAAAGTATGCAACTACTTACTGTCCACAGCATGAGCACTAAATCTATGGGAGAGAAAATTCAAGATTATATGCCATTTATTTCACGATTCAGCCAATGATATATCACCATTTTCTATTATTGTTAAAATACTGCTGGGTATCTATAGGAAAGTATCCAACTACTGGAAGCAGCATGAGCAGCATGGAGGAGATATAATAAGCGCAACTAACGATTGCATGCTTTTAACCTTAACATTTAGCTAATGATGTCTCAATTTTCTGCTCCTTTCCAAATACTGCTGGGCATATATCATAAGATAGTATTTAACTACTGTGCACACACTGAGCTCTAACTCTTTTGGGAAAGATATTATAAGAGCTATTGTAAGAGCTTGCATATCAATAATTTTAACACTTGGCCCATAATATGTTTGTCACCATATTCAGCTCTTGTACAAATACTGCTGGGTATCTATAGGAAAGTATCCAACTACTGTAAATAGCATGAGCTTTAGTTCCATGGAACATATATAATAAGCGCAACTAACGATTGCATGCCTTTAATTTTAACATTTAGCTAATTATATGTCAATACTTTCTTCACTTTTCCAAGTACTGCTGGGCATATGTAGGAGAGAATTTACTTAGTGTGCAAAGACTGCACTCTACTCCTTTGGAAAAGATGTTACAAGAGCTATTGCAAGAGCTTGTATGCCATTAATTTTAACATTTAGCCCAAAATAAAGCTTTGTCACCATATACGGCTCTTGTACAAATACTGCTGGGTATATTTATATAGAAAAGTATCCAACTACCATCTATAGCACGAGCTCAAGTTCCATGAGAAAGATATAATAAGTTCAACTAATGATTGTATGCCTTTAACCTTAACATTTAGCTAATAATATGTCACAATTTTCTGCTCCTTTCGAAATACTGCTGGGCATATAGTATAGGATAGTATTTAACTACTGTGCACACACTGAGCTCCAACTCTTTGGGAAAGATGTTATAAGAGCTATTGTAAGAGCTTGCATATCAATAATTTTAACACTTGGCCCATAATATGTTTGTCACCATTTTCAGCTCTTGTACATGTACTGCTGGGCATATGTAGGATGTGCGTTAGTTTTTATTCTTATTAATAGACTCGTTTGCTTGTTTTCCTACAGTTCACTACTTAAGATACATGCCCGTTATTTATTGTGTCTAGAAATGGAAAAATTAGTAAGAAAAGGTGTAATAAACTTAAAATATAAACAGCAATAAAATTAACTATAAAAAGTAATTTCAAACTAGTTGCAAGAGCTAAAAATTTTGCATTTGAGTTAAAGTGAAATTTCGTAAAATTTAATAATTTAAATTGAAATAAATTGTTGGTTAATCACATCTAGAATCTAGATGCATTTCGTTACTGCTGAGGTAACTAATCAGTAGATATCAATTACATTTCAAACAAACTTACAAACTCCCAACAAATGATTGAGAATTATAAAACTAAAATAAATTCAGTAAAGTGCGTCTTTGGCTCGTACTCGAAAGCTTATTTTTATTAAGTTTAAGCGATTTTTTTTAGTTTTTGCGGTTTTTTTCTATTTCTTTTGATTGTTTACTCTTTTGCTACTTTGTTACTCTTAAGTCCTTTTTCACAATGTATGGTTAAGAGTTAACGTGAACTTTAAATGCAAGTTCTTCATACAACACTTGCCGTTAAAGTCTCTGTTATCTTTTAACTATACATTGTGAAAAGGTACGTTACTGATTTTTGTGCATTAAGCGCCTTATTTAATTTTTGGTGATATTTTTCATTTAAGCGCTTTTTTAATTTTAGCGATTTTTCGTTTTTTAAGCGTTTTTCAATTTAAATTTTTTTTAATTTCAGTGTACATGCGTGTAGTGTGCATAAAAATACACTAACTTTGAAATTTTCAAGCATCTACATATATATAATTGTCTGTATATTAAATTAGGATTTCAACATTTTTACATACTCCTGTAACAGCCTGTGACAGACAGACGAAAAAGCGGGCGGAGGGACATCGTAGTGAAAACAATGGGTTTCCTATTAAAGTCCTGCACAAGCCCATTTATAAGACCTTTCAAGACATGAGAGATTTTTCGAATGTTTTGCTACAGCGAACTATTCTAAAACAAACGCTAAACAATACTTTTGGCAATACATTTGTTTCAGTTGTTTGTCTTGCCAACAGTGTTGTTTAGCGTTTGTTTTAGAATATTTCGCTGTAGCAAAGCATTCGAAAAATCTCTCATGTCTTGAAAGGTCCTATAAATGGTCTTGTGCAGGACATTAGTGCCTATTCACCTTTGCTGCACGAAACTTTAAAAAGGTTTATGTATCAGCTAACCAGTAAGCCTTACCCTACGTTTCCACTAGCCATCGACTTGGACATGACATGAACATGACGCCGGCAGAGCAACTGTGAAAAATTCATCAACTTCTATGTTGTGATGAATACGTGCGATGTCCATGCTCAGGCATATCAAAGTATTTTGCGCTAGTGCAATAAAGATGGTATATTTACCAATTTTGTTCTATTTCTTTTCTTTCTATTGCAAATGGTTGCCGACTGAGAATCTCATGGCGGACATTGTTGCTCAGACACATGGTCGGGCATTGATGTCAGAGCATGAACAAAACATGAACATAAGCGGTTTCCATTAGCCATTTACGATGTCCGACATGATGGCCATACCAAGTTCATGGCTAGTGGAGACCCATAGAAGTAATATTTTTTTTTTCGGTGTATACAAATTGGCAATAACAATTTTTTTTTATTTGAGTCACTTTGTGACACTATAAAAATAAATAAAAAAAATTTTTAAAAATTTTCAAATGACATCAAGCAAAAAACACTTAATATTAAATGCCAGTCCCGAAGATTATGAAAACATTAGCAAACTATTCTTCTCAATTAAAACGCAATATTTTGGACGTCATTACAAAAGGGCGGCCTCAGAGGAGGTATTTTTTGAAGATTATGTAACATATCGTCTGCTCATTCCACTAACTGCTGAAAAATACATTATTATCGGTTATGCCGAGGTATCCAATGCTCCCAATTTGCCTGCCTTGGCACACGATTTATGGCTTGATTTTATAAATTTTCATTATTGTTGCCCTTTGCCATTTACTGCCACCAACACGTGTTTTCTCAACAAATTTGTCTATCACGTGGACTATATGCCGGACATGCTTGAGCAACTTTTACAGGAAATTTTTCTTAGGGAAAATCAATGGGAATATATTTTGGTATTGGAGTGCCCCGATTACAGGCGTTATGAGGGAAAAGGTAACAAATTAATTTTAAATTTTTCTTTTGTATTTTAAAATTTTAACCTTAAATATAATTCTTTTAGATTTAAGAAATTATTCATGCCTGCAGGGATTTTCCACTGTATTTTATCCCAAATGTTTTACCGCTTTAAAATGTCCCAAAACACAAAAATTACACGTGATTGAGCGTGAGAGAGTATTGCCTCAAATAACTTATAGAAAAGCTTTGTAAGAAGCTTTTAATAATTAATTTTATTAGTTTGTGTAATTAATTGTATTATTTTATCATGCTAGACCCGAAGACAACGATGATATAGTCGATATAGTTAATCAAGATATTCCTGCGCTAAAAGATCAACTGGGAGAATATTATATAGCCGAAGAGCTTTTATCAGACAGCAACAGCTTACTTATTGTCTCCGAGGTAGTTTCACGCCCCCAAACAACTAGATTCTATTTGAAGTTAATAGTTTTGCAATTACAGATAAAGCAAGCTACTGCCGGCTTTATATGGCTTAATGACAATATCGATTTATTATATCTTTTGGAAAATTATCAACTGCAATGTTTTGGTAACTTATTGAAGTTTAATGTTAATGAAAGATTTAAAGAAAAAGTTCTTGCTGTCAGGTAAACTTTTAAGAGAAATGAGAATGAAATAAATAACTTTTATTAAACTGGTATTTATTTTAAAAAGCTCTACTTCAAGACGGGCCCTAGATAGGCTTTTCACCACAGCAGCAGTAAATCAAATTTATATCGGAAAAGCAAATGAGAACATAACTTTGAAAAGTGTTAGTAACTCAAGGTTGGTTGGTATTGAGATATTCAAAATATATTTTATTAAAAATAGGAAATACTTTCCAAGCTCATCTACTCACCACATGGAAACGCACAATGGGGGAGGCATTGTTGAAAACCAACAGAAATTTACTCATGACTTCATACGCATACGCTGGGAAGAATTGAATAAAAGTAAGTTTGCTGCCAGTAAAGCAGCAAATAAATGAAAATGATTAAAAGCTATTTTTCATACCCTCAGAATTCAAATCCACCAATTATTATGTAGACGCACATAAACAGCAATTGAGCTTTTTCTACAATATACCCGATGGCCAAGACGATGCTGCCTGGGATGCTCGATCGAATGCCTTTGCCATAGAGCTTTTGGGCTTAATAGCTTTACACGACTCGCGTAGAATATTTGAATTTCTTTTGGCCGCTTTTGCAGCATTTCGCAATAAAGACTATTGCTTGTTAATGGTGGCTGGAGGAGAAAAAGTGTCCCCAGTGCTTTGGAAAATACTAAAATATTTTTTGGTCAGTTGATGTTGTTAAAATGTATGAAAGTGTATAAATGCTTTGTTGTTTTTCCTAAGCCTGTTAATTTTCGGCCCAATTGCTGTGCCAAAGAGTATTTGTTTATTACCCATCGCTGTGCTGTTTACGGTGACTTGAGTTTATTTGCGGCCACACCTCACGATGTAGCTGATATTGTAAATATGTTAAAGGAACAGGAGGGTCAGATGTATCCCACTGCCCGACGTGCCAACAAATCACGTATTTCCTCTATAGCTCAAAGACTTTCAGTTAGATCTTCGGTTTTATTAGAAACTGATACTTATGAGCAGATGAACACTGATTCCTGTCACATACAATTAGTTCAAGATATATTGCAAAACATGTTTGCCGAAGCAATGAGTGATTACCAATGTTTCACCATAAGATGTGGTGACGCCCAGCGTTCAATGCAAGACAATAAAATTGTGGGATTTGTAATAATACGGTAAAAATATATATTCGGGAGTGTGATGGAAAGCGATTTAGAAACAAAACCCTTTCGAAAACGACAAAAAATCTTATGTCTTTCTATATATGTATTTCATTAGTTCGAAATTGGCTTAAAAATTATTCTCAAAATCGATCAGAACTCATCGTTTCGAAACGATTCTGGAAACTATCGTTTTCTATCCCATATCTGTAGTGCGATTCACTAACTTTTTTTTAACAATAATTGCATCGTTAAAATAATTATAACTAAAATTTAACGAATTTTTGCTATTCAGCAACATTTTTAACGATATTCGCTGTAGGTTAACGTCAGCTGTGTCGTTATTTAAGCGAAAAAAAGTTACTGAATCACACTACTGATTATACTTTTTTGATAGCAAAAATAATTATTTTTTAACACTCTAATCCTTGCAGGCCTTTTCTCTTAAGCAAATTTCTGCAAAAACATTTCCATACCATACGACAAGAAGAGCTTGAAAATTTCTTTAAGGCTGAAATAATAACTTTAAAGTTGCATCCTTTCTTTCATTGTCGAGCCGATTTAATATTTCACGAATTGTCCAGGCAAACAAGTTATTTGCATTTTTATTACTTACAACCGACGGTGGGTACTTTTACAAAATTTTTTTTTCATAGTTCTTAAATATAGTTTTGTTTTTTTTTTTTTTTCTTATAGCAAAAGCAAGGCCATAAGAAAATCAATGATCTTGTGGACAATATGCAACCTTTGGAACCGCGCCGCATTAAAAGATTATGGTTTAAGCAGTGGGATCAATCCCATACTCATGCTACTCCTACTAAAGATAATGATGGTGATCTACTAAATGATCTAGATCTACTAAATGATCACTTTGCAGTGTTTCAGGCAAATTTGCGTCCCACCATTTATTTTGGCAGTGCAAAAAATATCGTCATATTAGGTTTTACCGATATTTGTAAGGCTTTTCTGAGATTAATGATATTCAGTTGGCACAATTTGAGGCAAGTTGCGAGGGTGGCACCATGAGTGCGTGACTTTTTGGATATAAAATAATTTTATTTTATAAGCATAAAAGGGAGCTTTTTACAATTTGCACAACGTTTCTCTAATTGTGTATCCCTTCCAAGAAATCAAGTGTGTAATCTTCGCTTTGGATAACGATCGCGTTTTTTCAGTTTGAGATTATGGCATTCGATATCGAATCATATTATGACATTGTTCTATAGCGAAAGTCATAATCTCAAACTGAAAAAACCTGGAGTCTAATCTTCGCTTTCGATAACGAGCTGCTCTATCAAGTTTTTTCAGTTTGAGATTATGACGTTCGATATCGAACATTACTGTTACACTGTCCGATAGCGAATGCGATAATCTCAATTTGAAAAAAACGTGATCGAAACAGCTCGTTATCGAAAGCGACGATTAGCCCCCAGGTTTTTTCAGTTTCAGGTTATGGCATTCGATATCGTACCATATTATCACATTGTTCGATAGCGAATATCATAATCTCAAACTGAAATCGTCTAATCGTTGTTTTCGATAGCGAGCTGATTCGATCACGTTTTTTCAATTTGAGTTTAGGGCATCCGATATCGAACCATATTATTACATTGTACGATAGCGAATACCATAATCTCAAACTGAAAAATGAGGTATTTATCGAAAGTGACGATTGGGCCCCTGATCGAATCAGCTCGTTATCGAAAGCGACGATTACACGCCAGATTTGCTGAGAAACAAGCAGAGAACGAAGAGGATCGTCTGTAAGCTCGCTAACAGTCGCGGCCGGCAATTTTTGTTGAGTTGCAGCAGCCGTCGGCTTCGGCCTTGCCACTTTTTTTTATATCCCCTTTTTTTCCAATCAACGGAAAATTATGTACTCCCTTCTGACATTAATGCTAGCTAAGAGATTTGGTTGACATTAGCCGACTTTTAGCCAGCATACACAAGCCACCGACAAATCAAAATCGGCTTCGTTTTCTGAGAATAGATATTTTTGTGAGATGATTTTATCTTTGGAGTCAAGTCTATTTCTGCCATGCCATTATAAAACGGCATGAAAACTCTTCCATATTGCTGTTGAACAACAGCAAACACTCCTGCAAGGTTGTCAAACGATTGCATTTGGGATCAATTGCGTGCAAACGGGGTATATGTTTTCCGAAAGCTTTCTCATACCCAAGTGAGCACTCAAATTGAAACCATGGGGAATTGCGGCTTCCACTTTCAATATCTAATCAACCAATGCCATATCGTGAAATATTTCAATTGTTTCGGGTATAGAGACTTCCAACTGGCGCTTGTACGGCCATAAGGAAAATCATTAAACCAATATTTTACCACTGAAATTGAAGAAGCCCTATAGTCACTATTATCGCGAATAAAGGTTCACGTAAAATGATGGAACACATTCCCTGTGTTCTCCAATTTTTGCGTTGTTGTTGTGCCAGTACTCTATTTTCTAATTTTGTTCAACATCTTTTGTTCATGGGAAATATTTCACTGACTATTTCTCAGGCTCAGATTTGGTTTCAGTGACCGTTTTTTCCGCAAAAAAAAATAATCGACCCTATTGTGAATAACAGGTGGAATTTTTTCCACGAAGGGAAAAATGTTATCGTGAATATCCCGTGTAGTTTTTTCCCCGCTATTAGTCACAGTGAATGGCCTTTATCGGGCATAAAAGGCGAACAGTTTGCTCATGTGAAAATTTGGTATTGGTATGAAAAAGAAAAACCAAAACTTCGCGTGATTAAATTGTTCGCCAATTTTTCCCTTCCCATTTCCGTTTCCTGCCCAAATCACGGGAAAATCTGCTAGCAATGGATGTCAAAGACAAATTAAATGAAGCAGGTTGTTAAAATTTTGACTGAGAGTTGCCAGTGTTTCCTTTTTAGTCAAAAAATTTATTGACCCTCCCGCATATTTCTGCTTACACGCATACAAACAATTTTCTTTTTAATTTAATTTACAAACTTTTCCCTTTTAGCAATGAAGTCCAATCCACCATGAACTGTGTGCCACAACTGAATATAACCGTCATTTGCAGTCCCGGTATTATGGAGGCCGATCAGGAACATGCCTTCGAATGTGAAATGTGCTCGAGTAAAAGTAAAGATATTTGTTGGATTAATTTCCAAAATACTGATGCTTTTATACGAGATATTTGCTATCGTTTGAATGTAAGAACTTGGATAAACTTTGTAAGCGGAGAAGTTGAATCTATTGAAGGGTAAAAAACTGTGTTCAACTAGAAACATGAATATGTAGCTCTAATGTGTAATTTATTTAACAGCGAAAAAAATTTGATAACCATGAAATTCGATTGCGAAGTCTACTATGACACACTTTTGCTCATGTGTGGCACCGAATTTGGTGAACCGCACGGCATGTTCAAAGATTCGCCTACACCTGTTAACTATTGCCATTTTAATAATCGTTTTGATAAAATTTTATTTTATCATAAATTGCAATTATTAAACAATAGTTTACCCTTAAATGCAAAGAAATCGCTAGTGGTTTATGGCTGTCATGTGCGGGCATTTGAATTTGTCAATTTTCTCTTAGAACATGGCATCAAAGCATGCGAAATACATTTGGTTATGCCTTATTCCGCCTATGATACGCAAAGAGGTTTAATGTTAAATATTGCTGCTGAAGATTTACGCATAGAGGAAATTTTAATGGAAATGTTGCAAGATTTGGGTGTACAAATTTACGAGCAGATGAATTTGAGCGGCTATAAATTGCGTCATGGTGAATGCAGTCTGCAGGGCGTCACTTTCAAGAAATATATTGGTAGTGATGAAATAACACTAGAATGCGACTTGTTTATTAGTTTCTATGAAGTTTTCTTAGAGGAATCCATGTTGTATCGTAAGTTTACTTTTTTATTTTTATAAAGCGTGTTCCGAAATTCAGACTAGAATTTAATTCACATGATTTAACTAAACATAAGAATGAAGAAAATATAAAAAAAATCATGCTAAATAAGATTAACATTTTTATAATTGTAAATTTTCTGACAAACACTATCAGAACGGAACAACATGCTATTTTTGAAGACTGTCATATCTTCATCATCAGCATTCTTGTATTTGGTCCACTATAGTGTCAGCTGATGCAACTTTCAGCTCCATATACATTAAACTCCTGCACAAGACCATTTATAAGACGCTAAACAATACTGTTGGCTAGACATTTGTTTCAGTTTCAGTCTTGCCAACAATGTTGTTTAGCGTTTGTTTTAGAATATTTCGCTGTAGTAAGGCATTTGAAAAATCTCTCATGTCTTGAAAGTTCTTATAAATGGTCTTGAGCAGGACATTAATATACATATACACATATTTTTCAGTGAAAATGGAATATGTGAATTGTTTTGATTCATCGTATTACAATTTACTGAAAGCTTTTATGCAATTAAAGCTCAAATTTGCCATTTGTAGCTTACAACAGTCTTGCCATTGTTGTTTGTTCTTTATTAATCATGCACATGCTTGGCAATTTACCTATTTGTGTTCCACTTAATACAAACTTTTATTGTTTGATACCATAAGTAATATTTGTTTGTTTTGCTTCATGCCAATAGCTATCAACAATAGCTATAAAATTTTGTTCAATTTTATGTTGTAACTTTTATTTCTTTATATGGTTTTGATAAGATTAAAGCTCGCAGCTTCATTTGTTTAAAACATATTTATGTTGGTCAAATATTGGTGTTATATGACATAATACAAAATGACTACTAGCATGGAACTATATATCATTTTATACTCTCTAAGATCCTATCTTGCGCATGTTTTTCTTTTCCGCTAGTGAAACTGTACTCTCGGGCTTGAACTTTGGAACATATTTTGTATTCTAGTAAATATTTAAAAAAATACATATGTATGCCTTAAGTAACTTTATAATTTATTTTTAAAGTCTTTAAGGCAGCCAACATAGACACGGACCATAATTTTGTATTGGTGGATGAAAGCTATCAGACTTCCGCTAAAAATATTTATGCTATGGGAAACTTTATTAAACACAAAACGGAACCAAATCATCAATATCATTTTGTCGATGCTCAAGAAGCAGCCGAAAAGGTTTTTATGCAATAATTAAATTTTTATTTATTAACTAGATAAGGGCTGAGGCAGTTGCTAGAATGTGGGCTACAAATGATGCTTGCTAACAGCTTTAATAATTTGTGCTAAAGCAATGCTACAAGATACCAAATACAATGTTAACCTCGGTGACCTAAAAGAAACTTAAGCTTATTTGTAGCGCCATATTTTATTATCAGCTTAAAAATCAAGAAATTTTATTTCAACAGCAATAGATTATAAAAATTTTAAAATAAGTATATTATTATATAAGCCAATTATAAAATAGGATATAAATTATTATAAGAGTATGTCTGCTTAATCTATTTTTCCTAGATCATCAACACTTTGGGCATACACGACACGGACTTACGAATTGATAAGAAATTCTTGAAACCTTCTTACTTTCAAGGTCAACTGCCTATGGGTTATTTAATGGTTAAAGTCACCATACCAAAGCGTTATTTGGCCAATCATTTGAATAACGAATATGCATTACCCTTGGTCACCTACAATGAAGGTGAATTTTCACGTGTTCGTTTAAATGAATGGGGTGTGGTGGAGGAAATCGCTATCATAACTAAAAAGGTAAGACAGTTAAAAAGATTACTTGCTATTTGCTAAAAAAAAAATATATACATATATACAGTGGTGGAATTAGGGATGGGCAAAAAATATCGATATATCAAAATATCGATATTTGAGAAAATAAATATCGATATATATCGCCGATATTTCAAAAACCGGTATATCGATACATCGATTCTTATTTACGAGTATCGGGTTTCGATACTTTTAAGAGCTATAGCCGTTTTTTAACTGTATATTGACATCACTACTAGTGATGCGAAGAAAAAAAGAGAAATTTCATAATAACACCCAAGGCAAATTTATAAGGTGACCCAACTAAGGCAGGTGACTTTTTGCATATTGTGGGTATAAGCCTAAAGGCTGAATTTGTTTTTGCTTTCTGTTCTGTTACGAATCAGCTGACTCTTTTTGGTTTATAGAAATCATATACAAGCCGTTCGTTTTTCTCTTTCATTCTGTTCTGTTAGGGTTCAACCGGTGAAAATAAACAAACTGTTAACTAATTGTAAGTGGCAGCATAAATAAAATAAAAACATTTCGAACTAAACTGTGATTGTGCTTCAAGAATTTGAAAATATTTCATATTTACCAGAGAAACATAAAACTATATTGAAACATAGCAATTAGTGTTTTTCATACGGGATTTCCCGGGATCCCGCACATTTTCCGGGAAAGAAATCCCGGAAAATTTGTGCTGGCAACTTTAGTTTGCACAAATGTACACATTCCTCGATGAGTGTCGTTATTCACTATATGAATGCGATGGTAGAACTATAGCTAAAACTTTACAACTATTACGGCCAGGAACTCAAATTATATTATTTGTTTGACATGTGTTTATAAAACGTTATTATTTAATCATTATCATGAATTATAATTTGTTTTTTTGTTGAAATAAATAAATTAAAATTAAGTAAAAAAATATTTTGTATTGTTTTGCACCGGGAATTCCCGGGAAAGCGGGAACGACTTTTCGGTTCGGGAAAAGAAAAACTCTAATAACAATGTGCGATGCAAAACTCAACACTTTAGTGGAAAACTGTGACCGTTCTGGTCTGAATCAGCTGATAATTTATTACAGAAAAAGTAACTATTAAAATTTAGAAACAGAACGGCACAGCACAGAGCAGCAACAGCAAGTAAAGACTAATGAAGTCTTAAGGAGCTACAGTAGCTTACGTATAACTTAACATAAATACCTAGTTCTTTTGTATGAAATTTCTTAAAGTGACTAATAGTGCATTCGAAATTAATGCAGCAAAAAATGTCGATATATCGAAATATCGATGTTTTCAAAAAATATATCGATACTGTTCAAAAATATCGATACGATATATATCGATACATTTTTTTTCATTTGCCCATCTGTTAAAAATATTCTTTGCTACAAAAAGACATAAGGTGGTGAAATAAATTATGTTGTATTACTTGAGGTAATTATTTTATAGGGTGGCGTCACGGCAGCTGCAGCTGTAACCAGGGTTACCGTTCACCTGACTAAAGTCGCAATTTGACCCTTTTTTAGCGGTCTGCGACTTTTTGTGAGACTTTTTTTTGTCATCGACTTTTCCGACTTTTTTTAATTTTATTGCGGCTTTTTACTCTTTTTTGTGAAACTCCTCAAAACAGTTAATTTGCAGTAAATTAAAAGTTTTTTTTCTATATTCTTATGAATTGAACAGGCTAATGTTCGTAACGCTTTTTAAGCCAAATTACATGTGATAATTATTAATGAACAAATAATAATAATAATTATCACATGTAATTTGGCTTAAGAAGCGTTACGAACATTAGCCTGTTCAATTCATAAGAATATAGAAACAAAATACAGTTCGAAAAATAATAATTAACTAAAAAAAAATTTCAAAAAAGGTAATCGGATTTGGAATGAAGCATTTTTGGTAGAAGCTGTTCCTTACTGGATTACCAACTTAATGATTTTAATAAGGCGTGGGACTAAAATAATCGATTCTTGAGAAGTACTTACTTTTTTTATTTGGCTACTTGTTCACGTAATCTATTTAATCTAAAAAAATTATTCTCATCATTTAGCAACTTGTATATAATTTTTTTAAATTTTAGGTAATGTGATTTGTAAGCGAGTAATGAAATTTGGTAATCAGAAAAGTAAGTCATTATATGGTAATGCGTAATTTTTTGCTGGGTACATATATAAGCATGTATAATGCAACTGCATGTGTTGTGAAATATGATAGAAATGGATTCTGCAATAAGCTTTTTGTTTTGTTTCAATTGTTTTTTTGTTTAATAAAAAAACGTTAAAAAAAGAGATGCAACTTTTATTTTCTCAAACGACTTTTTTGTGCGACTTTATTTTCACAAAACGACCTTTTGTGCGACTTTTCTAAAATTCCTAGCGGTAACCCTGGCTGTAACAGTAAATAATAAAGTCGTGCACAAGAGCATTTATAACAATTTTCAAGACGAGAGATTTTTCAAATGCTTTGCTACAGCGAAATATTCTAAAACAAACGCTAAACAACACTGTTGCCAAAACATTTGTTTAAGTTGTTTGTCTTGGCAACAGTGTTGTTTAGCGTTTGTTTTAGAATATTTCACTGTAGTAAGACATTTGAAAAATCTCTCATGTCTTGAAAGTTCTTATAAATGGTCTTGTGCAGGACTTTAGTAAATAATAATGGTTACTTTTTTATATTAAGCCGATAGCCAGCAGTTGCTAGAGTGTTTTTCTCTTTTTTTTAGCTGATGTAATTTTAATTATAGTAAATTTAAAATAATAATAATAATAATTAAATTTTTTAGAGCTTCTCAGTTGTCATACTCTACACTTGAAATTAAAGGGTTAATGTATAACTTATTCACAAAGAATATGTTTGGGTCTTGTTTTAACCCTCTAAGTGCTTATTCACACCCTGCAGAAAATTTGGTGACAATTGAACCAATCGTACTTGTCGTAGGACTGGAGAAAATAGAAGTGCTAAAAAATCTCGATTTAAAAAAAAAATAATGAGTTAGGCGGTTTCTATATTAAGGTCACTATGTTGTCTAACATTTTCTATACGCTGCATTATATTAATGCAAATGCCAATTTATCAGAAAATGTCCAAACAAATTCTTGAAAAAAAATTGGAATTACAGAAAATCTACCATAAAGTAATTAAGAAATACGAAACATCTTTAAAGCTAAAAAGCTTTTTTCTTTGGATTTTCCTGCATTGGAAGCTGAAAGCGGGACATGATCCCTCAAAAACTGGGATTTAAAAATAAATCTGTGGCAATAAGGAAAAAGTGCTTAAGTCATATTTTACTGTTTTGCAGGAGAGTAATTTTAAACGTTCAAGTCGATTTTCAGAAATTTATTTCTTTTACAGTTAAATTGGGAAATTCTCTGTTAACCTTTATTTTTTTAAGGAAACATCGTTCTACACACTGTAAATAATACATTTAAGTTGAAATATACCAAAGTATAACCTTAATTATGCTATTATTTCAAATGAGATTAGAAGTCTAAAAAAGACAAGTCGCAAGTAATTTTGTTATAACTTCCTGAAAAATCAGACAAATTAATTAAGATTTTGATCAGGGGTTCTTTCAAATATACAGATTACAGAGGTACCATTAACTCAAAATCAGCTTATCTCGACTTAAGCATTTTTTCCTTTTTGCCACAGAAATATCTTTTAGAAAGCGGGATGTGTAATATGCACATATACAGTTTCGTATGTACTTAAGATACACAGTTTTTTCAGTTTCTAACATTAGAAAATGTTAATACATTTAGGGCAAAATTAGAGTTGTTTGAAGAACTTCTGAAAATTCTGAGTATGCATGTTTTTAGAGGAACACTTGGACATTAATCTGTGACCAATATTATCCGCCAGCATTGACTCCCAAAAAAAAGTGCGTATCCTTCAGAAAATGCCAAGTTGAAAACTTGGCAATACGATTATCTAGTTCAAATTCATGCTTTTCAGAAATACATTCATAATAAAGGAGGAGCATTGCTGTTTTCCGTCTGGGTTGCTCATTTACTGGAAATTTTTTTTAGAAATGCATTATAACAGAGCTATGTTTCGACACTAATAAAACACTGTTAAGGCACAAGGTTCGTGTCAAGGCTTATCAATCTATACAAGCACAAACTTGAAATTACACGCCGATTTCGACAGAAAATAATGCAGTGATAATTTTAAAACTCTTCATGACATATGTTAATAATGAGAATTGTATTCCACAAATTAGCTGAACTACGAAGCACACAGGGATTTGGATAGTTAAGCAATAACTGCACTTAAAAAATATTTGGATTGAATTTTTTTAATTTTTTAGATTTTTATTAAAAATCTAATAAGAGATTGAAAATTTCAATAGCGGGATGTGTGGTCAGGTTACCCTCAACTGAATTCCGTAGCACCATAAGGTTTTAAAAGTTTACAATCTAGACTGAGAATTGATTGAATTTGTACTAGTTAATCAGCCAATGTATCTGAGTTAAGTTAAGCTTCATTTGTATTAGCTTAGAGTCAATGTGGTGTTTCCATGTAAGCCGTTGATCAAGGTGTACTCGTATGTTGAGGAACAACAAGTTGGGAACAAGTATCTCTTTCTTTATAGGGTAAATGTTACCTGATCACATTTTTGTTCGTTTACTTTTATTCTCCATTAGTTCATCCATAGTTCAATAGAGCACTATTACGAATATTATATATGTATTATATGTACTACGAATATTTTTTGTTTGTTTAGTATGTCTATATAAGAAAGACTCCGCTAGGGCATGTATTATGTACTACGAATATTTTAATTTTTTTTGGTATATAAGAAAGACTGGGCTAGGAAAGACATCGATATAAATGAACCCTCAAGTCACTCTGGAACAAGTCTCGTAACTATACTTAGATATTAACCCAAGCTTAACTTGTACATATTTATATTTTTGAAATATGAGTACCCCTATGGTCGAGTGGGTAATGTGGAACACAAAGTACACAGAGATGTCATGAGACGGAGGATAATTGCGAATTCTAACCTCTCGCTCACACCTAGCCCACACAGAGAAAACAGTGCCCACTAAATACCTCATAAAATAGAACATAATTAATAAGAAATCTCTATGTTTTTTTTTCAATAAGGAAATCTTATTAATTTCATAGAGAAAACCTTTTTAAACAAATCAAAAAGAAATCTTCTAGTTTTTATGAGGTTATCTTATTGAGTTTTTCAATAAAAAATAAAAAAAATTGCGTCTTTATTCTCTGTACTTATATATTTTCATTTAAATTCTATACCATATACATATGTATGTATGTATGTAGTATATTGTAGATGTTATTTATTTATACATACATACATACATACATACATACATACACATTATGCCATATTCTTAACTAACTTACCAAGTATTTAACCATCAAACTTCTACCTGATAGACAAGCACTCTAACCAATATGCTGACAAGCAGCCTGAATAACCATTGAAATTATTGTGCAAACATTCTTATACAAAAATGAAAAAGATCATGAAAAAAATTGTCTGTATGTCTATTTATAAAAACGAAATAACAAGACACCACATAAAATCAAGAAGATTTCCTTATTAAAAAAATCAATAAGATGCTTTACACAAAATCATATAGGAACCTACTAAAATCAAGAAGAAAACCTTATTGAAAAAATCAATAATAAAATCAAGAAGAAAACCTTTTTAAAAAAAATTAATAAGGTAACCTAATAAAATCAATAAGAAATCCCTAAAGCTTACAATTTATAAGAAAACCTAATAGAATCAAGAAGTTTTTCTCCATGGATTGTTTTTTTTTTTTTTTTGGTGCCAAGGAATAACGGAAATTGAGTAAAAAAAGTTGTGAATAATAAGATTTCTTCTTAATTTTATGTGGTTTTCTTATTGATAAAACTGATAAGATTTACCACATAAAAACAATAAGGAATCTCTACGAAAAAGTCTTCGCTTCTTTCTGCTGGGATACCCCTTAGCCTAAAAACGTTTCATAGAGAAAATCTTCTTGATTCTATGAGGCAGTTTTTTCTCTGTGCAGTGTCTTCTATAATTTTTATTTCGTAGTGGCATTAATTTCACGTAAATATTTTTATTTTATGCTTTATGTCGTCATTCGCTATGCGATATTTTGTAATTAAAAGGTTAAAATTAATATTTATGAATCAAAAGCTGAAAGTTAAAAAAAATGTTTACTGAAAAATAAAAATAATAAAAAAGTGCAAGTTTTCGTTGTTACATACATAATTGTCGGAATGAGATTTACATATACATATATACCCTGCAGAAAATTTGGTAACAATGACTTGAGAAAATGATAGTGTTACGAAAAGTAGGGAGTTGTGTATAGTGAAAAAAGGACATATCCTTTAAATGGTTATATATTCACCATTATCGTGATGTATCGTCTTGATCCTTTGTCAATTTAATTAGAACTTGGTCTACTATTCAGTGTCTAGATCAGGTTCTATGTGGTTGGATTCATTGTTCCCTCCAATGATACCGCCAAGTCACTCTGGAACAAGTCCCGTGACTATACTTGGATATTAATCTAAGTTTAACAGCTGTTTATACTTTTGAAAAATGAGTGCTCCTGTGGTCGAGTGGGTAGTGTGCAAGCCTGTCACGCACGAGGTTGTCAGTTCGAATGCCAAAAAATATCTGCTCAAAAGTAAATTAAAATTGAATTTGTAACAATAAAAACAAAAATTATAAGTTTTCAGTGTTACAGTTAAGTGTCGGAATGACATTTTTAAATAATTTATATTATTCTACACCAAATAGGTCTCTGTGTGATAGTACAGTGACAAGTCAGAAGGCGTATACAAAATATCAATTAACCTCAACCTAGACCATCCCCATGTAAAAGTGACTGGTCCGCTTCATAGGAAGTGTTAGAACTCAGACTGGTCCCTATCACTTAAAGACCGATAATGTGACTAGTCTTGTGTCAGTTGCATTTCCTGCAGGGCACTTTCATTTTAGGCATAGAATGTGTTCGGCAGTTTTATGCAAAATGCTACGAGAAACATGTCTTGTGTACGTTGCGTAAAAAGTTTCTAAATAAGTAACCATGAACAGGGATAAAACGGGTTGAAAGCAGAAAAGCTCGAAATCCAACTTAAACGTCTGAAACAGAGCAAAAATTAAATTAATCCTAGTAGGAATTTTAAGCGTACACTTAATTCTGAGCTTTAAGTTAATAAATTTTTAGCTCCGCTGCATTCAGAGAGTCATAAGAAAATTGTATAACAATTATGTTTGTATTCAGACCCCCATATTCATAAAAATTAAATAAAATGAATTTAAAATCCATTTTAGAAAAAAAATTTATGAAAATTTTTAAATCAAATACATTTCAAATTTATTTTAAATTTTATGAATATGGGGGAGAGAATACTATAATTATTATTTTATTGCAAATAATTTTGTAGAACATTTTATGTCGTTACTCTTTGCTTAAGGACACTTTACTGTCTCTTTTGCTTAGCGGGCAAAAATGGGGAAAAGTTAGAAGGTTAGAATATTCCACAAAAATGTTGCTTGCAAGCTTTTCCATAAAAAAAAAATGCACAACATATAACATACCAAAAATGCAAAATTAAGATAGTTTCATATGCCGGACCAAAAGGAGGTACTGCCAACTCTTTTCTCGCTACAAATTCAGACCTAATTTTTCGAAACACTGTTACAAGCCTATTTTGATTTTTTCCTTTACCAGAATCAGTTGTTAGAACTGAATTTAAGAAAAAAAAATAATCCAAAATAGATTTCAATAGTGGCGCCATATATTATATACAAGCTTTCTTATATCGCAACACATCTAGCACACTTTTCCATACACTGTTGGCTGGTTTTCTTTTAACAAAACAATCTCTAAGCTGGTGTAATCTTGTAAATTCTTACAGAAAAAGAACTATGATTTTTTTAAATTCTTTTGCGGACGTCACGAATTATTGCTTAACAATTTGAAATCTCGTTGGTATCTCAAGGATATTGTAAGTTTTGCGGATTTTTTCCAGGAAGCCTGGACAGAACTATTAATGCACGATGAATTTGAGAATCTAGGAATAATTAATAGAAATTTGATCGCTAAAACAGCACAGGAAATTTTAAAAAAGGTGAGTTCTAAAATAATGTGCTTCAAGCTAAATTTTTACTGAATTCGTGCCATGATTTTTTTTTATGACATCTCATGAAATATGTTGCATGAAACTTTTTCTGTTTGCCAATAGGAAAAAGGTGTTCAAACGGACTTAGCATTCTGTGAAATTTTTTATTTGATTTGTTTCGCCACGGCTGCTATTGACAGCTAAGAAAGTTTTCATGCAACTGATTTTATGGGGACATTCCTAGTTTAAATTGCATGTTATTAAAAGGCAAATTTTGTAAATAGAAACGTTTTTTTTTTTCGTTTTGAAATTTGTATGGAAAAAATACATATTTTTTGAAACGAATTTTCGTTATTTTTCATACAAATTTGAAACGTTTAGAAACGAAATTTTTTACAAAATCTACCTATAAGAGATCATCAGTTCTAAGTTATATATAAAATTGAGAACTGTGTTCTAAAATGCCTTAAGTCTAATCTTATGAATGCCACAAAACACTGAGAGAAATGCAATTGATGTAAATCTTTTTTTTTAAGAATATGTTAAAACCTTTTTTAAGTAACGAAAATTTTTTTCCCTACTTCAGAGAAAAGTTTTCATCTAAAAAAAATGTTTTGTGCTACAAACTGCCAAGATATTCCATATTATTATAATGGGTGTTTTTATTAAGGTATAGAACTTTAAGTTGGCATCACTTTTTTAACTGGCGGCCATTTTGTCAGCTGTCAAGTGATTAATATTTAGTTTGGTTTGCCATTTCATCATGAACAGGTTGACAAAAGAACAACGCTTGCAAATCGTGCAAATTTATTTCGAAAATAATGGTTCAGTTCGCGAAGTTTACCGCAAGCTCCGTCCATTTTATGGTCGACATAATCGTCCATCAGAGCAATTAATTCGGTTAACCATGGATCGTTTTCGCACTACGTTTACAATATGTGATAATACGCATCCGCAGAGACGTCGAACAGTGCGCACCGACAGCAATTGGAGCTTTGTCCATCAACTTTATGGAAGATTTTGAAGATTTTGAATGTGGATGAGTTGTGGTTCCAACAAGACGGCGCTACATGCCACACAGCGCACGTCACAATCGATTTATTGAAGGAAACATTCGATGAGCGCATAATTTCGCGGAATGGACCTGTCAATTGGCCACCAAGATCGTGTGATTTGACACCATTGGATTATTTTCTTTGGGGATATGTGAAGTCGCTCGTCTACGCCAACAAACCAGAAACGTTAGGGGACTTGGAAGCCAACATTCGTGGCGTTATTGCCAACATACGGCCCCATATGCTCGAAAAAGTGGTTGAAAATTGGACCTGTAGAATTGGCTTTATTCGAGCCAGCCGCGGCGGCCACATGCCCGAAATCATATTTAAACATTAATGGCATAAAATTATCCTTCCAATAAAGCCAAATTGATGGACATTAAAACGATTTTCTTGTGTTTTATTTCAATTCGAAGTTCTATACCTCTAAAAAAAACACCCTATAAAAAATAAATTATAAAAAAAATTAATTACAACATAATTCACACTTCAGGATATGAATCGTGACGACAGACGTAAATTGTTGTATGGCCACTGCCAAGATTTGGGCATTACCGCTGAAATAGAATATGCCTTCATAGACTTCATACGCAATAACCTTGCAGACTTTGCTACCGAAATCGCTTTGCCTGAAGATTTAATGTCCAGTGGCTTAAAAGAATATGAGTTTTAAATTTTCAAGGCCTTATTTATAAAAAAATATGCTTAATTTATAAGGGTTTCTCATGCAAAATTTGTTTTATAAACCCTTTATAAAAGAAAATTATTTTTTTATGCATTTAATTTCTTTATCTGAATATGAATAATTATTTTGATAATGGTAAAAAATAAATGTTTTTGTTTAAATTATGCTGTATGGTTTTTCTTAAGCTCCCAAAGAACATTGCGTTACAAATTGTTTGGCCAAGTTGCACTCGGCATTGTCGGTCCAACGATGCACTGGACAATTTTTAAAATACTCCATATAGGTGCAACCCAATACCATGCCAGCAAAAGGACTACAGCCTTTTTCCAGAGCCACATTACCCAGTGGAATTTGTTTGAAGGCTTTTATTTTTCTTTGAGCATTCGGTTCACATTTCCTGAAAGCTTCAGTCATGGTTTCAGCATAAACTGTATCATTAGCAAATTTGGTATATAAATCGGACTTAATAGTATTCAAATCGAGAGTTTCTGGTTCTTGCATGTATTTGGAATCGCTTAAAATACACTCGGCCAGGCACTAGTGTTGTGCAAAAATAAAAAGATAAAAGTAGTAAAATTAAGTTCATGATTTAAATAATATCGGCAATATGTTGACTTACTGTAGCTGTTTGTACAGTAGGTGGAGTACTGCCCGGTTGTCCGGTTATACCCATGCGTATGGCACAAGCCTCGGTTACTTCATCCCTGCCGCCATCTAAGCAACAGTTAGCAGGATCCTAAAATTAATACTTTTTCAATTAAAACTAAATTCAAATAATTTAAACAATTAATTTTTATTTTTATTTGTTTGCTTCTGGTTAGTTTTTTTTTTTTTTTGCTGACAAAATGATGGTCCAGTGAATTCATAACATAATGTGTAATAACAACTAAATTTTCATTAATATGCTTTTTTTAAATAAATGTTTCTCTCTTTCTACTTCTTTTTTTTTTTTTGTTGTTGCAAAACAAAAGACTTAAGAAAGCAACTTTAGATTAAGATCACTTTTAAGTGCTTGTTTCCTAAGTCTTTACGTTCTTTATCAAACTCACCACTAGTTGAGGTGGCCTTTGACAATCAATGATGGCTGCCAAAATGAACTAAAATTAAATATTTTTTCATTAATTAATTAAACAAATTTATTTATAAAGTTTTGTTTTCTTTAACCCACTTGCACACTTGCGCTCAATAAAATCAAGGAGAACACAGTTTTAAGCATTTTCTTTTTTTTTTAATATTTTTTTTATATTTTATATCACCGAATCACTACCGTTTACCAACAATTCCAATTAACAAATAAGTTTTAAGCGTTATAAGTTTTTAAATTTATACACAAGCAAATACAATTAGTTTAACAAACACAAAAAATTATTTTCATAGAGTGAAAACAAATTATATACATATATATGTCAATTAAGCCCTTGCCTGAACTTATCCACAGTTCAGCGTACAATAAAAAAAATCTACATGCATATGCATGTATGTATGTTTTCACTGTAAAATATCATATGTATTGGGAAAACCCATTTCCATTAAGAGAAAATCTACAGTTAACAAACAGGCAAACAAACAGACCATTTAATAATAGCTTTAACTTTGACTTTTTCGTAACGCATCAACCGCCACCAACGGCTGTTCAGCCTCTCGTAATCACCATAAAAGTTTAACTACTCTTGCTCTATGGCTAAATGCGTGTTTTAAAAAAGTTTAACAACTGTTGTCTAGTTATTTTATAAAAAAAAAATTTCATGTTGACAATTTTTTTCTCTTTGTTGTAGATGAACTTGGTCATTATTTGTATTAAATTTTGCTTTGTTTCCCTTGCGCTAAAACATCTTTGCACACATCACTGAATTTATTTGTCTGATAATCACAAATTTAATTGAAAAACTAAAAAAAAAACATGGCATTAGTTAAGTACAGTACATACATACATACATATTTATTTTTAAAGCTGACTGGCTTAGTTAATCACCTATAATTGTATTTTATAAATACAAATGGCAAAAAAATAAATAAAAATAGGTCATGGTTACATACTAATATTAATGGAAGACAATTATGATTATAAAACTATTAAAACTATCGATCGACCTTGCAATTTGTGTACTTAAATATAAAATTAATTATTCATATGTTTATTAATCTATGTTTAGTTTTCTATAATTTAATGTTAGTGCTGCATAAACATACTTCGATATATGAAAATTATTTTCCATTAAGTATATACAATAAATGAAATGAATATTTTAGGAATTTTTAAGTACTTCCCTGTAGTAAATAAAATAATCAGTTGAGAAATAACACTTATAAATTAATTATTTTGCAAGTGACTACAAATTGGTTTAAGTCTCATGCAGATATCAACCAAACAAAATGAATAAAAGCACACGTAAGAAATAAATAAAAGCAAAATAAGTAAATGAAAATAAAATAAAAAATAAATAAAAAGAAGCATGCCATGAAAACCAACGCCAAATGTTTGTGTTGAAAAAAAAACTAAATAATTTCAATAATATTTTCTATGAGCGGTTCGTGTCAAGGCAAATTCATTTCCAGGTAATATCAGGATTACAAAACCAATGAAAAAATACAACAATGAAAAAAACAACATGGATTTTAGTTCATCCAAAACTTCACAAATAGAATTTGTTTAACACAATAATAATAAATATTATTCACATAAATTTGAAAATATTTCTCCACGGCAGCTACCACTAACAAAATTTGCAACGTTTAGCACTTCTCACAATTTTTAATAGTTTTTTCATATTTTTAAATTTGTTTTCACAAAATTTTTTTTGATAAAACATTTTTCATATTGAAATTTTTTAACATTTTCTTTTAATTTCTCTTTCGTAAAAAGTTTTTGAAGTTTCGGATGAACTTTAGTTTGAAAAAAAATAGCTCAGCTGCATTTCCGCTACTACCTTGTGAATGTGCCTTGGTTCGTATGTATGGATATATTTATGTACATATACATACATATACATATGTATGTACGAATTTTTTATTTTTAGTGAATATAATAATAATAAATATTTATTCAGACATCATATATTTATATATTTACATGGATATATATGAATATATACATACATATATGTATATATATATATGTATATATATATATATATATATATATATATATATATATATATATATATATATACATATATTTATATATATGTATATAATATAAATATAAATATAAGTACATATATCTTATTTTTCTATAATATTAATTAACTACAAATTGGTTGAAAAATAAGTAGTTAGTAGTCAATTTAAAAGTCATGCAGAGATGGCCAATTGACTACCGCCTATGACATGCCTATGTTAAAATAGTGAGTCGGCGGCAAGGAAAAAAGTCACTTAATCAATCAGATGTGGTTATTAAAAAAACCAGTTTGAAGTTACTTACAAATGGGTTTAAGTTCCTATAGGGTTAAAATAAACGATACAGTCATTATCAGTCTCAGATTCTATAGAAACAATTTAAATATTTTGTATGTACATACATATGTATAATTAAATATTTAGCTTCTTTATAAAATGCTTTCCTACATCACTAAATATGGCAATATGTATACAAATGTACTTTTTTTATTCCAATCACTTCGTATTACTAAATATTGAAAAAAATACAATAACACTTAATTCCTTGTACTCCAAAAAATCACTTGTAATTAAAGGCCTTATGTTGTAAAACGCAACGTTAAGCGTTGAAAATTTTAATATGGAAAAAATTTTAATTACAAAAACAAAACACATACATATGTACATATAAAATTTTCCACCGCTTGGCGTTGCGTTTTACAAAATAAGCCCTTAACACTAAAAAAATTCAATTACAACTTGTTTGTTTTTATATTTTTTGAATTAAACAAAAATTAATAATCGTTATACATTAACCTTCATCTCAATTTTTAAATCCACCAACAGTTATTGTGTACTAATTTCCTTATCTTAGACAAAAACCCTTATTTCGTAAATATACCGACTTATTAGCGCACTGCCTTACCATTTTACTAACTTGTACCTCTTTCCACCACCATTTTTCGTTTACCAAATAAACATAGCTAGAAGCGTGTGACAGCTCTGTCTTCAATTTCCACCTTGCTCGCACAGCTGTTTCATCATCTTGGCGTTTGTTTTTGTTTTTGTTGTTGACTTGACAAGTTTTATTTAGCATGCATTTTTCTGATTTTGTTAAAATAATAATAATATCTGTTGATTAAAGAAAAGTTTATGGGAAAAATTGCGTTAATTGTTAAAATAGTGAATTAATTATTGTTGTAGCAACGTGTGTGAAAAATTGTGCATTAGTGTTTTAAATTTGGTTTTTGCTCGCAAAGCCAGAAGGCTTGAAATGTGATTGTACTGCCAAAAGAAAATTTGGGTCTCAAAATCGAATTGGAAACCAAGCAACCGACTCCTATTCAACTGAAATGGTAAGTTAAATTGTTTATAAGGATTATTACAATAGTAATGTTATTGAGGATTGTTAAAAATATATTCAATAATATGTAAGATTTTAAACTATGTACATGTGTGCTACCTACGCTCTCTATGTTGGCGTCTTTAAGGCAAATTAACGCCCTCGTTCGATATCTAACAAAACTTCAAAGTATTTTAATGAAATATTTTAAGTTTATGGTCGCATCGGATGCCGTGAATTGCCTCCATTTTATTAATATCGCCTTGGAATGTATAGTTAAGTAAATATACCTATAAATATTCCCAGAGTATCGTTGGTCTCAAGTAGAAAGACGGCCCTAACTCAATAAATCGTAACTTTTTTGTACAACAGCTTTTAAAAGTGTTATTTTTACGTGGGAGAGGTTCAGCCTTATAACTTAAGAAATTGTCAAGACTTCAGATTACAGCGAGTAACAAACAGTACGATGAAAAGATCACTTTTTTACAAAGGATTAAATATTTATAATCAATTACCAACGCATATTAAAAATGAAAGAAATATTAATATATTTAGAAGAGAAATTGTACAAACGCTAAGAATCAATTGAAGTTATGTATACTTATACTATTATTATTATTATTATGTATTATTATTATTATTATTATTATTTATTATTATTATTGTTATTATGATTGTTAGTATAGTATAATAAAATATGAAATGTATATGAATTTTATAAAGTATGGTACATACTACTAAATAAACCAATCAATCAATCAATCAATTACTATTGTAATGAATTTTTGTGACAATGTGTATTTGTGTGAAATGTATTGATTGGAATCACTCAAAAACTCAATTTCGTAAAAAAAATACCATTTAGAGCCTTTCTATTTGACACCAGCGGTATACTTTACTTACTAGTCGCAATATAATGGTTAATTAAAATAGGTATCATTACATAGAAAAATTAAAATATAAGAAAGCTAGTGATTTCATATCGAGCCCCATTTTCGATTTAATTGTAAGCGACATACATATGTATATTAAAGAAAATCTTCGTTATTAAAATTTAAACAAAGAAAAGGTTTTAAAATCAAGAAGAAACAATTTAATTTTCAAAAGAAACAATAATAATAGAAATAACATTGTTATATATTTACAGCCTTATTTATAAAAACTATTAAGGCTTTATAAAGCCTTTTTAAGTAAAATTTGATATGAAAATTTGTTTTAAAAACTCTTTATAAAGTCTTCATAAGTTTTATAAATAAGGCTATTATATTAAAAGCTACATTCTTATATTAAAAAAATATTTTCAAAAAAAGCAGAATTTTGCATACCATAGTTTAGAATTATCAAAATGCCAAAATTTGAAGATAAATAAAATAAAATACAGACTGTAAAGTTTTATCGTAAGCGCGAATTTATGTACACTGAACCAAAAAGGTACATAAAAACAAGGAAAAAATTCGTTGATTCAACGAATTTATTCCTTATTTTTCACCTAAGGAACATGTTCATTGAATTCAGCGTATGCCAATCCTTGACTTGTTGAATTCAACGCCCCAGTTCGTTGAAGTTAAGAATCCATACGTTGAAACCTTACGTAAATTCATTAAACCTATATATTGAATGGAATGAACTTATTACTTGACCCAACATATTTATACTTTGAATTTAAGGAAATAGTTCCTTGAATTTAAGAAACTTGTTCCTTGACCTAATGAATGCATTCATTGATTTTTATGAATATATTCCTTGACCCAACGTATACATACTTTGAATTTAATGAAATAGTTCCTTGAATTTAAGAAACCTATTCCTTGACCCAATGAACCTATTTATTGAATTTTATGAATTTGTTCCTTGACCCAATGCACCTATACATTCAAAATTTCACTTTAAATAAATATAATAATAGGCAAGTTCGTATTATATTGAGTATTTTATTTAAAAATTTATATTATAAGTTACTTACTTATATATATGTATGTTTATATATGTTTGTACATAAAAAATTTGGTTGTAATATTACAGTCTTCAAAATAATTATTGCCTTATTTATAAAAATTATTAAGGCTTAATAAAGGCTTAGTATGAAAATCCGTATTATAAAAACTTTATAAAGCCTTAATAATTTTTATAAATTAGAACGTTAACTTATAATTTATTTATAAATTAATGTTTACTTACAATAAAACAAACTTAAGTAAATTTATTTGGTTTCTTTGAGTTGTTCTGCCATTATAGAAACTCTTGAAGGTGTTTTGTTTGTATTTACAAAACCATAAAAATAACACTCAATAAATTGCCAAAATTGAATTCAGGCTGGAGGATACTCTAAATTAAATAAATGAAAGCATTTAAAACATATATCTAAGGCCCTCAAAAAAAGAGCTAAATTGGAAAGATATTCCGTCGAAATAAACTAAGAAATTTTCGAATGAGGTAAAGTTCTTAGTTCCAATAGCTAGAATGAAGGGTTGAACGAATACTTCTTTAGACGCTAAGTTATTAACATATTCGCTTACTTCTTGTGTGCTATTCCCAACAAACATAAGCGCATCCTGAGAATTTTGCATTGTGTATTTGATAAAGGTTTTTTTGTTGTTATTTGTTGTAACCTTTATTGTAGGTATGAAGTATCCATGAAGACACCACATCAGTTTTACAGCAGCATTGTCTAAAAAAATAAAAAACTAACATAAATTGTAGATAAACAAGTTGTGAGTAGTAATAAATTGCATTTACCGTCATTGCTCTGCGACTTGAACCTGGATTATACGGAAGTCAATTAATCGTCTTTTTTGGTCCCGTGCGGCCCGGACAATCGGAGTTCTTTCGACCTTTTCATTAATTTTTTTATGAAGAATGTTCAAGCTTCAGGTTTAATTCATAAATCCGCAAATAGCAAAAAACTTTATTTATTTGATTTATGAACCAGACCTTAAGCTTTGATAATCTTAATACAAATATTTATTTTGCAATAAATACTAAAGTATAAAACAGTAAATATTTATATACTCACATATCGGAATCCACTCGGTTTTTTATATTCAGGCCATCTTTTAAAAACATCGGCTAAAGTGGAAGCTTGGTTTATATCATTAATTCTGAAATTGGTGCATGCTTGCCAATTGCTGTCGAATTCGTCTGCACTCAAATTGTCATATCTGAGGCTTCTAATGCAATCCTCTGCGTTACTCTCTGAATCTTTAAAATTAACATACATAAATATTTATGTAAAATAATACTATCATAAAACTATATATATATATATATATATATATATATATATATATATATATATATATATATATATACTACTATACTTACATAAAACTTGGGAGTTGGAAACAGTAATGTCAGGAATAGGTGCATCTGGAACTGATTTTCTTTTTCTTAGTATGTCAGCTACATTTGGAATTACAATACTTCATATACATTTTACCTCGCTTAGAAGTACGATAGTACTGTAATTTCTCAGTGGGAAAACGAAGTATTATCTCCTCTTCCAGCTTATAGCTTGTTGACAGCGACATATGCAAATAATTTTCTTCAAAATAGTGACAAATAATATCAATTAATAAACGAGAATTCTCATTATAGTAATCCGTTACTTGTGCTGACCTTGTTGTTTGGTTTCCCTTGGACTTGCTACAGACGTAGAGTTTAATGAGCATTGCGACAAAGTCTTCGCTGGATCAGCACCAAGATCTTGAAGACTTATTGAGTGGGACTTACGCCATTCCTTCAAATAATGTTCAAACTGAATCATGTCCCTCAGTTTTTGATTTGATTGAACTAATGCAAAATTATATTCATAACATTAAACTCGTGGGATTTTCTTATATGACGAATTAATATATTTATACAACTATATTTCTTTTTGCAATGAAAACAATGCATTTTGCTCTTTAAAATTACTTATAATCACTTCTTTATTAATTACTTACTTTTTCAGACTTTTTTTTATTCCAAATTTTCTTTTTTAGTTGTGCACAAACTTATTTGGTAAACGAAGAATAATAACTGATTGCTTTGTGCTTAGTTTTTTCCTTTTAGTATGTCTTTTTGCCGTTATAAAACAAGGAACTAGTACGTTGAATTTAACCAAGCAAACCAAAAATTCAAGTGGTGGTTCCTTGAATCAAAGTACTCGTTCATTGAATAAAACATATTCTTCTTCTTCCTTAAGTTAAATTTAACGTACATTACTTAAAATCAATGAACGGGTTCCTTGAATAAAATATCTTCTTCGTCTTCTTTAAGTCAAATTCAACGTACATTACTTAAAATCAATGAATGGTTTCCTTGAATCAAAGTACACTTTCTTGAAATTTAGTAAGCTGTTTTCTTTTATTTAGAAGAATGAAGGTGTTCCTTAAATTCAACGTATTATACGTTAAATCAAAAAACTAGTTCGTTGTTAAATTCAACGAATAATATTAAAGAAAGGTTTCAACGTTCAGTTCATATCTACATAAAATTTTACTTTGAATTTCAATGAATATTTTTTTTGAATCAACGTATAATACGTTGAATTTTAATGAATCCAAATCAAGGAATGTATGTTCGTTGAATTTATGTAAAACTCTTTTTTCAGTGTATATAAAACATATTTGAATACCTACCAGTGTTTTCCACCGACTTGGTTAGTATCCAGAAAGAAACAGAGTAGACTTTATATCGCATTTATACCAATTTTATCAACAACAGAAAAAATACAAACAGCTCAAATTGTTCCCGTTCTACCCCCATTCCGCGCAGCTTATTTAATTTTTTTCTTTCATATTCTTAGTCTCCAGACAATAACAAACATAAACAAAACAGGAATGAAGGTTATCTGCCCAGCCATTCACGCGTTATGCCGTGACAACAAAAAAAGCGATAATTTGTATATGGGCATTTCTCTGAAAAATTACACTTTTTTGTCGCGTGCAACAGCAAGAAATTAACCTTGTATTTCTGAACAACATGACTCGAGTTTTCTTAAAATTTTACCTAACGTAGAGCTGCTGACGGCCTACACAAATATATAAAGAAGTAAAAAAAGTTTCGTTTTCTTTAAAAAAATAGAAGCATATTTGCTTGGTGTCGCACGCTACAAAAAGTTGACATTCTTGTGGAAATGCCCATATATTATATAAGGCCTTATGTATAGAAAAAACTGACAAAAAGTTAGCATAAGTGCAAAATTTAATATGATCTTAACGAGTTTTGCCATACAATTTTACATTAAACATCACGCTAAGATTTAATAGTGGATTATAACTACATTATGCGCCGATTTTTAATGTCAAATTGTATGAAGGAACTCGTTAGCACCTAGTTCAATGTCGTCACTATCTTCATGTCAGTTTTTTCTTATACATTTTTCATTTATCAAATCGAAAATAGGCCTCGACATGGCTAAGCTCGATAATTTTTTCAATATTTACTTGTTATTGGGCCCAATTACGAGTGTCCTAATTCGATTTCGACTACATACAATGATTTTGTACAAGATTAAAAAAAAATTCCGCATACGACACTTGTAATCAGGACTATTATTTTTTAAACATTTTGCATATGATTTGAATATTCATACATATCGCTCATTTAGTTGAACAATGTCAAAAGTCAAAAAAAGATAAATTTTTGAGTTAATAATCCTCATATCGTTGTTCAAATTGTGTAAAAGTTTTATACAAATATCTTGTATACTCAACTCTTGGGAGAAAACTGAAATCTTCTTTTTTCATTGTGTGTAAATTGTAAACTTCAAATTCGTTAAAACTTGTTAAAGTGATACATACCCATTTATTATTTAATTGAACAGGGGCCCGTTTCTCAAAGCTTCAAATTACAAATTTACAAGTAAAATACAGACAAAACAACAACATTTTTACAAATTTTATTGTTGTTTTGTGTGTAGTTTATTTGTAGATTTTTTTAAGTAGGAATAATATATGTAGATATTTCCCCGTATTGCGTATGTCGAGTCGAATATTCATCTACGAGAATTTTGTCATAGAATAAAGAAAACTTGTACAAGCATTGTTTAAATCAAATACAAAATTCTCGTAGACGAATATTCGACTCGACATACGCAATACGGGTGAATGCTTTCAAAAGTCTTGCTTAAATCGATTACTGATATTCATTAATTCACTGAATTTGATAGACTTCAAAAGATGCCGCAAATTTGAAAAAAGTAAATAAATACGGGAGTTGGTTGAGTTTGCAACAAAATACAAAAAGAAATTCGCAAATTTTCGACAACGATATCTATCGAACCATTTTACAGATTTTGGTAAAATCTGCATCATAAGTTATTAAAAAAAAACGGATTGCTTCGAAAATTTTCTCTTCAACGAATCACCTGATTTTAATCTTAATTTGAAAGCAATAGACGTTCCTTTTTGTGCTTAAGATGTGATTAGATTTTGAACTTGATTTGAAGAAGTTTGAAATTTGTTTAAAAAACAGTTTTATTTTCGAAAATTTTGAAATCTACCAAACCAGAAAGATTTACTAAATTAAGACATCTAAGAAGTGATTTCAATATCTTTCGAATGAGACAAATTTGATTTCAATCGGTTAAGCCGTTCTTAAGTTATGAGATGTCTACATACCCACACATACACATACATAAGTATGTACATATATGTACATAACATAGACACATACATCCATAGGAATCAACTACCCGGCCCTAAAAAGTTCAAAATATGAAAAAACTAGATTTTCGAAAATTGTCTTAAAATCGGTAACTTTCCATAGAGGGAAGTTAGAAATCTTGAATTGGTTTTTAGAAGTTAACTTCGATTTGCCAAGAATTTAGAACACAGTATAAGGGATTATTAATCTGACCATGTGCTTGTTTCATGATTCAATATCTTGTTTTATCTTCTGTAAATAAAAATTTAATCCAAAATCACCCTTATTATTTTTAGACATCCCTTTCCTTTCATGCAATTTACCAACTGTATGTATTATTTAACAACAATAACAGAATTTTAAAATTAAATTACTATTGTTCATAAGTGTGAACTAAAATTAATGCAATGTGATGCCTTCTGATCTATTGTTAACAAGAGATTTTTAGAATGCAAACAACTTCACACAAATGTCTAACGTAATTAATAAATTATTAACAGAAAAAAAGAAGTTGATTTGTGCTGTGGCACCCTCATTCTAATTTCAATTAAAAGAGTAAATTAATTTATGTCCAGTTCAAAATGACCCGTTTAATTGTACGAGTATGTAGGAATGAATGCACGTTGCAAGTCTAACCACAAATCAATGGTTAACTGTTGGCTGACTATGTTAATGGATTATTTTTAATATTTGAGTGGTTTTCATTTTAATTTATGGTGGTGGTCTTGTTTAAATATATTATCATTTAATTAAAAATACAACGTACAACACATTAATAGACAGATTCTAGCAGAGGAGACGAAAATTATATGCAGATAGATGTATGGCCGTTTTGAAAGTTTATATATGAAAGCATTGTAAAAGAGGGCTGAAGTTCTTACCGTTTTGCACATTGTTATAATGAATTGGTATAGGAAAAATAAAAAAATATGTTTAAAATTTCTATGTAAAATCTCATCAACATTTTTGTGCTCCTCTAGCGAAATAATTTTCGCGAAAATATGAAGTTCAAAAGATATGGTGCTAAATAGTATGTTTCCACCGACTTTAAATTAAGTAGGTTTAAGTAAATCACTTCAAACGGCCTGGCTCACGATGTCGACAAGAAATTTTCGTTCGCTTATTTATATTGAAAACAAAAACAAATTTTCTTATTTTGTTTCTGTTTTCAATATAAATAAGCGAACGTAAATTTTTTGTCGACATCGTGAGCCAGGCAGAAAGTGTTTCCACCGAGCTTGTGAGTGATTTCATTTTTTAGAAATTGTCAATCACTATTGATGGATGACCCAGGGATGGAGTTTGTAATTTTAAAAGCAACGCAGGGTTGCATACACAAATCGAGTTCGAAAAATATTATTTTCGACATTATTTAAAATAAATCAACCATTTTGAGGTGATTTATCCATATGCAATATGTATGGTAAATCATGTACAAATTAATATGTTTTGCACAAATCATCATGATTTGTATAAATCATGCCACTGGAAACATACTATAAGCATTTCTGACTCAATATAACTGATTAAATTATTCTATAAAACTATCTGCCCGAAAATTTCTACTACAAGTCTCCCAATACGTCCAAGCTAGAAATTCAACCTAAACATTAAATTGCAAAGAAGTCTATTAAATCAATCAATATTTTCCTTTAGCTATACACTAAAAACTTTTCCTTGAATCTGTTTAAACTGAAATAATTAACAATCCTAATTCTTATTTGCCAGTACATGCCATAAATAATACTTAGAAGAAAACTTAATACCTCTAATCCTTAAAATTTCTCCAAACATGCCGCTAAATTTTAAATCAATTACAATTCAATTTGCAACACAAAGTAAACTCTTCAATAATTTGCTCTTACATTACGGGTATAAACTTTTTTGTAATTTAAAGTTATTGTTTTATTATTAAATAATTTATTTTTTTCATAAAAGTAAATTTATTTTTATTATATGAACACGTTTCTTATCTAAAATTATAAATAAAGTAAAATAAATATATATTTTGTTACAAATTATTGTTATTACTTGTGTTGTTGCTGTTTTAAGATGAAACAGCAAAAACCAAATACATAATCTTTATAAATCTCTGAATGAAAAACAAACAAAAAAGTAACGTAAAGTTTAAGCTTCAAAATTCAACTTTTATGAAAGCCAAATAAAGAACTTTATTGTAGATTATATTTTTTTTCTTCTGGTCAATCATCTAACATTACACTGGACCAGAGCAGATGGAATAAAGAAAAAAAAAACAACAACGACAAAACAAACAACGTTGATCATCTAACACCAAACATTTAATGAATTTTGCTTTTCCAACTCAAGTATTATCAGCCACAACGAAACAAAATTGCTACTCGTACTTTAGCCAAGCAATTGGCTTAAGTTGTTTGGTTTAAATTCTCTAAACAGCAGTACTTTAAAATGTAAAATTTGTACAAAAATAATTTTCTAACATTATAATCTTGTGAATAATTTATACCTTTAAAGTGCTGTTCTTTATGAACCGTAGTTTTGTTATGGCAGTAGTTGGCCTGAATACTATAAGGAATCGCACACCTACAAAATGCAATTAATGTGCGCGTGGAAGTAATATGGGAATTGCATTAATTTATGGTTATATACATATAAATATATGACAAAATGTGCACATATGTATGTATCACTGTTGGGATTTGTGGTACAATTGTACCAAATTTGGTACTCGATTGAGGAACTCTAAATGGGTCAAAGTGAAATTTTTCAAAATTTGACCCTTCAAAAAAATTCTACCCTTCGGATCAAAAGTCAGGACATCAAAATACATTTTAGAGGTATGGTTCCTTCGGCAAAGTTTCTTATTTTGATCCCTAGAATACGATTTTCCTTGTAATTAGTGCGATTTTTAAATCGACCCGCCCTACCTTACAGAGATGTATAAGTTGACTTCTTTATGTTTTTGTTTTCAATAGATGAAAAATTGTTATGAATTCTTTTACTGTGTATGCTTATTTAGCAGTTGGCTATCTTTTGGTGCAATTGATGTTAATTTGGTACCATTTTACCATTTTCATGGTACAATTTAAGAATAGCCAAATCCCAACACTGGTATGTATGTACACATGTACATACATACATACATGGGAAATTCTGCGCATAAAAAATAATTTACTTAATTTTAATATAAAATTTTCAACTGCTGATGTTCACAAGGGAATGAAAATTGTAAACAAATTAATAAAAATTCCAATTTTCCTATTTTTGGTATCAATTTGATGTTTGGTCACCGTTCCCTTTTTCATATTTAAAACCCCTTTATTTATCTCTGAAAATACTATAATTGTATTTGCTTTTTGTAGAAGTACCCTGTCGGAAATTACGTTAACTTTAAACTAACTTTAAGCTAACTATTTCGCAACTAGTACTGACATGTAACATCACACGTTGTACATATACTCAATGCGCTGCCACTCGGCTAAGCTGCCATCTAAAATAACAACAGCAAAATGTTAATATAAAACTGAAATGAGTTTTAAAGTAGCTGAGAATACATTTGTTGGCTCTCATCAAATTCGATTACGTACTCAACTTAAGAATTAATTTTGGGTTTGTTCTAGAGGGCATTGCAGTTAGCTTATAGTCAGTTTAAGAAAAGTTAACTATAAGTTAACTATTTTTGTAGTCAACCACACATTCTCCGACAGAGTATCGACTTTGCATGTTTTACGAGTACAATGAGAGATCTGTGGATTAATTGAAATATTCAGGCATATCATTCATTAAAAAAATTCCACATGGAAATTTTCGAGTGTGTGAACAATTGGTAAAAATTTGCAAAATGTTTACATTTTTAAAATCCGACAAAAAAAATTGCTTGTGAATTTGTTTGCTTTTAAATAAAATTCATACGATAATTTGATAATTTATGAAGAAAATTATTCACAAAGATTTGTGTGTTAAAAATGGAATGGATGATCTGAACAAAAAAAATGTCACATGTGGAATCCATGATATAAGGCTTTTCAAAAATTTTTTGGTCACACCCGTCACAGTAAAATTTGAAAAAGTTTAAAAAAATTGTTACATGATACAATTTTGTGAACATCTACTTCAATATACGAGTATTTAGTTATAGTAAGCATTTGGTCACACCCGTCACAACAACGGGGAACTACATATAATATTTTTCCAAAAATAGAAAACGGAACCAAATAGAGAAATTTAAAGAAAATAAAGAAACATATAAACAGGAAATGAAGAAACGTTGTGATGGATAAAGAATCAATCATTGGAAGAAAAATTAAAAAAAATGATTAAGAGAGGAAACAAAAGAATAGTCATGTGCATAATTATATGCATAACTTTCAAAGAGCAAATGAATGAATGAATGAATGAATTAAGTCAAACGGGAAGCACATTACACTGCGACCAAAGCAGATCTATTGTATCCCCTGCCAGCTGCTAGAGCACCTCATCTAGACCTCCTCTCCTGATGAATCTCAGGATTGACAGTGGGTTTAGAGTTGGCAGTTCCCAATCCTCCACTAGGTACTTGCCCAATTGGCTATATCTTCTGTGGCAGTCCTTCAGAATATGCTCTGGAGTTTCATCTTCGTAATCACAGAATCTGCACAGGCTGTTACTCTCAATGCCAAGTCTGTTGAGGTATTTTCTCAGTCTACAATGGCAAAAAAAGAGCAGATGCACTTTCTGTGTATTTTTGTTGTGCATGATTTCTGTAAAAGCTGCAATTTTTGAGGTCACACCCGTCACAGCCATTCCGAGCAGAAAGGATTTATTTCTGCGCCTGTCTATTATTAAATGCTCTTAAGAGTTTTTTAATTATAAATTTTATTTATTTTAATTATAACAGAAACTGGTGACAATAGTCATGGTCACACCCGTCACAATGTAACGACCCACACACAATATAAAAATTTATAAATGTGTGAAACGATCAGTTATTTGAGGGCCGGTTTAAATTAACATCCTGTTTCCATAATTTTTTCTTTAACTGTTCTTTTCAATTGTTTTCAAAAAAATTTTCTTTAAGCCGAATTTTTATTTTATTTATTTTAAATACATTCATACAGCTTAATTCCAAATCTTAAGAGAATAAAATCCTACTATTCTAAACCGACAGCGAGAAAAAATAATAAATTCAGTGAAGTGCGACTTTGACTCGGAGGGTTCCGTACGGACACTTCATATCTAGCACTATACGAACTTTAGGCTATATAGTCGAATATCTTACCTGATTTGGCGATTTCTTAGTTTTGGCTCTTTTTCTTAGTTTTAGCGTTTTTATTACTTGTTTTCGTTTTTGGTGATTTTTTTTTTGGTTTTTGCTGATTTATTTTAGTTTTAGCGATTTTTTTAGTTTTGGTGCTTTTCTCGTGGCGATTTTTTCGTTTTGGAAATTTTTGTTCGATTTTTTAGTTTTTGCGTTTTTGAAAATTTCAAGAGTTCCCTTACGATTTCCAAGATACTCGTACAGCAAATAATTTTTTAAACTACGACAACAACGTATATCTAAAATATTCTCTGGGAAATGTAGTTCGGAACCGAATTCTTGAAATGAAATTATTCGATTTTTACGCTTAACCAAATTTTGTGTAATGAACGTTCATCTATTTATTCGGTTCCCTTGATAAACTTTACGAATTTGCTCTTCAAAGAGATTACATTTAATATCTTTTCATCTATTTGGATTTTTTTAAATAAATTAAAAAATAGGAATTTTGTAACTCATGGAAAACCTTATCACTTTGTCGCTTGCCATACAACGTACCGTCTAGGCCACAACTTGCAATGTGCGTGAGATATGCATTATTTATCTTTCTGAATTTTATTCTTCTTATTTTAGCCAATTTTCGATTTTCGTTTTTGTTTTATCTGGCTCCTAATGTTGCATTATTTTTGTGTAACTGGTCACATTGGATAAAAAAAAACATTTTTGGTTTTTCGTTTCGTCTTTTAAGGCCTAAAAAGCGAAAAAAAAAAATTCCAAAAAAAACTTCCTGGTTATTTCTTATTTGACCACAATATCATCAGGCAGTATACATTATTTTCACAAAAAATAACTAAACATATTTAGCTGGTGGCTATTTGAAATTGTTGCAATGAATGTTTCGTTTTCTTTGGGAAAAGTAGAAAAAATACTCTTTTTTTTTAATTGTAATTTTTGGCTTTGGTACATCCACACATCCATAAAATGTTTGATATTTATGAAATTTCGTTATTTTTTTTTTAACAATTTCTTAACTAAATGTTTATCTTCGCTTTACTGTGAAAAAAAAACTGTTAGAAAAAAGTTTTTACAATGAATTAAGTTAAAAATAAAAAAATGAAATTGTTTGTCAAACAAAGTTACAATACTTTAATGTTCTTGTAATGCGAAAATTAGTTTCTTTCCTCTGACGAAAAAAGGGCGACAGTTGCTTTTTGATAGCAGCAGTGTTTTGCTCTCAGTTAAGATGTGGTTAACTCAAAAAGTCACAGAATTTCCTCCAATTCACGATCTCAGTCATGATTTGCAGTAGTAATCAACGCTCTTACCGTTTCAGCCCAAAGCATCCTTTCCGTAGAAGAGTCAGGAGGATTAAAATGTTAAAAAAAATGTTCCTCGCATGATTTCACCTAAAAGTGCTCAACATATTCTATACCTGTAGTATAGAAGCAGTAGCTTCAAGGTTGCTTTTTAAAATAGGTTATATATTTTTTTTTTTTGGTTTGACAGAATCATTCGTAAGAAGCTTATTATTTTTTTTAACGATTTCAAAAAAAGGAGGAGGTTATGAATTCGTCTGTATTCTCTTTTTTTGGGATTGTTACTTCATGATTAGGTGCATTTTATACCGATTGAAAAAATTATTTTTTTCTGTGAGCATATAGATAGCTCCCATTTAGTACCATTGTAATAAAAATGGGCGCGACACGCCCAAATTTTTTTATTTGATTTTATGTTATTCTACTTATTTGATTGCTACGAAACTTATCCAACACGTTGGCCTTTCGTAACAAAACAATACTAAAGTTAAGAAAATGGGCGGAACCATGCCCAATAAAACTCAGATAGTAGCACCACTGTGGGCGGGACAAGCCAAAATTTTTTTATTTGATTTTATGATATTTTACTTATTCAATTGCTACGAAACTTATACAACACTTTCGACTCTCGTAATAAAACCATATTAAAGTTAAGAAAATTGGCGGAACCATGCCCAACAAAACTTATAACTTATTATTATATTTTACATGCTTATATTTAACTGATTTTTACGAAACCTTGTACCCACAGTGAGCTCAAAAAAAGACACAATCTTGCATTCAAAAAAGTGGGCGGGGCTACGTCAATTAAATTTTAATATTATATTTCACGTGCTTGTACTTAACTAATGTTTAAGAAACTTGGCACATACCTTGAACTAGTAAAAAGGCACAAACTTGCATTCAAAACAGTAGGCGGGACCATTCCTACTAAAATTGAATATGATATTTCACGCGCTTCTATTTGATCGATTTTTAAGAAACTGCTCACACCTTGATCCTTTAAAAAGGCACAATCTTGCTTTGAAAAGAGTGGGCGGACCATGCCCACTATAATTGAATATTATATATCACGTGCTTCTAGTTGATAGTTTTTAACGAAACTTGGATTATACCTTAAGCTCTGAAAAATACTTAATCTTGTGTCCAAAAAAGTAGGAGGCGCTACGCTCATGAAAGGTTAGTATTAAATTATGTGTACTTCTACTTATCTGATTTCCACGAAACTTGTCACTGAGTTTCGGCTCTTACAATGACATAATTTTGTGCTAAAAGAAGTGGGTGGGGTCATGCCCATTAAATATTAATATTATATTTCACGTGTTTCTACCTGACCTATTTTTACGCAACTTGGCTCAGGCCTTGTGCCTTTAAAGTGACGCGATGTTGAATTAAGAAAAGTGGGCGGACACTTGTATTTACCAAATTGGTCGTAAACACGCCCTTAAACATATAAACTTGGCACTTAAAATTTTAAAATAAAACTTATAAAAAAATTAAAGCAAATTCAAAAAAAAAGTTAAAATAATTTAGATTCAGTTAAAAAATTAAATAATTTAGATTCAGTTAAATAAAATTTTTTATACATACATATTTATTATTTATAGAGTAGCTGCCCAAAGTAGCACCAGAGTGCCGAACATCAATTGGTTTCTTATACAAATGAATACAAATATGCGAATACATTTCTCTCGGTATTGTTCTATAGTGATATTCAGAGTCAGTGGCAATAACATATAAGTAAATATAGACTTTGCTAAACTGATTGTTACCGACTTCGAATAGCTTTATAAAGCGTGTTTTTTTAGAGTTTCACAACTTGGAGTTGGTATCACTGCTTTATTTGAGCACCCATTTAACAGCTGATAGTTGCTTTTTGTTTAGTTTGCTTTGAAATTTTATTATGAGCAAAGCGTGCAAATTGTTGAAATTTCTAATCAAAATAATAGTTGTATTCGCTAAACTCATCGTGCACTTAATTCTTAGATTTTCCGATTAAACCCATTTGTGGTTGAATAGGTAAGTACATAAGGAGAATTGTCGCATTTGGAGTGAGGAGAATCTACAAACTTTTATCGAAACGCCATTACATTCACAAAAAATTACTGTTTGATGCGCTTTATGGAATGGCGGAGTCATTGGCACGGTATAGGAACATGATTCGAAATTTTTTCGTAAAGGGTGAACGGTATAGGAACATGATCCGAAATTTTTTCGTACCTCAATTACGTGGCATTAATCTTGCTGATATGTGGTTCCAACAGGACGGAGCCACATGCCACACAGTGGGCGCTACAATTGATTTACTCAAAGAAACTTTTGATGAAAATATAATTTCACGTAATGGCCCAATTAATTTAACCCCATTGGATTATTTTCTTTGGGATTATGTTAAGTCACTTGTCTACGTCGATAAACCACAAACAATTGAACACCTGGAAATTAACATTCGAAGAGTTATCGGCGAAATACGGCCGCAAATGCTGCGAAAAGTTGTTGAAAATTGGTGTTCCAGATTGCGCCTTCTACGCGCCTTCTACGCGCCAGCGGTGGCGGCCACATAACAGAAATCATATTTAAATATTAATTTCATAAAATTTTCTTTCCAATGAAGCCCGTTTTATTGATGTTAAAAATATATTTCCTTGATGTATTATGATTTAAACATGTGTCACTCTATAAAAAACACCCTTTAGATAACTCATGAAAATGTTTTTAACCCCCGACCAAAAAAAAAGGGGTGTTATAAGTTTCTAGTGTTGTGTGTCTGTGTGTCTGTGTGTGTCTGTACGAGTCCACGTACAGACCAAACGGCTGGACCGATTTTGATTTAATTTTTTCTGTTTGAAAGGCGACTTGATCGAGAAGGTTCTTAGCTATGTTTAAAAAAAAAACGGTCCAGTCGCTTAGAAGATATCACATCTTTTCTAGATACATATATTCGGGGGTTTTTAAAATTTTTAATTTTTGTTATATTTAACTGAATCTTAGTTATTTTTAACTTTTATATTATATTTGAAAACGGTTTAATTTTTTTTTAAGTTTTATTTTAACCGACCTCAGATGGAAAATTAAAAAGAGACGCTATTTTAATTTTAGTTATTGAAATCAGACAAATACTCGTACAGTGGTAAAGACAGCTTAAGTTAATGTTTAAGAATACTGCTGGTATTATAAAAACAAACTCATTAAAATGCTAAAACTGGTCATTAAAGTTAATGTATTTTTTAAGTAAATTGAAAATTTTTGCTTTTCTTTATTTACAAAATTTTCTTTCTCACAGAGTTTGACGTTACAAAAAAAGACCATCCTGTGTCCGTCCGGGCTTTTATAAACGTCACTTTGGTGATCAATTGATAGTTAATGCTTAATTAATGAATGCATATCATTAGTTTTCTCCCCTCTTTTCTTTTCCTCTATTCAATATTCTTTGTTAAATTATAAACTATTTTACGGCAAAAAGAAAAGAAGTGTAATTTGCATTTCCGCTGATAAAGCAAAAACCGAAAAAAATGTAAAGGTTTTATTTATTTAAACCCTTTTATTTATTTATTTTTTTTTTAATTTTAAGGTGCCTTGACCTAAAACTCTTAAAAGTCTATGCAAATTATAAGAATTTTTCATTTCTGTTGCATGCCAACCAACACCTAAAAGCGGCTTTAACGCCCCAACACGTTTATCACGCAATAATTTCAGTTGGTTTAGTTTTCATCATTTATGATGATTATTTGCTGCGGTTCATTTACTACTTGGCAGCAGCAAAGGTTATACTCGTACCACAGGGCGCTCTACACGTTTCAATTGATGTTGATTTTAACACCTCCTCCTCTAATATTGACACATATTGAGTTGTTTGTGTTGGATGGAATAGCTAGCTGCTTTTATTTATTTTTATTTATTTTTTCTTTTGATGATGAACAAATGTGCAAATTTTTTTTTTTTTCTTCTCCTTATATTGTTGCATCAATGAAAATGAATGAATCAGTCAATCACAGTTTTCAGTTGTTGTCTAAGGAATCAAGTCAATCTCATTGGCATTATACTCGTATGTATGCAGCTGAAGTTTTGCTGCACAAACCACAAAAACAAATCAACATTAGTTTAACACCAAATTACTTGGTGGCTTGGTGGAATAATCTCGATAATGTGGTTTAGGTTTTCTGGCAAATTTCACATTATTGCTTGGTTTAGGGATGTAACGAATACCAGTTTAGCGAATGCGAATGCGAAAACGAATAATACATTTTAATTTTTGCGAAAGCGAATGCAAATATTACAATACGTTAAAAAAAATCACATGAAAATAAATTTGTCTAAGAACATGAAGTTGTGTTGTATAGATAGATTCACTTGAGTCTTGAATTCAGCAAATATTTATTCAAAATTGTTAAACTGAAAGATATATGAAATCATATTAAAATAAGTATAGATAATAATTAAAAATAAATTTACAAAATGTTAGGCAATCAACCCTTTCGTACTTTGGCCTTAAGACCTTGTACTAAGTTCAACATTTCCTGTAAAATGCTACCAAAATACATATCATGAAAAAAATTTGCAGAAGTAGTGCTCTGTTCATCTTGAGAAAAACATGAAATATATCTCTTCAACATTTTAAGTTTTCATGCGAAATAATATGAGTGGCACTTGTCTCACAAAAAATTTACAACAAAGAAGGATTAGTTAATATTTTTGCATTTCGAATTTTTTGTACGAAGTAATGTGTGGTGCTTATCATTTTTCACAGAATAGTCTTAAGTAGAAAATATTTTCGCGCAAATCAAACACTGCCTTTTCTTTTTCAAAAACTGGAAAATATTTCCAATATTTTTGTCTTTAGTATTCGCTTTAAATATTCGCATACATTTTAGCGAATGCAAATGCGAATGCAAATAGCAAAAGTAAGCGAATCATTTGCGAATGCGAAAGCGAATGCGAACATTCGTTACATCCCTAGCTTGGTTGCATTTTTTACACCACAACGAAATAAGGAAAACAAAAACAAATTATGTACTAAATCATTTAAGTTCTCTTCTCTTGCTCATTATGTATGTATGCTTGGCAAACATTGCAAAAACCACTTTTAGTCATTTGTAGGAATTGATATACTGCCTCAATGAACACCAACAAATAACTTCACAATGTTGTGATCTTTGTAGCCTTCAATTTCATCAAATTTTATTTGCAAATCTTGATCTTTTGATTTTTTGATTTGGTCTTCACATTTAAATTTGGTGTTAAATTGACTGATTTTTGGATTTTTGTAGCATTTTGATCCTGTTCCCTGCACTGCCACCACTTATTTTTGAGTGTCTTTCTTTTTCATTGTATAAGGTTCAATTTAATACGAACTTGACTTTGGTATTTTAGTTTTATTTTTTATTTTTTCATAATCAACAAAAGTTTAATGATAATTTCCTGCAATATCTGCTTGCAGGCAGGAAATTCTTTGTTTTTTTTTATTACGATTAGTTATTATAAAACATAACTACATACCTTTTAGTATAGAGTTTAGAATACATATTTATGATAGCTGATATATAGTGTACTTGAGTATCTGAAAGATTGCCGCAAGTCCTATTCCTGCCAAAAACTTCAGGCATATTGTTAAAAAAGTTAGGATTTCTAGTTAATTTTTGTTTTATTTTAATTTTTTATATGTATGTATATTTAACAATATTATACAGCTACACTTCACTACTGTACACTAGTTCCAAGTACTGTACTTCACAGTAAAACAACTAGACTTGGGTCGAACTCATTCAGTCGGTCGTTTTTGACTCAAACCAATTATCAAACCCATTTAAATTACAACACTTCTACTTGTTTGCTTAACATCAAACAACAAACACTACATCAGTTGAAAGCTTTTACCTACAGCAATGTTAGTAGTATATATATATATGTATATATATATATATATATATATAATCCTTTAATTCCTAGTACAACATAGGGCCGCAGCAAATGTTTTCAATTATATTTTATCATTACACAACAATTTCATCTCACTCCAGGATACATCATGCTCATGCAAGTCGTTCTCAATTTGTCATCTCCAAGTATTTGCAGGTCTGCCAGGTCTCCTAGAACTTTGGGGGTTATATTCGACGGATTGTCTAGTCCCAGCCAACCAAATTTACACAAACGTATGCTGCAAGCCAAAGGAACCTGAATTGTTATATACCAGAAATCTTTATTTGATATCGTGGCTGGCCAGCATATTCTAAGTACGCCTGAGGCAACGGTTTACAAAAGATTGCATAGAACTCATTTCGCGACTCGATATATTCCATGTTTCACAGCCATATAGAAGCACAGATTTCACATGGCTGTTAAAAACCTTGACTTTGGTGTGAATTGAGATATTTTGCGATCTAAAGAATTTGTTGAGCATACTATAAGCTTGACTTGCTTTACAAAGTCTATTTTGAACATCTTCTGTGCTGCCCCCACTTTTTCAAACTATACTCCCCAGATAGCAAAAGTTTTCAACATCATTAATGCATTGCCCCGAAAGCTGGAAGTTCATGTTGCATGATGAATTTATGCTCATGGATTTAGTTTTGTTAATATTAATCTGTAAGCCAGCATTAGCTGCTCGTGTGGCAAAAGCTTCAATCTTAAATTGCACGCTGGAGAAGCGGTGGGATAGAAGACAAACGTCATCTGGATAGTCGATATCATCTAGCCTATCGTGAACGCCCCACGAAATACCATGTTGCATATCCATAATATAGTGGTTCATAACTATGTAAAGTACTCTGTTAAACAGTAATGGAGACAAACACAACCTTGACGAGCTCCGACGTTTACTTTGATGGGTTTGCTTGCTGAGCCCTCATGAAGTAAAGAACAGTAGGCGCTGTTGTAGATTTCCTTAATTAGTTTAATTATCTTCTCGGGAACTCCTTTGCATCCTAGGGCTTCCCAGATCGCATTGTGATGTAATGTGTCAAAAGCACGTTTGAAGTCTACGAACACTAAGTAAACGGGTGAACGTCATTCGACCGACTGTTCAACGATTATCCTCAAGCTATTGATGTGATCAATACATGACTTGTTTGGCCTAAAGCCCGCTTGTTCCCGTCTTAGCTGTGGTTCTATGATTGTTGAATTGCGACTGTGCAAGATGTGAGCTTTGATTTTATTTGCCATGTTTAAGAGAGTTATACCCCCCCAGTTGGAGCACTCCTGCAAATTTCCTATTTTTGCTTTTGCTTTGCTGTGAAGCAAAATATTGAAACAAAAGATTACTTCAGTGGACTATAAGTCATAACAGGCCCAGCATTAACTACTGAACACTGAATAAAATAGCAAATAATTAAAAAAAGAATATTTTAAATTAAAAAGAACATGATACAAAGTTTTATTAAAATTTATACCGACCAATTCCATTGTGACGGGTGTGATCATAATACTCAAATATTTTATTATAATTCAAAAATATAAAACTTATAATTTGAAGGGTGCAGTTCAGAAGGGTGTTAATCTTAAAAACATTTTATAGCATGTAGACACCGAAAAAATATGTTTTCTGCTCAGAATTTGCCATCAGAAGGTTGTGTAAGGTCACACACGTCTCATCTTTTACAGAACTGTTACTTTTAGCATATATTCTAAACATCATCCCTGGAACGCACATAATCATTTAAAAAAAGTTTTCAAAATATTTTTAATTGTATTAAATACTAACGGCCTTATGTATAAGCAAAAACTAGCACGAAGTTAGCATAAGTGGCAAAATTTAACATGATCTTAAAGGGTTTTGCCATGAAACTTCACATTAAAAATCATGCTAGGACTTAGAGGTGGGTTAAAATTAGGTAATGCGACCATTTTTAATGTCAAATTGTATGGAGGAACTCGTTAACACCTATTTAAATTTCGTCACTTATGCTACAATAGATCTACTTTGGTCGTAGTGTCCTGTGCTTCCCGTTTGACTTAATTCATTCATTCATTCAACTGTGTGGAATAAACAAAATTGTCCTTAAAAGAAAAGTTTTCGAAAATGTGCCAGTTTTGACGAAATTGAAGAAGTGAAACCTTTTGTTGGCTTCATTCATATAATCAATATAAAAGTAAACTAATAGGAAAATAATAAGAAATTAACTTTTACGATATGCATACTGCGTATGATAGCAGGAGAATACTCCAGGCGAGCATATTTTAAAGTATTTTTTTTTTATTTAATTCAAATAAACACACACAGAGAATGCATCTGTTATTCTAAAGTTCTGAATTTTTTGAATATTGATTTACTGTTTTGACGTCTTTTCACCTTTTGTTTAAAAAAGAACTATTCTTTCGTTTCCTTTCTCGACAATTTTTTCTCACTTTTCCATCATAATTTGCTTAGCATTTCTTCTTTTCCTGTCCCTTTGTCTCTCTAAAGCTAAATGCAGTTCATATTTTTCTTTATTTTCTTGTAAGTTTCTTCCTTTGTTCCCTCTTTCTGTTTTTGGCATCCGAATGTTAAAATAGAAGTTCACAAAATTTTATCATGTTATTAATTGCGCTTGCTTTGTTATTTTTGGAAAATATCAAGGGCCTAATTCATAAAAAATATTTTGATTTTATAAAAGTTTTATTAATCAAATTTCCATAGAAAATTTGTTTCATAAACCTCTTATTAAACAGAAATAGTTTTTATGAATAAGGCAGCAAGTATTTATTATTTACAATAAAAGTTTTATTAAAATTTGTTTAAATTTTTACTGTGACGGGTGTGACCGAAAATTTTGATATTTCAATTAATCCACAAAACTCTTATTATAACTGCAGGACTTTTTATACATCTGCTAGTAGTTTTTATCCTTCTCGCAAATCATTTACATTAATATGTAAAAATTAGATTTTAGATAAAATCCCTATCTCATCATGCATATTAAAAATTGTTTGTCTGTCTTTTTTTCAATACAAAGTTCCGCACCTCTTAAAGAAATTCTCTCTTAATTTATTTATCATTTATTTGTTTTTTTATGGTCAGTTTCTAAATAAGAACGAACCATTATTCAAATTGTTAATTTGACAATAATTAATAAGAAATTAAGTGTAAAAAGCAACGTCAAAAATAAAAATTTAATTAACAAATTGTCAATGATCATAACTCAGATCATAATCTACCCCAATAGCAAAACGAGCCTTAATTGCATACAAACGATGAATGCATCTTGCATGCATATGTGCACTCATCAAATTAGAAGAAACACAGCCGTGAACATACTTTGCGTGTATGATCATAATCATAATTTTCTAGATATTTAAATTGTATTTATTACATACGATCCCTGCTGCTTAAATAGTGAGATCCGAAAAATTTTTACATGAATTATTTAATTTTATTTTTATTACAATCGTTCAAATAAATGAAGCTTTTGGTTAACATTATATTCAGCCTCTTGCTCAACACACTTTAGGCTTTCAAATATCTGTCCGAAATTGGGACAGTTAGAAGGTTATATAAATTTTTAATTTATTTCAAATATCTGTAAAATTTTCAATATCGGATTTACAAAAAAATTCTATCAAGTTAGCCCAGCTCAGTTCAAATTTTTCAAATCTATATATCATTTTCATAAACAGAAAAATCGAGCTTTAATCTTACATTTGTAATGTAAACATTGATGTATCCTATAGTATATAGTATGTTTAAAGAGTATGTGCGTACAGTGTAACCCGGTTAATTGCTTCGGGCCTAATTTTATTTTACTCGATTTTTAAATGCCCGTTTCTTGCATTTTTCAGTTAACTCAATTTCTTTGGATTGTCCAAGACTTGATTTCCAAAATGAAATTTCTTTAAATTTGATTCCTTCAATCGCACAAAATTGTTATTGGCTACAAATCTGCAATAAATGCGACCAAGTGTTTGCTTTTCAAATGTGAATTGTTATCAAATAATAATAAAAATATATAAAATATATAAAATTATCCCCACTGGCAACACTATTACACTTCACAAGCAATTTCTATTAAAATTAACATTGCTCCTGAAGGTATGCTTTAAAATTCGGTTGTTGTCCGTATGATTACACTAATACACTTATACATAGCTCACACCAATTTGATGACGCTGTACGATCTTACTCAAAATTTGTGATTGTATTGTGAAAAAGATTCTTACCCCCTAGCGTATAGATGCTTACACATCAAAAATTTTAAGGAGGTTATTAACCAGGGACTACTGTAGACAGCTACGCTACTATGACGGCCACTGCAACAATTAAAATCACACGATTACGATTTGAACTGCCACCAACTACAAATCGAATACTACTATGAAGTAGTAAAAAAAAAGGCTGGTTAAAGTGCGATCAACAATTTGTTCTCTCTACTAATTATAGCATTAACGAAAAAACCAACGGACAAAACACATAAAAAGTGTCATTTACGGCAAAAAAAATAAAAAAAAACAGGCAGACACACACAAAATGATGATGGTGGTGGTTGCGGTAGCAATGGACGAATGCAAAATAAATTCAAGATCTGTCAACGACAGAATCAATGAAACAAACTACAAGTAAAATACGAAAAAAGAAACAAATATATTGTCCTCTAAGCACAGGGTGTTGTTAAATTCAATAAAACAAGTTTCCGTTTGTTGTGGCTTTTGTTTCTTTTTTTTTTTTTTTTTTTTGATTATTTTTTGTTTCGCAATTTTGCATTTTCGTATCGATTTTGCAAACAGATCTCTCTTAAATACATGATAAATTGTGTTTTTGCTGCTGCTGTTGCATTTACTATTCATGTCGTATCACGTCGCAGTTTAATCGTAGTTGTCTGTTGATGTTTCACTAATTGCCTGTATAAATATTCGTATTTTGTTGCAAGAACCAACAAACATCTTAAGCAATAATTAAATGCCACTATTGCTGCAATAAAATTGCATTTAATTAAAATTGAAGGTGATAATTTAAATAGGATTATACGGTCGGCTTATGATCATTTGCACACAAAAACGAGATTTTCATACCTGCATGATGACATATGTAAATGGCTTTGAACATTTGCCGAATATCATACATGTATGTGTTAGTTACATATCGTCACCTAAAATCCAAAAGGCCGTAACAACCAGAAAATTCAAAATATACTTTTTGATTGATTATGATGTGATTCACGAAAATACATCTTTCCTTAAAATATTGCTCACATATGTTCAAAAATACCGATTTTGTTCGTTATTCAATTTGGCGACTAACAAATAAATAGTCTTACATTTATAAGGCTTTTTGCTTCTCCTGTAAAAAAGTAAAAAGTTTAGTTACGGCCTTTTGGATTTCAGGTGACGATATGTACTGTACAAAGCTCTGTACAGACTGTTTTCAGTATTGTTAGTAACACCCAGCTGATTTAAGACATTGGAAAGTAAACTTCGCGTGTTTGAAAAGTGTCTAAATGTGTTAAAAAAAATATTATTACAACCGTATGAACTGGCAACGTATGTCTGACAACGTTGCCAGAAAAACCATTGTCAGTCCAACTGACAACAAACTATCAGACATGTGACAATCGTGTAAACACATTTCCTTGTCATGTCATACATCTGGCAATGGCATCACTGTCAGAAAGTCGTCTGGCAATAAGTTTTAAGCTTTTCTGACAAATTTGATACGATAGTGTGAACTGACTCACAATCTACCTTGTGCTGGCAATTTTTTATTGTCAGTACATTGCCAGATTTGACAATATTGTAAGATCTGATAACCGTCTGTACAGAGCTTAAGTGAAAATAAATTTATGAAGAAAAAATTTATAGTGTTCGAAAACTCTACTGTAGACTGATTCTTATGTAGACTGATTTTAGACAGCATCTTTAGTTTTTATAATCCGAATTCGCACGAACCGTCCAAAGATTTCTTTTTTTTCTGTGCACCCACAAAAAACTATCAACATTTTTTTTCTATTAGCGACGTTATAATCGTTATAGTACCTAAGTTTCGTTATTCATTAATTGATTGAATTACAAATTTTTTTATTGTAAAAAAGCTACGATTTTATTTAGTTTCTATATAGTTTTCAATTTGAATATTGTTGCGAAAAGGTACGTAAACAAAAAATTTTGTAATCAATAAGAGTGATCCATATATTATCAGCTAATGCCGGCCATACACTACACAAGTTTAGTGCACAAGTTTGGCACTGTACAGTGTGTTTGTGTAGTGTATGGGGGTGGTTGTGCTACTTACACAGTCAACTGAGTAAATATCAAAATGATTTTGATATTTGCTCAAGTTTGAAAACTGTACAGTGAACTTTGTAGTGTATGTCGCAAACGCTCAGTTGTTTCGTGAGTTTTTAAGAGTTCACAACAAGAAATGAGCGCAGAATAAATATTCTGGACAGAGTTCCCAGAAATATACAAATAATCAACTACATTATGACGCATTAAAATAAAAAAATGCTTAGTTTACTTGTATAATGTGTGTCACAAGCTTAGTTTACGCAGTGCCAGACTTGAGCACTGAACTTGTGTAGTGTATGGCTGGCATAAGGATATAAATACACAAGCACACAAACATAGAAGATGTTAAAGTAAATATTCAAAACATAACAACAACATAAATTATGTGTTGCTTGTTGAGAAATATACAACCACACAAACACCTAAGCCGATGCAGACGAAAAATACAAACAAACCAAAGACACATTAACTAGACACAGTTAAAAAACAACTTCACGTTCTAAGATCACTCAATTGCTGCAACTTGCAGCGTTTTGCGATTTTTACCTGATCGTATCAAATAACTGTTGGAAATGATTCTAGCATATGTCTGGTTACGGATCGCTTTATTTGTTCAGAGTGGCTGCAACTTTAAATAAACTCTAACGAAAGGCAAATATCAAGAAATTATTTCTATAATAAATACAAAATTCCGGTTACTTTTCCATGACTTCGATGAATGTCGAGTTTTGTGTGCTACGAGGGCGGATGAATAAGTCGGTGACTTTTTGAATGTTTTTTTGCAAAACAAAAATTTCTTTTTCAACATAATCTCCTTTTAACTCAGTACACTTAGCCCAATCAATGTTTCTCCAGTTTTTGTATCCCTTCCTAAAAATAGAATTTTTCGAGGTCCTTAAAATAGGCCTTTGTTTGTGGAATGATTCGTTGTTGGAGTCAAATCTCTTTCCGACGAGCCATTTCTTCAAGTTTGGTAATAATAAATAGTAACTCGGGGCTAAATCTGAAGAATAGAGCGGATGAAGGAGCAATTCGTGGTCCAATTCATGGAAACTTCACATGCGTTTGTGGTGGACTGTGAGCAAACGCGGCACCTATCTTGCAGACAACTTTCTTAAACCCAGCTGATCATTTAAAATCGAAACCAGAGTGCCATATGAAATGCCTATGGTATCAACAATCTCACGCACTTTTACTCTTCGATCGGCCAACGCCATATCGTGGATTTTTTTTCGACATTTTCGGGTGTACTGACCTCAATTGACCGTCCAGAACGTTCAGCGTCATTTATACTTGTGCGACCACAACGAAAGTCAGTAAACCAATTTTTTACCATTGAAATCCTTGGTGCAGAGTCCCCATAGTATTTGTCGAGCATGTCCTTGGTTTGATTGAGGGTTTTTGTTTCGCAAAAAAATAATGTTTAATGAGCACTCGAAATTCACTTTTTTCCATTTTTTGAAAAATACAAGAGGTTGTATGTTTTTGCATTTAATATAACTACGAGGGAAGTTCGAAAAGTCACCGACTTATTGATCTGCCCTCGTATTTTTACGCTTCCCCCTATGAGGATAACAACATGAAAATAACTATTACTTTTTACCTATTTATCAACTTTAATTTACTTGCATCTTCGCTAAAAATCAAACTGTTGCAAACAACTAAGTGGAGCTTCTAGCTTTAAAAAAAAACGACAGCTGTAAGCTGCTTGGTTTATTTCCAATAACAAAACAATAACATTGGTTTCTATGACATCCAAAACCGACCGTAATTCTAAGTCGAACAAAATACCGATATATTGGACCTCGTTTTTTTTTTTGTGGCTCTCTAAACCAATTCCGATAAGATTGGGTTATATGACACCCCTGATTGATTCAAGCAATTTGATATTAAAACCAATTTCTAATTTTTTCTGTGTACGTAAATAGTATAGTATATATAGTTTTTTTTTATAATATTCAATTAAGTTTTGTAATACCAGTTCTAAACTTTTAACACACAATAAAATGTTTGCTAAAGTTAGCATGTGCATACAATGTCTCTGAAATTTTTATTCTTTTGTTTCCTTGCTTCTGATACATGCTGTAATAATACTCGTAGTAAAACTATCATTACAACTACTGGCTATAAATTTGCAAAATCCTGTTACCAATTTTTGCAGGAAAAAAGAAGCCAAAAAAAAACTAGAAGTTTTTACCATGTGCCGTATCATGGGTTTACCTCTCGCAGCAATCATCATTATTGTAAACATGTGTATGTTGTATTGTAGTATGAGTACGAAAGAAGCTCTGTGCCTGTACCTGGTATAATTTGACAAATGCGTATAATTTGTAATATCATTTTTCAAATTCCTGTAAGAAAATCCATTCGTTTGTGGAAATACCACCATTATATAACATAATAATTCTACTAATATTTGTTGGTCATTTAATGCTACATAAAATTTAAGATAATTTATAAAACAACCACGATGGAAACGATTTTCTTCGGTGATGTTAATTCCTGCATTGTCGTCTTTTGCTGGTTAGAGTAGGGGTAGTCACAGTGCCATGAAAAAAGTCGAAAGTAAAATTCAAGTGTACGAGGGTGTATCATTAACTCAGTGTCTTTTTGAATTTCCCGCCTCTTGATTGAAATGGCAACAATGCTCCTGTCAAGAGACAACTGTCAGTTAACTACTGTCTAAATTTGAACAGGCTGTGTCATTTAATTTGTGTTTGGCAGCCGTTGATAACATACTACCTCGCCTTTTGAGAAGAAAATGGAAAAAAGTGAATTTCGAGAGCTTATTAAATATTATCTTTTGCGAAAAAAAATGTCAATCAAACCAAGGAAAAGCTCGATAAATACTATGGGGACAATGCACCATCGATTTCAATGAAAAAAAAAAAGTGGTTTTATTGTGGTCGCACAAGTACAAATGACGCTCAACATTCTGGACGGCCAATTGAGGTCAGTACACCCGAAAATGTTGAAAAAATCCACGATATGGTGTTGGCCGATCGAAGTGTAAAAGTGCGTGAGAGTGTTGATGCCATAGGCATTGCATGTGGCGGTGTGGTTTCGATTTTAAATGATCAGCTGGGCTTAAGAAAGTTGTCTGCAAGATGGATAACGCGTTTGCTCTCAATTGACCATAAACGTATATGTGTGACAACTTCAAAGGATTGTTTGGAGTTATTTAACTGCAATCCGAATGAGTTTGCGGCGTTTTGTAACTGTGGATGAAACATGGATCCATTACTGTACTCCGGAGACCAAGCAGCAGTCTAAACCTGCTCCGAAGAAGGCCAAGGTGAGTGACAACAGTTTTTTTTTTTTGGATGCACGCGTGATAATCCACATCGATTACCTTCAAAAGGGAAAAACAATAAACGGCGAATATTATGCCAACTTATTAAACCGATTTAATGAGGATTTAAAAAGAAAACGACTCCATATGGCCAAGAAAAAATTTCTTTTTCATCAAGATAATGCACGAGTGCACACGTGTGCGCAGGCTCAATGGCAAAACTCTATGAACTGGGCTAGGAATTGGTAACCCATCCCCCATATTCTCCGGGTTTAGCCTCTAGTGACTACTTTCTATTTCCAAACCTAAAGAAATGGCTCGGTGGAAAGAGATTTAGCTCCAACGATGAAATTGGTGGGGAAGGAGTCATAGTTTCTCTGCTTTCATTTGTTCATGTTTTTTTCTAGAGCTTATCCCCAATTTTTGATTTGTCATCCCCAAAAATCCCCAAATTGAGTTTCTTTTGTGAAAAAAATAAATTGAATTATTTTTGAATTGTGTGTTTATTCTAAGAAGTGTTTCCAACAAGTCGTATTGCATTTTGTTGCGTATTTTTATTTTGGTAGTGTTCATTATTGGTAATCTGCCTTGATACTTCTTATTTATTAGGAACCATTCACTATGAATAGTAAAACACATTTCTAGACTTGCCAGGAGCATATTTCTTAGTTCAAAAATCATTCTTGTTATAAAAAAAAATCCCCAAAAAGGGATCAGATTCGATTATCCTCCCCAGATCCCCAATACGAAATGTTCATCCCCAATCGTGAAAAAATCCGCAATTTTGTTGCAAGTACCCTAAACTGGCAACACTGCATCTGAGGCCTAGAGTATGCTCAGCAAATATTTTTGAGGAACATATTAAACCTCTAACTCACCCACATAACGATAGTTTTTGCCTCTATCTTCACAAATCGTAAAATACACTCCGAAAAAGGGGTGGGCGAGATTCAAATGTTATTTTTCTTTGTTGTTGTGAAAGAAACTTTATTAAAACGAGCTTTTGTTCTATATTTTTATTTACACTTATTTGTTATATTATGCTGTGAACAGCCTTAATAAATAATACAACTATCAAAACTAAAAATTTTACTTACACTTACATCTGCATGCGTATTTCCTATACTCACCGATGTTAAACTCTTTCCTTTATGTACTTTGTGAAATGAACATTATTCTGGTCTTTCCCTTGTTCACAAAACAAATTAGATTTTGTGACCACTGGTCATTACATACATACATACATACGAGTATTTACTGAAATCCCTGGAACACATAGTGTGAGAGACACTGAAAAACACAAGTGTGTTTGCAAATACATAAATAGTTTTGTAAATTTATTCCAACCAACTTCCCAAGGAGGCATACAACAAGCGGACAGACAGACAGACAGACAGACAGACAGGCAGACAGACGGACTACTCATTCGCACACTCAATTTACTCAAAATCTTAACATGTCAATGTTGTTTTAAATAAAGAAAAATAAAACTCACTTCGATGTCCATTGTACGAGAACATGTTGCACGTTGATGGTGAAGTGGTAAATTTATATTGATGGCGAATTTATCGAAACTAAAGTTAAATTAATTTGTCTTGTCTTTAGGAGGTAACTGGAAACAAGCCGTTTTAAGCATTAATCGTAATGGTAGATGACACAATGTTTTAAAAGGGAATTATGTATAAACTTATACTCGCCACAAATTATGGGATATTTGTTTTGTTTTGCAATGTGAAATATGCCCACCATATATTTTCTAGTTATTATAGCTTCGTTCGCTTGCCTTTTTCTTACGAAAAAAAATCTTTCTTTATACATTGTGCTTCGAGTCAAAACACTGCTATAATCATTAATTTATTATTAAAGTCCATTATAAGTATGAATATATTGTTTTAATATATTTTTACTGTTACCATCATATCCATCCATTCATTCATTTCTTTTCCTTTCAGTTTGCTTGTTTAATTTAAAAAAGTTTTATTTATATTCCTTCTGCGGAAGTATATGTCAGTCACAATTTCCTTTAAATTTATGCTTAAAGATTTTAATTAATCATTTGCACTTACTAATTTTTATTTTTATTAACTACACTACACCTCTCTTGGCTCTACAAAAACCCTTTATGGGTCCCACAATCCTACTTTAAGTGCCTGACAATAATATATCTTAAAGTAAAAAAGAACATATAAAACAAATTGAAAAGATTTGTTCTTGTTCAAAATCCCTAAATGAAGTCAATTAGTTGAGGGCATTTCTGCATACATACGGCACATGTTTACTTTGAATTCTAAGCACGAGTGTCTCTTTTCACGGCCTTAAAAGGAATTAAATTATACATATTTTACTAATAAAATTACAAACATTGCCTCTTATGGCAATGAAAAGCGAACAGTTTGTTCACGTGTAACTTTGATATTTTATATGGAAAAAAGTAAAATTTCACGTGAACAAACTGTTCGCCTTTTCCCCCCGAAAATCGAGCCTTATTTTCGATTTTATTGTAAGCGACAAAAATTAAAGTTTTCAGGAGAAGGTTTTTTTTTTTAATATTCACATACATATGTTTTTGTCGCTTACGATAAAACTGTACAGCCTGTATCTTAAAAGTTATCAACAATTTTGGTATTTTAATAATTCAAAACTATGAATAGGCCCATAAAATATTAATTTCAATAAAAAAGTATATTTTCGATAACATGTCGCTTTCTATAAAATCGAAAATAAGGCTCGATATGTTTATATATTTTTTCTAATTATTTCAATAAATTTCTTTTTTTTTGAGGTTTGTTCATAGCTCTCATGTTTGCTAAGAAACAAAACTTTTCAACTGCAAATTTAAAGTTTCGGGAGGTGAAAATTATTTTCCGCAAACTAAGAAGAGGGAAGTTTGATAACCCGTGACTATCTAAAAAAATATATATTTTTTTATTGTTTTATTTCTTATCATAGTCTCCTCTAAACTCGATTCATTTAATCCGACGTCTTTCTTCAAGATTTTTCAAGGACCTCAAAATAGGCGTTTATTCCATTTTTTTTTCAAATTTGGACAAACCAATCGCAATGAGCTGCATCTATACCTGTACCTAGATTTAGATCCGAAAATCGTAATAGTTATCGATATACCTATTTAAATTGTTTAACGATAGTGCACAGCTGTTTTACTCATCATTTGATGGTATATTATGTGGCATCTCTGCATACAAACTGTCAAAATTCTGTGAATTTTTTTACGATAATCGCATCGATATAATAATTATAACGAAAACTTATCAACTTTGCTATCCAGTAACATATTCAAAAGATATTCCCTGGCAGCTGATGTACAAAATGTAAAATCTCAAGATCAAATTAATTTAGTATTTTTATTCTTCCTTGTGCTTTTCGCATACTTTGACATTTTGCATGCAGAGATGCCATATACCACTGCTGCACAGAATCACATTATCGTTACTGCAAACGAATAAATATAACGATAAGTATTAACGATTTTAGGTTTGCTGGATCCGGTAGCAGCTTGTAGTCCTATTCATGAATTTTCATTTCATTTTCATTTCATTTATTCAACAGCAGTAATATATGAGGCCTTTTGGCCTTTAAAAAATATTACAAGTATTTTATTTATATAAAACTATTTCTTATAGCAAGTGAATTGCTTATCAACAATTTAATTATAGAATGAGATCTAAGATATGTATAAATAATATTAACCAACCGTTACAATGCAGTTCAAAATAATTCTTATAACAAGTTTAATTTAATAATAGAAGAAAAATCAATATCAATAAAAACCATACATAACTAACTTCAATTTAGTTTTATGAGACAGGGAAAAAAAGAAAATATATTATATATCTTCAAGTAGTTTGGAGAAAATTTAGTAGCTTTCTCTTAAATGAGGATAAATGCATCGCAAAAGATCGAAAACGAATAGGCAGACTATTCCATAGCCGGGCGACACTAACAATAAACGATTTTTCATAAATACCAAGGTAAATGCGAGGTATGACTATTTGAGGATTTCTAGAAGATCTTGAAAATAATATCATTTTTACGATTTGAGTAGGTGTTTGAGTTTTGATAATTTTAAAGAGATATATCAATAATCTAAACTTTAGATAATCATCAAAAGTTAGATTCAAGAAATTTTTTAAATGGTTTGAAACATGTTGCCTAAGCCTTAACCCATTTTTGCCATAATGACTATACAGCCGTACATTTTCCTGATGGAACAATACTGTTTTCTTCCTTAGGTGAGGTCGTTTTTGCCTTAAATCATTCAGCCTTATTACGATTGGCGTATTTCAACTTCGCTTATTAATAGATTAAAAAACGACTGCTAGTACTAGACTCACTCGAAATATGCCAACCGTAATCAGTCTGAATATTGAGTTGGTCCAAAAGCTCTGAGAAATATTCGCCTTTTAAAGTAATCGATAGAAATGGCATTGCGTGCATCTCAAAAGGCGAGGCCATAACCTTTTTTGGTCGGAAGACCCCCATTACCCTTCTTTGGTGCATCTATGTTTTGCCCACAGCTACAAAACGGTGCAAAGACTCCTGCGGCTTGCGCCTGAAAACTTGCAAACTTGAAGTCGTCAGACCGTTAAGCTTATGGTCCAATGTAAGCGATCGTGGAGCTCATCTCGCGATTAGCTCTTTAATATCCAAATGTTCGTGTAAAATGTGATGTCTCGCTTGGTTTAAATGTCTATAGTCTCAGCCATCTTTCGCAATTTCCTTCTCCGACCGTCCAATATCCTTCCATAGTTATTATAGACTATTTATGGCGTGGCGACCATTTTTGGGTGATCTGAATGTGGACGACATTTGTACCACAATGAAATCCGGGAAAGCACTTTTTAACAATTTAAATTGGTGATGCAGTGTATCCGTGGTATTTATCAAGCATTTCTTGGTCTTGATGACATTTGTTTACGTTATTTACGAGGTTGTGAAAACCCAAATTAATAGAGGCAAGTTTCTCCAAAAAAGTAGTGTATTCAGCCTTATCATGAATTCCACATGTGAAAATGGATATTTAACCCCCGACTAAAAAAAGGGGTGTGTCCGTGTCCACGTGCAGACCAAACGGCTGGAGAGATTTCGATTTAGTTTTTTTTCTGCTTGAAAGGTAACTTGATCGAGATGGTTCTTAGCTAGGTTTCAAGAAAATTGGTCCAGCCGTTTAGAAGATATCACATCTTCTCTGAATACAGTCGGGGGTTTTTAAAATTTAAAATCATCAATTTCACTAAAATTAAAAACTTACATATTTCCAATTTATCTGACAGACAAATATCTTTGTGAATATTTTTCTTCATAAGTCATCAAAATATTTCGAAATCATGTGAAGTTTTTTGCTTTCAAGCAATTTTCTTCGGAGTTTAAAAAAGTAAACATTCGAAAATTTTCACAGCACTTTTCACACGCTCGGAAATTTCCATGTGAAATTTTATTTTTAACAAGCCTAATAGATAACAGTTAACGGCACCGATGTTGGACTTAAAGTTATTTATTTAGAAATAGAAAAAGTCACGGAATTAGCAAACTTCCCTCGTATAATATTCGTGTAGAGCGTTTGACTAGGCCAAAGTGTTTTTGAGACAGTGTTTTAATAACTAATCCTTGCCGTTTCCGTTGTTCCGTTGCTCTATTACACTAATTGCTGGAATACACATAGACAAAATTGTATTGATTACTACAAAGAGAAAACAGAAAAAGAGAATGCATAGTTTTTGTTAATAAAGCTCGGCCTATTAAGAAATGTGACTTAAAGAATATTTAATTTCTTGAAGTCGGAATTAGATAGCAAAAATTATTGAAGACTATTTTTTTTTTAATAACATGCTCGTTCTTGGTGAGCATCATTATGTCTTAAAAACGTGTTTTGATATTTTTGCAAGTGTAAAATTTATCTACTATTGCATATTATACGAGTAACATAAACTATGTAGTAAATGCCTTTTGCCACTTGTCTTTATGCTTCATTTATTAATTAATTTTCATTCATAAATAATTTTTTTTTTGCATTGTCACAATAAAGCCAGCCAGAAGTCGTCACCAATTGTAAATTATTATTTGTGATTGTTTTTTTTTTTTTTGCTTCTGGACAATATATGTATGTATGTGCGTTGCAAATTTCTATGTAACTGATGCCAGAGGATGATTGTTCGTTCTCTGGCAACGACCGGAAGTTTTCATTTAATTACGTTCAATTTGAAACTTTGGTTGTTTTCTACTCCTATAAATTAAAGTGAAATTATTAGTGCAGCATTTAGAACAAAAAAAAAGGGGAACTACATATCTGCTAATTCTCTATTTATGTATAAATGTGTATGTATGCGTGCGGCGTGTATTTCAAACTATAGAACTTTTTTAAGGTTCAAAAGTGTTAATGAATTGTAGTAAAAGCTAGAATTTTATATATTTTTTTTTAATTTTTTGCTTTAAATAATTTTTTTCCCTTTATTTAATTTAATGTGTTGAATGTTTGTACGTGAAGAGAAACATATTTTAGTGGAGTCAATTTAATGTCAGGCATTTCTTTACAATTCTGTCTGTTTTTAATATTTCATCCAGCATCATGTTTTGTGTATTCACTACAGGTGTGGAGAATATATTTCAGTTTCTCTTTCGTTTGGTACTAAATTTTTGTTATACATATCAAAATAATTTTGGGAAAATCAAACCAATTTCGTAATAATAATTATACTAACCAAAGAAATTGGTTGAACTGACTGACATGAAGCGGTTAAAAAAATATTCGAAAAACTTGTTATAGTACAATTTCTACATTTAATACATAAAAATTGTTAATCTAAATCCACTAACACAATTGCCTCCCGCTTTATAACAATTCAAAACAAAGGCTTGTTATAGTATCCCACCAGTCAAGGGAGCGATTTTTAATTTCTTTCTAATCCTAGCACAAACGTAATATTTCATTATGAAACTTTTTCTTATTAATTAATTTTACTACATGTGCAAGTTGAACACGGGCTGCCAAGTCCATCTAACGCCTTGGTTATTGATTTTTTCAATAGTAACAACTAAAATTAATTAATGCCCCTATCACGGTTTTCAACTAAACTCAGTTTGGTCGCCTAAGAGTAGACCAAACTTACACACGACCAAACTGTGTTTTAGTATTATGAACCACAACTGTTTCTTAGTTGAAATTGTCATCGCGTTGCCAACTTAAAATATCAAGTTTGACAGAAAGCAATTAATTTGTGTGAAAATTTAAAATACAAAGTTTTAGAAAAATATTGTTTTGTATGATTTAGTTCAAACAAATCATACTAAATGGATACAAATATATGTAGATTTATTTTATGACGACGAAAATGAAGTCGCAAATATATGTAGATGTACTACGTATCGAAAGAAAGAAAGAAATTCGTGATGATTCTAACCATCATGAACTACCCAATGCAAGGTAAGGAATAATCAAAATAGGGAACGAATTCTTTAAAAAATAATTTTGAAATGTTAAGAAAATTTTGTTATGAATCATAATCAATATTTCCAGTTACGATTTTTCCATGTTTTCTACTTCTTACCTGTAACTAGAAAAACCCAACCACCGACTCAACTACTTGAAAACAGTTGTGTATACTCAACGTTTTTCTCAACCAAACTTACGCATAGTTGTAAATGATAGTACCAAAACACAACTGAAAACTCAACTGTTAATTTAGTGGAGAATGGTAATGCAAATTTATCAATCACAACCAAACTATTTTAAAAGTTGAAAACCGTGATAGGGGCATTAATTAACCAATAAAAATTGTTGTTGTAAAATTTACAACACAACTTGGGTTAGATTAACCAAGAACCCATTTTATTTTTATGTTCAGTATTTTTTTTATTTTAAATTAAGCTATGCACATCAGAGAACAGCAATGAGTGAGTGAAAAAGTGAGTAGAGTTGAATCATGACTTATAATTTCTTGTACTTATACTCATACTTATTGCAATGTTGTCTATGAACCATATTGACTCGAAAGTTTGAAGTGCTCATCGAACTCATACTTAGCAACTCAATATCTATGGACGATACAAAATAAGTATGATTCACAATTAGAATATGTGTCCAACAGTTCTTTTTGAACTCGTTCGTTCAGTCCGGTCAAAAACATCAATGTAAATTAAATAAGTTTGAAACAACTTTTGATTCAAACGCTATCAAACTAGTTCAAAAAGAACTGTTGGCCACAAGTGTATTCACAATGCTAACTTTGCATTCCAACAGACTTGTGTCGAACAGCTCTTTTTGAAATAGTTTGAGAGTATTTGAATCAAAAGTTGTTTCAAACCCATTTAATTTACATTGATGTTGTTAACCTGACTTGTATCCAACTGAACGAACTAGTTCAAAAAGAACTGTTAGACACAAGTCTACATACGAACATTAAAGTTCTCATTATGAGGTTATGTGATTCTCTGTTGCTTTTTTTTTGCACGAATTGAAAAACAACGCTATTTACTACTATAGTATACCACTTGCAAACTGTTTAATGAGCTGAATCAATGTAAGTAGTATAAGTATTTTCCTGAAATTAGAAATCAAACTGAGGTGATTTATAAGTGTGAGTGTAGTATGACTATGATGTGGTCGTCTCATTCATATTTATTTACTTACTTATATTTAAAATTTCATGAGTCAGTATGAATAGCGAAAAAATTATTCATTGCCGATCACTGATGCACACAAAATTGTCAGATCATACAATATTGTCAGATCTTGCAATGTGCGCACAATTAAATATTGCCTGCTTAAATGTATATTGTCTGTTTAAATGGTTGTATCAAATTTGTCAGAAAATATTACAATTAATTGCCAGACGATTGATTGTATGACAACAAATTTATCTAACAAAATCGCCAGTCAAAAATATTTTCAGTTCAGACGGTTGTCATGTGTAAAAATTGTCAGATCTGTTGTTATGAGTTGCCTGACTAAAAGCATTTGATAGAAATCAACCGTTTGGACTTGTGTTAAATGTAAAAAGGAGAAATATAAATTATTGTTATGGACCATAAAGAAGCAATTCTAATGATTTTTGTTCTCTATATGTGACTCGCAAAATAGAAAGGGACCTAAGGGTAAAAACCGGTTTTGTTCAGGACAGCCATTTTAAAGATTTAAATACTTTTATCTTTGGTGTACCATCACTGAGCGTGTTGGTATTGGTCTCATTTGAAAGCGACACCTCATGACGTCAGGAACGTGTTGGTCAACCTTGAAAACGCGCGTAGGTCGTCCCTACCTCTTGTTTTGTGTAGTTGGTTTTTACTGTTTTCTACCTAGCGCGCTGTTTCCATGAGTTTGATATCAATTTTGCTCGCGTTTTTTCGAATCCAGGTTTATTTTCTGAAATTATTAATTGTGAATTATAATAAATTTCATAAAACGCGCATATATCTGGGAGGGAACACTTTTGGGGCATGGGATCGGTATCATTCGATGCTCAGATGTTGCCCACATCAAAAAAAAAGAAAGTGAAAATTGATTTTGTTTTACCCTTAGGTCCCTTTCTCTATGCACTGTCACATATATATATATATATTTTATTTTATTTTTGCACTTTACTTTTTCTTTAAAATTAAGATAGAAAAAATTCTCTTACACTGATGCCACTGTCAGATGCATAAACTTCACACATATCAGAATAATAAAATGTCTGAAAATATCTGGCAATAGTTTAATAATGGCAACGAACAGTGTTCACACTATTGGCAGATGTCTGACAATTTGTTGTCAGCTGAAAGTCTTTCAATGGACTGACAATACTTTTTCCGACAACATAAATTGCCAGTTCACACGGTTCTAAGAAATATTTAACATCTGACAATCGTCTGGACATAGCTTTAATCTTTAACTCTTCTCCGTATAGGTTTTCTTTATCCCTTTCGAAAAACAGTGGAAAATTCTGTTAAAAAATTCAAAAACTTTGCAAAAATTTAATATAAAAAAAAATATTTAATTTCACAAAAATATTTTGTTCCAACAAATATTTCAATTACAATAAAAATTTAAAGTTCTTTAGTGTAAAAGTCGAACAAAATTATTAGAATAGATTATGGCTAAGACCTTCAATCGATGTAAATAACTTTGCTAAATTAAGAAAAAATCTTTATTTGATAGTGCGTTTGCAATTGAACGATATCTAGTACTTACGAGATTTCGGTCTAAATCTAGTAGATTTCCCATACAAAACAAAATCTACTTCGTCACTATATGTTGTCCAAATCTACTTAAAATCTAGTAGAATTTCGTGATACAACTACGAGTATGATTTGTTTTTTTTTTCAAATTTGTACTAAAAGGTCTGCCTGTATACTCAAAAAGGTGTGTGAATTGGCTACAGTGCAGTTGTTTGGTTGTAGTTTTTGGGTAATTTTCAGTTAATGGAGTTTGTTTTGGATAAAATCTTGATCTTGATGAATGTCAAAAAACAACTTGGTGAAAACGGTATAGATTTTCATAAGGATTTTAATTAAATGCCCTATAAGGTGTATAATATTCGATATTGCTGCTTGCAGCGAGTACCTCTTACTTATTTTTGAACTTAAAAAAGTTTCTCGTGTGATGTTTTTGCTCATCTTAAATCATTTTACGATCTATTTTTTAACGATTTTACAGTTTAAAATGCCGACACTCAATTGCGTTGAAAATCTTGAGTTCAGTTTGCGAAAGTTACAGGAATTTTGTGTACGAGTACTTTAATTTCTTTCAATTCGAATTTTGTTTTCTTGTTTCAACTGTTCTTTAAGATAGACTTACTTAAATGCGCGATTTTTTTATTTGTTTCTAACAGTTTTGGATCTTTTTTTTTTTTTTTGTTTGATGGTGAGCATCTCTTCAGAGGTTTTTATTGTTATTTGGCTTTAAGCGCAATGTCACTTCTTAATGTGGTAATTATCACTGCAATTATGTGTTTTTAGATTAAATGTTAGCCTGAATTGTATTTCGTTGTGTTGTTTGCTGCCCTTTAATTTTTCCATTAGCTTAGTTAATGTTGGTCTTTATAATTTTACTATTGGGATTTAGTTTGTGTTACTTTCGAAAAGTTAAACGACCTAAAAACAAGTAAAACTATACAAACAATTAACATCATACGCTAAGATGTCACTGTTTTTCTCGTAAAAATGTTACTTGAAAAAAAAAAGATTTTTTTTTTAAGTTTTTATGGAGTGAGGCAGACAGAGAGCCGCATGTTTTGTTAATTGTAATCGTGAGTTGTATTTATATAAAAGTTATTTTATTTTTTATATGTGAAAAAACACGTAGATAGTTGTATTTTAAAACTGCAAAAATTGGAAGAAAAAAAGTGGGACTAATTTTATTATTGTGGGATTTAATTAGATTTCTTGTGTTTTCCATGAACGAATTTTATCTTTTGGATTAATCTTTGGAAGATGTCAATGAATTTCCAACATACATACATATATTGCCAATAAATCATCTATATTTGTGTATGTACTAAGAAGACACTAAAATTCTTTATTATTTCTGGTCGCTTGAGCAGCGATGCCAATTTAGCGCCTTTCGCTTTAGTTTTAGCGCGTTTTAACTATGCTAGCGCGTTTAACAAAAAAAGCGCTAAGTTAGCGCGTTTTGATTAAAGTCAAAAATATCATTTCATTTTTTATAAATTTAACAATTTTCTACCTTTTTGTTTAAATTTATTAATGATTCAGATGTTGTAAATAAAATTCCCTTGAATGTGGTTAGAATTAAAAACGCATTTTAATATTGTAATTGGCAAATATTTTGAAATTTCACAGCTAAAAATATTGTAAATGGCAAATATTTTGAAATTTCACAGCTAAAAATATGTACTCGTACTCGTGACCCAAAAAATTTATATAACATATTAAGCATTTATTATTTTTGTACTTCAAAAAGCATTTGAATCGCAACACTATTCGACAGTTTATATAAGTTGTTAGTTGTAGAATTTCGAATATTTGGAAGGCGAGTCTGATTCTGTATTAAATGATTTTAGTTATTTAGGATATAATTTCGAAGAAGCAATATTGCATAATCTGAAAAGAGTTACTAAAAAATTTAATTGTACTGGTATTTACTAATACATAAGTACATCGACCTTTATTCAAATTTAATTTAGCGCGTAGTAAAATTGCGCGTTTTGACTATAAATTGTTGATGATGCTGCAACTTAGCGCGTTCTAGCGCGTTTTGAGAAGGTGTATAGCGCGTTTGGGTTATAAATAGTTGGCATCGCTGCGCTTGAGTGCTGTTCGATTAATATGCGGGTGTAGTAAGAGAGATTTGAAGGTACATATGTATATCCGAAATTCGAATTTAACTAGCAGAGACAGAAACCAGAATTTCTAACATACCATGCTCTTAGCACATAACATAGCTCTGTTAGTTATTTAACAGTAGTTGCTAAATGAATTAGAACTCCAAATCCTTGGAACTCGAACGAGATCGATAAAAAAAAATTTTTTTTTCTAAAAATGTAAATGAAATTATAAAAGTTGGATGTTGGAAATATATCTGGTGATGCCAATAAATGAAATTTTAGAAAACATAATTTCCTTGAATAGATTAGTGGTCGTTTTGGTGATATATGGAAGAGCACACATACTACCCTATATACATATGTGGGATAGTATTAAGGGTCCTAAATGTGGCCCAATTTTTCCGTAATAATTTTGTAGTTTATTTTATATATCATTATATGTAACTATTTAATTTTCCCATATTCATAAAGTTTTAAAGGAGTTTGAAATCTATTTTATTTAAAATTTTTCATAAAAAATTTTCTAAAAATATATTTCAGATACATTTGATTTTTTATGAATATAGGCCTTTATTTTTATTTAAAGCGTGTAAAAATTAATACGAATTTAAAAATTTATTTGTTGTGGTTAAGCACATCTAGACGCATTTCGTCGCTGCTCAAGCAATTCATCAGCATAGTTCAATACAATTTAAATTTTTTCTATAATATGGCACAGTTGTTCTTTTTAGTCAAAAACAAATAAACCTTAAAAATAATCTATACTCGAAGCATTTAATTTATGGATGGCAACCGAACTTGAGTTTCGGTGTCAATTGGCAATGCAACTAAAATTAAAATTAGTATTATGTATGGCAACTTTCTCCGGTTGGTAAAAAACTATCGAAAATACGAATATTTAATTTTAAATTATTTGCCTCAGTTTTTAATTTACTACCTTTTTGCTTTAAAAACTGTGCAGTGACTAAAACTTCGCAACTGGCAATGCAACTAAAGTTCGTTTGCCATTCGTAACTGATCTATATAAATCTGATCGCTTGCTCATCACATTTGTACTTAATTCCTACATGAATAGGCATTTGAAAACCAGCTCCGCTCTTCCATATCCCAATAAGCAATTTTTCTGGAAATCAAGTGTAAAACAACTGTTATTCAAGTCATATATTCAATTGTCAAGGGTTGAATTATGCTTGATTTACACTTTATTTCAATAGCATTATCCAGTGAAATGGGAACTTGAATTCAATCCGAACAATTGAGCTGTATTCCAATTCAGTTCAAGCCTTGTATTACAATTGAATTCAAGTATATTTCAAGCTTCAAATACAATGTTTTAAAATAGAAAGGAAAATGCAATCAACAGGTTTTCTTACAAGAAGTTTCTGCATATCTACCTTCACTATTGTTTTCACGTTTTTAATCACCTCTTGTTTATAAAAACTTCACTTTTTTATTTATCTTTGATATTATTCACCACAATTTTAATTTTATTAAAAAATAAATTGCGTATTTTACAAGGTTTGAACATATGTATATGTATGTTGTTTGATATTTTATTTTAAAATATTTTCAAACTTGAATATTACTTGAAAAAATGCTTGAATTCAACCTTTTTTCCAGTTGAATTTCAAGTGCTTGAATTTTAATGTTTTGAGTGCTTATTGGGATATATCTGTAAAATATTCTATATATATAAAATCGTAGTGTTTCTTTGTAACGCATGAACTATGGAACTACTCTTATAAGGGCTGTGGAGCTGAAATTTTCAAAAAATATAAACTGTTATATAAAATATAACTGTTATATAAAATATAACTGTTATATAAAATATAACTGTTATATAAAATATAACTTATATAAAATATAACAGTTGTTATATAAAATATAACAGTTATTATATAAAATATAACAGTTGAGGTTCAGGCAACGGTTACTGGGATCAGGTAGTGTTTTTATAATATTTACCTATAATTTTGTATATGTTTTATAATCTTTGCCATACTTTAAGTAATTTAAATTAAAATTGTGAATTTTTTTGGTGGATTGCGTACTTTTAATTATATGTGCATATAGTAAACATAATATATACATAAATAGAAATCTATGTTCATATGCACATAAGTATGTATATGTATATTATATCTCTCTTTCTACTGCTCATAAATAAGAAAAATAAAAAATATATTTATATTTATACACATACACATGTATGTATGTCTGTCTGTATCTTGATTAATTTTAACAACAAAAACATTATATTTATACATGCATAATTTTATATAAAGATATGAAAATAAAACTGACCAATTGAAAGCAAACAGTCTTTCAACAACCATATTATCGTTCAAATGTCCATAAAATATATGGATATGAACAAGTTTAAATGCATATATTTAGATAAATGGACGTATTACCCAGCAGTTAAAAAATTAGCTAAAATTTTTTGCAATATTCTTCACTCTTCTTCCAGTTGTCAACATCGATGTCACTTTAACACAATACCTTGTTTACTCGCCCTCGAGAACAATTTTATCCTACTGACAATATATTTCCGTTCCCTAAGGTCTAGAAAATGGCATAAACCTGTCAACAGGAGTCAGTTGTTTTCGACGACGGGTACACAAGCCCCAATTTTTTGGTATTTTGTTAAAGTTACGTCGATGTCGCCAACTGGAATAAGGGTGATTAATTGTTATTTTACAAAACACTTTTCATATCCAATACATTATCATATATGTATATAAATTAATATTTTCTGTAGTTATAGTGAATTATAGAAGATAATGATACGAAAAAAATGTCGTAACATGAATCTCTGAACAATTTTTATAAAATTTCTTATTTCATGAAAAATACGTAATGTAAAATAGGTAAAGTGCGACTTTGATCCGCACACGAAGGCTTCCGTTTGGTTTCTGGCGATTTTTTTTTGGGGATTTTGCGATTTTTTAGTATTTATATTGTTTTAACGTTTTTTTTTTTCGTTTTAGTTACTTTTTTCGGTTTTTGGCGAATTTTGTTTTCGGTTTTCGGCAATTTTTTTAATTTTGGTGATTTTTTTTTAATTTTGGTGATGTTTTTGCATGTTAGCGACTTATTTTATTTCTGGAGATATTTTTCATTTAAGCGCTTTTTTCATTTTAGTAATTTTTCGTTTCTGTTAGTTTTGTATTTTAGAACTATTTAATTTTAGATTTTTTGAAAATTTCAAAAGTTTCCCTCTTGAAATTTCCAATAGTGCTAGACAATAGCAAAACAATGTCATATTTGCATTCCAAACGAACATCCCAGTAAAAAAAGACACTCCAAAAAAGTCATGAAAATGTAGAGTTTTCGATCTGGAAGTAGTGCAAATTTCGATCCGATCTAATGATTTTTACATGGGGTTGTCATTGCAAGAAGTTCTCTTTTTCGCCGCCTGGTCACCGAATTGGAAGCGATTTTAAGAAAAATGTACTTTTTTGTGTTCTATGATAATATTTTCATCTAGGAAAAATGGCTAATAGTTACCTATTTTAACAATTAGTTTCTTTTTATAGGAATTTAAACGCGAAACAGTAATTTAATGTAAATTTAAGCAAATAACTTTAAAATTTTAGACCAAAATTAGTTCATAAGTTTCTTCAAAAAAATCGATTTTTTAAAAATTCTGGTGAGTATTTTCTAAAACTAGAGAGGAATTACAAGGTATTGTATGACTAAAATAAACTTCTACTTGGTTTTCTGCTAACTATTGGCAAATTAAAAATATCGATTTTTTGGAAGCAATGAAAATGTACTTCCTTTAGAATGACTTCCAATTTTTTTTACTGGGATGTTTTAGGCAATAAATAATTTTTACTCTATCTTCAAAGCAAAAAAGTGTTAAGATCTCAAGCAGTAGAAATTTAATTTTCAAATTACATACATATCTCTGTAGGTATATAAGTAATTTTGGTGCAACAAATTGGTCAAAATGTTACAAATTAATAAGTCTGCTGGGTAAACAAACTCAATATCATATCAACCCTTCATATTTGATATACAAAAGTGTACTCAAGAGACTGCAGTATCGCATATACGAGTATACACTCAGAGGTATATTCATAAACACGCTCATATGCACATGTAAAAATTAATGTACCCAAGTAACGAAATGAAAGTATGTGTGTATGTTCATGTGTCTTACACAGCAAATATGTATGTACAATAAAGCTCGATTATAACGAACTCTACCAAACAAGGAAACTAGTTTTCATTATAGACAAAGTTTAGTATAACTGAAAATAAAAATTCAATCTCAAAAGCTTTTAGTTTTGTTTTTCTATTTCTAAATATGTTTATAAAACGCATTTGATGTATAAACTCGAAATAGACAAATATAAAATTAATAATTACTTTCTGCAAAGAGCACAGTTGCATCTAATGCGTGCACCTGGAAAACAAAATTGAACTGTCATAATCAAATCATAAATATAGAAACAAATGAAGTTCGAATAATAATAATAAAACTAACTAAAAATTAAAAGCTATGGGCTTGTGGCAAAAATTAAATAAAAACACACTTAATAGTAACAAACCAAAAAAGTTTGTCTCAAGTAGAACAAAAATAAGCAATTTAACTAACATGTGCATAATTAGTAAAGAAGAAACGACAATGACAACACTGTTGCAAATTTAGAGATGGAAAAAATTGAGCTTAAATTAAAAAGAAGCTTTCAGGAAATTTTAATGCGATGAATCAAAACATTTCATATATTTCATTTGTAATAACGGCTGAGTATGTAAAGCAGAAATCTACATCAACTGACTCCTCACACAGTGGACCAAACACAAAGAACGCTGATAATGAAGGTGTAGTGGCCTTCGAAAACAACTAGTTGTTCCGTTCTACTACGCATTTGTCGGAATATGTACAATTAACTTTGGTGTTATTTGTTCATTAATAATTATCACATGTAATTTGGCATACAAAGCGATACGAACCTTAGCCTAATCAAGTCATAAACAAATGAAGTTCGAATAATAATAATAAAACTAACCAAAAATTGAAGTGTGTTGTAATAAAACGTTTTGCGAACGTTTGATGCTTGATTTGTTCACTATACTACACAATGTATGTATTATCACGATGTAAGTAAGTATCATATTTGATTTTGAGTGAATTTGAAAGACAACTTGCAAGTATTTTCTTTCGTATTACGCATGTAAAAAATAGCATTGTTCGTTTTAACCTAACTGCACTGTATTACTAAATTGTCAAAAATAAGACAAATAAAATAAAACTTAAAAAAAAATAAAAACAAAAAAAATGTCAATTTAATTATAATATCAAGGGAATATTGTAAAATTTTCATAATTTTTATGTACATATATGTAGATGTGTATTATATTTTGATGTCGCTTTTAAAGACTACATACAGAGCACTTTGGCTACGAAATGTACTTTCAGTTTACAAGTTTCACTCAACTCTCTCACCGAATTAATCAGTCGTATTTGCTTCTTGCTCTTAAGTAAAATCCACTCAATATTGACTTTATCACTATTTGAATTTTATTCGCTCAATCACTGCCCACCATCAACTGATAAGGTTTTATTTTATTGACAGAGAAAGGCAAAGACTTATAATATAAATGAAAAAATATGTATGTGATTTATAAGCCCGTCCTTGTTTGATTTTATATGTAAAAACACATAATACATACATATCGTTACCTTAATATAGACAGGCCCTAAGTCATTAATTTTTTGAAATCGAGTTTTTTGTAATTTCTAGAGAAGAACGTCTAATGTATCGAAAAATTCTAAAATCTCGATTTCAAAAAAATAATTAGTTAAGGCCTTTCTATATTAAGGTAACGATATACTAGGTGCAGATTTAAATTTTAAAATATCCATATAAAAGCACGTACATACTCGTACATATATGTATATACCGGCTTCGTCTTTCATGTAACCATGAGCTATTTTTAATGTAATAAATTAAAAATAATATAATAATTAACATTTAATAAATTAATTTTTCTGTAGGAATTTTGCAATAGCTTTTTTTCTTTAAAGACAAAAAAATACACATAACATTAATATTTTCATAGTTTTATTAAAAAAATTCTTTAATAATTTAAGAAACGTTGGCTGAATGCAAAACCATCTAACTACCAAAAAATTTAAAATCCTATTTTCAATTAATTATGAAAAGACAAAATTTTTCAAACATTTATCATAATAATCAGATGAATTAAAAATGAAAATAAACGAAATTTATTTCAGTCACTTAAATAAATTTGCTTCGTGTTTTTTCTCTCATAAAAAAATTTCAAAAATTGTAGTTACATTATTTAGCGTTTCAGCTAACGATATGTAGGTACGTGCTTATACTTTATGCATACATTTAATTTTTGTTAAAAACTTACAATCTGTAGTTGTAATTTTTAGTTACAAGCGGCCGGCTCCCTTCAAACTCCAAAGTATAACTTAAACGCTGGCAACTCTGTTGCCACGAAACTCTTATTTGTTGATTTTATATTTTACGTTTTTTTTTTTGTTTATTCGACATTATCTGTTGCTGTTGGTTGTTATCCACATTGCTAATGCTGTTGCTTTCTTCAATGTTGTTGACGTTTATGTTGCTATTGTTTGGTTGCATTTAATTTTTTGTGAAACAAAAAAATATGCAACTTTAAAGCTTGACTCACTCTCACTATGATTCACTCACACTCACTTTCAACACACAAACTCCTTCGAATTCTCTTCGTTATTGAGTGTAAGGTTACATTGCCGACCAGGAATGGAAACTTTAACACATTCAATTAAACTGTGTTAATATATGCTTAAGGCCCCAAATCATATTGCTTATTAGGGTTCCGTACACCAAAGGTGAAAAGGAACCCTATTGTTTGCGCTACCCTGTCCGCCTGTCACAGGGTATTTTCTCGAGAAGCGTAAGAGCTACGGACCTGAAACTTGGACACAGTGTGTAGAGAGCATAGCTTTACAGCTGTAAAGCTATGATCTTACGAAAAGTAAATAAAAACATTTATTTAGTCTTAAATTGGTACCAGGCAGTAAATGATGATATATGTATTTATTTAGTTTTTTCGGTGGGACACTAAAAATTTCTCACTTTCAATACTGTTTCGACCGAATTCTGATGTGAATAAAATTTATATACATAAATGTATTTTAATATTTTATGAGAAATATTTAATTTTCATATGTGCATTACGGGTACAACTTTTTAAAATTTTTGAAAATATCAAAATGGCCCATGTAGTGCATAAAAAAACAATAAGAACTGCATCTTAAGATTTTCGATATCGTTAAAAAAGGTTCCGCGTCAAATGCAGTTAAGTTTGGGATAAATTCATTAAATGATAAATAAATTATAAGTTTTTCCATTAAATATTGAATAATATTCTGTATATGCAAATTTATATGTGACCCTTGGTACAACATTTGGTTTTCAGACCATTGTTAAAATAAAAATGACTTCGAAGATTTAAACAAATCATTATCGGGCTTTACTAATGCTCAGAAATGCTTTCTGAAGACATTGGGTGAAAGATGAATCAAGAATTCCAAAAACACAACGCAGCAACATTTGTGCGGAACGCGCCATCAAAGTCGTACAAGATATTTCCCCCAATGCAAATCAACACGAACTCTTAATCTTCCCAGTAAAAAAAGACACTCCAAAAAAGTCATGAAAATGTAGAGTTTGCGATCTGGAAGTAGTGCAAATTTCGATCCGATCTAATGATTTTTACATGGGGTTGTCATTGCAAGAAGTTCTCTTTTTCGCCGCCTGGTCACCGAATTGGAAGCGATTTTAAGAAAAATTTCCTTTTTTGTGTTCTATGATAATAGTTTCATCTAGGAAAAATGGTTAATAGTTACTTATTTTAACAATTAGTTTCTTTTTATAGGAATTTAAAAGCGAAACAGTATTTTCATGTAAATTTAAGCAAATAACTTTAAAATTTTAGACCAAAATTAGTTCATAAGTTTCTTCAAAAAAATCGATTTTTTTAAAATTCTGGTGAGTAATTTCTAAAACTATAGCGGAATTACAAGGTTTTGTATGACTAAAATAAACTTCTACTTGGGTTTTTACTAACTATCGGCAAATTAAAAATATCGATTTTTTGGAAGCAATGAAAATGTAGTTCCTTTAGAATGACTTCCAATTTTTTTTACTGGGTTAAGTTAATTTCACTTAAGAAAGATAGTTTTTAGATTGTGATTTTTATTACAATCATATAATAAAAAAAATTTTGAAAAAAAATCTTAAAGGGCTTTCAGAAATCGGCTTCGACGCGGAACGTTCTTGTTCCGAAATGACCTGAGGAAACATTTTTCGGTTTCAGCACAACATCGGCTACAGCGTGGTGATAGGGCCTTATTTTTGGTTGTACCCCTAATGTACATACATATATATATTTTTATTCTTAAAACGGAACTTATGAAAAAGTTAGTGCCTGTTCCACGATGTCAAAAAGAAATCTTTGGCATGCAATTTATATTGAAAACAAGAACAAATTTTTAAAACTGATTTTATTTTTCCAATATTTAGGCCTGTTCTGAAAATAACGATGTTTTCAAATCACTTGATTTAAAGCTGACTTTATTAGTAGGTTTTTATTTAGCTTTTATTAATTTTTTTTAAATCATTGTGATTTGACATCTCTTGATTTGCAGAACAGTCGATTGATGGGGTTTCTTTCGACATCGCAGAACAGACGTTTAAATTTCAGATAAATTTTAAGCTGACAAGTTTCCCATCCCTGTGTATTTAGTATTCCTTCGTATACTGCTCAATTTCAACGTATACTTTATCAACAAAAACACTCTTATCCCAAATGTGTAAGCACTCGTCTTTCAATAAAGATGATAATTTTTCTCCTGCTACTTTTGTTGTCAATATATTTTTCAGTATCCACTCCACAAGAACAACAACAGAATTTAGTAAAATAAAATAAAAAAAAAATAAGCACACCAGCAACAGAATAGCAACGAGTACAACAACCACGAAAACAATTGCCTGCCTTGACTAAATTCCAATTGTGTGGTTATTTTTTTTTTTTTTTCATTTACATGTACATATACAATATGGTATGTCCGACCCGCAATCGCTTTGGTAGACGTGCGCCCGCTACTCATTTTCAGTCCGGTTTTGAATTTGTCGTTGAGCGCAACTTGGCTCTGGGGATACGAAGCAAAGAAAGAAAAACAAAGTTACACCTAGCGTTGGCTTGATTTTAAGTTTTCATTGTGTTCAACACTGTGTGGTGAAGACCGAGTATCTGTGTTTAAAATAAAAAATTCACAAAAACAAATTAAAATTTTAAAAACATTAAATTAAGAAACAATAACAACAAGACTTCGTTCGTGGTCTTGTGGATTTTTTGGATTTTTTTTCTAGTGTCGAAAACTTATTTTAAATAATTTCTTCATTGGTTTTATTCTACGGATGATAGATAGATAATACCTTTACGATATTTTTCTAGTGTACTATTATAAATTGCCGCCGGTATAGTCTGATTACTGATTTTTTAAGCGTAATTTCATACAACTCAAATGCAAAATTAAAAAATGTGCATAATTTTAGTAAATAAATAAATAATTAATGAGATAATAGAAACGTGAAAAATAAACGAAATTCCAAATTAAATTTCCAATTCAATATTTCAATTTGTGCTTGGAGGGAATTATTTGAATACCGAGTAAGATTTATTATTGAGAAATATTTATAATAATTATTATTTTTTATGTACTAATTAATGTCTTTAATGTTTACAAAACTATTGAAATTGTTCAAAATAATTGCTGAAGTGGAATGAAGAAATAAATGTAATTTTATGTAAATTTAAAATAGGAAATTTTAGTACTAATGGAACTTATGCATTCGTAACAATACTATGTCTTTTATGCAGAAAATTTTAGAAATAGATAGGTACTTCAAAATACTTAAATTCTTGACAATAATTTTCGAAAGCTTGTTCTCAACTAGCTTTCGAGAATTATTGTCAAGAATTTAAATTAAATATAAAATAATATAAAATAAGCAAAACAAAAAGCGTTACGAACTTTAGCCTAATCAAATTATAAATATAAAAACAAATGAAATTCGAACAATAATAATTGAGCCATGGGCCTGTGGTAAAAATAAAAATAACTTAAAAATAAGAATGCGAAACATTAATTCAATCATTTTCAATATAATAGAAAATGTATATTGAGATACTTAAAAATAAATAAAATTAATAAATTAATACTGGAAATTAATATTTTTCCATATTGAAATAAGAAATTACAACATGACTAGACTTTCGTTAATGTTTCTTATTAATTCAATATGGTTTTTATTGATTTTAAGCTGTTTTTTCTCTGGGTGTACTTAATATAGTAAAAAAAACCAAAAAATTTTGTCTTAAATAGAACAAAAATAAGCAAATTAACTAACATATGCATAATTAGTAAATAACAAACGATAATGGCAAGACTGTTGAAAATTTAGAGATGATAACGTTGAGCTTTCATTGCAAAAAAGCTTTCAGCAAAATTGAATACGATGAATTAAAACAATTCACATATTCCATTTGCATTATTGGCTGAGTATACATATAAAGCAGCAATCTACAGCAACTGACACCACACACAGTGGACCAAACACAAAAGAACGCTCATAATGAAGGTGAAGTGGCCTTCGAAAACAGCTAGTTGTTCCGTTCAGTGTCAGAATATTTACAATTAACTTTAGTCTTATTTGTTCATTAATAATTATCGCATGTAATTTGACTTACAAAGCGATACAAACTTGAGCCTGATCAAATTATAAATTCGGCCATGTCACAGAGTTCAATTCCGTTCTGAAACGGATTCAATCCATGCCATTTTTGAAAGACATGGTGTCTAAAAAAGAAAACTAAAATACGGAAATTTGTTAGGTGTGTCCAGACTGTTGGGGTCGTTGGTATACTGGGGCGTGCTCCGGCTAGTGCTTGACATCTTGATGTGGATTGCATTCCGTTTCCGAACAGAATTGAACTCTGTGACATGGCCGATAAAATAAGTAAAGTGCAAGACATTCCAACGATTTTTTAAAAACATTTCATTGGAAATCGCTTTATGGTGCTTTCATGCCACTTGGGTACTAGCATAACTTGAACCGGTTCCAATTGCTCTAGTTCAAATATTAAAATTTTTTTTTTAAATCACTTGGTTATTTTTGTGACTATTATATGGCGTACGTTTTAATAAATTACTTAAATATATAATGTGTTCCTTATTAATTTTCTTTTATTGAAAAAAAAACACTTCAAAATTGAGGAAAATCTATAAAGACATATTTTTTGCCGTTGAAAATATTACTTCCATTTGCGACTTCAGGTTTATTTTATTCAAAATTTCTTTATTCATACGAGTATTTTTTGTGTGTCTTTGACAAGACAAAAGAAGAAATGCAAAAACGGTGAGATTTGTAGAACGGCACAAAATCTCACAAGTGCAATGAAACCGCGTGATTTCCAGGACAGGGCTGTATATTAAAGCGGGTCGATTTGTATGGAGGCAAAAAAATTGGTAAAATTACAAGGGAAATCGTATTCTAGGGACCAAAATAAGAAACTTCGCCGAATGAATCATACCTCTAAAATGTATTTTGATATCCCGACTTTTGATCCGAAAGGTCAAATTTTCTTGAAGGGTAAAATTTTGAAAAATCTCACTTTGACCCATTTAGAGTTCCACAATCGAATCAAAATGTATGACCGACCCCCACTAATTTTGGAGGGCCGACCCACCTATGTCAGTGGCACACCCCCTGGAACCACCCCTGGGGGTTTTCCCATACAAAAATGTGATTTTTTGAAATATTTGTATGGGAAACCCCCCAGGGGTGGTTCCAGGGGGTGTGCCACTGGCGAAGAAATTCATATATGACAGTATGGTATGGAACGTATCGTAAATTAGGGAATATGTTGCCGAAATCCCCTAATATTTCCTTACAGCACGTTCTTTATTAAGAGCCCATCCATAAGTGAATCTCACTAAGAACTACAGAGAGAATTGGGGTTTTTTTTGCTTAATGTAAAACTGTCGAAAATTTCAAATCGAATATCCACAAATCGATGGCTTAATATAAAAAGGCGTATCTCTATTTTTTTCAAAATCGCGTTTTTAACATTTTCTGGGACACAATGTATAATTGCATCCTCCTTGAAGATCTTAATACGTTACAGTTCAAAATCAAGGACTTATGGTCATTTCAAAAATTATTTCTGCATGTAAATGCTTTAGTTTTTCTTCAGTTTTTTGCTTCTCCTATAAAATATCGAAAATTCGAGTTCCGCTTTTCTTATATTAAGCCATCGAAATACTACTTCGCAATATCCTCCTCACAACCTCGATACCTGCTCAGTTCTAGCAAAATGCATCAAATGAGAAGGGTCCATTTCTTTTAGTGAAAAAATTTATTAAAATTGTCATTAATATTCATTATGTAATTTTGACTTAAAGCCTGGTACTCTGTTCAACATTTCAAGTGAAATGTTGTAAAAAAACATATAAAAAGTTAGCATGAATTGTTCATGAAGAAGCAGTACTCTTTTCGTCATATGAAATGTATCATCAACATTTTAATCCTAAGTTTTCATGCGAAATAATATGACTGGCATTTGACTCGCATGGAATTTACAACGAACACAAGGGGTGTTTTTATGGTTACATGCAACAACGTGGAAATTATTTGAAAACAGAATAAAACAAAAATCCTTAAAATCGGCCCAAGGTGAAGCCACTTTTTGACATACCGAGAGGAGAAATCCCTGAACTCCGGTTTCTGCTTCACAATGATTTGGCAATTCGGCACATTTTTTCAGGTGGTCCTACGTAGACTTGTCTAGTCTAGTCCTACGTGCCACACATTCCACATTGGACATTATGCACGAGCAGTTTGGGGACCTGAGGGGTGATCTGAACAGGACATTTCGGATGCGCGCCATCCAGCGAAGCCGCAGCAGACATTTGCATGTTCTTATAGCTATGCTATTTATTGCGCGATGCAGGAGTTAGTGATTTTCGCAACAAAAATAATCGACACTATTACAGTTATAAATTTATTTTTGTTTCGATTTGTTTATACTTAAAACAACAGTGAGAAAATAAACGAAATAAATGGCTTGATTTTGTTTTGTTTCGTTCTTTGAAGTGAGTGAAACAAAAATAAAACAAATACAATGAGAATGATTGCTCAATTAGTTTTTATGTTGTTTTCGCACATGAGCACAAACCAGAGAACACAGCCGATCGGCTATAAGCCGACAAACAGCTGCCGCCGGCCGCCGGCCGCAAACAATACACTAATTTAATCGTACGCTGCTAGAAAAGAAAATAATGGGAAATAAATGGAAATGTTTTGAAATATTTGCGGCGAATTTGACATTATCATATATGCATTTTATTACATTGTTATGTAACACATGAAATATGTTTTATATAGTTAAGCAGCATAGCTTTAAGCGGGTGTCCCAAGACACCTATGTATCTTCTTTTTTTTATGCTATATATATTAGCATCTATAGGCCTTTCTTAAGCAATCGCAAACTTTTGCTGATATCTCTCTCTCGCACACACACTTTATGTTTAACTTAAACTTAAAATTGGGATGTGCTTAATGAAAACCCCTTTACAATAGTTCGGGGCCTTCTCAATATTTTTTTCGTTTTTTCCACTTTTCGCCACTGGAACAAAAACACATTTTACGTTCCACCGCACATAAAAATTTTAAACTGACATTAATTGCACGTTTTAAATTATAAATCATTAAATCCTTTTGGAAGAGAAAAACAGCCAGCCCACATTCACATGTCAACAACTAAATTTTTATAACAATCGTTTGTATAAAGAAATTAAAATGCCATGACTTATTTTGAAAATTCCTTGCATAGATTAAATTGCTTTGAATTTAGCAATGGTATGGTTACAAAATACAAAAATTGTATGTGACCCAAAAACACTGAATTTTCGTTCACATTAGGTACACTGGGAGAAAAAAAAAATTAACAACTTTGTTTTTATTTTTTTTTTTTTGTGCAAAAAACAAAGATACCAAATGTTTTAGAAACAATTTTAGAGCTATGCTCTTTATGTCACCACACAGCAGCTAAGACTTAATTTTTGTAACAAAAATAATCGTAACTATTACAGTTATAAATTTATTTTTGCGTTGATTTCTTTGTACTTAAAAGCGGAGTACGAAAATAAACGAAACAAGATGCTTGATTTGATTTTATTTTGATTCATTATTTGAAGTGTGTAAAACAAAAACAAAACAAAAGCCATAAGAACGATTGCTCAATTTGATTTTGTATTGTTTTTGCACATGAGCACAAATAGAGAACACAGCCGATGGGCTGTAAGCCGGCTAACAGCCGCCGCCGGACACACACAATACATTAATTTAATCGTACTCAGCTGGAAAATAAAATAATGGGAAATAAATGGAAACATTTTGAAATATTTGCGGCGAATTTGACATCATCATAAGCATAATATAATTTTATTGCATTGTTATTTAAAACATGAAAATTGTTTTATATAACTAAGCTTAAATTTACTTAAATTTACAGTAAGTGTTCACTTCACTTGTGATCTCTGGTTTAGCACCAAAAACAAAGGAACTGGTTTAACCTTTGAGCTGGATTTATGTTGTAGGAACTACAAGGATATTACCAAAATTATATTCCGAATTTTTTTAAGAACTGTCATGAAATTTGTTGCACGCCAAAGCAAAATAAAAAATATTCTTATCATAAATTCCCGCAGAATTTCTATTAGCCTTTCTTATTTGATTTGCTTCTCCAAGCCAACTGTTGCCAAAAAAAAGTTTCATGCAACTACTTTTATAAAATTTTTCGTAATGAAAATTCAGTCTGCAATACTTACAACTTTAATTAAATTCTTTTAGTGTACTGGCATTTATATTATGAATAGTTAGTTAATTTAGTTTATATATCTTGAGTACTACTTAAAAACGATATTTGTTTTAGTTGTGAATTTAAAAGTTTAAAAAGAAGAATTAGCAACTAAACAGATTCTATGCAATTTTTGTTAATAAAAAAACAGATTTTCAAAATAACTACAAGTCATCAACAGAAAAAAAAATCCACAAGAACAAAGAATTTAAATAAGCAGAAATTTCTAAAGAAATAAAGTATTTAAAATGACGAAATCTTCAAGTTACCAAAATTTTTATTTTAAATCTCAATAAACACAAAATCGAGTGCCAGGAGCAGCATCGATTTTTACTCATTGGTATTTAAATTATTTTTAATCTTTTTTAAAACTAGAAACGCGATTTGATTTTATATCAAATCGATGTTGGTTGGAGGAAAATATCATTGTCAATTCTCAAGCCAGGTTAGGTTTTTTTTTTAATTTAGATGTGCTTTTAGAGCCAAAAAAGTTGGCATCACTGTTTATCTGTATTCAGCATTTTATTGTGAATGGACAAGGAAAAAATAACAATAGCAATTATAATTTTTCTGCAAACGGGGTCTAACTAAACAAACTAATCTGAAAAAATAAATAGTTTTTCAATTTGTTTTTTTTTTAATATTTACAACAATTTAAATATTTTACGAAAAAAGTGCTTTTCTTTTTTCAACACTTTTAGAAAATCTATTCTACACTGGGTAGGCGGCCTAAATTTTACCATTTGATTTAATAAAATTTTCTTGCATTAAAATAGTTCAAATTAGTGAGCGTACAGATAGCAGTTCAACTTATTGAGAGATTCAAGTTAAAGCCTTGCAGATTATCAAGTGTGTTTTAGGGTTTTACCTTTTGGAAACGTGTAATACTTCAAGTTCGTAATTGCAAATAAAATAAACGGCACACGTATACAGTTTTAATTTAGTTGGAGTGCTTTGTTTAGTCAACGCTTTTATTTAGAGGTTTTACATAGCATCTATCTCAGCTGGCACCATCTTACTTAATCACACTTATTCCAGTTGTCAACATCGTCACGTCACACGTCACGTCCATACAATACCAAGAAATTGAGTCTTGTCTTCTCGTTCTCGAGAACAGTTTTGTCCTATTGACAGTCTATTTATATATATGTTCCCTAAGATATAGAAAATAGTATGATCAGTCAGTTGTTTTCGACAACGAATAGAGAAGCTCCAATTTGTTTTGGTATTATATTGACGTGACGTCGACGTTGCTAACTGGAATAAGGGAGATTATACTCAACATACAACTTCTAGAGATAACAACGTCCAGTTCTTAAAATATTTTTGTTTGGTATGCATCAGTCAAACACCAACTCCGGCTGGTGCCTACCGAGCTTTATTTTAAACATTATCGGCCCTATGTATAAGCAAAAATTGGCATGAAGTTAGCATAAGTGGCAAAATTGAACATGATCTGAAAGAGTTTTGCGATGAAACTTTACATTAAAAATCATGCTAGGACTTAGAGGTGGGTTAAAATTAGGTAATGCGACCATTTTTAATGTCAAACTGTATGGAGGAATTCGTTAACATCTAATTCAATTTCGTCACTTATGCTAACTTCATGCCAATTTTTGCTTATACATAGGGCCGTAAAGCTTCGAGGATGAACTTCATGTGCTTACCATTATCATGTACTTTAATATGATAGCTTAATGTATTGCTGTTTAACAAGCAATGACGCTATTCTCGAACAACTCTGAAGAGTACATATTTCCGAATACTCTGAATATAAAAGCTTTGAATATCAAAGCTTTATGCTGACAGCTTCGTGATATAGGGTCACTCTTACATTTCGCAGTTCATTCTGTTGATATCAACATTTTAATTTCGTAATCGTAATACTTATACCGATTCATATAAACAAAGGCCCCCTTATCGTGGTTGGCGTATTTCAACTTTGAGTACGACACTATAACATATGTGCTTTAATCTAGAACCAAAAAGTCGAAATATGCCAATCTCAAGAAGTTCCAAGGACTGTTGTACAAAATCAAACTTTTCCATGATACAAAGTTTCTAATGACGGATTTCGGCGTTTTAAAAGAGGGATCTAAGTTCCCCCCCCCCCCTTTTATCATTTAAGAGAACATCTCATTAAAATTTATATCTAATAAATCTAATTCCTTTCAAACTCTGTTGTCATATAACGTTTACTCACTAACAAGAAGCAACATCAGCAGCAATTTTCATCATTGTTTTTGGATACCTTTTTTATTTACTTTTGCTGTTGTTTCTATATAAAAATTGTTTCTGTGTGTGATATGGATATGTGTGTGTGTGTGTGTGTGTGTGTGTGTGTGTCAATATGCAGCAAGGCAGCATGTTGCGCCTGCGCTTTTGCGTAATTTCCTTATGTCGTTCGTTGTGTTACTGCTGTTTTATGTTTTAGGCTGATGTTGTGGTGTTGTTGCTGTTTTGGTTCCTTTTTCGGTTCTTTACTACGTGTTGCACATATGTATCATTGTTGTTGTTGCTGTTGCTGTTCCTGTTGCCGTGGTGTGTTTGTAGCTTCTCCAAAACTGCTGCAGCAAAAAAAAAACATTCTCCTTCACTTCACGGCATTTGTCAGTAGTGAGTTTTTGAATGTGCATTTTTGTGGGTTGTGGTGTTCGTTTCCTTTAATTTTTTCCCTGTAATTCCTTTTTTTTATTGTTGTTATTTCTCTGTCATTGTCATGTTTTTTCTTCTTATATTTGTTGTAGTTGTGCTTCTTGTGTTGGACATAACTTTGGACGGACGGACGGGCATGAATGCAAATAAAAAATTTGCTACAAACTCAAGAAAACATAAAAAAAAATCTTACTCGTATTTTTTTTTTTTATTATTTTCATTTGTTGTCGTTATTTCTCATTCTTGAGTTTGTTTGTGGTGAGCACGTTCTGTGTAACAAAAAAAAATTTGCCATGTTTTATGTTGTATTTGTTAAATGACAAAGTTTATAAATTGTAACAGTGATGGGCAAAACAAAGAATTGAAAGAAGAAAAAAAACTAATTTTTCGATTAAAACATCAAAGTCGGTATCATGCAGGTGTGTGTTATTTCGCCATAAGCCTTCAATAATATAAACTACATAGTATTAAAGTAAATTAAATTATAAGTCTTGCACAACACTCTGGCTGTATATGCAACTCTTTTGTTATTCACTGCTTTATAATTGCATTTTGTATTTACATTATTATCTTCCTCAGGTTTGTGTTTTTTTCTTATTTGCTTTTGGTTCCCTTTATTGCATTTTATATCCTATTGTGAGCAAAATGTTTTAATTTTTCAAATATTACTTTAGATAATCAGTTAACATCTATAATGTCATTTATATGTTTATATTTTTATAAGTTTGTTTCTTCAATGTAAACTTTTTGAAGAGCGACCGACCTTAAAAGATATACTAAAAATTCAAGCATGACCACAACATTATGGCATGTCAGTTATAGGATAATTAATTCAAACAATAGAAACAATTTATTTTAAAGGATTTTTTAAAGGAAGTCTCAAACTTAGCAGACTACCTTCATAAGCCATATATTTTGGCATTATCAGGAATGTTTTATTTTCATATTTTTATTTTATTTGGGAAAAAAAATGCTCGGCGGCTGCTCATAGCCGGCTTGAGCCGTCTGACAGCCGTTGGGTTTGTTTTGTACATCACAAGGTATATTTATAAGGTCCACAGTATATTTATACAGTATGTATATGAAAGTCGTCAGGTGATTAAATTTTTCTCTGTGGAGAAAACGAAGTGCTGTAAAAATTCTTTTTATATTCGTGTTATATAAAAATGTTTTTAAAAAGCATATAAAAAGAAAATATAATATAATTTAGTAATAAAAAAGTTCAACGTTAAAAAGTGCAATTGATGGAGTACATTTTATCGCGAAATGTTTGTCCATTTTTACTCTGCAGCCGGCTGCAATTTTGAGCCGAAACTAGCCGCATGAATCGGCGGCTTGAAGTTACACTGCAAGTCGGCGGCGGCTCTTGAGTCAACTATGAGCCGATCGGTTTGTTTCTCTGTTACTGCACTCGATATCGATGGAAATTTAAAATTAATTCCATATAAAATCCTTTGAAATATTTTGCAATTGCTTTCGATATCAGGAAGTTGAGGTTTGAGTTAAAATCTTGTTATCTGGGTAAATGAATAATTTTTTAATAATTCACAAAAAGAAAACTTATCAAACAAGTTTGTTTTTTCAAGCCTTCAAGTCGCTGTTTGATACAGTAAATTTGATCAAGATTTAATTATTTTCTTAAAACCCCTTTTTTTAATTGACTGAATTAAAATATTTATTGTCTTATTTATAAAAGTAATTTTGTTTGTTAAATGGTTCTCAAAACAAGTTTCGTATCTGTTTTATAAGCCTTTTACAAGTAAATAAAAATTTTTTTTTGTAAATCAGGCCTTAATTAATTAAACTATTCTATGCATGTCAAAAAGAATTGAAAGCAATGTGTGGTGTGTGCATTTAGTAATTCTCAATTATTGTTTGTAGTTTTTATATATCGTTACTGTTTTGCCGCAATAATAATGTATTCTTAATATCTGTGTGGCAAAACAGTAACCACCTGACGGTATATTATAATGATATACAATTTCTAATTTTTTCAAGAATTTTATTGAAAAGCTCTTGTTAACTCAACAATCAGCAACAAACATAAAAAATAAAATAAGAAACTTTTTAATATCAATTAAAATTTTATAATATTAAGCAAAAAGTAATTAATGACTTTTTCTTTTCTAGAAAAAGTGCAAAATTTTTAACTTTTTATTACGAAAAATAAAATTTAGCGTTCGCTTAAATTAAAAATTTCTAATGAAATATCTATTTCTAAAAACCATTTCATTGCAAATTTTCATTGAAAAGTGCAATAAAAGTTACATATCGTGGGCCTAGTCGTCAAATATGCTAAGTCCTTTAATTTAATTTTTTCAGGAGGGACAAAAAGCTGTCTAAATTTTTTGAAAATAATCGCCTGTTTCACAATAACGAAAGAAAACTTTCGACTGAAAATTTATATTGAAAACAACAATAAAATATGAAAATTTGTTTTTGTTTTCAATATAAGTCGAAATTTTTCTTTCGTTAAATATATGTGAGGACAACGAAACTATTAATTTTGTTGTTTTAAGTTAACACAAAAAAAGTTATTTGTTAAATAAATGCAAGTACACTTGATGCAGATTTTCCTAGAAAAGAATACGCCATAAGTCAAACATGAGTTTTAACGCGTATTCGTATTTTTAATTAATATTTTTAGTTGGAAAAAAAAATTATTATTTTTATTTTGTAATAAATGCAAAATTTAACATCTGTTTGATTGACTAAAGTATTTTGCAGATCAAAATCATTTCGTATTATTTTGCCCAAGTAGGTGTAGTACTCTGTTAAAATTTGTGAAAAATGTTGAGCAACATTGATCATTTGATTTAACGTGCAAACAATATATGTGACCCGGTCTATGAAAAGGTGGCTTACGACTCAAAAACAAGATTTCAAGAAATCAACTGTTTAAGATAAACAATGCATTTCGTCAGTTTCTCGGTAGTTGCTCTCCTTCGTTCTGTTTCTGTTGGTATTTTCCGTTATAAACTAGTGAAGTTTTGAAGAAGTGAAGTTTTCAATTCCATGTATTATCTTCATTCTCGATTTTCAATAAAATTCTGGTTTTCTTTCATTTGTGTCCTTCTTTCTCAACCTTTTTAGTACACTTCTAAGCAAGTTAGGACTTTCTGCTTTTCAGCATGTTAAAGAGCTATCCGAACCAAAAAAAAGTGAAAAATAATTTTTTGAGTCACCTTTTCATAGACTGGGGTCACATATATTAACTATCCCTTGAAACTATGCTACGATTTCCTAAGTTTATAAAAATAAAACATGTGTTTGTTGTAAATTCCATGCGAAGGAAATGCAACTCATATTATTTCGCAGGAAAACTTGAAATGTTGAAAACACATTTCATATATTTTTCCTAACATGTACAGAACATTTTTGCAAATTTTTTTTAAGTTTTTTGACAGCATTTCATGTGAAATGTTGAACCGACTACGAGGCTTGCCAAACTGTGAATACCTCTAATGCAATAAAAATAAAATGTATGTATATGTATGTACATATTTTGTCCTTTTTCACAACGATATTTTACACGATTACGACAATATATTGTTTTGCCAGTCTTGCCTATTTGACTGTGTAAATGTTTTTTCTTTATTATTTATTTGTTCAAAGAAATTTCAACGAGTTTTAGACATTTTTGGTTTAAATTAAAAGTGATGTTTTTTTTTAAGTTTGCAGCAGTCTCTTAACGCATTTGTAGTTAATTCGCAAGCCAGGCAGGCTATGATTTGCGTTTAACTAACTCTTCTGTGCATTTAATGGTGTGTTTACGGTTTATAAAATTTGTTGTTTAATTTTTTTTTACTGCGCTGAATAACTTGTAAATGGCAGTAGAGGAGTATTTTTGTAGCATTTTTTTCCTTTAGCCATGTTTATCTTCAGCGGCACATCAGCCCGACAATAATACTGCGTTGGAACCGGGTGTACCAACAAATGAGTTAAACGTTTATTAACTGAAAATGCTCAAGTTCATTAAACACATAAATTTTCTACAAAAAGTTGAAGGGAAAAAAACAAAAGCAAAGTTTTTTACATACATTTCGTCGTTTGGTTTCTGGTTTGCTGCAGACATAATGTATTTTGACTATATTGTGGCGCAAACCAGAAACCAACCGAAGATTTATTTTTATATTAAAATCCCGCCTGGTCACCATATTTGAAAAAGAGAAAGATTCATTACAGTACACACACACACACACACACACTTATTTTTATGACAATCTGTGTGTAGACAAGATCATTGAATTTATTTCCATACAAGTACAAACTCCAGTTGAGTTTTTAATATATTTTTGCTAGTATCGCTGCAATCACAATATAATGGCTTCCCATTATTTCAAATCTCATTTCTCAACATAATTATGACAAAAATATCTTTTTTAAATAACAAATACGAGAATAAACAAATTATTATTCTTATCGCTTTTCTTTTTTTTTTAAATGCTGAGCAGCTTCTTTATATTTAACTGCTCATCGTTGATGCTGAGATTCCCTTCTGTTATGTCGATTTTATTTAAAATTTTATGGCTGCTTAAGCTTGATTTTCTTATCAGTAGAAAAATATCACTTTTATTAGTTTTGTTTTGTTTTTTTTTTATTTTTAATAAAAAATTCTTCGAAATTTATGATGAGTTTTCCACTTTAGAATTTTATTAAAAATGTATTAATATAATTTTAATTTTTAAACTTACTCCTATCAGTGGTTTCCACACATTATACTCGTAAATGTTACTAAAGTGTTTCGTTATAAGGTTTTTCTTTAAATATTTTTTTTTTCTTAACAAATAAAGCATGATCCGTGTCTAATTCTCATGATATTGAAGTTAAATATTGTGTAAAATAAAAACTTCAAATGTATATTATGTATAAAGGGTGGGTAAGTTTGAGGTTAGCAAGTAAACTGGCTGTCAAGTGATGAAATGTCAAGAATTGAGCTGTCATCCTTTGACATTTATTTGGTATAAAGTTGAGATCTTTTAACGATGCAACGCTACACTTTTGAACAAATAATTTTAATTGAGGAAATTTACTATAAAAAAAACTGAACGAAAACAAGGAGTTTTTCAACAAAATCATCTTTAGCGATAAGCCCCATTTTTAATTAGACGGTTATGTAAGCAAACAAAATTGTCGCATATGGGCCTCACAAAATCCACAAACACTACTCGAAAAAACATTATATATTGTCCACACCTGATGAATGTCAAATTAATATCATGATGAAAATTCATCACGTATAGACTCAATTTATTAATATTATATCAGCGTTATGATATAATCATCAGAGCTCACGGCCTGATGAATTCATCTTGATATCAAATGTCATTTTATGTGTTACTGTGCATTTAACGTTGATTTTTTAAACAAATTTCGTTTAAAAAAGGAGGCACAACAATTGTTTGTGACCAAAAAATTAAACAACACGCAAATTAGATATTTTTGGCAAGTATTTTACAAATATTTGTTTGATTCATCACAATATAAAATCATCAACGTCTACCCCTTTGTGCTGATATTAATGAAAAAATGACAGTTGCTCTGCCGGCGTCATATTACGAGTTATGATATAAAATCATCAGGTGTGGACACTATATTACATTCACAGAAAGTGACCGTATGCTGTGGATCTGGTGGCATCATCGGCCCGAATTTTTTTAAAAAGAGCAAGGAAACGCCGTCAACGTGAATTCTCTGCGCTACCAAACCACGATAGCCGTTTTTTTGTGGCCTCAATTGGCTAATGTTGACATCAGTGACCTTTAGTTTCAGCAAGACGACGCCGCAATCACTCGATTTGTCAATGTTAATCGGCCGCCTCGTTCTTGTGATTTAACGCCGTTGGATTATTTTCTCTGGGGCCATTTGAAAAACCGGCTTCAATTCAGAAACAACTGACGCTCTAAAAGATGACAGAATATTTAGAAATTCGACAGTCACACAGAAAAAACTCAATTTTGTATCCAATTAGTTACTAAATAAAAAATAATAATAATATTTAAAATTAGTTTTGAAAAACATGTTTGTTAAAACAAAAGCTTATCAGGATTTTTTCTGTGCAAAATTATGTTTGCTACTATATTATCTCTTTAATACATATACAAGAAAATTTTTAAATTAAAGAATTTTCATTTACAAGGAATATTTGTGCAAGGCTATACTCGGTATTTCCTGGTCCTGAATTGTTATTAACAGGGCTCTAATACTTTCATGCAAATGCATATTTCTAGTCATCAAATCAAAATTAATCTGGATAATTTAGTTTTCCGAATTGAAGGTTTTTCAAAAAAAAAAAAGAAATGGCATCGATTTGTTTGTGCATATTTTTTAATAACTACATATTTTTGCATATTTTATAATAAATACATATTTAAGATGCATATTTTTTATTTTTTTTTATTTACTTTTACTTTTTTTAGTGCATATTTTTTAATGCATATTTTAGATTTTATTGCGCATTTTTTATGCGCATAACTTAGATTTTATAGTGCATGAAAATAACAGGCCTGGTTATTAGGTACTGCAGCTTTATTGAAATTTATGGTCAGTTTTGTGAATATACTTAAACCAGACGAACGCTTGGAAATTGTATAAATTTATTTTAAAAATTGTGATTCAGGCTGTGAACGTTTTATGGCAATATTATTGTTGAATTCACAAGCTCGCATCAACGTCGGATGCGTTGTCTAAGCGTCTAATTATACAATTTTGTATATTTGTTGTTGGCAAATCGCCAGTAGTGCGATTCACTAACTTTTTTTTTTAACGATAATCGCATCGTTAAAATAATTATAACGAAAATTTACCGAATTTGCTATTCAGTAAAATTTTTAACGATATTCGCTGTAGATTCATGTCAGCTGTGTCGTTATTTTATCGACAATAATTTATGTGCTGTTAATTTTATACACAACAGAAAGCATCAGCTGCGTACTATCGTTAAAAAAAGTTACAAAATCACATAATCGTCATTGCAATCGACAAAATGTATAGGCAAAAATTACAATTGTCGGATCGTTAAAAGTTACTGAATCGCACCACAGGTCTGGATATACTATATTTATAAGATTAATTTGTAAAAATCATTTCAATCTGTGATAACTAATGTCAGAACACAAATTTTTGTATAAATCATTTCAATTTAAGTTTTAAATTATTTTAATTCAAATTGCTTATCGCAAACAGCTTATTAACTATTTTGCATCAAATTAAAATTCCCGTTCCCATACCTGGCGTAATTTCGTGCTATCAAATGAAATGAATGTCAACCTATAGTATGTTTCCACCGACTTTAAATCAAGATGGTTTAAGTAAATCACTTCAGAGTGTTTCCACCGAGCTTGCGAGTGATTTGTTGTTCGAATTTTCGTACTCAATTTATGCACGTACTTTATATGGTGGGCGCATCAGCTGTAATGTGAATTTCATCCACATTTCAATCACTATTGATGGATGACCCAGGGATGGAGCTTGTAATTTTATAAGCAACGCAGGATTGCATAGATAAATCCAGTTCGAAAAATAGTACTTTAGAAATGATTTAAAATCAATCAACTACTTTGAGGTGATTTATCCATGTGCAAAATGTATGGTAAATCATGTATAAATGAACATGATTTGCACAAATCATCATGATTTTTATAAATCATGCCGGTGGAAACATACTATAAAGCCAAAAACGGCATCAAAAAGTCACACTTGTAATTTGTATTTTGTAAGGAACTATTTCTTTTATTAATATGTTACATAAAATTTGATATGATCTCTTAATTCATACAAAATAACAAATCGATTATCTTAACAAAGAACGACGACAACAATTTTGCTTTTGTATCTGTTATTAAAGTAATCGTAGTAAACCTTTCAATTTAATATGGATGAATTATTGCTTCAAAAAAAGGAAAGGAGAAAAAGATTCCAGAACAGAAAATTTCATTCATAAAGTGGTTAAAACAATCAACGGATATGGTCGTCAACGAGCTCGTTCATTCGTACCTTAAGATAGAAAATTATGTTGTTCCGATTATAAGTTTGTGAGCAAATTTTAAATGAAGGCAAAACAGACGACAGTATTAAATTATCATCCAACGATAAATTTATGTTTTAATAAAAATATTAAATCGTACAAAGAAAAATAAAAATATTCAGACATCCTTGTACTCATGCACAAAGCAGGGGGAAAATACCAGTACGCGCCAGCTAATCAACTGCCAGTGATCACAACATGGTCCCCAAACCAACCATCATCCATCGCTTGATCATTCATCTAGCCATTCAACGATCAAACGATCGATCTTCTTTTTATTTTATTATTTCTGCCAGTTATTCATTCCCTCTTGTCTATGTGTGTCGTTTTGGTTTTTATTTTCTTCTTCATATTGAAAAAATTAGCAGAAGCTTTATAAATGAATGTTGAACACATATCGAAGAAGACACACAAGACACAGTCAGTCACCGATATCCATCCAGCCAGTGTCCAGTCAGTCGTAAGGTGCAAGTTAAATTTGAGCTTAATGTTCAACATACTTTGTACACTCATAATGATGTTAGGCCACCAAATACCTTCTTAAGTGGACGTACAAGCGTATCCAACTCACTATGTATGATCCGATCAAAATTGATTGATCGTTAAGGATAATATTATGGATGGTAACGCATTACTGCATATATGATCAGTAATTTTTTATTGTAATGTCGCCGTTTCATAGAGGCGCTTCTTTAAAATTTTCAGCCTATTTAATTCGTTATTTCATTGGTGACTTTTAAATTTTTCAAAAAAAAAAAGTACTCTCCTTAAAAATCATAGATCTTAAAATATATTTTTTTGGTTAGTGTCTGCAAATAGACTTTCTAAAAAAATTATTTCGCCATCTAAACTGGGACTTTCTTTAGTCTTTTATTTTTAATGTTTATATATATCGTTACCTTAATATAGAATGGCCCTAACTCTTTTTTTTTTTGAAATCGAGTTTTTTGAAAATGCGAAAATTGTGATTTCAAAAAAAATAATGCGTCAAGGTATTTGTACATTCCGGTAACGGTGGGCTCACCCAAATTCCTGAAATGGATATACACCATGATAGTGAGACCTTTCATCACTTATGGTGCTGTTGTTTAGTCGGTCGGACTACGACCGACGATCAGGTGGAGAAATTACAGAGGCTACGAGCATGTATCTGTGTAACAAAGCCTATGAGAATTTGTCCTACTAAGGCAATCGAAGTGTTCCTTGAACTCACAGATTGTAACTATATAATTAACCAATGGGATATATCATCCCTAGCAAGACATTAACCCCAACTTGTTCAAACCTCTGATGTGATGAATAAAGCATTTGCCTTTGCAACGAGGTTATATACTGTTCCGGCCAACAGATACGCCCCTAGATGGTTTCACAACACTGGAAGGGTCTGGTGCGGGAGTGAGTTATGGGACCGAGGATAAACTAACTTTGCGAAACAACTCACACCATGTTTCAATCGAAAGCTTATATTATTGAGAGTTGCGCACAATTTAATCTCTACAGGGGCTACTGAGGAAGGAAATTAGCCATCTTCTCGGATACTCAGGCTGTCATTAAGGCACTAAGGTTTTCTCTAATCTAACGTGGAAAAGTTGCATAAAGCTAAACCAGCTAAGGAGCTCGTACACGGTCACACTCTGCTGGGTTCTGCGACATGTCGAAGTAGAAGGAAACGACAATGCAGATAAACTGGCTGGAAGAGGGCTTAGCACACCCATGGCCATAACAGAACTTTTTTGCAGACTCGAACCGTAAACATATATCGGTGTAGATCAAAAAGACCAGCGAACACATCTTGTTCAATCTCCACGCATTGAAGCAGGCAAACTTATCTGCTGATTTCTTATTGGCGGCATTCCTAATACTTGTCGATGACGTTTTGAAATGGTTTGCAATGTCAATGTTTTGTTCTGTGGCTTTGTGAAACACTACACTTTGTGCAAAGGCAAAGCGATTGACATTTCGAAAATCAGCCGTAATGACTGGGACGTGTAACATAAATCGTTTTACAGCTCTCATGTCCTTTACTTAAGGTAAGAATGTTTACCAGCTTCCTCACAGGTCATTGCAGACCTGGCAATGAGAGTAACTGCCGTTGCAGGTTCTGAGATTATGATGATAATCACTCCAGAATACATTCTACCTTTTGGAAGATTTTGAACTGCCTATACTAGAAACAATGGCAATCTTAGAAATTTATCAGTCGATCAGAGGGCCTACTCCGTAATTCGAAACAAAGAAAATGTTTTCGAATTTTCTTTCGTTTCGAATTACAAAGTAGAAGATGGCAATAGATCTTTTTCGGTCGCAGTGTCCCGTGGTTCTCGTACAATTTAAATCATAGCTGCCCCAAGCAGCACAAGAGTGCCGAACATTAATCGGCTTTTTATACAAATGAATACACATACGCGAATACATTTCTCTCGTGTTTCTCTCGGTGGACAGCATTGATCTAAATTCATGCATTCAATGCATAAATGTGCTAACTCTTAAAGTATTTTTTTTTTTCGAAAGTTACCCACAATAATCTCGTATTTTGCTTCCTAAACATACGCATATTCATTTCGACAAATTCGCTCAATGCAAAATCCCCTACAGCCATCCCACTGGTATTTACTTTAGCTTGAACTTGCATCTGCTATTGCGATTGCGCTCTATGCATTATGGACAGAATGGCTGCATTATTATCGTCATCAAGCCAAAAGATTAAAGTAAAGCTGTTACGTGTGGCGATTGTAGTGTTGCAGTTTAAACTGTTATGAAAATAAATTGTTGTTACACGCATACGACATGCAGTACAACAAGCGCAAATCGTTCAAAAATCAATGATCCGATCCACACAAAATTTAATAAACAGACATACTACTCGTACATTGATTATTTTTCTTAAAATAAAATAACGAATTTTCAACAAACTTAATACGTGATGTTAAGCTTTTTAAGCTAACTAAAAAAAAGAAAAAAAGTATCACCAATCATATCGTCATTATCATCATCATCCAAGAGATACATACTGCTCGTACAGACTTAAATATTTTTTTTTCCATTGCAGGACCAGGTTGGCTGGCTTGGTAGATATTTTGTATTAGTCACATGTCTTTGGGACTGTGCTTGCAAGAGATTTTAAAGAAAAAAAAAACAACAAAAATTTAACTTTAATAAAAAAAAAATTTTATATTATAGAGCCTTATAGCTTGGAAATATTTTTTTGTTTTTTTTTTATTTACTTTAGTTTGTATTAGAGACTCTAGGCAGTGTGGTGGGGTGGTATTGTTCATAGCATCATTAATTATATCGGCGAAATATTTCGTTTTAGAGGAAAATAGCTTGAATATTTCCAATGTCTTCAATATTAATTGAGTTAACTTGAATGGTTTGCTGCAGAGAGCAATGGGGTATAACTCCGAAAAATGTCTGCCGTATATAATAGAATTAAAATAAATTCGGTAAAGTGCGACTTTGAATCGCACCCGAAGGGTTCCGTACGTACTCTAGATATGTAATACCAACGTTAGACTATATAATCAAATATTCTACCTGTACGTGGATTCATTACGATAATCGTATCGCTATAATAAATATAACGAAAATTTATCGAGTTTGCTATTCACTAACATATTTTAACGATATTCGCTATCGGTTGAAGTAAATACAGCAAAATAACAAGCTCAAATTTATTAAGTTTTTCTTTAATTCTATTATGTGTATTTCGCTTACTTTGACAAATAAAGGGCAAGACACAGATTTAAGCTATCGTAAAAAAGAAATTACGGAATCACATTATCGTTACCGCCATCGAATAAGTACATCGATAAATATAACTTATTACTTACTTATTAATTTGGCTTAAAGGGCGATACGAACATTAGCCTGTTCAATTCATAAGAATATGGAATTACGATTTTCGATTCTGGCGATTTTTTTTTTTAGTTTTAGCGATTTTCTTCTTTTTGGCGATTTATTTTTATTTTTTGTTTTTTGTTTCAGCGTTCTTAAGTCATGCCGATTTTGTTAGGTTTTGGTGATTTTTTTGAGTTTTAGCAATTTTTTTAGTTTTACCTATTTTAGTTTTAGCGCTTTTTTCGTTTTGGCGATTTTTTTCGGTTTTTGGCGATTTTTTCAGTTGTTTTTTAATTTAAGCGATTTATTTTAGTTCTGGCGTTTTCTTTGTTTTGGCGACTTTTTTAGCGTTTTTTAGTTTCTTGCCGACCTTTTAATTTTTATGTTTTTTTTTTGTAATTAGGCGATTTATTATATTTTTAACCAACTTCATAAAAATTTGGAAACTTAACAATTCGTCTCTATTTTTTTTTTGTGCTGGGGTGGGGGTGGGTGGGTTTTACTTTATAATTCGGTACATTTTAGACCGCTTGTAAAAATCTTTTTTTGTCTGAGCGGGTATAGCTTGCCATTGGTCCCATTGCGGCGGGGACATGCTCACAATTTTTTTTATTTAATTTAAGACATTCTACTTATTTGAATGCTGCGAAACCTATAAAGCATCTTTGATATTACACAATTTGAAAGTTGAAAAAGTGGGCGGGATTACGCCCATTAAAACTTATTCTAATATTTCACGCGGTTCTACTTAACCGATTTTTACGAAACTTATCACATACCTTGAGCTAAAATATAGACACAATCCTGCATTTAAAAAAATGTTCGGAGTCAAACCCATTAAAATTTAATATTTTATTTCAAGTGTTTCTGCCTTAACGATTTTTACAAGACTTAACACGCACCCTGAACTCTGAAAAACATACAATACTGCACTTAAAAAATGAGCGTAGGCACGCCCATTAAAATTTAATTTTATATTTCTCGTACTTCTTCTTATATTCTTCTATCAGATTTTTGCATTGAAGTCGGTTTTTTTTTTTTGGCAGGAAGAATTATTGGTGATATTTTTCATTTAAACACTTTTTTTCATTTTACCGATTTTTCGTTGCAGCTTTTTTTTTAATTTTAGGATTTTTTAGTTTTATCGTTTTTAAAAATTTCATGAATTTGCCTCTTACGGTTTCCAAGACACAGCCAGCCAGTTGGCAAAGTTACATATTAAGAATAACATTAAGTGATAGAAAACCCTTTAATTTTGATTTTTAAATTTCAATGCTAATTGCTGTAGTCTGCATAAAAATACACCAACTTTGAAAATTGCAAGTGTCTATACATAATTATTTGTATATTGCATTATGATTTCAAGACATTTCCTTGCTGGCTTTAGAACACCCTTTAATTTTTTGCTGTTATATATTTGTTGTTGTAGCGGCCAAAGTTGTTCATATTCTGTGAAAATTTCAGCTCCATAGCTCTTACTGTTCCAGAGAAAACAGCCTGTACCAGACAGGCATCTTAAGCCTGGTACTCTGTTCACAATTTCGTGCGAAATGCTTTCAAACTACATATAAAAGTATTTGGTATGAAATATTTGCGAAATAAATTCGCAAGAGTAGTACTCTGTTCTTGGTGTGAAAAACACGTAAAATCATGTCTTTCCATACAAAATTAATCTGGCATCATTTTAGTTTAGCTGCGAAACAACATGAACAGTGCTTTTTTCGCACGGAATTTTAACAATGTTGCATTCTTTCAAGCAATAAAAGCTAGAAATTTATTAAAAAACCGCGAGTTGGGCTACATTTAGTACATGTCAAATTTTTCACGCGAAATAACCAATGGCACTGAAAATGTTTCACAACTTCGAACAGAGTACCAGGCTTTAGCGAAAACAATAGGGTTCCTTTTCACCTTTATTGTAGGAAACCCTAAAAATTATGAAAAAATTCCTTGATTATATTTGGAAGAAGAAAAATAAATGGTTAAGGCAAATCAATTTCCAATGTAAATATTTATTTTATTTTTAACTTTTCAATGACAATTTGCAAAAAAAAGAATAGAAATTGCGTTCAATAATAATTCTGAATGTCTAATATGTTTGTCTCAAACACTTTTTTTTACTGTAGTCATATCAGCTCAGCATACGAAACGAATTAATTTTTATATATGTACATCAATATTTTTAAACGATTATTTATTTGTATTTGCGCCATGCAGAGACTAATGGGACTTTAATCTAAATTGCTAAACAAGAATCGTTGCTTAATGTATTAGCAAAATAAAAAATAAAATAAAAATAAAAAATATATACATATGTATGTCTGTATGTACATATTCATAAATAAATATATAAAGCTATTATCGTTTTATATAAAGTGTGAAACTTAATTTATTATACAATATTAAAAACACGCTCTTATCAATTCAGACTTTTTATAAGTAAATAATTCATATTTAGTAAAAATAAAATAAAAACAGCTCAGTTTCAAGCAGGCAAAAAAAATATAAACAGAAGTTGTTTAAATAATTTTCAGAATATCCGGCAAGCATTTCGTAGTATTTATAAGATTGCAACTCTTCTTTTAAAACTCTTTAATAGTTAACTAATGGATTTTCCAAGAAAACCAAAAGATGTTGCCAATGTTTGCAAATTTGTTTTAAATATTTGTTTTTTTTATCGCGCAAAGTGGCTTAAATTAACAGCTGTACCACCACTAGGCTCAAAGTAATTCTTTAAAATTCTCTTAACGAGCTTTAATGTTTGTTTTTTTTTATTTTTCTAATTTAAAGCTTTAATGTATAAAGTTTTTTTTGTTTTTTATGCACTCAGTACGTTTATAATTGGTACGAGGGTAACTGCTTAAATATATTGTTTAACTGGTAGTGATTAATAGTAAATTTTAGGGTGGCGTTGGCTGAAGTAGTTAGCACGTTGACTACAAAACCGAAGGTTCTGGGTTCAATACCTGTTTCCAACAGTCATTAAATAACAACACCACGCATTTTTCTGATGTGCATTAGTGTCCCTTTGTATCAGTTGTAGGAAAGTTCACTGAACTTTACCGACTTCAGCAGATACTAATCCTAATGTAACATCAGAGCGCCGTACTTCGTTGTGTAGCAAAATTATCGGCGAAGTAAAATAATCAATAAAATGGCTACAAGACAGCTTCAAAAAATTAATACGCCCCATTTAACATCAGAGAGGCGCTGCAACATTGCATTATTAAAAACGTGCAAAATGCAGAGTTGTAAAAGAATGAAGCTTTCCTCTATCTCGTGCTTCACCACCTGTCTTCTCTCTCACTATCCCTTTCCTAAAGATGGTAACACCTAGTAATAGTAGTAGGCATTAATTGATTGAGTGTTACTTCTCTTTAAAAAATAATTGTTATTCAAATTATTTCTCTGGTTGCTATTGAATATGTTTGCTGTCGGAATCAGAACTGAAATCGTCAATAAATTTATATTAGGATAGTGCCGAGTACACATCAGGCATTTCTTGTGCTGTCATTTTGTTGTGTCATTTTCAAAATGTGTGCAACGCCGTTCCCATTATGTTTTTATATGCAAAGCAATGCCACGAAACGAAAAATATAAAACGTAAAAATATAATAACAAAAATTAAAAATGTTAAAAACTCCCCGAATATATCTAGAGAAGAGGTGATATCTCCTAAATGGCTGGACCGATTTTCTTGAACCATCTCGATCAAGTCACCTTTCAAACAGAAAAAACTAAATCGAAATCAGACCAGCACACAGACACACAAATACACAGACAAACACTACAAACTTCCCTGCAGGAAATGCGAATAGTGAAATTGTAGTGGTTTACTAGTGACATTGTCTGTAGTACTACTGACAAGGTGTACCCCAGCCAATGTACATAATCATCTATTGACATTTAACATTAGCTTGTAATTGAAAATCCAACACTATACTGTAGCTCTACTGACTAAGTAGTTCTTTTGGGACCACATGGAGACATTGGCACCAACGATTCACTAGTAAATTTTAGGGGCTCTAGTCCACAATGTCGATATATCCTCGCTCGATGTCAATAGTAAAATTGTAGCGCTTTACTAGTGACATTGTCAATAGTGTCACCTACGTGGACATCAAAGTTTGTCAGGAATGTAAATAATGTGTTTCACAAATATCTACAAGTTATATAAAAAAAAAAATTAAACTTAAATATAAAAATATTTATTTTATTTTAAAATACGATACATTTCATAGCATGACCGACCGACGCTTACAAAAGTTCTTTATACAATAATCCCTTTCTGTCGATCATTCGTATTCGTTAACTTTTTAAAAATCAGATAATTAAAAAGTGACTAAAAGAAAAAGAGATAAGACAATGAAAAGATAAATCTGCAGGGTTGCATCCCCATACAGGGTGGCAATACTACTACTGACTAGGTGTACCCCAGCCAATGTAATCGCCTATTGACATTTAGCATAGTGTTGTCATTGAAAATCTACCAGTAGACTTTAGCACTATTATTTTACGACCATATGGAGACATTTGAACTAAAGATTCACTAGTACATTTTAGTGACCCTCGTCTACAATTTTATAAGGGTTGGGGCAACAAACTTAAATGCATACACACATACATATCTACGTAAGTTTTTAAAATTATTGCATAGCATAATAAAAAAGAAAAACAAACTATTGACGCGTTCATTGACAATGTCCCCAGACATACCCTAGAACTGTTGTCTCTAACGTATCTCCTCTACTCGCGCATAAATTTAAAGTTGTCGACATTCCAACTAGTGCAATTGTCGCTAGAGAAAAGAGTGTTGACATAGAGATACATCTGGTTCTGGGCTGACTAGAGGGTTATAACATCCTTTTTTTAGTCGGGGGTTAAAAATGAATCAATTTATTTTTTACGTCAATATCGGTAAGACATTAGTAAGACATTATTCATTCAACATTTGGTAGTATACTGGCAACACTGTATTTACTCATTGTCGCTCAAGAAATAGAAATTAGTTTAATTGGACCAAGGCCTATTTATTAGGTCTATGCAACTCTGCAAAAACACAGCAATACAAAAATCAACTTAGTGTTTAAGTTGTCAGAAAGACACACAAACATGAATTAAAGTATATGGTGCAAACAACTTTTGACAGCTTAAACACGAAAACACAGAATATCATCAGAACAATTGCATTGACCTGATAAATAGGCCTTGAATTGGACTACAAACAACAAAATCAGCATAGACAACAACCAGCCGCTCTGTTGCCTGCCTTGCTGTCATGAAAAGAATCATTATGATATATATTAATGTGTATTCCATCCTTGACATTTGACAATGACAATGGGTTTAATGCATAAAGAGGATTTGATGACTGTGCGAGCGCGACATACAGAAAGCACTATTATCATCCATCTCGCATTCTCTGTGCCTTGAACATAAATAATAGCCCTCGTTTTTTACTTTTGCATAAATCTCACTGCTGGCCTTCTTAATTGCCATTTGTACTTGTTTTTATGAGATCGTAAAAAATTAAATTAACATAAAAAATGTAAATGAAAAATTAAATAGAACTACAAGTTTCAGTGTGCAATCATTAAAGATATTGAATACTAATGAAAAATTTTACAAGCAAATACACCCGTCGCGGTTGCACATAAAATTCTGTGGAATTAATCAAGCGATTTCATAATAAATGATTGGTATAAGCTAGAATTTAATCCCTTGATCACAAGACAAAAACTTTACAAAGTTATTCTATTGTTTTATATAAAATGGTTGTCACTTAAAACCATATTTTTTAATAATTTTGACATCTTAAATGTCGTATTAAGAAGCTTTTAGAAGATAAAAAAAATGTTTGTGATCATGCAGGGCACGCATTTCATGTTATAATGTGTAATAGAATTCTCATTTGGTTAATGTTAAAATTGTCGGTTGAGGAAATGTATTATGTAGGAAATTTATTATTCGACATATTGTCATTAGTTTATTTAAATTGAAATTTATTTGCTGGTGATTAAGCATTGTCTATATATTTCATTGGTGCTTAGCCAAATCATCAGTAGAAAGTATGTGCATAAGGTAAGAGGTGTGTGACTGTTCAAAATATATGTACATATATGTGGTTGAAGTCTACTGATGATTTGGCTAAGCACCAATGAAATATATATAGACAATGCTTAACCACCAGCAAATAAATTTTGAAATGAATTATGTTATTATTATATTTATATTATTTTTATAGTATTTATTTCGAATATTTTATGTGTTATTTATAAAAAAAATGTGTATGTATGTATGAAACTGCTCTAATTAAAATTAATTTAATGTCATGTCCATTTGGGATTTTCAATTTAAATCTGATATTTCTACATCAACTTCATCATTGAAGCGCAAAATACATCCTCCCCTTTTAAGTTTTATGTCAAATCTATTGTTCATTATTAGTCATGTAATCCTTTGCAAATTAATTAAAAGAAGAATTCCTAACATTTTCTTAACTTCATCTTAACTTTTGTTTTGTTTTGTTTTTTTTTCTCATTCTTGAAATATTGACTACACTTGTGCCGTTTTATTTGATCATCAATATTATTTGGAAATTGTGTTTAAATTCAAAAATGTATTACCAGCAACTTGTCTCACAAATAAAAAAAAAACTCAGGTACAAAAACCTAAATATCGTCGGAGCAAACTCAAAATGCTGTAAATAAATAATTTAATAATTGCAAATTTAGGCTGAAGTTAGTGTCTTTCTCTGTAAGCCAAGTAAGTTTTTTGCTTTTTTTAATTGTGGCAGTTTAAATAAATTTTGATTTCTTAACTATTGCTGGCCAGACAATACACAAGTTCAATGCTCAAGTCTGGCACTGCGTAAAGTAAGCTTGTGACACACACTATACAAGTAAACTGTGCATTTTTTTATTTTAATTCGCCATAATGCTGGTGATTATTTGTATAATTCTATTAACTCTGTCCAGAATATTTGTTCTACGCTCATTTCTTGTTGTGAACTCTTAAACAATCACGAAACAACTGAGCGTTTGCAACACACACTACACAAGAGTTCACTGTGCAGTTTTCAAACTTGAGCAAATATCAAAATCATTTTGATATTTACTCAGTTCACGGCGTAAATAGCACAAACACCCCCATACACTGCACAAACGCACTGTACAGTGCCAGACTTGTGCAGTGAACTTGTGTAGTGTATGACCGGCATATGCGAATAATAGCTTCATTTAATTAAATAAAACTTTGCAGCTGTATTCATAAAAAATAATTTTGGTTTAGAAACAGTGATGAATGAGAGCAAAATAAAGTTACACTTGAAGAAAAGTTTTGTAGTTTAAAATATTTACATGCTGTGGTTATTAATTGTTTGAATATTTTTTTGTAAATAAGCAATTTAATAAAAACTGATGTAAAAAGTAGAAAATCTAATAATGAATTCAACAATATAGTGTATAAGTTCCAAATTAAATTTATTTTCAGCGCTGTGATAACTATCAAAATGATTTTTTAAACCAACTTCCATATTATTTTTAAAAGTTTCATAACATAAAATGCATTGCATATTGCCAAAAGCATTTTTTATCACAAAATATATCTTAGCTTCCATAATAATTTTTTTGCTGTACAAATTTATTGAACTTGAACTTTAATTTCGTTCAGTGTGCTCAAACAAACTAAAAAAAAAAAACAGGAAAAAATTCGTACATGCGTGCACAACTTCATTCGTCGCTTTCTCAGTGACGACTAAATGAAAGAGCATAAGTATGTGTGTGATTTTGTTGTCCACAATTGTGGTATAGCGTGCGGATCACAGATTAAAAACCAAATTTTTTATGGATAAAAAAATCTTTGAAACTTTAATTAGTTAAAGTATTTGGCATTTCATGTGACGATATGTATAGATTAGTATTTATTTGTAAATATATTTGTATAAATTGTCCAGTTATTATGGGGTATTATGTACATATCTAAGAATATTAGACAAGATTGTTGTAAGGCTTGTGTGTATATGTGTGTATGTATGTATTGTCCGTTGCTCTGTCTATCATACTTCATTTCGAATGTCCTTTTACAAACATTTTACATGGGATATTTAAATTTAACAAATGGGTGGAGTTTTTATTTGGACATATTGATGTCTAAACATTTATTTGGCTTTTCTTTAATCAAGATATTGCAACTATTTGTTTGAATGTTTTACATGCTTTACAATATCGTTGCATACGCAATCTAAGCAAGTTTAGCCAGTGTGTATGAATCTATGATTTTGTATAAATTACTATTGTAATTTACTATAAATTTTTCTTTTCTATTTTCGAATAATATTGGGCTTTGCAAATAACTTTAGATTTTTTTTGTGTGCGAATCATGGCGAATTTCATTTAGTTTTTATAAATGCAAATGGAAAATTTTCAGAGAACTGAAAGAGCAAAAAAAATTTTTTTTAAATATCAGAACAATAATTAAAAATAATTAATAACAATTTGGAAAACCACAGAGTGTAAGACAAAAAAAATTTATGCATTTAAATGTACATATCGCTCATTTACTTGAACAGCGTCATAACTCAATAAACTAGTTTTACAGAAAACGGATTTAAAGTTGTCAATTAACACACACTTTAATGGAAATATAAAATTTAATTTTTCTCCAAGAAATTGCATTAATAACTCAAAAATCTAATGTTTCTAGTTATGGCGTTTTTCAGGTAAATGAGCGATATGTGTTGGCGTTTTGAAACTTCATCTGAACCTAGTATAAAAATATAGGAGGGAAGCGGATGACTATGCGACTTTTTTTATTATAATTTTTTTTGTTGTTTTATAATGTTTTTGTTAAGCTATTTGCTTATTGTGATAACTTCGACTGCGACTCTTTAAATTTTCGTTAGCAGAAGTATGATAGACTCGTATCGAACTCTTTCAGTAAATCGTTTTACATTTAAATGGGTTTGATCATAGGCTTGTGTCTAAAACTAGCTACCGAAAGAGTTTGGTACAAGTCTAAAGCATAGCTGTTAAGTAATGATTAGTAATCGTAATGATTACTAATTTGATTACTTTTTTTTAAAGGTGAAGTATTGATTAAATTACGATTATATTCAGTTTTGCACGATTACTAATTGATTACGATTACTAATAATGGAAAAGTAATCTGAATTACTTAAAATTACTAAAAATAATCAAAAAGAATCAAAAGTAATCAAAAAACAATCCGATTACTTCTAAAAATTACTTTTGATTCTTTTTGATTATTTATTAAGAATCAAAAGTAATCTTTGAAAGTAGTCGGATTACTTTTTGATTACTTTTGGTTCTTTTTGATTATTTTTAGTAATTTTAAGTAATTCAGATTACTTTTCCATTATTAGTAATCGTAATCAATTATTTATCAGCAATTCTGTTGAAGGCAATTATATAATCATTACAATTCTTTTTAAAATGTAATCTAATTGATTACTACTCGTAATCAAAATTTAACAGCTCTGGTCTAAAGTATGAGCAATAGTTTGTGATTTGACAGTAAAAAAAATAGTCGAAGAAATATCACAATTTTACGACTTTTGCTATTTCGACTGCAGTTTTTTAACACTGCGTATCATATGCCCATTAAGCATAATAATGTGAAAAATTGGGCAACATCGAATATGTGATTTGGTTATTATTTTTTAGCGAGGTGTTCGATTTCTTGACCTTAGCCATAGTACAATTCGGCTACAGCCACAGCTGTAATAGAACGGATTCAAACGACAATTCCAATGCTTTCGAATAAGCACCTATACTGCGAGTAAAAGTTATTGCTTAAAATCATTTTTAACTAACAATTCCTTTTTTAGCTGTAAAGCATATTTTCACCTTCTCCAAGGAGGAGCAGTTTCTTTTTAATTTAATATAAATTGTTTTCATTTGTGCACCTTTTTGTTTTAAAAGTTAATCAGCAACTACACTAAAATTTGGATTGCCAATATTATTGCTATTTGGCAGCTGAAATTAACAGCTGTTATTTACCAGTTTCCATACGTAATAACATTTTGTTAACGCAACAAAAGTTCTGTTGCCATCTATAATCGAGCCATTTGAGTTTTTTTTGCAATTAAAAGCTTGGGCCTCATTTTTTCTGTAGATTTAAACTACCAGAAATCTTGGAACGAAGATATTAAGATTGCTTTTTGTTACCAGAAATTTAAAAATATAAATTGCAGTATTTTCTCTCAGGAAAAAATTAAAAAAGTCTATATAATGCTTTTTTCTTTCACTATTATTTATTATAATAAAATCTACGTCTCCATTTATTTAAATAACAAATAAATAAAAAATCCCCATTGAAAAATGTTCTCCATAGTGATTCACCCTCTAGATTAGAGATGAGCGCGTGTTGTAATTTTTTTCCTGACACGAACACACACGACTTATGCTATGTACAGACGATTGTCAGATCTTACAATATTGTCAGATCTGGCAATGTGCTGACATTGTACTGGCAATCCAAAATTGCCAGCGCAAGGTAGATTGCCACCTCACATTATTGTATCAAATTTGTCAGAAAATCTAACAATTTATTGTATGACAATAAATTCATCTGACAAAATCGCAAGTCGAAAAATTGTCAGTTATAACACGGTTGTCATATGCAAAAATTTGCCAGACTCAAAGCACTTGTTAGAAATTGTGGTACATATGTACGTATACATAAGTCTTACATGAAACGATAAAATTAAACAAAAATATATATCGGTCATTTACTCAAAGAACGTCATAACTCAAAAAGCAGGTTTGCCACACACAACTTAATCGAAAAAGAAAATTTTATTCAAGAGTTGAGTGAGTATACAAGATATTTGTATGAAATTTTGCACAACATGAAGAACGATATGAGTATTAATTCTGCATCATTAACTGAAAAATTCCTCTTTTTGAGTTATAACGTTCTTTGAGTAAATGTGTTTTCGTGCATGCTTTGTCGCATCGTCTTGGAGAAATTGTTCGCGTGCGTGTTTCGTAGGTGTTGGACATCATAGTATTCGTGTTTGAAACGTGTCGTGTTGGAAAAAAAACTACGACACGCACCCTTCTCTACTCTACACTACATACCAAATATCAATTGTTTTGTTTTCCCTTTTTTTTTCAAATTTTTAATAGAAAAATAGTATTTTTATTAATGTATTTTTTTATTATTTGATTTTCCAAGAATTATTACATTTTAAATTAAATAAATATGTATACCACGTTAATGTTTTGCTATTAAGCATTAATATAAGCAGCGCATGCAAGTGCAAATTCCGTTTTGGAATGTTCGGCAATTTACATGTGCTGCTGTTAGTCTCTATTACGAGCACATATAAAAATAGTAATTAAAACAAATATGCGCTTATACTTGCTGTAATTAAACCTGAGATTAATGAAAGATGAAAATACAACAACATTATGGCTATTAAGCTTTAATAGCTTTGTTTTGATTGGCTTAAACTAAGTCAACAACTTGACCAATGGGACGACAACTTAATTTTCTTGTTATAAATGGATATCATGTTAATATCAGCAGAGTATATCTGTGGTCACAAGCGATAATAGCCTAAGTCGAAAAAACATAGTTTGGAGAAAAGCCACTTTTAAAGTATGAACATTTATGTTTATAATCAAATTGGGCAAGATAAAAGAATTTTGTTGCAAATTAAAAATTATTGTTTTCAACGAATGCACCCAAGATTTTATGAAAATTTAGTTTTTAGTATAATTTGTTGCTTATTAGAAATTTGATGGGACTTTTAGTAATGGCGTTTTCTTTTCTAGAAAAAGTGCAACATTTTTCAACTTTTTAAAGCAAAAATTTACGCTCATAAGAGATGATACAATAATTTCTTATAAACTCTCTATTTCAAAAAACCATTTTATTGCGAATTTTCATAGAAAAGTGTAATAAATGTAACATTTTCTTTCAGAAAAAAACGCCATAAGTAATGTTTTATTACAATATTTTATTTTTATTTAACGCAGTCAAAATAAATAAGAATATACAAAAATTTATTTGAATTGTGGTTGAAGTCTACTGTGTGCTACTAAATGTGCTAAACCAGCAACAAATAAATTCTGTGACAAAAAGGAAAAAGTTCCTAATCCGAGATAAGCTGATTTTGTGTTAATGGCACCTCTGTAATCTTGATAGTCGAAAGCATCCCTGGACAAAATCTCAATTATTTTGTGTGATTTTTAAGGAAATTATAGCACTGACTTCAAAGAACGAAACAAAACAAAATCAAACAATTTGTTTTCGTACTCCGCTTTTAAGTACAAAGAAATCAAAACAAAAGTATCGATTATTTTTGTTACAAAAATCACGTCCTAACTCCTGTATCGCGCAATAAATAGCAAAGCTATAAAAAAATTTTAATATTTCGTTATTGTTTCAAATGTAAGTGTGCGACAAGTCGAACGTTGTCGACATCGTGTGACAGGCCCTTATTTTTTATTTTTGTAATTTTAAACTTCTATCCGTGCAACAACTGTACTTAACTCTTAAAACTTTGAACTAGCAAACTGAAGTAAATGAAATTCTTTAAATCTAAAGTTATATGCAATTTTTATTTAAAATTGAAAAACATTACTGATATTTTTTTAATAGGGCACTTACATTTAGTACTTACGAGATTTGGAGGTAGATCTTGCTGCTTTTTACTAGATTTCCCATACAAAACAAAATCTATTTTGTCGGTAGATTTGTAGGAAATCCAATCAAAATCTAATTTAATTATTTTTTACTACCCTGTACAACATATTTATAAAAGATGAGTGAATTAGCTACGGTGTGCTTAAAAAGGTGTGTGAATTGGCTACATTGCAGTTATTTGGTTGTAGTTTTGGAAATTTTTCAGTTAATGGGGTTTGTTTTGGATAAAATTGTAAAAAAAAAATTAGTGTAAACGATAAAAATTTTAAATCAAATCTGCTAAATATTGTGCAGGTGTAAACGCCCTATAAACAGTTTCACAGCAGTGATGCCAACTTTTTTGTCTCTAAAAGCACATGAAAATTTAAAACAAGCACTAAAAAGCGCAGTTTTGAGACATAAAAAGCGTAAAAAGCAGTAACGTGAAAAACGAGTCAAAATCCAAACGAGTGAGGTTTAATAATGTTTAATAATATTTATTAACTATTTGCTAAGCTTTCCTCTACTTAATGAAATATATCAGACGAAAAAGGTGTGCTTTACACTGAAAAAATAAATTCACCAAGTTTTTATTAAAATAATTTTAAGAAATACACAAATTTTTTAAAGGCATTACTTAGTGCTTTTTCTTAGTTTGGCACTAACACTCAAAATTTGGCGTTTTGAGTCTTTAAAAAGCACTAAAAATAGTGGCAAAAGCACCAAGTTGGCATCGCTGGTTTCACATTGTTCGAAATTAATTCTTTGCTTTCATTCAAAAAATTAGCAAAAGTTAAGAAATTTAATTATTTCAATAAAATGTTTTTGAATACTCAAGAGTTGATTTCTGCATTAAAAGAGAGACTTAAAGGCCGATCGATTGGTATTCGATTAGTATAGAAATCGATTTACCATTCCGCAGTATAGAGAAAATAATAGGAATCAATGTCATATAACTATTCTGCATAAAATAAATTATTTTTAATTATTTACACCATGATTTATAGCAAAAATTCAATTTCCGATACAATTATAAAATTTACTTGGGTTACAAAACAATAGGGTCTTATTTCTTGTTTTTTTTTTTCTTTTAATTTCCCAAAAATACAAACTGCCAATGGGACTATTGTTTAAGTTCATTTAAATATTCAATGAATATAAATTTTTTTTATAAGCTGATTTACTTTTTAATTCATTCTTCTATCTTTGCTGGATTTAGCAAATTTCATTAACTGTATTTAGATTTTCGTAAAATATTGACCATTGTTAAAATATAAAAACTTTTTTATTTAATCTTTTTAAAATATAAATATTTTTTTTATCTATTTGTAGCCATCAACAAGCAGCAGGTGGTAAACGTTAATGGTGAGTATTTTTTTTTTAAATCAAAAACAAGCGAATTGGTCCAGAGGAAAAATTGTAAGGAGGGTGGGTGGGTGATAGGGAGCGAAAGAAAGAAGCCTTTGGTGTGAATTTTATAGAAATAAACAAAATCTATTGATGAATATTTAAAAGGTTTATCAAAGAGTACCACGTTAGTACGTGTTTACATGCAAAAATATTATACCGGCTAAGTGGATGGAATTTATTTTATAATTTCATTAAATGGAAAAACAAAAAATATCCAATATAGGATTTAAACTTCCACTTCGAACTTTTCCTTACCAAATTCAGGATTTTCCAAATCAAATTCAGAATTTTTCATATCAATTTTAGAATTTAAAAAATCACAAATTTCTTCAAAAATAAAATAATATTTAACTTATGAGGCTGATTAAAAAATTTAAGAAATGTCCAATAAATTTTGGAAAAATGAAAAAAAAAATTATCGTTAGAAACGTTTCTAGATTTCTTTTTTTTTTTTTGCCAAGTGTGGCTACACTCAGGGAGAAGCTGCAACTTAAAAATAAGAGCGCGTCACATTTAATTTAATAATTTTCAATATAATTGAAAATGTATATTGAGATACTTAAAAATAAATAAAATTAATAAATTAATACTGGAAATTAACATTTTTCTATATTGAAATAAGAAATTTCAACATGGCTAGACTTTCGTTAATGTTTCTTATTAATTCTATATGGTTTTGATTGATTTTATGCTGTTTTTTCCCTGGGTGTACCTATTTAAATTTTTTTTTTGATCGCCATACCAAATCATTTCTTTCATAAATCAATCAATCGCTCAAAGACATGAATGACACATCCGCAATATATCGTTACACAGTAACCCCAAACTAATTTTTCGCCATATGCCACCGTTTCTGTGAAATACATAAACTTGATGGTAGGTGGTAGCATCACCCTAAAATATTGCCTCGCTCGACATGTCCCTTTAAAACTACAACAACACCATTATTTACGGCTTGAGCATAATTTTATCCGTTAGTTCCTCCCTCAACACGATCATCTCACTAAAGTTAATGGCAAAAAGGAAAAAAAATTTTAACAATAGGATTACATAAAGATAGCGTCGACAATAGTGCAATTGCAATTTTTGAATTTTCTATGCACATACGAGGGAAGTTGTTAAAAGCCAGGTAGTGAAAAAAAAAATTTTTTGGCAATTCAACAATTGAAGCACAGCCGCGAATAACGTTGTAAAAGACAATTAAAAAAAAACCAGTTTTTCACATATTACCATTAACATGACTCTCTTGCGTTGTTCAAACATCAAATCATCTAAAATTATGCATCTGATCCCCGTTAAAATACAATTACAATCAGTCAGTCAGTGGAAAACTTTGTAAGTAACTAATAAAATCATGCAAACAAAATTGTCGAAAATAATTGATAAATGTAGAAGAGATACAAAAAGAAAAGAACGAAAAAAAAACAATCTTGCCTTAAAATACGTTTTTTGGCTCTCCTGCAAAATTTATATTTTGTCACTTAAAACGTTATTCGGGGCTAACCTTCAATTGTATATACATATATCAGAGAGCTGTATGAGTAGATTCACTTTCAATCTCCACTCACTACCACAATGCTCTTGTTTTGTTTTTTAACATCAGTATGTGTACTAATGATATTGCTTGCAGTGTTGCCTCTCTAACAACTGCCTGTCATTAACTCACTCTCATTTTTTAAATGTTGCTAGTAAAATTAAATGAAAATTCTTGCTGTTGTTTGATTGTTTTGTATAGCAATCAAATAACTCACAAAAGCATGTTGACTAGATGAAGTCTTAAGTTACTAAAACATGTCGTATTAATTAATAGTTTTTCTCGTATTAAAACAATTTATAAAATAGTGCTAGCTCAATATTCATTTTAGAAAATGCAAAATTATGCCGTTTGATTCGTAATCATGCAGATCACTGATATACATATCATTTCTCATAATCCATTTCATTAAAAACAAATTTATGTTAAATAAATATGGAAATACCGCGGTATTCCCATATTATTTATGTCACTGTAGAAATGCGAAAAAATTCAGTAGCAACAGGGTTAATATTGAGATCAACTTATTTTAGTTACTTCATTGTTAACTTATTGTAGTTTTTTTTTTAAGTAAATTTCACTTCAGTATAAAGCAGGAATGCCCACACCAAGGGACACCACTCAGTGGCGAAAGTCACAATGATTCATTGTAACAAAAGCTGACATTGTTAGTACATCGATGACAGCTGCTGAATTTTCCTTAGCGTCATATACGAATTTTTGAAGTAAATGTGTAAAATGTCATGTATGACTGAAGTTGATTTTGCCTATTAGGCATTATCGTCTTAGTAAGCCCTAGCAGACAATATTAGCATGATTCATGAATCATTAGCAAATTTGTATGCTATGTGTCGCTAACTCAGAGACGGACAACGTTGTTATGTTATGTTGTTTAAACTTTTTAAAGTGCCGCGACGCTTCAAAAATATTGACATGCATAACCCCAGTAAAAAAAACTTGGAAATCATTTTTGAGGAAGCACATTTTCATTGCTTCCGAAAAATCCATGCTTTTAATGTGCCAATAATTAGCAGAAAAGCAAGTAGAAGCTTATTGAAGTCACGCACAAACTTGTAATTCTTTTATCCAAGTTTGCACCGAGTGCGACTTGATACTGGTTCTGTGACGATAATTGATCTATGGAAATATCATAATGAAAATGCTGCTCAAATACGCCACAGGGCCGGCCCACTGGGCCACTAAGTATGACCAATGTGTAAGTACACATTAGTGTGTTGCACTGAAAAAAATCTTGTGTGCGTTTTTCTTCCTTACACAGCAAATTAAAAATTAACGTTTTGAAAAATATAATAAAGAGAGCCAAAATATAATTCCCAGTGTATTAACTTCAGTGGTCGGCAACCTATACCATGACATTTTACGATTGTGTGAGTTATACTCTCACATTTGTAAAGTAACTGCAGCTGACCGATATTTTTATATGAAAAGTAGGTTACGTTACATTACATCTCTACAATCATTTTCATAACTTTTCACATAACAATATCGATCAGATGTTTCCTGCTGTTGCAGTTACTTTATATTACAGTCGGGTAACTGAGCCTTAATGCATTAAACACATTCACCACAGCAGGCTACACGAACACACGACTTCAAATGCCGCTAGCAGCATTTATCACCTCGTAGCGACGGCAGCAGCACCATCTGCACCTGATATTCGAGTAAAAATACATAGTTCAGTATTGCCACTTTCATATATTTTGCATTTATAAAAATTAATTACTCTCTTAAAATGTACTTATTTCACGTAAAAATACAAAAATTAAACAATTTATTCTTTACATCAATATTTGGATATTGTTTCTTTTAAATAATATGAAATAATTGTACGATATCATTCTTGCAACATTTTGTATTATACTGGCAACGCTGCATTTGCTCATTGTAGCCAAGGAAATAGAAATTAGTTTAATTGGAATACAACGACAAAATCAGTATAGACAACAAACCTGTCGCCGTGTTGCCTTGCTGTCTTCAAAAGAATCATTCTCATATAAACATGTGTATTCTATCCTTGACATTTGGTAGTCGGTAGCTTGCTGTGGTGAATGTGTTTAATGCATAACACTTTTCGCTGAAAACAACGCAATTCTAAATTACGGAGTTCTTGTTTTAAAACATGTTTTTAGTATTGCAACGTTTACATTTTAATTCCTTAATATGGGTTGGCAAGTTTGTTGTTTCTCTTTTTTTGTTTGTAAATCAAATTTAATACCATGGTGTCATTATACAGGTGGCTGCGTAAGGATTTGTTACACAAAAATAGGGCAACCATAGCTGTGTAAAGAACCGAAGAATGTCAAAAGCACAAAAATAATTGTACCAAAACCAAAAAACAAAATCGAAGTTTTTGACATTATTCAGCCACAAAGCACATACAGCAAAAAATTAGCAGCTGAAGTAGCTCTGCCACCTGATTAAATACACCTTGTTTAATACCAAGTTTCGAACTTAAAAGTCTGGCAATATGATAATGTTAAACCAAACAAATTAAAACTCAGCGCAGCTCTAGTTGATAAAAATATTAAATAAAATTTCGTTATTTTAATACCTGCTCACAATAAAAATTTTAGGACGGCGCAATGTTGCCACATTAAAATTTTAAGATACTTATTGGCAATTTTCTGAATGAATTTTGTGTGTGTTTTGTTTGCGTTGGACATGTTCATCACATCATCGTCGCTGTTTTAGCTAACTGACCTAACTGACATCATTTTGAAAAATGAGTTAAGTCCACTATTAGACTTTATGAGTCATAATAGACCTTGTCCTTGTAAACATTACTGTCGAGGCTATAACAGTAAAAATATTTCAGACATTTCCATAAGAATACATTTAGAAAACAATCATAAAAGCTCCTCTCCTGTAAAATTTACAAAATTTCAGTTAGGTCAGTTAGTTAAAACAGCGACGATATATGAAAATGTAAACAAAAATTCAGCCTGCCTGTACTTTTATCGCAGTGAGTGCGTGATAAACCCTCGCATAACTGTGCCAATATTTTTGTAGCATGCAACACAAGCAAACAATTCGACAACACTTAAATAATTGTTAACAATTCATACTTGCAAACATATGATTGTATGTACGTGTGTGTATATGTACTCGTATATATGGGAATGTATGTTTGACTTGTAAATAGTCTGAGTAATAAAATATCTCTAGCAATTATTTCATCTTTACGGAGCATTGTTTCGGTGCGCAAGCGTACGTATGTACATATAAGTATCATACATTCATACATCGTCGTTGTCGTTTATAGTTTTGCTTTGCCAAACTTTAATATTTCTGGGGAGTGGCTTGGTGGCTTGGTTTCTTTGACTTCATTGATATTGTTGTTTTTTTCCATGCTATTCTCTGCATCTCTATAAGTTGCAATATAAAATGAAATATATTTGTTGAACATGTGTTTTTGAGGTATCTGATTATGTACGTGCCACAATGCAAACAACAACAACATCAAAAAATCAAATCATTGAATTCAAAATTATGATTGAACAACATAAAAAAGAGTTTGTGTTGTAGAATATATTTTCCTTTTTATATATGCTGGTCAATAAAATTAAAGAGAACAGTGCGTCATAGATAGAAGGAAAGCAAATAAAAAATAGGTGTTTCCGGAAATTTTATACTTGTGCTTTGTTATCTTAGACATAAGTATGTATGTATGCTTTAAAGAAAATATGTAAAATTAAATTTGCAATTCATAAAAGTTCTTTTTTTCTTGTAGTTGGCAAAAATAACAGGATAATAAAATATCTTAGAACTTTAAGTTAGGCCAAATTTACTTATAGCGTCTTTACATTTGAGGAAAATCTAGTACTTGTCTACGAGATTTCGAACAAAATCTTATAGATTTCGACTAGATACCCCATGTAAAACAAAATCTACTTCTTCAGTAGATTTAATCAAAGTCTACTTGAAATGTAGCCGAACTTAGTTGAGCAACTATGGATTTTTTTCAAAATTGTACTAAAAAATAATCGGGTGTACTTAAAAAGGTGTGCGAATTAGCTATATTGAAGTTGTTTGGTTGTAGTTTAGGAAAAATTTCGTTCAATGGTTTTTGTCTTGGATACGAAATCTTGACAAATGTCAAAAAACCTGGTGTAAACGGTATGGATTTTTTTAAAGATTTTAATTGAAATTTTTACATGTGACAACCGTGTAAAATGAATTACGATTTTGTCAGATAAGTCTGTAAATAAATTGTAAGATTTTCTGACAAGGTTTTTACAAACGTGTGAACTGACAATCTGGCTTATGCAGGCAATTTTCAATTGTCAGTATATTTGACAAATTTTGTAAGATGTGACAACTGTCTGTTTGACAATTAATCTTAATCGATTTTTCAGCCTCGAACGCCGACTGCAAAATAATCCTGAATGGAAGGCGAAATATGTATACCGAATTTATTGATGAATATGAATCAATCGGACATGACAAAATCTATACATTCTTGACTTTTGAAAAAGTAAGTAATGCTTTCAAAATAAATATTTAAAACTGTATGCAATCTAAATGAGGAAATGCTTGCAAAAGTGATGTAATCGTTAGAAAAATTGAATTCACTATCAAATAAAATGACACTCATAAGGCTGAGAAAATCGGATGGCAGTATTATGTATCAGTGATCTGCATGATTACGAATCAAACGACATAATTTTGCATTTTCTAAAATTAATACTTAACATTAAAATAATGAATGATGCTATTGCATGATTCATATCAATGAGACTATTGTTAATAAATGCATGCCACTGCTTGCAATCTCTATTCATTCATATGATTCACTAAAGCAATGAATCAGTATGATTGTTTTGAATACTTCTTAAAACCCCTTCTGACAAATATAGTTTTATGTAATATTATAAAATAAAATAGCTAATTATGAATTGTTTTAATACGAGAAAAGCTATTAATTAATACGCCATGTTTTATTAACTTGAGACTTCATCTATTCAACAGGCTTTTGTGAGTTATTTTATTGCTATATAAACAACAGTAACACCGCTTTTCCACACGCAAAGTTTACTTTGCAGTCTTAATTCAGATAAGAGGAAGACAGAAAGAGGCTGTGCTACTACGTCTGTCTTTCACACAGCTGAGTTAAGAATTTGCAAAGTAAACTGCGTGTAGAAAAGGGGTATAAGAATTTTTATTGATTTTTACCAACAACGCTTAAAAAAAGAGAGTGAGTTAATGACAGTCAGTTGATAGAGAGGCAACACTGCAAGCAATATCATTAGTACATACTGATGTTAAAAAATAAAGGAAAAGCATTGTAATAGTGAGTGGAGAGCTAAAGTGAATCAACTCATACAGCTCTCTGTTATGTATGGCTGACTTTCCAAACGGCAATTGCTTTCGTCTTCGAAGAAAATGTGAAACTCTCACAATGCCGCACTGCAAAACATTGGCAATGCGTCGTAACTCTTTCAAAATTGATGCCCATGACTACAACGTTTCGCTACTTTGTATCTGTACACGATATAAATACCGCATCCGAAAAGTATAAAACTTTGTACGTTTTGGAAATCATGTATTACATACATATGTTGTGTATTCCATTAACATGGCACAATTTTTCTATCAGACAATTCCTGCTATTTTCTTAGCACTGGATTGATGCAGCTTTATTGTGTTGCAAGTTAAAATTGTAATATAAAAATTATTTCTTTATTTCTACAATTTTATTTGGTGTAAGTAACTGTAGCTTTATTATTATTATTGATATCTAAAGTACAAGGGGACGTCTTTTGTTTCTCAATTTTTTTTTTTTTTTTTTTTTTTTGAAATATTCATAGCAGCAACAATTGCAACACTCCGAGCCCGCTACACTGCAATTTATAACAATACAAAATACAATTCTTTTATTTCTGCCTACAATGCTAAATAAAATTGCAGTTAAGTCAATGTTGTTTTTTTTTTGTTTACTAAGAGTTTTGGGAATAAAATCAAGGTACGAGTATTCAAAGCAAAATTTGTATATAGTCAAACAGATGGTCGGGCAGACGGGCGGAAGGACGGACATACACACATACAGCTGAGTTCACAAACGGAAAAGAAAAGAAAGCATCTTACTGCTATATTTTTTTTTGCTTAAACGTTGATTTAAGTTTTTTCTCTGCTCTTAATTTTTCTTTTTTCATTTTGCAAGATTTTATTGAACGTAATACCAACACGTATAAACATTTTTGCCTAGGAGGCACGCCTCTATCTCTAGTGTGCGATCTAGTTTAACGGCTTGCATTTTTGGTTTTGCACATTTTTTTGTGATTTTTTTTTTTAACCAACAACTTTACTGGAGTTTCAAAAGCCGCATAATTGTTGCATTTTTTAAGAATTTAATTCAGTTATTTAAAATAATTATTTCATATTACTATCATTATATATTAAAACTTAATTTAGTCTTTATTCACACGCAGAAAAACTTTATTCAAACAACTCTTCCGTTAATTTAGAGAAATCGCCAAAATCCGAAAAAATCGTCAAAACGAGAAAAACCTCTCGAACTAAAAAATCGTTAAAACCAAGAAACAAACTTAAAAAAATCGCAAAAAACCTAAAAAAATCGGCAAAACGAAAAAAAGCGATAAAATTAAAAAAACCCAAAACTAAAAAAAAACACCAAAACAAATTTTTTTTTAATCTTATAAAATTAGTTAAAATATTTGATTATATAGGCCAAAGTTCGTATAGTATTGCACATGATATAAATATAGAAGGTACTTCCATTCTCTCTTTGTTTTAAAAAATAAGTATTTTTGAAGTTTGTTTTTTGGGAGAAATAAAAAAAAAAGTTCCCATATCGTAAAAAATATAAGTCTTCCCCCATAAAATTTTTACAAAAGTGTGTAATTATCTTAACAAAAGTTGCGAAAAAAAATAAAGTGATATACATGACTACCTAAAATAAGTATTTTAACTATATTTTCATCCAAAATGATTGATGATTTTGATTAGTTGTCAATGAATTTTCATTAAGTTTAACAAATATTCATTGATATTACATCTTGTTTAATCTATATAATTCGCTTCTTGTTGATTGTAACATGTTTTTCTAAAAAATTACTTAAATACCCGTTCAGATAATTTTGGCGAGTCGTATTTCGCAGATTTTGCAGGCTCTTAGACACTTTTGGGCGGATACCAGATAATGTAGAGAACTCAAAGAATGCTACATTCATATTTTTACAATGATATTTTGTACGTCCACAGTTTGTAATATGCAGCTCATTTTTGCTTGCTTTAACACAACAATACATTTACAATGCATTTCATTGCTTTTCAAGATAATAAAACATTTATCATCATAATTTTTTTTTAATTGTTTGAATTTATAAGAATAAACTTCTGAAATAATTTTTCAATAAAATTTTCAAACAAAGAGGAAATAGAGGGGTAATATTAAATTAATACGGTAGCACGATTTTACTGGAAACTTCAGAATACTCATCCTTGTCAGAAGGTGAATGTCAAGAAAAAATGAGAGAATGGAAGTACCTTCTATATTTATATCATGGTATTCCATATGTAGTGTTCTCACGGAACCCATCGTGTGCGAGTCAAAGTCCCTCTCTGCTGAATTTATTATATTTTACGTAAAGCATTACCTCTTGATTTTCAAATTGAATAGTATTTGTAATGCAATTACAAAATAAAAATATTTTCTTATAGCTCAAATTTAATGTATTTACATATTTGTGCTCATTCAGCGATATGTGGCATGTCATTTGGCAGGGAGGCTAAAAACAAGTCTGACAACACTGCAATATACTAACTGAATTGAACAGATATTTTAAAATTTTGTTCGATATCGAATACTGTAACTCGCCATCTCATATGTCTCATATTCCGATCCGAATGGTTTGATTGCCATACTGCTGGTCCTCAGTACCTGGATTCTGTATTTATCGACATATTTAATCGTTAATGTGATTTTGTAATGGCAATAAATAAACTTCTTGGCTATAGTTTTTAGTTTAATAAAAATAAATCCTTCCCAAACTCGTCTGCAAGAAATTAAATCAGTCTGATTTTGCTGATTTTTCTTATATTAATTAATTCATTTTGAATTTGGATGAGAAAAATTTGCAAAAAATTATTTTTGGCGACTTTATTTCTACTTTTGACGATTTTCGGTTAAATTTCTGTAAATTTATATTATAATATTATATTATAATATTATAATATTATATTATAATTATCAAATATTTATTAAGAAAAACTACATAAAATTAATTTTGGCAACTTTTGGCGATTTTTAAAATCAATTTGGCGAAATAGGCCAGAAAAAATCTAACAACCCTGGCGAAAAGCACCAAGAATAATAAAAAAAACTAAATTAATTTGAGCTTGTGATTTTATTTCTTTTTACTTCAACCGACAGCAAATATCGTTAAAATATGCTACTGAATAGCGAAGTCGATAAATTTTCGTTATACTTATTATAGCGATATGATTATCGTAACAAAAGTTACTGAATCCAGGTACAGGTTCGGCTTATTTAATATTTGTATTTATTTTTATTTGTGCATACTTTAAGGCGGCACTCATTAAATTATTAAATATGAAGTGCTCCCAAGTTATTTTATATATTCAGGGCAATTATGAATAAAATTCCGCGAGAAACTTCTCTACTTTCCAAATAGAATTTTTTGTTTTCCCTATTACTTGCTATTACTTGGGACAAATTGTTCGCTGAATTTTATTCATAATAGCCCTCATTATATTTTTCGTTTTGTTCATCTTCTATTCATTTCAAGAATACATTACTTTACATCTATGCCACATTTCCAACACTCCATATATTTGAAATGAAAACCAAATTAAAGTTAAAGCTAGTGGAAGCAAAAAAAAACAAAAAATACAAAATTTTTTCTAATCCAAAATAGCAACAAAAAATTTTATAAAAAAAAGAAAAGCAGAGATTGATCGGTGCGATGAAGTGTCTATTTGACTGTTTTGTATGGAACAGCGATTTTCACGAGAAACTTTATACTAAGATTTTCAACGGAATTCTTCGTACTTCATTCACATCTTCTTGGCATCGTTTTTATTTACAGCCAGGCCCGGCTTGGCAGGATTTTTTAACGTTTCTGATTTTCCTTATTGTATTGTAATATGTATGCATGTTGTATTGTTGTATTTGTTGTTGTTGTTGTTGTTGTTGTTGCACTAGCTATTTTCAAAGGCTATCTTTAGAATGCCATGCGAAATAATCGCGTTGAAAGGTGGTAGGCGTTGTAAATTACAATAAAATGAATATAATTGATGTACCATTATAACGAACGATGATGGAAGGAAAACTGAATGAATGCAAAAAAAAGAACTATCAATGTATGTATGCATGTGCATATTTAAAGGGAAAATAAATTGATAATCTACACAGGGTGTGTGTGCGTGTGTGTGTGTGCGTTTGTGTGTGTGCGTTTGTGTGTGCTTTTTCTTCGCTCTCAGTGAAATTTATGCGAAAATGAAATATCTAACTTATTTAATGACAAGGGGGTTATGAAAACTCTTATTTATTTTTCCTACTTTTACATATTTTTGTATTTAAATAATTTCTCTAGAAAGTAAAACAAGCAGGTGTTGCTGCAGTGAAATGTTTAGAGAGAGTTAGTACGAATAGATGTGTAGATTTGTGAGGCAAAAAGGATTGGGCGAATTCAAAGACTTAAAAGCAAATGTTTAGTTTCCCATAAAAACAGCATTATTAGAAAATAAATTTAACTTAAATATCCTTATGAATTTTTAACAGACTTCAAAAAAGGAGCAGGTTACCAATTCATCGGTATTTTTTTGCATCCATAGTAAAATGGATCAAAGTCGGGAAAAATATTCGCCCTTATTCCAGTTGTCAAAATCGACGTCACATCAATACAATACCCAAAAATGGGGGCTTGTCTACACGCTCTCGAGAACAGTTTTGTGCTATTGACAGTCTATTTCTGGAATAAAGGTAATTGTTACTTTGAAAGTTTATTTGAAATTTATTTTCAGAGAAACATTTTTTGCCGACAGACAATTTTTAAATTTAATATTTGCATTTTACCCCAAAAATCCATCATGCCAATTAAAAATAAAAATTTTCTCATCACATTTCGTACTCATTATAAATATAAATTCATGCGTATGTATGTATATACATATATATATTTTATTTTAATAAAAAATTACTTCCTTCAAAGGCACAAAAAATCCATATCTTGGATCATTAATTCTGATTTATTCAAATAAAAAATCTTGCTGATATGCATTTCAAAACCTTTTCAAAAAAATAAATAAATAAATGTCTCTATTAACAAACGTGAACACCGACATACATATGTATGTATATATCTAGTTTCTTATGACTTTTGAGTTTGTTATTTTCTTCCTTAAGATAATTTTTAAGATTAAAAGATACACATGCGTCAGACAGTCAGTCAGTCAGTCAGTACGTATTGTTCTGTTATAAATTCATGCAAGCAAAGTTTTCATACATACTCGTATGTATCTCAAATCATTCGTTATGAATAACAGCCATTGTTCAAAAATGAACGTTTTATTTGAATTTTTGAATTGCTTAAGAAGCTCTCTGCTCGTTTCGGTTCTTTCGGTGATTTTGCGTCTACAAGTTACAAGTGATCTTTTCAATGTCAACGGTTGCTACTGAGCATCATTAATCATCTCTACTCAACTCTTTGCTACTACCAGATACTATTCACATTCAAATTGTCTATAGTCTTCCCTAAGTATGAATAATAGCGAATTAATAGAATCAAAAATTATGGTAAGAGAAAAAAAAGAAGAGTTGCAATGAATTAAGTTCATTACAATCGCAAACATAATACAATAGTTCTATAGATTTATTTTAAATAAATTAAAGAAGATTTTGTATGGATTTTATGCTAAAAAACTTTTTTTGTTATTCGTAATATTGGAAAGTGTATAATGATTTCACTATTGTAAATGGCAAAGTTTAGAAAAATCGATTGTATATTAATGAAAGTAATATACAGTGAAGCCTCTCATAACCGGACACTCACCGTCGTGGTATTTTTGTAAGATTATTCGAGGTGTTCGCTTATGAGAGTGGTACACATTCTTTTATTTTATTTTGGATCTACAAAACTTGTCGGGTTATTAATGGTGTCCGCTTTTGAGAGGTGTCCGTTATGAGAGGTTTCACCGTATTCATGCATTACAATAAAAACAAAATTGAAAATCAGTTTTGAAGAATGATATTTTCGTTTCTGCCAAAGCATGAGTAATTGTTTATGGACTTGTTAAAATCAAATCATGTTTTTAGTCGTGTAGTGCAGGAAACAATGTGTGTAGTAGTGTGTGATATAATTCTCATTTGGTTTGTAGTAAAAGTAATATTTTACTGATAGTTGATTAACGGCCACGAAAATTCCTCAACATCTTTTCCTGTATGGGAATAATTCGTCTTCTTTTAGAATAATATATGTTTGACTTGATTTGAAAAAACGATCATTTACTTTTTACTAATTAAGAAAGCCATTAAAGTATATAAATTTTCCTGACGTCTTGAAGACTCTTTACCATAACAATTCTGTGTTAAAATCATCAAAAATTGTCACTGCTTTTGCTCGATCATTGTATTTTGTAGACTTCCTTGATGCTCGTATATTTTTTTGGAATTTTAAATAACCATGATATGCTTTAAATACAGACACTTCAAAAGTAACTTCGGTAAAATTTATTTTTTGTATGAAAAAACTTGAAATGCATAATTCTTTTTGCCAAAAAAAAAACCGACTTCAATGCAAAGATCTGATAGAAGAAGAGAAGAAGTACGTGAAATATAAAATTAAATTTTAATGGGCGTACCTCCGCCCATTTTTTAAATGCAATATTGTGTGTTTTTCAGGGCTTAGGGTGTGTGTTAAGTTTTGTAAAAATCGGTAAAGTAGAACCACGTTAAATAAAATATTAAATTTTAATGGGCGTAACTCCGCCCATTTTTTTAATAAAAGATTTTGTCTATTTTAGAGCTCAATTTGTGTGATACATTTTGTAAAAATCGGTTAAGTGGAACCGCATGAAATATTATAATAAATTTTAATGGGCGTAACTCCGCCCATTTTTTTAACTTTCAAATTGTGTAATTACAAAAACCAAAGGTCTTTTATAGGTTTCGCAGCAATCAAATAATCTATTTATCTCAATATCGTTTTCTACATATGTATATTGTTTTCTATGAGTATATGTATAAATAATGAATCGCCGTTCGTTAGTCTCGCTAAAACTCAAAAAAAGAGGTTGATCGACTACTTATTTTTCTTTATAACTTTAATACAGGGTCGGTGCAAAAAGAAAAATAATACAGTTTAGTCAAGAGAGGGCCGGGGGAATATCTGTCCTCTGAAATATGGTCAGTTTTTCCGATTTTTTATCTTTTTGAAGATTTTTGCCATAAATGATGATTTTTATGTATTAAATCTTCTTTGAAGTTCTCGTAACTAGTTCCTTTAACAAGACCTTAAATTTTGAAGTGTCATAAATTTCAATTTGATTTTCGAACATAATGCAAAACTTTTTTTAAGCCCCGACCAAAAAAAGGGGTGTTATAAGTTTGTAGTGTGTGTCTGTATGTCTGTCCGTGTCCACGTTCAAATCAAACGCCTGAACCGATTTTGATTTATTTTCTTTTGAAAGCTGACTTGATCGAGAGTGTTCTTAGCTATATTTGAAGAAAATCGGTTTAGCCGATTACAAGATATCACATCTTTTCTAGATATATCGGGAGTTTTAAAAATTTGTAATTTTTGTTATAAATGTATGTAAGTATAGAAATCATTAAGTTTCAATGTAAAGTGTAAATTAAAATGAATGCCCTCTTTAATTTTTATTCAATCGTATAGAAAAAAATATAAAATTTTACACTCACAAATTTATCACACTGCCCACGTTAATGTTGTAGAAATTTTGAACAAAGACTGCTTACTTGCTTCTTTTCCTCAAAAAACAATCTCACGTTTTGCCTTCTAATGAATGAAGATCATTTTTGTTTGTCGAAGGCAAAAACTAAAAAAACTGCAATTAAATTTAACCATGTTTTATGAGCAAAAACAAGAAGAAAAACATTATTTTTTTTTGGGGGGGGATTACAAGATTGGTGTTGTGTTGAAGATATATTGGCGACAGAGCTGCCTTTAATTGTTTTATGAAAATGTAATGCAAGACAAAAAAAGTTTTCTCTTTTATTTTCATTAGAAACATCGCAATTCCTTGAAAGTACGACTACATACAAGAATACAATCAAAAAATAAAAGAACAGAAAATTGTGACAAAAAAAAATTCGGAGGTTTATTCCAAAAACTTTTGTTTTTTGCAACACGCTTGCAACTTGTTCTAGAAAACCACAGACTAATGAAATAGACTGGGAAAAATATTAATGAGACATATAACGGGAATAAATGGGGTTAGAGCTGAAAGCTCTCAATCTTTGATTTAATCAAAGTAACCGAAAAGTCAATGTTCGCCAGTGTTGCCAGTTTTTTTTTGTTGATAATTTTTGTGTTTTCATCCCCAAAAATCGCCAAATTGAGTTTTTTCTTATTAAAATTATTTCTTTTGTGAAAAAAAATTTTTCATTTTATTTGAAAAATAATGACAATAACAAAAATTAAAAATTTAAAAAACCCCCAATATATCTAGAAAAGATCTTCTGACATCTTCTAAACGGCTGGACCGATTTTCTTCAAACATGGTAAAGAAACAACTCGATCAAGTCACCTTTCAATCAGAGAAACCTAAATAAAAATCGGTCCAGCCATTTGGGCTATACGTGGACACGGACAGACACGCAGATACACAGACACACACTACAAACTTATAACACCCCTTTTTTTGGTCGAGGGTTAAAAATAACATTTATTCAACAAAATTCATTAATATCGATAGCTATATATATTCAAAATCATATGAATTTACTGCCTTATTTATAAAACTAAGAAGGCTTTATAAAGGGTTTTTAAGACAAATTTTTATACAAAATTTTTCTTATTAAGCCTTTGTAAACCCTTAATAAGTTTTATAAATAAGACTGTTAATTTGTACTTATAAGACTTGTAAAGAAAAAATTACACATATTTTAATATACACAAGTATAAAATTTTTAACCAAAGTTTACCATTTCAAAAACTTCAGGATAGAAATCTGCTGATTCATCAGCCTCAGAAACTTTGTTGTACTTGTATTAAAAAGCTTTAACATTTCAGCAGAAGGATTAAATTTGTCACAACAAATTGAATTATCTTTTAAGTGTGTAATTTATTCTAAGAAGTGCTTCCAACAAGGCGTATTGCATTTTGTTGCGTATTTTTGTTTTGGAAGTGTTCCTTAATCTGCCTTGATACTTCTTCGTTATTAGAAACCATTCACTATGAATAGTAACACACATTTTTAGACTTCATAAGTTATAAAAAAATCCAAAAAATTCCCTCAAATTTGGTTATCATCCCCAACGAATCCCCAGATGTCCAATATGAAATTTTCATCCCCAATAGCGAAAAAAAATCCCCAATTTGGGGACAAATTCCCTAAACTGGCAACACTGCTGGTCGCATTTATGACTGAATTTATTAAGCAGCTGATATAATTTCCTTTCAGTCAAACGAATTAAAAGAATAGCGAATAGAAAGAAAATAATTCAAAACTAACAAACCATAATCACGGTGACCATTTGACAAAAAAAGGTCGTTTATAGAACACAGTGGGAATTTGAACAAAAAAAATAGAAATGAAAGTTTCTAAATTTCATACTTTATTTTAAGACTTTACTGAGCTTACTTTTGTAGTTCTGATCCTCAAGAAACCAAATTGGGTCAACCTGATGTTTAATAGTGTTTGCACACTGACCTGGTTTTAATAAAAGTTGTTTTTAACGTTAAAACCAACTGTTAAAACCTGGTTTTACCATACAAATTGTTTTTGTTAAATCCAACTTAAAACCATTTCTGAATTGGTTTTAAATTGGTTTTATGAAATGCAACACTGTTTTCACTGTGGTAAATTCAGTGCTCCCAAGTTAAAATGGCCGGCAGCAGCTGATAATGTTTATACCAGTCAATAACAATAGATGTCGCTTGAAAGATTTTCAACTTAAAAATGGATGCAGCATCAACAATAATTAAAAGAGTTTTTTGAAAGGAAAACAACGAAAATATTTTCATTGATCTCTGGGAAGTGAAAACATACGATACGACTAACATCGATACGCCGTTAAAAAAGTTTTATTTTGTGATATATTTGTGCATTTATACCTATTACTTTTTCCATAATTTTAAAACATTTATTTACAAAATATAAAATAATTTCTATTTTAGAGCGCATTGTAAAGTTTCTTAGTTTTTCATACAAACAAAACAGTTGTTGTACAGTTTGTCAAATAAGTGTTATAAAAAGCAGAAAAAAATACAACAACAAACAGACGCATTTCTGCAGGAGATTTATTTTATTTTGAGCACAGTTATTAGACAGTCTGTGAGTTAAAACCTGAATTTAACAAACTTGCAGTGTGAATGCAAAATCAGCTGTTTATGGTTTTAAAATTAAAACCAGGGTTTAACTTGCAGTGTGAAAACACTATAAGATTTAGGAAATATTCGACCAAAAAAAAAAAGTTTTATTTTTTTACCTATCTTGGCCCACTGTCTGTTTTGCAAAAACTTTTTTTTTTCTTTTCTTTTGGGTTTAAATTTTGTCGTAAGTTCGAGCTGACCCACTTTGGCGTCTTGTGGCCGAGATTAGAGGCTTATCTATCGAAATATGCAAAAAACTCGATTTGAACAAAATAATGAGTTGGGGCGTTTTTATATTAAGGTAACGATATGTAAGTAAAAGACATGAAAAAATTAGCATAATGTATGCCATCAACGTTTTCCTTGCGTTATCTTACAATGTTATTAAATTTAAATATCTCAATTGATGAAAAAAACATCATCAAACCCATTAAAAATAATCAACTGCTCCTAAGCTATCATTAGTTTGTCTCTCATAATGTTTGATCAAACCTAGTAACAATTTATATTTAATGGTTTGATTTTTATATGTTTAATGGAACATTTTATAAGCTTGTTACACTCGGGCAGCAAAATAAAGAAATCTGTAGCAAGTAAATATTTAAAATGTTTCCACAACAGTTTTGTTGCAAGTAGAAAAGTATTTATGCATACATTATGTACGAGTGAAGTTTTTAATGTATCCTTTAGCACTTGTTGCTCATATTATTTGTGCCATGTATTTTTATCGCCTGTTGCGCCATTATTATTATTATTATTAGAGCCAGTATCAAAGTATGGCAGAAAAAACCCAGCTAGCATTTTGTATCATAATCGAATCTTTTCCGAATCAGCTTGACGGGAAAAATAACAGCATATGAGCTCATTTCTCGATCATAAATGATACTCCCGTTGTGAGAAAATTGTACCCTACAGATGAATCATACCAAGAAATCATTTATGATAAGATTTGATGATTAATTTTTGAGTAATTTTCTGGTAGTATTAAATCACTAAATCACCTTTTTGCGGTTTCTTTGCATTTTGTTCCTCTATTTTCAAGAAATCAAAATTTGATCATACAGATGATTCATAAGTGAATCCTTTTTCAATCACCCAAGTGATAAATCAGTCTTTAATCATCAAACGTGATCTGAGGAGAATCATATAATAGATTTCGGCAAAAAATTATCACCCAAATGCTAGCTGGGAAGAACTCGAAAATCTATAATCATTACCTCAAAACTTAAATGTATGACAACAAGCTTTAGCAATGATTAATATTTTCAATATATAATACACATGTAAGTACATATGTATACCTATATGTATGTACATATGTATGTATGCAGTTACATGCATTATTTATTTTCCTTTTTCTTTGACTGTTGCTTGTTCGTTTAAGCCAAACCAATTCAAGCCGTCCAACCAGCCAATGGCTTGAGAGATTTTAATATGTTGAAGGTAAAAAGATACTCGTATGTACGTACATCTTGTAGTTTTTACTTGTTTGTCCATCGCTACAGTTTGTCTACAATAAGAATATGTAGAAGGTATATGATCTCATAAATTTTACCACATTGTCATTATTAATAGAAATTATACATAATATCTGACATAAATGACCAATAAAAGTGTCGACCATAAATAATTTCCTCTGAAAAAGAGTTTTTTTTTTAATCTAATACTTTAATACCTGCATGAAATGTATTTTACATAAAAATGTATTTAAAAATATTGTGGTATAATAAGTTTATTAAAATGTTTGGAAATGATAAAATTCAAAACGGTTTTTTCGATAGTTTTCGAAATATTTTCTCAGCCATAACTATTTCAAAATTCTCAGAAACATGTGTTGACAATTTTGTTAAATTGACATATTTTGCTTTTATTACTTGTATGTATAACCACATTGAAGTACTAGGGTGATTTTCTGGATAGAGGGGCTGAATTGGAACAGCGATGTTAAACTCGTTACAAAGCTACCGGATAGTTCCGTTGTAATGAAAGATAGTTAAATTAATACCTTTTTTTAATGTCTGGCCTGTTTTCTATTTCCTTCAGCTAACAAAATTTAAATATTGTGTAAATCACTATAGCTAATTGTGTGTTTATTCTTTGACCACACATTTTGATGCCTAATCTTTCAAATCTGGGACAGTGACAATCTTTCAAATCTGGGACAGTGACAGAGGAAATGTTCGGTAGTTTCTCCTCTTTATGTTGACAAAAATTGCAAAAGTCATTATAAAGTAGTCTAAACCTTTAGGCGTGTGCTGCGTATGGTCAGTGACCACAACTATTGGGCGCTTTAAGATTTAATTTTTCGAATGTAGGATTGCTTGCAGGCCAGATTTTTTTATAGCTATGCTATTTATGGCACGATACAGGAGTTAGGATGTGATTTTTCGTTACAAAAATAATCGACACTATTAAATTTACATATAAACTTATTTTGTTTTGATTTCCTTTTACTTAAAAGCAGAGTACGAAAATAAACGAAATAAAAAGTGGTGGATTTTGTTTTGTTTCGTTCTTTGAAGTGAGTGAAACAAAAAGAAAACAAAACAATGAAAACGATTGTTCAATTTGTTTTTGTATTATTTTTGCACATCAGCACAAACCAGAGAACACAGCTGATCGCCTGTAAGACCGGTTAACAGCCGCCACCGGCCTAAAAAACAATACATTAATTTAATCGTGCGCCGCTAAAAAAGAAAATAATGCGAAATAAAGGAAAACGTTTGACATAATCTTATCATATAATTTTATTGCATTGTTATATAACACATTAAGTTTGTTGTATATAGCTAAGCAGCATAGCTTTAACCGGGTGTCCTAAGGCACCTATCTTCTTTTTTTTTTCTCATTATATGTGAACTCTATTTCAAATCGTTTATTCGCAGTGTTTTGAGACTATCTACTTCTGCCGTTTGAGAGGAATTTCTATATTCCAAACCGTCTCGTTCTCCCTCTTGCCATCAATGTCTACATGTAAGGGAAACAAACGTATAGCTTACAGAGGCAATCAACATTCTAGGACAGTTGTTGATGATATGTAAACCTTTTCTAAGCAACTATTGTCCGCTTTGATGCACGGCTAAGTCTATGTAGGCAGTTACGAGTTGTACTGGGTTCACCTGGAGTACAGAGAAACAAAGTCATTCTCGCTACCGCTATTATAGGAAAATTTCCTATAGTACACTATCATCCAGAGCAACGGTTCCCAAATGTGGGGCAAAATGAAGCTTAAAATTTTCAGAGAAAATACAAGATTTTGAAGATTATTTAAAATTGACCCCAGAAGAAGTCCGCGACTTTTTTTAAATAGAAGTGACACTGAAGCAATTAATGCCTACTACTATTACTAGGTGTTACCTTCTTCAGGAAAGGGATAGTGATAGAAGATAATTGGTGAAGGAAGAGACAGAGGAAAGCTTCATTCTTTTACAACTCTGTTTTTTTCACGTTTTTAATAATGCAGAGTTGCAGCGTCTCTGGTGTCAATGAGGCGCATGTTAAATTTTTCAAAGCTGTGTTTAGTGGCCATATTATGGGTTATTTAACTTCGCCGATGATTCTGCTACACAATACTGACGACGAAGGGCGCTCTGATGTTATATTAGAATTGGTATTGGTATCACTTAAACTTTTCTACAACAACTGACACAAAGGGGCACTAATGCACATCAAAAAAATGCGTGGTGTTGTTATTTTAATGACTGCCGGAGACCGGCCTCGAATCCAGGACTTTCGGTTTAGTGGTCAACGTCAATTTGGTGGGAACCGCTGCTCTAGAGAAGCGTTGGATATGCCGATTGAAGCCCAAATTTTGTTCCGAGATTAAACTTAATTTCTTTCTCAAATTAGCTAATCCGAAAATTATTATACTGAAGAACAAAATAATGGCAACATTTTATTTGCATATATCACAATGCCAAAAAAAAGAACACCTCGATGATTCCGCCCCGGTGAATTGCTAGCAAAAAATGAGAACTTCCTTTAAAACATCACATAAAAATTATTGAAAATTATGTGAATTTGCAATATTTCCGGATCACAAGATCTAGATCTCAATAACTTTTGAAATATCCTTGAACTTTTTTTCTTAGTTATTGAAACTTATTTTTTTTGCTAAACAAATAAAAACAAATAATTATTTCATCTTAATCTCTAAAATAAAATAATTTGAAACTTTTAAATTTTACGATATTAATTCGCTTAAAAGTAGGACTTTCATTTAGTCGTTTTCAATTGACTTTAATGTTTCGTACCTGTTTCGTTTTGTAGATTTGAAAGAAGAAAAAAAAAACAATTTTGCGTGTTTTTAGTATTCATAACATGCAACTTATGCATGCAACGCACAAGCATGCAACTGACCGACTGCAACAAACAAACCCGTCTTTGCGATTCAAATGATCTATGCTTGTAATAGAGATATTAAATGGGCTTAATATATTATTAATGATCAGTTTTTTGTGTTTTTTTTTATATTTTTTAATACCAATCAAAATGAATTCTTGAAATCAAAAGTAAGCTTTTGTTTATTTATTTCCTATTTATTGCAAGACAGTAATTGTTTTTGGTGTAAATTACATTTTAGACAAACGTCCGCCAGCCATAACACCTCCTACTTTAGTACGCAGTCTCATCTCAGGCAAATCCAAATGACTGACTGTCTGTCTGTCTGACTCTCTATTGTTGCACCAGTACATATTACTTTATCTCTAGTTGGTTGTTTTTGTTTCTAAAGTCAAACCAAGTTTAAAAAAAAGAATTAACAAAATACGAGTATTTTGTGTAGACTGAACCCAAAGGTAGTCGTCATTTGTCAAATGCCATCGGCAATCAATCATAATGTTTGTTACGTTCCTGTGTTGCAACATTAAACAACAAACAACTATTGTTTGACTATTTCTAACTTCTAAGATAATGAATAAACAAACTCACTCTTAAACTGAAACAACAGCTACGACAGCGATAGCGACAGACAGAAAGTTGTTAAGAAAAGAATCATCTTTTGTATCCGTACTACTTGTTGTTACAACAAATGATCAGTTTTTGTTTTTGTTTTAGTTTTTTTATGTGGTAGAAAATTAAGTGGTATTCCACTTTGTAGACAACTATATGCTGTTGATGTTTTATTTCTGTTGTCAGCAGTTACAATTGTTGTTCGTACGAAAGGAAAAATTGATCGTTATTTGTAAACAACTGCTGTTATTCATTTATTCTACATTGTGCTGGTACTGTGGGGTGTGAGTGTGCAAAATTTGTTATTTCATTCTAAATTAAAAAAAAAATATCGGGAGTATGTTCGTTAATGCAAAGGGGTGCTTTTGGCTGAATTAATTAGTGTGTCAAAAAGTGTTCGAGAGGCCGAGTTCAAACCTTGGCCAGACACAGTCATATCAACAACATAGATTTTTCTGATATGCTAATGCATGCAAAGCGCAGCATCCTGTTTCATCGATCGTCGGCGAAGCAAAATAACTAATAAAATGGCTATATAGCTTAAAATAATGCGCCTACTTAACACCAGAGGCGCTGGGATGAGGCTTTAAAAATTAACAAAATGTACAATACCAGAGTTGTAAAAACGGCAACAATGAATTAAGCTTCTCTTCCCTCTCTATCTATCTATCACTTCACCATCTGTACTTGCACTAAACAGGGCTGTCAGATATGGCGATTTCTCGCCAAACATGGTGTTTTTTCAGTATTTGGTGTGGCGACATGGCACTTCTTCCGGCGATAAATAAATTGTTTGGCTATTTTTTTTAACAAAATTGAGCTTAAAAATTTTTGTAATTCAGGAAAATTAGTTTGTTGCAAAAACAAATCCTACCAAAACGCGTCTGCAAGAAACTGAAACAACATAACCCATTGGTAAAAGCGGCAATCAATGACATTTTTATGCTAGAAACTTGTTATTTTTTGATTTAAAAAAAGAGTCTTTCAACGGGATAGAAAACTTATCACAATTTCCAACTAACTATAACTCGTTCAATAATACACACAATACTGCAAATATCTCTGTTTGTCTTTTCCACAAAAACACTCAGCGGAAATGGAACCCACAAGCCCTGAAAAATAATCGAACATATTTCAAATCGGTCTGCATTTGCAAGATTACCGAGATTTTCAACTTGGATACCTTATGGCTTAGTTTGTAATATAATAGGGTGCCTCAAAAAAAAACGCTTTTGAAAGCTTAGCTTAGCTTCTCATCTTACTTTTTTAATCGAATTAGTAGTTTAGAAGTCTATAGATTTATTACGTTTACTTTTGCTTTAAGCGCCGATATACTTTATTTGTCTCTTAAGAAATTAATTAACCTTATTTGAGTTCTACATTTACTTACAATCCATATTTCCATTCCACGCTGATGTTTTCACTAGAGAATGATAATGAGTACTCAAAAATCAAAAAAATATATACATAAATAAGGACTAGAAATAGTCTTTGAAATATAATAACTGCGTATAATCATAATTGTAGCGTACGCTCACACATTTTGTTTCAAGCAATTATAGCCTACTCCTACATGGAAGAGTATCTCAATTTCGTTTATGCGATAAACTAAAATATGCTACATCTAAAAATAAGGAGGCAAATGCGTATCAAGCGTATTGACTCTCTCTCTCTCTCTCTCTTATACTTCTAGTCGGAGTATACTCAGACTATGGATATTTATTTGGACAGAAAAATATAAGCATGATGCTCGGGATATTTATTCATCATTTGTGTATATTAAATGGATTGGAAAATATGTTTTGGCTGTTTGAAAATAAGCTTTTTTTATTTAGGTGTGTAAATAAAATAGCTCTGTATATATGCATGTGTAGCCGATTAATAGTCGGAGTATTTTTATACTCATATGTATGATTGTAGCTAATTCAGTCTATAAACTTAACTAATAGTTGTTTGTGCGGCGTAATTTTAAAAATATGTATAAAATAAGTTGTTGGATGTTTATAGCTATAGGCATTCGGTTGAAAATTAATTCGAGTGTTTGCATATGAGCGTTTTTCCTTATTTTTAGCTGTACGCATTTATAGTTGTTTGACGGCCACTACTCAAAGAGTATTTAAAATTATACTTTTGTCATTCGCCGTTGTTCACACCGCGCACAGTGTCATGAGCTTGGCAAAAAAAAATGAATGAAGTCGATGTAGGAAATTTTACTAATTTTCTAACTAATTTTACAGAAAACACTTATATTCACATTCACCTGTATTGCGTATGTCGAGTCGAATATTCGTCAACGACAATTTTGTATTTGATTAAACAAAGCTTCTACAAGTTTTCTTTATTATATGACAAAATTTTCGTAGACAAATATTCGACTCGACATACGCCATACGGGTGATTATTTCACATTTGAAATATTATATTATTATTTATTTCTACATGGATAAATGATCGTGTAGTCTTTTGTGTAGAATTATGTTTACATATGTACATACAAATTCGTTAATTTTTTAATTTACAACACTTTGTGGTAATTACAACTTCCGAAAAATAAGAAATGTCAAGACCAAACATTTGTAAGAAATTTACCAATCCAGCATATGCATATTAAAACATTGAGCCCACGTAAACGCATTTGACATCAAGCATTTTGATCATGCCTAAGCCTCTTCAGCCTACTTTTCACATTCTAAGTGACAAGGTTTCCTACGCTTTGTTCTCTGTAACTTGCAACATGCAAATAGTTACACTGATTGTACTTTTTTGACAAACGCATAAAATGCGTAGAATGCATAGTCAAAGGCACAAGCGCATGCAGCTTTTTACATTTCCTCCATGGGCATTATTTTCCCTAACTAGTAAATTGATCGTCGACCAATTGAAATTATGTATATAGTCTTTATATTAAAAAAATCTCAAAATCCATCTATGCTATTCCAAAAAAAGTTTCTTTCAGCATTTTGATTTGTTATGAATCAATCTCAAGTCATCTTGGGCGATTAACTATTCAGTCTGGTCATGCTGATTTCAAATTATACTTTTCTTTTTTTTTTTTTTGTGGGACTATTGCACTCATACTCAATAATTGAGCAAATATACTTATACATATATTATTACAAACGAACGATCAAGCTGTCATTGCTGTCTTCAGTCAGTATATTATTTATCATTTTAATAAACTGATTTATACCCTCAGTGCGTATTTTATTCATGCAATTACAATGACTATTTCGTTCGTTAAGAAAAAATAAACTTGTTGCTGCAAAATAAATATTATTATGAATTTTGTGATGAAATTAACAAGTTGACGTGCACGTCAATAGCATTTAATTATTTCAATTTCCATTTGCTTTATTAGTAATTCACGAATGCACAATCGCTGTGACATGATTGAGTGCAAGTTTGTCGGCAATTACATACACTTACACCTGATTGAATTTCAATATTTTTTTTCTTTACAAACACGTTTTTATTTTTATTCATTCTCGAAGAGTTATTAAGCGTTAGTGGCTGCTGGGTGTATCAGGGATGGCATTGGAGAATTTTAAAATTGTACCAACAACTTTTAAAAATTGTACTTTTTTGACCTTTATTGTACTAAATGATTTTTTAGTTAAAATTACATATATTTATTTATTTTTATTAAAATAATAGATTTTGCTCTGGCTATCGAATCGTTTTCACAAATTTGCCTATAAGTTGGAATGTTAAAGCACATGATTACACCTGTTAAAGTTGAAAATTAAAATATAAAAGTTATGCGATGTAGCATCTGAATCCAGAAGAAAAATAATTTGCAAAATGACGTGTTCACATTTTTGATGTGTAAACTTCTATACGCTAGGGGTAAAAATCTTTTTCACAATGCAATCACAAATTTTGAGTAAGATCGTAAAGCATTATCAAATCGGTGTGAGCTATGTATGAGTGTATTAGTGTAATCATGCGGACAACAAGAAGTACAGAGAAACTTAACAGCTGCATAGAAATACACTCAACCGAATTTTAAAGCATACCTTCAGGAGCAATGTTAATTTTAATAGAAATTGCTTGTGAAATGTAATAGTGTTGCCAGTGGGGATAATTTTGTTAAAAAGGTGAAAAACATAAAATAAATAAAATAAAAATAAACTTTTAAATAAAAGAGCGTTTTAAATGTCAAATATTTGTTTAAAAGATATATAGCAGTCTTTATAAAGAATTTATAATATTATATTATAACATATCTTCATTACGTACTGTTGCCTTTCACTGAAGCTGGTGCTCGACAATTGGGTAACAATTTCCATCTGCCAATTATTATGGGTGGAGATTTTAATACAAATTTTGCAAACCCACAGTCGCAAGCTTTATCAAAATTTTTATTTGATGTTTTCCACTTGTAATTCCACTACTATAGATGCAGTTTTCCATAGATTTTTAAATACAGTAAAGTCAAAAATTTATATATCTTATTTTAGTTACCATAAACCAATATTAAAAAAAAAATTCATTACTAGTTGTTTACACATCTCCCCTGTGATTGAACTCAGATTGTTTTTTTTTTTTTAATTTATTTATTGTACCAACTTTGCCATCCCTGGGATGTATTGCTTTCCTGATGTATCTATTTAAACAATTAATTGAAATAAACTACTTATATGTAGTTATTTTTATAAAATTTTAATTTTTATATTCAATTAAAACAGTGAAGTTTATTGTTTTCTCAAACTGGTTTTTTTATATAAAAATAGGTGATGGAGAGGAAATGAGTTATAAAAGAAATATTTATTTTCTAAGAAATTAAAAGAAAGCATGTAGTAAAAATTCCTTTAATTTTTTTTTTTTTTTTGTTTTTTTTTTGTTACAATTTTGTTACATTATTTGTTTTGCATTCTGGGGCCCGTTTCTCAAAACTACAAATTACAAATCTACAAGTAAAATACACACAAAACAACAACACTTTTACAAATTTTATTGTTGTTTTGTGTGTATTTTACTTGTAGATTTGTAATTTGTAGTTTTGAGAAACGGGCCCCTGGTTTGATTTTCTAACTTTTTTGTTTTTTATTTTTGTTTTTCGAAAACATAAGCCTTTTCTCACTTATGTTTCGTTTCTAAACAATAACGTTTCAAAATTGGATTTTGTAAAATATTGCCGGTATTCGATGTTTGATGCAAATGATCTTGCTTAAGTGCAAATGTAAAATGTCGCAGCTTTTCTTTTCAATGTGCCAAAAAAAAAATACCTGCGTAGTGTTACTATTTTTCTGATAGGTATTGTCGTGTATAACAACAATCTGTATTTGAAATTTTCCTTTCCACATACAAAATCTTGAGTTACGGGTAAAACACCGGTTTTTCGTACCCGTAGGCACTATAAACTTCTAACGAAGTTAAATATCAACCGATTTTAAATTTATAAACGGATATAGAAAGAAGAGACTAAGACCTTTCGAACCATATATATCTTTTTTCAATGAATTTCAGATATATGTCTGTATTTTTTCACCAAATATACGGCCATATCACAGAGTTCAATTCCTTTCGGAAACGGTATTGAATAAACCTCAATATGTCAAGCTCTAGCCCGAGCATAACCCAGCATACCACCGCCTCCCACAGTCTGGACACACCTGACAAATTTCCGTGTTTTAGTTTTCTTTTTTAGATACTGTCTGCTACACAAATGGGGTGGATTGTATTCCGATTCCGAATGGAATTGAACTCTGTGACATGGCCGATAATTTTTTTTGGTTTTTTCTACACTTTTTTACTTTGGACTCGTTCGTATTTTGGTACCGGAACCATACTGTTTATAACTTTATTTATAAAACCTAATCGCTTAAGGGTAATTCGCAGGCTTGTTTTAAAAAATTTCCTAGAAATTGACTGAGTTGTTAAACATTATATTTGAAGACTTTTTGTTAAAAAAAAACTATCTGTATGATATATTTCGCGTTTTTAACCTTCCAGGATACTGAAAGTACAATTTAATAGACATATATCAACAAAGAGTACAAAATTGGTACAACAGTGGCCGCCAAACTTTTTTCTTGAGAACCACATTTTTCACATATCCTGAATATAAGAATCGAATTAATGAACGAGATTTCTTGAGATTTTCTATCCAATAGTAACTTTTTAAAATATGCCACAAAAAACGAAAATAAATTCAGTAAAGTGCGAAGGGTTCGGTAGGTTCGGTTTTGAGAATTTGTTTAATATGGCGCTTTTTGCATTTTTGGCGTTCTTTCAGTTTAATCGTTTTTTTTTTGTTTTGTTTTGTCGTTTTTTTTCTCGTTTAAACCTTTTTCTTTTTTTTTTTTTGTTTCTTTTTTCTCGTTTTGGCAATTTTTTTAATTTCGCGATTTATTTTAGTTTAGAAATTTATTTGAATTCTGCGCTTTTTTTTTCGTTTTTGTTATATTTTTTTTTTGGTTTTTGGCGTTTTTTTCGGTTTGGCGATTTTATTATTGTGGGGTTTTTTTAGTTTTATCGTTTTTTGAAAATTTCAAGAGTTTGGCTCTTGCGGTTTCCAAGATACAGCAAGTTGTCAAAATTACATTAACTCATAGAACACCTTTTAATTTGGATTTTTTTAAATTTTGGTGTTAATTGTTGTAGTCTGTATAAGAATACACTAACTTTACAAATTTCAAGTGTACATATATACATACAATTGTATGTAAGTATATTACATAGGATTTTAAAATTTTTCGTTGCTCCTTTTGGAACACCCTTTAATTTTTAACTCCCATGTATTATAGCGTATTTTAACTCCCATGTATTGTAGCGTATTCTTGTTGTAGCGGCTAAAGTTCTACACACTCTGTCCAAATTTCAGCTCTTACGGTTTTCGAGAAAATAGCCTGTGACAGACAGACGGACAGCGTAGTGAAAACAATAGGGTTCCTTGTCACCTCTGGTGTACGGAACCCTAAAAAGACAATACAAATAGCACTTGTGCATCAAAACGTTGTGAGTCAATGTCAATACTTTATTATGGTATTGCCAGATTTTAGCTATTGACATTAGTGTTGCCAGTTCCCGAAATATAAATACATCACTACACATATTATTTATTTTTGCCCCATTTTTTCGCTTCTGTGTATAAAATGAAAGGTTTTTTAATGAAAACATTTTTAATTTAATAATTGATGTATTTTATTTTAATTTCTTACCCTAGTTTGATGATACTTACGTTCTTTTGACTTGTGAAAATCATGCACATGTTGATACGTTATTTTGAATTATGGATATAAAAGAGTTATTTTTTGCCGCAGAAATCTAAAAATTGGTAGAGGCGTGTAAGTTAACCTAACGAAAAATCAATCCAATCCAAAACTCGATTTAAATTTTTTTGATGATATTAACGATTTTTTCGATTTTCGACGACGATATGTTAAAAATGGGATTTCGGTCTCATTATCTTTTTCATTTGAAAAGATTTTAATTTTCTGTACTTTTTTTAATGCAGATATAGTATAAATCTGCATTATTCTAAACTTTAAGAATTGCTAAAATTTCAATTATAAAATATCTAAATAAGTAAATAATTTCCTCTTAAAATTTTATGCAATCGATTAATCATGTCATGAAGTTTATTTTTTTTTTTTTTTTTGAAAAATCTTCCAACTAACGGTTGAGGACAGACATACAGACAGACTGTTTTAAGATCAGAAAAGAAAAATCATTGTCTATTAAAATATCTCTGTTAAATTCTACGGCAAGAAATGAATGATCAGTTAATATTTTAACGATTTATATGGTGCATGATATTGATGCTATTTGCTGCTGATGCGCCAGCAACTTGGTGGGGACACGAACAACGATATTGCTGTTATATTTGTTGCTATTGCTGCTGCTGCTGTTGATGTGGATCATGATGGTGGCGGCAAGCCAGATTGCATTTACAGTACATACGTACAATTCATTCCCTGCTCCTAATACATGCAATGGAGATTTCTTGTTTTTTCTATTTTTCAAAAATCTAAAATCACAAAAAATATATGTATTTGCAACAATACTAAGTTTTACATACATACATACATACCTACAGTGCAACAAATGCCATAAAATGCAAAAGAATAGCAGCGCACAATAGCATACAATTTGAAGCAGTATATTGATTTCCGATTGCAATACTGCTTCAATATCAAATGTATTGAATATTATTGGAGATTTTCTAAGTCTTTTGTGTGTTATTTTCATGTATTTTTATATTTTAGTGTTTTTTTTATTGATTTCGGTTGCTAGTTTGCTGGCAAATAAAATGCACGATTTACTATAAAACTAGTACCTACCAAATTTATTCCAAACACATACACACACATACACACACATAGACAGTATTAAAAACTAAACAAAATAATTTTAAACAAAAGGTGTTCCGGGTATATCTTAAAAATAGAGTGGGAGCTATTTGAAATGATTTGCTTCAAATATTATACAAGACTTTTTGACATTAAATTTTGATGGTAAAGTATGCGTTTCCGGGTACCGGGGACCGCGCATTGTGCATGCGAAAGTTTAACAAAAATTTTAATTCGGTGACGAGTAAACTATTTTGCAATATTAGATGATGGCACACTTAAATGATGCGCCAAGTGTACCTCTTGAAAATTAATGAGAAAATCATGGGTAAGAACAAAATCTGGATCATCAAACAGTCTGTGTGTAACGATCCTAGACTTTGAGTAAGGAAGCGCTCAATGTACATAGATCGTGCTTTAAATGTACATAGATCATAATGTGCTTATGCTGACTTCAACAACTCTTCCAATATATACAAATGAATGTTAAAATTTTAAAATACTTAAAAAACTTTTAGGTTATGTTGAAGAGAGGAGCCATTACGAGAACTGGCTTATGTGTATTTTCCCTGACATGACCGTAATGGCTCGTCTCTGTAACCTAACCTAAGAAACTTTTCGTCAAGTTTCGTCATGTAGCATTTGTATAAGCAAAGGACAAAGCTGATCATATTTTGCTTGAGGTATCAGCTGTTTTGTGCGCTTTAGTTATACTCGTATTTAAAATTATAAAAAAGAAAGAAGAATTTGTGCTGGATGTTGAAAATAACTTTGTGGATAATTTATGATTATTATGAAATTTTAAACATTTCATGGTTTTGCAATTGAGATTTTTTTTTTTATTTATTTATTTAAAACATACTTTATAAAGTAACTTTGCAAAATATAAATAAGTAAGGCTGAGTTTACATCTGGCATTTCTTGTGTGTCATTTGCCCAATAAATTTCTGAATCAAACAGTTTTTCATTAGTAATTAGTGGTTACGCTTGTGTGGCATTTGGCACACCAATGTAAACTCGGCCTTAAGCTGTCTTCCAGAAAAGTATGTCATGTTTTACACTCGGTAGTTTTTCTTGAAGCAGTTCTTTTCAATTCTCTTCTAAAACTGGTCGTTTGTTTACACACAGACGGTTTCATGTTCAATTTTCCTATTGTTTTAATGCAGCGAATGAAATAGCAAAAGATAATTGAAGTAACTTGCTTCAAGAAAAACATTTGCCGAGTCTAAAACATTTCTATCAATACAAATTTTGTATATACGAGGACTACTATTTATATTTCGGAAACTGGCAACACTAATGTCAACAGCTAAAATCTGGCAACACCATAATAAAGTTTGACATTTTTTTAGCATAAACGTACTGACAACGTTTTGATGTACAAGTGCTATTTGTTTAGTTTACAGTGAGTTCAGCAAATCTATTTGACAAATAAAAATGGAAATTTCAAGAGAAGGTTTTCGTTGGATTATTTTTCACAACTTTCGACGTAAGTTATCACAACAAGAATTTGCCAATGAACTGAGTTCTTTGTGTGGCGATAAAATACCATCAAAAACTACTGTATACCACTGCTATAGTGATACCAATCGTGGTCGTGGTATCGTCGCGGACGAATTCTTTGAAGGTCGTCCAAAATCGGTTGTTGTGCCACAATCCATCGATGGAGTGCGTGAACTAATAATGCAAGATCGTCATGTAACATATTGGCGTTATTCGATGTTTGATGCAAATGGTATTGCCTAAGTGCAAAAGCAAAATATCGTAGCTTTTTGTTAAAATCCAACAACAAAATACACACATAATCCAGAGAAACGCTACAATATTTCGCATTTACACTTACGCTAGACCACTTGCATCGAACAGCGAATACCGCAATTGCGAAATAGAGGCATCCTTGCACATTAGTTCCACTTCAATACATTCAATTTTGCATGAACACTTAGTTGTAAAAAAATTTGTTCTCGTTGGATACCCCATAATTTATCAATCGCCCAAATAAATTCTTGCGTCAAGTGGTGTCAGGAAATGATTAAAAAGTTCAACCGTGGTGCTTCAAAAGACGTACATATGTATATAAAATCGTGACAGGTGACGAATCATGAATAGATGCTTATTGACCGTGTTGGTATTCCAAGACGAGCTAGTTGATCCAACAAAAGTTGTTCGTGGATGAAGCACAGCGAAGCAAATGGTTGCCTGTTCTTCAGCCGAATGGGATATGTGGCCACTGTTCAGCTTGAGCAACGTACAACTCTCAATTCTGAGTGGTTGGTTGGTTGGTTGGTTGTTTGGTTGTTTGGTTGTTTGGTTGATTTACGTGGCTGCCTACTTCACGCAGGCATTCAAGTAGAATCGAAATGATTCCTTTTTGAAAGGACCACTAACTTACCAATGTCAACCTATGTAGAAGCGTATCTAAGTATTCTGATACGGTGATCGGTACTAGATCCAACCCATCGCGTTTAGATATCTGATAAGGTCACTGAACCCAATCTCAGATAAATCTGAAAGGTCGTCCAGTACATGACTTCCTAAAAATTTGTGTCTCAAAAGATTCAAAGCTGGACATTCGCAAAGAAAGTGGAAGATTGTTTCTGCTTTGCTTTCTTCTCAACAACTTCCGCAGAACTCATTATAGGACAGACCTATCCTACTATCATGTCTGCCGACCGTCCAGTGCCCCGTCATGACTGCAACGAGCCTCGAGATGTCTTTACGGTTCCTATTTGTTAATTGTATTGAGCGCCTATCATTATAGCAAGGCCACAACTTCTTAGAAACCTTGCACGTGACTATATTGCGGCATCTACCTTCAGCCTTATAAAGACTGCTTGAATATACCGCTTCTAATAGCACCAAAAGGGCAAGGCTATCGATACGGTATTGGCGGCATTGGAGGCATTCATAGCAGAGCCTGCTCGTCCGCCGTTCGTTATCTAAAAAATTGCTATGTGCTGGAACCCAGATAAGACTGAGGTCAGCCTGAGCACCCAGTCTAGATAGCAAACTCTTACACTGTCCGACTAGAATAGACGAACTTATATGTGATCTTAGGGATAGAAGCGCTGCTTGGCTGTCGACAAAGATACCAACTTTTACTCTGTACCTTCCTATCAATCAGTACTCTAGTCGCTTCCCTTACCGCTGAAATACTTTGGCTTCGTTAGGGAGACGAAATGAGCATTATATACCAAAATCGTCCGAAAAGACCCCAGAGCCGACACCGCAGGCCATTCTTGATCTATAAGTGTATGCCCTGAGTTCGTATTCTGTAACTATTGTGCCTCCCTTCCATTCCCGCCTGGATGGAATCAGAACTTTAAATACTTTATCAAACTCCAGATGTGGCACCATGTAATCAGTAGATCTCCTTAGCGTAGTGGTGCACGACCATTTGTTTGCCGGAAGTTTTGGAAGAAATTCGTTAAACCAACCCCCGAAGACGAATCCTTCTTCATCATGGCAATTTTTGAGCAGTCAAAACATCGAATTGACTCGGACTCCTCTTACAATCCTGTGTTGACTTCTTATTGTTCCCGAATATTAGAGGTAAACAGCGTAAACAGCAGTGGAAGCGTTCAAAAACCATGTTTTGGAGGTGTCTCAAGAGGAATGGAAAAATTGCTATGACAAATGGTTTGAGCGAATGTAAAAATGTATTGATCATCAAGGGGAATATTTCCAAAAACAATAAAACTATTTTCATTTAAAAATTTTTGTTATTATTTGCTATCCCCGAAATATAAGTAGTATCCCTCGTACTTACGATGTGGTATTTATATCGTGTACAGATACAAACATGCGAAAAATTACAACCATGAGCAACAACTTTGAAACCGATGCGCTCGTGGCTTGTTTGCGGGTTTCATAATACTTGTTTGTCGACGACGTTTTGAAATGGTATGCATTGTCAATGTTTTGTTCGATGACAAAGCAATTGACGTTTTGTAAGTCAGCGTAATAAACATTGATCCAGTAGAGGGCTTACTTCTTTTTTCTCCTCAGGCAAACCCTTATCAAATCAAAATTCGAAAATTTAATGCTGTTTCAAGCGCTTTTATCATATCTTGAAATTCCTTCTTCTTTCCTCTCCCTCAAAACTTTTTTAATGCCACGTTCTTTTTAATTGACTTAAACGGAATTGTCTGTCTTGTTTATTTTATTTTTTGGTTTATTTTCTATAGTTTTAAGGGTTTTGTGTCTTTTTTTTATTTGAGTATTTGGCTTTTTTGTCGTTTTTATATCGTTAACTGTCATCATTTTCAAATTATTTCTCGTAGAATATCTAATCGAGATTCATGCATGATCCTTGTGGTAAATTGTAACCAAGAAACGTTTTTCTGGGCTTTTCTCCAATTTCTTTTTTTTATATTATTATTATTTAGAAAATTAAACTTGGAAGAATTTATATCATAAATGTTTGTTGTGTATGAATTGTATGCACAAGCATATGATGAAGTTTTCCACTGCAAGCAAATAATAACAACTAAAAACGGCAAACATGATTTATATAGATTTTCTTTTCTTTTGTTTTTCCTAGTTTAGGGGAAATTGTTGTTAAAGATTTAGTTATAAGGTTTTTGTTTTTTGGTTTTCTTTTTTTTTAAGGTCTGTAAATACGTGTGCCAACAACGATTGCATGCATGAATGCCTTAAGCTTTGATTTTTAAATAGTGTAGTTAAATACTTTATAAATGAAAATTGTAAATTCCAAGACATGACAATTCAAAAATTTCCTTAATTTCCCTATTACGTTTTATATTTCAACGGGCTATTGCTCAAAAAGCATTTGAAACCATTTAAAAGATTATAAATTAAATGCATGACCTTTTTTACGGTAATAATAAATTTTAATTGTTCTATATATTACGTATAAATTAAGACCTAAGGTTAAAAAATTGTTTAATTGTACATATAAAAAGAGGTCATAAAATTAGATATCTATCAGCTGTTTCCTACCCGTTGCAGTTACATTCCATTACAGACGGTTAAAGGCTCAGTCACCCGACTGTAATGTAAAGTAACTGCAACGTTAGGAAACAGCTGATCGATATTGTTATGTGAAAAGTAATGCAAATGGTTATAGAGATGTAATGTAACGTAACCTACTTTTCATATAAAAATATCGATCAGCTGTTTCCTACGTTGCAGTTACATTACATTACAGTCGGGTAACTGAGCCTTTACTCTGCTTGCGTTCATTTGTTACTTTTTTTTTGACAACTACTTAAGGGCCACTCAGACTATTATACTTTGTATTAATACATGTAAAAAGTTAAAATAATAAGTGCAAGTGCGATATTGTGAATGCAAAATATCATAACGAATGGTAAATAGCAAAAGCAATTCTTGATTTGGCGGGGGGAAATTTCCTCCTTCTCGACTGACGTTTTTACGCCTGTGACCGTATCTTACATAAACACTTAGGTCTTGAGGCTTTTAGGTACAACAAGACGACGCTACGTGTCTCACAAGTAACGATTTCACTGCTCTTTTGCGTGAAAAAATTCCCGACCATACGATTTCTCGAAGAGATTATTACAGTTGGCCAACGAGATCTTATTATTTAACATCTTTTTTCTTTGGGTCTACGTGAAATACGTGAGGTTGGCTTTGGCTAAACTAGTTAGGACGTTGACTACAAAACCGAAGCCCAGTACCTTCTTTAAATAACCAATAAAATGGCTACTAAACACAGCTTCGAAAATTTAATACGCCTCATTGACACCAGAGGCGCTACAAGTGCAGCTGCATTATTAAAAACGTGCAAAAAGCAGAGTTGGAAAAGAATGAAGCTTTCCTCCATCTCTTTCTCCACCACCTGTCTTCTCTATCACTATCCCGTTCCAAAAAAAGGTACCACCTTGTAATAGTAGTAGATTTTAATTGTTTGAGTGTTACTTCCCTTTAAAAAAAAAGAAGCAATGTGAGTCCGATCACAGGGGAGATGTTTAAACATCTAGTAATGGAATTTTTTTTTAATATTGCCTTATCGTAACTAAAATAAGATATATAAATTTTTGACTCTACTGTATTTAAAAATCTATAGAAGACTGCATCTATAGTAGTGGAATTAATTATTAGTTGTGGGGGTTTGTGGAGAATGGCTCATATGCAAGTGGAAAACATCAAATAAAAATTTTGATAAAGCTTGCGACTGTGGGTTTGCAAAATTTGTATTAAAATCTCCAGCCATAATAACTGGCATTAGATGGAAATTGTTACCCAATTGTCGAGCACCAGCTTCAGTGAAAGGCAACAGTACGTAATGAAGATATGTTATAATATAATATTATAAATTCTTTATAAAGACTGCTATATATCTTTTAAACAAATATTTGACATTTAAAACGCTCTTTTATTTAAAAGTTTATATTTATTTTATATTTTTCAACTTTTTAACAAAATTATCCCCACTGGCAACACTATTACACTTCACAAGCAATTTCTATTAAAATTAACATTGCTCCTGAAGGTATGCTTTAAAATTCGGTTGAGTGTATTTCTATGCAGCTGTTAAGTTTCTCTGTACTTCTTGTCGTCCGTATGATTACACTACTACACTCATACATAGCTCGCACCGATTTGATAACGCTTTACGATCTTACTCAAAATTTGTGATTGCATTGTGAAAAAGATTTTTACCCCTAGCGTATAGATGTTTACACATCAAAAAAAAAATTTAAAAAAAATACAATCTTTGCAAAATCTCAAAGATGGAATTCGTAAAGTGCGAACTGGTGACAGAAAATTTGATGAAAAAAAAACAGGGATCTGCAAGCGTAACCCTGGCTGATATTGTTTTCCATTAGAATTAAATAAACATCCGATGCTTTCGCTTAAAAATACCCGTTTTTTTTGCATATGAAAATTAAACTTGGTTCTGGTTCACACACATCAAGTTTACCTGATCAGTTTTTCTTCAATTTTCTTTTGAACCTGCATTTGCGTTCATTCTCAATCAATTTGCGTTGTCGTATAGTATTACGAATAACAAAACAAAACGAAAGAATAAACTTGACTGGTACGGTCAAGTCTGTAACCCCCTCCATTCTCGTTTCTTCTCTCTCTCTCTCTCCTAAAAACTGAAGACTTGACCGAGTCAAACCTGACGTGTGTGAAAGGGACTTATTGGAAGATCCTTTATGTGTATACATTCACACAACAATTTAAAATGTTCTTAACCTTTTCTTTTAAAAATAAAATGTTAAAAAAATTAACTGTCCTTGGCTACCAAACTCTTTAGATGTCCAACAATATTCCTTCTTTATTCTTTGGTTGCAATTTTTTTTATATTTATGAAAATTATTGCATTGAAATTGTGGAGGTTGCTACCAATTTGTACGGAAATTATGATGATGTGTTCGAAAGAAAAAAATACGACATCAGTTGTTGGAGGAGAACAAAATGAAAAACAAGACGACAATAATCAAGAGTCGTTGCAAAATTTTCAATATTTAATATCTAAAAACAGTGGGGGGTATGAAAAAAATTATGCTCATATATTATTTAACAATGATTATAATCCCTCTTATAGTGTTTGACATATTTCGACTTTGACTACCACGTTTTTTTTAACGTTTTTGCAATGGATTGAAGAACAAAGTATTGTAGTCGAAATACGCCATACATAAATCGAATTCAATTTCAAAGTAGAATTTAACCAGCTGTTTCCACAACGCAGACGGTCGTCTTCATTAGAAAATGTATATGAAAAGCACTTGTTTTTTAAGTGATTATCATACAAATTTGCTAGACGAGGCGATTGTCTGGCTTGTGAAAACATGGGTTTTTGTCTCGAAACTGAATACTTTATTAAATTCAATTTAATAAAATTTACATTTTTTTAATTAATTAGTTGATAACGAAGAGGGAAAGAACATAGTTTGTGTGTAATGCCGGCCATACACTACACAAGTTCAGTGCTCAAGTCTGGCACTGCGTAAACTAAGCTTGTGACACACACTATACAAGTAAACTGTGCATTTTTTATTTTAATTCGCCATAATGCTGGTGATTATTTGTATATTTCTAGGAAATCTGTCCAAAATATTTGTTCTGCGCTCATTTCTTGTTGTGAACTCTTAAAAAATCCCTACACAACTGAGCGTTTGCAACATACACTACACAAGCTCACTGTACAGCTATCAAACTTGAGCAAATATCAAAATCATTTTGATATTTACTCAGTTCACTGCGTAAATAGCACAACCACCCCCACTACACTACACAAACGCACTGTACAGTGCCAGACTTGTGCAGTGAACTTCTGCAGTGTATGGCCGGCATAAGTAAATTCGTCACCAAAACTCGATTTCCACATAAAAACTATTTTTTTTAACACTTAATTCTTTAAAAGAATAAAACCTCCATAAAAATATCATATTATGAGTAAAAAAAAAGTTTTTTTTTTTATTAAATTACATCTTATGGGTCATTCATTGACAATTAAATTAATAAACTGAGTGACAATTACAGTTTTCAAGTCGTGTAAATTAATGACACCAATAATAAAGAATAAATGTATGGATGGATATTGGAAACTAAACAGCAGGCAAAGGAGAGAAAAAAAAACCACAATGAAAGCGAGATTTCGTTAAAGAAACATTAGTTTTCTTAATTGAAAGACAACAGATACTGATGAGAAGCTACACAAAATATATAAATGAAATAAATAAATGAATGAAGATCAACAAGTCAATTAGAAAATTTAATAAGATATGACTTTTAAAACAAATTGACCACAATGAAATTAATAATAAGAAATTCTAACCATATGCACTTAGAAACTAAAAAAAATATAAATAAAAAATAACAAAATAAAAGCCAGTTTTGTTCTCAATGACAATTTCCAAGCTAAAAAGAGAATATGTATCTTTGAAAATGCTTCACCTTCGGATCTTATTGAATTATTTTTAAGTTCTTCTTTTGCTGAGGCTGGGAATCATTGAAGTGATGCAAGTAATAATTTTAAAAATCTATTAGTTATTATAATTTAATTTCCTAAAATGTGCGCAAAATTTGTTTTTATTCCATTGTACATATATTTTTTTTAATTCTTGTATTTCTTTTTTTATCATATAAATTTTTTAATGTCTTCATATTAAAAATTTGTCATTAAATATTTTTTTATTTGGCTGCACAACAATCACCTACAAATTCAGTTTCATATTTATTTAATTTTTTTGAATCTTACCGTACATACAATACATATCTCATGACTCAGTAGAGTGTAAAATTTATAATCAAAACTTTTGAACTTTATGTAAGAATTTACAGTAGTGCTAAAAATTATACAAAAGTTTTTGAAAGAAAAATGTAAATAATAAGTAAGGTAATAATGCCTACGACTACGAGTATTAATAGGTTTTACCGTCTTTAGGAGGGAGATAGTGACAGAGAAGAGAGGTAGTGAAGGAAAAGATACGCGGAACCTTCATTATTTTACCCCCCCCCCCCGCTTTATTTTGCGCATTTCTAATAATGCAGTGTTGCAGTGCATCTGGTGTCAATGAGGCGTATTAAATTTTTGAAGCTGTGCTTAGTAGCCATTTTATTGGTTATCTTACTTCGCCGATTATTCTGCACAATACCGACGAAGGAGGGCGCTCTGATGTTACATTAGGATTAGTATCCGCTAAACCCGGTGTAGTTCAGTGACCAGTTTCTATGTCCTCATCACTTGAACCTTCCTACAACAACTGATATAAATTAGTAACATTAATGCACCTTAGAAAAATGAGTGCTGTTGTTATATTCTTATGAATTGAACAGGCTAATGTTCGTATCGCTTTTTAAGCCAAATTACATGTGATAATTATTAATGAACAAATAACATCAAAGTTAGTTGTTAATATTCTGACAACAACACATAGTTGAACAGCCAGCCGTTTTCGAAGACCACTAAACCTTCCTCATCAGCGTTCTGCTGTGTTTTGGTCCACTGTGTGTGGTGTCAGTTTATTGCAAATGGAATATGTGAATTGGTTTGATTCATCGTATTTCAATTTGCTCATGTGTTTTGTAATTAAGGCTCAAAGTTACCATCTCTAAATTTACAACAGCCTTACCATTGTCGTTTGTTTGTTTTTTACTAACTATGCACATGTTTGTTAATTTGATTTTGATGGGAAACTCATTACAATCGCATGAACAAACTTACACTTCTGTAATCGTCGCTTCCGATAACGAGCTGATTCGATCATGTTTTTCAGTTTGAGATTATGCCATTCGCTATCGAACAATGTAATAATATGGCTCGATATCAATTTCCTTGATCTCGAACTGAATAAATGCGATCGAATAAGCACGTTACCGAAAGCGACGATTTAGACCCCTGCTCATGCCGTATCACATGTATTATTAGGCTACAGGGTGTCTCAAAACAACGTGGATTGCTTAAACGGTTAGTAAGCTCTTTATCAAAACAATGTTTATTACTTATTTAAATTAAAGTAATTTCTTAAAAATAATATAGTCCAATTTTCTCTTTTTGCAATAAAACGATATAATGTGGTCATATCTACCCACGGTAAAAATCTTACATATTTTCTCCACTCTTTCACCAAAAACAATACAGTTTTTATCTGTCTTTTTAATACAAAAGTGTAGGAAATTAAAAGCCCCCAGCAAAAAATTACACATTACCATCAGAACTACTTGCCATATAATGACTTACTTTTCTGATTACCAAATTTCATTACTCGCTTACAAATCACATTACCTAAAATTTAAAAAGAAATATGTACAAGTTGCTAAATAAGGAGAATAATTTTTTTAGATTAAATAGATTACGTGAACAAGTTGCCAAATAAAAAAAGTAAGTGCTTCTCAAGAATCGAGTATTTTAGTCTCACGCCTTGTTAAAATCATTAAGTTGGTAATCCAGTAAGGAACAGCTTCCACCAAAAATGCTTAATTCCAAACCCGATTACTTTTTTCGAAATTTTTTCCTGGGTCATTATGTGCCTCTACAGAAAATTTTTAAATTTTGAATTGACGCACTGGCGAATTGCTAGAAAATATTGTAAGTAATTTCGTGCTAAGCAACCCTGCATGGACTTACTTACATTTTTCAAAAATACAATACAATCCCCCTTATCGGGAATAAAAGGCGAACATTTGCTTCACGTGAAATATTTCCGGTGATCAAAAAAATGGCGAACAAAGTTACAAAATAGTATACTGAAACAACAACAACGCAAACATTGGCGATCGCAATTTTAGGGAAAGGGAACACTTTTCACGTGAACTTTTTCTTAAAACACAATAAATGCGCATTTCATATTTAAACATTTATCAAAAAAACTACTTCGATTCGATGCGAAAACCTGGGGGTCTACTCTGTAATTCGAAACGAAAGAAAATGCTTTCGAATTTGAATGTTAATAGCATGCAAATTCGAAAACATTTTCTTTCGTTTCGAATTACAGAGTAGAACCCCTGTTTGATTCAGACACGGCAATATATAAACTGAACGTGTGGGCTGATTTTGATGATTGTTATGTCAGTCGATTTGTCTTAATGCCTCGAGGATCACTAAAGATATGACCGCATTCGAAGTTCAAAATGGCGGCTAAAAAAAAAAATTGGTGAAAATGGGTATCATTCGACAAGTATTTAAAAATCATCTCTAGGTTTCTCTTGTGATTTTTCATTTCGAATGACCATATAGAATCTTAAGCGGTTTAAAATTGAACGCAGTCGGATTTTTCGTCTTTTAAATTTTTACTTGTTTCGACTTATTGTACGTACTTCATTTAATTTACCTGATTTATTGCTGGTGAAATTGTATATTAAAAGTTGCATGATTATTTCTTAATGTTACTGATTACCCAAAATCAAGTGCAGTAACCAAAGTAACCAAATAGTTTAGAATTTTACAACTCCGAATAAATAAAGTGTTCCACAAAACAAAAGAATTACAAAATATGTATTGTAACAGCAACTTTTATTTAAACCTTTTTTTTAAATTTTAAACTTTTTCGTTTGCTTACTTTTCGTTTCTTTAAATTTAAAATCATATGTTATTATCTTACTAAGTATAACTATGAAAAATTTCTGCAGTAAAAATTTGCAGGTTTTCAATCAAGAACTGTCACTTTACTCTCTCAATTTGTGTACTCATTTACTGTATTTTGAGTACACGAACGCAATTTAGTAAAATGCAGGGGGTCTACTCTGTATTTCGAAACGAAAGAAAATGCTTTCGAATTTGTATGTTATTAACATTGCAATTCGAAAGCATTTGTTTTCGTTTCGAATTACAGAGTAGACCCCCAGTAAAGTTCAGTAGAAATGTTTAAAAAGTCTTGCGTACTCGAACACAGCTAATGTTATAATAAATTCCAATGTCTTGGTTTCACGTGGAATAAAGAATATCTAAAAAAATGTATTATGATAATTTTATATTAGAGAAATTTGCACAATGAAATCCCGTGAGGTTTTCTTCATATGTCAACTTGATGGTCAATCTAAGAAAGTTTATCAATGAACAGAAAAATCTAATAGCAGTCGAACGAAACATACACATGTATGTATAACAATTACATATAACAATTATTTTACTAAGAAAAATTATTAATTTCATAATGTAAATACAAACATGAAATAACACAACTCTAATTTTGCTCTCCACTGCTTCCTTTACACTGTCCCTGATAAAAAAATCTGTTTAACATGTTACAAAGAAGAAAAAAAAGAAAGAAGGAAACCAAGAAAAGCAAAAAGGTAGTTGGAAATTATTAAATATCACACAGCAAAATTTATGTTGCGATGGTCAATAACAGATTTTTTTTTGTACGTTTTCGAAATTAAATTGTGTACAGAGAGAAATCCCTTCAAAAAAAAAAACCAATTCAAAATTGGCAACAAAATGCATAAGGAAATTTATATACTCGTACACCAAATGTCAGCAACACTTTGGAAGTCACAGTTTAAATTGTATTTTGTAAATTTGTCTCTTTAATTGAATATTTTAATTAATAACGAAAATGTCCTTTTATATTTTTATTTTATTTTTTTTTTTAGTTAAATCGTACAACTGTCGGCAGTAATCTTCTTTAAAGCTTGTTTATTATAATACTTTAGTGAAAAGCAAAGAAGCATCAGAGGTTTAAAATCCATTCAAAATGGTTTTAGTATTGAATGGAGTACTACAAGATGATTGTCCCATGGACACAACAAGCCTTTTTATGCAACATCCCGTCTACAGAGATTATGCACAACAATTGTTAACGATACCAACTAAATCAGTTGGTCCAGTGGGTCTTCTCTACGTAGGTCAACGTGAAATGGCAGCAGCAGCTCCTCATGATAAGAATATCAATATAATTGGTACAGATGATGCCACCACCTGTATTATTGTTGTTGTCAGACATTCAGGTGAGTGCACACACACACACACACAAACACACAATTTCACTACTAACTATCCATGCATTACTACCATTAAAGGATGTCTTCTTATTATCCTTTTTTTTCCTAAAATTCTTAAGAATGAACATTTTAACTTGCAAGTCACTTTCTTCCTTTTTACTTATCATTATTGTTATTATTAAATTGGCTTCATTTTACTTTGTATTTTATAAGTTGAGACTACTTTGGAAGAGTAGTAAGTGATTATGTATTTAAATAAAAATATTTATATTTGCTCATATTCTTGTTACATGCACATAAAAAGGGTCAGGTGCTGTGGCTTTGGCTCACTTCGATGGCACTGGCATCGATGAAGCTGTCTGCACAATGGTGGCTCGTGTACAAGAGCTGGCTTTGGGTTATCCGGAGGGACGTATTGAATTGCAATTAATTGGTGGCTACCGTGATCCCCAAAGTTATGGTGAAGAAGTTTTTTACAATATTATGCGTAAGTAAAGTAAATTATTTAAAAAAAAAAGTTCTCATTATTTTTTAACTACAAATAGTTTTGTTAGACTATTTTATAGAAATTGCTTTACATCTTCCTAGAATGTTAAATTTAAGCGAAAAATATTTCAAGTCTTGGTATTAATTTTAAAGAGAAACGAAATACCTCAAAATGCTGATACGATTATAATACAAGAAAATAAACTAAGCCTCAATATGAATATTGTTGATGCATTTCCATGGCAAAAATATTTAATTTTCAACGAGTGGAATCTGGGGTGGAATCGTCACATCCGTGAACGTACAACTTGTCACGTAAAACACCATTTTCGGATTGTGACATACGTGAACGTACTGAAATACCATTCAGCTGATACGATTGAATTTGTTTGCGTACTATTGGCGATACGATCACGGATGTGACGATTTGAGCCCTGGGGTCTAATCGTTGCTTTAGAAATCGAAATCGAACTATATTGCATTGCTCGATACGAATGCCATAATCTTAAACTGAAAAAACGTGATCGAATCAGCTTGTTATCGAAAGCGAAAAATAAAATAAATTTGTACTTCAAGAATGCTTTAGTCAAAATTTGTATGGAAATTTTGTTTTAACGTACAAATTATATATTCCCCCTTATTGTGAATGGCATCGTCGACGTCACATCAAGACGACAGTAAAAACTGTTACTTGTCTACTCTTTATCGGCAACAATTGCCTCTTATTAACAAGCTCTTACTAATCTCTAAGGCTTTGTAAATTAATGGAGCATGTTAATAGTAGTCAATTGTTGTCGACAAATAGTAGACAAGTGACAATTTTTACTGTGGTCTTGATATGACGTCGACGACGCCATTCACAATAAGGGGGAATCCCCCTTTTTTACAATTTCTAATTTTTTTTTGAAACAGCAGTAAATTTTAACTTTTCTATATTAAAATATAATAAAATACTCTGTAAAAAAAACTTAAAATAGGAGAGGCATATTTTCGAGAGACACTTTTTTTACATGAGAATTGGAAGAAATATTTTCATATAAATTTCTGCCAACCCATTTTCTTCTATATATTTTATAACCTGGAAAACCAGTAATATGCTCTAAATAAAACTGTTTTATGCGCATTCAATATGTACTAAAAACTTTAAAATATGCACAAAAAACAAAAAGTAAAATAAATTGGTTTATTTGTAAATGAAAATATATTTTTAAATCAACAATTCAATAACATTTGCTTGTAAAATAAGACAGAAGTAAAATAAACAAGAAAAGGGAAGCAATACAAAAATTACCAAAAATAACTGCCGTATTAAAAAAAGCAATGTGAGTCCGACCACAGGAGAGATGTGTAAAGATCTAGTAATGAAATTTTTTTTAATATTGGCTTATGGTAACTAAAATAAGATAAGTATACAAATTTTTGACTCTACTGTATTTAAAAATCTATAGAAAACTGCATCTATAGTAGTGGAATTAATTATTAGTTGTTGGGGCTTGTGGAGAATCGCTCATATGGAAGTGGGAAACGTCAAATAAAAATTTTGATAAAGCTTGCGACTGTGGGTTTGAAAAATTTGTATTAAAATCTCCAACCATAATAATTGGCATGAGATGGAGATTGTTACCCAATTGTCGTGCACCAGCTTCCAACTTTGTAACAAAATTATCCCCACTGCCAACACTATTACACTTCACAAGCAATTTCTATTAAAATTAACATTGCTCCTGAAGATATGCTTTAAAATTCGGTTGAGTGTATTTCTATGCAGCTGTTAAGTTTCTCTGTACTTCTTGTTGTCCGTATGATTACACTAATACACTCATACATAGCTCACACCGATTTGATAACGTTTTACGATTGGTTAACGATTAAATTGCACATCTTACTCAAAATTTGTGATTGTATTGTGAAAAAGATTTTTACCCCCTAATAATAATTTGTATTTGAAGTGTACGTTACAACAACATTGTAATACAAATTTTGACTAAAGGAAATAATACAAATAAATTTTTTTACGGCCGTTAAAATTTAACTTCAACTTCAAATGAGATCACGATGTCAGAACTAAAACTTTGGAATTGTATTTTGGATAAATAAGACAGGCTCTTTTTTTATAGAAATAAAAATAAAAATATTGACCTAGATTATCAAAAGAAAGCGTTACCTGTATGTTCCTTCAACGTCTACTTATGTAATCCGGGCATAGTCCGTCACAAATAGCAAAACCAAAATTTTAGTGAAACAGACGTCCGTGAGATCGGTGTAATGAATAAGAACATTGTATATGCTAGATGGTGGAAAATAGGAGTAATTTGGACCAAGAGATAAATGGCTTGTAATCATATTAAAATAAAACAACTTCTATAAATTATCAAAATATGTCCAATATGCTTTAAAAATTGGAAAATATAAGTGTAAGGCTGTAATATGCAAAAACATGCTCTAAAGGGTAAAATATGCAAAAATATGCACTAACATCATATCAATGACAAAATTCATAAAAAGTTCTGAAACAGATAAATATCTAATATCCGCATTAATACGAGCACACAAGAAAAAACATGCAATTGAATATTTGCGGTTTCCCTGTTTATAACTTTATTGATAATAAATGTTGTAGTTTGACACGGAAATAAGTTTTTTATCTATATTAAGGGCCAATTTCACCAACTTATTTAAATATCAATTCATATTTAAAAGTCACTTTTCTATACAAAAATTAATGAAAATCGACATTTAAACATGAATTGATATTTAAATAGAGTTGGTGAAATTGGCCCTAAGAATATTTGATGTGATGACTACAATTTGCCTCTACCCAATAAGCAATTTTGCTTGAAATAAAAAGTGAAAAACAATTGTTGTTCAAGTCAAACAATCAATTGCCAAGGGTTGAATTATGCTTGATTTACACTTTATTTCAATAGCAATATCCAGTGAAATGGGAACTTGAATTCAATTCGAATTTAATTCAATTGTATTACAGTTCAATTTAAGCCTTGAATTATACTGTAATTTAACCTTGTATTACAATTGAATTCAAGTATATCTCAAGCTTCAAAAACAATGTTTTTAAAATCGAAAGTAAAATGCAATCGACAAATTTTTTTTTATAATAATTTACTGCATATCTACCTTCACTATTATTTTCACGTTTTGAATCACCTTTATTTATCTGTGATATTTTTCACCACAATTTCAATTTTATTAATAACTAAAATTAATAATGTTAAAAACCCCCAAGATATCTAGAAAAGATGTGACATCTTCTAAACGGCTTGACCGATCTTCTGCTTTAAATCTGTTCTGATGTTACAGATACAACTATTTATTATTATTATTCATTTAATTAAAATCTTCGACTCGTCCTCTATCTTATGGAACCAGGATATCTATCAATAACTTTGATGATAATTGTAGATTTATTCACACTTTAAAACATACAATATACTTATTTTAGCCATAAATATCTTTACTTCTTCACAGAATCATTCCACAAACATCATTTAGAAATTGATTTAACACAAGCCTGCGTTGGTGAACTGAACACAATATTGCGCGGTGATATCAATTGTCCGATTATTTATGGTGTTGGTGTCAATATTAAAACTGGAGAAATATTTCCAGCCACATTTCCAGAACGAGGTCCAGATCGAGAATTACGCGATGCCCGCAACTTTATGGGATCACAAACGGTAAAAATTAAAAAGAAAAACGAAAATACTTACATATTTACTTAATACATAATTACTTTAAACCTTTTCATTTATTTAATTATATAATAGGTTTTGGATATATATGATGCCTCTTTGGGTTTACTGCGTATAGGTCCCTTTAATTACGATCCATTGCGTGGTGCTGATTTATGGCTGGCTCAGACAGATGAATTTCTTTTGCAACATTTATCCACCAGTCCTGATGTGGAACCACCACATTTTCCTTTACATGTTTGTTAATAGTTGCAGTTTATTTTAAGGACAATGAATTTGATCTTATTTTTTTTTTGTTTTCATTGTAGGTAAGAGCCACTATTAAATTTATACAAGAAAATCAATTTCCTGCTATAACGATATTTCGAGATAATCGACCCCGCTATTACAGACGCGATGAGACTACAGGTTGCTGGACACTGGTTAGATACTAATTTATTATTATTATAATTATTTTTTTTTAATTCCCTTACTTGTTCTCTTTTATTATTTGCCTTGTGTTTGAGTTTAGAAAACAATCGTTGTGAAATGTGAACTAGTTTTAGCATTTTATGCAGTTTGTAAGATTGAAAGAGACAGAGCAGCTAACAAATCTTAAATTTACCAAATTTTCTAGTTAAATTAAATTATTATATGGCGATTACTTTATGTGTAATAAAAAAAAAAGTTGTGTTTGCTTGTTCTTTAAAGTTCCTTACGCCATTTTTTCGAAACTTTAGCATTTATTATGAGAAAACGTTTGGTCTACGAATATGGTCGAAAAATCTGATCAAACGAATTTTTATTTAGTATTGTAACGAAGATTAAAGTCTACATATTTCTATCTCGGCTGAAACTTATACTAAAATTTATTTTTAATTGAGTAAAATTTGGTTAAAAGTGGAAAATATGACTACGTGAGTGCTGTCATTCGACTATTCGGCAGATAAGAATGAAAAATTATTTATTGTATCAATTCATATACAAGGCATATAAAATAAAGTTCATAAGAGTAGGTTAAAATTATTATTTTTTTCACACAAAAGCAAAAGAATCAAAAAATTTTGATAGAAAACTCGATGCTCAGCTGATTTCTAAATCATGGAGAATTTGTTCTGATACAACTGTATCACACCGATGAGCATTGAGGCGAAATCAAAATCGTTTGCTTGGATAGCACACGCTCAGTGCGTTCACACGCAGCAATTCTAGTTGCTTAACTTTTTTAAAATTTTCTGCTGAAATTGCTTTTACGTTAACACACGTCCTTTAGATTTCGATCGAATTTGCTTATTTCCAAAAATGTGTGTACTTAAATATGTCAGTGTTATTGAATAAAATGTAGAACAAAAATAAACAAGAAATAAGGTGTCAATTCGAAAATTTTAAAATAAGTCTATAAGATAGAAGAAATATAAAAAATTGCCGGAATGAGTTTTTTGCACATTATAAATTTCTGTTCATAAAAAATATGTTTTGCACATAAAATCATTGTGCCAATACTTTTATTGTAAAATAAAACATTTTGTTGATTATTTTTCTCGAGAACTTAAATTAATTATTATAGTTATGCATAAATATTAAATTAATTCTTAGTTAAACTTGTTCTTACTAATTCATTAAAAATAGAAATTTCACTTTAAAAGTTTAAAGAAAATTTTAATTTTTCGTTTTATAAAGACACAACTTTCGGACCTGAAACCTTTTTCGATCGGAGTTGAGTTCTGAGACATGGCTGTTTCAATAAGTTTTCAACTAAAAATCCTTAACTAAATTCTTCAATATCTTTTCATCCCTGTATAGAAAAATGGCTAAAGGAACTCGCACACACTTGTAATCATACTAATTATATTTTTTTAACAGAAATAATTCTTTTTTTTTTGTTTCTTTTGATGTTTTATGTAAATATATACATAGTATATTGTGTTTAAACCACATTATTGTGTGTAATTAAAAATGTTTTTTCTCTTTGTCTATTTTAAGATTTTAGAATGAAAATCATTTAACAATCATACAATATTTTGATACAAAAGAGAACTGCTTTTGGAATGCGCCTTAAAATGTGGATTTAAAAATCATTTAAAAATTAAACTAAATCTTAATGAAAATGTTTAATTGAAATTATTTAGTTAAAATGTATAAGAATTTATAAAAGAATTACTGTACCCTTAAAAAATAATATAAAAAGTGTTTAAATGAAAAGTGATTTAATAGAAGTATCACTATAATCTAATGATTAAATAAACTTGATATAGCAAAACAATGTGTTGTATTTTAATTGTTTGTTTGCTTTACAGGTAATTTTTTAAAATATGTATGTACTCGTATACATATGTATATGTATGTATAAATAATAAAAAATGTTTGATTATAATTAAATTATTCCACAATACAAATTTTTATCAAAGTCTGGTTTATAATTTCCCAAAATAGAGATTAAAAATTTTAAAAGTTAGCAAAGATAACATATTGCTTTATTATTTATATTTTAAATAATGGCATGAATAAGATATTTGCATACATTTCGACGTTTTGAATACATAGATACATATACATATGTACATATATAGCAGGTTTACTTTATTATATAAAATGGACGATGTATGTACATATGTATGTATATAATAAGCCGTATATAGCACATTTTATTTTTCTATATGAAAATTGGACTATGTATAGCCCATTGACTTTTTCGATATGAAAATTGGATTATGTATATCGCATTGAATTTTTCCGATATGAAAATTGGACTATACATAGCACGTTGAATTTTTCTATGCAAATAGACGATCAATAGCATGATTATTTTTTTATGAAACATTTACGCTTAATTTTTCGATACGCAAAATAATTTGTATATAGCACATTTAAGTTTTGTACCTGAAAATTGGGTCATGTATAACCACTGAATTTTTCGATATGAAAATTGAACGATTTATAATCCATTTGCATGCGAAATGCACGAATTATAGTCCATTAAATTTTTTATAAAAAATTTAAAAATGGACCATGTATATATAGTCCATTAAATTTTGTATGTATAGTCCACTTAATTTTTGCATGAAAAATAGACGATGTATAGCCCATTATAATTTTTTATAAAAATCTTAAAAATGGACGATGTATAGCCCATTAAGCCAGCCCATTAAATTTTTTTCATAAAAAAATTTTTTGCATGAAAAATGGATGATGAATAGTTTATTAAATTCTTTGCACGAAAAGAAGACGACGTATATAGTCCACTTAGGGTTTTACATACGAAATGGACGAATTATAGTCAATTTAACTTTTATAAAAATTTAAAAAATGGACGATGTATAGTCCATTAAATTTTGTATATATAGCCAGTCCATTTAATTTTTTGCACAAAAAATAGACGATGTATAGTCTATATAATTGTTTGCATACGCATCGGACGATTTATAGTCGATAAAATTTTTTCATAAAAAATTGAAAAATAGACGATGTATAGCCCATTAAATTTTTTTCTTAAAAAATTTTTTTCCATGAAAAACGGATGATGTATAGTTTATTAAATTCTTTGCACGAAAAGAAGACGACGTATATAGTCCACTTAAGTTTTTACATACGAAATGGACGAATTATAGTCAATTTAATTTTTTAAAAAATTTTAAAAATGGACGATGTATAGTCCATTAAATTTTGTATATATAGCCAGTACATTTAATTTTTTGCATGAAAAATAGACGGTGTATAGTCTATAAAATTTTTTGCATACGAATCGGACGATTTATAGTCGATAAAATTTTTTCATAAAAAATTGAAAAAAAGACGATGTATAGTCCATTAAATTTTTTTCATAAAAAATTTTTTTCCATGAAAAATGGATGATGTATAGTTTATTAAATTCTTTGCACGAAAAGAAGACGACGTATATAGTCCACTTAAGTTTTTACATACGAAATGGACGAATTATAGTCAATTTATTATTTTATAAAAATTTAAAAAAATGAACGATGTATAGTCCATTAAATTTTGTATATATAGCCAGTCCATTTAATTTTTTGCATAAGAAATAGACGATGTATAGTCTATATAATTGTTTGCATACGAATCGGACCATTTATAGTCGATAAATTTTTTTCATAAAAAATTGAAAAAAATACAATGTATAGTCCATAAAATTTTTTTCATAAAAATATTTTTTGCATGAAAAATTGATGATGTATAGTTTATTAAATTCTTTGCACGAAAAGGAGACGACGTATATAGTCCACTTAAATTTTTACATACGAAATGGACGAATTATAGTCAATTTAATTTTTTATAAAAATTTTAAAAATGGACGATGTATAATCGGACGATTTATAGTCGATTAAATATTTTCATAAAAAATTGAAAAAAAGACGATGTATAGCCCATTAAATTTTTTTTCATAAAAAATTTTTTGCATGAAAAATGGATGATGTATAGTTTATTAAATTCTTTGCACGAAAAGAAGACGACGTATATAGTGCACTTAAGTTTTTACATACGAAATGGACGAATTATAGTCAATTTAATTTTTTATAAAAATTTTAAAAATGGACGATGTATAGTCCATTAAATTTTGTATATATAGCCAGTCCATTTAATTTTTTCCACAAAAAATAGACGATGTATAGTCTATATAATTGTTTGCGTACGAATCGGACGATTTATAGTCGATAAAATTTTTTCATAAAAAATTTTAAAAAAGACGATGTATAGTCCATTAAATTTTTTTCATAAAAAAACTTTTTGCATGAAAAATGGATGATGTATAGTTTATTAAATTCTTTGCACGAAAAGAAGACGACGTATATAGTCCACTTAAGTTTTTACATACGAAATGGACGAATTATAGTCAATTTAATTTTTTTATAAAAATTTTAAAAATGGACGATGTATAGTCCATTAAATTTTGTATATATAGCCAGTCCATTTAATTTTTTGAATAAAAAATAGACGATGTATAGTCTATATAATTGTTTGCATACGAATCGGACGATGTATAGTCCATTAATTTTTTCATAAAAAAATTTTTTGCATGAAAAATGGATGATCTATAGTTTATTAAATTCTTTGCACGAAAAGAAGATGACGTATATAGTCCACTTAAGTTTTTAAATACGAAATGGACGAATTATAGTCAATTTAATTTTTTATAAAAATTTAAAAAATGGACGATGTATAGTCCATTAAATTTTGTATATATAGCCAGTCCATTTAATTTTTGGCACAAAAAATAGACGATGTATAGTTTATATAATTGTTTGCACACGAATCGGACGATTTATAGTCGATAAAATTTTTTCATAAAAAATTGAAAAAAGACGATGTATAGTCCATTAAATTTTTTTCATAAAAAAATTTTTTGAATGAAAAATGGATGATGTATAGTTTATTAAATTCTTTGCACGAAAAGAAGACGACGTATATAGTCCACTTAAGTTTTTACATACGAAACGGACGAATTATAGTCAATTTAATTTTTTATAAAAATGTTAAAAATGGACGATGTATAGTCCATTAAATTTTGTATATATAGCCAGCCCATTTAATTTTTGGCATAAAAAATAGACGATGTATAGTCTATATAATTGTTTGCACACGAATCGTACGATGTATAGTCGATAAAATTTTTTGAAAAATGGATGATGTATAGTTTATTAAATTCTTTGCACGAAAAGAAGACGACGTATATAGTCCACTTAAATTTTTACATACGAAATGGACGAATTATAGTCAATTTAATTTTTTTATAAAAATTTTAAAAATGGACGATGTATAGTCCATTAAATTTTGTATATATAGCCAGTCCATTTAATTTTTTGCATAAAAAATAGACGATGTATAGTCTATATAATTGTTTGCATACGAATCGGACGATGTATAGTCCATTAATTTTTTCATAAAAAATTTTTTTGCATGAAAAATGGATGATCTATAGTTTATTAAATTCTTTGCACGAAAAGAAGATGACGTATATAGTCCACTTAAGTTTTTAAATACGAAATGGACGAATTATAGTCAATTTAATTTTTTATAAAAATTTAAAAAATGGACGATGTATAGTCCATTAAATTTTGTATATATAGCCAGTCCATTTAATTTTTGGCACAAAAAATAGACGATGTATAGTTTATATAATTGTTTGCACACGAATCGGACGATTTATAGTCGATAAAATTTTTTCATAAAAAATTGAAAAAAGACGATGTATAGTCCATTAAATTTTTTTCATAAAAAAATTTTTTGAATGAAAAATGGATGATGTATAGTTTATTAAATTCTTTGCACGAAAAGAAGACGACGTATATAGTCCACTTAAGTTTTTACATACGAAACGGACGAATTATAGTCAATTTAATTTTTTATAAAAATGTTAAAAATGGACGATGTATAGTCCATTAAATTTTGTATATATAGCCAGCCCATTTAATTTTTGGCATAAAAAATAGACGATGTATAGTCTATATAATTGTTTGCACACGAATCGTACGATGTATAGTCGATAAAATTTTTTGAAAAATGGATGATGTATAGTTTATTAAATTCTTTGCACGAAAAGAAGACGACGTATATAGTCCACTTAAATTTTTACATACGAAATGGACGAATTATAGTCAATTTAATTTTTTTATAAAAATTTTAAAAATGGACGATGTATAGTCCATTAAATTTTGTATATATAGCCAGTCCATTTAATTTTTTGCATAAAAAATAGACGATGTATAGTCTATATAATTGTTTGCATACGAATCGGACGATTTATAGTCGATTAAATTTTTTCATAAAAAATTTAAAAAAAGACGATGTATAGTCCATTAATTTTTTTCATAAAAAAATTTTTTGCATGAAAAATGGATGATCTATAGTTTATTAAATTCTTTGCACGAAAAGAAGATGACGTATATAGTCCACTTAAGTTTTTACATACGAAATGGACGAATTATAGTCAATTTAATTTTTTATAAAAATTTAAAAAATGGACGATGTATAGTCCATTAAATTTTGTATATATAGCCAGTCCATTTAATTTTTTGCATAAAAAATAGACGACGTATAGTCTATATAATTGTTTGCATATGAATCGGACGATTTATAGTCGATAAAATTTTTTCATAAAAAATTGAAAAAAAAGACGATGTATAGTCCATTAAATTTTTTTCATAAAAAAAGTTTTTGCATGAAAAATGGATGATGTATAGTTTATTAAATTCTTTGCACGAAAAGAAGACGACGTATATAGTCCACTTAAATTTTTACATACGAAATGGACGAATTATAGTCAATTTAATTTTTTATAAAAATTTAAAAAATGGACGATGTATAGTCCATTAAATTTTGTATATATAGCCAGTCCATTTAATTTTTTGCATAAAAAATAGACGACGTATAGTCTATATAATTGTTTGCATATGAATCGGACGATTTATAGTCGATACAGTTTTTTCATAAAAAATTGAAAAAAAGACGATGTATAGCCCATTAAATTTTTTTCATAAAAAAATTTTTTGCATGAAAAACGGATGATCTATAGTTTATTAAATTCTTTGCACGAAAAGAAGATGACGTATATAGTCCACTTAAGTTTTTACATACGAAATGGACGAATTATAGTCAATTTATATTTTTATAAAAATTTAAAAAATTGACGATGTATAGTCCATTAAATTTTGTATATATAGCCAGTCCATTTAATTTTTTGCATGAAAAATAGACGATGTATACTCTATAACATTTTTTGCATACGAATCGGACGATTTATAGTCGATAAATTTTTTCATAAAAAATTGAAAAAAAATACGATGTATATATAGCCCATTAAATTTTTTTCATAAAAAAATTTTTTGCATGAAAAATGGATGATGTATAGTTTATTAAATTCTTTGCACGAAAAGAAGACGACGTATATAGTCCACTTAAGTTTTTACATATGAAATGGACGAGTTATAGTCAATTTAATTTTTTATAAATTTTGTATATATAGCCAGTCCATTTAATTTTTTGCATGAAAAATAGACGATGTATTGTCTATAAAATTTTTTTGCATACGAATCGGACGATTTATAGTCGATAAAATTTTTTCATACAAATTGAAAAAAAGACGATGTATAGCCCACTAAATTTTTTTCATAAAAAAATTTTTTGCATGAAAAATGGATGATGTATAGTTTATTAAATTCTTTGCACGAAAAGAAGACGACGTATATAGTCCACTTAAGTTTTTACATACGAAATGGACGAATTGTAGTCAATTTGATTTTTTATAAAAATTTTAAAAATGGACGATGTATAGTCCACTAAATTTTGTATATATAGCCAGTCCATTTAATTTTTTGCATGAAAAATAGACGATGTATAGGCTATATAATTGTTTGCATACGAATCGGACGATTTATAGTCGATAAATTTTTTCCATAAAAAATTGAAAAAAGACGATTATAGCCCATTAAATTTTTTTCATAAAAAAATTTTTTGCATAAAAAATGGATGATGTATAGTTTATTAAATTGTTTGCACGAAAAGAAGAAGGCGTATATAGTCCACTTAATTTTTTACATACGAAATGGACGAATTATAGTCAATTTAATTTTTTATAAAAATTTTAAAATTAAAATTTGTTCACAAAAAAATTTTTTGCATTAAAAGTGGATGATGTATAGTTCTTTCAATTTTTTGCACAAAACCTAGACGACGTATATAGTCCACTTAAGTTTTTACATACGAAATGGACGAATTGTAGTCAATTTGATTTTTTATAAAAATTTTAAAAATGGACGATGTATAGTCCACTAAATTTTGTATATATAGCCAGTCCATTTAATTTTTTGCATGAAAAATAGACGATGTATAGGCTATATAATTGTTTGCATACGAATCGGACGATTTATAGTCGATAAATTTTTTCCATAAAAAATTGAAAAAAGAAGATTATAGCCCATTAAATTTTTTTCATAAAAAAATTTTTTACATAAAAAATGGATGATGTATAGTTTATTAAATTCTTTGCACGAAAAGAAGATGACGTATATAGTCCACTTAATTTTTTACATACGAAATGGACGAATTATAGTCAATTTAATTTTTTATAAAAATTTTAAAATTAAAATTTGTTCACAAAAAAATTTTTTGCATTAAAAGTGGATGATGTATAGTTCTTTCAATTTTTTGCACAAAACCTAGACGACGTATATAGTTCATTTAATTTTTTGCATACGAAATGGAGGACTTATAGCCCATTAAATTTTTTTATAAAAAATTTAAAAATGGACGATGTATATAGTCCATTAAATTTTGTATGTATAGTCCACTTCATTTTTTGCATGAAAAACAGACGATGTATAGTCTATTAAATTTTTTCCATACGAAATGGACGATTTATAAACCATATAATTTTTTCATAAAAAATTTAAAAATGGACGATGTATAGCCCATTAAATTTTTTCACAAAAACATTTTTTTCATGAAAAGTTGGTGATGTATAGTTCTTTAAATGTTTTGCACAAAAACTAGACGACGTATACAGTCCATTTCATTTTTTGAATACGAAATGGATGACTTATAGCCCATTTAATTTTTTTATAAAAAAAATAATAAAATGGACCATGTACATATAGAGTCCACTAAATTTTGTATGTATAGTCCACTTAATTTTTTGCATGAAAAATAGACGATGTATAGTCTGTCAAATTTTTTCCATACGAAATGGACGATTTATAGACCATAAAATTTTTTCATAAAAAATTTAAAAATGGACGATGTATAGCCCATTAAATATTTCACAAAAAAATTTTTTTCATGAAAAGTTGGTGATGTATAGTTCTTTAAATTTTTTTGCACAAAACCTAGACGACGTATAAGTCCATTTCATTTTTTGCATACGAAATTGACGAATTATAGCCCATTTAATTTTTTTATAAAAAATAATAAAATGGACCATGTATATATTCCATTAAATTTTGTATGTATAGTTCACTTAATTTTGTGCATGAAAAATAGACGATACATAGTATATTGAATTTTTTCCATATGAAATTGACGATTTATAGACCATTAATTTTTTTCATAAAAAATTTAAAAATGGACGATGTATAGTCCATTAAATTATTTCACAAAAAAATTTTTTGCATTAAAAGTGGATGATGTATAGTTCTTTAAATTTTTTGCACAAAACCTAGACGACGTATAAGTCCATTTCATTTTTTGCATACGAAATTGACGAATTATAGCCCATTAAATTTTTTTATAAAAAATTTAAAAATGGACCATGTATATAGTCCATTAACTTTTGTATGTATAGTCCACTTAAGTTTTTGCATGAAAAATAGACGATGTATAGTCTATTAATTTTTTTCCATACGAAATGGACGATTTTATAGCCCATTAAAATTTTTTCACAAAAAAATTTTTCGCATTAAAAGTTGGTGATGTATAGTTCTTTAAATTTTTTGCACAAAAACTAGACGACGTATATAGTCCATTTAATTTTTTGCTTATGAAATGGACGACTTATAGCCCATTTAATTTTTTTATAAAAAATAATAAAATGGACCATGTATGTATATAGTCCATTAAATTTTGTATGTATAGTCCACTTAATTGTTTGCATAAAAAATAGACGATTTATAGTCTATTTAATTTTTTGCGTACAAAATGGACGATTTATAGACCATAAAATTTTTTCATAAAATATTGAAAAATGGACGATTCATTTTTTTCACAAAAAAATGTTTTTCCATGAAAAATGGATGATGTATAGTCCATGAAATTTTTTGCACGAAAAATAGATGATGTATGTATATAGTTTTTGCATAAAAAATTGACGATGTATATATAGTCCATTATAGTTTTTGCATGAAATATTTTTTTGTATGAAGAATTTACGACATATAGTCGATTTAATTTTTTGCATAAACGATGATGTATTTTAGTTTTTGCGTGAAATATTTTTTTTTTGCATGAAAAATAGACGATGTTTATATAGTCGATTAAATTTGTTGCATGAAAAATGGACGATGTATAGTCCATTCAAGTTTTTGCATGAAAAATGGACAATGTATAGTTTATGGTATTTTTTGCATGAATCAATTTTTTTTATGAAAAATGTACGATTATAGTCCATTTAAATTTTTGCATGAAAAATGGACGATGTATGTATAGTCAGTCCATTGTATTTTTTGTATGAAAAATGGACGATGTATAATTAAATTTGTTGCATTAAAAATGGACGATGTATAGTCCATTTAAGTTTTTGCATGAAATAATTTGTTTAATGAAAAATGGACGATGTCTAGTCCATTTAATGTGTGGCATGAAAAATGGGAGATGTCTAGTTCATTTAAGTTTTTGCTTAAAAAAATTTAAGCTATATTGTCCGTTTAATTTTTAGCATGAAAAATTAACAATGTATAGTCTATTTAATTTATTGCATGAAAAATGGACGATGTAAGTATAGTCCATTGTGTTTTTTGCATGAAAAATGGACGATGTACATAGGTATGTATAGTCCCTTGTATTTTTGCATGAAATAATTTTTGTACTAAAAATTAAGGATGTACATATGCAATTATAATTTTTGCATGAAAAATGGAATATGTAAGGTCCATTTAATTTTTGGTATTAAAAATGGACGATGTATAGCACTTTTAACTTTTCCATGTGAAAAATAGACAATATATAGATAGCTCCTTTAATTTTTCTATATGAAAAATTTATGGAAGATGTATGTATAGCATAAAATCAAATTAAAAAAATTTGTCGGCGTATCTCTCCCAGTTTTTTTTTCAATGGTACCAAATAGAAGCTATGCCCTCCCAGACAAAAAGGATAATACTTTTTATAACCGGTCTAAGATGTACCGAGTTATAAGGTAACATAACCAAAAAAAACAGACGATTAATTTTTTTTTTTTGGAAATCTGATAACAATAAGCATTTAAACCGTACATTATCTGCTCGTATTTAGTAGCTTTTAATAACTTTCGTCTTGCAATTTCTCATGTTTGTCAAATTTGCGAATACTCAAACACATTTGCAGGAAATATAACCAAGTATATTTATTAATGAACACTTACACTTAATCATTATTGGTTATATTTTGCTTAAATATTTTCATCAAAATGTTTATTAAAATTTCTTAAATTAAATTAAAGTTTCACAAGACGTGAAATAGAGGGCGAAACTTAACGTTTCCATTAATTTCGAATACAATACATAATACATATACGGCCCTATGTATAATCAAAAATTGGCATGAAGTTAGCATAAGTGACAAAATTGAACATGGTCTTAATGTGTTTTGCCATACAATTTTACATTAATAATCATGCTAGGATGCAATCGTGTGTTAAAACTACATTATGCGCGATTTTTAATGTCAAATTGTATGGCAAAACACGTTAAGACCATGTCCAATTTTGCCACTTATGCTAACTTCATGCCAATTTTTTATTATACATAGGGCCGATATTATACATATGTACATTACAAAAACTAGGGATATTATTTTGGAGGTCCGTTCTGAAATACGAATCGAAAAATTATTGTTTTTAAATTTAAATGCAAAAGAAACTCAAAAATGTTTTCAACAGCTCAACTTTCAGGGCAAATTTCAGAGTAACCTACTGCTGTCATATAACACTACATACAGACATACATATGTACATTACAGTTAAAATTATTATATTAACTATTTAAAACACAAAAAAAGTCTATTGATAAAATCTAGAGTTTGTATGCCACCAAGGAATTACTTTGCACTCTTCCACATTTGTAAATATAGTCGACAGATGTTGAAGTCCGTTTGAAGATACAAAATCCAACTCTAATTGATTTATCCTTGTGCCCATTAACACTGATTCCCGTATATCGGCCAAGGAAAAATGGGCCAGATGCATTTTTTCCCAGATATTTGTATGGAAAAGTCACATAAGAAGCAGTACGCACATGTAAACCTCTAATACCATCGTATTATTTTTCTTTCTCACATTGCGCATTTCCAAAAACGCACTTTCCCCTTTTTTCGACATATTCTTTTATAGAAGTGGTTCCGTTATTTAATGGGAAGCTTAAATTAAATATTATGAACCTGGTATTACAATTAAGTGTGTATGTAGTCAACGTCGTAACATAAGTTCGTCCTACTAACGTATCCAGCGGATATGGGGTTTGTAAACGCAATTTAAAGGGTGGATAGCGACGGTATAAACTTTGTATAATTCTCCGTCTGAGATCGTCTCTGTCACAACAATGCCTAAAGATGTTTCATTTCCAAATAATCTGATAATTTCGAATCGCACTGAGTATGATTCGATGTTTCGTCGCAGTGACGATGATACATTTGAAACCAAAATGCACGTGAATATGTACTATTTGCACTTTGACTACAAACCAAGGAATATCGTTTCACATCTTCTGGGTCAATATAATTGGCTAAATGAAACCATATATCATCGAGAAGTAGGACGTGCGATTGTTGCTTATTGGAAGCATCCATTTGAGGTTAAGTAGGCTTAATTTGGCAAGCAGGTATTTATTATGTTCGTGCACCTGGTTTCGAATAAAAGTTAAAGCAAAGACTATAGATTTATATCTTTGGTTAAAGCGTTTGAAATATGATAAATATTTTGTACAGAAAAATATTAATCAGGAATCAATTAAATTTAAAAATGTCTCACAGAAAAATATATACGAGTATTATAATTATATATTATTTTTTCTTCGAAATCTTGTTTTTTCTGTTAGCCAACCTATAATTAATTACATCCTCATTAAAGAACTAAGTAAGGCTGAGTTTACATCTGGCATTTGTTGGGAGTCATTTGTCAAAAAAAGCGTTACCAATTAATTACAAATGAAAAACTGTTTGATTCAGACATGTATTTATTGATTTAAACAGTTTCCAATCATGTTGGATTCTATAAAATTGTCTATTAGTTATGTATGGAAATCACCGATAGGTCATTACTATAAGGAACTCAGTAATTGGGTGGAAAGCAGGACCAACAGTTCATGGCGTAGTAGGGAGGATTGTAGGGTCTCGAGGGGTTTTTGGCCAAAACTAGACTCAGGAAGATCTAAACTACTACTGGACATGAATAGGAAGGCGATGCGAATCATGATAGGCGCGTTGACAGGTCACTGCTCGGTTAGAGCAAGAACCAGCAAGTGGGAAATTGGTACTCCAGATTTTTGTAGGATGTGCGGGGATGAAGAGGAACCAGAAACCATTGAACATATTATCTGTCACTGCCCGAAGCTGCAACGTCATAGGCTTAGATGGCTGAGCAGACGTTTCCATGAAAGCATCACTGATGTCGGGAAGTGTAAACTAGAGGACATCAGGGGCTTCATCATGGGGATTCGGTGGCTTAATGACGGATAATAGCGTTTCTTCTGGCCAAAAATGGGAGGGGTAAATATTACCAGTAATGGGCAATAGAAGGGAGTCACAATGGACCCAGTTGGGTCTCCGAGTGGAGGTGCGGTAGGCACCACCCTTCCTAACCTAACCTAACCTATGTATGGAACTATTTAACTTAATAAATACATGCCTGAATCAAACAGTTTTTTATTAGTAATTAGTGGTTACGCTTTTTTTACGCTTGTTTGGCATTTGGCACACCGATGTAAAGCCGGCCTTACATTTAAAAATAAGATAAGATTTATGGCTACTTAAAAAATTATTCTTGCATGTAAATGCTTATATGAAATCGAAAATTCGAATTAGGCCTTTCTCATATTAAGCCATCGATCCATATGTATGTATGTATATTGAAAATTAACAGAATCGATTTTCGCTAGACTTTTTTTCAAGCTGCATGCAATCTACACCTAATAATAAAATATATTTATGCTAATGGAAAAAAGCATATTTAAAACTTTTCTTAATAAATACATTGTGGACAAATGTAATGTATGTAATTTAATTTATTTAATAACAAATTTTTTATTTATTTAATTGTTAAGGTATGTTTTCTTATTATTATATTTATTTAATTTCCTCATCACTTATTAGTTTATTTATTTACTATTTAGGTTTTAGTAATTTTTTTGTTAATTAATGGCGTTTTCTTTTCCGAAAAAAGATGTTCCATTTTTTCCTTTTTTTTTACATTAAAAACACTCTTATACATATCGTGCAAAAACCGCCAAAAAAATAGGCTTAAGCGACATAATTTTCGAACTTAATTTTTTTACCAAAATCGATTATTTGCGACCCAAAAAGTGTGCCAGTTAAGCTTTTTTGGCGGTTATAACTCCATATGTTGCCAATAATTGTTTAGAACTCTCTCTAAATAAATGTTCACAGGAAAAGGGATTTTTTTAACCTCTTTAAAAGGGTAAACATATTGCCCTTATTTTAAGAGAAGAAAATGCCAAAACAAATAAATACATATACATACATACATACATACAAACTTATATAATACAATATTCACAAATCTTCGACATACATAATAAAAACTTTTCTTTAACCATATACATACATATATAAATATTTTTTTTTAATTATTTTTTTAAAAATTTTGTAGACAAAAATTATTTTTTATATATTCCTGTCAATTTTTCGAGCACTTCGCAATTACTTAAAACTAACAATTTCTTTATTATTAATGGTGTTGAAATGTTTTAAAGCAAATTTATAAATTTCACAACAGATAAAACTTATCGAAATAATTAATTTTTAGAAAATAATAGTATACAAAGGTTATAGCTTATTTTATAATAGCCAATCTGAATATTTTAGGCAATCATTCCACCATTTAAAGTCTTAAATACTTACATACATACATACATTATACATTATGAAAATTTCAGAAGCTACAAATACATTAGTACCTCGTCGCAATCTAGTTTGGAATCGTAAAATTTTTTGTTCCTTCTTTAATTAAAATCGTGTTTATGTGTTTTACTTATTACGTAATTATGTGGTTTTGGCGTAAATTTTTGGAATCCATCATGATGTCATTCGAGGGATTACTGTATTACAATACATACTTATATCATAATATTAACTCTCTAAGAGCCAATTTCACCAACATTTTTCCATATAAAAGTTAATGAAAATCGACATTTAAATATGTATTGATATTAAAATAGAGTTGGTGAAAGTGGCACCAAGACCATAAAAGAAAATTTATTCAAAAACTTTAAATGTTGGGTGCCACCACGGAATTACGCTGTATTCGTATACATTTGAAAATGTGGCATGGATGAAACGACGAACTCCACTAGAAGATACAAAATCCAACTGTAATTTATCAATGGTGCTGCCACTTACCGATACCTCTCGTATACCAATCAACTCATATGGATTACGGTCATCAAGCATTAAGTCTTCTGGGAAATATGTATTTAAGGATGAACAACGTATATGTAAACCTCTAATACCATCATGGTTTTGTGCACACTCACAACGCTTATGTTTGTAAGGGCAGTCTAATCTTTTCATTTGAAAAGGTGATACACGAGGTTTTGTATCATTCAATGGGAATTTTAATTTAAACATTAAATACCAGAATAAAAAACTTTCGCTGTAATCACCACTCCAGGACGTAAGATAGATTCGTCCTACTAATGTATCCAGTGAATGTCGCTTGCCTAATCTCAATGCAAAATATGGATAGCGACGATATAAAACTTGTATTACTCTTCGTTTCAGTTCGTCTTTGTCACAGTGCTGAAGATGTTCAATTTGCAAATGTTCTGGTAATTTCCAAAACCTCTCAATATAAGATTGTTCGTGCTGGCAGTATTGACTGTGTATATGAAACCAAAATGCTCGAGAATTTGTAATATTTGCACTTTGAACACAAATCATTGCAAACCGTTTCACATCTTCTGGAGCAATATATTTGGCTATTTGAAACCATACATCATCAGGAAGTACGGCGTACGGTTGTTGTTTATTAGAAGCTGCCATTTATGGTCGCCTAGAATTAATTTCGCCAACTGATTTTTTTTATATGAAAGTATGTGCGCAGCTGGTTTCAAATAAAAGGTAAGATACTTGAAATATGATAATTACCGGGTTCTTCTTTTAAAGATTTGCAAAACAACTTACATATCGTCGGTATCCTGCGAAAAAGTCCTAAGTCACATAATTGTGTTTCTGAGTTATTGGCGATTTAAAGTTTATGGCTCCCGCAAAAATCTTTAAATAGCTTAGATTTGAAAATTTATATTAGAATATAATAATTAAATGGGTTAACTTTAAAATGAAAGCAAACAATTTAATTCAGTTTCATTTATTTAATTGATTTTTATACAAAAATTAAATGCATCTTGGGCATATGTAGGCTTTTTTTTGCATTAACAAATATTATTTTATGGACATGGAATTTTTTAAGAAGATGGGGTTTTCATAATCTTTGTATTAAATTGGTTCATCTTGATCTGATTCTGATTCATCACATATATCCGGTTCTGGGGCCTTATTTCTGACGGTTTTGCATGCCTTCAAACTTTGATACCAGTGATGAAACTCCTCCGGTATGGCTGCTGATGTACAAAGATTAAGTAAATCTTTCTTCTTTTCGATACTTATGGAAAGGTTGCTTTTATACACCTTTTTAATGTTGACACGTATTTCTTTATAGGTTTCACTATGGGCGTATTTATACTCTATTACACCAGGTTTAATCTTTTGGTACCTAAAAGATTTTACTTTCAACCAGTTTATTTTAGCCCTATTTTCGTGTAAATTTTTGTTTTTTATAAGCTTCAGCATTTTTTTCAGCAATAATATAAATAAAATATAGAAAAGAAATTGTGTAATTGGGACTTTTTTGCTCTACATAGAATAATTTTTTTAATACAATAACTACAAAAATATTCTAAAAAGACATGGGAGTTTTTTACAGCACATAGAATATGACTTTTTGGACACTTCTGCATCATTAACTCCATTTCGCAAATAAGTGGACTTAGAACTTTTTTGCAGGATACCGACGATATGTATATGGAATAATACAAGAGCATAATTTTAAAAATATCATAAATTTATTTTCACAATGTATTATAGTATGTACGAGTATGTATGTACAGTTACTCTCAGAAATATTTTGCCTACATTCAAGCAAAATAGTTAAATAAATTTATTAAAAATAAGAAATTTAGTCAACATGTTAAATTTATTTCTTTTGTAACTGAGAAAGCAAAGCCTATAGAATGGAAAATACACCAAAAACAACAACTTTGAAATTAATTGTTATACTTTTGTTGCTTTTTCTTGTGCCAACTACGCAATTTCAACATCGCAGAAGTATTTTGCTTCTTTTACCGTTCCCGTTATTTTTTAAATATTTGTGTTGTTACATGTGTTTTTTTTTTTGCTATTCATTTGTAAAAGCAATTCTTAATCTTTTTTTGTCATAATTGGTTTCAATCTTTTCTTATTGAGTGCAACACGTGAAGTTTTTGTTAAAAAAATGCCTAAAGTAAAGGAATTAAATCGATCTGCGAATAAGATCATTCTATATCTGTATAATAGGGCAAATCAATCCAATATACATATGTACATATTTGTGATATGTTTGGTCGATGTAGACAAAAAAGAGAAAATACTTTTAAGCGTGGAAGAGAGCGCAGTTGTATTGAAAATATTCCACGAAAAAGTCGAGAAAAGTGAGGCAAATTATTAAAAAAAAATGGGGAAAACCACCATTTATATGTTCCAAATCTTAAAGAAATGCTAAAGGGGACTCTACGGACACACCTAAGTTCTAAAAGCCAACAATACTAACGGCAGCGTAGCTAGAAAAAACCTTTGATTTCGGAAGTTAATAGACAGAAGCGCTAGTTATTTGCTGAACTACATAAATTTCAGACTTCTGATTTCGGGAACACGATAATATTTAGCGACGAAAGTAAATTTATAATTTTTGGGTCAGATAGACGGCTTATGGTGCGGCGCAAGCCAAATAAATCACTAACTATTAAGAATATAAAGTACAATGGATAAATACCTATAGTTGTCCATTATTAGAGAAAATCTACATGCCTGCGCTGAACAAATGGATCAATATATGTCGTCGGTTGGTTTCTGGTTTGCTGCAAACATAATGTATTTTGTGTATTTTTGATAAAAAAAAATATTTGACTAAATAAGTAAAATAATAATTTGGGATTATTAGTGCGTTAACAAATATTAAACTTAAATTGTAACAAGTCCCACAATAAAAACACCAATCAAACTTTTTTTTTTATTTTAATTAAACTAATTGCAGTTAAGGCTTCTCTTATTTAATATAAAAAAATAAACATGAATTCTTCAAAGAAGACATTTTGATGTAGCATTCTTGTTGCAAATTTGTTGAGATTTACATATGCAAAATATTTCTGTAACTGTATGTACCCAGCAAAAAATTTCAAAAAAGGTAATCGGTTTGGAATTAAGCATTTTTTGTGGAAGCTGTTCCTTACTAGATTACCAACTTAATGATTTTAACAAGGCGTGAGACTAAAATAATCGATTCTTGAGAAATATTTACTTTTTTTATTTGGCAATTTGTTCATGTAATCTATTTAATCTAAAAAAAATGATTCTCCTCATTTAGCAACTTGTACATAATTTTTTTAAATTTTAGGTAATGTTATTTGTAAGCGAGTAATGAAATGTGGTAATCAGAAAAGTAAGTCATTATATGGCAATTAGTTCTGATGGTAATGTGTAATTCAGCTTCTACCAAAAATGCTTAATTCCAAACCCGATTACCTTTTTTGAAATTTTTTGCTGGGTCGTTATAGATTTCTTCTAATAACTGGTTTAACAAAAGCAAAAGCACTTTTATAATTTTCAGTTGTAACTCTTTATGATTTAGTGTGCGATATATATATATTTTTAGTGAAAAACGACTTAAAAACCATAGAAATAGGAATTAGTATTTAAGTAGACTTGCTGAAATAGGCTCTGTCTTTAATGTATTAAGAATTTTTCAAAATCAAATAAAGATGTTTGTTTGTTAAAAAACATATTAATTGTTATTTTCATAAAAAAAATAATATGGTTTTATAAAAGGTTTATAAAACAAACTTTGTATGAAAAAAATATTTATAAATTTCTAATGAATTTTTTATGAATAAAGCCTAATGCCCTTATGCAAAAACGATTGTTAAAGTTAAAGCATGCTTTAAAACCGGTTTTCCCATACCAAATTCGTTTGTTAAGCCAACTTTAAATTTAACAATCGTTTTTGCATAAGGGGGTAAGTCTTTCTATAAACATATCGTACCATAACCGCCAATTAAAGCTCGGTATGAAGTTTTTTTCCGCTTATTTATAAAAGTTTGGTTGAAGTCTACTGGAGTTCCTTAAGCAGAAACGAAATGCTTACATATAGACGGTGCTTAATCAACAAAACAAACAAAAATTCTTAATACTTAACGACTGAATATCAAATAAATATACTTAATTAATTTTAATTTATTTAAATCATATTTTACATAATAAATTTGCAATATATGACTGCACAAAAATCATCGGAGTGTTGAAAGACCATATTTCATGATGTTATTAACAGTATTCTTGTAAAAGTTCTTGTAAAAGTTTTTGTGACTGATTATAAGTCAGGGAGTCTACTCTGTATGTACTTCGAAATGAAAGCAAATGCTTTCGAGTTGTAATGTTAATAACATATAAATTCTAAAGAATTTTCTTTCGTTTCGAAATAGAGTAGACCCCAGGTTTTACACACATCAGATTTTGTTGCCCAAATTTATATTTGTATAATATTGATGAGAGTGTAATATATAATTTTTGTAAGGATATATTTTTGTCTCATTATAATATCTGAGCTTGAGCAACAAAAAGAAATGCGCTAAAAAAAAACTGAACTAAAGGAGCTATGAATTCACAACCGTAGTAAGCCGCAACGTGGTTATCAACGAAATTCTACAAAAAAAAACCGCACAAAACTATAGTTATTTGAGTAAAATTAATCAGCCCACTGCCAAACAACACAAACTAATAAGTTGCATTTATTTTATAAAAGTCCATAATATTAAACTATTCGCATCTATTTAAAATTCTAAAATCGGGGTGCCACCAGGGGACTACTTTGTACTTTTGTATTTTTGTATATTTAACAGTTATACTTTGATCCCCAGAACTCGAAACAAAATCTAATTCTAAATTTTTTGATCTCATATCTGTTGATAATAACTCGCGACTGGCAGCCAAACGCAACAAATTAGTTTGATGGTTAAAAATTATATCTGATGGGAAAGGAATAAATCGTTCGCAGCATATAACTAAAATATAAGTACCATCGAGGTTGTTTGTTGTATAAGCAATGGAATTAGAAAAAGGGTAACATTTTTTAATTTTGCTCAAATTATTATTTTCTTCTTCAGCTAAACTTTCCCAATCATCAACAACTATGTTATTAACAATGGTATTTTCATTGTTCTCTAAACCATTTTGTATACATTTTGTGACATTGAGTGGGAACAGAAGTTTAAATTTGTAGCACATTATCCAAACGTTTTGTACTTGTTTATACCACGATGATACATAAGTTCTCCCCTCTAATGTTTCCAATTTATAGGGATTTTGTAAGCGCAATTTAAAATGTGGATAGCAATGAAATAAAGCTTGAATTACCCTTTGTCGCAGAGTATTTCTATCACAGTCCTTAATACATTCCATTTGTAAATGTTGTGGTAATTGTAAAACCCACTTCTTACTATTACCAGATGTTTGCTGACAATAACGACGATATATTTGCATCCAAAAAGTGCGGCAATTCACACTATTAGCACTTTGGGTACATATCAAGGAATAACGCGCAATGTCTTCTGGAGCAATATAGTTCGCCAAATGAAACCAGATATCATTGCTTATATAGGTGTGCACTTGTTGCTTATTTGACTCATCCATTCTCAGTTCATTTTCTAAAAAATCACAAAGTTCCAAAGCGGCCCCGAAGCATTTACCCTGCCGTCGTGTTCGAGGTTTAAGCTCAAGAAACTCTATTTTCGGCAAATAACTTTCTAATAACAGAAATCAATGTAAGAAATGGATTGTCCAAAGTTTTCTTTACTTACTATATTTTCCTTTAGTTCTCAACTTAGAGTAATGATATTCCTCATCTTCCGAGCCCATATTAAGATCGACTCCCAAAAATTTTTTTATCAAATTAAAAGTTCCATGTTTATTTTGGTTATGTGTTGTTGGAACCAGCAGAGAAACAAGTCGAGGCAAAATTATCGGCGGCGGCGGCGCAGTAGTTTTGTGACCGGCGCCGGGCCGATACAATCAGCGGCGGCTTGATGCACAGAAAAATAACCGGCGGCGGCGCCCCGTCGGCTTCGAGCCGGTCGACTTGTTTCTCTGGGAACCAGCGTGACCGTTTGACTGACTAAAGTGGCAAACTGCCACCTTGCCACCTTTTTGACTGCTTTGAATTATATAAAAATCAGGGACCGTAACGGTTATAATTTTTATTTTAAAAATCACTTTTTAATCATTATTTCTTGATTTTTATTTATCCCTCACAAAATAACTCTTATTTTGTGACTTTTATTTATTCCTCAGAAAATAACAGTTATTTCTTGATTTTTATTTATCCCTCACAAAATAAGAGTTATTTTGTGACTTTTATTTATTCCTCACAAAATAACAGTTACTGTTTGATTTTTATTTTTTTGCTTAACTTTTAAAATGTAGAAAGCGTAATTTTTGCGTTAAAATGAATATTAACCGATTTAAAATTGAATTTATCGCCAGAGTCTTTAAAAAAAATTCTTATATGTTAAATTAAATTTACTTTTTTATTATTTATTAATTTTAAAAGTTAAAATTTTTTTGAGCAAAAAAATAAAAATCAAAAATTAACTGTTATTTTGTGAGGAATAAATAAAAGTCACAAAATAACTCTTATTTTGTGAGGGATAAATAAAAATCAATAAATAACTGTTATTTTCTGAGGAATAAATAAAAGTCACAAAATAAGAGTTATTTTGTGAGGAATAAATAAAAATCAAAAAAATAAAAATCATTGCATCTATCGGTAGTCCATGTAACATGGAGTATCTTGGTATATTCCTTGTGCATGTAGCACTTCTCTATTATTGTGATTTTTTTACTTTAAATTTGGAAAATAATCGTTATTTGCGATCCCTGATAAAAATACATTAAAAATAAAAAGTTTAATGTAGTCTTCTAGTTTTTTTTTTTAACGTGTAGCCTCCAAGGAATGTACAAGGCTTACACTACACAAGGTCACTGCACAACAGTGTTGCCGAATCGCGGGTAATTACCCGAATCAGGTGTAATTTTTATGTGCAAGTGTAGCGCGTGGGTAATTGCTCTCAGGTGTAATTTACGGGTAATTTGAAATTCGCTTGATTTATATAATAAATCGTGTGTGTTCTGGCTTTCACATCGTTTTCACACGTTTTCTTGTGAGTGCGGATGTTAAAACACATGGTACTCCTGCTTAAGTTGAAATTTAGAAAATAAAAATTAACAGTATGTGTTCTAGCATCCGAATTTAGAGGAACACTATTTGGAAATTGACGATTTCAAACTTTTAGATTTTTTCGTTTTAGTTGATAGTTGATGCTATTTTATTATTTAAAGAAGGTATACAAAAAACAATAATAATAAGCCATAAGATATGAGGTAGATTTATAATGAACTACTTATTTTTACATGAGAGTTAGCATTTATTTTCGCCAAAAAAATTATACTTTTAGATAGCAGAATAAAAAAAAAATTTATACAAAACCAGAAAAAATAATTTTTTTGATTCAAAATTTATATTACAGATGAATATTCTATAGTAGTGTTTTTTGCCATCGGAAACTCATTTTGAGAAAATTTGAGTTGAGGTATTTTGAATACACGCTCTCGATATATTGCATTTCACTGGGGCTGATACCAAATCATAAGTAGACCTTAAACAAGATTTTTGAAATGTGTCAAATATTTATTTTAATATTGGGTGTAATTCCTTTGAAATCGGGTAATTTTGGCTCCTACGAGGTGTAATTTTGAACATATATTTTGGTAACACTGCTGCACAAGTCTGGCACTGTACAATGTGTAGTGTATGGAGGCGGTTGTCTATCTACGCAGTGAACTGAGTAAATACCAAAATGATTTTGATATTTGCTCAAGTTTGAAAACTGTACAGTGAACTTGTGTAGTGTATGTTGCAAACGCTCAGTTGTTTCGTGATATTTTAAGAGTTCACAACAAGAAGTGAGCGCAGAACAAATATTCTACAAAGAATCACCAGCATTATGGCGAATTAAAATAAAAAATGCACAATTTACTTGTATAGTGTGTGTCACAAGCTTAGTTTACGCAGTGCCAGACTTGAGCACTGAACTTGTGTAGTGTATGGCCGGCATTTGCAAAGCTTGTTTGTATTAGTATGCGGGTATGATCGTAAAACATAAACAACATTTTGGAGATCACATTACGAAACAAGCAAAACAGCTGGCGCTTCGCGGTTACCTGTATTATTGTACCTTGGTATTGGTTTGCTGCAAAAACACACACGTAAGCGACAAATTTGACTAGTTACCACAGTGATATGTATGTTAAAGTTTCTATTAGTTTATTAAGAGCAGTATGTAAAACCTGACGGAAACTCTTGCGTACATGTGATTTTGCCTCTCTCTCTATCTCATTAATTCCACCCGACTAAGTAACATATGTATATCTGTGCTGCTTACTCTGATTCCTTTTATAAGGTTATGACTACCAAAATATGGGTTAGCTCCAACTACTTAGGGGAACTTAAATATTGGTAAGCTCTAACTAGTCAGGCAAACGTAAATGCTGGTAAGCTCTGACCAGTCAGGCGAACGCAAATACTAGTAAGATCTAACCAGTCAGGTAAACCTAAATGTTGGTTAGCTCTAAGTAGTAAGTCATAACGTAAATATTGGTAAATTTAAAATTGTTTTCCATTTGCATTTCAAATTAAAATTTTTATTAAACAAAAAACAAAATATTGAAATTCTTAAATCTAATTTAAGCAACATGCCCTTCATCTTACTAGCCAAAGATGGATGCATGCTTTCCGTCATTGGGTATAAACGTCCGCCCAGAATTTGCTCTTATGGTATTACATTTCTCAACAAAGAGCTTTATGATCTTCCGTCTTATTAGCCAAAGATGGAGGCGTACGTTCCATCATTTGGTATACAGCTTCGTCCAGTAATTGTTTCGGATCTTTTGGTGTTGAAAAAAACGAAACAGTACACTGTGGTCGGAAATTTCATTTCGTTGGCCAAAAGTCAAAATGTTTACACTCACGAAATATGTTTTTGTTTTTAAAAATTTAGTAGTCAACACTCCAAAACAACCAAAAATTAATTTTGTTGTTGTAATATGCAATTCACCGTTATTCGGTTAGTCATCGAAGTTGAATTTGTTTGCTTCATTTGTAAACAGAATTGCGTTCGGTGTTTTATAGTGCTTACTTCAATTGCTTGTTAAAGCTGAAAACAAAAGCGTGTTAAATAAAAGTTTAAATGGAAATCGAAGGTGATGGTAAGTTTATTAATTTTGTAAAATATAATACTCAAAAATTGGATACTCTAAAAAATAGAATAACTTTTTCCAAAAGTCTTTAACATTTTGGAATTTATTTTATTTTTTAAGTTTGAGTAAGGTTAACACATTTTGTTTAGGAGTGTTAAGCATAAGATTAAAAACCAAAATTACTTTGAAGTGTTTAGTTTTTGAAAATGTTTATCTCGATTTCCCGTTTTTTGCGGTTTTTGAGTAATTTTTTTTTTCAGTCGTCATCTGTTTACAAAATTCAGCAGTTTTTGATATTTGGTTGACCCAGCAGAAGGAAGGAAAAAATAAGGACGCACTAATAAATTATTTTATACAAAAATGTGGAGTCGATATAAGTAAAATAAAGTATCGTATATTTTCTCATTTGGAACTAAAAAAGATAAAAACTCAGAAAGAAAAGAAAAAAAAATTTTATGTAAAAATTTTTTTTAATTTTAGTTCTAAATGTTGATAATAAAAAAAAAATTAATTATTTTATACAAAAACACTTAAAATATACTGCAAATTCAAACTCCAGTTAAAAATTCCGTTATTTTAAGTTTTAATAGTTATGGCCAAGAAAAGTGATGTTTCCGACCATAGTGCAGTGGCAGCTCCGGTAAAAAAAATTCAATCGAATATTGTTGCATGTGTGTTAGTAAAAAAGTTTTGTTTATGCTAGTTTCGGTCATTCATTTCTTGTAGAGAATTGTCTATGCTTTCGATTTTTTTTCCAATAAAAATCCAATTTACCAAGTTAGTGGAAGAGATGGAAAAAAATCCTTCACTTGCGAGAGGGTTTCAAAAAGGCAGTGATAGTTCTGATTTTAAAGAGCAGTGGGAAAGAATTTCAAAGGCTTTAAGCAGGTGACGGTTGGCAAAAGGTAAGATGATGAATAGCGCTAAAAGGATCGTTGCATGACAATATTTTTCTTAAAGGTTTGGCGGGATTTAGAATTGAAGGTAAAAAGAAAATTGGTTAGAAAAAAAGGAAGAGTGCACGTCTACTGAAGGTGAAATTCGTAAAACAATTCTTAGCCCCCTAGAAGAAGCAGTGGCAAACTTACTTGAATTACAGAAGGAACTAGTCCATGAAGTGCAATTTATTGAATTTGAAAATTTGGAAATAGAAGATCTTGAAAGTAATGATTCGGATCTTGAAAATGGAAGTAGTGAAAGTCAAATATCAGCTTCAACTTCTTCTCATTGCGAATTGCTCCAAAATCACAGTGATGAACATACACATTCAATATCGTCAATGAATCAAAACCTAACAGAATTATTAGAACGAATTATTACGAACCAATCAGAATTATTAGAAATACAAAAGGAGAAATGTAAGATTTTGTTTGAAGAAAATGAGAGAAAAAAGAGCAGCATGAAGCCGAAATGAAAATTAAAAGAATGAAATTATTAATCCTGGAAAAAATTTTCATATTGTTGTTTTATAAATTGCAATATATCGTTCCTACCATGTCCAAATATGCAAATTTGTACTTTTAAGAGCTGCACATTCCTAAATATATCAGGCTTAAAGCATTTCTTTTTGAGTTATATATCATCTATGAGAGGCATATCCAAAAACAATGTGCCTTTATATCAAAAGCTTTATTGAATTTTTTCTGTTTTGTTCATTATAGTTTTTAATGTATAAGTTAACTTTTAATGTTTGAAATAAAAGACTGAATTTAAATTAAAGAAAGTTTCGTTTTATTTAATCTCTTATATGAACTGCCTCGGAACCTTTTATAGTTTCGGCCTCGTCATACACTGCGATATAATTTTGTATACTATCTACTTCTTCGTCTGTAAACCATATTGAATACTCAGCTGAAATAAAATGTGTATGGTCCATATATTTTTCAAAGAAAGAATTTCAAAGGTTTTAAGCAGGTGACGGTTGGCAAAAGGTAAGATGATGAATAGCGCTAAAAGGATCGTTGCATGACAACATTTTTCTTAAAGGTTTGGCGGGATTTAAAATTTAAGGTAAAAAGAAAATTGGTTAGAAGAAAGGAAGAGTGCACGTCTACTGAAGGTGAAATTGGTAAACAAACAATTCTTAGCCCCCTGGAAGAAGCTGTGACAAACTTGCTTGATTTAAAGAAGGAACTAAGCCCTGAAGCGCAATTTATTGAACTTGAAAATTGGGAAACAGAAGATCTTGAAAGTAATGATTCGGATCTTGAAAATGGAAATAGTGAAAGTCAAATATCAGCTTCAACCTCTTCTCATTGCCAATTGCTCCAAAATCACCGTGATGAACATACACATTCAATATCGTCAATGAATCAAAACCTAACAGAATTATTAGAACGAATTATTACGAACCAATCAGAATTATTAGAAATACAAAAGGAGAAATGTAAGATTTTGTTTGAAGAAAATGAGAGAAAAAAAGAGCAGCATGAAGGCGAAATGAAAATTAAAAGAATGAATTTATTAATCCTGGAAAAAATTTTCATATTGTTGTTTTATAAGTTGCAATATATCGTTCCTACCATGTCCAAATATGCAAATTTGGTTAGAAGAAAGGAAGAGTGCACGTCTACTGAAGGTGAAATTGGTAAACAAACAATTCTTAGCCCCCTGGAAGAAGCTGTGGCAAACTTGCTTGATTTAAAGAAGGAACTAAGCCCTGAAGCGCAATTTATTGAACTTGAAAATTGGGAAACAGGTTTTGAAAGTTATGATTCGGTTTTTGAAAATAGTGAAAGTCAAATATTATCAGCTTCAACATCTTCTCAATGCGAATAGCTCCAAAATCCAATATCGTCAATGAATCAAAACCTAACAGAATTATTAGAACGTATTATTACGAACCAATCACAATTATTACAAATACAAAAGGAGAAATTTAAGATTTTGTTGGAAGAAAATGAGAGAAAATAAGAGCAACATGAAGCGGAAATGAAAATTAAAAGAATTCAATTATTAATCCTGGAAAAAGAGTTGCATGCGCTGCAAAAAAATTAGAAAATGTACATGTTGTTGTTTTATAAATTGCAATAGATACCCCTTATTATGAATGGCATCGTCGACGTCACATCAAGACGACAGTAAAAATTTTATCTTTACACTTTGTCGACGACAATTGACTACTATTAACATGCTATATTAATTTACAAAGCCTTAGAGACTAGTAAGAGATTGTCAATAAGAGCGAATTGTTGCCAACAAACAGGGGGTCTACTCTGTAATTCGAAACGAATGAAAATGCTTTCGAATTTGTATGCTTATAACATGTAAATTCGAAAGCATTTTCTTTCGTTTCGAATTACAGAGTAGACCCCCAGTAGACCATTGACAATATTTACTGTCATCTGGATGTGACTTCGACGACGCCATTCACAATAAGGGGTAATATATCGTTCCTACCATGTCCAAATATGTAAATTTGCACTGTTAAAAAGAGCGGCGCATTCCAGGCTTAAAGCATTTCTTTTTGAGTTATCTATCTATCTATTTTATTCATTATATTTTTAATGTTAAATTTAACTTTTAATGTTTGAAATAAAATACTGAATTTAAATTAAAGAAAGTTTCGTTTTATCTCTTACATGAACTGCCACGGAACCTTTTGTAATTTCGACCTCGTCATACACTGCGATATAATTTTTTATACTATCTACTTCTTCGTCTGTAAACCATATTGAATACTCAGCTAAAATAAAATGTGTATGGTCCATATATTTTTCATATATGAATGTATGTATATAAATATATGTATATATATGAATTCATGTAAGGACATGTATGGGATTATACATGGCAAAAGTAATATATGAATAGATATATAGACTAATTTATGAAATGTATTATAATATATGAGCTCATATATGGAAATTTAATTGCCCACCCATCCACCCAGCTAAAAAAATAATGCATGGTCCATATATGTTTAATATATCACCTAATTCACACGTTGATTTTTCAATGATTTTTTAAAACACGATTTTTGTAGTTTGTAGGCGAACGGTATAGAAAAGCAAAGGGGGTATAAAAAAAACACATTTTCCGTTCTCCGAGTTTTTTTTTTCAAATTTTCTTTACACGTATTTTAATTTTTGGTATGTTGCTTTATTTTATTTTTTCATTCAATGCGACAACAGCTTTTTATAATAGAAAACAGTGTTACCTGTAGGTTATTTTGTCGCTAATATAGGAGTATCTATAGGGAATATCGGACAAATATTTTATTTTGGCCAAAACGTTTCTTTATTTATAAGTATTAATAAACTTTGACAAAACGTAGGTATTTTTTATACTCAGATTGCATTTTTAGTATATAAATACAAAAAGAACTATAATTAAAATATATTTTTGCTCATAAACCGTTTCAAAATTTGTTTTTGCTCGAAATTACACAGACTTTTATTTAATGGCAGGCACCTCTTATCTTAAATCTTAATAAACTCCATTAATGGAGAAATCTCAATTGCAGCTTTATGTTAAATTTGTATTATATACAAGATAATTTCTGAAAATCTGTAGAGAAGTATGCGTTAATTTCGAACGCAGAAGTAGTCACTTTAAATATTTTAATACACAAGAACTACATATGTATGTGTGTCAAAATGAGGACTTAAATGTTTTTAATTAATCTTTTCTAAATTAAAATTAATGAAATTTGTAGATTTTCGTATGGGAACATTTTTTTAACATGTAGGGGAAATGGATTTTTTAAAATCTACTGGCAACACTGATACCATTTTTGAAGGCAAAAAAAAAACAAACCTAGAAACATGGAAAAAATCATCGTATGAATGTACAATGTTTTTGGAAGCAACTTTTAAAGAGAATTTAAAATAAAACAAGATTTTTAAATCCTCATATGAATTGGGCCTATGAATGTATATAAATATATATGAATATTTATGAATTCATGTATGGAAATATATAGGATTATACATTGCAAAAGTATTATATATGAATTGATATATGGACTAATATATAAAATGTATTATAATATATGAGCTCATATATGGAAATTTAATTATGGAGCTCTTTAGATGTGGATCCATATATAGAAATAAGATGTAATATATGGAGCCATATACAAATTTATGCATACATGATATCACATAAGATCGTTTTTTTTAATAAAAAAAAACTTGCATTTTATTAACTCGATCTTTTTCTCTCTTTTTTTATCACTGGTGGATTGCAAATCTGTTAGAAAATACAAACCATTTCCAAATTTTGTGTGTACACCCTCAACGTTTAAAAAATAAACCCCATTCTTGTACGATTTCATACATTGCGGCCGTCTGAAATAAATGAAATAATCAAAAGGATATTTCAGTCATTAATTTTATAGAAAATATCGGAATACTCTAGATATTTTTCAGAAACAAAGTTCATATTACTGAAAAAAAAATATTGAAAACTAGTGTTGAAATAAAATTGATAATTTTTTTTAATGATTAATTGCATTAGTTTTTAATCTAAATTCTTATTAAATTATATTTTATGTACGCAGATAAGTTTTGTGTTTTTTAAATAATCGACGCACCTTTTCTCTTAAAATTATGAATAAAATATCTTTTAGTTCGTTTTTAATCATTTATACAAACAAATGTTCCATCAAATACAACATCAATGCTTAGAATCATAAAAAAAGTAATTTTATTAAATATGAATATGAATTTACAAATTCATATGTACATGTATGAAAATATATGAATATATATTATCATATATAGTCATATACCCTCATTTTTCGGATCCGAACCATATATGGGATATCATATATGCTCCATACATATTTTTTTAGCTGCCCAGCATATATGTATGTATGTATGATATCCCATATATGGTTCGGAAAAATGAGGGTATATGACCATATATGATAATATATATATGTATATTCATACATTTTGATACATGTATGTGTAAATATTCCCTCTACCGTATGCAAAGTTCATATCCATACTCACTAGATTCACAAAAGCGCACTACTGTGCAATAAATTAAATTCCCAGCTAAAAAAAAATGTATGCAGCATATATGATATCCCATATATGGTTGGGATCCGAAAAATGAGGGTATATGACCATATAATATATATTCATACATTTTCATACATGAACATAGTATAAATTCATATTCATAGTTATTAAAATTAATTTTTTTAAGATTTTAAACATCGAAGTTGTATTTGATTAAGCATTTGTTTGGATAAATAATTAAAAACGAACTAAAAGATATTTTATTCATAATTTTAAGAGAAAAAGTGCATCGATTATTTAAAAAAAACAAAACTCATCTTCGTACACAAAACTTAGTTTAATAAAAATTTAGATTAAAAACTAATGCAATTAATCATTAAAAAAATTATCCGTTCCTATACCAACACTAGTTTTGAATAAAATTTTTTGCAGTAATATGAACTTTGGTTTTTAAAAATATTTAGAGTATTCCGATATTTCCTATAAACTTAACTTTTTTTATGCATGTTTTTTTATTTATTGTATCTTCAAATAAGAACTAACAATAAGTATTCGAATCTTAAATCTAAAATATAATTATTACGCCCGACCAGTGTCGGACATAAACTTAGTGATAGTTATAAAAAAATACATAAGTAGTGATAATCAAAAAGGAAAATAAGTAAGTATATTCAAGCAGTCCCATCTGGAGTGTTGAGTATAAGAGCCCTTGTATCCCTCTATTTTAGGCGGATGTGTCCCGTAAAGTTCAAAATACTACGAGCAAGCGGATTGGAATGTGACTCGAGTTTAGTTAAATATATGCCTGCGTATTTTGCAATTTCTTCAATCAGTAGTGGCATTTTTAAATCACGATGTATATTTGAATTTTTTATATACCTTTTATATGCCTTCTTTGGATTCATTGGAAGCTGAAGCAGTACCCCAGAGTTGAATTCCGTAGCACCATATAGGTTTCAAAAGCGACTTGTATATCAAAAGTTTGCAATCAAGACTGAAGGTTGAATTTCTACCAATCAGCCAATGTACCTGACATAATTTTAGTTTCATTTGTGTTAGCTTAGAGTCAATGTGGTATTTCCAAGTAAGCCGTCGATCAAGTTGTATACCAAGATATTTCACATGAGAATGTTGAGGAACAATTTGATTGTTAATCCGAATGGGGGAACAAGTATCTCTTCGTAATGTATATGTTACTTGAACACACTTTTGTTCGTTTACCTTAATTCGCCATAAGTTTAACCACAGTTCTAGCTGGGTTATATGTTCCTGAATATATCGGGATGCCTCGCAAGGCTTTTCATGCATACTAAGGCATGCTGTATCATCGGCAAATGTAGAAGTGTGGACATTACTGCTCAGAGGCATATCACAAGTATAAATCAAATACAAAACTGGACCCAGTATACTACCCTGTGGCACACCGGATGAGATAGTTTCAGGCATACTTATAAAGTCTCCTTCTACAACAGTGAACTTCCGGGCCATAATGTAACTTTCCAAAAGATTTACAATGTTTATTGGTAGGTATGTCTTCAATTTTAATATTAGGCCTTCATGCCACACTTTATCAAATGCCTGAGAAACGTCGATAAACAGCGCAGAACAATACTTCTTTTCTTCAAATGTTCTTCTTATAAATTGAACCAATCTATGCGTTTGTTCAATGGTGCTATGTTGACTTCTAAAACCAAATTGATGGTCTGGGATGCACCCATTACCAACTAGAATAGGGGACAATATTGTCATAAGCAGTTTTTCGAAAAATTTTGATATTGTTGATAACAGACTTATTGGCCTGTATGACGCAGCCTTGGTAAGGTCTTTACCCGGCTTTGGAATCATTTTGACCTTGGCAAGCTTCGAACTGTGTGGAAAATACTCCAGTCGCAAAATAGTATTAAAAACGAATAACAGGATTCTAATTGCAACAAGTGGCAACTTCATCAGCATCTGATTACTAATTCCATCAAAACCCGGAGCTTTTTTCAGGTTGAGTTCAGCAATTAGTTTTTGTAACTCACACGTCTTAAACTTTATTTGATGAGGGGGTAGAGCGACAACATTCGACAAATCAACAATACCATTACATGTGTTTGGGGTAAATACATACGTATTTTAAATGCTCAGCAAATATGTTGCCTTTTTCAGTATCGCTTCTTGCCCAACCTCCGGTGGATGTGCGCAGAGGTGACTTAAACTCAACGGGTGTTTTAAGCTTTCTGGCAGCGCGCCACAAAGAGTAATTAGATGCTGGTGTGACATCAATACCTTCCAAATAATTTTTAAGAGATGCGGTTTTTTCAAATGCAAGCAACTCTTGGAGTCGTTTAGTGCACTCTTTAAATCTGGGGTGGGGTGCTCTGTGCTGTAGCCATTCCCTTCTAGCTCTTCTTTTTTCACAGTTCTCGTTGTACCTTCATAGTGAACAGACGTAATAGCGAATTTTTTTTTACATTTATAATAAATAAACAAAAATCATAGAAAAAAATATTCGTAGTACATACATATTAACTTTGATAAATAAGCTTTTTTTTGCTTTGCTAAAATTTTTACATATAGAAATAACAAAAACAAAAAAACCGTAAACAAAAAAACGCACAAAGTACCCTTGAGGAATACTCCATATGAGTACCTCAAATACAAATAATTGTGAAGTGAGTTATAACGGCAGAAATGCTTATTTTACTGTGAATTCTGATGCTCATAATGATAACAATAAAAAAATCTGATGATAGACTTACTGTGAGTTCTGAAGCTCTTAATAAAAATAAAAAATGTGATGATAAACTTTTTCTAACGGCAAAACCACAGTTTCGTCAGCGATCAACTTCGCTTTGTCCAATGCCAACTAGTGAATCGTTGAAATTACCGTTGCCCAGTACTTCTACATTTAACTCAGCGATATCATCCGCTTCGGGTGGTCATCACTTAACCAAGTTGTCACTGAAGATAAGAGTAGCCCAAAACCCAAGGTCCAAGTCGGAATGGACAGATACATCACAATTGCAAAGCGCGGGTGAAGCCCAAGTTCTACTAAAATTGCATCTGCTTCAAAGATGTCTAGGGATAACATCGTATCCTCTACTAATCGGCAAAACCGTTTTAAAATATTGCAAGATGACAATGACTAACCCGCTGAATCTGCGAACAAAACCTCCAAGCCGCCACCAATCCATTTAAGAGAAAAAACTCAAACGCTCTTATTAAAAAATTAATTTCGGTCATTGGTGAAAATAAATTTCACATTGTTCCTATAAAACGTGGTAACATTCATGAAACGAAGATTCAAATTTATGAAGAAAAAGATTTTCGCAAAATGCTTTCTGAATTTGAAAAAAGTAAAACAAATTTCTACACATATCAGCTCAAGAGTGCTAAAGGTCTGCAGATTGTATTGAAGGGCATAGATTCCTATGTTGCTCCCGAAGAAATAAAAGATGCTCTCGTCCTCCAGGAATTTAAGGTAAAAAATGTATCGAACATAATAAATAGTGAAAAGGTCCCCCAACCACTATTTCGCGTTGAACTTGAACCAAATGATATAAAATTGAAAAAAATGAGACCCACCCAATATATAATTTAAAATATCTTATATCGAAAAATAACTGTTGAAGAACCACAGAAGCGTTCAGGACCCGTACAGTGCCATAATTGTCAAGAATATGGCCAAACTGAAACTTACCGGAATTTACCCACTGTATGTGTTGTGTGCGGCGAATTACACGGCACTGCTAGTTGCAATTGGTTTCAATAAACCAAAAGATCAAAGTGACAAAAAAAAAAGCAGTAATTGTGGAGGTAATCACACCGCTAACTACAGAGGTTGTCCTGTGTACTCTTTCGTCAAACAGACTATGAGGCAAAAACCTAAATTAGCCCCAGCCCAATCAGCAAACGCTTTATCCGCCACTATTGCGCAAGTGAGCAATAGTGTATCGTATGCCGATGCTACTGAGACAAATTCTATTCCTACACAAAATGTTTCACCACCAAATATTTCGAAAAATACAAACTCGAACTTTAATTTCAATCGCCTTGAAGCTACTATAATCTGGTGCAAACTATCGGCCATTTAACAGAGTTCAATTCCGTTTGGAATCGGAATTCAATCCATCCCATTTTTGTAGGAGATGGTGTCTAAAACAGAAAACTAAAATAAGGGAATTTGTCAGGTGTGTCCTGACTAGGGGAAGCGGTGGTATGCTCCGGCTAGGTATTGACATTTTGAGGTTTATTCAATTCCGATTCCGAACGGAATTGAACTCTGTGACATGGCAGTATAAATAATTTTACAACAAATATGACTAGTATGATGCAAGAAATGCTGCGAATGCAGAATACATTGCTTCAAGCATTAGTTTCTGGAACGCAAACGGCATTCGCCAACATAAAAATTAACTTGAGCACTTCCTCATGGAAAAAATATTGATATATTGTTGGTCTCTGAGACTCATTTGACTTCGAGAAGTTTCTTTAATGGTTACACTATATATGATACAAAGGACCCTAGAGGAAGAGCATGCGGTGAATCAGCTATTGTAATAAAGTCAAGACTCAAGCACTATATTCTTGACAACTTTTGTGAGGAACACCTACAGGCAACAAATATTGGCATTGAAAGCTTTTGTACAAATTTCGTGGTATCATCAATTTACTCCCCTCCCAGATTTTCAATCACTGAGGTTCAATACGAAAATTTCTACAAATCTCTTGGACCTTGTTTTGTAGCAGCTGGCGACTACAATGCTAAACATACATTTTGGGGTTCGTGTCTTATTACACCCAGAGGTCGATCGTTGTTCAACACAATTTCCAAAATGGGCTTGGATGTCATTTCGAGTGGAGAGCCCACTTATTGGCCTACTGATATACAAAAAATTCCGGATGTTATAGATTTTGGCGTCATGAAAAATATATCCATGGATTTAATTCAAGTTGAAGCTTCTCTAGACCTCTCATCCGATCATTCTCCCACGATCGTTACAATTTGTAGCCCATTAAGAAGTTACTTACCTCACCCATATGTGAAGATGATAAATCGTGTTAATTGGCTGAGATTTAAAAAATATCTTAGTAGTCATTGCATGGAAAACATTACGCTAAGAACAGCCGAAGATATTGAAGCTAACACTGCCAACCTTATCGAAATGATTAAACAGGCTGTTGAACATGCCACTACCTCCCATCCGCAGACTGGGTTTAACAGAATATATTCTACGGACATTGAACGCCTATAAAATTTATGACTGAAATATTGTTTTGATTATTTCACTTATTTAATAGGGCCGCTATGTATAAAATCGTACAAGAATGGGGTTTATTCTTTAAACGTTGATGCTGTACGCATATAAACTTTTCAAACCGTATGTATTTTCTAATAGATTTGCAATTCACCAGTAAAAAAGAGAGAGAGAAAACGATAGAGTTAATAAAATGCTTTTTTCATTGCAAAAACGATCTTATGTGAGATATCATGTATGCATACATTTTTATATGGCTCAATATATTACATTTTATTTTTATAAATGAATTCACTTATGAAGAGGTTCACAATTAAGTTTCCATATATATTAGCTCATATATTATTAAACATTTCATATATTAGTCCATATATCAATTCATATGTAAAACTTTTGCCATGTATAATCCCATACATCTCCATACATGATTTCATACATATTCATATATATTTATATATGTACATTCATATATGTATTAAACATATATGGACCATACATATTTTTTTACCTGGGTTACTAAAATTACTTTTCCTTAAGAGTTTGAACCACAGTTTGAACAGGGGGGTTGAGTTTAATGAAACGTTTGAACATAAAAATAAAATAAATGAAATGAAAATTGAGTCTATACGCCCAGTCAGGTGTGTACACTCACTATGTTATGGAATATAAGTTTGGTATCGAATTGATGACGACGTCGATAAAAATTCATGTTGATATTAAATTGATGACGATGACGACGACGCTAAATGGAAAAAGGGTGACGGTTTTATTTTTTCTAATAACACAAAATTTTGCAAAATTTTTGTCATTTATTATTAATTATTATATTTATGTATATGTAGTTTTATATAATTTGAGGTTTTCTTAACGTCAAAACTTTAAAGCTTAGCTTAAATATATAAATAAGAATATTTTTTCTTATTAATAAGATAAATTTAAGGACAATTTATAAATCTAAGTATGTATATGGTTGCGGTGAAGAATATATTGAAAATTAATGACAAATATACTGACTAGACATAAAGGAAGTAAATAGAAAATAAAAGGTAGTACATACATACATATTTATATGTATCTTAATTTTAAAACAAATACAAAATATTCACTTAAAAAATAGGTGGGATTTTTTATATTTTAAAACACACATTAATTATACTCCACATAAATTTTTATTTTATAAAAGAATGGAATGATGAATTTGAATAAAATTTCATAAAAAGATAAAATGTTCGTTTGGTAGACGGACGTCACAATGAATGTTTTAAACCATTAAAAATATTTTAATAACTTTAGCATTTTTCTTAAAAACTAAACAAAATATTAAATAATAAAATCTTCATATAAACATGAGGAAACATTTTACACGCACATGAATTTGGAAAGAAAGTTTGAAAATGCATTTTTATAATTTCCATTTGATTATATTTGACTATATTTTTCCAATGAGAAATTATGTAAACATTAAAATACCGGTATGAATGGAATTTTCTGAATTTATAATCTAGATAAGCATTTGAGGCAATCAGCTTTGAAATCTCTTAAGTTTGTTCTTTCTTTGCAAAGTAAGATCAAGAACTGTTCCCGGCGAGATCTGATCCAGTCTGCGTGAAAGCACAAAATTTTGGACGTAGCTGATCTACATTAAGTTTGAAGTTATTAAAATTGCAAATTCTTCTTTCAGAACCTTTAAAATACATGTAAACAAGTTCGGTGTTCATCGCCAAATAATGTAGAATATATAACAATTATTAAATATTTTTTTTTTTTGTAATTAAAAAAGCCATAACGTGGTTGTTAAAGAAATTCCACAAAAAACCGCAAGAATATACGGTTATCCGTGGCAGATCAGTCAACCAGTGCGAGCGAGACGAAAAACTCTCGAAGGCCTAATAACAGAACTAAGCCTGACCGCAGTTAAGAAATAATTACGATGACGATGAAAACATAAAAAACTTTTCATTCTCACTTTAAATACTGATGAAATCGCAATTGAATAGAGTGCAAATTGTATGTACATATATATATCATTTATCAATATTTGCTTTCCTTTTAAAACTCATAAAATTAGGGGGAGGTTATATGAAATAGTCTTGGGATATGTTTTAGTGGTTGTTCTTTTAATAATAATAATAATAATAATAATAATAATAATAGTGGTAAAACTGAGTCTTTACTATCTCCTGCTATTTGCTGTTTAATCATCAAAGAATAATATTTCTAAAATACGCTTTTGAACATTTTTGCGCCTTTCTTTAGACATTTTTAGTAACTCTGTGGTAACAAGTTCGCCTAACAGATGTTCCGAACTGCGCTGTATACTTGGCTGAGGTGTAGGTGGCACTTGGAACTTGTTAAATTGTTGTGTTGGACTTACATTACTGTTATGTTGTTGCTGATGTGAGTGATTGTGTTGAGGCAATTGTTGATAGAGTTGAAAAAGAAAATCGGCATTTGAGGAAAACATATTGGAAGTAGATGATTGTGAAATGTTATTGTGATTATTATTGCTGTTAAAATTACTTTGATTGCTCAACGAAGAGTTGGAGTGAGAACGTTGTAAGGCTACACTTGAGGTGGAGGCAGCCATACTTTGAAAAGGATTTTCGGCGGTGTGATGTTCGTTAAGTATTGCCTGCGGTTGCAATAAAGAGGAACTGTTGTCATCTGTATCTTCATCATCTGAATCTTCAATGAAATGTGTAGTGTTGTTACTGGAGTTGAGATTGTTGTGTGAATTGTGATGATTATTGTTCTGGTGCAGTTGTGATGTCACGGAGGTATTCGCAGCATTTGCGCTTAGTTGTACACGAGGCTTTTTCATATTGTAATTACTAGATGTCGACGAGTCCATATCATCATTATGTGAATCATTGAAGGAATGGCTATTGAAATTGTTGTTTGTATTGCTACTGCCTGCTGAAGCGCAAGGTGTACTAGACGTCGAGGGATGTGGAATAGCTTGTTGAGCTGTTGAAATTGTGTTCCCTGCCCCAGTGCCATTTTGTTGATTGGTGGCTCCCAAAGGTGATGATAGAGGAGATTTTATGGAAGATGATGACGAATGCAGGCCATTTGTTGTAGTGCCTCCACCAGAAGAGCCATTTAAAGTAGTTCCTCCGCCTACAACAGTTGATAATGTCGAGTTTGCCGTTTCACGAAAATGTTCATTATAGTTTTGTGGCGAGTCTGCCACCATGGCAGCTGCCACTGATTGCTGATGCTGTATTTGTGATTGCGAGATTTGCTGCAAATGTTGTGAGGCTACAGCAGCTGCGAAATCTCTAAATACCTGATCAGCTTCCAATTTAACTCTACTCTCGCCCTCCAAAGCAGAGGCGGCCGCAGCCGCTGAGCTTAAAGCACTCATTGCATGCTGTTGATCTGGAAAGTGATGCCCATGTTGCCCAAAATGGCCCATACTCTTCATTGAACTATTCGATTTGGAGTCCATGTTGTAATCATTAAAGTTAGAGCTGTTAGCTGAGTGGGGCGAAGTCAAAAAGTTGGGCACATTTCTGTAAGACCTTCTTGGTTGTATGTGAGAGTCTAGAAATTTCATTTTTTCCAAATAGGGGCGCGACAGGTGTTCATATACAGGTGGGTCTCCCTGTTTTCGCTGGCTTACGTAGCGTTCTCGTAAGTACTTCCAACGCTTTTTACATGTTTCAACTAAATAATGATAAAATTGTGTATTCCTAAACGATTCCCAATATTGAATTAACTTACCATCACTTCGCAATTTCATTGCTATGGAGGACCAAGCCTCATCTTTTGTCTCATACTTGTTGGCCGTAACGGGGCCATTACCATTTGCGCCATTGAGATAGTATTTTTGCCGATTGTATATGACAGCATGCTGAGCCACTTCATCGATTAGTTGTTCATCCATCATATTGCTATATAGACAATGAAAAACACACACAACTGCTTACAGGAAAAAAACCAAATAATTAAAAGTGTTCAATGCAAAAAACACACACAATTAATTGCACAGTCTATCTAAAAAGACGTCAACACTTCATCGGTAATTAAAGGTCTCTTTAATTAAATTAATTATAACAAAAACACACACATACGCACGTTAACTGAATTTTTGTGTGTATGAATATTATTCATATTGCATTAACACCAAACGTACTCATTAAACTTAGTCCACATCCTTAGAAAAAATGTGTTTTATTTTTAAAATGATTTTTCCTTTTTAGTATGTTTTTTAATGATTTCTTATTAATTAATATAGAACAAACTTCTTTTGTGGTATAAAAAATTTTCCGTAACAAAAAAGAATAACCAAAACAAACTTATAAATGATCACGAAGTTGGCTGCAGTTAATATGGCTCGGCTATCAGTGTACTGTGAATAGCGACGCGCAGTTGAGAACAGATTTTGACAGGAACTCGATGAAATTGGCGGGTTCTTATCAGAAATTGTGAAAAGTGTGTGAAAATTGTGCAAAACTGTTAACGAGCAAATAAATAATTGAAATTACATGGTGAATTCAAGTCTAAATGTGTTTATGTTCATGTGAATATAAAATTAATCATAAGGCTAATGAATAAATGTTAAAATAAGTTGTGAGTGTGTTATAATTAAGATGATTTCAGATACAGAAATAGTGAAAAATATTTTATGTGCATATGGTGGAAATATGCAAGTTCTGCCGATATATCGAATCTTTTGGTTTGTTGGTGAGTGTTTATACATAATTTAACATACAATATATTTGTATATTGTGCACTTCTTTAACATTATTTAAATCTATTTGATGTACATACATACATATGTAATAATTTTAAGCATCCTTAGACAAAAACACAATTGCTTCTTTGGATCACATTTGTTTTTCTTTTGTGTTGGTGTTGCTTTTGTATTACTTTTTACGTGTGTTTGGTTGTTTTGATGTTCACAAGACAAGTGCTTGTTTTCCTTACATTTGTACAAGCATGTTGGACAAACATTGTAAGGATTTTACTAAATTTTTAGGCATTCATAAAACTATAAAACCCACATACATTACCAGAAGATTTGAAATGTATTACCTGTAGGTACTCGTATGTAAAAATAATTTTTCCTTTTTCCATAATTATGTACCTGGTTGAATCTATTGGTGAGCTGAGCTTGAATTCCGATGAAATATCATCTCTTTTTTTTGCAGTTATTTTAAGATTTCTGTACATTGCATTTCTATGCCGTTTAAACGATTTTCTTTTAACAAATTGCAGTTTTTTTGGTAGTTTTTTTTTGTTGCACATTTTATTTTAGGTTATTTTTTATTATTTTAAGTAATTTTTTCCCTTCTTACTTTTTGGGTAAGTTTTTTTTAGGTTTTTTCAGTCTATCTGTCTATCACAGGCTGTTTTCTCGAGAACCATAAGAGCTATGGAACTGAAATTTTTAGGGAATATGTAAAACTTTGGCCGCTACAACAATATGTATATGACAGTCAAAAATTAAAGGGCAGTCTAAAGCGAGCAACGAAAAATTTTGAAATCCTAATGCTATATAATGACACTTCAAATTTGCAAAGTTAGTGTATTTTTATGTAGACTGGACCAATTAACAGTGATATTTAAAAAATCAAAATTAAGGGTTATTCTATCATTTAATGTAATTTTGACTCTGTAATTTTCACAAGTTGCTGTATCTTGGAAACCGTAAGAGGGAAACTCTTGAAATTTTGAAAAACGCTAAAACTAAAAAAATTCCAAAATTAAAAAAAAAGTCCCGAAACGAAAAATTGCTAAAATTAAAAATACTCTTTAATGAAAAATATCATAACTTAAAAAAATCGCTAAAACTAAAAATATATACATATTATTAAAAACAAAAATCCCAAAACCAAAAAAAAGTCAATACTAAAACAATCCGCCAAAAACCGAAAAAATCGTCAAATGGCACTATATTGAATTTATTCTACTTCTTTACATTGTTTGTGTAAGGTTTTCATTACTTTAATAGTGTTTTCTTATCTAAATTTAAAACCTGGTTTTAACGTTAAAACCATAAACAGCTGATTTTGCGTTCACACAACAAGTTTAATAAATTCAGGTTTTAACACACAGTATGTCTAAACAATTTTTTTCAAAATAAAACAAATCTCCTGTAGAAATACGTGAGTTTGTTGCAGTATTCTTCTTTTGCTTTTTATAAAGCAAGTTCAGTGCTCAAGTCTGGCACTGCGTAAACTAAGCTTGTGACATACACTATACAAGTAAACTGTACATTTTTTAATTTAATTCGCCATAATGCTGGTGATTATTTGTATAATTCTAGGAACTCTGTCCAGAATATTTGTTCTGCGCTTATTTCTTGTTGTGAACTCTTAAAAAATCACTACACAACTGAGCTTTTGCAACATACACTACAGAAGTTCACTGTACAGTTAACAAACTTGAGCAAATATCAAAATCATTTTGATATTTACTTAGTTCACTGCGTAAATAGCACAATCCCCCCCCCCCTCCCATACACTACACAAACGCACTGTACAGTGGCTGACTTGTGCAGTGAACTTTTGTAGTGTATGGCCGGCAAAAGGAAATACATTTTCATGTCGAGAGGCGCGGTATAGGGATACCTTTATACACGTAGTCTCTTCGGAGAAATTTGTCAGAATTTCGTGTAGATTACATTTTTGCTGTACGATTTTTGTAAAAAAAAATATACCCCTCCTAATATATACAGACATATCGATGGACTCAGGTAGATAAGCCCTAACTGCGTGTTTTTTATGAAACTGAGTTTTTCAGTAATTCCAATGCATTTCACACAAATGCACCTTCTTACAAAAATATATTACAATAGTGTAAAAAATAACGCTTTTACAAGCAGCTTTACACAAAAATTTACATTTTGAATATTATAGTTGTTATTATGTTTTACCTTCTCTTGTAAAGTTATGGGCTTTCTTCGTGAGACCATCGATATGTACATATGTTGTATTTTATTATGAGGGGAGTAAAAATAGGTCTCAGTAATTTTGATGGCTGGTATTTTTTATACGAACTTGGCTTTTTTCACATTTGTGTTTTTTTTTGAGAACATCAATTTGTACAGATATCAATATAAAATAAAGAGTGGACACAATTAAACCAAAAGCATTTAGAAAGGAAGTAATACATGAATTGTAATAGTCGATTTTTCATAAAAAAATCGTCAATTTTAAGGAAAAAATCTTCAAATCGTCATTTTGCTATTTTCGGAACCAAAAATCGTCCAAATGACGATAAATCGTTAAATCTGGCAGCCGTGGTTATCGGTAATCTTGTGTTGTCGTGGTGTGTTAATGTAATATTTTGCTCGTTTTTCACCACTTTTTGCTAATGAGAAAGAAAGTTTTCACCTCCTATTCCGGATAAGGGTGAATATTGGCAAAACAGTTATTGCAAACAGCGATGCCAACTATTTATAACCCAAACGCGCTATACCCCTTCTCAAAACGCGCTAGAACGCGTTTTAATAAAATTACAATTAATTTTATTTGTCAAACTTTGTCACAACTTATATAAATTGTCGAATAGTGTTTTTGGGTCACTGTGAAATTTCAAAATATTTGCCATTTACAATATTAGAATGCGTTTTTAATTCTAACCACAGTCAAGAGAATTTTATTTGCAACATCTGAATCATTAACGAGTTTAAACAGAAAGTTAATTTTTGGATATTAGACAAATGTTAAATTTATACAAAAAAGTAAAAAGATATTGAACGGAAATGATATTTTTGACTTTAATCAAAACGCGCTAATTAAGCGCTTTTTTTTATTAAACGCGCTAAGACGAAAAAAAAAGCGCATTTGGCATAGTTAAAACGTGCTAAAACTAGCGCGAAAGGCGTTAAATTGGCATCGCTGTATTGCAACACTTGTTGGCAAAGCGCTTTAAACGTTGGATATATTACTATGTACTTGCCAACGTTTGAACCACCTTAGAAAACGCTTTGCCGGCGTTGGACTGATTTTATTGTTCTGCGTGGGTACATAAATATCGTCCGGTGGTTACTGGTTAGCCGCACAGTATATTAAAAATACATACATACACAAACTTAACGAACAAAAAATATATTTTATTTTTATATACATACATATATCTTCAATCTATTTAAACTAATGCTTTTTATAATTTAATTTCTTAAAAACTAAAGGCCTTATTCACAAAAATAGTTTTTGCTCACAAAAAACTTTTAACATAAAAAATGTGTTGTGTAAAACAAAATTATTTTTTATAAATACGGCCAGTAAGTGAAATAAATATTAAAACGATAAATAAGTTATTAGATTAACTAAAACGCAGCAAACAAGGCTGAGACATGTACAAACATATGCATATTTGTAACTGGTCTGTATGGAATATACACATCCGTATGAATTTCCAAACAAGAGTCTTAATCCTTAATCAGCCCTTAACTCATTGGCGGTCTCAAATGCCAACGTTTGGTTCGATTTGTTAGCAAACCATTTCAATAGTACAGCTCGTTTGCCGTGCGTTGAAGCTTTTAAAAGTAAATGAATGAAAAGAATAAAAACGCAAAAGTTAAGAACTGTTTTAATAAATTGCACTATTAAATTGAATTACTTACCTTTGCGTCGTGTGTGATTTTTATCGCAGGCAATGGGGCATATGGAGAAGTGTACATCAATGGGACGCTCGGCTATAATTTCTAAACGTGGTATACTTGCATTGCTGGACGATTTAATACTTTTCGGCGCTGTAAATGTTTCATTGTGAGAGTTTTTAGCATTATTATGTATCACTGGTATGGTTTTTAAAATATAATGTAAGCATGTGCTGGGAGGGGAATCTAGTAATGGCTGTTTATGTTCCTGTTCCTGTCTGACGTGTATGACTAAATTACTTGCTTGCGTTTCACTTGCTTCAGATGTGATAATTTCAGGTGTGGCTTTTGGTGCTGGTGTCGTTTGGAGGGTGGGGGAAGAAGGAGTGTGAGGGAATGCCTGTTGCTTTGAATTGGAAGTTATTGGACTTGTGTCTGCGGCAGTAATTTCATTGTTGCTTACTTCTTCGCCTTGGCCATGTTTTATAACATCGAAATCCAAAATTTCTGAAGTGTCTTCAGATACATTATCATTGCTGGCGTTTTCATCTCTTTCAGATGTCATTGTAGTGCCAGAATTTGCAGGATCTGCAGGCGCTTTGCTTAAGCTTGGCTGAGTAGTTTCATGTAGCGTAACTTGTCTTCTTTTCAGTGTAGTTCCTTTTGCCGTGGTGTTGAAAATTCTGGAGTTTTGAAGTTCTTGTTGCGTACTGCCCTTTACAGTTGTTACACTAGCTGCCGCAGAAGTTAATTCTTTTTCTGATTTAATTGTTGTATAGTCATCATCGAAGCTTTCTTCTTGTGCTGCTAGTTGATTTAAAGGCATAGCTTTTCTATGGACTGGTATTAATTCTTCATCACTAAAATCGATTTCTGCTAATGTTGTAGACTCTACATTTGCATTTATGTTGTCTTGAGGAGGCATTTTGGTGTTGGAGTCTCTTGGCGAAAACTTTTCTTTCTCTAGCAGAGAGCTTTCATTTAATTTTTTCTTCATTTGCTTAGAAGCTTTAAAGTCTTTCTTCTTTTCTTTAGTTAATGAAGTTGGCTCATGATCTGCTTTAGGGTCTAGTGAATGGTTTGTTGCTGAATTCCATTCCTGCGTTGTGTTGGCTGCCGGGACAATTATATCATCTTCTACAATCTGCTGTAAATTATTTTTTTCTGTGTTGAATTTCGGTTCAGTGGCTTCAACAACTATTCGTTGTAAATCTGATTCTCGTTGCAAGAAATTGGAAATTTTCTTTTTTGGAACATTTAAATTAGTTTCCAAAGAAACATCACTTTCAGTTGCACTTAAATGTACTGGAGTTAATTCTCTGGTATCTTCAGCAGTTCCTCTTGAAAGGGTTTTTATTATAAATTGTTCATCCAAGCTGTTACTGGGGTGCTGTAAGTCTGACGTGGCTTCTTCCTGTGCTTGTATATCTCCTGCTATTTCCGAATTTACTTCAGAGTCCAAGCGATTTGTTAATAAATTTTTTTCCTCTTTTGTTGGTTGCATTAAAACCAAATTATCAGCGGCTGGTGTAATATTTATTTTGGTTGAGTGTGAGGTGGCAGGGATTGTGGTAATTTTTGGAATAATTGTTAATTTTTTTTCATGTAATGTGTTCCTAGAAAGTGATGGTCCTTCGTCCGTATTCGAACTAAAGGTTGTGAGTTTTTGTAAACATTTTATTTTTTGTGTTTGGAATGTTTCTTGAGTATGTGTATCTGAAATATTTGGGAAAAGGAATTTAAAAAATTGGATGGCATTGTCCAGGGAAACTAAAGAACATTATATGTATACCAACCTGCAGTGCTATCGAGTTCTATGATATTTTCACAGGGTTGTGATTTAATGGAACGAGTTGAAACCCTAGTGGTAGTGGTTTCCTCTTCTTGTTCAAACTCCTTGGGTTCAGCAGTTGTTTCCATTTCGGGAAGATTGCTAGTGTGCACTTCAGTTGCTACGCTAGTTGTAGGTTCCTCCGTTGAGGTATTTTGGGCTTCTCCTGTTATTTTATCTAGCTGATCTGTTATTGCTGTGCTAGCATCATTTGTGGTGCTGGTTTCCTCTATATGTTGTTTTTCTTCTGTACTATTAGCAAACTCAATTTCATTTTCATTTTCACTTTCAATTTCATTTTGGCTTTCGAATTGATCTTCTGTTGATATAACTTCATTCGTTAGGTGATCAGCTGATGTCTCTTCGGAATCAGCTAAGGAGCTAAAACTCTCTGTAGAAACCTCTTGTTCTTCAGTGCTAATATGAGTTGTTGTCAATTCCTCTAAATCTTTACTTAAACTTTTATCATTTTCATTATCACTGATATCAATATAATCCGATAACACTGCACTCTCAATGTCATTTTGTTCGACAACTTCGTGATTTAAAGTTGTTTCCAATATAGTTGGGGCCAAGGTTGTGGTCTCTGGTTGTTGGATATCCCCTTCCTTCCCACTATCATCGGTAGCATTGCAGTTGTTATGGTTCAATTCTGCAAAAAAAAAAAAAATAGTACAAAATTCCATTAAATCTGTTTTATAATCAAGATATAATATCCTTATACCTCTGTTCACATGTTCCACTGGATATAAACCCTCTTCCAATGTATCAAGTTCATATTGTGCTGGATATACGGCCGGTTGAAAGTGTAGAGTATTTGGTTTTGGATAAACCAATTCAGCCACTTGTATACAGTCGCAGGGAACCTCCTTTGCCGGCCGACATTCCTTCTTCTTTAAATCGTAGAAATTACCTGGCGGACATCTAATCATTGAAAGAAATTCAATTAATTTTCATATTAAAAACCAAGAATCACTGTAATAGAATCACCTTGATCTCGTTTGCATAAAGACGCCATTACTTTTCAAATCACACTTATAGTACAAAGAACAATCGGCTGGTGAACGGAATATGCCATTTTCGAAACAGGGCGGAAAATTGTTGGCACAGATTTCAGGTATATAGGAGCTGTGTGGTGAGATTTGGGTGGGCGTACATTTTCTTCCATTAATACATTTCTGGGCAGCGGGTGAAAATATCATAGGTGCGGGACAGGTGTAGATCTTTGGCTGCAGATTTTCTTCACATTTATAATACAAATGGCAGTCGGAGAAGAGTGGAAAACGTCCAACAACTGAGCAGGAGGGTTTATATTCTGGTGGCGGATGTTGTACACATTGGCCACTTGTTCCATTGAACATCTGCAAGAGATACAGATAGAGAGAGAGAGTATGTAATCAAACTGGGAGAGTAGCAAGATTTGGATGCTCAGAGAGCACTAAACGCCAATCAGATTCCTATTGTCTTGTTTTACACCTGGCAGTTTTTTGAAGCAATTCTAGTTTTATCAAAGAGAGAGAGAAAAGAAGAAATAAGAGGGTTACAGACTTGCTTGTACCGAAAAGTTACTTCAATTCTCTTTTGTCATTTCATTCGCTGCATCAAAGCAATTCGAAAATTGAGCATACAGAAACAGTCTGTATGTTAACAAATGAGCGGGTTTAAAAGAGAATTGAAGAGACTTGCTTTAAACTTTAAATTTTCTTACAAAAGATAATTGAAGTAACTTTTCGGTACAAGCAAGTCTGTACCCCTTTTCCTTCTTCTCTTCTTTCTCTCTCTCTCTCTCTCTCTCTCGCGATAAACCCAGACTTGCTTCACGAAAAACTGCCAGGTCTAAAGAGTGACGAATTGTTTGCTACAGAGTATAATAGTGCTGGCATAACGTGTTTTTGTTTCAATCGCCCAGCGCGAAAAAGAAGTAGCAACTATGCTTTCTAGAAGTCCTCTATACCCCTTCTTTTGGATGTATGTACTAGGCCTGTTCGCTTCATTACATACTCATATCTTTTTTACACGTGTTGCTATTCTTATACTTGGTATGGACATCATGTCGGACATCGCAAACGTTTAATGGAGACCGTTCATGTCCATATTTCGTCCATGTTATGACATCGAGGACCGAAAATATGGCTTAGCAACAATGTTTGCCATGAGATAAGCCGTTCGCCACCATTTGCAATAGAAATAAAAGAGATAGAATGAAATTGGTAATTATTCCATCTCTAATGCACTACCGCAAAATACTTTGATATGCCTAAACATGGACATCACACGTATTCACTACAACAAAGAAGTTGATAAATTTTTCGCAGTTGCTCTGCCGCTGATTGATTAATTGAGAGAGAGAGAGAGCGATAATTATTTATTCGTCGTTCTTCGGCGTAAGAAATAGCCGAACATCTATCGCAGAGTTCGTCACTTATGACGAATTTCGTTTGACGGCGGTGTTGTGTTCCTACCATAATCTCGCTAATAAGAGTACCTGTTCGATATGGCTTGGTTGCAAGACTAGCTTGTGGACAATATCCAACAATTAGTTTCATGCACGACCAGTTGGGTAGTTTTTCTTTTATCAAGTCTTTAAATTGGCCTAAGGGAAACTGTAATCGGCAAATATCGCGCATGACAAATGTCAAAATTTCCTTATGCTAGGAACACAATTGAGACGAACGACGAATTTCGTCCACAGCGACGAATTCGTCGATAGTAGTTGGCTGAGTTAATTCATCATGAGAAGCACAACAACGAAGAATTTAGTCAACGAATTCAGCTCTTATAATTAATAAAGTTGGTTATTATTTGTGCAAAGTGAGAGAGAAAATTGTTTTTTCGTTGTTCGTCGGCTTAAAAATAGAAATAATTCCAGCGGAGAATTCGTCACGCACGATAAATTTCGTTGGCAACGAAAAATTCGTCTTACGTCACAGTTGTGCTGCTAGCATTAAGTAGTCGTTGATGAAAGTATCCTCTGTCACAAGTTAGCCAACCGGGAACCGTCGAATATATACAAAAAACACTAATACCCAAAAAGCTGTCTGCACGTATTAATTTCACTTCAGATGAAGAATAATCATCTTGATAGTAATGAAAAGAACAAAAATTGTGCGTCGTTTAAAAATTACTCCAGTGTGTGAAGGCTCCATTAATATAAACAAAAAAATGTTTTCCGGTCAAATTGTTTGACCAAAGCAAGTGCAGCAATTCCGGGGGTCTACTAATATAAAACGAAACGCAAGAAAATTCGTTCGAATTTCCTTGAAATGAATATGGGCATTTCCTCGAGAAATTCCACTTTTTTGTCGCGTGCGACAGCAAACAATTCACCTTGTATTTCTGAACAACGTGACTCGATCTCTCTTAAAATTTTACCTAATATAGAACTGTATATATATATATATTTGTGTAGGCCTACACAAATATATAAATAAGTAAAAAAAAGTTTAGTTTTCTTTGAAAAAAAACAAGCATATTTGCTTGGTGTCGCACGCTACAAAAAGTTGACATTCCTGTGGAAATGCCCATATACAAATTGGACAGCAGTTTCTTTCATTTCGAATTTTACCACTTGATAGAATTCTCTCACAGCTCTTACCTGCAAATTTTGACATTTTCCAAATATCACACAATCCGGCTTGCAAACGTAATAATATTGATGCTGATCCGGGTGAGCCTTTAGGCCCACAAATTGATTAGAGCAGCGTTTGTGCTAAAAATTTGTGTTAAATAAATTAAAATAAGTTACAACCATAAATTTGTGCTATTAACTCACATAATCCACTAAAACGGGCACACCGCCGCCCGGAAAAGGTCTTAAAATGCCTTGACGTTGATCAAAATAGGTGCCAGGTGGTGCGAAAAAAGGCGAGTGATGCTGCTGATGATATAAAGGGCCAGGGCCAGGGCCAGAATAAGTGTAACTGTAATCCGAGGAGGGTGTATAAAAAGGTTGTGCAACCAAATGGCGACTGGAAGCGTGATGACAACACAAGGTGGTGATCATTAATATGCACAGTGGGTTAAACATTACTACGAAATTTTAACGAAGAGGTTCACTGAGTTGTTATATTTTTGCTTTAATTTTTAAATTATTGTTATTGTTGTTTGTTCTTGTTAAAAGTTGTTTTTAAATGTTTAATTAATTAATTTGTTTTATAATGAACTCATTTATTCTTTAAATAAAACACTTGTCAAGGATATTTTTTTTTTGGTCTTTAAGTTCTTTTTTTTTAGAATTTCTTAAATAAATTCCCGCTATTTTTTTTTCTTATTAGATTTTCTTGTTTTATTGCGCTATGTTTACTTAAGCAGCTTGAGCTTGCATTTGTTTAATTTCCGCTTTGCAACGCTGCTTTAAATGCTTTTTCTTATACGCAGCGAGACTAAGCGCGAACAGTTTCAACGTAAACTTTCAACTCATGTTGACTTGAATTTCAATTTTAATTTCTTTATACTTGCATAACCCAATATTTATTGCTGTGGTGTGGTGATGAAAGCAAAGAAGAAAACAAAACAAAAAAGAAATTTAACTCTGTAACTGTTATGCAAAGTTCTAGACTTTCATATGTAAAATAAAAACAAATTATGATATGAAATTCATTATATTTTTTTTGGCCGTTTCAAATTACTTTTTTGCATTTCGTTTTGAATTGAAAGTCAAGTTCAAGATTATACAATTTATATAAAAAGTTCACATTATTTTTTATTGAGCTAAATTAAGCACTTTCTTTTTTCAATTAATTAATAATTAAATAAAAACGTTTAATCATTGCATTTAAATTAAACACTAACAATTGCATTGAATATTATTTTTAACTCCATTCTGGTTATTAACCAACTGTTCTTTAGAATATCTTAATGTCTTAATTTACATACATTTTAATTTGAAGAAATAATTAAAGAAATAATTAAAGAAATGATGAATGACTTGCAATTTAATATCATAAAGGTTTTATATTTCAATGAAATTAAAAATCAGTTTATAGGGCATTTACACCTGCACAAAATCTAATAGATTTTATTTAAAATCTTTATGAAAATCTATACCGTTTACAGCAACTTTTTTTTCGGCTTTTATCAAGATTTTTTCACTATACAATCAAAAATTTTTAGTAATATGTGCGATTTAATCGTTAACAAATCGTAAAGCGTTATCAAATCGGTGTGAGCTACATATGTATGAGTGTATTAGTGTAATCATACGCACAACAAGAAGTACAGAGAAACTTAACAGCTGCATAGAAATACACTCAACCGAATTTTAAAGCATACCTTCAGGAGCAATGTTAATTTTAATAGAAATTGCTTGCGAAGTGTAATAGTGCCAATGTGGGGATAATTTTATTAAAAAGTTGAAAAATATAAAAAAGAGCGTTTTAAATGTCAAATATTTGCTTAAAAGATATATACATATATAGCAGTCTGTATAAAAAAACTTATAATATAATATTATAACATATCTTCATTACGTTCTGTTGCCTCTCACTAAAGATGGTGCACCACAATTGGGTAACAATCTTCATCTCATGCCATTTATTATGGGTGGAGATTTTAATACAAATTTTGCAAACCCACAGTCGCAAGCTTTATCAAAATTTTTATTTGACATTTTCCACTTGCATATGGGTATTTTTCCAGGAAAGTCTACTTTTTGTCGCGTTCGACTTTTTACTTCTTTATACATTTGTGTAGGGCGTCAGCAGCTCTATGTTAGGTAAAATTTTTTGAAAAATTTAGTCACATTGTTCAGAAATACAAGGTTATTTGCTTGCGGTCGAACGTGACAAAAAATTTTAATTTTTCGGAGAAATGCCCATATGAGCAATTCTCCAGAAACCCCCACAACTAATAATTCCACTACTATAGATGCAGTTTTCCATAGATTTTTAAATACAGTAGAGTCAAAAATTTATATATCTTATTTTAGTTACCATAAGCCAATATGTATTAAAAAAAATTTTTCATTACTAGATGCTTACACATCTCCCCTGTGATCGGAATCACATTGGTTTTTTTTATCCAAAACAAAACCCAATAACTGAAAAAATTGCCAAATTGCAACCAAACAACTGCACTGTAGCCAATTCACACACCTTTTTAAGCAGACTGTAGCTAATTCACTCATCTTTTTTAAAAATAGTTATGCTGTACAGGGTAGTAAAAAATAAATAAAAATATTAGATTTTGAGTAGATTTCCTATAAATCTAAGGACAAAATAGATTTACTTTTTTATAGGAAATCTAGTAAAAAACAGAAAGATTTAGCTCGAAATCTCGTAAGTACTAGATTTCAAGACAATGTAAATACCCTATTATAAAAAAAATCAAAATTTTTCCTAAATAAGACATACACGACGTATATATAGTTAGTGTTATCTAGGAAATGCGACAGAGTTTCGACAAACACTGACACTTTTTGTCGCTTACTGGTTTCATCAGATGCTTTTAAAGGATTTAAAGGATCCTTTCTACCCAAATAGGTTTTTAAATGTGATGATGCAGTCAAAGAAATGATAGATGAAGATTTTTGTCGAATTTTATATCTATTTGGTATGGCTTTCATGGGCGGTGGGCGTGGCCGATTTTAATGAACTTCTGCATGCGACTTTCTTTTATTGAAGACTCCCGTTTGGGTAGTCAAAATGTTTGCAAAACAATCGATTTGGATTGCATGGTTTGTGGGAGGTGGGCGTGGCTAGTTTTAATAAAACTTTGCATGCGTCTTCCTTTTATTTTAAAAAGTGTGAGTACATGATTCCATGATTTGCGCTTGGAAAAGAAACATTTTTAAACGAAAAACTCGATTTAGATTTCATAAGGTGTTTGCGGTGGGCGTAGCAGATTATTATGAACTTTACATGCATCCGACTTTTTCCTTATTTTAGAAATTGTAAATACCAAATTTTAAGATTTGGTAGAAAAAATTTTACGCAAATCAATCGATTTCGATTGCATGGGCTGTGGGCGGTGGGCGTAACCGCTTTAAATAAAACTAAGCATGTATCTTTATTTTATTCTGCAAAGTGAACGTATCAAATTCAAAGACTTGCGCTTCAATAGGAAACATTTTGGCGAAAAAATAGATTTAGATGAAGTATGAGTGGTGGGCGTGGCCGATTTTATTGAAACTTGGCACGCGTCTTCCTTTACTTCTAAAAAGTTTGCGTATCAAATTTGAAGACCTGCGCCTGGATAGAAGAAATCTATTTGGATATCGTGGGCTGTGGGAGTTGGGTGTGGCTACTTCTAATAAAACTTGGCATGCGTCTTCCTTTTATTCCAAAGAGTGTGCGTACCAAATGTGAAGATTCGCATTTGGATAGGAAACGTTTTAGACGAAAAAAATAGATTTTGGCATGGACTATGGGCGGTGGGAGTGGCCGATTTTAATAAAACTTGACTTCTTTCTTTTGTGCGCTCTACAAAGTTTGCGTGCCAAATTGTAAGACTTGCTGTTGAATAGGAATATTTTTGGGCGAGCACATTAATTTGAATTGAATGGGCTGCAGGCTGTGGGCGTGGCTGCTTTGAATAAAACTTGGAATGCGTCTATATTTTATTCTAGATTGTGTAGCTACTAAATTTGAAGACATTTGTTTGCATAAGAAATGATTTAGGCGAATAAATCGATTTGGCTTGTATGGGCGGTGGGAGTGGCCGCTTTTAGTAAAACTTGGCACTCGGCTTTATTTTATTCCAGAGAATTTATGTAACAAATTTAAGAACTTGCTGTGGTATATAAAAAATTTTATGCGCAAAAGTTTATTTGGAGTTGCATGGGCGGTGGGCGTGGCTGATATTAATAAAACTTGGCATTCGCCTTTCTTTTATTCTAGAAAGTGTATGTATTAGGACTTGCTATTGGCTAATAAACATTTTAGGCAAAAAAAAAAAAATGATTTTTATTGCCTGGGCGGTAGGAAATGGGCATGGCCGATTTTAAGGAAACTTTTTCTTTGCCCTTCTTTTATTCTAGAAAGTGTACGTACCACATTAGAACACTAGCGAAAAAAATATTAGGTGTACATGTGCGGTAGGAGTGGCCAATTTTGATGAAATTGCATTTCTTTCCCATAATTTAGCCCGTTGCCAACTTTCAATGATCCGGGACCACTCCTTATAATATTTGCACAAAAATATTAGAAGCCATCCATCCCACTGTGCGACGTATTGAATGAAGCATATTGAATTCGCCACGAAAGTTATTTCGCAACTTAGATTTTCAGTTTATTTTATTTTTTTTTAATATACGTATAAAATTCTTATCATATTTACAATATTTTCTTTGATATTCTAAAAAATTTAGTTCATATTCTGGGAAGTTCACTGCACTATCAGTTGAAATAAAAAAATATTTATCACATATATACGCGTATGTTTTTGAGCTAGATAATAAAACTAAAAGAAAAATAATTCATTTACAGTACATTGACGGAAACAAAAGCAGCTTCCGTAAACAAAAAAAAAATATTAGTTGGGCTCATTCAAAAATACGCATGCAATTCTTAGGCTTGTCATAGAGAGTAAAAAAGAACTTACATACGTACTTATGTATTATTACGCATAGTACAAGAAGTTAGCCCCATGCAGTAATTCTCGTACCTAAAGCAAAGTCCGGTTTTAAACACATCAGTTTTAGTTGCTCAACCTTGCACTTTGTATGAATGATATGAGAAATTTTTATATAACTATCTCTTTCTTTTCTTTATAGTAAAATAAAAAGTTGTGCAAGAAAAACGAATGTCTGTTATATTTTAATTTTATTTTTGACCGAAAATCCGTAAATTTACTTTATAGTTTTTTAATTGTCAAAATTTAGTTTCAGAGAATTACAGAATAACCCTGCTGATTTGTTTCTTTTCAAGGTTGTATTATATTAAAACACGTTGAAAAAAAATTGATTCAACTACTTCTTAATGTAATTGTAAAGTACGCAATGAATAAGTTTTGTTTTATTTCATTATTCGTACTATCAAATCTTTGAAATATTTAAATTTACACGTACTTAATCTCTCAATAATATGCATGTAAGTAAGTTTCTGTTTGGAGTTGTATTAAAACAAAGAACACATGCCAGACACCCAAAAAATTATAACTTAATACTCACCCACCAACACTTTTTCAACAGATTACAAATTATTTAAAAATATTTCATTTATTATCTGAGAAGAATTTGCATGCAAAAAGATAAGCCAGCGGAAAAAGAAATAAATTGCTATTAAGAATTTTTCATTTATAGTTTTATTTAAATATTTCCGTGTCAAATGCAGTTGTAAAAATTACATTTTAATTAATGTGCAAAATGTGTCCGATTTTATTGATAATTCATTTATTAAAATTTTAGAGATAAATCACAAACTTGTCATTTGCAAACTAAATAAAATATCAGTCCAATTATGAAAAACAATTCCCCGGAAACTTTTTCCCATTTCTCCTGAGAGCCAACTCCTGAAGAAAAAGTAGATATTCTAAATATAAGGGGGGGGGGGGGGAGGGGAGGAAGAATTTTTTTTAAAGGGAACTAATGCAAAAATCTAGAAATAGAATTTAAAAATTTCGTAAAAGAAAGAACAAAAAGCTTAAATAACAATTCCGCGGGAGTTTGTTCCCTTTTCCCATTCCCATTTCCCCGGGAAAAAACTCCCTGCGAAAAAAGTAATTTTAAATATGAGAGAGCGGGATAGTTTTTTAAGATTTTTCTCCCCAAACATTTTTAGGGAACATACAATTTAAAAATCAACTTAATAATTGTTGTAAAACAATGGATATAATCATTTACTTACAACAAAAAGTTTAAATAAAAATGTTATATTTCCCTCTTGTTTTAGGAATTTTCATCCCCGTCCTACAAACATGCACTTCAAACACATGAACTGCTTCTGATTTCAAAAATAATACTAAAACACAGTAAATTTTGAACGCCTCCTTCAAGTTCACATAATAGGTAAATGGAAGATATGTTTCCATGTAATATTTTCAAGACCAATAACAAGGCGAGTTGACACCAGCCGATCACGATTCAGCATATCGGGCCTTAAGGCTCAGTTACCCGACTGTATAGGTTCCATCAGACGTAACATAGCCATAGCCATAAAAATCTGCCGTTCGAACCAAACTAATGGGCAACACTGTATTTGATTATAGGTGACTCGCCATAACGCCATAACTCTCACCATAGAAACCAATTGAATTTTGGTTTGGTTATGGATATGGCATTATGGCTATGTCACGTCTAATTTAAACAGTAGGAAACAGCTGTTCGATATTGATTATAGAGATGCAATGTAACGTAACCAACTACTTTTCATATAAAAATATCGATCAGCTGTTTCCTACGTTGCAGTTACCTTACATTACAGTCGGGTAACTGAACCTTTATTTTCGTAAGCGACAAAAATTAAAGTTTTCAGTAGAAGGGGTTCTTTATAAAATTAAAATTTTACGATAAAATTTTACAGACCGTATCTTAAAAGTTATAAAAAATTTTGGGATTCTAAACGATGGGTAGGCCCATTAAATTTTAATTTTAATAAAAACTTTTATTTTCGATTACATGTCGCTTACAATAAAATCTAAACTAAGGTTCGATGTGGTGATCTCTTGTGTCAAATCAAAGCAAAATGTTTGGATATTTCCTAACAGTGGGAAACTTTACACCACGCGCGAATTGATACTAGGTGGTCTCGATTCACAACTCTCTGCATATTCGCCTTGTATATATGTTGTCAGAATATTTCCGAACGTTTTTCTTTGATTTGACTGCAGATAAATTATCAGCTGATCGTCAGCTGGTGAATTGAGATCACCTGGGGTGAATTTGCCTTGCTTGACACAAATAAACATTTACTTATATATTTATTTCATAAATACTTTACAAAATAAATTCGTAAAATATTGTTGCACAAATATGGGCAGAGTAACTAGATCATATGCCCAAGAAGTTAAACAATTTTTTTGTGACTGACTATACACGACCTATGCCTTCACATAGGAAGTAGCAACGTTGTTGTTATACAGGATTATACGGTTATCCGTGGCCGATCAGTCAATCAGTGCGAGTAAGACGCAAAACTCTCGAAGGCTAAACAACACACACTATCCTGACGGCACTTAAGAAATAATTACTATGACGTGAGAGCTGTTCTTCAGCCCAGAGCTGCTTAACGACTCCCACAAACAAACATTTATATAAGGCGAATATGCAGAGTTGCAAATTGATACCACCTGATATCAATTCGCCTTGACCGATAACAAGAAGATCTTTATAAAATTTACAATTTCCTTTGTATATACAATTATTGCGAATTTAATCCATTCGCATCTGCTTCTCTTTACTTTATTTTATTTTTTTATTTAAGCAAAAATATATATTTATATAAACACAATCTTATTGGCAATGAAACATATTTTTTTTTTAAAATTTCTATTACTGAACTCTTAAAGTTTGTGCAGAGCAAACAGCCATCCCTAAACACGGGCGGCAAGCGTTTTTTAGCTGTCAAAAGTTATCATGTCCATACATTTTGTATGGAGCATACAGAAATAACGCGGCGGCAACGCTTTGCTATTGGAAAATCCGATTTTGACAACGCGTTTTACAATGAAGTTAGTTGCAAAAGGAAAAAATTGCCTTCTGTTTGTCATCATCAGAGTTACCATTTATTATTGAATGTCCTTTTGACTACAGTACTGAAATATCGAGCCTTATTTTCGATTATATCGTAAGCGACAAATATGAAAGTTTTAAGGAGAAGTTTTTTTTAATATATTCAAATATGTTTTTGTACGTAAATTGTCGCTTACGATAAAATGTAACAGCCCGTACCTTAAAAGTTATCAACAATTTTGGCATTTTGATATTTCTAAACTATGGATAGGCCCTTAATATTTTAATTTCAACAAAAAAGTATATTTTCGATAACATGTCGCTTACGATAAAATCGAAAATAAGGCTAGATATTTTCTTCTTTCCTTCATTAAAAGTATGAATTATGTGCACACATATCGTCGGGTGGTTTCTGGTTTGCTGCAGACATAATGTATTTTGTATATACTGTGCCGCAAACCAGAAACCAACCGACAATTTGTTAAAAGAAAGATGTGTTGGCAATGAAAAGGTGTGACGAGGACTAGATACCGCCTAGGTTATTCTGTTTTTGTTTATTTCTGTCTTTAATTTTAAATATTTTATTTACTTCTGTTTTGAATTGACTTTTTAAAATAAAAAAATCTGTTAAAATAATAAAAACAATATTTATTGTCAGTATATCAATCATGTATGACTGCTCAATTATGGCGGATATATGTATTAGAGTCTAAACACAATGTTTGCGGTGCGGTGCGATTTCTCGTTGCGGGAGAGAAAAATAAACATAATACAACGGAAGACGGCGACGGCAATACTTTTGTTTAAATTTTTAATTTTTTTGTGCATACATTTTTATAAAAAAAATTACTCTTTGTGTTAAATATTTTGTAATGGCAGTAACTAAAAACAAAAAATTATTAACATTTTATACATTCCCAGATATATTTGATATATTTTTTCAACTTTTACATTTTATGAAAAAAAAAATCATGTTTTTTGTTACAACAATGTTGTGAACACCGCCAATTATTCAAAAACTATGGCAACATCACAAAGAGAAAGAGTGTCAAAAATTGAGAGAATAAGAAAGTTCGCAGAGCAAATAAAATAGATTTTAATTTTATGCCATTCCGCACTGCGGTTTTTTACTTCAAAATCGTATGAAAAAACGCACCGCAATAAATTATCGTTGCATTGTGTTCAGACTCTTAATCAATTATGATCAGTCAAATTAATATTTATGCTATAATTGATTAGTAAAAATCACTGGATTGAGCAGTTCGACTATATGTTATATTCCTTAGTAAGAGAGAGATGCAACATCACACGTACAGAAAAGTTTCCATCACATTTTTAATTTTTCCCTTAATAATGTGATAGAAACTTTGTTATACGCAATGATGAATATAGCCTACATGACTTCCAATCAAATGATTGGTCAATTGACTGATATTATTCTTGTAGGGTTAGTTCATTTGAAACAAAATAAAATTTTCCTGAATTTGAATTCAGTAAAATCAATGCATATTAATATATGCAAAAATATTTTTAATGAGAAAAAAATATTTTTTTTATTCGACTTGAAGGTTTTTGATAAAACACAAGCAAGTTTTCCAAATTTTCTAAATAACTAATTATTTAAAATTTGTTTATTATTTTATTTTAATTTAAATAACAAAATTTATGTAACAAAATTTTAATAACAAAATCACAAACAACAATGTCTTCCGTGCAGGTGTTAAAATAATCAGGATTGTTTTATTTATTTGTTTGATAACCCTGGTTCTATCGTTTTGACATAACGTTGCCGCTTTTGTTTAGGTATGGCATTTTAGCGTTAAAGCTCGGCGGAAAAAAACGTTCCGCTTTCCGCCCTTGTTTAGGGATGGCTGAAAATGTAAACATTAAGCAGCTGATTCAGATTTTCCCTCTCCCGTAGTTGCTGCCAAGGCGAATTCTCTTAAGGTGATCTTAATTCACCAGCTGACATAACTTCTCTGCTGTCAAATCAACCAAAACGCTAGGAAATATTCTGACAGCAGGAAATTTTACACTAACAAATATACAAGGGTAATACGCAGAGTTGCAAATTAAGACCACCTTGTATTAATTCGCCTTGGTTGCTGCTTTCTTGGCTAACGAGAATACAAGGATTTTTTCCCGCAAACAAATGATTGGGAAGAGAAAATCTCCCTGTGAAAGTTTATAATTGGGCTGTATATTTATATTTGTATGTAAGAATTATTTAAAGCAAATATCTTTTATATATTTTGTTTAGCATTAATCTTTATTTTATCTGTTTTCAATTTTGTTAACTTACATTTATATATTTACTTACAAGCGATTACAATTGATCGTTTTGTGTTTATCAAGCTAATAATATGGATGGTAATAAATAATTATTTTTAGACAATTTTAAATTTTTAGTTCATTAAAATTACCACTCGAGTACTAAGTCCCATGTCTGGATATATGAATTAAATATTTTTTAAATACGGTTTTACACTATAATGCAAGTATTAATACCCTTAAAGAAAATGCAACACTGATATGCTGAGCTGTTATCATTTCAAGCAAGAATTTGATCAGGATTGTATTTTCGTGACAACTATTAACACTTGTGCTACAGTGTGTTAATGATTGTTAAATTTTGTGATTATTATATTCTTTTCATTTGTTTAATCACAGATTTAAACTGTATGAGCTTTATTTTTATTTTCGTGGTGTAGCAGGAGGGTGAAGGAAGGAGTCTTTGGTTAAATAATTTTGATTGTCTTTAAAAACAAAGTTAACTATTATAGTTGAAAAGGCAGTTGCTTTTAGTAAAATTAAATGCTATTGTGTTTGTTTTACTTAATAGTATGTACGTATTTAAATTACATTTTTTTTTGCTTTTAATTTTGTTATATTTCAAGTCCATGGGTTTTATGTATATTCCTTGAATAATCCGTATGAAAGGCCTCCGAAATATTTAAATATCATTACGATGAGTATGATGAAACATTTCTTCACCACTGCCGCCTTCCATATTCAAGCTACGTAGAGATCTAAGGATATACAAAATAGGTTATTTTTCACGTACATTTTAGGCCCAAATTCACAGTCATTAATTAACTTAGTTTAGCCAATGATATTTAATTCACAGTTCTTTTTTAACCATTGGTTAAACGACTGGCTAACAATTAGTTATTTGCTTTGGAAATCATTATTTGCTCTATCTTAAATAACGGCAGAATTTTTAGGCCTTCTTTTAGGCGCGAAAAAATATTGTTTGCCTTTTTAAGTTTGTGTGCTCAAAAATTTTTAAATTAGATATATCTTCATAAGTATTTTTTTTTTAATTTTATTTTACAAACACAATCCGCGAAGCGATTAGTTTGTCTGCGGAAAACACCCAGGGTCTATGGCGGGAATCGAACCCACGACCTCTGGACTGAGAGGCTAACATCGCTACCACTCAGCCACAGGGGCTGCATTTACGACCTGTCGCACGATGTCACTAGAAATCGTTCGATCGAATACTCATATTTAAAACAACAACAAATTTTGTAATGTTATTGTTGTTTGCAATACAAGTTGTCGATCGAACGATTTCTGGTGACATCGTGGCACAGGCCGTTAGACTTAATATGTTGATAGGGTTACCATTGCTTAACTAATGACTGTAAATTTCGGCCTTAATGTTATTTATATTTAACAAATTCAAATAAATTTATTAATATTTAAAAACCTTTTTTGTAAAGTGATTTCTGCTAATTATATGACAGTTTTGCGAAAATGCTACATTTCATTGATCGAAGTATTTGTTAAAATCTATAATACATATATATTATTATAATTACTAATTAGCTTTATCAATAATTTTTCTTAAGTTTTAGTTACATATTAGTTTAGTATGCACATTAGTCACGGTTTACACTATGAAATTTTTCTTTTAGAAACTTTGAATTTGTTGGTTAGAAAGGAGAGAAGAATGGAAGGTGGTAAACGCTTTTATGTACCTGGAAATTCTCTTTTGTTTTCTAATTCGCAGTTGTGGACATTATACTTTTATTGAAAATTTTAAGTTTTTATTAAACTTTTAAAATGTTTTTTATTAAATTTTTGCTAAAACACTTTTCTCTTGTTGTTTCGGAAATGTCAGAAAATAGTAAAAACATTTTAAAGTAATCATGTAATAGCAGAACTTCATTAAAGAAATTAAGATTTGTAGATGGTTATGAAAGTTTAAAAGAGAATTGAGCAAAATTTGTGAAATAAAAGTTTCATAGTGCGAACAGTGACTTATATTAAAAATAGGTCTACCAGTTTTACTAACTACGACTCAATTTTGTTAAAATATTACATTTAATTAATCGTACTATTTTTTTTAATGTGAAATTTATTTTATATAGAAAAACTTTAGTTAAAAAAGTTTCTAGAAAAAGTTAGTTTCTAGAAAAAGTTAAAATAGTTGCTGCCCCGCTGGTAGTCACAAAAAAAATTCAGATAACATGAAACGTTAGGGTTTTGGTTTTGCAAACATTTAAAATATCTTCGTTAGGCCGTTCAAATAAATTTCTAAGATATCACCTGATAAATATCAGACTGCATTTAATTTCCTTCCAATATTAATCACAAAAGTCAGTTCGTTCTTTAAAATTTTTCTTCAGACTTTCCTAGCCCTTGTCTAAACTTTTTCGACAAAGCGCACCTTCCCTTTCTTGTCTACTATTCAAAATACTTTCGGTGCAATTTCTGAAAGACTTCGCAGACTTTGGAGAGTTTCTGAATACATTTTTTTTTTACTCTACACCGAACAAAAACTTATTTTCAAAACTTCACTTAAATTAAGTTCAAAAATTTACCTAATAGTCCATTTTCTTAACTTTTTAGATATAGCGAAATCCTTTAAAAAAATCACGTTTTCCTTAATGATTTTCGTTTTCATAACTTAACAGGTTGAAAACTTGACTTAAAAAAGTATAGTAATTGGCAGCTGTTTATACACATGTAGAGCGTTGCCAACTGGCATAAAATTTTTAGTCAAAAAGCAAATGCCCCTATTGTCGTTCTCAAGACAACTCAGTATGCTTACATTGGTATTGCCAGTCACAACTTAAATATCAGCTGCCTTTGTAGTTGTGTTGCACCATGGCAATTAGAAGTAGAAATTTGTTGTAATTTACAATACTAAAATATAATTTGGTTGTGTGAGAGTTGGTTTGATGCTCATTCGACTAAACTGAGTTGAATTGAGAACAATAATAAGGATAGAAAGTTGAAATTTGAAAATTATTATTAAACAGTTGCATTAGCATACACGCTAAAGCATATAAGAGAAAACCTATGATGTTGTTCTGACAGACCAGCGATTGACTTGGGGGCTCTGGAAGACCGTCATTGGATTTGTATTCAACGTAACTTCTACTTTTACCAACACCATCAATCCCAGCTCTGGGATTTTTCAACTTTTCTACTGATATATTTTTTGATAGATTAATAATTCTTTGTATGCATTTTCCTTTGTTTTTCTCTCTATAGAAATAATTTTTTGTTACTTATGATGGCCCCTTTGTAAAAGTTACTCGTAAGTGGACTCAGCATTTAGTGTTATAAAAATTTATTAATATTATACTTTTTCTTCTATTTGTTATTTTGATTAATAATTGATGTGGACTAATGATTCATTTTAGGTGGCCGGGTTAGTTAAAAATATATATTTGAATTTATTTTTTAGGCTGACCTTTTTTATTTACTTCCAATCATCTTGCATTTCCACTTAACTATTTTGCTTAGGCTAAGGCTAATTGTTTTTGTAGCAGCGCATTATTGTGTAGTTTTTCAGAAATGTGTGGCTGTGCCGTAGTTTGTACAAACCTGGAGCGTTCGAATAGCGAGGGATCTGTGTAAATGGGTTCACTGGGATCTTCAAATTGATTAGGTCCATTGGAATGATGGCGCATGGGATTCATTACCGGCAATTGACACATGCGTGCTAAATTTCTTTAAAAACAATATATATATTTTACAATATTAATATGTGATACTTAATATTTAAAAAATATTTTTTAGTTAAAAAACCATAATTACCCACCCAGTAGCAAATGTCTTATGTAGATTACCACCAAACATGGAGACATTTGAGCGAATGGCGTTTGCTGCCCGTTTTGATGAAGCTGACGAAGTTGTGTTCGTATGACGCGCAGCATGAGGCATGTGACCGATTTCGCTAAAACGCTCATGGGTGCGCATGGACGATGAATGGCCCAACGAATGTATGGGTGAATGGCGGTCTGCCAAACTATTTTTGGACATTATTTTCCAATAACGCCTGTAGGCCAGTCCCGAAACTAAAGTAATGCTTAATAATATTATCATTAGCAAAACTATAGCTGTTATTAGACCATGATATTCGGATGGTGTTAGGCAGACGGTTTCTATAGGAGCCACAAGTTTGCGTGGATATGATTCCTTTTCGATTTCCTCACGCGTCTCGAAAACCTTTAAAACGAAAGCGGATACAATTTAGAGGAAATAGGAACGTGTTATTAAATTTTTGCTAACTATACCTCTATCATTTCTCGCACTTGCTCGGGTTCTTCTGATTCCGTTTCATTGGTTTCATCTATTAAACAAAAATTAAATTTAGTGGTTTTCTTTGCTTTTTGGCAAAATAAATTATACTTTTGGTTGCTTCTCCCAAAGTGGCGGTAACAGTTGTTGTATTCATTTCACCAACTTCGTCTATTAAACGCTCGGCCAGCGGTTCTAAGTTGTCAATAACGTTATCATCTGATGTTTCTTTGGGCTGTTGTAATGATTCGGTCACATTTAAAGATCTTCTGCGGCGGCCAAATGAAGGCTCTTGTCTGCCAGTTGGGCCGGGGCAATAAGCCGGCTGGCAACCTTCGCGGCAAGTGCGTACGGTAGCTTCAAACACCAAGAAGTTAGATTCGGGTATTTTGAATGCATTAAAACGAGCCTCCAAAGTATCGCCATCGCGTAGTTTATCCAATTCGGGAAATACATAAGGATCCACTGGACAGCTGTTAGAAAGCTTATATTACTATTTTTTTTTTTTTTTTTTGTTATCACTTACCCGAAACGGTCAATAAGTTGTATACTTCTGCCTGAGTAGGGATCTCTGGCCACCACATTTGTTGCAAATATATCTGTGGCATGACTGTAACCATCCAAAGCTTCTAAGCGGAATGTCAAAGGATCTCCCACAGCTATTGTGGTTGTGGGTCTTCCTTGATACAAAATACTTAAGCGTACTTTAGAGCTGATAGTATTTTCGGCTGGCAAATATTCTATGGGTATGGGACTGCCGGATCTATCGGAATCGGAAAGACTTTTTACAACATCAAATAGTTTGCAGTCAAACAAAATGTGTTTTTCAAAACGCTTTTCATAAGCAACAAAAACGTTTCCAATTTAACATTTTGTTTTCAAAAGCTTTTTTTTTACTAAATACGGGGATTAGTCAAATTTCTACTTAAAAAATATTAATTTTAAAGAGTTCTGGCAATCATGCAAATGTCTAAGGTAAATAAATACATGCAGCTAGCTACTTTAGCCAAGTTTATATAAAAAATCATCTACTTTAAGCTTTTAGAAGAAAGCTTTTTTCGTTTGCTGTGAAAACAAGCCTAAAAGTATGTTTTGTTTTGATTTTTAACTGTGCTGTTGTTAAGAACAGGGAAAAGTTTAAAAAGGTTGACTGTAAACTTTTATTAAATGATGGCTTTTGTTTGATTTAAATTTAACTACAGCTGTTACCATAGCTGGAATACCTTTGCTTTATTTGGGAGAGATTGAACATTTTATAAATTATTTTATTATTCAATTATTGTGCTTGAAGTCTACTGATTGATGTGTTGTTTGAGCAGTAACGAAAGGCATTTAGAAGTGCTTAACCAACAACAAATAAATTATTTAAATTCATATTATAAATTTTTAAATTTCAAAAGTAATCGTTAACGTATTTGAAAATGTTCTGTTACATCAATGGGCCCGTGGAAAACTGCTCACTACTAACATAGTTCACTTAAATACCTCGCTCATCTACATCAACAACGTCATAACTCAAAAAAAAAAAAATGATTTTTGAGTTAATAATCCAGAAATGCATAGAAAGATCTTGTATACTAAATTTTTCCATAAAGTAGTGCGCAAATTGAAAACTTTAAACTTGTATTTTTTTAAAAATAATTTGTTGAGTTGTGATGTTGTTGAAGCAAGTGAGCGGTGCATTCTTTATATATGCATTCGACTGGAGTTGTAGGTAATTCGGTTGACTTTAGCGGAAAGTGAAATAATTAAAGATACATGATCAGAGATATCCTGCCATAAGCGCCAAAAATCTTAAGCGGCATAATATTCGAACATAATTTTTTTTACCAAAATCTATCATTTGTGATTGTAATTAATCGATTTTCTTCAAGAAAACGAGGTACAAAACATAAAACGGTTACGCTTTTTTTGGCGGTTATGGCTCCATATGTATGTAAAGATAAGTTTGATACATATAAATCGCAATAAATGATCTCATATATGGTGAAGAAGATAAGAGACGAACTTTCTCTTAAATTTTGAAACCCCAAGAAAGTATCAAAACACCGAACACAGACATTGTTCTTTCACTATCTCTCAATTTTACACATAAACTGTTCGTAAATTTAAGAACGAATAAGAGAGCGGATTCCCGTGTGTTTCAGAATCTCTGTTATATGACATGAAAATTATACATGCGCTGGCATGCATTTTAGCCAATTCAAGTTAATTTTTCTACAAAAATCTACATTTTCTAAAACTTTAATCACGTTTGCTATTTTATTCTAAAGCTAACTGGTTTTCTTACAATTAGTTTCTTTCAAACTAACTCCCAAATCACAACATCAACATAATTGTCTGAATTTGGAACATACCCAGCTCCAATATAGCCGGAGGTAACAACCGCTTCGCCTGGTCCACGGAAAACACAAGTTAAATTGTAACGTTTATCACGGCTGGTTTGGACATTATCAGAGAATTGTACCACCACAATATTGGTAAGGGTATCGCCATACTATTTTTTTTTTGCAAACAAAAAAGGAATTAATAAAACAAATTACATGAGCAGCAGTTCAGTAAGAAACTTACCCGTTGCGTACCACAATCGGGATAGCCTTGGGGTCCACTAATACGCAAGACATTAACAGTGCCTCCATTGCCACGGAAGAAACAGCTAGAGTTAAATAAAAGCAAAAGATGTATTTATTTTAACTCTCCAAAAATCAATTTTCTTGTCTTACCGATCGTAGTAGCCATAAGTATAGATTCTGCCCATAAAACTATCCGGGGTTCTTATGGTGAACTCCATACCCTCCTCATTGCAAGTTTGGGTTACTTGGCATGCAAAATATGTCTTTATTTTTTTTAACACATTTCTATTTATAAATTATAAACTTACCATCCATACATTCGCCATCACTACGTCCCATACTGCGCTCATAGAAATCATAATTGGCGGCATCAAATAAGCTGGGATCATGAACATCTAGTTCGCGTGAATCTCTATCGCTCAGCTCACAGTTGGGCACATCACGATCATCATAGTTGGAAGCCACAGAGTCCCTTAAATATTACTTATGTGCTTAAATCTCTTCTCTCCAAAATTATTCTACACTAACCTGTAATTAAAGCTTCTGCAGACAAAGTCTCTCGTTTCTACACATTCTCTTTCGCACTGTATTAGTGAGGGCACCACCAGTGATCTTCTTATAAAAGTTCTTCTCATTTTGTGACGTGCTGCGACTTGCTTGAAATTATCACTTTCCTCACAACGTGTGATGGGTGGACGAGGTAGGCCTACTGGACCACCGGCTCCATAAGGTGACATTGGATGGGGATGGGGTGGTGGTAAGGCTCCTGGTATAGCATGATCGTTTGGCAAAGGTGTTAGTGAACCAGAAGCGGCACCGGCTGCTCCAGCACCAACCCCACCGTAATAAGGCCGATTAAAGGGATTGTCGTAACCCACATAGCCTCCGCTTACAGAATTTATTGAAGGCCTGCGTCCTAAAGGTCTTTCGTAGTCACGATCATAGGGAGCATAACGATCAGCATAACGTTCTTCGTAGTCCAAGTCGTAATAGGGTGGAGGAGGAGGTGGCCGTTTATAGCCTAAAAAAATTTAATCACAATTTGGAAAGCATTATTTTTTTTAAACAAAGTAATCAATTTCTCTAACAAACTCATTAGCTTATTAATTGTTTAGTATTATTTTACCTGGTCTGGCTCCTGCTCCACGATTCCCGTATTTATATATATCTACCGGATAGCGATCTGTACCTACCGGCAAACGATTCGGAGATGTAGCAGGATATTTACCAGCCGTTTCCACTATTGGTGGAGGTGGATAGCGTTTCGCAGAGTCTGGTTCGGGTCGTCTGGCGCTGTGTACTATTTCTTCTGGAGTATAACGCCCATCTGACTCATAACGGCCTGGTGGGACAGGACCTCTTGGGTTATCAGGGGCTATAGGATAGCGCGATTCATACGAAGAAGGTCTAAACCTTCTGTCCGGAAAACCATCTGGAGCGTCCCGACCGGGGGAACCACTGACTATAGGATCTCGCATGGAAGGATAACGTGATGGATAGCGTCCATACCGATCATCTGGATAGCGCCTACTGGGTATGTAAGGGCGATAGGGAGCATCATCGTCAGGTGGAAAGGGTCTGGTATGAGGTGAGTCCAAAGACAAACTATTGTCTTTGAGGGGACGGTAAGTAGGATAACGATCACGAGGAGAATAACGTTCTTCGTTTGGATAACGATCAATATAATTACGCTCTGGATAATGATCTGCATAACGATCTTTTGGTGGTACGACATCATCATAAGGAAAACGTCCAGGATTTCTAACGGGATAGCGATCATCATAAGGAAAACGATCTCCATCCATTGCACCAGGATAACGTTCTCTATCACCTAAGGGAATATAACGGTCTCTATCAGCTGGATATCGTCCACGATCACCCAATGGAAAACGATCAAGATCACGATCACGATCGCGGTCACGATCACCAGGAAAGCGATTGCGATCTCTATCCAAAGGATAACGCTCATCTTCATATAAACTTCCAGTAGGAGGATAACGATCCCGATCACGATCACGATCCCTATCTCTGTTACGATCATCACCATAATCACCACCTGGATACCGATCTCCTAAGCCTGGTCTAGGAAAACCAGCGCTACTTCCGGGATAACGATCTGACATTAGTGTTAGTATTATTAGCGTGTGGTTAGTGGTTTAGTTTAATTAACATAAAATGGTGAAGTTCATATGGTAAAACAAAAAGAATTGCGAAAAATTAGAAATTAGTCTTTTTAAATAAAAGCTGTTTTTTTCTAACATTGCACTGTTACGAACAAAGTCTTACCATAATCACTAGGACCAAAATCGGGATAACGATCATAGGGCGGGCGACCATAACCATCTGTAGGATCACCGGATACTCTATTAGGACCATAACGATTACCGCCATAACGATCTTCATTTTTATTGGCATTATTCCAATTGTTAACAGGACGATCAGATGGACGATGAACGCTTCCAGGACCACCAGCATTAGCACCACCACCACCACCTGCACTACCACTGCCACCATGTCCACCATCATTATCACTGCCAGCTCCCACTACATTAACTAACATCTCATAATGATGATTAAACTCAAAAATGTTATCATAGTCATCAACTTACGCATTAAATTCTCATAATAATCATAGTCTGCATCATAAATTATACGCATGCCATCTTTTTGGTTGTAACGACTCAAGCGACATGTACGAAAACGATCACTATACACTGCAGATCTAAAATAATACATACATTTATTTAAGTACATGTACTCATTTTGTATTTAGCAAATGAGTTATTTTGGTTAACAGCATGAACTCACCTGCATTGAAAACTTGTTTGTCTTAGACACTCGTCCAGACATTCGCTTAACGAACGTCCAGTTATTTCAGAATGAAACTCTCCGCCCAAACGTGAGTTGCGGTAACGCTGAAATGCTGTATCTGGTCGTCGGCCGCTAGAGAAGAGATGCGATGTCACCGAATTATCGGGATAATCTGTTGCACGTTCTAGAAACAAGGAATATGAATTTAACACACACACACACACACACAAGTAACCAAGCACACGTGTGCTTATTTTGCCATAAAGTTTAAGAAAAACATTAAAATTTAATTATAATTACAAGTGTGTTGTCTGTGCCATTATTGAGGGAAAGATGCGAATGAAAGAACAAGGTAATCTTCCATAGATTTGATTGCTTTTTTATTGGAATAGTTATATATGACTGATGATGATTCTTTTCTTGAAATTAGTTGCATGACACTTTTTGTTTGTTTTGCAGGTGTAAAGAAACAAAACATATATAGAACAACTTAACGGAAATGCGTCAAAGATCCCATGCTATTCTAATTTTTCTGAGTCAGTCTCATCTCTTATGCTTTTCAGAGAAAAAAATTTTGTTGAATTTTTTTTTTCAATTAAGTAATTTCTTAGCAAAAATAATATAGTTGATTATTATTTTAATTAAATCTATGCTTATTTTAATTAAATCTATGCTTATTTTAATTGAATTGAGTGTGCTTTCAAAAATTTATTATCAACAAAGTTTAACTCTGGTAAAAAAGTATTACAAAAAACAAAATGTTATAGACCAAACATGGATGGTAAAGTTAAAACATTGGCGGTATTCGGTATTCGATGCAAATAGTCTTGCATAGGTATAAATATATTTGTTTTAAACAAAAGTAGCACACAGACAAGGAATGTCTACTACTATTACTATTATAGTTGTTATATTCTTATAAGAAAGGGCTAGTGTTGGTGAAGGATTAGATAGAGAGAAGCTGCATTCTTTTACAACTCTGCTTTTTCTTGCACAATGCTATGTTTTAGCGCATTCTTGCGGCGCCTCTAATGTCAATGAGCCGCATTAAATTTACGAAGCTCTGCTTACTAGCCATTTTATTGCTGCAACAATATCGGCGGAAGAGGGCGCTCTGATTTTATATTAGGATTAGTATCCGCTGAAGTCGAAATACATATATGTGTGTTTTGTTGTTCGATTTTACGCAAGGCCGTTTGCATCAAACACCGAATACCAACATTGTACTTTTGTGTACCATTCGAACCTCGAAAGCAGTACGATCAATTAGCGTTTTGGTACAATAGGAATATGTTGAAATTTTTGGAAATTTTATATTTACTAACCCCCGACCAAAAAAAGAAAGTGTTACTAGTTTTTAGTGTGTGTCTATGTATCTTTGTGTCTATACAGCCAAACGGCAGGACCGATTTCGATTTTGTTTGGAGAAAATCGGTCCAGCCGTTTAAAATATGTCACATCTTCTCTAGATGTCGGGGGTTCTTCAAATTTTTACTTGTTGTTATTTACATTTTTGTATAATTTGATTTTTTTTAATATTTCAGTGAATCCTTTAACATTTTTAATTAGTTTTCTAATTGAATCTTTAAGATTATTTCAATAAAACAATTATTTCAAAAATATTACTAATTTTGACGCGTCAAATAAAAATAAAATATTGAAAAAAAAAATATTTCAATTAATTTTTTTTATTGAATCTTTAAAAATATTTCAATTAAATTTTCAGTGAATCTTTAAAAAACGGTAATTAAATTTTTAGTTATAGCAATATTTTTTTAATTGAAAAAAAAATAAATTAAATTAAAATGTTTGAGTTAGTACTACAATTTCCGTGATTGGTTGAAAATAAATATATTTAAATTTTTTAATTGATTCTTTGTTCTATTTTATTGAAGCTTGTTTTCACTTTTTTCTGTGCATTTGATGACTCTCAGCATTTTCTTAAAAAGATTCGTTAAAATTTGAGTGCATTCATTCAAATAGAAATAGCAACACATAAATCAACTTCGCCTGCATGGCAATCCTTCCCCTTCACATCACCACAACGCACACGAGTAATCACAAACAAATTATACTCACGATTATCCAAACACACAAGATCGTAGAAATGATGTGTTGGACTTGAACTAATACTTATGTCATCTTTTTGAGAAATTGAATCCTCTTCAGATAAAATACACTGCTTGGTTTGATCATCAAATTCCACCGAACGGCAAAAGTATCTGAAAGCAGAAGAGATGGACACATACATTAAGAAAACAAAAATTTTAATTAGTTATGTAGAAAACTGGTATGGGTAGATATTATTTTTCTTGTCCCACTTACTTTTCGGCACGCAAGCACATTGTCTGGCATTCTTCCAAAGTCATATTGTTAAATATGTCCACCTCAAAGGGGCCACCTAAACGTTTATTTTCCTCTTTCACAAACACAGCCAAGCCATCGCAACGACGTTCAGCATTGAGGCAAGTATTTTCCAAATAGTCCGAATTGGGGTCATCCTCCAACAGTTCGGGATGAGTGCGACGTGTAAATCTAAAGAGTGTAATTTAAGTATATAATTTTATATTCTCTTAAATTTTTAATTTAAAATACCTGCTTAAAGCACATGAACGCATAGTAGAATCGAAATTAGCAGAACGGCAAACAAAAGAAAATTCATTGAGACATTTGTCCTCACAATCCGAGCGATTGGCAGCGGTTATCTTTAAGTTAGAAACAAAAATACATAAAAACTTAAATTTTGTTTTTGCTTTCATAATCACACCTCTTTTATATCGGATATGGGTAATTTGAGTTTCTTTCTGGGATGCCTTTCAAACACATAACTACGACTGGGACATTCTCTTTCGGGTCGGCTCGCTAAAATTTAAACATTAAATTCAAGCATTTAAGCCATACTTGTTTAAATTTATTTAATTATTTTTATCTAAACTCTAAGAATCACCACTTACATGTCAAACAAATTTCGTTAAAATGCACACTGTTCGGCACTAACATTAAGCTGCCAATACCTTCTGGCCCTGCCTGTTCGGATGTCAAGTAACACAACGACTCTTCGTATTCCATGTTGCCGCCAAATGCCGTTATACGGCTGCCCGGCTGAAAATCGAAACTGGTGCAGGTACGCACCAAATTATTTGTGCCAGTGCGATCACGCAAACAAAGATCTTGGCATTTTTCTAGCACACGAAAGGGGGGAGCTGTATCACGTACTACGTCATCGTCGTAGCCTTGCAACTGTTGGTTGGGTAGACGTTCGTACAGCACACGACCCAAACCGTTCTTACAAGTTGTTTGAGCTGCATGGGCAAGGAGAATGGTATAAAATATTTTATATATGAGAAGAAATAGGACAAGTTGAATAGACACAGAGGTGGAGCTTGATTATTTTTTTTTTTGGGGAAGTTAAGAATTTTGCGCAAAATAAAAGTAACAAAATTTAGGTTAAATAATGCCTTAAAGTATCATTAGACTGCATAATATTATTGAATACTTTATTGCTGTTATTACTGTCACACTAGTCAATAAGTTGCACAATATATATTTAAAAAAAATATATGGCGCAATTTTTCTAACAATATATCATGGCATAACCGCCAAAAAAGCTTAAGCGACATAATTTTCGAACTTAATTTTTTAACCAAAATCGATTATTTGCCATCGTAAATAGTTGATTTTCATAAAAATAACGAAGTCCGAAAAATGTGTCGCTTAAGCTATTTTAGCGGTTATGGCTCGGCTTGACTTCCAAAACGCATCAATAAAAGCTTTGTATACTTTTTGGACGCGGTACTTATATCATGTACAGATACAAAGTTGCAAGACTTTGTAACATTGAGCAGCAACTTTGAAACCGATGACTTGCACAGTGGGGCTAAAAGCCATTTTTTCGAGGATCAATTCATATCTCCACAACTACAATAGTGAGGATCACTATATTTTATATAGTTAAATTTTAGAATAAATTGCATGTTACAACAAAATCTGGGCGGTATAGGAGGGACGAGGAGGGTACCCCCGATACAAAGTAATTATTATTTTGCCTATATCTTCAGAACTACTACAATAATGAGGCACACTTAGTTTGATGTGGATAACTCTTAGAACAAACTGCACATAAAGTCCAAGCCTACAAGGCTGGGACCGACTCCCCCGGTTACAAACTTACCCCTACATACAAAGAAATTATTTATTAATTAATAAATATGATTTTTGCTTAACCAACAAAACAAGTACAAATTCATGATTATTCTATTTACGCTGAGGGACTTCGGATAAGAATTATCCAAAAATATATTTTTTAACCAGCCTAAGAAAGTTAGCTAAAATCACTCACGTTATGTTATAAATCATTACTATAAATAAACACTACCACGTTCACGCGTGACTTATGCGTGACTAATGAGTGGCTGGCGCGTAGCAAATCATGACACTTGTATATCTGTAGTGAAAGCACATAAAACAATGACAAAAACAACAACATTGAAAGTGTTAGCAGAAGTCGTTAAGCGCTTATTACAAAGTGATACAAAATCGAACTTTCCGAATGGGAATGGGTTGAGACCAATTGCAAATGAAATTTGACATTGTCCATAATAAAACCTTGAAGAGTTTTTTTTAGTTTAGTGCGAGATTTTTTTTGTATGCATGTGAAGTTTTTGATTTGGAACGCTGCAACAACAACACTTCAACACTTCTTCTTTCCAAAACAGTTAGTTTCATCGAAATCGGTTCACTAGTCCAAAAGTGGCGGAATTTTTACCACTTTTTTTTTATTTTACGCCACTGTGCGCTGTCTAACAAGGAAAGGTCATTGAAAATTCTATAAAATAATGCTTATTTATTTCTATCATCCTAGAAAGTTTTGGTATCTTTCTGTTTATGGGGTCGAGGAATCCATTTTTGATATTAATTTTTACCTAAAGCTAACGCTAGATGACGCTGTCATACAAATGTTGCTATTTCTTGTAAAAAATGGATTCCTCGATCCCCTAAACATTAAAAACGTAAGCACTTTCAATAGCAATTTGTGTTACAAATATATGCCAAACATCTTAAAGAATACCTGAACTTGATGGTTGCATGGTTGTGACTGTTTATAATTTAGTGTGCGATATGTACTTGAATTTTTTTTTTCAAATTAAGCCGTGAAATCACCGCCTTTGGCCCTTATGTGCGTCGACAAATATATCGCTCGTTTAGTCAAATAACGTCAGAACTAAAAAAAATGCTGATGCAGAATTAATCTTCATATTGTAAAAATTTCATACAAATATCTTGTAAAAAATTAAATTTTCTTTTTCCATTAGATTGTTCTAATTCTAATTTCTAACAAAAAAAATTAAATGCAATTTCGCCTTAAATTTTGTGCAGCTACTTTAAGAACTCCACCTTTGTTCTTATATAATACTAAAGATATATAATGATAGCTTCTGCATAATAAGTTTCCTATGTATGTATGTATGTCAGTATGTATGAATGTAACACTTACCATAGATCTCGTCCCATCTTAAACTGGCAATACAAACTATAAATAAAATTATTATATTTTTTCTTGGTTTCATCATTATTTTCATCATTTTCTTTTTGGTAGCAAATTTTGTATTATTATTTTTGTGTGTGTGTGTGCGTTGCAAGTCGTCCACCTTAAAAGCAAATCCGATATGAAATCGAAATATTTATTGATCTGCTTGGTATTGAGGTGGAGGAAAATTAGTTAGTTATCTGGAAAACATGACTGTAATCCTCATCAGACACGTTAAACTTGCAAAAACTGGAAATACAAAAGAAAAACTTTTCAAATATGAAATCACAACCAAACCAAACCAATTTACTAAGTATTTCATAGTGACCTTAATAGAAATAATTATGATAAAATTACAAGTATTTGATTTTGTTAATCATCGTTATTTTTTTTTTTGTGGAGAATTTGAATTTTTAATTAAGTTCATAAAGTCTTGCCATGCGTAACGCATAGAATAATTTTTAGTATTTTTTTTTGCTGTTATTATTATGATTTTTTTCTGGCTTGACAATTATCTAAAACGTTTGAAATCATAATTCATGCAACTACCACCAACACCACCAACATAACCCACTTGACCTGAACTTCGATAGAAATGAACGCTTTAGTGAAGCGAAGAAATTTCGAAACAAAATTGTTCGATATTTGTTCGCAAGTCTAAAAAAATTCGAATGTTCGTTAAAGCTTCGAACTTCGAACTTTTCTCGGTGGTCTTGTGAATGTGTGTGCTAGCCTGTTAGTTTATAAGTACCAAGTTCAAACCATGACAGCACTGTAAGTTAAAAAATAAAATAAGAACACATATTTGCATATATGGAATAAATGAATGTAAAAAGAATTTGCCATGATAGCCCAGTGGATGTGTGCTTGTCTGTTAGAATGAAGGGTATAGTTCAAAGCCTGCAGCGTTTAATAGTATGTTTCCACCGGCGTGATTTATAGTATGTTTCCACCGGCATGATTTAGACAAATCATGATGATGTGTGCAAATCATGTTAATTTATACATGATTTACAATCATCAATCAATAGTGATTGACAATTTCAAAATAATTACATTAAGGCATATTTAATCAATTTTAAATGTCAACCACATGTGAATAAAATTCACATTACAGCTGCTGTGCCCACCTTATAAAGCACGTGCATAAATTGAGTACGAAAATTCGAACAACAAATCAGCCACGAGCTCGGTGGAAACACTTTGAAGTGATTTACTTAAACCTACTTGCTTTAAAGTCGGTGGAAACATACTATAATATTACTATAACAGTATGTTTCCACCGACTTTAAATCAAGTAGGTTTAAGTAAATCACTTCAAAGTGTTTCCACCGAGCTTGTGAGTGATTTGTTGTTCGAATTTTCGTACTCAATTTATGCACGTGCTTTATAAGGTGGGCGCAGCAGCTGTAATGTGAATTTTATTCACATGTGGTTGGCATTTAAAATTGATTAAATATTCCTTAATGTCATTTTTTCGAAATTGTCAATCACTATTGATGGATGACCCAGGGACGGAGTTTGTGATTTTAAAAGCAACGCAGGGTTGCATACATAAATCGAGTTCGAAAAATAGTATTTTCGACATTATTTAAAATAAATCAACCACTTTGAGGTGATTTATCCATATGCAAAATGTATGGTAAATCATGTAGAGATTAACATGATTTGCACAAATCATCATGATTTGTATAAATCATGCCTGTGGAAACATGCTATAAGTTAAGGAATTAAAAAATAAATAATAAATAAAATAAAAGAAGTAAGTTAAAATAAATAAATTAAAGAATAAAACTAATTTTGATATTGCTAGCGAAATTTGGGATCGAGTGTTTCTTGGAACAAAACTGAGCGACAGGTGAACTTTTTTCGATTAATTTTACACTAAAAATGTTCGAAATGTATTCGAAATCGATTTCAATAACGAAAGTCTTGGTCAACTGGGATAACTCGTGTCACCATTAGCTGCATATATACTAAATACATACATATATACATATGTACATACATAGATACATATGTATGTAAGCATATAAATATTTACTAACTCGTAAATATACAAATGGATTTAAATTTTTCCGCGGCTCCAATAAATGACAGAAAATAAAGCAAAATCAGATCTGAATTTTCAGCAGCGGAAGTTATATCCGGTTTTTTGTTGTTGTTTGTTGTTTTTCAAATATATTTTTACCAAATATTTGTGGTAATTCCTTTTAAAAGTTCAGCTTTTCTGTTAAGTTTTTTTTATTTAGAGAAAAAAAAAATGGCTTCAAATATTTTTGTTCCAACTTTCATCTAACGCTAACAGTTAAGTATCTCATTCTCATTCTAATTTGAGATTTAATTTTTGCATTTTAATAAAGTTTGTTAGCTTTTTTTTTGAAGCTGGTAGATAGATACTCCTACTCGTATTTGATTTTGTAGTTTTGTAGTTTTTTTTTAGGTTTTGCCGACATTGGCATTCGTCTCATTTCACAAAGTTTTTTTTTATAATAATTTTATTGTTGTTGTTGGTTTAATCTGATTTTTAATTGTTATTTAAATTGCTTTCAGGTGAATTATTTGCCACATGTTAATATATTTTGATACAAAAAAAAATATTACTTAAAAATAGTAGTATGAAGTAGAGAGCAATTCAGAGTAGAAAGTTATTTTTCATATTCTAATTTCTATCATTTTTGGCGCCCAATTCATTTCAGGTGAATGGAATTGTTTTGCAAAAAAATATAAATTTTTCTTTAAGCCGCCCATACACGCATGACTTGTGCGTGCAATTTGTGCGCGTATATTTTCTTCTATATATGACATACACTTTCCAGTGTATGTGCTCCCCATTTGTAAGTACCCAGCAAAAAACTTTGTCTACTAGAATGCGAAAAAGTGTATGTACTCCCCAGCCGTAAGTACTTACAATTTGACTGAATAATCCATTATTTTTGTTTGAGAAGTTCAAAAAGTATGCGGTACCCTATACTTTTTGCCTATAAATATCCAAAAGTTAATAGACTACTGATTGCCTAAAATTATTCAAAATTTAATGGGTTATTTTGTGGATTACTTTTTACCTAAAATTGTTCAAAAATAATTTTTTGCTAATAAAAATAAATAGAATTTTGTTAAAAATTTTTCTCTATATAAACTTCATTATTAACTGGAAAGTACTAAAATAAGTACTTTAACGTAATGATATAAATAAGTACCACTCATTACTTTGTAAGCCATTAAAAGAGTACTACCCATTACAAAATCTTGAAAATTTTTTGCTGGGTACTTACAATTTGACTGAATTACCCATTATTTTTGTTTGAGAAGTTCAAAAAGTATAGGGTACCCCTTACAAGAGAAGTGCAGTTATTGGATTACAAGAATGTATAATTTTTTGGCTACAAATAACCAAGAGTTATTAGATTACTTTTTGCCCACAAACATACAAAAGTTAATAGATTACTTTATATTCTTTTGCAAGGAAAATGCGTCAAGCTATTGTAGGATATGCAAAAATAAATATTTAAATTTTGTAACAAAAATTAAAGTCAGGTGAATGTGAAACCAAAGCTTATGTCTTGCTAGGACATCCGGTTATAGCTATGCTGCTTAGTTATATAAAACAAATTTCATGCGTGAAATAACAATTCAATAAAATTATTTTATATGATGATGTCAAATTCTCTGCAAATATTTCATATACATATGTATAATATATTTCCCATTATTTTCTTTTCTAGCGGCGTACGAGTATTGTTTGTGGTCGGTGCACAGTGTGACTTTTAGCACTTTTAGCTGGCCAAAAGTAAAAAAAGAATGTTCCCCGATTTTCTTGATTTTTTGATATGTTATAGACAGGAGTACAGGTGATACAAATTATGTTCATAAGAAGAATAAAAGAAATGTTAATGAATATAACTGTTATCAAATATTCAGTATTAAGAGAAGCTAAAAACAGGCTTTTTAAATTAGCAATTTTAGTGATTTTACTATTGTTGCAAAGGTTTTTGTATGCATATAAGCATTTATATTTTTATTTTTTCTTTTTAAATATTAATGGTTGGATCTGGAGTAGTATAATATGTAATTTAGCAGAAAGCTTGTTGAGCTAAAGTTCCACTAAAAAGAAGGAAGCTAAAAATTTATATACAATTTTTAATGGAGTAGAACTAAACCAAGTTAAGCTTTCATACTATGTACTACCAAAATAGTAAGGAGAGTTTCTAGTTTTGAAATAAGAAAAAATTGGGTGCTACAAAGTGCAATCTTGTTTTTTTTGCATAAATTTTGCAGACATGAGCACATGTATAATATGTATATTTTAAGTAGCTACATATATGTGTAATATTATTAGAGAAATCCAAGAGTAGGTATTTTTACTAAATAACCGTGATGATTATTTTCAACATAAGCAACATAAATAAATATGGCATTACCACGTAGCGTAATATTTGAGGTGTTGCTACAAAACTAAAACAATGTACCGGAGTTTTGATTTTTAACGGGTTTTCGCAATTTTTGTGTGTTAAAGAGTCAAAATAACATCAGATTCGGAATCAGCGCGTTAAAATACATATAGATAAGTTAGTCTGGTCAAATATACAGACTAGATTTTTCACCTTGTATGGTGGCTACTAATAAAAATAGGTGGACCATGCGCATTTTTTCTACAAAGCTTCATTTATATATAGAAACTATCCATGCCAAATTGAATTCCGATATCTGCTCCGGAACGAGAGTTATTAATTTTGGGCAGCTAAAAGTGTTAAAAGTCACGCTGTGCGGTGGCGGCTATTAGCCGGCTTTCAGCCGATCGGCTGTGTTCTCTGGTTTGTGTTCATGTACAAAAACAAAACAAAAACAAATTGAGCAATCGTTCTCATTGTATTTGTTTTGTTTTTGTTTCACTCACTTCAAAGAACAAAACAAAACAAAATCAAACAATTTGTTTCGTTTATTTTTGTACTCTACTTTTAAGTACAAGGAAATCAAAACAAAAATAAATTTATAAATGTAATAGTGTCGATTATTTTTGTTACGAAAATCAGGCCCTAACTCCTGTATCGGGCAATAAATAGCATAGCTATAAAAATAAAATAATTTGATGCATAAGTGTCATTACTTTTTAAGCCATTAAAATAGTACTTCCCAATAGAGAATGATAATAAGTACTCAAAAAAATATACATTAGTTAATAGTCATAATTTTAGTAACTGCATGTGATCATCATAATTTAGCGCAAACAATTTGTACGCTGACATATTTTCTCTCCAGCTACTATGACTATAGCCGATTCCAATATACAAGAGCATCTCTAATTCACTTATGCAAAAAATTAAAATACGCTACAACTACAAATAAAATGGCACATGCGTATCCAACATATTGACTCTCTCTCTCTCTCTCTCTCTCATACCTAAAGCCTTAGCATGTTTTTTTATTCAAGCTGTGGTTATTTAATCGGACAAAAAAATATACGCGTGATATTAGGGATATTTATTCATCATTCGTCACTGGATACATACATTTGTTTATATAAAATGGATTGGAAAATGTGTGGGTGTGCGTGTGGCGGTTTGAAAATATGCTTTATGTGTATGTGTAAATAAAATAGCCCTATATATATACACATGTGTAGCCGATTAATAGTCAGAGTATTTTTATACTCATGCGTGTGATGGTAGCTCATGCAGTCTATAAATTTTAGTTATAGTTGTTTGTGCTGCGTAATTTAAAAACTTTGATAAACATAGTTGATGGAGTTTTATAGTTACACATATTCGGTTTAAAGTTAATGCTTGTGTTTACATATGATCGTGTTTTTTATTTTTAGCTGTATGCATTCATAGTAATTTGATGGCCAATACTCAAAGAGTACTTAAAACCATACTTTTGTCATTCTCTGCTACCCATTACAAAACCTCGAAAAGTTCTTGTTGGGCTTATACTTAAACATCATAAACATAAATATAAGTTGTGAATCGGATGACGCAATTGTATTTTTAATTATTTACATATTTATATACGCAACAAAAACATAAATCCTACTAATATTTGAAATGTGAAAATTTTGCATACTTATGAGTTTAGAAGTGTTGATACCCATATCGTAAAAATTGCGAAACGTTGCAAAATTTTAACAAGCCATACTATTGATCAAACATTGCCAAAACTGTAAGGAATGCAAAAATTTGCAAAAATAGCGAATATAACAAAAATTTGCCAAAACTTATTAACAGCGGGATGATAACAAATTTAATATTGTTTAAAAATCGGCGAAACTGTTTGTAGGCTGAAAAAGTCGCTATTATCGCAAAGTTTTCAAAAATTCGCGAGAAATCGCAAAATCGGAAGCAGGCCGTAAAATTTATTAGAAATCGCAAAAGCCATTAAGAATATAAAAAGTTTGGAAAAACCGAAAAAAACACAACTATCGCTAAATGTATTGAAGAATTTACTAAAGTTGTAAACAGTCAAATTTACAAAAAAAAAAATATAAAGAAATAAACTGTATTTTTTGCATCTACATTATATTTTTTTTAGATAAATGAAGGACATATATATAAACTGATTTTCTTATATACCTTTGAATAAACTATTTTATTTTTATAAATGTGAAATATTTAAAAGCGACACCACTGAAATATAAATTCGTACTGCAATATCAGTTTGTTATGGTATTGCTGCCGTTTTCAAAATAATTACGTTGCTGGCCAACAGGCAACATTTGTTGTCAGCGGCACTTGTAGTCGTGTAGCCATGTAGCCAGTGTGACCGTTTGACCGCCTAAAGTGTCAAATTGTCACTTTTTCGACTGCCTTGCCACTTCCCCCTTTTTTTAGTGTGAGTTATATAAAAATACATTAAAAAGAAAAAGTTTAGTATATTTTTCTCGTTTTTTTAATTTTGCACCTTTTTTTTGATAAATCCCCTTGTGGTGCCACTTTTTGAAAAATGTCATCGGTCACCCCGCATATAGCTTGCTGTGGTCTATGTGCTTAATGCTTAAGTGTATATTTTTATTTTTACGCTTATGTTACAGCTCCTTTGCTGATTTGAAGATAATTATTGCTTAAGCAAGGAAACATTTTTTATGGTACTTGATAGTATTAAAAGGCATTTATCGCGTTATAAAATTATTCCGCCTTAGAAATATGCGGCTTTGTTTCGGCTTTTATTGGAAGGATCTTATCAAAGATCAGTCGAGAACGATATAAATCTAGGTAGAAGCATATTGATAACTATTTTATGTAATGTGCTTAACGTTACTGAGCGGTTCATTTTTCCACAATGGGTCCGATTGGAAACGGATAGATATGATAAACGCAGATCAGCTGTTGCCTACCGTTGCAGTGACATTGCATTACAGTTGGCTAACTAAGGCATGTGAAGAAGTGAAAGAAAGTTTAAAAGAAAATTAGAAAGACTTTATGAAACCAAACTTTGTGCGCGCAAAATAGGTCTAAATATGTGCATGTTTAATAACGAACATGATTAAAATCACATATTTTTTTCAAATAAAATATATGCTAAAATTAGAAAAAATAAATGTAGTTTGTCTTGCATGTGAAGCAAGTCAGTTTTTGCAAACTGTATATTGGCAAATAATAAATTAAAACTAGCTTAATTAATAAATCTTATATGATATTTAATTTTTTTTAGATTCACATGCCTCACTTTAAAAATGAAGGCTGCATACAATATTCACACTTTAGGTACCAATTTCGGAGATGTGATCGAGATGATCCTGTAAGCGCACGATTAAGGATAATTAGTTATTCTCGATTTTTCACAGTATATTTTTCTTGGCTTGCTGCTAATTGTAATAAAAACTTGGTCACTACTTCACGTTCACGAAAATTATTTGAATAAATTTAGTTTAAAAAGTTTTTCAAATATTTTCACTTGCTTTCTGAGCTGGATTTTCCAAAATAACAAAACAAAAATATTTTCACAAACCTTAAATTTTACTTCACAACTTTTCATTTTCGCGTGTCATAAAAAAATTTTCGTTATTGATGGATTTTAATTTTTTCCACTAATTAGAAGTGGATTTCACTGCAATTATAATGAATAGCATTTTGAGGGCTTACCAATACAAATGCATAAAAATATGAGAGCGTAATCCTTTCAAGAAATGAAAGAAAAATATTAATTTTTTAGTGCTCGCAATTTGTATTCAACACTTTTTTGTATGGTCCTTCGAACAGCTATTTTATTTTTAATTTAATTTATTAATTCGTAATTAAATTAAATAAATTTTTTGCTGTAGTTTAATTTATTTTTTTTTTGCTATTTAATTTATTTATGTATTATAAAGGATTAAGAATTTATTTTTACTTGTAATAAATTTTTAATTTTAAAGAATTACACTTACTGAAATATATGAATTTATTATAATAATTTATTTATTTATTTAATTTAATTGTTGAATATTTTTTATTCAATGATAATTAATTTATTTAAATTAAAAGTTTAAAAGGATATTTTTAGAACTATAAAATCTTTATATTTGCAATAAAATATTTTCAATATCCGTTAAGTTTGAAAAACTCGACCGATCATTAGAATAATTCGCGTTGAACTGAAATTACTAAGTACCAATAAAGTTACAGCCAACTTCATACTCATTGGTAAAATCCATAATCAAAATTATTGCCCGCAGCAACGTGAAACAGTCACAATAAATACTCATTCATACAACAATATTAAGGGCCTTTTGAATGGTTAACAATAAAAGAATTTTACTATAGAATTGTATTATTTTAATTATTTTTTTCAAACAACATTAAAATAAACAAAGAACAATAATCCATAAGTAATGATTGTACCAAAACTGAGTTGAGAGCGATCAGCAGCAGTTGATGCGCTGCATGCCACACCAACTCCAATAAACAGCGCCACCAGGTACTCTATGAAAAAAATATGAAAAAAAACCCCACCAGAGCAGAGTTTAATGAGATGCGTAACCGAAGCAAATAATTTTACATAAAAAAAGAAGAGTTAATGCCAAATGATGGTGATGACTTTAACACTAATAATTCTGCAAAAAAAAAAATGACTTCAATGCAAAGATCTGATAGAACATTTTCGAAAAAAATTTATGGGATATAAAATTAAATTTTAATGGGCGTGCCTCCGGCTATTTTTTAAATGCAAGATTTTGTGTTGTTATTAAGTTTTGTAAAAATCGGTACAGTAGAACCACTTAAAATACAATATTAATTTCAATGGGCATGACTCCGCCCATTTTTTTTAATGGAAGATTGTATCTTTTTTTGAGCTCAAGTAAGTTTCGTAAAAATCTGTAACGCAGAACCACGTGAAATATAATAACAGATTTAAAGGGGCGTAGCCCCGCCCATGTTTTCAACTTTGAAATTGGTTAATTACAAAAACCAAAGGTGCTTGCTAGATTTCGCAGCATATCAGCATATCGTAAAATCAAATAAAAAACTTTGTGGGCGGATCCCCGCCCATTTTTTTTGCAATGGGACCAATGGGAAACTATACCCTCTCAGACAATAAAATTTTTTTACAATCAGTCTAATTTGAATCGAGTTATGAAGTAACACCGCCAAGGAAAAAAGAAATAGAGACGAATTGACAACCTCTTCCTTTTTAAATTTTTTATTGCTAAGAATCACTATTCTTTTCTTTTTAATACCTCATTTACCATTTACCTTGCAAGACCCTCATCGTATACAGTTAGTGTTAATAATTGTACGACCACAATCACATACAAAATATTAATACATTCAAGTGCACACATTACCATTCACACACACCCGCCCCACCCGCACTTAATCATTGAACCACTTCCACCTCTTAAAATCCAAACGCTATAATTGTCACTGCTGACAATGATCGTTGTCAATATTGCACGTCCCCCATTCGTCACCTGTAGACATTTGTACGTATCCACTATTAAAAACTGTGATCTTTCCATGGCAAAACGACGGCACTTCATATTTTCATGTTGATTTTGAGCCAATTGCTAAATTGTGGCTAAAAAAATAAGTTGGAGTTGCTTTTTGGTCACAATTGAATGAACTGTTTGTTGTTTGTTGCTCATGCCATTTGCCTTTAATTGTTGTTGTACAATTCCAGTGTAAATATTCTATAGCAGATGAGGAGATTAATAACATTTGAAGTTCTTTTGCAATATATATGATATAATAATGTTAATCAAACTCTTTTTAAATTTCTAAGATTCTTTCAATTTACTATCTCCTTTCTCCTTTCGTTTGGTGTAGAAATGATACCTCAATAGTAAAACCATACTCCGCGTTCTGGCCCACCCAAGTGTTTAGCATTTTCCATACTTCCGCATTGGACAAAAGCATCTCATTCTAAGGTTTGTCTTCCCATAGAGAAAATGCATGCAATAAATAATTTATTTAATGTTTGTATTTTATAACGTATGTGAATTACACACACATACATATATACTTGTATATGTATGTATCTATGTATATGTATATAGAAAAAAAACAGTTCTTTTATAAGTAATTCCGTTTCGTGGCTATATTCATTTAATTCTTTTGCACTATTAATATTAATCTAGTTCCGCTTAGTTTATCATTCACAATGTTTGCAATGATTGAAGTCATGCAGAGCACAGGTTACAAGTTCACATCAGGCAATTTGATAATGATTTATTTATAGTCATAATCGGAGCTGTTAAGTGGACAGGAGAATGACAAATAAATATTTTTTTTTAGCTAAACATACATACATATGTATGTATTTATGTACTCGTAGATATCTTTTTGATAGTAAAGGACTAGGATGAAGGAACCCACAAAGAAAAGGCGGCGAAACAAAGACAAAGGACAAAGGGCGGAGAATTTTGCAAGATAGTACCCATCTGCATCTGAGACTCGCAGAAGTAGCTTTTATATAACTACGAAGAAATTCCTGAGGAAAAGTTTTACATCCAGTAACCCCTTTAGAAACAGACATGGAAAGCTTATCGCTGGAGAAAAGTCAACTTAACGTCTGGGCAATTCCCAGGTGACGGACGCACATTCGTACATTTTTAGTGGAGCTAAAACCAGAAAGGAATAGGGCGAATTCAATAATATAATAAAACGATATAAGCAAGAAAGGGACGCGATAATATAAGTTCTTTTTGTGCACTTATAGAAATGTAGGTGGCTCAGCGAAATTTGTGAAGACAATTTTTTTTTTAAATTTAATTAATTAAGATGAAAGATCATCTTTTATTTGTAGATTTATGAAATATGCAAATTTTATTTCAATATTTTAAAATTGGATAAAGTACCAATACTGACGTGACATAACGGATGCGACAATTTTTTCCAACAGAGCAAACATTAAGATATAATTGAAAGTAAACCCAAAAACAATTAGATTTTACAACTACGCTCTCCTTCCTCCTTTGTGCTAATGAGTAAGGTGAGCACTGGTGATGCTTCTTCACTAATTACCATTCCCTACCTAGTAGGGAGATAGCAACAACCCCAGCAATCCGTCTTTGTTGTACCTCTCTGTGGCACGGAAATGGTACCGGCCACTGTAGAACATTCAATGATGAAGGTTGGGGATGAAGGATTGTCCAAACCTCCCCTGCTCAGCTACATGAACGTCCTTATAAAACCTGGATGCCATTCACAGAATTGTGGATGAATGGACCTACAGGCAGAAGAAAAAGTGTTGATTTCTATACGGATGGCTCCAAAACACAACAAGGTGTGGGTTATGGAATCTTTTCAGGGGCTTTATGTCTTCAGGCAGAAGTCCTTGCTATTTATACGCTTTCGGTGTATTTAAGCTTCCAGGATGATGATCTAATAGACGTATATCAACACACAGTACAAGTACCAATTTTGTGGTGGTTGCCAAATTTTTTCCTTCAGAACCACATTTTTTACGAGTACATAAAAGACAAAAGAACGCTGACGAGGAAAGTGTAATGGCTTCCTAAAACAGCATGTTGTTCCGTTCTGCTAGCATTTGTCAGAATATCTATATATATAAAACAGGATGTGGTGTATATGTATGTATGTATGTTTGTATGTATGTATGTATGTTTGTATGTATGTATGTATTAGAGTTCGACCGATTAATCGGCTTCGGCTTCAGCCTTCGGCCAAAAATTGGTAATCGGCCAACATTCGGCCTACGGCAAAAATCGGCCGATTAGCCGAAGCCGAATATTTTTCATTCCAAGCTTGAAAAATAACATTATTTTTGGTCGTTGCTCGCCGACAGTTTCTATTGTGTTTAACGTTTTTGTGAGTGATCATATGAAAAAGCAATCTAGAAATTGCAAAATAGTTTTATTTTTCTTGTTATGTATCCAATGGATATTACAGCTATTTCAGTGATCTCAAAAAAGCAAACTTTTTTCTTAATTCATATAAAACAAGTATCATTTTTAAAATTTAAAACATTCGGCTTCGGCTTCGGTTTTGGCCGAAGTTTAGGATTTTAGCCGAAGTTCGGCTTCGGCTTCGGCCAAAAAAAACGCCTTCGGTCGATCTCTAGTATGTATGTATATATGTATGTATGTAACGTATGGACTCCAAAACGGCTGTGCCGATTTTGATGAAATTTTCAGGGAATCTTCAGAATATTTAGGCGTGTGACACGGTGAAGTCTGATTTTTGATTTTCGGTCTGTGGGTGGAGGGGCGTGGCAAAATCCAATTTTAATACTGCACCACCAATGACATATGTATATATTAATTTTTTTGCGGGGTGGGGAGGGGTAGCGAAGCACACCGGGTTATTTGTTCCTTAAAACTTATCACTTGTAATTTGGCTCACAGAGAGAAACAAACTTTAGTTGAATCGAATTATAAACCGAGAAAAAAATAAATTCCAAGAAAATAAAAAATAAAAAGATAGAAAATTTCAAAACAATATAAAATAAATTGTCGACCATATCGAATGCCAAGGAGATAAGCATGCCCAAGTCTAAAATTAACCTCTAAACGGCTGTTAAGTTTTGATGAATTTCTGGTGTTTTGAGCTGTGATGTATATATGTATATAGTAAAATTTTTAAGCAAACATTTTTAATTTAAAAATTTAAATTTTTAGAAATAGGTAAAAAAGAGCCGAACGCGGGTTAAAATGTTAAACAAACATTTTTCACGTTCTATTTTTCATAAAAGTGCTTAGCCCATATTATAATTGAGGTAAAAAGTTTTATGGTTTCCTATGCCGATTGACAATTAAAAAGTTCTTAAGGGAAGGAACGGCGATCTTCAACTTCCCTTGTATATTAGCACTAGGCGTAAACTATTAAAATATCGATGCCAATATATATGTATTTTTTTTTGTATTCTCTGCCTAAATCACTTCATATAAACCTGGTTATTTTTGTCAAGTTACAGTGCTACACATGTGCATTTCACCGAGAAATTCATCTTTTTTGTCACGTGCGACAGCCAACAATTAACCTTGTATTTCTGAACAACGTGACTCCATTTTTCTTACAATTTTACTTAACGTAAAGCTGCTTACGGCCTATACAAATATATAAAGAAGTAAAAAAAAGTTTTGTTTTCTTTGAAAAAAAAAACAAGCATATTTGCCTGGTGTCGCACGCTATAAAAAGTTGATATTCCTGTGGAAATGCCCATATATATTTCAAAATGTAGAATCAATATTTGTATTATTATTTCTATTTTAGCTAATTTACTAAAATATGTCTAATTACTAATATTATTTTCTGTTGCCTAACGTTACATTTTGTAGTCACTTTTTTAATATTAGAAAAAGCCTTTTATGTTCCCTAAAATAGTTTTTTGTGTGTGATAAATTAGCGCTTGGCTTAACAAAACCTTGACTGCGATTCCATGGAAACAACTCTGTATTTATTAAACTATAATTTAAAATTTTCAATAAAACGTATTATAATTCAGTGTTATACATTTCCATAGAGCGATCATTAGCAAAATAAAGACAAGTTTTGCGGGAAATATTTTCAATTCAATCTGACATTGAAATAAGCGGATATAAAATATAAATTCCTTGCTGTGCTTCTGTTACATGTTTATAGGAATTGCATGTGTCTGATTAGACCAGAAAATCTTCACTTCATTCGTGTATGAATTTCATAATAATAACTAAAGGAACAATCTTAACAAAGTGTTATTTTTTTTTATAACTACAATTAACCGTATTGCAAACTAAAAATTAACTCATTAACCGGCTGCAGATGCAGCAATAATAAAAACAGAAAAAACTTGTACTCAAGTGACTTTCTTATGCATGTCTCACATGTTTTATTAATTTTTTCTTGCCTTACTTCCGTTAATTGTCTTTTTATATTTATAGTATAAATTTTATAGCCATTTATGTACATATCTGTAGGCCATTATATAATGCCTGCAAGACTGTTTGATTTTTTCAACAACAAGTTCTTTTAACCGGAAAGTAATTGTGGCAGCCAAGAGAAGGCCGGCCTAGAGTTGCAGATTCTTTGCCAACTGATGTGTTAAAGATCCATAAATCGTCTATTAAGTGAATAATTAATATTCATGAGCGTATGAAAAGAATCGTGCAATATTTTTTTTTTATTAGTTTGTAACAACAAAAACAGTGGAACCACAAATAAGTTTTCTGAAAAAAAAATCAGTAGTCTAATCGTAGCTATCGATAACAAGCTGATTCGCTGTCGAATAATGTAATAATATGCTTCAATAACGAATGCCATAATCTCAAACTGAGATAACGTAATCGTATCAGTTAGTTATCGAAAGCCACGTTTTATTTTGGTCCTACTTGTAACATCAAATAAATTTTCTTTATGGGGTTACAACTACTCACAATTTATTATAGCTATGCTATTTATTGCGCGATACATGATGTAGAACGTGATTTTCTTAACAAAAATAATCGATACTTTTACAGTTTTAAATTTATTTTTGTTTAGATTTTCTTGTACTTAAAATCAGAGTAGGAAAATAAACGAAACAAAAATTGTTTGATTTTGTTTTGTTTTGTTCTTTGAAGTGAGTGAAACAAAAAAAAAAAAAAACAAAAACAATGAGAGCGATTGCTCAATTTGGTTTTGCACATGAACACAAGCCAGAGAACACAACCGATCGGCTCTAAGCCGGCCGTGTGAATTTTAGGATTTTTAGCTGCCCAAAATTAATAACTCTCGTTCCGCAGCAGATATCGGAATTAAATTTGGTATGGATAATGTATATATATAAATAAAGCTTTATAGAAAAAATGCGCATGGGCTGCCCATTTTTATTAGTAGCCACCATACGGTGAAAAAAGGGGTCTGTATATTTGACCAGACTCACTTATCTATGTGTATTTTCACGCGCTGAATCCGACTCTGAAGCTCCTTAACACACAAAAATTGCGAAAAACTCCGGTACATTGTTTTAGTTTTGTAGCAACACCTCAAATATTACGCTACGTGGTAATGCCATATTTATTTATGTTGCTTATGTTGAAAATAATCATCACGGTTATTTAGTAAAAATACCTACTCTTGGATTTCTCTAATAATATTACACATATGTATATAGCTACTTAAAATCTACATATTATACATGTGCTCATGTCTGCAAAATTTATGCAAAAAAAAAAAAAACAAGGTTCCACCCAATTTTTTCTTATTTCAAAACTAGAAACTCTCCTTAATAATTTGGTAGTATTATGAAAGCTGAACTGGGTGAAACAGTTTAGTTCTACTCCATTAAAAATTTTATATAAATTTTTAGCTTCTTTCGTTTTAGTGGATTTTTACTTCAACGAGCTAAATTACATGTTATACTAGTCCAGAACCAACTAACAAACCTTTACAACAACTGTAGAATCACTAAAATTGCTAATTTAAAAAGCCTGTTTTTAGCTTCTCTTGATACTGAATGTTCGATAACCGTTATATTCATTACCATTTCTTTTATTCTTCTTATGAGCATATTTTTGTATAACCTGTACTCTTGTCTATCACATATTAAAAAATCAACAAAATCGGGGAACAGTTTTTTTTTACTTTTGGCCAGCTAAAAGTGCTAAAAGTCACACTGTGCACCGGCCACAAACGCCGCTAGAAAATAAAATAATGGGAAATATATTATATATGAAATATTTGTAGAGAATTTCACATCATCATATAAAATAATTTTATTGTATTATTTCACACATGAAATTTGTTTTATATAACTAAGCAGCATAGCTATAACCGGGTGTCCTAAGACACCTCTCTTCGTTTTATTTTTATTTTATTAAGTTGTTTTTTTTTTCAAAATAATTGGTTTTTATTCATCATTAGCTCCACTGTTCCTTATAAGTAAGACAGATTACATAAAAACATTAAAAACCTGCTTCAACATTGCATGAAAAAAGCCCAGCAAATCAACCTTTAAAAACGTTTTATTTCGTTGCCACTCAAGTAATTGTGTGGAATGATTTCCACAGAGAAAAAAAATAAAAATATTTATGTATGAATTTTTTTTTACCCAGCCTTTGTTAAGCAAAGTCATTGCCAAGTTGCCAATGAATTTAGTCTTGAACTTGAGCATGATGTTAAGGTAAATAAATGAATTGCAAAAAAAACTTTCCACAAAAATTTAAATCCTGATTTGAATTATTGAAATTTAAGTGGCCAAAATACGAGTATTAAGAGAGTAAGAATTTCAAAACTATATTTAGCATTTTGAAAGCGAATTTTGCAATTATTTAGATGCTGTTTACTAAAATAAAATATTTGCTAAAATTTATTCCATACATATATTATTATTTTAACAATAATATAAAGCAACTATTCGCATCAGGTTTAAAACATTTAAATAAGTTCATTGATCTTTACTGTTGGTTGAATTAATCTGTTCTATGAAAATGTTGTTGCTGCAAAGTGTTTCACTGTTTATACATATTTTTAATTTTATAAAAATTGCGTGTTTAAAAAATTAGATCATCAGCGAATGATAAAAACGTTGTTGGTTGGTGGTATATTGCAAAAATTTTAATAAATTATATTTACTTAAAAGTGAAATATGTATTTTACATGTATTTTGTATTAGAGACTACCGGCCCTGTTCTGTAAACAGAATCGGGGTAAATTTCTCGTTTTAAAAAAATGAATAATGGTCCTGACACTATCATTTTACATATTTCAGATATGATATTTGAGAATCTATATAATAAAAAAATAAAAATAAAATATTTTTATTGTAAGAGCTAGTTTTCTAAAATCGTGCGATTTCAAATCGACCAGTTTACAGAACAGGGCCGTACACCAGTTCCTCGATTTTTAACATAAATATACTATAGTACTTTATGCTTTATACTTTAAAATCATATAACTAAACATATGACTTTCTTTCTAAAGTTCTAAAGCGTCTAGCGTGTACACCTGCACTACATGTAACAATTTCTAGCCATTGTGCAAACAAATCTTGTAAGTGAAAATTGTAACTGAGTATATAAATCAATAATTTTATGTTGCAAGATACCAATAAATATGAATCAAAAGCTCTTGGAAAATTTTCTAATACATGCTTGGTAGGTAGCAGCCTCTCTCTCAATCGTTCATGGTTCTCAAAAGGGCGAAGTAGGAATAAGAAGTGCTTAAAATCTGAAATTTAGAAAGATTAAATTTACATATTTTTCTTCTGCAGATTTTAGAAAATATATTTTTATCGGTTATGCTGCAGATACTTACGCTTACAAATGAATCAAAATTAAAACAAAATAAGGGCCTTGGTCTGAAAATCAATGGTGTTTGAGCTCGTTTTATCAGGAATCTTAGACAATAACCAAATTCCTTTGATTGTTCGTACCAACGATCAATTTCGTAAGCAGCCTCGGCCACATCAAGAGACTTGTGATATATAAAGAGAAAAGTCATATATTATAATGATATTTTTTTCTCTAAAACAAGTAACGTTTCCCATAAAGAAAAATGTAGGAACTGCTTTACACACATCAACTTTTCTTGCCCAAGTTTTTATTTTACACCTGAGAAAGAAAAAGAGAGGTATACACACAGCATGTATTGCTCTCTCAAGTTCTCGCAAATCAAAATTTAAGGGAAAGAACTTGATGTGTGTGAACCAGGTCTAACTTTTACTAAGATATACTTTTTCTGGCAGCGTTTTAAGAATAGTTAACTTAATTAGCAAATTATTTTTTAATTGTTTTAAAAACTTACGGTCGTATTGTAAAAAAGTTAATTTATATTTCTAATTGCGCTTTAGTCAAAATTTGTCTGGAAAATTTGTTTTAAAATACACTTCAAACGAAAGTTATTATTTTCTAGGATACCCTGTACCAAAAATGGTAAATGGTATGTATGGGTTTGTCATTCCGTGTAATATCTCCACAATATTGATATGCGATCAATAAAGTATATATCGATCCATAACTGCCAAAAAAGCTTAACCGACATATTTTTGGGCTTCGTTTTTTTTTTGACGAAAATCGATTAATTATAGTGATATGATATAAATGATAGATTTTGGTAAAAAAAAACAAAGTTCGAAAGTTATGTCGCTTAAGCTTTTTTTTGCGGTTATTCTGGGTCCTTTGAATAGGTACGATGAATAAGTGATGTCCATCTGTCCATCTGTCCATCCATCCGTCTATCCGTCCATCCGCCCATCCATCTGTCTGTACATGAAGTCAGTTTTCCGAGGCTGCCAGAAAAGCTAGAAACTGATGGATCAGAAATGATCCGAAATAGATTGATATTGAAAATCAGCAAATAGTCGAAAGGACGGTTTCAGAGCTGGAAAATTTTAACTTTTTTTTGGTATATAAAAGTAACTAGATAAAACTAATTGTTGTGGGGTTTTGTTAAATAAACGTGTTTTATATATCAGTAAAAATAAAATTGGCATAAAAAATAAAATAAAAAACGATTCCAGGGTTGGAAAGTTTGAACTTTTTTTGGTATATAAAAGTAACCAATCTAAACTAATTTTTCTTTTTCGCTGTATATTAAACATATATTATACTTTTAAAATAAATGTTTTGGTATTAAAAAATAAAAAAATCTAAGAGTATCTAATCCAGGGTTGGAAAGCTCACACTTTTTGGTATATGAAAATAACTAAGTCAAATTATTTTTTCTTCTTATTCTTTATAAATTAAATAAAGTTTATGTTTTAGAAAAAAATGTTGTTTGTAAACAAAATTAGAAAAATATAAAACTCATCTCCAGAGCTGGTAAATTTAAACTTTTTTTTTGGTATCTAAAACTAACTACATAATATTTTTTCTTTGTTAATTAAATATATTTTATATTCTTGAAAGAAAGAGGTGGAAAACTGAAACTTTTTTTTGATAAAAAAAAGTAACTGAATACAAAATATTTATTTTTTCTTTCAATTAAACATATTTAATATTTTAGTCAGGAGTTTTTTTATATATTATCCGTTTTTGGTGTCGGTGTGGGAGAATAAATTGCTATTACAAAGTGTTGATATCTGTTAAAGTCATTTTAAATTAGTCTCTTCTCATTAATTTAAAAAAAAAGAAAAATATTAATAATGTAAAAAATTCTGAAATACTAGATTTGGGATAAAATATTCAACTTTGCAACAAATTCCTTAGTGGAAAAATACCTATGTCACTTACTATAAATTGCACTATAGCAAAAAATAAATGATATATTATTTTCCCCAAACATATGTATATGCATGTATTTACTTATGTTTGTATATACATATATATTCCATAAATACACATCGGTGAAGGGTATATAAGATTCGGTACAACCGAATATAGCCACTCTTACTTGTTTTAAAATTAAAGTGTATCTTTCTATAGAAAGGAACTTACGTTATAATAAACCATATTTCCTGTAGCGCACCAATAGAATAATTGCGCAAATGCTGAAAACATATAAATTTGAAATTTAATAGCCAAGAGAGGTTCATCTTTTGCCAAAATGGCCTCGAAGGCAGTTAAACAGATCATAAGAGTGCTGGCGGCCATTTGACTAGCATAATTGTAGTAATAAACATCATTAATTTTCGTTATTAAACTGAAGAAAAATTTAACTGTATTAAAAAATTAAATTTAAATTTATATTTAAATGTACCTTATAAAATACTGATGAAATTCAATAGTCTTATGCAGCTCCCGCAAGCGATTTTCTCCAGGTTGGCAGCCCAACTCTCGTATGCGAATGCAAAATATTTTCAAATTCACTGTGGTCTGGCTGAAGATATGACAGCCCAAATTGTCGATAAGAACAATCGAAAGCAAAGTAAAGAGTGTCATTAGGGACTGAAATATATAAATACTAGAGAAAATAAAACGATTTTCCTTATAAGATTTCAACTCGAAGGGATACTTAGCGCGATAAGGTGTACCACCACTATGGGTCATGATGGGGCACAGACACAAAACCGCCGTAAATACCACAGACAAAGTGATGTAAAACGAGAATAAAATCAGTTCGGCTATAAAGAAAAAACGCTGCAGTTTGCGTATTTTCCAGAGACTGGGTGATTCCTGCAATTGACTGAAATATTTATGCATTTTACCAAATTCACAAATTATTTGCTCGATATCCTGGGCATAATAGGCAGATAGCATGATTTTAAATATTACCAAATAAATCTGAAATATTAAAGGCAATTGATATTTATTAATTATTATGTTGGCTTGTATGCACTTGCAACTTACGCCTATTAAGACCACCAAGTCTTCACCAAATTGCAAAATATCTTTAGAGGCTTCATACAGATCACAAGTTATGCTCACAACAAATGTTAACATCATGGTCATGAGAAACTTAAAAGTGATTTGATAAGACAAAGATTCACCTTTCCAAGGGCGTGGTAGAATTCCTAAAGGTCTGTTTAAAAAAATTATTCAAAAATTGTCATTACGATGGCCGCTGCTACGACTATGAATTATACCTCATACAATTTCTTATGTAAACCAGAGATATTCTCGGTGGTACTGCTCCATGCATCAACACCTTCGTCAGTTCCTTAAAAGGCTCTAAAATAGTCTGTAAACTAGCGTTTTTCAAACCATATCCCTCGCCTTCGTCACTGCTAAACTTTTCTAGTTGAATTTGTGTCATCGTTTGAACTTCAACTATTTAATTTATTTACAATTAGAGGCATTTTATACTTGTTCAAAAAACAAATAGAGCTTTGGTATTTTTCATTTACCATTTAATTAGCGAAATATGCAATTTATTGTGAAAATCTAAGAAGGTATGTCCTTGTTCGCTAATTGATATATTAAACAGCAGATTATAGTTAAAGAACAAGTAAGAGTGCTGTATTCGGCTAAGCCGAATTTTATATACCCTTTACCTTACCCATGGAGTATAACTATACGAGTACATACACTACGAAAAATTTTTTTTAAACTTTTCCTTACACTCACCAAACAGACTGGTGAATATTGTTGAAAAATATGGCCCAAGGAACTTTACTCGTATGTCAATTGGTGAAGATTACACAAAAAAAATTATTCCCAAAAAAATTTTTAAATAAATAAAGGTATTCATTTCAGTTTTTTTTGGTTGGAAAAAACTGAAATGAATACCTTTAATGTTTTTTGTTTTGAAATAAAGTTTAGTTTCAGTAAATATTTTTACTGTTCCAGTAAATTGTCTGTTTCAAAAAAACTGTATAGAGTAGAAACAGGGCACGAAGTTGGTCGGCTGGTTGTCGGCATTTACATGTATACAACACGATCAATCAAAATAAATAGCAACAAGAGCACAACAGTACGTTGTGCTAATCAATAACCCAGATAAATAGCAGCAGAACTCAGTTAAATTTAAATTTTTAACAAATTATTATCAGAATTTACAAAATTATTTGTAAAACCTCTTTCACACAAAATGATTTTCTGATTCAAAGACTTTTATTATTATTTTTTTTAATAAACACAAGCCGCGAAGCAATTAGCTTGTCTGCTGGAAACATCTACGGTCTATGAGGGGAATTGAACCCTCGACCTGTGGACTGACAAGTTAGAGTCGCTATCACTCAGTTTTATAAAATTCCTGAAATTAAAAAATATATATATAAAAACTTATAAAATTGTTATCTTAACAAAAGCAAAATTTCATTATTATTTAATTAAGAAATAATTCAAATTATTCAAATTAATTAAGAAATAATTAATGTTTTAATCAATTCAATAATTTTAATCAAAATAAAATTAAAACTTAAATTGATTATATATACTAATGCCCATTTTTTGACTTGCTTATCAAACTGTAACTATTTTTAAGTTATACTTAAATATGAAATTGTGTTTTTGAGCTCATATTTAAATAATACTTAAATGCTTAACCTTGTGTATTTAAATCATACTTAAGCAAGGCAAATTCAAGACAGGTAAAGTTAATACTACAACAAAGTACAAATAACAAAAACAATATGGTATTTTGTTGTTGACCTTGGGAGGCTCGTACGTCAAAAGCAGCTCATTAAAGATAGTAAGGCAGATGATGATGCCATGATGGCTCACAGTCGGCTGAGCCAAGCCGTTGGTAATTTTAGTCAGCTACGCCGCTGCCAAAAAAAAAATTGGCCTATGTCGCCTAAAAAAGAGCCGCTGATTCTCCATGTACAATATTTATTTAATATATTACAATGATATTATTTATTTTTTAATTATTTTTAAACTTAAATTTGATTTTCATGTTATTTGTTCTGCCGGCAATTTTCTCAAGAGCAGCAGCCGCCAAAAAATCGCCTGGTGCAGGTCTCTGCATATAAACAACTTTTGACACACGAGCCAACAGTTATATGAATTCCCCTTGAATTAGGCAAAAAAAGTAGATCAGCTGTGTTTTCAACTTTACCTAAGTTTTACGAGCATACCATATGTTTTTGTGCTTGTGTGTATTTATTGAAAACATACATCATGAACATCATGTGGTCGTGTTTAAAACATCATGTGATCGTATTAAAAAGAATTTCGATTAATTTTCATAAATATATAACATATACAATATATAGTTTCATATATTGGAATAAATAAATAAAGAAATGCATTCTGATGCTCGTTTGGGTTCATAAAACGTGTTTTTATGCAATTTTAATTTTCTGCATAACCTAACTTTTTTTTTGTTTATGTCAAACAGCTGTTGTTTGGAAAGCTTTCCATAATATTTGGAAATTTTTTAGTGCTGCCGTACTTTCAACGTCATTTAATAAGAACTTTAATTAACCACCAAAAAAATTAAACCATATTTAAATACAACTTAAGTTTAAGTAAAAATTAGCTAATTACATACTTAAATATTAAATATTGAATCAAAATTAATGAATTAAATGCAAAAATTATTACCAAAGTACTTACCACACTTTTAGGTTTATTTATGTTTTTATATAATCACGGCATGTTTAATAACCATAAAATACAACAAAACCCGTTTTTAAAGCATATTTCTGGTTTCTCTGATACGACTAATAATACTTAAATTGATGTTTTTATGTATTTAAATAAGTCGTTTTATTAACAATGTAATTTCCAATCATTCTTTTTTTTTAAACCAGTAATTCTATTTGTTTTCCAGAAGTGGCTACAAAATGTATTCCTTATGTCTGCATTCACACTGTCTGGGCTTGTTGAATTGTAACAAGTGACACGCCCACTTCAATTACCTAAAGAATGACTACACACAGAAAACATAAGACATATACGAATGCACACAAACAAGAAAGAGGTAAGAACATGATATTAACTTAGAAAATTATATGTTTGTTATGTATTCATTTGAAGTAAACTCAATACAAACTAGTGTTAAATATGCAATCGGAACTGTAAATACAGTTGTATCGAATTGATTGTTTCATTATTGGCCATAATAAGAGAGCAAAATATGATTTTAAATAATTTATGGGCTGGACAAATGGTAATGATGCATTTTAAGGCAAACTAAAATGTGATTTTACAATAATAATTATGTAAATAAATGTCTGTATAGTTTTTTAAAAATATATTTAAAAATATCACTAACTTAACTAATGATCAAAAATTTAGCACTAAAATAACAAATTCACCAAAAAATAAAATTTTGTCAAATATTTCGGGTTTTAAAGCAAACGGTAGTCATAAGCGTTATATTGCCATAATGTTTCAAATTATTTAAATATAATTGTTTTATCCTTAGGCAAAATAATTGACTTCTCAATTAAGTGTCATTTATCTTTAAGTGACATTTAAGTACCGAATTAATTTTTTCAGTACAAAGTTGAGAGACATTTAAATGCCCAACCTTGTGTATTTAAATTATATTTAAGTTTTACGAGCATACCATATGTTATTGTGTTAGAGTGTGTTTATTGAAAACCTGAACATGAACTTCATGTGGTCGTTTTAAACAGAATTTCGTTTTATTTTTATAAATATATAACATATTATGGAAAAATAAATAGAAAAAATGAATTCTGATGCTTTTTTTGTTTTATAAAATGTGTTTTTATGCAATTTTAGTTTTCTTCATTTTGATAACCTAACTTTTTTTTACTTATAATAAGCAGCTGTTGTTTGAAAAGCCTTCCATAATACTGGGAAATTTTGTAGTGCTGCCGTACTTTCAACGTAATTTCATAAGAACTTTAATTAACCACTGATAAATTGAAACTACATTTAAGTGCAACTTAAATTTAAGTGGCAATTAGGTAAATGACATATAATTGAGAAGTCAAATATTGGGCCTTAGACTTTAACTACAACTCAAAAAAGCTTATACAATGGGCCTTATTACGAGTGTCGTATTACGACTGCGACTACGACGATTTTGTACTAGACTAAAGAACATTGCAACATTTTTGCTTTAATCTAGTAGAAAATCGTCATAGTCGTAATCGAATTACGACACTTGCAGCTAGGCCCAATATCAATGCTTATAGACAAACTCCCAATAAATTAATGAGAATTACAAATCAACAAACATAGTAGACCATAGAACTTCTGAAAAACAAAACAATACGCAGTATTTTTCAGCATGTGCAGCCTATTTTTAAGTCTACTGATAAATTGCTTAAGCAGCAACGAAATCCCTGCTGAAGTGTTTAAGTAAGAAAAAGTAAACTATCTTAAATTCTAATTAATTTTGACAAGCGTTAAATAAAAATAAGAAATTATTACAGCATAATGAGGCAGAAATTTTTTTCCAGCTTAAGACTAGTTACTAAAATATCGTGCATCACTTTTTCAGGGTTCCGTACATCAAAAGTGTAAAGGAACCCTATTGTATTCGCTACAATGTCTGTCTGTCCATGTGTCTGTCACAGCCTGTTTTCTGGAGAAACGTAAGAGCTAGGGACTTGAAACTTTCGCAGCATATGTAAAGCTTTAGCCGCTACAACAATAAATACATGAAAGTTCAAAATTAAAGGGTTTTATAAAGCGAGCAACGCAACATGTTGAAATCCTAATGTAATATACAGACAAGTATACACTTGAAATTGTCAAAGTTCGTGTATTTTTATGCAGACTACACCAATTAACACTGAATTTAAAAAAAAAATCAAAATTAAAGGATATTCTATCAGTTAATGTAATTTGACAGCTTGTTATATGTTGGAAACCGTAAGTGGCAAACTTGAAATTTCCAAAAATAATAAAACTAAAAAATCTCAAAATAAAAAAGTCGCCAAAAAAAAAATCGCCAAAACAAAAAAAGCTTAAAAATAAAAAAAAAAATCGCTAAAACTAAAGTAAATCGGTGAAAATGCAAAAACTCGACAAAACTAAAAAATTGCTACAACTAAAATAAATCGCTAAAAACTGAAAAAATCGCCAAAACTAAAAAAAATTGATAAAACTAAAATAAATCCATGTATCACATTGGACCAATTGGAGGTGCGGTATAGCACCACCCTTCCTAATCTAAAATAAATCACTTAAAATGCAAAAAAAATGCCAAATTAAAAAAAAATCGCCAAAAACTGGAAAAAGCGCCAAAACTAAAAAAATCGCTAAAAATCTAAAAAAAAGTTTACCGGGTACTTAAACAGGTAATATATTTGAGTATATAGTAGGGTGATCGATTGTTCGATATTTTCCAGAAACCGGTTTTCGAATAGTTTAAATACTTGAAATTATGAAAAACCAGGTTTCGGTTTTAAAATTCAGAAAAAACCGGTCAACCGGTTTTATAGTGGGAACATTTTTATACAAAAGTTTTGATTTTAAATTGCTTTATTAAAAAAATTTAACAGTTCATGTAAATACTACTCGAAATTAAAGGTAAAACATAAAAAATAACTTCGTATACATATATATATTGCCGCTGCTACCGCCTCATAAAATCGCTTAATTTCATGTTGCAGAAAGTGTTGCCACACGCCTAGAACTTTTACAATAAAAAAATAAATGCTTAGGAAAATCAACAGAAAACGTTCATATTAGTTTTAATATAGCGAACACTAATATTATTGCAAAATCTACAAATCGAGAATTATTCGACTGAGCCGGTTTTTTAATTATAAAAAACCCGGACTTTTCGACATTCGAAAAATCAACATTTTTAAAAAACCGACAACCGCATTGTAAAAAAACGCGTTTTACAACCGGTTGAAAAACCGAGTCGATCACCCTACTATAAAGGCTAAACTTCCTATAGTATTACATATGTAGAGTCCGTACGGAACAATTCGTGTGCGAGTCAAAGTCGCACTTTACTGAATTTATTTAAACACTCTATGTTCTAACATACGTAGAGTGTCATAATATTTTACACTAATCTGTCGAATTTTTGCGGAAAATTATGTGCAATATGAATAAAATTTTGTGTAATAAAATTATATTTATGTAAGCAGCAAAATGGAATATATATATATTTTTGTAAATAACTTCCACAACAAATGAATACGCTTACAAGCGACCGCAGTTGTTTGTTTATTCATACTATATTTAATAATTTAAAAAATTTTTTATGCGTCACTAGTCAATAAATACGTAAGCATATATACATACATATACATACATGCATACATATGTATGTATGTATGTAAATTTATTTATTTTTATAAATCAGTTCCTTATGATCTCTCAAGCGTGTGACATGCAAATTTTATTCTCTTTAATTTTAATTGTATGTATTATTGCCTGCAGTCTGGCAGCTGCTTACATTGGTTACTTCGGAGATCCTGGTAAGCATATGTATATATAAATATGTATTTTTAAATTTATGCATTTCGTAATAATTTTAAATAATAACTGACTTAATGAAAAGTATTTCATTGAATTTTGTGTCTGAATAAGCTTTTATCAATGAAAATTACTGGGGTATGAATTAAAATTTTTGAAATTTGAAAGTGCGTTTATTAAAGCAAGAAAAAAGATTAATGGCCGCATCCAAAAAAAGATTTGAGCTTGAAGTGCACGTTAAAACAAAATTTCCAAAAAAATTTTGACAAAAGAACACTTGAAGTTCAAATGAATTTTTTTTTGATACGGCCCTAAATGTGTCTGAATGTTAATATGTCGATATACATAAAAAAATTACAATCACTAAATGACGTTTAAAAATACGCCCCAAAGATATACTACAGATTTATTTTTTCTCTGTGTCCATAAAGTATGCTTTATGTAGGAGCTTTTCTCGAACGACAGTTTTTTATTGCCTGAAAATATATATAAAGAAATACTGGGGTCTAATCGTCACTTTCGATAACAATATAGCAACATGTTTCGATATCGAATGCCGTAATTTCAAACTGAAAAATCGTGAACAACTATCGAAAGCGACAATTAGATCCCTGCAGTTTTCATTTAATTCATATAATTTTCCAGCTCATCGCGGAAAATGTGTTTTATATGGCTTAATATTATCGCCTGGCGAAATCCATAACGATTCGGAAAAATGTGCAAAGATTTCATGTCTAAATAATACATGGGCATCATACTATAGGTGGGGCTTTTGTAAAACAAACACAAAACATATAAATAAAAGTGAATTAACTTTCTTTTTTTTTACTATTTTACCGAAAGCTGTGGTGTCTTTGAACAACCCGCTGATTGCAAACTAGGAGGACCCGTACATCCAAATGCACCATATCCTGATTGTTGTGCACGTCATGTTATCTGCAACAGCATTTAGAAGCCATTAATAATATTGGCAATCGCATCGTACTTTTTAAAATTTATTGTGGTTTCTGTGAAAATAATAATTAGACAGGGGAAAATTCTCACATTAGCAGATATTATTATTATCTAGCATTTCAATAATATTTGTAATTAATTGGTGTTGATAGATTTATTGAAAAAATTATAATAATATAAGAAATATACAAGTACATGTATTTATTTGACATAATGTCTTTATTTATTTGAAATTTTGCTTGTTTTTTTAGTTAAGCATTGTCTATATGAATTTCGTTCGCCCTCATGGAACTCATCAGTAGACTTCAGCATAAAAGATTTTGAATTTAGCTAACAAACTTCGTATATTTACTCAATTGAAAATATAAAAGTACCCATACATTTGCAATATTATTGTACAATAATTGATATTGTTATATATAATACATAAGTAGTGATAATCAAAAGGAAAAAATATTTAAAAAAAAAAAAAATAATTGATATTGTAAAATTAATTTTCCTGTGTGTTTATTATATTAGCAGGTATCACAGTATATTGAACAACATCAGTCTGATGGGTTTTGATTTATATTGCGCAATAAGGAATACTTTGTATTGTGTGGACTGCATTGTCCAAAAACAATTTCCCGCAACTTCTTTATGTCACAAAATATTAAGGGTTTTCATGAGAACGCATAAGAACGTTCAAAAGTCTTGCAAACTGTGCAATTGCGCATTTTCACACTCTGGTAAATAAACTGTCAAAAATTTTATTGAAATTTATTTACACAAACCTAAGTTTTAAGTTTGCCCAAAAATTTTGACTCGCCCAACAATTTTGACTCGAAAGCTTAAGCAGTGCAATTGTGCATTTTACACGGAAAAAAAATATTCCTGCAATAAACAACTTCAATTGAAAATAAAACCAAAAATCAATTAAAAATGTATTTAAGTCAATTATACTTTTGTTTAAAAATAAAATATTCCTGCAATAAACAACTTTAATTGAAAATAAAACTAAAATTCAATTAAAATAATATTTAAGTCATTTACACTTTTGCTTAGAATTATAATTAATTACAAAGTTTACTTGACCCAATAACATTTTTAATTGAATTTTGGTTTTATGTATCAATTAAAGTTGTTTAATTGCAGGAATATTTTATTTTTAAACAAAAGTTTCACGTAATTCCAAAAAAATATAATAAAAACGTGATATTCGAAAAATCGGATAAAACTATTTAAATTTTTTTCGTATTTTTTTTTCTTGAAAATCTTTCATAACCATATTTTCCACAAGTTTAAAGCAACTGGAGAAAAATAACATATGTACATAATACAAATTTTAATTTCAGTTGCGTTGCCCATTGACAAGGCAACTTAAGTTCGGTTGCCATTTATAATCCAGCCAATAATATGTTTCTCCATTATTCTTATGCTGGCTCGAATATTTTAAATTCCTTTGTTAATTCATTCCTTGATAATCGTAAAATGTTCAAAAGTTTCCTTTGTTAATACGAATATTAATCGAATTATTAGCCTTAACACGAGTATCAATAAGTTCAAAAAAATAATTACACTAAAAACTAAAGATTAAAAAAAAAAACAACAACAAAAACTGGAAAAGTAATAAAAAATTTTTCAGTATTTTTAGAGGTCAGATCTATAAGTATATGCGTAAAGTGTTTTTTGAAAATGTAAATTTACTTGTCAAAATTTGTCAAAGTAAACAAATTTTTTTAATTACTGGCGCCAGTTCTTTTTTTTATAGAGGGTGTACCAAAATTTATGCATATTCTATATGCCTGAATATCAGGTTTGGAATTTTGAACTTTACGGCTACCGTTTGAATACCCCAATTATATGAGTTGTATGTTGTATAAGTGTTTGTTGGTAGACTTGTATAGAACTCATTCATTAGCTAGTTTTTGACACAAACTTATGATCAAACCAATTTAAATTGCATGAGTTTGATCATTACTTTGTGTCAGAATCGAGTTACTAAATGAGTTTGATCTAAGTCTAGTTTCTGGTAGAGCTGGGTCCAACTTGTTCAATCGTTCATTTTTGCCACAAACCTATGATCAAACCCATTTAAATTACATGGGTTTGATCATAGGTTTGTGGCAAAAATGAGCGAATGAACGAGTTGGAGCCAGCTCTAAAAGTCGAGCTAATGAATGAGTTTGATCTAAGTCGAGTTGTTGGTAATATCTGCCTAAATTATAGAGTTGTGTCTTTTGAACTAAAATGAGCTGTTGGACACAAGTTCGTTCAAAAGCATCAATATAAATTAAACGGGTTTCAAACAATTTCTGATTCTAACGCTCTCAAACTAGTTCAAAAAGGGCTGTTGGACACAAGTCTAAAGTGTACTAAACCAGACTTGCTAAGAACTCGTTCAGTAGTTCATTTTTGACACAAACCTATGATCACACCCATGTAATCAAATACGTTTGATCATTCTTTTTGGGACAAAAATTAACTAGTGAACGAGTTCGACCCAAGTCTAGCCTAAACACGGGGCAAATTACGGCATGCGATACGATTCGAAATTTAAAAATATTTCCATATAAACTCTAGTGAAATATTTCGTAATTTCGTTCGATAACGAGTGCTGTAATTTGCCCCCAGGTTTTTTGAGTTACCAGCAACATACAACTCATACAGCACGTGGTATAAGTTCGACAGTTGTTTAATCACAGATAGACTTGTATCCAACAATTCTTTTTGAACTAGTTTGAGAGCGTTTGAATCAAAAGTTGTTTCGAACCCATTTAATTTACATTGATGTTTTTGACCGGACTTGTGTCCAACTGAACGAACTAGTTCAAAAAGAACTGTTGGACACAAGTCTAATCACAGATCATATTAGACTTGGGTCGAACTCGTTCACTAGTTCATTTTTGCCTTAAACCAATGATCAAACCCATGTAATTTAAATGGGTTTGATCATTGGTTTGTGGCGAAATGAACTAGTGAACGAGTTCGACCCAAGTCTAGATCATATAGTGCGTCTTAGACTTGTATCGAGTAGACTTGAATCAAACTCTTTCAGCAGCTCGTTAGAGTTGGGTCCAACATATCTTTTTGAACTAGTTTGAGAGCGTTCGAATAAAATGTTGTTTCAAACCCATTTAATTTACATTGATGCTTTTGAACGAACTTGTGTCCAACAGAACGAACCAGTTCAAAAAGAGCTGGTGAACACAAGTCAATAGCTCGTTTTTCTAGTATCGATCTCTTTCAAAAGCTCTTTTTAGACACAAACCAATAATTATTATTATATATTATAATCAGACCCTTTTAAATTACATGGGTTTGTTCATGGGCTTGTGTCTAAAACAATTTACTGAAAGGGTTTCATACAAGTCTAGTTCGTACTCTTGCAGCTAATAGTTAATTTTGAATAAACTAGATATAAATTGTGTAAATTCTGGCACACTCTTTTAAAAATAAGAATAATGATCTGAAAAAAATTTCCATTAACAATAAATAAACTAAATTAACTTAACTACAAGGAGGAATACAAAAAAGAAATATTTAATATTTGCTTTATTTATGTTTATTTTTTATGGGGTATGCTTGAAAACGTGACGTTACAAATACTCGTATGACGAGAAAGCAACTGGCACTGACGTCTGCCTAAAAATCAGGTTCCAAAAGATATTGTGGGAAAAAAAACTTAAGGAATTTCAGTTGGGTAAGTTTCGTAAGCAACTTTCCGGTTGCTGGTACACAACTGGAAATTAAAATGTTATAAGCCGTCAACTAAAACAAACACTGATATGCCAATACTTTGTATGTTTGCATTTTGAGAAACATCTCTTTTGTTGCTACGCTTTTGAAGTAAATATCTTGTTGCCATATTTTATGTCACATATACGATTACAATTCATTTCATTGTGTCCAAAGATAGAAGTCCTAATATCCTAATTTCTAAGTTCTAAGTCTAAGTTAAGCGGGATCATTAAATCGCACCAGGTTGCTTGTAGCCGTACAGATGCTTTTTTTGTTACGTACAGTAATCCCTTTCTAAGTGTGTGACCTAAAATTTGCAGTTTTTTTGCGCGTTTAGTTGAGGACTCACTTAAGTGAAACATCAGATAATCATGCAGATGAGAGATTGTTGAAAAATTTGTCTAATCCCTTCAAATACGCAATTATGAAATTGCATATTAATGCTAAAATAAAACACTTAAAATATTTCTAGAAAACCAATTTATTAAAGAAAATTTAAATTCTTGTGATTTATAAACAAATGTATGATAATTTGTATGTATCTTGTAAACAGCAGAATAGCATTTAATTCATTCTTTGGATCAGATAATTTTTAGGGTTCCGTACACTAAAGGTGAAAGGGAACCCTATTTTTTTTGCTACGCTGTACGTCTGTCCATCCATCTGTCACAGGGTATTTTCTCGAGAACCGTAGAGGTACGGACCTGAAATTTGGAAACAGTGTGTATGAGAGCTAAAAATTAAAGGGTGTTCCAAAACGAGCAACGAAAAATGTTAAAATCCCATGTATGTATGTATATACACTTGAAATTTGTAGGGTTAGTGTATTTTTATACACTAAAATTAAAAGAAATTTAAACTAAAGGGTGTTCCATCAGTTAATGCAATTTGCAATTTTGACTGTGTAATTTAGACAACTTGCTGTATCTCGGAAACCGTAGGAGCAAAACACTTAAAATTTTCAAAAACGGTAAAACTAAGAAATCAAAAAAATTATAAAATCGCCAAACCGAAAAAAATCGCCAAAAACAAAAAAAAATCGCCAAAACGAAAAAAAAGCACAAAATTAAAATAAAAATTCTAAGACTAAACTGAATCGCAAAAAAAAACGAACAAATCGCCAAAATGAGAAAAAAATCGCAAAAATTAAAAAAAAATCGCCCAATCGAAAAAAAAACCTTAAAAACAGAAAAAAATCGCCGAAATGAAAAAACCCCAAAAACAGAAAAAATTGCCAAAATGAAAAAAACCCCATGAACAGATAAAAATCGCCAAAATGACAAAAATATCGCCAAAATGAAAAAAAATCGCCAAAATGAAAAAAATCGCTTAAATGAAAAAACGCAAAAACAGAAAAAATCGCCAAAATAAAAAAATCGCCGAAATGACAAAATATTCCAAAAACTGAAAAAAATCGAGAAAAAACGACCAAACTGAAAAAAATCATTTAAACTAAAAAAACTTCAAAAAAGCCTCATTAAAAAATGCTCAAAACCGAGTGTACGAAACCCATCGTGCGCGAGTCAAGGTCGCATTTTACTGAATTTATTTTGTTTTTTTTTTAATTCTTTAAATTTTCTGTAAGCGATTATCTGTCAAATGGTTGTGGCATGTGACAACTAAGTTATTTATCACTAGTGCTCAGTTTGAGTTGCCACTTTATCATGAACACATTATGGTTAGAAAAATGTTTGTAAATTGTAAGAATTTTCTTTGAAAATCATGCCTTAGCTTAGGAATTTCACTGCTCAGTGATGTGGTCACCTTTTGTGTTAATGGGCTTGTGAATAAGATAAATTGTCAAACGCTGAAAGAAGAAGGTCAGCGAGGTATTATCTGGGAATTGCCAGCGGAATCCTTAGTCATTATTTCTTCAAGACTTGAGATGGCGAGTGACTGCTATCTAAGTATGTCGATAACAGTTAATAAGCCAATGCTTATAAACTACATATTTACAGCATTGGACAAAATGCATCCTTTCTCGAAATGGTTCAGCCAGCTGTCCACCGAGATCTGTAATTCCTTGTCTGCGTAATGTCAAGGTAATAGAAAGATTACTGACACTTGTCTACTATTTTCATTCTTTTGATATTCTCCAAGGCCTGGAAAACGTATTGATGGTTGGCAGTAGACTTGGGTCGAACTCGCTCACTAGTTAATTTTTGCCACAAACCAATGATCAAATGATCAAACCCATGTAGATTAAATGGGTTTGATCATTGGTTTGTCGCAGAAATGAACTAGTGAACGAGTTCGACCCAAGTCTAGTTGGCAGAAACCATCAATGCAACCTATAAACATAACAAATTTTTATGTATATATTTTTAACTTCGAATGCAACTTCTAACGCAACCATAAACAATATTACACACTATGCGACCTACAATCAAATCTGCCTGGTTGTATAAGCATGTTGCAAAGTCTGTACCTACCATAAGAACAATGGTTTAATTTTATATTTTGTCCGGAAAAACTTGCACTGAGCTACTAGTGGGTAAAATTGTTTTTCACACGAAGTTGTATTGAGTTGTAGCGTTTCATAACGCCGCACTTCAAAATATTGGCAATGCACAACCTTTCAAAACATCGTTGGTAGATGTTAAGAATGCCGCAAACAGGCAAGCAGAGCATCGGTTTCAAGGTTGATGCTCATGATTACAATGTTTAGCAACTTTGTATCTATGCACGATATAAATATCGCATCGGAAAAGTATTGAAGCTTTGTATCGATACGTTTTGGAAGTGCATATTTATTTTAAAACTTGTGATTTATTTACTTTAGTTGATCAAGTTTGATAGTTTTATAATTAAAATTAAATTCTTTTGATACCCAAGGCGCAGACAAGCAAACAAACAAACCTTCTTTTTTATTAACATTTTTTCGCTTCGTTTTAGTCCAAAAATATAGTCTTTTTCTTTTAAGTTTATCTTCAAATATAATTTATTAACAATATAAAATCTTTTATATACAATATAAAAAAAGGAATCGTTTTACAAATAAGGATATTATGCGGCTTAAACTTTCGTTCGACTAATTTTAAGGATGCTTATAAGTATGTATATGTAGGTATGTGTATGTGCGAGCAAATATAATAATGAATTAAGTCAATTAATTCTTAACTACTAAATTGTATGCCATTTTTGCATACGATTTTCATGCGACAACAGTTTGGATAATTTCCCTGAGGATGCATGGGATCACCCACAGAACAGTCGGTTGGTGGTACCATGGGCGGACAGCTGTTTAAAGAAAGGAAAAAGAAGAAAAAATGATTAAATAAGAAAAGGTACAGTAATTTCCGTTTAAAATTCATGCTTTACTCTGTTTATAGATTCATTAACAAAATTTTATAATATTTTTTTTTCGAATTAAACTGGGATCAGTTAAGTGAAGATTACTGTATATATATGTAAGACATATGTATGAATATAAAAGCATTTTGTGTATATAATACATATGTGTATAAAGGCATATTAACGTACGTGACAATTGAAGCTTTACCACCGGTATAGCAGGTAATTTTTCCACAACCCTCTGGATGTTTGACCACTGTACCGGGTTCCAAAACCATGTTGTGCACAACACATTTACCAGGATTGTCTAAGAAGATAAGATTAGATTTTTTAGTTATGTATTTCTTATTAACAAATAGATTTTTTTATTGGATAAAAATAATGTGATATATAATTATGTATTTGTATGCTATCTACATATCGCTCGTTTACTGAAACAACATCATAACTCAAAAAATTAAATTTTTCAGTTAATGATGCAGAATTAATCTTCATATCGTTCATCATATTGTCTAAAAATTTTATATAAATATCTCATTTACTTAGCTCTTGAAAGTCAAATAAAATTAAGTTGTGCGTAAATTGAAAACTTTGAACTCCTTTTCTGGGAAACTAGCTTTTTTTGAGTTATGACGTTGTTTGAGTAAATGAGCGATATATACATATGTATGTATATACATAAGTATATTGGTAATAAAAACAAACAAAACAAAACTTGAGAACTTAAATCCGGACAAGCCAACAATGAGGATATGTTGAGGATTTAGGATGTACCTACTATCAAGACAGTACTGTACTTATTAGATGTAACCCTTTAAATCTTATTTGTATGTATTTTTCTTAGCTTCATTGGCTTCCGTGTTTTTTATACCAATTTTTTGTATTTTTTTTAATTGACTTTGACCCACTTTTTGAATATTTGAATATATGTTTGTAGTTTTCGATTGTTGGCCAATTTTAATGATTTAATCTTAAATTTATACTGCCAGAATATAATTATGTAAAATAAATCGCTTTTGCATAATTCTAAACCAAAAACAAAATTGCTTGAGATAATCAAATTTAAATATTTTTCATTATTTTAAGTCAAACAAAAAAAAAAATCAAGCTCTTCTGATAACATTGTGACATTTGCAAAGAAATTATTGCCATAAGAAAATTTAAATTATCACATAACTTTTTTTTATATCAAAGAGTGTTTTTTAACTCGAGTTTATTATATTTTTAACTGAAAGGAAAAAAATACTATTCGAAATCCTTTTACTTACTTGGATCAGCATGCGTGGACATAACTACTTCCGCCGAATTAAATGATATTTGGCTGCTGGCAATGATAAGACACAAAAGAACTTGAAGGAATTTCATGTTGTTACTTTCACTGTTTTAACGCGTTAAAATTTTTATTTAATTATAAATCCTTATCGGAGCAGATGTTTTCGCTTTCAGAGTTTTTGTTTAACTAATTCAATTTTAAGGTATGAGCTTCGATTTTAAATAACAATGAAAATCAATAAAAATCTTGCACAGTGGGTATCAGTTATAATGAACTAACTAAAAAAATATTCTCTTAACAGAAATAAAAATAAACAAAAATACCGAATTTTTTTTATAAAGATTTTTATAAATGATTTTAGGGGGAAAGAAGCTGCTACAAAAGTCAATTATTCCCGTATTAGGTATGTATATCGAGTCGAATATACGTCTTGAATAGTTTTGTGCTAGTTTAAAAAAATTTGTACTAATACAAAATTCTCGTTGGTATAAGTAGAAAAGTTTTCATACGAAAGCAGCACTAACTCGCATACCCTCATACCTAAATAAGAGCGGCAAGCGTTGCGTTAGCAGTAGGGTACGTATTTTCAGTACAATCAAATAATATTTTCACATTTAAATGCACTGAAAATGCGTACCCTGCTGCTAACGCAGCGCTTGCCGCTCTTATTTAGGTATGAGGGATAAAAAGAATTGTTGCAATTATTACAACAATATAAAAAGCGTATAAATTATAAGTATTGCTATTTGTAAAAATATAACATTATAAATCGCTTTGAAGGCAAATTATTTACCATCAACTTTATTTAATAAGGACTACAAAACCGTCTTCGTTATAGGCAAACTCCACTGTATATGCAAATTAGCACTAGCAAATATTCTTCTTATCACTTACTCATCTCAAAAATGTTGAAGTAGTTCTATATTAAATTTAATTTAAATATTAATTTTGTTTATTTATATAAATATTTGCATACATATACATTTGTACTCGTATGTATGTACGTATATTTGTAATTTAAGGCAGACAGTGTTTAACAAAGTAACAAAATTGCAAAATTTTATATAAAAATGTGAGTACATACTAAATTTTCAAATGCAGATAAGAATTTTTTATTGGAATGAAGTGTTTAAAAAAATTAAAATTTGTCCTAAAAATGTTTTATACATATGTACATACATAAATAAATATATATTTTAATGTTTCACCTTTTGGTCGAAAAATATCAGGCAAATATGTTGAAAAGCTTCATACATATAGAATAGTGTATTAAAAATAATTCGTTAAATGGATTTAAAATTTTTGCAAACAAGATGATGATCAGAAAAATAAAAAACTTAAAAACAAATTAAAAACATGGAGGTCAGTCAAATAACAGCAATAGGAAGTACGTATACATATTTTTTTTGGCGATATCAATTAATGTTGTGATAGTGTGAACTTATTTATTTTTGGAAATTAAAATTCTAAGGCGGTAAAGTCAAGGAAAAACGGCGGTCCAATATCTATGAAACTTCATCGATATTTTTACAAGTGTTAAAAGTTGAATGCTTCTATTTTCCAAAAACTGCAACTTTGTTTTTATTCATATTGAAAAAAGTTCCCGAACATGAAATTCGGACAAATAGAGGGTATAAACAGTTCCACCTTTTTGGTACTTTTTTTTTAGTGAGTAGATATTTGTTATTAACGTCCGAAAATACGTAGATATAAAAAACCCTACACAGCAACGAAAAATATCTTTAACATAAAAAACTAAAATATAAACGCTAAAGTAGAAAACTCCTGACAACAATAAAAAAATCGGGAATGCATTTGGCATAATTTTTGTTTGAGAATTGTCTTTTGACATATACATATTGCTTAAATAGTACTTTTTTTATGTAGAAACAACCTTGTGTTCAAAAAGTACATTTCGTTCAAAAAGTACCTTTTGTTAAAAAAGTACTTTTTGTTTATAAAAATTCTTTCGCTCACAGAGCACTTTTTGACCAAAAATTACCTTTTGTGCAAAAAGTTCCTTTTGTTAAAAAAGTTGCTTTTGTTAAAAAAGTACCTTTTATTCAAAAAGTACATTTTATACAAAAAGTACCGTTTATTTAAAAAGTAACTTGTATTCAAAAAGTATCTTTTATTAAAAAAGTACCTTTTATTCAAAGAGTACATTTTATTCAAAACTTAACTTTTATTCAAAAAGTACCTTTTGTGCAAAAATTTCCTCTTGTTCAAAAAGTACCTTTTATTCAAAAAGTACCTTTCGTTGAAAAAATAAATTTAGTTCAAATATTAAATTTGGTCGAAAAAGTATATTTGTTTCAAAAAGTACCTTTTATTAAAAAAGTACTGTTCAAAAAGTTCATTTTGTTCAAAAAGTACCTTTTGGGTAAAAAGTTTCTTTATTCAAAAAGTACCCTTCATTCAAAAAGTACCCTTTATACAAAAAGTACCTTTTATTCAAAAAGTACCTTTTTATTAAAAAAGTACCTGTCGCCGAAAAATAAATTTAGTTCAAATATTAAATTTGGTTCAAAAAGTACATTTTCTTCATAAAGTACTCGTACCTTTTATTGAAAAAGTACTCTTTGTTCAAAGAATACTGTTCATTCAAAAATTTCGTTTGGCTTAAAAAGTACGTTTTGTTCAAAATAATATCTCATGCTCGAAAGGTACTTTTTGATTAGAAAGAAAATTTTCTTCAAAAACTAAATTTTCCTTAAAACTTACTTGTTATTCAAAGCGTAACTTTTGTTAAAAATTTGGTTTTCTAAAAAATAAAGATTGGGCTTTTGTTGAAAAAGTACCTTTGGTTCAAAAAGTATAATTGATTCAAAAAGAACATTTTGTTCAAAAAGAGGAATTTGGTCCAGCTGCTAAAAAAATGCCTTTTATTTACAAAATATCTTTTGCTAAAAATACATTTTTTTAAAAAAGTACCTTCTGCTAAAAAAAAGTACCTTTTGTTAAAAAGTATCTGATGTTAAAAAGTAATTTTTCTTAAAAAGTAACTATTGTACCTTTTGTTGAAAAAGTAGCTTTTTTCAAAAAAGTACTTTTTGTTTAAAAAGTACCGTTTGTTAAAAACTACCTTTTGTTGAAAAAGTACCTTTTGTTAAAAAAGTACCTTTTGTTAAAAAAGTACCTTTTGTTAAAAAAGTACCTTTTGTTAAAAAAGTACCTTTTGTTAAAAAAGTACCTTTTGTTAAAAAAGTACCTTTTGTTAAAAAAGTACCTTTTGTTAAAAAAATACCTTTTGTTAAAAAAGTACCTTTTGTTAAAAAAAGTATCTTGTGTTAAAGATGTACCTTTTGTTAAAAAAGTACCTTTTGTTAAAGAAATATCTTTAAAAAAAGTAGCTGTTGTTTAAAATGTACAGTTTATTCAAAACGTACCTTTTGTTGCAAAAGTACATTATGTCTATATATGTAAGTAATACATATTTTTCTTAGGAAATCAAAGATTTTAATTAATCTTGCATATATGTAAGTGCTTAATTTTAAGTTCTTAAGTTTAAGTTCTTCTATAAAACACTGTTGCATTTTTATATCATTAAAAATTGAAGGAGTAAGATACAACAGTTATTTCGTATTATCGTTTCAATCAACATACGATATTTTGAAATTCCCCAATATTTATTGCTACTTGTTTTGTTCACTTTGCTTTTGAAATAAATTAATTAAACTTATCTTAAATTGATTCGTAAAACACTGCCTGAATCAGAGCAATACTTTCATTTTCATTATATTAATGTTCGACTAAAATTATTTAAGCATCTTTTTGAAAAAAAGAATAATTATTTATTTGTGTGCGAAAAGACAACAACAATTTTTGTTAATCTAAACAATTTAACCAGATAAGGGTATTTGTCACCAAACTGGAGATTTATAATTTTATTGAAGGACAAATTTTCATGGGAAGGGATATATTTGGGTTTTTTTTAATATTAGTTAATATACTTTAAAATAAATTTTCCCTTGTCTTTTTTTATTAATTTTTATTTCTTTATTTATTAAACACGTTTTATTTTTGAGAAAGATCTTTATACAAGAGTTTTTATATATTCTTCAAACTGTTGCCGTTTTTAGCTGGGAATTTGTAAGGGCTTAATTAAGCTCAGGGATTTGAGGCAATTTTTTTCTGGCAACACTGAATATAAATAGAATGATTCAGACAGAGAAATCCAAAGTGTTAAAAGACTCTTGAACTCAGATGTAAATATTTGTATTTCAATTTGTAAAGAAATGTTTGTCTGTGTATTTAATGACGTTGTTTTGTTACAAAGTGTTTTTTGTATTATTATACATATAGACATATACATATACGTACGTATAAACATACATATGTATTGTCATATTAAAATTTAACAAAACTAAATCGTCTCTTCATTTTTAAGCGTACTGTTTGGACGTAAAAACGAATTTTTATGGTACGAGTATTAAGATTATTATTATTATTATAAAATTATGTATAAAATGTTGGCTGTTACCTGGTTTTACTTGAATTATATTCATAACTTCCGACTGGGGAAGACCGCATGAGTATGCAAAGGCACAGTGGAAAGTAACCGGCTACGGTCGTTCATTTTACAGGAGCAGAGGTAGGGGGATATTTAGCTGTTTGACAACAAACAGTGTAAATCACAAAAAACATATAACACGATTCTGATGACTAAATTATCAGTATTATATTTGATGTGCTGCTATCCACAGATTCTTACGAAACTTTGCACACACACTAAACTCCTTTTAGACACGCAAAGTTTACTTTGCGAAGTCTTAATTCAGCTGGCAGAAAGACAGAAAGAGAAAGTATACCTCCCTCTGTCTTCCACATAGCTGCATTAACGGCCTGTCCCATGATGTCACCAGAAATCGTTCGATCGACAACTTGTATTGCAAACAACAATAACATTAAAAACTTTGTTGTTGTTTTCAATATAAGTATTCGATCGAACGATTTCTGGTGACATCGTGGGACAGGCCGTAAGACTTTGCAAAGTAAATTTTGCATGTCTTAATATTGAGTTTCTGCTATAATGCAAATTCGCAACATGAAAAGCCTTTTGGGGTTGTAAAGGGTAATTTTTAAGAGTTGTAAAGTGTGATTTTTTTTGAGAAATGAATGAAATTTTTATTTGAGTCAGTAGAACGATCTATATAATTCAATGTTTAAAAATGATATCATGTAAATTTTGACAGCGGCTACGCCTGAAATGGTTCATACGTTGGTTCCAATTTTGGCAACCTCTCTTTAACATATCGGCTGGCATCTCACAAATTAATTCCTCAATATTGTCTTCCAGTGCGTCAATCGTTGCGGGCTTGTCTCTATAGACATGAGCCTTAACATAGCCCCACAAAAAATAGTCTAAAGACGTTAAACCGCATGATCTAGGCGGCCAATTGACCGGCCCCAAACGTGAAATAAACTATTCGCCATACTAGCCTCTCCATTGGGATATTGTTTGGCGTGGTGTGTGACATGTGGCACCGTCTTGCTGAAACCACTTGTCAGCCATGTACAGCTCTTCCAGTTTTGACAAAAAAGAACAGAGGACCAATTGCTGCGAATGGCGCCGAATCTATAATTCACGGTCATCAACAACACTGGCGGTTACAACTGCGCACTCTACGTATGCGCGCTGGTGGTTTAATGTTCAATAATGTAATTTTGGTGCAAAATTCTGTCACAAGATTCCGAATAGCCGCCTCAGAAGGTCGCACTTTTTTAACCGGTCATGATTTTTCATAATAAAATTCAATAATCAGCAAGCGTTGTTCATTTATAAGTCGATTCAGGCTTAAATTATAGACCAAACTGAACATGTTTAACACTCAAGGGTTAGTTAGCCAACTATAATAGAATGTAACTGCAACTGTAGGAAGTAGAGGTGGAAAACTATCGATAGTGTTACTATCGAAAGTTTTCGATAGTTTGAAAAACTTTATTGATATATCGTTTCAAGACTATCGAAAGCTAGAAAAACTATCGATATATCGACGATACTATCGTGATAGTATTGAAGTTGTATGGTTCTCGTATAATGTACATAATTATTTACACTAAAAATTCAAAACAAAATATTTTTAAATAAAACAAAACAAAATAAAATAGAAGTTTATTCGTCTGTTCAATAAATAACAAAACTAAAATAGTTTTATGATAAATAAGTGTGATCAGTGGAAGAAATTTTCCGTCATCCAGCTATTTTTGCTTATAAAAAGCAACATATTTTCTATTTTTTGCCTTTAGTGGTGTACCATTTAATATCGATAGTGACTAAAAAATATCGATTGTTTTCAAGTATTAATCGATTGCAGAAATAAAACATCGATAGTCACAAAATAAATTAACTATCGATACTATCGATAGTTTTCCACCCCTAGTAGGAAGCAGTTGATCGAAATTGTTGTATGGAGAGTAAGGGCTCAGTTACCCGACTGTAATGTAAAGTAACTGCAACAGTAGGAAACAGCTTATCGATATTTTTATGTGAAAAGTAATGAAAATGATTAAAGAGATGTAATGTAACGTAACCTACTATTCATACAAAAATATCGATCAGCTGTTTCCTACGTTACAGTTACTTTACATTACAGTCGGGTAACTGAGCCTTAATGTACAGATTATTACATTCCGGTTACATATTTATAACCATTTTCATTACTTTTCACATAAGAATATCGATCAGCTGTTTCCTACGTCGCAGTTACATTACATTACAGTCGGGTTAGGGTTAATGTAAAGTAACTGCAACAGCAGGAAACAGCCCTGATAACTTTTGCTTATAAAAAAAATATTTTTAAATACACAATATTTATTTTATGTCGGAAGCTCATACACTTATATGTATATAGGATTTCAGCGTTTAGTTGTCAATCTCCTTATGCCTGGCATACACTACACAAGTTCACTGCACAAGTCTGGCACTGTACAGTGCGTTTGTGTAGTACATGGGGTAAACTGAACAGAGTAAATATCAAAATCATTTTGATATTTGCTCAAGTTTGAAAACTGTACAGTGAACTTGTGTAGTGTATGTTGCAAACGCTCAGTTGTTTCGTGATTTTTTAAGAGTTCACAACAAGAAATGAGCGCAAAACAAATATTCTGGACAGAGTTCCTAGAATTATACAAATAATCACCAACCAGCATTATGGCGAATTAAAATAAAAAATGCACAGTTTATTTGTACAGTGTGTGTCACAAGCTTAGTTAACGCAGTGCCAGACTTGAGCACTGAGCTTGTGCAGTGTATGGCCGGCATTAGCTAAAACTGAATTGTTTATGTTTAATTTTTAATAATTATTTGTTAAGTCAGTTTTATTTATTATATTTGCCAACATACTAAAAAATAGCTATTCACTTGCTCATCACTTCATCACTATAAGTGAGCACATATTTTAATAACTAAAACCATTCATTAAAAGCCTGTCATTATCGTACGTACTCACTCTGTTTAAGTAAAAACTTTACAAAATTTTTTTTTGTAAAACATCAGGTTTATTTGTACAAGTGGCAGCTGAGATTTGTTAACAAAGTGCTGCGATAAAACATTGCTCAAGTTGATGATGCTGCACAAATGTAATTTCTTTATTGGTGGGCTTTTGTTGTATGCAAAACAAAAAAAAGATAAATAAAAATTTCTCTGAATTGTTTGCTGTTCCTTTTGAAAGTATTTAACGCAAACTTTTTATTTTTCTTATGGCTGTGGCACAATTTGTTTTCCTGAAAAGTAGCAATATTAAAATGCACACACAAACACACACACACATTCGGCAAACCATTCCCACTTGACCTGAGATTCGATAGAAATTAACGCTCACTAAAGCGAAGAAATTTCGAAACAAAATTGTTCGATATATGTATGTTCGCAAATCTAAAAAAATTCGAATGTTCGCTAAAGCTCCGAACTTCGAACTTCTATCGATAGTTTTTCGAATGTGTGGAGGTACCATGCTCATATTCTGCAGCGTATAAATTAAGGTTTTAAAAAAAATTAAATAAAATAAGTAATCTAAAATAAATTAATTAAACATAAAAATACTTTTTACTTTTTCTTCTGCCCTTTTTCGATATCGAAATTAGTTCGATATTCTTTAACTTTTGATATTGCTAGCGAAATTCGAGTTCGAATGATTTTTGGGACAAAACAGAGCGACTGATGAACTTTTTTCGATTCATTTTTGAGTATCACTATCGATAGTTTTACACGATAAATGTTCGAGATACATATATCTGAAATCGATATAATTAACGAAAGTCGTGGTCAACTGGGTTCGTACTGTGTGTATGTACAGGAGTGCGTTTATGTTGAAATGATAATTGCTTTAGCTTGGCTAATGTAAGATGGACTGCCACAGTTGTTGCAGCAGCACACAAAGTGTTTAATGTGGCACGAATGTGTCCAACAAAACTGACATACTACTGGAGACAGAATGATTATATGATTTTCTTGCCCAAAGAAGTGACATTAAACTTGACATTTTGATGAGATGTATAAAATAATAAAAAATAAAAAAGTTGCAAGGAAAATCGCCTTAATCGTTTCAGATTTAGTTAAAATTTATCACTGACTGTGTTGAGTTTTTGTTGCCTGCATAACAACTGTTATTATACTTTTGCATGTTTCCTTAATAATTTGCGAAATGTAATATATGGGAGATATAATTTTTTGTGTGTTTGAAAGCGCTGTTGTCCGATTAGAGGATATGTTATTATAGTAACTAGCCCAATTCACAATCTTCTGCAAATGGTCTTGCATCGTAGCATGTGCAACATGGTATATTACATTAATACTCACCACTTAACAATTCTTAGTGGTGAGTATCAATATACTATACCATTTTTCACATACTACGATGCAAGACCATTTGCAGAAGATTGTGAATTGGGCTATTTTTAACCGACTTTAAAAAAAGAAGGAGGTTAACAATTCGTCTCTGTTTTTTATTTTTTTTTTTTAGGTGTGTAGGTTCATAACTCGGTGCATTTTAGACCGATTGTAAAAATTTTTTTGTTGTCGGAAAGGGTATAGCTTCCCATTGGTCCCATTAGAAAAAAGTGGGCGGGGTCACTCCCACAATTTTTTAAATTTGATTTTGTGATCTTCTACTCATTTGATTGCTGCGAAACCTAGCAAACAATTTTTTTTGTAATTACAAAATTTTTAAGTTGAAAAAATGGGCGGGGCTATGCCCATTAAAATGTATTATAACATTACACGTGGTTCTACTTAACCGATTTTTACGAAACGTAGCACATACCTTGAGTTCTAAAATAGACACAATCTTCTTAAAAAAAATGGGCGGGGTCAAGCCCATTAAAACTGTATATTATGTTTCACAGGGTTCTATTTCACCGATTTTTACAAAACTTGACAGACACCTTAAACAAAATTACGTTCAAAAAAGTGGGCGGGGCACGCCCATTAAATTTTAGTATAATATTTCATGTGCTTGTACTTAACCAATATTTACGAAACTTGGCACACGCCCTAAGCTTTAATAAAGGCACAAAACTGCGTTCAAAAACGTTGGGGGGGCACGCCTATTAAATTTTAGTTTAATATTTCATGTGCTTGTACTTAACCAATATTTACGAAACTTGGCACACACCTTGAACTCTTAAAAATACACAATTTTGTTTTAAAAAAAGGGCGCCCCATAAAATTTAATACTTAAGTTCACGTGCTTTTACTTTATCGATCTGTACGAAGGTTAGTTTAGGTTAGGTTAGTCTGGGTGGTCAAAGGACCTCGCATAGACCAAGATTGATCCTTAGCGATACCCAAAAAATGACAAGAAATCTGCAAGTATGGCGGCCTAGTTCGCGGTGCCTGTATCGAATGACTCCCACACAGATTTAGCAAACCTTAGCAGCCTACACATTTCTATTCCCGATACAAGATCAAGACTACGAAAAGTGTGATCACCAAGGCAGTCATATCTAGTGCGGTTTAGAGCTGGACAGTGGCACAGTAGATGTTCCACTGTCTCAATTACCCCAGGTTCCTTACATTTCCTGCAGGTGCCGTCAAGTATTTGTCCTATTTTGACGGCATATGAAGCAGTCCAACAGTGTCCAGTTAATATCCCCACTAGAAGTCTACAGTTTCTTCTGGTTAGCGATAAAAGGAATTTAGTCGATTTAGGATCATAGGAACTCCACATGATTTTAGAAGTTTTACAAGTTTTCGTCGCACGCCAACTTTCCTCCGCTTCTTCCTTCATCTTAGAGTCTAAGATCCCTTTCAAGTGTTGAATTGGTTTCCTAACATATACCATTTCTTCCACAGGTAATTGGATTCCCCTTTTGGCCAGTGTATCTGCCATTTCGTTTCCCTCAATCCCCATGTGTTCTCGTACCCAAAAAACATGTACTTGTCTGTCAGCACATAGCCTATTTAGGGCATTCCTACACATGAGCACAACCGAGGAGTAGTTACAGTCTGCTGAAATAGCCTTAACTGCTGCTTGACTGTCTATATATATATATTCACACGCGCATTCATGGTTTGAGGGGTAAAAGCTAATTCTGCAGCCATTTTGGCTGCATAGATTTCCGCCTGGAATATGCTACAGTAATCAGGAAGTTTATAAGATTCCTCTATACCGAGCTCTGGGCAGTAAACCGCAGCTCCTAATCCTTCATCCATCTTTGAACCATCAGTGAATAAATTGAAACTATGCCCCCTATAGTTAAGACCTTCGAGATAGCCTTCTTCCCTTATGGTGATCTGTGGTTTTTCAAGAAAGTTAATTTCTGGAATGATGTAGTCCGAGTTCGATCTGTACGAAACTTGGCACTTACCTTGAACTCTTAAAACTACACAATCTTGTTTTAAAAAAGTAGGCGTAGCCACGCCCCATAAAATTTAATACTATATTTCACGTGTTTTCACTTAATCGATTTTTACAAAACTGGACCATATTTCTAGATAAGCACTAAAAAGCTACAAATAATATAGATCTAGTTAAATAAAAGATTTTTATATATGTTACCTACAGTGCCGTTTGAAGTTGGTGCCAGTAATACTGGTACTAAGCACATAGGAACATGTCCGGTAAAAAAACTGCAAGTAATTTTTATGTACATATGTATATGCTTAGTTACCAATGTTGCTGGCACCGTAGGTAACATATATAAAAATCTAGATCTATATTATTTAAAGCTTTTTAGTGCTTATTTTTGAAGTCGGTTTAATTTTTTTTTTAAGTTTTTGTTTAATTATTATTCCTTTTTTTTTTTTGGTAAATTTAGCTTGTTGGTGACTTTCGCTTTAAATAAATGATCGAAAGTCTGTGAATTATTGAGTTTGTAGTTTATAATATTTATTCTCAACAAGATTCAATACACTATAACTTTTATTTACGGACAATGTTTATATTTATCATTTATAAAGTATTGGCGGCGACCATATACATAAACATAGAGGGGGGTGTTACCTATTTATGAAATAATTAATAAAGATTTCCAGTGCTGACATGGTACGAGTATCTATGAATAGTGAAAGGATATTAATGGCAAGGCATCTATATAATTTTTCACTTTTGCCATTAGAAAATAAGATGCATCATTTTTCAGTTTTCTTCATTATAAATTATCTTTTTCTTTACAAAGCAAGTGAGAAGCGAATTGTTAATGGATTTTTTAGTTGCTCTATCTTGGAAACCGTAAGAGGAAAACACTTGAATTTTCAGAACGTTAAAACTAATCCAAAAATAAAAAAAAAATGCTGCAACTAAAAAGCGCTTAAATATAAAATATCACAAAAATAAAATAAAGTGCTAAAATGCAAACAAATCATCAAAAGTGAAAAGTTCGCCAAAAAACTAAAAAAAAATTACTAAAAACCGAAATAAGTTGCCAAAACGAAAAAGAAGAGCTAAAATTAAAAAATCTTTAGAACTAAAAACCAACCAAAAAATCGCTAAGTACTGAAAAAATAGCCAAAACGAAAAAAGCGCCAAAGCTAAAAAAACGCTTAAACTAAAAAAAATTGCAGAAAAACAGAAAAATCGGCAAAACGTGAAAAATCGACTAAGCTAAAAAAAGCGCCAAAAACAAAAAATCGCTAAGACTGAAAACAAAATGAAAAAATCGCTAAGCACTGAAAAAAAATCGCTAAACCGAAAAAAGCAACAAAACATAAAAAACGCTTAAATTAAAAAGCAATAGCCAAAGCACCGAAAATATCGGCAAAACGTAAAAAGTGGCCAAAACGAAAAAAAAATACTAAAACTAAAAAATCGCCAACATTTAAAAAAATCGTCAATTCAAAATAATCGCCAAAACTGACAAAATCGTCAAAAAGGCATAAGCACCGTATGGAATTATTTGTGTGCGAGTCAAAGTTTGACTTTGCTAAATTAGTTCTTTTTAGAGGTTTCTTAATAACAGCATATGTCCAAACTTTAAACTTTTTCACTAGAGCCAAAAAAGTTCTTTTTGAAGCTTATTTAAAAACAAAAGTAGAAGAGTTTTTGTTGTTTTGTGTATCTAAAGAATATTTCAAGTTGCTGTGGCTGCAGGGGTCACCACGTTGACTACCACGCGATGAGTTCCGAATTCAAATCTTCGCAGGAGAAGCTACAATTACTACATTAAATTAAATTCATGTTGTTCCAACTTGAAATAACTTTGATTGAACATGATTCTTCATTTTGATTTTAACAGTACGTGAATGGTAGATCAACATGAAATAAAGTTATTTTAAAAACTAAAAATTTTCTTTGAAAGTTACTAAAATCATGTTAGATTAACATGAAACACATATGAAGCAAAATCGTTGCCGAAAAAGATTGGATTAACCTTGTTTTCGTAGATTTTAAGTTGAAATTTTTTCTGTGGAGTTTGTACTGCTTCTATTATGCTTTTACCTTCTGCTGTAAAGTTACAATTTTTTGAGTTAGGGCCTTTCTACTTGTGTGTCAACGATATGTACATACATATGTAGGTATGTATTGAAATTGCCTGAATTAGCAAAAAAAAAAAAAAAACTAATTACTCTCAATACATTACAAATTCTGTTCAAACTAACCAATTAAGCGTAAACTGTTCCCAATAGCAGCCCTGCTTGTTTTCCATTTAATTGCCATAGTTTGGCCATAAATTAAATGAAAACCATTCCAGGGATTAAATATAATAATGTTGCGTTGTTTGGTTCTGGGGTCATGACCACTTTGTTGTTGCATTTAAAGTTTCACATGACCACCACTGCACCTTTTCTCTGGCCAACTCCATAAAACCATAAACAAAAGGCTGGAGTGTTTAGACATTTAAAAAAAGACTGCAAATGCGGCACAATGTCACAACAATCAATTGAGACAAATGGGAAATTAATCGATATTTTTCTATTGGTCTTATAGTAGCGTTATGTTGCGAGTATGTTTGTTATTGTTGCTGCTGCCATTGCCGTTGTAGCTGTAAAGTTGTAAATTAAGCATTTATATTACAAAACTTTACAAAAATTCAGCCATAATTGAAAAATTGTATCTTTGTAATAGTCGTAATAAAAAGAAAATCTATAATAAACATTTTGTATATGCTCGATTTGGTAAAAAGTTAGTCAGAAAGGCAGGCAGGCTGGCATACCAAACCGACCGACTCACGGACCGGCATATCTGTTAAAAATCATCTGCCATCGTTGGCTAACTGACTTGGTATTTGGTGTGTGTGTGTGTGTGTGTGGCAAAAACCTACGCATGTTGCACACACGTTGCAATAAATTCTTGCTGTACGCTTTTGTCGTTATTTTAACAGTTATGGTCATTTTATTTGTGTTGCATCTACAGCGATATCTACTGCACACTGCCACTGGTAATAGTTCCAGTATCTTTTTATGTAGTTGGCCAATCTAAACCCAAAATGGTAAAAATACTTCAAGTCTTGTTTTTTATTTCTCTTTGCTAATACATATTTCAATTGAAAAAAAAATAATTTTTTTTTGCATTTCGTTTTAAGTTTAAATTAAAGTTGTGCCATTGTGGGAATTCAATTGATTTTTATTATTATATTTTTTTTTCTTGTTCGAAGAGGAAATATTTTATTAATATGCATTCATATGTATATTAAAAGGAATGTCAGCAGGTATTCATTGTTATGCTATATAATTGAATTAAAATTGATTTGCAATTACACAGTGGGACGGATTGCTGCAAAATTGGTTATTAGATAAGATTTCCTGGAGGTCGGAAATAATTTATGAAACACTCAAAAGTGCAGTTTAGTAAATATAAAAATACTTACATGAAATATCGAAGTATATTTATTTGACATAAAGTCTTTATTTAATTTGAAAATTTTGCTGGTTTTTGTGGTTAAGCATTGTCTACATGCATTAAACTTAAACATTTTCATATATAAAAATACTATTTAATAAGAAATATCAATCAAAATCCAACGAGAATTTGATAGTTTACTAAGGGCCGTTCACATATTATGAACGCATTTTTCCCCATAGTAATAAATCGTAACAAAACTAAGACTCGCTCCCCCCCCCCCCACAACCATCCATGCATAGTTTTTTTTTGAGAACAGTTTTTCATTAGATGTGGACAGCTTTTTCCTCAACCAACCACTACACTATGGTTTAGATGACCACTTTCTTTGGCCAAAACTATTATACGGCAAATTTTTTATTTATTCAGCAGAAAGTTCATACCATCCCTTATGCTGCAAGTAAGAACTCTAAACCATCTTTTTACCAATTACATACAATTTAAACTTTTTAGACAAATTTAAACTTTGATGGCTTATAAAGAAATGGTTAATTAATATTAACAAACAGAAATTCAGTTTTAGTCTTAGCAATACGTACTACTGGATGACACCAGGGTACACCGGATATGAACGTCGTTCCTTACGTTTTACTTACCTTAGAAATCGCCTCTTATTTTTGATAAAATATATAGTGTTTGCGTCCTTCCAGACTCAGATTTATCTATGTTTCGAATTTCATATAGAGAGCAATTTCCCCTTACCTCTCCACGTGCTCCCATTTTTGAAAAAGTGTATAGCCTATGTATTCTGGTAGACTCAGATCTATCTATGTTTTGAATATAAAAAAATTCGGATAGACACAGTTTTGAAAAAAATTATAGCCCATGTCTTAAAACAGATTTAGATCTATCTATGTTTTGAATTTCATCAAAATCAGTTAGATAGTTTCTAAGAGGAAGAAATATCCCCCTAGCTCCCCTTGGGTTACCAGTTTGAAAAAATTTATAGCTTATGTCTTTTTGTAGACTTAGATCTATTTTAATAATTTAATAAAAATCGGATAGATGGTTTCAAAGAGCAATAACTTTCCCCCCACATATCTTCGTGGTCCTATTTTTGAAAAAAATATAGCCTATGTGCTTTCCTAGATTCATATCTATCTATGCTTTGAGTTTCATCAAAATCAGATGGATACTTTCAAAGAGGGTGAAATTTCCCCCTACATCCCCTCGTGGCCATATTTTTTATAAAAACTAGCCTATGTCTTATTTTGAAATAGCATCAAAATCGGTTGGATAGTTTTTGAGAGGCAGAAACCACCCCTCGTGGTGCTAGCTTGAAAAAAGTATAACATATGTGTCCTGCTAGACTTAGATTTATCTATGTTCTAAATTTCGGCAAAAACGGTTCCGTGTCTTAGCAGTGATAGCATTCTTAATATTAGCAAGCAGAGACACCTTCAATTAGCATTCCCACGAACCCCTTATCCAAGTCACGAAACTTCTAGCAAACACACAAACCATATTGGAGATTCCCAAAAACCCTCAAAACCCTCAAAATTCCAGATGTTCTCCGGCACTTCCCCGGAAAATTATGGCAAATCTAAAACATCCGCATTATGTTTTGTAGTTGTTAGCAGTATTTGTAACCGGTATTCGCGGCCAGTATTTTTCATTTTCAAAAAATTTTTATTTTACCCCCCAAACATTGATGTGCATGGCGCGCCATAACGAACTTACGTTCCAAAAATTAATTTTGGTCAAAGAAAGTGTCCTTATGAACCATAGTGCAATGTTGAGTCTTCTATAGACCGTTGAACATTTATAAGTGACAGCTAAATCAATTCCTTTCAAAGTTTTCACCTCTGACCATTAAAAAAATAGCTTCCAATTAAGTCAAGAAGATCCCAAACTTATGATCGGGAATATAGGATGGGTCTCGGGAGATCTGTTCGTTGTGTTAGCAACGGGCACTCATCGGTCCTGATTACAATGCCCAGCTTAAGACTGCTAGGACAGGATAAACTGTGAACTGAGATTCGACAGAAGGTTCAATGTCAAAATTCCACCAAAGGCAGTGCGGGACGAAAACCACAACACGGAAGATGAGGTTGGAACTGGAGTTGTTGGACAATGGGCAAATTCCGCGCTATGCTAGTTTTAGAGTGCTTTGACTTATTAGAAAAGCCATTCATACGGAACAAGGTTTTCATAACGATCATACAGGGAATGAGGAAGTGGATAAACTGGCTAAGAGGGCCTCTGCTGCTCCTTTTATGGGCCCAGAGCCGTTTTGTGGTGGAAGTCGGTTGACTGTGACATCTCTGATCAAAGAAGATGACACTTCGACAGCTAAGGAAATGTGGCTGTCTTCTTCTGGTTTAAGGCAGGCCAAAGCATTGATGCAGCCATTTAAATATAATGGCAACCTGAACCTCAACAGGCATAATTTTTTCATTCTGAGTTTCTGTGTTCAGATGATATTAGGCGGGCTTCTCCAATATCTGTGCTGACTTTCATAAGGAGAGTCATACAGAGATTGATTTAATTTCATTTACAGATCTATGGTACAAAAGATCCATCAGGTATCGCAGTGCCGGTCTTTGGACCAGATCTTTCCTCTATTCTATTCTATGATCGGGAAGTAGTGCAAATATGTATAATATTAAATAACTTTTTGATGAGGTCCATTTTTTTTGACTATATGCTTAATAAAAACTAGCGACTACGCTCGTATAATTTGTAATTGCTTTGTTTCTTTTTTGTAAAACTTAAAAATTAGATAATCAGTTCTAAAAGAATAAAAAAAAAATCATATGTGTGAACACATTTTTATTTTAAATTTATTAATTATTGCAAATTACCGTTATTCTGTGTTGCTCGCCAACAAAAATTATTCAATAAAAAAGGTTCATAAAACTTTAATGCTCATGATCGCAAATGACGATCGTGCCGCTAGAACATTGAAAATAATCAAATACTGTTTCAGCAAATGAAATTAATTGCCTGTATGATTTATAACATCACGATATATGTACATATGTATGTACATATAAACATACATACATACATACATACATACTCACACAAAACCGTAGATAGAAGTGAAATGAAAAATATGTTTTAAAACAGAGTTTATACATAAGTTTAAAAAAAAAAATTAGCTTCGCAGAGTTATAGATGAGTGATTTGACTGAAAACAGGAACTAAAATATTCTTTCAATTGTTAAATTACAATAGACGAACGAACTATTGCTATACACACTTTTATTTTTCTAATACGAATTATGACCATTTAACACGCAAGTGGGGTGGTCAATGTTTTAACTCACAGATAAGTTGTGAAATTGGAAAATACAGTGGACAAGGCTCAAACGTATACGAGAGTGGCCTAAGTATTTGATTTTCAAACAGAGTTTAAAAAAATGTCTTCTTGAGGAAGTTACTTACTTTAGAACTACATACATATGTACATATAATTCAGTAAAGATTTTTTTTGTGAAACTTTTAAATTTTCTTATGTTTGTAAACATAATTTTCAATAACATCCCATGTTTTAAGTACTTTAGACGACAAATGAATTACAAGAACGTACTGAAACTCAGTTTTTGTTCAAACTCCTGCACTGCGATTCACTAACTTTTTTTTTAACGATAATCTTATCGTTAAAACAATTATAACGAAAATTGATCGAATTTGCTATTCAGTAACATTTTTAACGATATTCGCTGTAGGTTAATGTCAGCTGTGTCGTTATTTAAGCGACAATAATTTATGTGCTGTTACAGCTACAGAATCACACAATCGTTATTACAAGCGACAAAATGTATAGACAAAAATACGATTGTCGGATCGTTAAAAGTTACTGAATCGCACTACTGGACTCACTTAGACTGTTTTGGTCTATTGTGATACCACGATGACCGAGCTCTTACCGTCGAACCAACCGGAGCTCAATTTAAAGCTACTTATATGTTGCAGTTGGACACTGGAAAAGTCAAAAATGTCCCTGAACTGAAGAGCGCCCATTGTAGTTATTCTCTTTCTTGCTAGTCCACAGAATATGTTCTACACTTTCCTCTTCATCTTGGTATCTTGGCAGCTGCGAAACAAGTCATTGTATTCGACCTTTAAACTTTGTGCATGCCCACCTATGAGACAATGTCCGGTTAGCACGGACACTAGAATCGAATTAGTTTCCAATGTCTTAAAATCAAAGAAGCTTATTTAGATGAGTCCATAACTGACTGGTGATCACGCAATAATTTCTTGCGGCCCAGCTACTATTTGTTTCATCTTCTGTTTTGCGCCTAAGTTTGCAAGGGAGTAGGGGTAAGGCCCACACATTCCAATTCTTGCAAAATCTGTTAGGTTATCCCAGCTTTCCCCGAGATACAGATGATCCTAATATTGGACTGCTCTGTCATCTCGTTCAGATATGATCGGCAGTCGAAGGCTGTTGCTCTTCTTAGAAGCCGGGATTCAAGAGCCATAATAGCTGCTACACTATCAGTGTGTATGTTGATTAAAGTCGTTGAAGTGAACGTAACTTTCAACTAGAGTTTCTACGCGGGAAAAAAATCCCGGAAATTCCCCGGAATTATTTTTTTACAAATCCCGGGAAATTTTCAACGGGAATTTTCGGGAATTTAATATATCCGTTTTTGGAATTTGCTTATTTTTACATTGATGTTTGTCATGTGTTAACTATTACCAAAGTATGAATTTTTGTCTCATATTTTGGTACAAACGCATGATTCGATGTGATATTTTCTCAAAAATGCAAATTTCTAAAAATATTTAGAAATTGACATATTATTAATGCAAAACAGTTTTTGTACAATTTGTTCGCTTGAATTGTTGAAGAATTGTAGAACGACTGTACAAGCACACGAACCTACAAAAGAGAAAATTGCCTGCTATTAAAGCCGAAAATAGTGAAACAATCATTATATCATATTTAATCTTGTGTAAAAATATAATGTAAAAGGTTTGTCCACGCACCTTTTGACGATTTTTGGGGTGAGACCTCAGTTTTCTCGATTGGATTTCTTGCATAGATAGAGTGAAATAATAATTGCGAGATACTTTGCAGTGTTGCAAACTTTTATCTCCGTCCTATTCAGAATATCCTGTAGGATAGCTCTGACAGCTATTGCCATATCATCAGCATAAGCATCGCTTTTGCACCCCGCGATTCTAGAAATAACAGCACGGGATCTAAAAATAGATTAAAAAAAAACCTGTGGTGTACTCCTATTTACAAACCGGCTTTGCCTAGAAACTTCTAGAGCCGAAGTTATCCTGCTGTAGATTAGTAGTTTTTAAATCCATTTTCAAAAACCTGCATTGACCCCAAAATCGATATTAATTATCTCATCTGAAGAAGTGTTATTAAAAACCCCTTAAAGACACGAAGGTATATTTACCCGTAGATAGTGATTTATCAATTATGCCAAACAGCTCGTATAGACCCGATTCGGTTGACCTTCCCCTCTGGTATGCATGGTGGTGTGGGGAAAGTAGCTGCTTCTCATTAATAGTTTTGCAGATTGAGCATTATATCTGCAAAACTATAATTGGGAAGCTTTTCTAGTGTTTTTAGAAGAACGGATGGTAGACTTATTGGTCTGAAGTCCACAGGTTGTACTAGCCTTTGGAATGAATACCACTCTCGCTTCCCTTCACTTATTAGGAATATAACGCCAGTCTTAGACAACTAGCGTAAATTTTCAGTAGCCTAGTGGCTATGAGATTCGATAATTTCTGTACTTCGGCAGGTATGATAACGTTGGGTTGTCAAAAACACTATAACATTTAATCAGCATAACATTTAATTGCTCTAGAAATATAATTTCTTAAATTAGAAAGAAACCTTTAATTCTAGGAGCCATTCACAACCATTCTCCATCCAGGCTTTCGTTAAATAACAAAGAAATTTAACGTTCTTTTTATCATATTGGAAAAAACCGCAAACCAGTAGCTTTATAGTTACAAGTCGTTCAATTTTTTTTTTAATTTGCCGCATATATTTTTTTTTGTTCATAGCTGACTTTTTTATTGGTGAGTACAGACGTTTTTACGTATGTATGTATTTATGTATACATATACAGTGGAATCTCTCTTGAGCGGACACTGAAGGGACCATTGAAATGTGTCCGTACAAGGGGACTGTCCGGTCAAGAGAAAACTAAACATTTAAATGGAGCGCTGCCAGGACCTGTCAAAAGTGTCCGTCTAAAAAGGGTGTCCGCCTATAGGAAGTGTCCGTTAAGGGAGATTCCACTGTACCCGTATGTGTGTATACATACATATGTATGTATGTACATGTACAGCTGTTAAGAACTTCTTTAAAAAGCTTTTGCATTTCGACAATAAAATAAATAAGATCCGTAAAACTACATACAATAACATTTGTAACAGCAGCAGCAGTTAAGCGGATTATTGGCAATAACTTCAGATTATTGCAGCATCTTAGAATAAAAAAATAATTAATCAAATTTGTGGTTGCACCACATTTACGAGCAGCATAGATTTATGGCCGTTATAATTTTCTATGACTTCATTTTGTAAATGATTTTTTCTTTTCTTTTTCAAATAAATAAAATCAACAAGATCTAAGGATAAATGTCTTGCAATTTAATTTTAAGATGCCGTAAAAACAGCGGGCATACAAATAACACCGACTGTTAAGCGAAGAAATACATAATTTAAGTCAAGATTATCTAGAGAAATGCAGACGGTCATCTCGATAAATTAATGAAAAACAAATCATAGATAAAAATATGTTAAGCTAATGCTAATGAAATGCTAATTTTGGGTGGAGATATAAATCAGCTACGTCCAAGCCATATGCACAATGTGCAAAGTTTTACAAAAGAGCTTTTGTGCTTTCACACCGACGAGAGTACAACATCCACAAAAACAACAACACCAACAGACAACAATGCTTGCTCTTACATTGCTAGGAAACAAGAACAAATTTAAGAGCTTTCAAAGCTGTTGGCCTCAACTGCAAATATCAGTTTCAAGGCCAATTCAGTATTAGGCGAACTCTTCCCTACAACAATTTTACAACACAAAAAACAACAACACGCAGATAGCAAACTGCTACAAAAACAATCTGTCAGAAAATTTCTAAGCAAATTTTGACATTTTGGTTCAAATTGCTCAATTTGGCATCAACAGCTGATAATCAGCCGGGCGGAAGAGGTCACCTGATACTGAATTCGCCTTGTATCAGAGTAGGTGTGTTTGGACGCAGCTGATATAAATCATACCTTTTAAACCAGCTGCGTCCAAGCACTTATACACTGATATTTGCATTTGAGATAAACAGCTTCGAAAGCTCTTAAATTTTGTTCTTGTTTCTTTGCAAAGTAATAGTAAGCATTGCTGTCTGTTGTGTTGTTGTTGTGGATGTTGTACTCTAGTCGGTGTGAAAGTACAAAAAGCTCTTTATAAAAGTTTGCACATTGTGCCTATGGCTTGGACGTAGCTGTTTTAAATATTCTTGGAAAGTTTTGACTAATTCAAACATCCGAACAAACAATCAGGCGAAAACAATCAATATGGGAAATATTTTAAGGATAATTTTTCGTCCTGCTACTTATGAAGCCGAAGTATAGTATGTTCCAAATGTTTGTTTGCTTATTAGATTTTATATCAAAGTGCTAAGCACTTGCTTCGTTCACCTCAAATACAAGAGCGTTAAGGTTCTCTACGCCGAATTAGCACAACTGACTTGTTCCTAAGGTGGGATCACACATAAACATTCCCAACCCCGACATAACTGTATTTCTGTTGTGAAAAATCGCCAAAATAAAAAAAGGGGCCCTAAATAACAAATATCCCCAGAAATAAAATAAGTAGCTTAATGGAAAAAAATTACTTAAAATAAAAAGTTTGCTAAAAAAAACTAAAAATCCCGAAAAAATCGCCATTCGTTTTGGCGAATGCCAAATTTGAAACAAATCGCTATAACCAAAATAAACCATCAAAAAACGAAAAAAAAACACCAAAATGAAAAAAAAACGTCGAAACGAAAAAAGTGCCAAAACTAAAAGTAAAAAAACGAAAAATCGCCATAACGAAAGAAAGCGCTTCAAGTAAAAAAAAGCACTTAAACTAAAACAAATTAAACGCCACAAACTAAAAAAGCGCCAGAACGCAAATATCAGCAAAAGTAAAAATCGCTTCAACTAAAATAAATCGCTAACAACCTAAAAACGCCAAAACAAAATAATGGCACAAACAAAAAAACCGCCAAAACAAAAAAGAAAAAAAAGCGCCGAAACTGAAATAAATAGTTTAAAATAAAATAAGACGCAAAAAACCAAAAAAAAAAAAAAATCGCCAAAACGAAAACAAGCGAAAAAAGTAACAAAAAAATTCCTTCAAGTAAAATAATTTGCCGAAAACTAAAAAAATCTTCAAAACGAAAATAAGCAAAAAAAAAAAAACAAAAAAAAAACACAAAACTAAGAAAAAGCGCAACAACTAAAAAGAGTAGCCAAAAACCGAAAAAAAGTTTAGCGGTTACTTAAATTCTGTGTAAAAATTTCTAAATCAGTTAAGATTTTCTTTTATATAGACTAAAGTTCGTATATTATTGCATATGTAGTGTCCGTACAGAACCCTTCCAGTATAAATCGAAGTTGCAATTTAATAAGTTTATGTTTTCTATTTTAATTTACAAAATCGATTACAATTAGAGACTTTAAGTTCAAAATGGCGAAGGAAAATAGAAACAATAGATTCAATTGAGGTTAACCAATCATTGCCTGCGCTTTGTAATGCAAGAGGGTGGCGTTGGCTGAAGTATTTAGCATGTTGACTACAAAACCGAAGGTCATGGGTTCGAGCACGATATTCAGCAGATTAAATAACAACACCACGCATTTTTCTGATGTTCATTAGTGGCCCTTTGTATGAGTTGTTGTAGGTAAGTTCAAGTGATGAAGGGATCATCTCTGGCCACTGAACTATACCGACTTCAGCAGATACTAATCCTAATGTAACATCAAATACATTTATCAAATACTCTTTCTCTAAGAACAAAAAAGTTACAGATTTTTGATTCGATAAGGACTAAAATTTTCCGCTGTGGAGCGCCCTCCTTCGTTGTGTAGCAGAATCATCGGTGGTGTAAAATAACCAATAAAATGACTACTAAACAAAGCTTAATATATAAATATATAAATATAATAATAATACACCTCATTTAACACCAGAGGTGCTGCAACACTCTTCCTATCTCTATCACTATCCCTTTTTTTTTAAGGAAGGTAACACCTACTAATAGTACTGCTCTTTTTAATAAAAAACAAGTAAGAGTGCTATATTCGGCTGTGCCGAATCTTATATACCCTTTACCAACGTACGTACATATATATAGTATACAGACACGTACATACATATTTGTTTTGTGAAAAAATTTATAATTTTTTTAAAGTTTCCATCTTTGGAGCTATAATTTTCATTTTTAAAATTTCATACACCAAACTTTTCTTTCAGAAGCATAAAATATATTCAATTTATAAAGAAAAAGAAAAAAAAACAAAAAGTGTAAGTTTTCCAACCCTGGAGTCATAATTTTGGATTTTTCTGATTATTGTTACCAATCTAGTTCTTTAAAAAATGCATAAAATATGTTAAGTGAAAAAAGCAAGAACGAAATAAGCAAAAACTTAGTTTCATTTAATTCCTTTAATACTAAAAAAATCAGTTAAGTGCGACTTTGAATCGCGCACGAAAGGAAGGTTTTTTGCTTTTTTTAAAGTTTTTTTCAGTTAAAACGATTTTTTCAGTTTTGTCGCTTTTTTCTCGTTTTGGCGATTTTGTCTGTTTTTGGAGATTTTTCTCATTTTGACGATTTTTTCTGTTTTTTTTTGGTTTTTTTCGCGATTTTTTTGGCGATTTTTTTGTTTTTTTTTCGTTTTGGCGATTTTTTTGGCGATTTTTTTGTTTTTTTTTCGTTTTGGTGATTTTTTTCATTTTGGCGATTTTTTTTCATTTTGGCAATTTTTTTCTTTTTTTTCTGTTTTTTTTCGTTTTGGTGATTTTTTTAATTTTGGCGATTTTTTTTTTCATTTTGGCGATTTTTTTTCATTTTGGCGATTTTTTTCTGTTTTTTAGTTTTTTTTCGTTTTGGCGATTTTTTTTCTTTTTTTGGCGATTTTTTTTCATTTTGGCGATTTTTTTCTGTTTTTTAGGTTTTTTTTCGTTTTAGCGATATTTTTCATTTTGGCGATTTTTTTTTCATTTTAGCAATTTTTTCGTTTTTTTGCGATTTATTTTAGTCTTAGAAATTTTCTTTTAATTTAGTGCTTTTTTCATTTTGGCGATTTTTTTCTGTTTTTTTGGGTTTTTTTCGTTTTGGTGATTTTTTTCATTTTGGCGATTTTTTTTATAATTTTGGCGATTTTTTTCTGTTTTTAGGTTTTTTTTTCGTTTTGGTGATTTTTTTTCATTTTGGCGATTTTTTTTTCATTTTGGCGATTTTCTTTCATTTTGGCGATTTTTTATATCATTTTAGCAATTTTTCAATTTTTTTGCGATTTATTTTAGTCTTAGAAATTTTTTTTTAATTTGGTGCTTTTTTTCGTTTTGGCGATTTTTTTTCTGTTATTTAGGTTGTTTTCTTTTTTTGGCGATTTTTTTCATTTTGGCGATTTTTTTCTGTTTTTTAGGGTTTTTTTCGTTTTGGCGATTTTTTTTCATTTTGACGATTTTTTTCTGTTTTTTAGGGTTTTTTTTCTGTTTTTTAGGGTTTTTTTCGTTTTGGCGATTTTTTTTCATTTTGACGATTGTTTTCTGTTTTTTAGGGTTTTTTTTCGTTTTGGTGATTTTTTTCATTTTGGCGATTTTTTTTCATTTTGGCGATTTTTTTTTCATTTTAGCATTTTTCCGTTTTTTTGCGATTTATTTTAGTTTTATAATTTTTTTTTTAATTTGGTGCTTTTTTTCGTTTTGGCGATTTTTTCTTGTTTTTGGCGATTTTTTTCGGTTTGGCGATTTTATAATTTTTTATTTTTTCAGTTTTACCGTTTTTGAAAATTTCAAGAGTTTTGCTCTTACGGTTTCCAAGATACAGCAAATTGTCAAAATTACATAGTCAAAATTGCATTAACTGATGGAACACCCTTTAATTTAAATTTTTTTAAATTTTTGTGTTAATTTTTGTAGTCTGTATAAAAATACACTAACCTTACAAATTTCAAGTGTATATACATACAATTGTATATATACTACATGGGATTTTAAAATTTTTCGTTGCTCGTTTTGGAACACCCTTTAATTTCCAATTATCATGTATTTGTTGTTGTAGCGGCCAAAGGTTTACATACTGTGGCCAAATTTCAGGTCTGTAGCTCTTACGGTTCTCGAGAAAATACTAATATAGTTTTAGACATAGTTAATTTTACATAACACAAAAAGTTAAAGTTTTCCAACCCTGGAAACGTCTTTTTAATTTTTTGGTATTTCTTTATTTTAAAATTCCAATTTTAGTCGTACTGAAGTGTAAAATATGTACATTTATTAAAAAAAAATAAAAATTTGTTTTCGGGAGTTACTTTTATATGGCAAAATGAAGTTTAAGTTTTCCAGCTCTGCAATCGTCTGCCCGATTTTGCTGAATTTCAATACCAATCTATTTTGGAAAATTTCTGACACACCAGTCCAAGAACGAAGTCTCTAGCTCTTCTGGGAGCTTCGGAAAACCGATTTCACGTACAGACAGACGGACAGACGGACAGACGGACAGACGGACAGACGGACAGACGGACAGACGGACAGACGGACAGACGGACAGACGGACAGACGGACAGACGGACATCGCTTATTCGTCTTCCCTATGCATAAGGATCCAGAATATATATATTATATGGGTCGCTTATTGATATTATAGAAATTACAAACGGAATGACAAACCTATATATACCCTTTTACCATTTTTGTTGGTAAAGGGTATAAAAATTAAATGTGGACAATCTGACTCAAAATTAATTATGCGCTGTTGGTATTCATATGATATTAACAGCACTAAATCAAGCTCAAAATCAATGCTTGATGAGTCCTTTAGTATGTCCTTAGCAACACATTTAAGACACGTGCACGAATTTGATATCAAGCGTTTGTATCATGTCTAGGCTGCTTTATATTCGTATATTTGACCAAACTTCTCTTTGCTGATGAAAATATCGATATTATAGATATGAAATTATAAACTATTGAAAAATATCAATCGTAACAACTATCGCTAGCCTTCCAGCACTCACAGAAAAAAACTAAATTCCATTTGCAGTGAACAAATTCATTAAAGCAGTACATATTTTATATGAATGCGGTCCTAGAAATAATTTTTGAAAATTTTGATAACAATTTTGTCAAAATTTAAATTTAACAGAGTTCGAGTGAGAGAATTTGTTATTTAAGTATGTGTTGGTGTTTATCTTGCTTGTTGATTGACACAACGTACTGTTGTGCTCTTGTTGTAAATGCCGACAAGTAGCCGACCAACGTCGTGGCCTGTTTCTGCTCTATGTTGTTTTTTTTTTTGGAACAAAAAATTTAATGCAATAATAAAAAAATAAGGCAAATATTTGTTTGAAAATTTTTTGGTAATAGCCTTTTTCAGTGCTAAGCATGTCCAAAAACAAAAATCCGCCCCACATACAACATAATTTTTTAATCCCCTTTCCACTCACCTACTTACAAATTTAAATGTTAACGTTTTTTTTTGTTTTTGTTTCCAGAAGACAAAACAACCAAACTGCCATGTCTGTGCATGCCACATATTCTACACCATGTCATCAGGTGAGTGACATTTATTTTTAACATGTGTATAAAAATTTCTATTTGACCAGATGACAATTCCTTTTCGCCTTTCCTCGCTGAGGCCAAATATAATTTTTTTCACTATCCAAAAAAAAGTGTAGCCATAATACTTGCAAGCTTGTTAGGCTACACATATGCTTTCCACAGTTTTAAAAATTACAAGCAAATACATAAAAAAAATTTATGGATATATTTTATAACTGGGAGGCAAAAGCAACCATAACTTGCAAGCAACATCAGCATAGTTATCATGGACATGTTGGACTTGGCTGAAGGTAAACAATTTATAGGCCTTGTTAAGACAAATGAGCTTTTAAGACATTTTATGGGAAGAATAAATAAGTTAAAGCAGCTCTTTCACATGACATTTTATGTGTGTGTGTGTGTGAATTTTTTTTGCATTTTTTTATAGATTTTTAGGCACAATTCTTTCTTTTTTTTATGATTGAGTAACGATGTTTTTTATTCGAGGAAATATCACATGCGTAGATCAGGTCACGTGATGGAGCACGGACAACATGTTATGTTTTCCATTGTATGTGCGAGTATGTATTTAATGTGCAGAGGTTGATGGGACATTTACGACATCTAACATGTAACGATGCAATGCATAGATACATAGCCTGTTTCACGATGTCGACAACGTTCGACCTGTCGCACACTTACATTCAAAACAAAAACAAATTCAAAAATTTTGTTTTTGTTTCACTTGTAAGTGTGCGACAAGTCAAACGTTGTCGACATCGTGAAACAGGCCGACAATTTTCATTGGTACTCGTACCTTCTGGTGCAATAAAATTTAGCACACACAAAGAGTTTATTTTTATAGTTTTGCTATTTTTTTGTTTGTTAAATGCTTGAACTTGAATCGAACATTAAATAATAATAACGTACACAGTTAAATAAGTTTGTTGTCGCAGGCGGCGACGACGACGACGAATATCGAGAACGACTATTACTTTGGTGTTGTGCTGTCGTTGGCCATCATCAACTTGTTTGCACGATTACAACTACTAAATGATGGTATTAAATAACTGCATTAAATTCCTCATAAATTAGAACGAAATATGTAAGCATTTGAAATTGTGTTGGCTGGAGAAACGTTAAGGGGACTAGTGTCGTCATTGTGGGCATTTGAAAAGAAAAACCAGTAACAACTGTTGCATATGAATAGCCCACTTGTGTAGTGGATAGCAGTAACAGCCACAGCATCTAATCGTTTATGCTCTTACCAACTATTACGGACAACTAAACGAACCAACCAACCAGCCAGCCAGCCAGCCAACCGAACTGTTCTACAGCCATCCAGGCAATAAGACAACCAATGAACTAACTGGGAATTCAACTAGTTACTTCTACTCTGTTAACCGTATTGAGTCAGACATCTAGCCACAATAGTTGTCAGGCTAAAAGTGTGTAAGGTACGAGGGTGGTTTCAACAAGCTAAAAGCAATTGGTTTCACTTGGAAGAGAAGAAAATATGGATAAGAACAATTTGAATAAATTCAGTAAAGTGCTACTTTGACTCGCACACGAAGGGTTCCGTACGTTCGGTTTTGAGCATTTTTTTAATATGGCGTGTTTTTTGTTGCATTTTTGGCGTTTTTTTTCAGTTTAAACGTTTTTTTTAGTTTTTTCGCCCTTATTCTCGTTTTGGCGATTTTTTTCCATTTTGGCGATTTTTTTTCATTTTGACGATTTTTTTTATTTGGGTGATTTTTCTGATAACAAATTTTTTTCTATTTTTTAGAATTTTTTTTTAGTTTGTCGCTTTTTTCGTTTTGGCTATTTTTTTTGGTTTTGGCGATTTTTTTTCAGTATGGCGATTTTATAATTTTGGGATTTTTTAGTTTTATCGTTTTTGAAAATGTCAAGAGTTTGCCTTTTACTGTTTCAGTTTAAACGTTTTTTTAGTTTTTTCGCCCTTATTCTCGTTTTGGCGATTTTTTTCCATTTTGGCGATTTTTTTTCATTTTGACGATTTTTTTTATTTGGGTGATTTTTCTGATAACAAATTTTTTTCTATTTTTTTAGAATTTTTTTTTAGTTTGTCGCTTTTTTCGTTTTGGCTATTTTTTTTGGTTTTGGCGATTTTTTTTCAGTTTAGCGATTTTATAATTTTGGGATTTTTTAGTTTTATCGTTTTTGAAAATGTCAAGAGTTTGCCTTTTACTGTTTCCAAGATACAGCAAGTTATCAAAATTACATTAACAAAATTTAAAACAAAAAATTTAAATTAAAGGGTGTTCTTTCAGTTAATGTAATTTTGAGTGCGTAATTTTACAACTTGTTGTATCTCGGAAACCGTAAGAGGTAAACTCTTGAACTTTACAAAAACGCTAAAACTAAAAAGTCCCAAAATTTTAAAATCGCCTAACGGAAAAAATATCGCCAAAAATCGGGGAAAATCGCTAAAGCGAAAAAAGCGCCATACCAAAAAAAAAAAATTCTAAAACTGAAATAAATCACCAAAAACCTAAAAAACGCAAAAAAAATCGCCAAAATCACCAAAAACCGAATAAAAATCGCCAAAACGAAAAAAAGCGCCAAAACTAAAAAAAAAGTGCCAAAGCTAAAAAAATCGCCTAAACCGAAAAACGCCAAAATAAAAAACATCAAAACTAATACGATAAAAAACGAAAAAAATTCCAATGAAAAAAATCGCCAAATAAAGATTAAACACCAAAAACCTAAAAAAAATCCCCAAAACGCAAAAAGCGCCAAAACTAAAATAAATTGTCCAAACCGAATAAACACGAAAAGAAAAAATAAAAAACCTCAAAACTATTAGATTATTAAAAAAACGAAAAAATCGACAAAAGGAAAAAATTCAAAACTTAATATTACATATCGTCCCTACCACAACAAACTATGTATGTATTTAATATGAAAATTTGTACTCTTTAGAAGAGCTCAAAGAGTCGTCAATTGTGAATTTTAAGTCGGCGTATTCCTAAAAATATCAGGATTAAAATATTTCTTATTGAGTTATCCATCGTCTATGAAAATCTCAGCATTTTGAAATGAGTCATATCCTAGAAATTATTGTACCAAGGTAACGAAAAAAAACGAATTTTGCATATTGGATAGTTTGACGTGGTAAGGACGAAAGAGTGTCCGTACAGTAGCAGTCGGATGCGAGTCAAAGGCGCACTTTATTGAATTTATTTAAATTTGGATTTTATTTCGTTTTAGCTTAGGCTAAGCTTTATTTCAATTTTATATATCCGATGCTTCATAGCGGTTTTCCATTATCTTGAGGAATAATTAATTTTATTGAAGACTGGCATTATTGGGGAATAATTAAAAAAAATTATTTTAATGTAGTTGAAACTTGTGGTGAGGGAGTATCAAAACAGAAGCGTGACCTATATATATTATCTCTTGTTTTTAATTTACTTTAAATTTTTTTTTGAAATGTCTATAAAATACAAAAAAAAATTTAATTATTTTTAATTATTATTACTCGTATTATTGTTTGAATTTTATTTGTTTCAATATTTATGATTTTATTAGGCTTAAGCTAATATCGCTCTTAAATTACATGTAATAATTATTAATGAGCAAATAACACCAAAGTTAATTGTAAATATTCTGACAAGCACTAGCAGAACGGAACAATTAGCTATTTTCGAAGGTCGCTGCACCTTCATAATCAGCCTTCTTTGTGTTTCGTTAAATATCAAGTTTCTTTCAAGATAGGAAAAAGGTGGTGCTTTCTTAACAAGGTAGTAAAATATATTAGTTCAGTAAATTCGTAGAGATTTTCTTTTGTATTGCAATGAACTGTATGAATATATTCTGATTGGGCTCACATGGTTAAAGGATAGACGACCTAAAAGTATGCTGCCTTATAATGCTTGTTTTAAAAATTTTTATAAAACTTAAATGCTTAAATTTTACTTTAACAAATTTTTGGATTGATTTCTTTAACTGCTTTCCATTAGTTAGTTTAACAAATTTTGTTGGTTAATGCAATTTTTATCATCAAAATTTATTAGATTTACTTATAACTTTTTTTGTATATGATGCTTTGCACAAACATTAGCTCAGATAGATCTAACTAAATTTTTATTTAGTCTTGGAAGTCAGCATTTTGATACAAAAAAGACCAATATTTTTAAGCTAAAGTATTTCCTTAATAATGGAAAATAATATCAGTCAAATGGCCGCCATGTTTAAGCTTGCAGGACCATATCCTTTTCACGAAATTTGCCATCACCAATTCGTACATTTGCGGCTGTATACTCCCATCTTTCACGTAGCCCCAAACCAAAAAGTCTACAGGTGTTATGTTACAAGACCTCGGTGGCCTATTATGACTAGTTTGATTTCATTATCATTATATTACAGTGGAACTACTAAAATTTAATTTATACTTTTATCTAAGTTTTCCTATGAAAACGTGTGCAAAGTTTAGGCCTTTGCAATGACAAATTTTGGTTTTATAAAAGTGGACGCAACCACGTAACTCAAAGTTTAATTTTACAATTCAATATGTATATACATATTTGTACGTATGTATGCATTACCTACAATATTGTTTATAATTTAGAAGAAAAAAAAAATTATAATCACTTATAAATTGTGCCACTTTACCAGCCAAATCCACAACAGCGCCTTAAAGATAAAAAAAACTACAAAGATAAAATGTTCGTTTATTGATCTTGACTATTCAAGCCGCACATTCACATGTATTTTAAACAGGACTGACAAGTGCCACAAATAAAGTAAACGGTAACATCTTGAAAAGAGGATCATGGATAAATATTATGCATTCATGATTCTAAGGCCGACACACACACAATAGGCAAATACTAAAAAACATATATAAATTTATGTACAATAGCTCTGTTTTCCTGCAAATACATTTTTTATATTTATTTATAATTATAAAGAGGAGCAGAATCATTGCGATTTTGATGAAATGGCAACAACACAATTTAGTTGTTTAATTGAAAATACAAAAGAATAATAATAACAATAATAAAAAAAATTCTTGAATTGCAGTTTGCTTATACATACCCTATCGGAAATTTGGCTCACTTTAAACTAGCTTTAAACTTACTATTTCGCAAATAGTACTGACTGACACTTGGACTGACTATTTAACATTGCGATGTCCTTGGCGGTAGTCAATTGTCTCACTCTGCACTACTTTTAGCTAACTTAAAGTTGACTTTTTTTAAAGCACTTGGTAGTCAGTAAATTAAAATTTTTTTTCCGGGTTTCGTACATGTATCATCACACGTTGTGTACTCAATGCGCTACCACTCGGCTAAAGAACTGAAATGAGTTTCAAGGTAGCTGAGAATAAATTTGTTGGCTCTCATCAAATTCGATTACGTACTCAGCTTAAGAATTAATTCTGGATTTGTTCTGGATGACATTGCAGTTAGCTTGTAGTCAGTCTAAGAAAAGCTAACTATAATTTAACTATTTTTGTAGTCAACCACACGTTCTCCGACAGGGTATATGTACATGCACATATACATATATATGTACATACATGTATAATTTTTTAAATAACAGACGAGTTTTAATAAGATACTTTTTTTTCTATGCTTTGTAGCTGGGCGCCAGTCCTTGTTTGGCATTAAAAAGACGCATGTGAAGTTTCTAAAATTGCGTCTTATTTTTGAACGTTTTTATTAACTTTTCAATTATGTATTACGCATTAGTTACATATATGGGTCATAAGAAGAGACGGGGTAATGAGTCGAATGATGATGTAATTATTATGCTTTTCTTTCGATTAATCGGATAATTTTTCCTATTATTCGATTGAATAATAACCAGTTTTAATTAACGAATAACTTCAGGAGTCAACTCATACGCCAATTAGTGGAGTAAACATAATTTCAGGGTAGGGAAAAATTCTGCTGGCGAGAACAATTTTTATTAACTCGTTCGTTTTAAAATTTGTGCTCGCGAGTTCTAATTTTGAACAAAAAATTTACACAAATTTTATGACTTGTGCTCCTTTTGTGCTCGACTCGTAAGCATTAAAACTGGTAAGAACAAATTTTAAAAGAGTACAAAACGAGCATAAACGAATTCAAAACGAGTAGTTATTACAAAAATAATTTTTTTTGTTTATTCGAAAAAGTATATGTGACGCGCAAAATAGAAAGGGACCTAAGGGTAAAAACCGGTTTTTTTCAGGAGAGCCATTTTAAAGTTTTAAATACGTGTATCTTTGGTGTACCATCACTGAGTGTGTTGGTATTGGTCTCATTTGAATGCGACACATCTCATGACGTCAGGAATGTGTTGGTTGCTTGAAAACGCGCGTAGGTCGTTTCTGCCTCTTGTTTTGTGTAGTTTGTTCTTACTGTTTTCTACCTAGCACGCTAATTCCATGAGTTTGATATCAATTTTGCTCGCGTTTTTTCGAATCCAGGTTTATTTTCTGAAATTATTAATTGTGAACTATAATAAATACTAATTTTTAATTTTTTTTTAAATCGTGAATATCACTCTGTTAGTACGAAAATTTTTACACTCGCGAGTCGAGTTTTATTTTTGACTCTTAAAATTTGAATTCATCTCGCTAGTCCTATTTTCGATTCTCAAAAACTAAATGCGCTCGCGAGTTTTATTTTTTTTAACTCAAGAGCAGATAAAAGTAGCTCTTTTCAATACAAAAAATTAAGCCCCCCTGGAATTGAATTCATTTGCGAGCGAGTTTAATTTGAGCACTCTCCGCACTCTGCTTAATTTATTAAAAGACATCTTTACTCGAAAATAAGTAAATTTCAATTAATACGAGTACCTTTATTAAAAATTTTTACCACTTACGCCAAGTTTTTTATACCCTTTACCAAAAAAAAATGGTATAAGGTAACATATAGGTTTGTCATTCCGTGTGTAATTTCCATAATATTAATAAGCGACCCATAAAGTATACATATATATTCTGGATCCTCCTGCATAGGGAAGACGAATAAGCGATATCCGTCCGTCCGTCCGTCTGGTGTAAGTGAAATCGATTTTCCAAAGCTCCCAGAAAAGCTAAGGACTTCGGTCTTTGACAGGTGGGTTAGAAATGATCCAAAATAGATTGGTATTGAAAATCAGCAAAATCGAGCTGACGGTTGTGGAGCTGGAAAGCTTAAAGTTTATTTTGCCATATAAAAGTAACTACCGAAAACTAAATTTTATATTTTTTTGATAAATAAACTTATTTTAAACTTCAGTACGAATAAAATTGGTATTTCAAATTTAAAAATAAATAAAAAATTAAAAAGACATTTCCAGGGTTTGAAAACTTCAACTTTTTTTGTCATATAAAAGTAACTTACTCAGATTAATTTTTATTTTCTTTTAATAAATAAAATTATTTTATACTTTAGTAAGAAAAAGATAGTATTTCAAATTAAAAAAAAAATAAAAAAAGTAAAAAGACGTTTCCAGGGTTGGAAAACTTTAAATTTTTTTTTGTTATATAAAAGTAACTTACTAAAATTATATAAAATTATAGTTCAGTACAAATAAAATTAGTATTTCAAATTAAAAAAAATATAAAAAATTAACAAGACATTTTCAGGGTTGGAAAACTTCAATATTTTTTCTATATTAAAATAATCAAAATGGGGTAACTTTAAATTAATATTGTGCTTTATTGAAGTAAAAAAAGTCCACATTATTAGAGTTTCTTTTAATGTTTCTTATTCATTTAAAATGGTTTTTATTGATTTTAAGCTGTTTTTTGCCCGGCTGTATGAGTAACATCATCCAACATCTTAACGCCTATTGCAATTAATGATTGATGTTGTTGTTTTCTTCCTTTTTTCTACAATGGTTTTCAGTTCAAAAGCTTTTAAGAACAATGTATGTACATATTTATGTACATAAGTGAATGTGTATGTATGTAAATATTTTCCTATGATATTCTAATGAAAGTATCTTTTTGATAAGTATTTTTTGTTTTTGTTACATAAAGTGAATCATAAGAATACAAGTAAGTGGTATTTGCAACAAGTGGTTACTTTGTAACAAATAACAAAGATTGTATATCCAGATAAAATTGTTTTATTTGCTGAACTATATGAAAATACTCGTAGTTTAAAACAAAGGAATTTTATAAATAAAAAAGATTTTTAAGATTGATTATGAAAGATAAAAGCACTTGATTAGAGTCTAAAAATAAATTGATATTACTAAGCTAATTTAGGTTTCATGAAATCTAGTATGATTTATAATTATAGCTATTCGCAATAATATTTTGATGGTTGTGTAAAGGAAATGTGCACGTTTTCGCTACGCTGTCCAACTGTCCGTCTGTCTGTCCGTCACAGCCTATCCTCGAAAACCTGAAATTTGAACATAGTGTGTAGAAACTTGGCCGCTACAGCAACAAATACATAAGAGTTAAAAACAACAACAAAAAAATTTTAAAATCCCAATGCAAACACTTGAATTTTGTAAGGTTAGTGTATTTTTATACAGACTACAAAAATTAACACTAAAATTAAAAAAAAATCTAAATTAAAGGATGTTCTAATTTTGACGATGTAATTTTGACAACTTGCTGTATCTTTAGTGTTCCTCTGTGTCAGTTGTTGTTGCAAAGTTCAAGTGATGAAGGCATAGACACTTGTCACTGAAGTACTCCTGCTTCAGCGGATGCTCATACTAATGTGCAACATCAGAGAGCCCTTTTTCATCGGTATTGTGTAGCAGAATCATCAGTTTAGTAAAATAACAAATTAAATGGGTACTAAACACAGCTTAGAAAATTTAATACGCCTGATTAACACCAGAGGCGCTGCAACACTGCATTACTAAAACAGCACAGTTGTAAAAGAATGAAGCTTTCCTCTGTATCTTACTTCACCACCTTTATTCTCTATCACTATCCCTTTCTTAGGTCAAATAACATCAAGTAATAGTTGTAGGCATTCATTGCCTGAGTGTAACTTTTCTTAAGAAAAAATTAAAAAGTGAAAAGTCCCAAATGCTACAATTCTGCTTTTTGACCTAGTCTCCAAAATGAAAATTGGTCTCATCACTCAAGATGATTTTTTCATTACAGCTCAGCATCAGTTTGATGTATTTCAAGGACCCAATCAGCAAAGATATGAAGTTGTTCATGGTCGGTAAGGATGTGTTCTTGTGTTAACTGAACTTTAAAAGCAAACAACGGTGTAATATCGTTTGTGAAATGCTTAATTTTAAAGATCAATGAGAAATAAAAATACCTGAGTTTTCCTAAACACTTTTTTGATGTATTTCGAGGATCCAATCAGCAAAGATATGAAGTTGCTTATGGTGGGTAAGCATGAATTGTTGTTTTAACTGAACTTTAAAAGCCTTAAGTCTTTATGCAAACAACGGTGTAATATCGTTTGTGGAATGAGAAATAAAAACACCTGAGTTTTCCTAAACACATTCTCAGTTGCTCGTGAGTGACGTGCAACTGCCTAAAATTTTTCCCCAATTTTGCAATTGCTGGCGAAGAAGCTGCTTCAGGACAACCCAAAAATGGGAATTGTGACGGCGGAAATTTTAACATCTTTGTACTGAATTTTAATAATGTTAAGGTGTTATTGAAGCGTATATTGATGGCGTAGTTATTACTTGTAATACATATGTATGTCACTTACAGGTTGAGTCATGACATGTTCATGAGTCATAAAGTGCTTGTCATGAAAACTGTGAAAATTAAACATATTGAAATGCTGCGATATTTTTTAATCTAGAAAAAAAAATTCGAAAATGAAATAAGCAAACGAAAGCTTTCAATTACTTGTGATACGATGAAACAAGGCAGTTCACGTACTCTATATAAGACTGCACTGGCCTATAAAAACACCACGTTGTGCCATTCTGCTAGTGTTTATCATTATTATTACAATTGCCTATGGTGTAAGTTCTTAAAAATTAGCAAGATTGAAATAAGACAATTCACGTATTCTATTCACAATGAAAACTTTTTATGTGCATATTTTATGATAAAGGTGCACTGGCCTATGAAAACACCACGTTGTTCCGTACTGCTAGTTTTTGTCAGCCTAATTTTACTTTTACATCCAAGGCAACTATGTGCCTGAGAAATTAGCACGTGTCATTTGACTTCCTCAGAATATGAACTTTAACCTAATTAAATCAAAGATGCTGTTTCTTTTTTATTCTTTTCGAATTAATAAAATAAGTAACATACTTTATTTTCAAAAAAAAAATTAATTTAATATAAAGTCTCAGCTTTGGTTATGCCCCCTTAAAAAAATAAGGCAATTAAATTGCCTTTTGCACAGTTTTACCAGTAAATGGCTTGTTTAAGTTAATTTACATACAAAACATGTTTTCTTTATTGATGCTATTTTAAAAGCAACATCTGCGATCTTTTTGGAGTGAAATAATCTCGTTTATGGACGCACAATTAATAAGGAAAACAAAAAATAATTACAAAAAGCAAAAAATAATAATTCACACTCTCTACTTCCTTAAAACTTGCATGTGCTGAAGCTTTGAACACGCAATATGCAGTTGGGATGTGATCGTTAAATGCAATAAAAATTCCGGTTCCTGATTTTGTTCTTATTACAGTTTGGTAGTCCACCACTAGTCCAGTGTATTAAATGAAATATTTGCGTGCAAAATAAACATCTAAGACCAAAAGACCGGCTACGTAAACAACAATGAGTTACAACATCAAGGCAACTTGAGCGTGAATGAAGAAGGAACGTCTAACATTCAAATAAGTGTTGCAAGTTTGTATTTCTTTGTTCAAGTCAGTGCTGCCGTCAGCTAAAGAAAAACAATCCGTTGCAATCACTGCTTGGGGAAAGCATGAATAAGCCACATGTGTCAACAAAAAAATGTGAAATAAAACTTTTTAAAAAAAAATTTAATCGAAATATAATAAAATAGTTCTATATAATAACTGCCATAATCATAAAAAATATTTCAGGTTTATTAAGCGCTTATTAGACATATTTCTATGTCGCGGTCCAGACGTGCAATTTTTGTTGCAGCAATTCTTGAATATGTATGAGAGTGTTGAAATAGAAATATATACTTTTTGTATTCCTCTCTCGCTCTTTTGCACTAAAAAATTAAAAGTTGCTGCAACAAAAATTGCAAGTCTGGACTGGGAATATGCATCGGCAGAAAAAAGATGCATTCAAGTAAATTTTTTGAGCTTCGGCTTAAAGTTTTTTGTAGAATTGCTTCTTGGCGCTATCAAAGCTTAACATTTTGGTTTCCATAACCTGCACTGTTGTGAAATAGTTTCATTCTATTTATGACATGGCCGTTAAAATGAAGTTAATAAACACAATGTATCATTCTTCATTAATCCAATGAAGGGCTTCAATAGCTGACTTTTAATGAAAAACTTCATTGATTCAATGAAGAATTTCATTGTCTGTATGAAGGGTTTCCTTTCAGTGTACAGCCCATCGGCTGCTTTCTGTAGTTTGTGCTCATATGCAAGAACAATATTTACAAAATCAAATTGAGCAATCCTTCTAATTGTTTTTATTTCACTCACTTTAAAGAACGAAACAGAACAAAATCAAACAATTTGTTGTTGTTGTATATATAAATATTTATAACTGTAATAGTGTCGATTGTTTTTGTTACGAAAATCTCATCTTAGCTATTGTGTCGTGAAACAAATAGCATAGCTATAAAAATAAAAAGGAAATTGCAAGCAAGATTTTTAAATGAGTCGGAAAATATTTTTTTATGTACGCTTATGTGTGTATATACGTGCGTATGATACGTATGTATGTGTGAATACACAAAAAAAAAACAAAACGAAGCACTAATGCGCAGTGTAAACGGCATGATTCATTAACATGATTGAGAAAGCGAATCATGTGATTCTACTCATAGTGGAAACATAGCATTACACTATCGTTCTTCCCTGCAAAAAATAAAAGTGGACTACGTAGGCCCGTCTAGATGAAACAGAGTAGTTACATCATGGTCCCATGTAATGCAGTCATGTATGTCGTTTTCACACAAGCATTCAATGCTACACGATGAGTGTTCGTGTTTAAACGATTATGATTGTTCTACTTAGGGACTTATAAATTGTATGCGAGTAGTCTATAACTATTCCATATGGGGTAGTTTTGGGGATGGTCCTTTGTAATGCAAATTTGGACCATGTGGTCCAACCCTAGGACATTGCAATTTAAATCGACCATATTTCATCCATACATTTGGATTATATTTGGACTACTCCTGGTCCTTTATGGAGTAGTTCTTACATATATGTATGAACTGGTTGCGTTATTTGCAGGGTTGTGCAAATTTTCACTTCACATAAATATGTACATATACATATGCATTATTATGTTCGTATCTAACGAATTCAATTGAAATCGGCCAGTTGGTATGGAAAGTGGGATGTACTAGTGGCTGCAGTCTCTTCCACCGAATCTTTTTCGTACATCATGCACACAACTACTGAATGTTTTGCATACTTACATCTAAACTTTAGATTTTAAAAGCTTGCTAGAAAAAAAAATTCAAATCTGCCTTGAGGTTTATGTACATACATATGTGTTCGCTGGTAACAAACAACCAACAGTACTCGTATTTAGTTGTTAAGCTTTTTTAGGTTTCCTTAGCCGTGCAGTTGGGGTTGCAGTCTGGCTAGTTAGTCTGGCATCATGAGCAACATCAGCGCCTAACACTGACATTAACAATACGAGTATTATTTCATTTATTGTGCAGCACCTATAAACAATTGTGTCTTGCAAGTTGCTGTTGTTTATTTGTTTTAGTTTATTCTTGTTATACGACGACCGTAACTTGGATGACATGTTTTTTTTCTTAGATAATTTTTATGTTTGTGTTACATATTTTTTTTTCTCTTGAACTTGAGCTATTGCAACAAACGCTTCTTAGTCCTAATTTACACTATGCAAGTCTTATTGCTAAGCTGATTAGCTTTTTAGGGGAGAGAGACGTCTCTCGTCCCTCGTCTCTCTCTCCCACAAACTAATCAGCTTAGCAATAAGAATTGCTTAGTGTAAATTAGGACTTATAGATATACATATATGTATACACATATACATACCGCTCATTTACTCAAAGAACGTCATAACTCCAAAAAAAAAAATGCTTTCTTTGAGTTGATGACGCAGAGTTAATCTTCGTATCGTTATTAATATTGAGTAAAAGTTTCTTACAAATAACTCGTTTACTCAGCTCTTGAGCGAGAACTTAAATTTTCTTTCTCCATTAAGTTGTGTGCAAATTGAAAAACTTTAAACTCGTTTTCTGGCAAACTACTTTTTTTTGAGTTATGACGTTCTTTGAGTAAATGAGCGATATATAGTTACATATACATATCACTTCTTTTTATTATTGCGCTATGTGCAGACGGTTGTCAGATCTTACAATATTGTCAGTAAAATGTGCTCAAAATTTCTTACAACCGTGTGAACTGGCATTTTTTTTGTCAGACGTTGCCATAAAAAGCATTGTCAGCCTATTGCAAGACTAGCAGCTGACAACAAATTGTCAGACGTCTTACAATCGTGTGAACACATTGTAAAATTATTGCCAGATGTTTGGCAGACATTTTAATATTTACATTTGTAAGAGAATTCTTGCTATGGGCAACACTGCAGACGCTTGATTTTAAAGAAAAATATAAAAGGACAGATAAATAAGTCCGTGACTTTTATACGAAATGCAACACTATTTCCATCAAGTACCACCTGTTAATAGACTGTCAAATTTTGAGCAAGTGTCGGCATTTACTTTGCATTTAACAGCTGTTCAAAACATACAACCTCGTGTATTTTTCTAAAAATGGAAAAAGGTGAATTTCGAGTGCTCATTAAACATTATTTTTTGCGAAAAAAAATGCCAATTAAACCAAGAAAAAACTCGATAAATACTATGGGGACTCTGCACCATCGATTTCAATGGTAAAAAAGTGGTTTACTGACTTTGGTAATGGTCGCACAAGTAAAAATGACGCTGAATGTTCTGGACGGCCAATTAAGGTCAGTACACACAAAAATGTGAAAAAAATCCACGATATGGTGTTGGGCGATCGAAGAGTAAAAGTGCGTGCGATTGTTGATGCCATAGGCATTTCATATGGCAGTGTGGTTTCGATTTTAAATGATCAGCTGGGTTCAAGAAAGTTGTCTGCAAGATGGGTGCTACGTTTGCTCACAATCGACCATAAGCGCATGTGTAGTTTCCATGGCAAAAATCCATGAATTGGGCTACGAATTGCTCCCTCATCTGCTCTATTTATCAGATTTGGCACCGAGTTACTATTTCTTATTCCCAGACTTGAAAATGGCTCGTTGGAAAGCGATTTGACTTCAACAACGAATCATTCGACAAACAAAGGCCTATTTTAAGGACCTCGAAAAATCCTATTTTTTGGAAGGGATACAAAAAATGGAGGGCGTGGGACTAAAAGAAGATTGTGTTGAAAATTAAATTTTTGTTTTGCAAAAAACCTGTGTTTCATTACTTTTTGAATGAACGGACTTATTGATCCACCCTCGTACAATAAAATATATGCAGAAAAAATCAATTCTTTATGATCCATAATAATTTATATTTTAACTTTTTACATTTAACACAACCAGAAACGATTGATATTGAACAATTTCTAAGAAATGTTTAGAGTCTGGCAACGCATAACAAACGGATTTGACAGTTTTTGCACATGACAACCGTGTGAACTGATAATTTTGTCAGATGCATTTATTGTCATACAACCATCTGGCATTAAATTGTAAGATTTTCTGACAAATTTAATACAATCGTGTGAACTGACAATTTACCTTGTGCTTGCAATTTTTGATTGCCAGTACATTGTCAGCACATTGTCAGCACATTGCCAGATCTTACAATATTGTAAGATCTGACAATCGTCTGTACATAGCTGGTTATTTGTTAAACGGCTTATGATTTGCTTATTTATATAATTTTGGCAATTTGTAGTTTTTTAAGTAAAAAAATTTTTATACTCATTTACGAAAATAAAATTAAATGATATGAATAATAAATTAATTTTTATTCTTACATATTTTATCACATGACAGTAAAAAACTGATATTTTTTATGCGATGAAAAAATTAATTTTTACATCATAATTCACCTTATTAAATTATCTTGCTTGCTTTTGCCACAAGATAACAAATAAATCTTCCTGCTGCAGAATCTATTAGTCCCGTAATAAACACCTCTGCCGACAACATTTTAACATTCTTTACTTAAATCCCACAGTAACAATAACCACATCAAGCTGCATAGCTCGTGCTTTTGAAACGCTTTAACACCAAAATAGTTGGAGGCTACATTTATGCTTAATACAATAATAGCTTATAAACACTTTTTAACTTGTTTTCCAGCCAACATTTTTCCTAAGAATAATTAATACAACTAGAAAACCAATGGCTTTAACAGTTAGACAATCTAGAATCAGACATAGAGACTGACTGGCAAGCAAACAAACTGCAAGTAAAAAATTAAAAATTAAACAGTTCCAACGACATTTCTACAACTATTATTAAGTATTAATTAAATATTTTAAGTGTGTTAGGCGAGTTTGTGCTTACTGACACAATAAAACATTAAGAGTTTCAAAGGCACTCACTCACACATACATATGCACATACATATCAATAATTAAGAAACGCATCCCATCCCTGCCGGCATCTTCGTTGTAACTTTGGTGCGACGAAAGCCTGCAGTTAGTGCAATTGTTATCTTAAGCTTTCACAGCACAGCGTGTGTCATGTGGAGAAACCGTTGCTTTGACCAGAGCCTTGCCATGTATGTATGTAAGTGTTGCATGACATTGCGTTGCATTGCAACATTTTGGCTGATGACTTGTTCCACTAGTGAATCTTGTAATTTTTGCTGCTGCCACTTGATTTTACCTTATGAGGAGTAAAATAATTCTATAATTGCAGCTAGTTTAAAATAATTTCAAATTACTTGTTGCATTTGGAAAATACTTGTACAATCATACAACATACAACTGTGACCTGGGAAATGTCCATGATTTTGAAAACAAGAATGCTTTTTGCACACTTTTTTTGTTTGTTTTCTTAAGAGATATTAAATCTTCTACAGACACCTTTTTCATCAGGGTGACTGATGACATTTTTCAAAAAGTGGCACCAAACAGGGGATTTATAAAAAAAAGGGAAACATTAAAAAAACGAGACAACTGCACTAAACTTCTTATTTTCAGTGTATTATTATTATATAATTCACTTTAAAAAAAGGGGACAAAAAGTGGCAAGGCAGTCGAAAAAGTGACAATTTGCCATTTTAGTCAGTCAAACGGTCACGCTGTCAGGGTGACCAATGAAGTTTTTCAAAAAGTGGCACCAAAAGGGGATTTATCAAAAAAAAAAAAATGCGTAAAATTATGTTGTGGTTATGGTTATGGTTATGGTTATGGTTATGGTTATGGTTATGGTTATGGTTATGGTTATGGTTATGGTTATGGTTATGGTTATGGTTATGGTTATGGTTATGGTTATGGTTATGGTTATGGTTATGGTTATGGTTATGGTTATGGTTATGGTTATGGTTATGGTTATGGTTATGGTTATGGTTATGGTTATGGTTATGGTTATGGTTATGGTTATGGTTATGGTTATGGTTATGGTTATGGTTATGGTTATGGTTATGGTTATGGTTATGGTTATGGTTATGGTTATGGTTATGGTTATGGTTATGGTTATGGTTATGGTTATGGTTATGGTTATGGTTATGGTTATGGTTATGGTTATGGTTATGGTTATGGTTATGGTTATGGTTATGGTTATGGTTATGGTTATGGTTATGGTTATAGTTATATAACCATATAGTTTTGCCTGAAATCAAGTCTAAAACAACTGTTATTCAAGCCACACATTCAATTGTCAAGAGTTGAATTATGCTTGATTTACACTTTATTGCAATAGCATTCTGCAGTGTGAAAAGGGAGCTTGAATTCAATTCGAACAATTCAGTTGTAGTACAGTATAATTCAAGCCTTGAATTTTACTACAATTAAGCCTTGTATTACAATTGAATTCAAGTGTATTTCAAGCTTCAAGAACAATGCTTTTAAAATAGAAATGAAAATGCAATTCATTTGTTTTCTAATAATAATTTTTGGCACATCTACCTTGGCTATTGTTATCACGATTTTACTCACCTTTGTTTTACAAATTCACTTTCTTATTTACATATTCACCCTTATTCTAATTGTCGACATCGACGTCACTTTAACACAATACCAAAAAATTGGGGCTTGTTTACTCGCTCTCGAGAATATTTTCGTGCTAGTGGCAATCTATTTCCGTTCCTTAAGGTCTAGAAAATAGCATAAACCTGCCAACAGGAGTCAGTTGTTTTCGCCAAAGGACACATAAGCATTAATTTTTTGGTGTTGTGTTAAAGTGATGTCGATGTCGACAATTAGAATAAGGGTGATTAATTTTTGATATTTTCAGCACAATTTCAGTTTTAATAATAAATAAATTACGTATTTGACAAGGTTTTAACCAGAGCTGTTAAATTTCGATTACGATTAGAAATCAATTAGATTACATTTTAAAAAGAATTGTATTGATTATATAATTCCCTTTTAAATAATTACTGATAAAAAATTGATTACGATTACTAATAATGGATTGGTAGTCTGAATTACTTAAAATTGCTAAAAATAATCAAATATAATCAAAAGTAATCAAAAAGTTATCCGGCTACTTTCAAAAATTACTTTTGATTCTTAATACATAATCAAAAAGAATCAAAAGTATTTGGACTATTTTTTGATTACCTTTGATTCTTTTTGTTTATTTTTAGTAATTTTAAGTAATTCAAATTACTTTTCCATTATTAGTAATCGTACTGAATTAGTAATCGTGCGAAACTGAATATAATCGTGATTTAATCATAACTCCAGCTTTAAAAAAAAAAGTAATCAAATTAGTAATCATTAAGATTAGTAATCATTACTTCGCAGCTATGGTTTGAACATATACATATGTATGTACGATAATGTTGTTTGATTTTTTATTTAAAAATATTTTCAAAATTGAAAATTACTTGAAAAAATACTTGAATTCAACTTTGTTTCCAGTTAAATTTCAATTGCTTGAATTTAAATTTTTTTAGTGCTTATTGGGTATAGTTATGGTTATGGCTATGGCGTTATGACGAGTTAACTATAATCAAATACAGCATTGCCCATAAGTTTGGTTTCAACAGCTAATTTGTATGGTTGTGGTTATGACAACTTTAGTTGAAACTTTATTAGTTTTAACACTTGCTATTTTTTTCTCAATTCTATATCAGTAAAATGCAAAAAAAAAAAGTTTTTGATTAAATTCAGTAAGTATATACATACATACATATCGCACACTAAATCATAAAGAGTAACAACTCAAAATTATAAAAGTGCTTTTGCTTTTTTAAAATTTATTTTTTTTTTAAATTTTTTGAGTTGTGACTCTTTATGATCTAGTGTTCGATATGTATAATACTTTGAATGATAATAATAATTCATAATGCATAAACACAATGGTGATATTTTTGTTTGCTTTTATTTTTAATATATTCTCATTACATTTTATATTTAATATAATTTTAAATACTTTAATTTAAAACTATATTTATGATCGCTTTGTGTGACGATGATGTTTCTGTAATAGATTTATAACGTCAACATTTTACATAAACATTCGATTATTTATCTTTATAAATTAAGAAGTGGATTTCGCGAAAAAGTATCCAATTAACTTCGTTTCCTTGATTTGCACTTAATAATTTCTCTTTCGCAGCAATCGGGATATTTCGCTTCAGGATACTTGTAATTGCCAAGTTTAAATCCATCTTCTACCTCTTGGTAGGTACAACTGTAGTAAGAGGAAAATGATCATTTACTTTTCTATGATCCAACAGCAAATAGAGGAACACATATGTATTTATGCGTGTTTGTTAACTTACCTGTTAATTTCAAATATGCCATTTTCATAACAAATACCTTGTGTACATTCAGGTAGCACAACCGTTTCATAAACGGAAAATGTTGCGCCATTCCAAAGGCACTTATCATTATAGTCTTGAGAAGAAAAAACAAAGTAGTTTATTTTTAACAGAAAAAAAAGAAAGCGCGTGCCTAAAAAACGATTCAAATGTATGGGTATGTTGAAAATAGTTTTGCTTGAGAGATTTCTTGTGGGTCTCACATAAGGATCTTCTTTGCTAGAAAGGAAAGAAAGCAGTGTCCTTCAAAACACTTTTAGTACGAGAGCAATTCTCAATTTCATTTATATGTAGATAAATTATACTTAAAATTCGGAACTTCACTCTTGTAGAAAATATTTATTCAGCCGAGCCACTTTTCGACATACATACATATACATATTTATAGCTGTATCACGAAGTAACTAACGTAACGAAGAAGAAATCGAACGAAAAAAAGCAATTTCGCGAGTCTTTGTCATATTTTGCTTGTGGCTAAGTCGTTAAAGTACTCAAATAAGTCATTATCGGATCGATCCACTGGCAACAGAATATCCTTACCCTGCAGGATGTGGAACTGACACAAGTCTAGCCACGTGACCGATCCCCAAGTCCGAGTTCTAACACTTCCTATGAAGTGGACCAGTTACTTTTCCATGGGGATGGCCTAGGATGGGGTTAATTGATACTTTGTATGCACCTTGTGACTTATCACCTAACTACCTTATAGGAACCTATTTCGTGTAAAATATAAATTATATATAAATGTAATTCCGACATTTATGTAACTGTAACAACGCAAAATTTAACTTTTTTTATTTTATTTTTATTTTTCAATTAAAAAAATTTTTATATTCGAACTATCAACCTACGGCATGGCAGGCTTGCATACTACCTACCCGGGCACTCATATTTCAAAAGTATAAATACGTACCAGTTAAGCTTAGGTTAATATCTAAGTATAGTTACGGGACTTGTTCCAGAGTGACTTGACTTCACAGTGAACAGCTGTCCCAGCGAAGTCTTTCTTATATATACATATGTATACTCAACCAAAAAAAAAAAAAATATTCGTAATACATAATTCATGCCCCAGCGGAGTGTTTCTTATATAGACAAACTAAACAAAAAAAATATTCGTAGTACATATAATATATAATATTCGTAATAGTATCCTATTGAACTATGGATGAAGTTATGGAAGTGAACGAACAAAAATGTGTTCAGGTAACATTTACCCTATGAAGAGAGATAGAGAGAGAGACCAGACAACCCGCTAATGAAATTTTCAATCTCTTATTAGAGTTTTATTAAAATGTAAGTGATAAAAAATCAATCCCAATATTTTTTAAGTGCAGTTATTGCTTAACTATCCAAATCCCTGTGTGCTTCGTTACACCCGTTTTGAGATGAAGTGTCACGCTTGTAGTGCAGCTAATTTGTAGAATACAATTCTCATTATTAACATGTCATGAAGAGTTTCAAAACTATCACTGCATTATTTCCTGTCGGAATCGTCGGAGTTTCAAGTTTGTGCTTGTATAGATTTATAACCCTTGACACAAACCTTGAGCTTTAACAGAGCTCTATTAGTGTCCTAACAGAGCTCTGTTAAGCTATAATGCAATAAATGAGGCAACCGAGACGGAAAAAAGTAATCCAAATTTATTGACAAGGTGCTCCTCCTCCTCCTCCTTTATTATTTCCCATGAATCTATTTCTGGACTTTGAACTAGATTTTCGACTCTGTTCTGTAAACCGATCGATTTAAAACCGCACGATTTTAGAAAACTAACTCCGACAATAGAAATATTTTATTAGATTTTTTTTAATTTTTTTTATTATTTTAGATTCCAAAATATCATATTGGAAAGAAAATTATTGTGTACGATTTTAAACACATCTGCAGGACCATTATTAATTTTTTTTGAAAACGAGAAATTTACTCAGATTCGGTTTACAGAACATGAACGATTGCCAAGTTTTTAAATTGGCATTTTCTGAGTCAATGTTGGCGCTTAATATTGGTCATAGATTCATGTCCAAGTGGTGCTCTAAAAACGTGCATACTCAGAATTTATTGAAGTCCGAGTTTTCAGGAGTTCTTCAAAAAACTTTAAATTTGTCCTACCTACATATATTTTAACATTTTCTCATGTTAGAAACTGTGAAAACTGCGTATCTTAAGTACATACCGCTTTTTCATATTTATTTTTAAATCCCGCTTTTTGAGGATATATTCTGCAAAATCCCGCTTTTAGATGGGTCATGTCCCGCCTTTTGCCATATCTGGCCACGTTAGCTATAGAGCACTGCTTCAGCTTCCAATGTAGAGAAAATCCAACGAAAAAAATATATATTTATGCTATTTGATAGGTCCTGAATTCAGCCACATCAAACATGTTCAGTGCCGTTTACTACAATACTAGAACGAGTCTCAGTTCAAGAAAAAGGTGAATATGTACACGATTTGCCTTCTTTTCACCATACACTACCTACTCCCTACTTTTGTTAACACTCCCATTTTCTCAAGTCATAGTATGAGTACGCTTGGTTCAATTGTCACCGAATTTTCTTCACAATGTTCTATTAAAAGTTAACTTATTGTGAAAAGGGACGTAAATTATATAATAAGCGACTTCAATAAAGTGAGTAAATTATCAACTCTGTTTATTATTTTTGCAATAAAATTTTTTAATTTTAAAAAATTAAAAAAAAAATATTACCTGGATGTGTTGCATTGGCTCGGTACACCGCACCTCTAGTTACTCCAATGAAAATGCAGAAAGAACTTAATAAAACTAAAACCCTCATTGTTGCTTTAATGAAATGCCGAGAAAAACTGTTGAAGCTGTATACTGAAACGCTGCCCTTTTTATAGTGCGAGCATACACCAAAATTTTTGCTAAATTGCTTATCGGTATGAAAAACAAATATAATGTTTATGAAATGTACACTAATACAGACAAACACAAGTACTTTACATATTTTCGAAAATGGAAATAGTTTCCCTAACCTAATAGTTTCTACAATCATTATAAAATGCTGTTAAAATATGATGTTAAGACTTGCTGTTAAAATGGTGATTCGTTAACAGTGAAGTGTACGTATTCATCTTAACATTGACATTTTTCGTTATATTTTGTTGGATTCTTAAAAATGAAGCACTATGTAATGAATAAAATAAAAATATTAGCGAAATCATATATCACAATAATAATATAAAATCGTAGAGCACAAAATTACAAAATAGATCCTAGCCATGTTAAAGGCTCAGTTAATGTAATGTACAGTAACTGCAACAGTAGGAAACAGCTGATCGATATTGTTATGTGAAAAGTAATGCAGGGTGGCGTTGACTGAAGTAGTTAGCACGTTGACTACAAAACCGAAGGTCCTGGGTTCAATCCCTGTATCCGACAGTCATTAAATAACAACACCACGCATTTTTCTGATGCGCATTACTGTCCCTTTGTGTCAGTTGTTGTAGGAAAGTTCATGTGATGAAGGCATAGTCACTGGTCACTGAACTATACGTACTTCAGCAGATACTAATCCTAATGTAACATCAGAGCGCCCTCCTTCGTTGTGTAGCAAAAATCATCGGCGAAGTAAAATAATCAATAAAATGGCTACAAGACACAGCTTCAAAAAAATTAATACGTCTCATTTAACATCAGAGAGGCGCTGCAACACTGCATTATTAAAAACGTGCGAAAAAGCAGAGTTGTCTTCTCTCTCACTATCCCTTTCCTAAAGAAGGTAACACCTGGTAATAGTAGTAGGCATTAATTGCCTGAGTGTTACTTCTCTTTCCAAAAAAAAAAAAAAATGGTTATAGAGATGTTATGTAACGTAAACTGCTTTTCATATAAAAAAATCGATCAGCTGTTTTCTACATTGCAGTTACTTTACATTACAGTCGGGTAACTGGTTACTGCTGTAAGCGTCTCTCAATGTAATGTAACTTACAAACGTTTGTGTACTTATGGAATATTTAAAAATTTGCTGTGCGTCAATTCAACAAACTCATTGTACAAGGCTTGTATACCTATGTTTTTTTAATTATTTTGTATTCTTGTAAAATAAAAAAAAAATATACATAGTTTTCAATGGATTTCAAAAAGGGATTTAACTCTTTCCGCAACTTTCTGAAGCCATTTGATGACATAGAAAACCGAAATTTGGTACACTTACTAAAGTGCGAAAGATTGTGATGGTGCCAGATTTTTCGGTCTGTGGGCGGAACACATGGCTATTGATTTTTGCCTGGCAGGGACAGGCTTTTTAGCCAGTTTATAAATGTATAAGAATAGAAAATCAAAATAATTTCAATAGAGAAACATTTTTTCAACAACTTATTAAACATATATTTTTTATTATTTAATTTATTTAAAAATATAAGAAATTTTCTCAAGTCTTAAGGAAACTCTATTTTCGATTAGATGTCGCTTACGATAATATCGAAATTAAGGCTCTATATACATATACATATATGTTTTCATGAGTATTTATTTTTATTTCGGCAGTAGTTGTTTATATACTCTTGCACGTCTTTAGTCTGTCCCTCATATTAACATAATGTTAGTGTTAATGTAATTCATTTGATGTCTAATGTAGACGGCCTGTTAGAAATTAAAATACATACGTACATACATACATACATACATGGATTTGTACATATACACCTACAAAACCATAGTTTTCTTTTCAATATAAATTATGATAAACAACTTGTTTTCAATTTCATAAAAATTAATAATATTTACTTATGTTATAAAACGAGCCATGAATTTTTTATTTTTTTTTTAACATAGTAAATAGAGAGAAGTAAATAAATGGTTCGGCGTGTGCTTAACACTTATGTGACTGATGCTATGTATGATTATTTGTGGAAGCTTATGAATTAGAGTAGTGAAGCTCATTGCTACTCACATATTCGAAATAAAATAACCCATAATTCATTAAAATCGGTGCATAGCTTTTTATTTTATTCTCAATTAAATCAAACACCATACTTAGCAGACAGTTTGCAGAATTCTATGTTCACTGCTACGTATCATTCGTGTTTGAAGGGTCAGAGTTACCCGACTGTAATGTAAAGTAACAGCAACAGTAGGCACCAGCTGATCGATATTGTTATGTGAAATGTAATGAAAATGGTTATAGAGATGCAATGTAACGTAACCTACTTTTCATATAAAAATATCCATAAGCGGTTTCTTATTGTTACATTACATTATAGTCGGGTAACCTTTATAGAGATGCAATGTAACGTAACCTACTTTTCATATAAAAATATCGATAAGCTGTTTCCTACGTTGCAGTAACATTACATTACAGTCCGCATGATACAATTATACAGGTAACCGCGAAGCGCCAGCTGTTTTGCTTGTTTCGTGGTGCCATCTGCCAAATGTTGTTTATGTTTTACAAACACACACACACGCTGTTTATCTTTCATTTCAATCACTAGCTCTATGACAGTTGGCACCACAAACTAGCAACAAAAAGCCCTGTTGTTTTATTTGCTGTAAATTTGTTGTCGATTTGCGGTTACCTGTATAATTGTATCATGACAGTCCGGTTACTGAGTCTTAATACTATGTTCACACTTCTGGTCCTAAACATGTTTAAGGCAAATGTTTTAATAACTAAGCACCTCAATTGAGGTGTTTGACAAAACAAGTCGTGTTTAAGCTCTTAAACACGAATGAGGCGTCAAACACATAAGTGTGAACATCGTATTAAACTTGTTATTTGAGATGTTTAGCAAAACTAGTAAATATAAGGTAAAGCATCTCAAACTAGTCATGTTTAAGCTCTTAAACACGAATGATACGCTAATACCATGTCCACACTTACGTATTTAACAGCTTTTACGTGTTTAATAGCTTAAACACGATAATTTTGAGATGTTTTACCATACACCGACTTGCTTTTTTAAACATCTCAAATGAAGTGCTTAAGATTTAAACAATAATAATAATAATAATTTACTGACAGAACGTCAACCTTAAACATCACAAATATAATGTGAACCGTGGTGTTTAGTCTTTAAATACGTTTAAAAACAAATATTATACTATGTTCTTTTTATTTTTGAATTACCTCATGGAAAATAATCAACCTAAAATAAGACCTGAAAGGGTTAAGCATGATAAACAATTAAACTAGCTAACCCATGGAGTTTAGTTTATAAAGAAAATAATAACAAAAACTTTAAAAATTGAAAAGCCAGTAAACAATACATAAGTATATGAAAAACAACTTATGCAAGTTTATTTTATAACAATTGAAATTTGTCTTCAAATCAACAAAATATTTTCAAATTTTTGTTTCTACAGATGAAAACACCATCAAGATCAAGTCACCAAAATTTAAATGTATGTTAAATAAAATTTATATTAGACGTTAATATATAAAATTGTGTGAAATATAAATTCAAAAAGAAGAATATGCATTAAGAGATTCACTATCCTACACAATTGCACAACTTGCGAAAAAATACAACCTTGATTTGATGAATTGTAGTTGGCTATTGAAAATTTTAATAAACTCCATCATACAAGGGGGTTGGGTTGACTGAAGTAGTTAGCACTTTGACCATAAAACCGAAGGTCCTGGGTTCGATCCTGGATGTCCTTGGTATCAGTTTTTGTAGGAAAAGTTCTAGAGATACAGGCATAACGCACTGGCTACTAAACTACACCGGTTTTAGCGGATGCTAATCGTAATGTAACATCAGAGCGCCCTGCTTCGTCGGTATTGTGTAGCAAAATAATCGGTGAAGTATAATAACTAATAAAATGGCTTCTAAACACAGTTTAAAAATTTAATACACCTCATTGACACCAGAGGCGCTGCAACATAGCCTTATTAAAAATGTGCAAAAAAGCAGAGTTGTAAAAAAACAATGAAGCATTCCTCTATTTCTTCAATCAACACCAGTCTTCCCTATCACCCTCTCTCACTATCAGCTCTTCAATCGATCAGCTGTTTCCTACGTTGCAGTTACATAACATTAAGGCTCAGTTCCCCGACTATAATGTAAAGTAACTGCAACAGTAGGAAACAGCTGATCGATGTTGTTATGTGAAAAGTAATGCAAATGGTTATAGAGATGTAATGTAACGTAACCTACTTTTCATATAAAAATATAGATCAGTTGTTTCCTACGTTGCAGTTACATTACATTACAGTCGAGTAACTGAGCCTTTACAGTCAGGTTCCGGTTACATGTCTATAATAATTTTCATTACGTTTCACATAACAATATCGCTCAGCTGTTTCCTACCGTTGCACTTACATTTCATTACAGTCAGCTGACTGAGCCTTAAGCGCCCCCAATGTACTGCGACCTTAGAATGTTTGTGTACTTACAGAATATTTGAAAATATGCCATACATCAAACAAACAAATATATTGTACAAGGCTTGTGTATGTTTGTTCAATTGTGTTATATTCTTGTAAAATAAAAAAAATATAAATAGTTTTCAATGAATTTCAAGGATTTATTTATTGGTTTGACCTTTCTGAACTTATTGAAACTTCAGCTGTTTGCTACAGTTATTCACGAATAAAAGTTCATGTCTGAGGTTGATAGTGTTCGAAAAATAAAAAATTATATGCTGTTGTATTAAAGAAATAGAAAAAAAATTTTTTTGTGTAACTTGCGTTTTTACTGTTAAAATATATTTGAATGAGTTTGGAAGTTTTGAATTGAAAATCATTTAAAGGCATCCATGTTATTAAGAACAATTTTAGGCCTTTGCAAACACCTAATGAAATATATTGAATCGGCATTAAGAAGTTAAAGTCTTCGCAGACCGACTTCCAATTTTATTCATGAAAACTATAGATACAATCCGAAATTTATTTGCTGGTGGTTCAGCGATGTCTATATGCATTTCACTGTTGCTGTAACAAATCGTCAGTAGACTTCAACCACACATTTTGAACAGTTACAAACCTCTTATCCTATGTACAGACTTTCAAAAACTATTTGAGAATTCACTAATAATAATATTTTTGAAAATCACAAAAGAAAAATAAGCATAGTAGGCTTAGAAACTTATACAATGAAATGCATATAGACATCGCTGAACCACCAGCAAATAAATTTCGGATTGAAATAAACTTATGACAATATGTCGAATAATAAATTTCTATAGATACAATTTAAAATATTTTATATACAAAAGTAGTTATTCTGAACTTTGAACAAATATCTAAATTAATACAAAATTAATTATTATCACAAGAAATATAGGCTTTAATTGATCCTTTCGTGGCAATATTTTCAAAAGACATATATTATTAAATTTTGTAATATATTTAATTTTTTTATAGTTTTGTCATTGCCACAGAAGCTTAGGGAATGGGTAACAGCAGTGAATTGTATTTATAATAACTTTAAGGGCCTTATTTTATAGAACGCAACGCCAAAAGTTGACAAATTTTATATGTGTTTTGTTTTGGTAATTCAAATTTTTTCCATATAAAAATTGTCAAGGCCGAGCGTAGCGTTTTACAAAATTTATAAATTAATCTATAAATTTAAATATATATGTACAGTTATTTGAAATATATCGTGTATACCCAGTAATGGGTAAACAATTTTATTGAAATAATACATTTAAGAAATTCCTATATACATACTTAATTTATTTAATTTTTTTTCTCATGCAATATTGTTATTATTATTTATCTCTCCTCGTTTATACATTCTTTTTTTGAGGAACAAGTTTTCTGTCACAACATTTAGGATATTCTGCATTAGGATGTAGATAATCACCGAAGGCCTGTCCGGGCGGAGGGGCTAATACAGAGCAGCTTACATGAAATAAAAAAGTAAACATTTACGGCCGCATCACCAAAAAAATTAATTTGAACTTCAAGTGTTCTGTTGTCAAAATTTGTATTGACGTAAACTTCAAGCTTAAATTATTATTTTTTGGATACGGCTGTTAGTCCCAATTTACACTAAGCAAGTCTTATTGCTAAGCTGATTAGTTTGTGGGGGAGAGAGAGGTGACAGAAACGTTTATTTTCCCCTCGTCTCTCTCTCGTAAAAAACTAATCAGCTTAGCAATAAGACTTGCTTAGTGTAAATTAGGACTTAATATATAAATTGGGTGAGAGAGTAAAATTAAATATACTTTAGGGAACAAACAATCAAAAGAAATTGAAAATTAATAATTAAACAGAATAAATCCGCAACTTCAGGAAAAATTGCTGTCAAATTAACAAATCCTTTAACAAAAACTACGGCAGTAACTTCAAATGCTCTCTAATTTTTGTTTCATTTTCTTTTGTGCTTATATTTCTCTGTAGTTTTGTTCACAAAATGTCTGAAATTTATTGAAAGTATGTTAGCATTGTTGAGAGAATATTAATTTATATGTGAGAGCATAAGAAAAAACGTTGTCAAAATAAAATAGATTCTATCTCTCGACTGCTTTCTGGATGTACTTTTTCGTGTCAATTTGTATGGAATATGTGTTTATGCCGCAATTCTGTTTAATCATTTAGTGTTACACAGTCTACGTTCGATAAATTAAACTATTTTCTTAGGTTCCTGAAAAAAATATTTGAATATTTTAATAAAAACAATGAATGTTTCAGCTTGATTTTGCCTTGTCGACATCTTATGAATGCCAATAGCTGATAATTCCTTTGGAGTTAGATTTCTTGCATATAGAAAAATCCCCTTAAAATGCCTTAAACTTAAATTGTTTCCCCTAAATTTGTCACCAAAAAATTGTGGTGCCAAAATTTACTGGCAAGAGAAAAAAATCAGATAGATGTAAGGAGAAAATTCACGAATTGGCAACACTGCTCCTAGTTTACATTGAGAGCAAGAGAGCAACAGTTTCCTAGAATATGAAAACTATTGTATAAAACACACTCACTCCAGCAGGCAACCGACTACACGACTACAACAATTGAAGAGATGCAGCCGGCAACTTAATTATTATGAAAGCGGCAGCGACATCATAAGAATCTATAATAATTTTTCATCTCCAACATTTCCTTCCTTAATGGGCTAATGGGTGCTGGTCACACATTTGACCCTTGTAGCGGTGACCTCGGGAGAGTAATATGATTTTTTGTGAATTGGTTTTCTTTTACCCTCAACTTAGAGCACGATGAGGCGATCTGTGCCTCCATCTGACCGCCACCATTTTTTTTTTTGGCTCAAATATTTTTTTCCAAACCTCACAAAATGAGGGGTTCTTGCAAGTCGAAATCTTGTTACTAACGATTCTCATGTAACATTATGCCATAGCTAATGCACACATGTATTCTATTTTTGATTGGTTGTAGTCGGTAGCCTGCTGTGGTGAATGTGTTTAATACTTATTGCTGCACAACTGGTTGTTAATTTTTGTTCTAATAAGATGGCCGATTCTGTGGCCAGCTCTTAGATTAAGAGCTGTCGGTGAATAAAAGAAATGGGTTGCTTAGTGCCCGTTCAGATGAAAGTTGATGTAGCTGCAACAAAGGTTACGTTCTCTTTTGGAGTCTCTCCTTAAAGCCACACTAGTTTGCATGAAAATTTTTTTCTCGCAATAGTCAGGGGATATTAATTTAATCCATGCTTTTTAATTCGCAACAGTGTTGCCATAAAGGAACTTATTTGTGGAATGTAGAATTAGTATGTAGACATAGTTTTACTTTATTTAATTTACCACCAAAACACAATAATTCCTTTAATTCTATTCTTACTTTATTTGTTTCTCTGTTTTATACTATAAATGTGTATTTCATGTACTAATATCCCAAAACCATAAAAAATAGGTCTAACTGGCAACACTGCTTGCGCATAGCATAACAATTGCCATTATGTGCGACTTTTTTTTACCCCGCATGCTCTCTTCACTTCTACCTTACCTTCATACCTAAATAAGAGCGGCAAGCGTTGCGTTAGCAGCAGGGTACGAATTTTCAGTACATTTAAATGTGAAAATATTATTTGATTGTACTGAAAATACGTACCCTGCTGCTAACGCGACGATTGCCGATCTTATTTAGGAATGAGGGTTACAAACACGAATCGCAGGAAATGTGTCGCTGCCATGTCGCCTTTCATCTAAAGGGGCTCTTATTGGACTTGTGTTGAAATCCTTCATTAGTTATTTTTTGACACAAACCTATAATCCACCCCCCCCCCCTCCCCAGTAATTTAAATGAATTTGATAGTTGGTTCATATCAAATACGAACTAGTGAACAAGTTCGAACCAAGTCTATTGCTCACCATTCCTCCCTACTCAGGCTAAGGGCCTGAATTTTTCATTAACTTTTGTATGGAAAAATGTCGTTTAAATATGAATTGATATTTAAATAAGTTGGTGAAATAGATAGATAATAGATTAATAATTATCCTCAGTTTCCCAAGCTTACCTCTCAAAGAACCCTTGGCTCTCCTCATGACAGATCACTTTTAGACATTTACCCGGTAATGTCATCTCCTCGCCGGCTGATAATATAATGCCATCAATAACACATTTTCCGGGATGGTCTGAAAACACACTCATTTTATTTTTACATACTTATATTTACATACATATATATTTTTTTAAATAGAAAAATCATTTAACGTTCTTACTAGGATCTTTCAAAAGTCCGTGTGCAACTGCAGCTAAATTTAAAGGAAGGTAAGCAAGAATTAAATTTAGTAATACAAACGATTTCATGTTGTAAACTGAACTGAAAAGTTTTTATTAAAATTAGTTTGTATTTATAGAAAAAAAAAACTTTATTATTAAAACAAGTTTTTAAGCTGTAAGCAAAATATGTGATTATATTTAGTTTTTTTGTTTCTAAACTGAAAACAAAGCTTGGGAAAAAATGCAAATAAATCATGTTTAGTAAGTGCAAAATAAAGAAGCTACACAACAAGTAGTGCCAGACTAGGCAAATATTTGAACAAATAAGGGTAAACACTTGTGTTGTTGTGTCTTTTTTTCAAGATATATTTCTATCACATTTTTAAAGCATTAAATCAAAAAATAATTTTTTAATATCAACATGAATTTCAGAGTTTTTTTTTTATATTTATGTATTTTTACTTCTCATTACAATATTAGTTTCGCTTTCAGGTCCAATGTAAATGAAATTTATTTATTTTCTTGTGACCTTTTTCTGTAGCTGAAAAAATATTTACAATGTTAAAAAAATAATACAAATATCATTTACACAACTTTTGATTTCTAATTATTTAAATAATCGTGGTTAACTTTTATTTATTTTTTTTTTATTTTTAATTATTTAAATAATCATTGTTTGGGGCAAAAAGAAAACTATAAAGTAATTAATTTAATTTAAGTAAAAAGTAATAGTAGACATGAAACTAATTAGACCATTACAATGACTTGACTAAATAATTGAAATTAAAGCGGCAATTTCCCTCAATAGAAAAAAAAATAAAAAACAAAAAAATTTCTAGAGAAATTTGTTCAAAGAGAAACAACTGAAATAAAGGATCTTTCATTAAACTCTTCCTGCCTTTTTTCAAATTTAAATAATATGAATTGTGTGTGAAATATAAAAGACATTTTTTATTCGTTTCAAAGGCCAAACGATCTTTCCTGCTGGGTATCGCAAATACGAATTGTCCAGTAGAGCTGGACGAACGAATTCGAACGAGTTAGACCTTGCTCAATTGTCCAGTTCATATCACTTCAATGTTAGATAATCAGGCTCTCAAATCCCTCGAGCAGAAGGCTGTTTCTTCTTTAAGCAACTTAAAAAAAAAGAGGAGAAAGATATCAGTTCGTTTGTTTTTGTAGTGTTACTTCAGTACTCGGTACCTGTTAGACTGATTTTAAAAAGGTTTTGTTTTTGTCTGAAAGGGTATAGTCTCTTTTTGCTCCCAGTGTTAAAAAATGGGCCACGACACGCCCACAAATTTTTTTTATTTGATTTTATGATATTCAACTCATTCTATTGCTACGAAACTTACCCAACACATTGGGCTATCGTAGCTACACAATCTTAACGTTAAGAAAATGGGCGGAGCCACGCCTAATGAAACCTAATATTATATTTCACATGCTTTCATCTGACCGATTTTTACCAAACTTAACACATACTCTGAAACAAAAAAAGAAGCAATGTGAGTCCCATCACAGGGGAGATGTGTAAACATCTAGTAATGAATTTTTTTTTTAATATTGGATTATGGTAACTAAAATGAGATATATAAATTTTTGACTCTACTGTATGGAAAACTGCATGTATAGTAGTGGAATTATTAGTTGAAGCACCGCCGCGAATAACGTTGTAAGAAACATTTTTAAAAAAACCAGTTTTTTCCACAGATTACCATTAACATAACTCTCTTGCGTTGTTCAAACATCAATCCATCCAAAATTATGCACCCTATCGCCGTCAAAATACAATTACAATCAGTCAGTCGGTGGAAAACTTTGTAAGTAACTATTAAAATCATACAAACGAAATTGTCGAAAATAATTGATAAATGTATCAGATATACAAAAAGAAACGTTAATGCTGGTTGTCATTATTTTCGATAAGCTAAAGAAATTTAAACGAAAAAACCAATCTTGCTTTAAAATAAGTTTTTGGGCTCTCCTGAAAAATTATTATTTTGTCACTTAAAACGTTATTCGCGGCTAACCTTCAGTTGTTGAAAGTTGTTGCAAGTTGAAAACGTCAAATAAAAATTTTAATAAAGCTTGCGACTGTGGGTTTACAAAATTTGTATTAAAATCTCCCTCCATAATAATTGGCATGAGATGGAGATTGTTACCCAATTGTGGTGCACCAGCTTCAGTGTGAGGCAACAGTACGTAATGAAGATATATTAGAATATATTATTATAAATTCTTTATAAAGCCTGCTATATATGTATCTTTTAAACAAATATTTGACATTTAAAAAGTTCTTTTATTTAAAAGTTTATATTTATATTATTTATTTTATATTTTTCAACTTTTAAACCAAATTATTCCCATTGGCAACACTATTACAATTCACAAGCAATTTCTATTAAAATTAATTAATAATTGCTCCTGAAGGTATGCTTTAAAATTCGCTCTCACCGATTTGATAACATCTTACTCAAAATTTGTGATTGTATTGTGAAAAAGATTTTTACCCCCTAGTGTATAGATGTTTACACATTAAAAAAATAATCTTGCATTAACAAAAAGGGCAAGGCCACGCATTTTAAATTTTAATAATGTATTTAACTTTCATGTACTTAAGCAGTTTTTACTAAACTGTGCACACACCTTAAGCTATTAAAAGACACAATCTTGCATTAAAAAAAGTGGGAGGGGCTACGCCCATTAAGATTTAATATTATAGTTGATTAGCTTCTACTTTTTAAATTTTACGAAATTTGGCATGCATCTTGAGCTCTAAAAAATATTTAATCTTGTGTTCATAAAAGTGGGCGGGGATACGCCATACACTTTAAAGATTAATATTATATTTCAAGTGCTTCTACATGACCTAATTTAACGAAACCTTGTACACAATTTGAGCTTTAAAAGTGACGCGATATTGAATTTAGACAAGAGTGGGCGGACAATAATATATTTGCCAAAATGGGCCTGACCATGCCCTAAAAATATAAACTTGACACTAAAAAGCTTAAAATAATTTTTTTTAATAAAACCATTATACATCACACATAGCCAACTGTTTCATTTAGCTGAAACTAAATTATTTCTTATTTTTGAAGCCGGTTAAAAAAAGTTTTTTTTAACCACATGTCCTTGATGATTGGATCCACTTCTGCAGTAGAAAAGTTATTAGTTATCTACCTATAGTGCTCGCCATTGACGGCGATGGCCTGTCCAACGTCGTTCTCACAGAAATATGGACTATTCACGACGGAAGCCCAAAATCCAAACAGAGCCTTATTCGGGATACATTGGATGCTCTAAAATCTGACGCGGCTTGGCATCCTTTGTCGACTATTCATCCAGAAATGGCCTGCTTCACTGTATATGATTTTTCGATGAAAATTAGAGCCAGCTTTCCTGCTCAAGGGCATATACAGCGAGCACAGGTTGTTGTCTATGGTCGTTGCACCTTCACCTTCTGGGTCAGTTGGATTTTTGAAGGGTGCAAGCTCAATTCAGGATGTAAAATGCTCGGTGAAAGAGAGTTCTTGTGAGCGACACGAAACTGAATACTTTGGAGTCTCCAGCATATTTGAATGGACAGTGGCAAATATTGCGTGTTATACAAGTGAACAAGTGTACGTAAATGTATACATCTCACCAAGAATATTTATTTGGGTAACATGATCCTGGCAATCTTACAATGGCTGAATAGGCATTTTGTGAAAACGGCTTCGTCATTTAAACGATATCGCCGACCATATTAATTTGGCATGAAAGACTCAATAGAGGACTGCCAAGTCAATATATGTAACTTTAATAATATGGCCGCTATCAACTGTCAAAGTTCGGAAGTCACTATTGCAAGAGCCTTTATTTTAAAACATTGCAATTAAAAGAGAAAATAAAATATTTACACAGCAACTTTACTATAAGGCAAATTTTTTACACTTTATTTCGAATATTTGCATATTTTGCAACAAAAGCTTTTAGTTTTTTAATATCTGCATATCTGCAGTTTACCTTATTTTATTCATTTCGTTTTTTAAATATTACTTTTTTGAAGCACTTTCCTAATAATTATATTTATATAAGTAATATTCGTTATGACTGTATGTCACTGTATACTTATTTTGTTTTGTTCTTTGCAGTGAGTAAAAGAAAAACTATGAGAATGATTAAACGCCATGTAACTCATTATTTTTTTTTTTTTGAAGTAGATTTTCTTGTATATTTCGAAAGAAATAAACCTTATGTATTAAAAAGGGTAAAAATCTCGATTTCAAAAATACAATGAGTTAGGGCCTTTCTATATTAAGGTAATGATATCTCCTGATTGCCATTGTTGTGTTGAAACTCTTTGTAAAGTATTTGTTTTGGTTTTTTCATACCAAAAAGCAATTTAAAATTTATTTTAAAATGCTGCTGGCAACGATTGCCATTATCGCATTCGATATCGATAAAAATTTCCATACAAACACAACTAAAAATGTATGAAAATTAGTTCGATATCGAATGCCATGATTAGTCTCCGGTTGTTTATTTTCATACACTGTTAAAAAAAATGCAATAGTTATCAAATCTTAAGGTTGGTACGAAGTTCTTACGGAAATTTAGGTTCCTATGAGGACTGGTTGAAAAAAAACTTACGGAAATTCAGGTTGTTAAATTTAGAAAATAAAACTTCCGTTTGCTAGTATGGACTTCTAAAAGAAAAGTATACGGAATATTTTTAATTAATAACTATAAGTGAAGACTTTTTTACGTCAACTGAAACAAAACTTAATGTTCATTAAATTCTTTGGTCACGAAAGGCTTGACATTTCTTATTTCATTGAAATTCATATTTAATGTTTTTGTGTGTTGTAAGCTCAAAAACAAATTAATTTGTGAGCATAATTCTAATAGTAGATTTACACTGTCGCGAAATCTAGTACTTTCGAGCTAAATCAAGATTTCCAGATTTCCCATACAAAACGAAATCAAATTTTTCAGTAGATTTGTAGGAAATCCAATAAAAATCTAATGTTTTTATATATTCTTTAATATCCTGTACAACAAAAGGTGAATGAATTAGCTGCGGCCGGCTTAAAAAAGTGTGTGAATTTGCTACAATGCAGTTGTTTGGTTGTAGTTTTGGAAACAAATCAGTTCATGGGTTTTGTTTTGGATAAAAACAATCTTGCTAAATGTCAAAAAAACACTGGTGTAAACGGTATAGATTTTCATAAAGATTTTAATGAAAATATGCTACATTTTGTGCTGATGTAAATGCCCTATAAATTATAATTTAAATTAAATTTACAGATATGAAATTTCGTAAATTTCAATATATTGGCGCGTAGTCATAGTCAAAACAAAGTACACTTTAAGGAATTAAAGGCCGTGTTTTGTATGGTAATACTGGTTTTAACATTTTAAAGTGTACTTTGTTTTGACTATGAATACGCGCCATTGTTTTTGTGCCCATAAGTATGCTACATTATTTTTTTGTGTGAATATAATGTAAATTCGAGTGTCAGTCACCCCCTTGGGTTAAAGATAATGTAAAAACAGTTCCAAGAATATATGTTTTATTTTTTTGCCACACCTACAAATACCGCCCTTTTAGTATTTCGTTCACTGTGTCGCCATTTTTAGTTCGATCATAACATACTGTATACCGGTGTTCATGGCTCTGTAAGGGCTACGTTTCTGCCTTTAATTGTTTGTCGACCTAGGACTAGAATATTTAATTTAAGTACATCTCATATAATTTTTATGTTAAACAGGTTTCATTAAAAATTTATTAAAAAATATTTCGACACTATTGCTTTAAGGAAAATATTTATTTGTGATTTAAAAAAAAAATCTTAAAAAAAAATCTTCTTAAATTTAATTAAATAATTGTAAGGAAATAGTATTAAAAATATTATAGTGTTGCTAAAATTTTAATCGCTGCTGTGAAATTCGATTTGGAGATCGAAAAGTTTGAATATCACTGGTATTGAAGATTTTTAATTTGTTATCCCTGCTGCGAATTGTCCAGCTATCACAGTAAATGTTTTCTTGTATTGCCTTAATTTAAGGCAGACATTTCCGAGAACACCATACACTCTCATATTAGTTCTTAATTCCACAATTGCTTTGTGAATGCCTTAGTTAAAGCTCATGAGCTCCACAAATGAGTTGAAGCTTTGAATTAATTTATTTTATATCAAAATTCTTGCTTGATTGTTTAAAATGTCTAATAATGACCATAATTTCAGTTACCGTTTGCTACTATTGTCCGTGACTCTGTCCGTCTCTCTCTCTTTCTCTTTCTTTTTACATCACCAAGAAGAATAAACTGTTACTTACATACTTAACGATTTATGCAACATTTTTCATTAGTATTTGAATTTCATTATCATTTTCTTCGTGGTGTTTGTTTTTCTAAAACGAGTGCGTAATTCAGGCAAATTTTCTATTACTTTTAATTCAGGTTTTAAATTTTAAATAGTCGAAAGGCAAAAATAAAATAAAAATGCAAACAGAAGCTTAAACAACTGCAGCTTTGGGTATATTATCATTAGCAGCAGACCCGTCATCGGTAAACTTAAGATGAACCAGCAGAACCAGCCAGCCAGCCAGCCAACCAGCAAGACAGCTGTTGTTAGACGATAAGAGTTAACAAGAAATTGTCGCACCTGTATGTACATATGTATGTATGTATGATGATGTTGTTTGCTGGCTGCTTGCTAATAAAGCGCACACTTTTTCAAAACTGAAACGTAACAGAATACTGTAAGACAAAAAAAAAACAATTACAAATTTGAATTCAAGCTGTGCAAATTCGCATTGTACTTCCAGTTTGGTTTGCAGTTTGTTTTTATTTTTTTTTTTGCTTAAATATTTTTAATAAATACTTTTGTTCCTGGTTCTCGTAGAATTTCTTCGAACATTGTTTACGGTTACTTAACGGAAGACTATTTATTTACGTGTGGCTTTACAGAGAAAATATAATTTGAAAGGATGTGGACAAAAAAAAAATATTTCCATTTGCACAGAATCCTTTTTCTATTTGCAATGAAAGTGCTTGATAAATTAAAATTTAAAAAAAATAAAGTTATTCAGGCATTATAAACATGAATGTTAAAATATTATTTAATATATATATATATATAGATTGGCAAATAATATTGTGCAATAATTATATTGCCAACTATGTGGCTTAATATATTGCATACAATCAAATGTCAAAATATATTTTAAACTATCTATGTATTTGCATTATTATTGTACAGTAAATATATTGTACAATAAAACTGCCTCTAAGGTGGCTTAATATATTGCATAAAATGTCGAAATATATATTAAGTCTATCTATATATTTGCAATACTATTGTGCAATAAATATATTATACAATAAAATTGCCTATTAGGTGGCTTAATATGTTGCATAAAATCATATATATATATTTTAACTAACTATATATTTGCAAATTTTATTGTGCAATAATTATATTGTAAAAAAAGTTGTCTACTAAGTGGCTTGATATATTGCATAAAATCAAATGTCAAAATATATTTTAACTATCAATATATTACAGTATATTTATTGCACAATAATATTGCCTACTAGGTGGCTTAATATATTGCATAAAATCAAATGTCTTTGAATTTTATAAAACTCAAATGCCAGAATACGTTTTAAATTATCTATATATTTGCAATACCATTGTGCAATAAATATGTTGTACAATAAAATTGCCACTGGAGACTTAATATTTTGCACAAAATCAAATGTAAAAATATATTTAACATCTATATACATATTTGCAATATTATTGTACAATAATTATATTGTACAATAAAATTACCTAACAAGTGGCTTAATATATTGCATAATATCAAATATCTTTGAATTTCTAAGCAATATTTTTTAATATGTTGGGGAGATTGTACAACAATATCTTTCTATTTTTAAAATTATTTAATTTGAAAGTGGATTTGAATTATAAAAAATAGCATTGAAAAGCATATCAAGCTAGTGTTTTTTTTTTGATATATCCGAATAATTCAATCTCGATATTGTTAAAGATTTTGGTTCAATACAATTTCTTACTTTATAAATGGACTTTTTTTAGAAACATCCTTTAAGTCTTCGATCACAATATTTTTATGAGCAAATAGTCGTGAAAAAAAGAATTCGCTTAAACGAGCTCGATATTTATTCAAAATATTTAAAAAATTATGGATCATTTAATCCCAGCAAAAAATTTTCGAAATTTTGTAATGGGTATTACTCTTTTAATGGCTTACAAAGTAATGACTGATACTTATTTATGTAATTATTTTATGTGCGTAGTAATGACTGCCCTGTAATGAATAAAATAAGAACTTATTTATATCATTACGTGAAAGTACTTATTGTAGTGCTTTCCAGTTACTAAGGGAATATATCGAGAGAAAAATTTATTGATCGTGAAAATTATTTTAATTAGAAAAACTAGCAAATTAATTTAGAATAAGTTTAAGCAAAAATTAATCTATAAAATTTTGCATATTTGTAAGCAAAAAATAACCCATTAAATTTTGAGTACTCTTAGGCAATCAGTAATGTATTAAGTTTTGCATGTTTGTAGGCAAAAAGTATAGGGTACCGCATACTTTTTGAACTTCTCAAACAAAAATAATGGGTTATTCAGTCAAATTGTAGGCACTTACGACTGAGGAGTACATACACTTTTTTGCATTCTAGTAGGCAAAGTTTTTTGCTGGGATGTAAGTAAAGTAGTTAAGAAAATTATTCGAGTACTTAACAAAAATTAATCGAATAATTATTCATTTTTAATTGAATTTTTTTTCGTATATTCGAATAATTTTTGAATTTGTTTTTTTTCGAATATTCGAATAATTTTTATACGAATGACAACAATAATTATGACATTTTATGAGAGACCAAAGATCTTATGAAGATAAATTACAAAAGAATATTTTGCCGTCCACACCCTTTTCAAGTGTCCACATGTTGATTTTACGCTGCATGTTTAAATGCACTATTTTGCCCGCAATTGATTGCGATTTGTTTCTTTATTCGACGTTCGCAAAATACATACATACATATGTATATACTTATGTATGTGTGTGCTTAAACATTTAGAATCTTTGATGGGAATTTATGAAAATTTGTTTTAAGCAAAAAATGTATTTATTTTCCTTCTACTTGTTGCATTCTTAGTTGCAACGTCAAACATGCATGTACGTGCATGACTATGTATTTTAACAGAAATTTATGTTGTTGCTTTTAATTTAAAGTAGGTGGTAAAAGAACAACAGATTACTGTTTTTTCTTCATCTTTTTTTTTCTCATGAGAAATAGGAAAATAAAGGAGAACTTGTTTTCACCTGCGGTTAATAGTAACAAACATAATTATATAATTTCCAGGTTGCTGTTACTAAAAAGATCAAACGATTAATTTCAATTTTGCTATAATTCCAAGTATGGGTTTCAATGAAGCACAAAACAAGCTTTATAAATTAGCAGGCTAAGAAGAGAGCAGCTGATAAATTAAAGTGTTAAGGAATACTTTTTGCTTTGTAGTAGAGCTAAATTTAATGAAACATTAAAATTTGATTGGTTTTCCATCTAGATAATTTGGGTGGTAAAATCGTTTTTTCCTGTTTTAGTTGTTGTTTCAATGAATAAATACTTTTAGAAATTGTTGCTGAAAATTGACTGTAAGTGTGACAGCTAATTAATAGAATTTTTTTATAAGAACAATTTTAATAGCTTGTTTAACAAACAGCTATTAATTACAAAATGTACAAGTAATATCGTGCCATAACTGCCAAAACAGCTTAAGCGACATAATTTTCAAAATTTTTTCCAAAATCGATCATTTGTGATCGTCAAAAAAATTTCTCGATTTGTTACTTGGCCGCCTCGTTCTTGTGCTTTAACGTCACTGGATTATTTCCTCTAGTGCCATTTGAAAGACTGGGTTTACGTGAACAAACCACAAACAACTGACGCTCTCAAAGACGAAATTCGGCGCTACATTGACGAGATAAGCGAAGCTTTATTGCAAAATGCTGTTCAAACTTTTGTGAAAAGAGCAGACGTCTGCCGACGTGCTAGAGGTGCACATTTGAGCGACATTATACTCCATTATTAATTCCCAGTGATTGGTATCAGAGAACAGAAATGAGTAGTGAAAAAGTGAGTAGAGTTGAATCATGACTTAGAATTTCTTGTACTTATGCGTACTCATAATTATTGCAATGTTGTCTATGAGTCATATTCACTCGAAAGTTTGAAGTGCACATAGAACTCATACTTAGCAACATTTATGACGTTGTTGATTTCGACTCTCCTTAAATCAATGCCTATGGACAGGGTGACCGATGACATTTTTCAAAAAGTGGCACCAAAAGAGGATTTATCAAAAAAAAGGGGCAAAATTAAAAAAAAAACGAGAAAACTACAATAAAATTTTTATTTTTAACGTATTTTTATATAATTCACTCTAAAAAAAGGGAGAAAAAAAGTGGCAAGGCAGCCAAAATAGTGGCAAGGCAGTTGAAAAAGTGGCAATTTGCCACTTTAGTCGGTCAAACGGTCACGCTGCCTATGGACGATGCAAAATAAGTATGATTCACAAGTTCTCATTATTAGGTTATCTCTTTCTCTATTTTTTTTTTGTTTTTTTTTTTGAAGGAATTGAAAAACAACCCTATTTACTACAATTGTATACTACTTGCAAATTCTTTAATGACTAGAGTGACCTGAATCAATGTGAGTAGTATAAGTATTTTTCTGAAATTAGAAATCAAACTGAGGTGATTTATGAGTGCGAGTGTGGTCGCATTCATATTTATTTCAACCTATAGTTATAAATCAATATCATCGTGAGTATGCGTAAATCAGAGCACTTAAGTTTAAATGATGTCTACTCACTTATATTTAAAATTTCAGTTTGAATTGCCGATCACTGATTGGTATCAATAAAAGTGAATTTGTCAAAAAGTGAGTTTTTTAGCCAATAAACTTCCTACATTTGCCGTAAATCTGCCTACCCTTTATATTTACTTTACTTTTACACAGAAAGTAATTACTTTTATATACGATTATTTTTTTTGTTAAGACAATTAAATAATTAATAGAAATTTTTGTCAATACAATTGTTAATATTGTACGATGGAAGCGAACAATACTCAATTAAATATTTTGTTGTATCAGCAATGTATTTCACTGACTAGTTTTTTTCGTTCAATTTTATTCAATGTTTTATCAACAATTTATAATGATGACAAAAAATTTTAATTAACTATTTTGTTATTTGAACAATTTTTATTGATGACTAAAATTTTCTTTTTAATTAAATATTTTCTTATATCCACAACTTGCATTGTTAGAGTAAAAAAAAAAATTTAATAACATTTTTTGCTGTATCAACAATTTGTACTGTTGAAAAAAAAAATTTTTACTATATCAAAAATAAAATATAAACGTAACAGCAAGTTTCTAAAAAATTTTGTTATTTCACAAACTTCAAAATCCAATACCCTGAGCATTTTAATTTATCTAGTGATTATTAGACACTAAACTAATTTTCAAGATGATTAATTCATTACACGCCCCTTTTCCTCCAAAAAAAAATTCCGCTAGATCTGGCAACCTGTCTTACATCGCAACCATGCAACGAGATCATGTTTCTTAAGTCTTTTGTTTTATTTTTTTTATTCTTTTAAATGTTCAACCATTTAATAGACTTTGTGGCAATAATTCAATGAAATAAATTATTTTTCTGCCCACTTTTTTTTCTGTGTGTTAAGCTAAAATAGCTTAACAGGAAAAAGAAAAATATGTAAATAAATTAATTGTATCAGCTTGGAAAGAAAAAGTGCGGCTGGATAACACTGACTTAAGCTAAGCCTTTAAGCTTAAGATGTTTGTTTATTCTTTAATCTTCATTTCAAATTGGCTACAAGAAATTATTGTTTATGAAAATGAATTTCAATGTTACATGCAATATGTTTTAAGCCAAACATTTTTCTTTTAACTGCAGAGATTGCAATTAAAATGCTTTGCATGTTGCTTGTGTTTAACATGAGGTTAAGAGAAAAAACTATTGACATAACTGGGATAGCTTAATATTCATTTGTCATAAAAAATATATTGGTATGTTTTAGTTTTGTATACTTTATTAAATGCTTACGAACCAAGTCTCTGGAAAAAATTCTGAGCAAAACTACATCCTTTGGAACATTATTGGGCTGAAACAGCGTAAAAAATTCTGAAACTTTTTATCTTATTTTTTTTTAACAATCACAGCCCGAGAAGCGATTACCTTATCTGCAGAAAACACCCAGGGTCTATGGCGGGTATTGAACCAATGACCTCTAGACTAAGAGGCTAGCATCGCTACCACTCAGCCACAGGGGCACCCTAAGAGTTTAGGAAGAGTTTAGCACTTTTGTACAGGTATATTCTTGCGAAAAATATTTTTGTTAAATATTTTATCCCTATAACTCCTCTTAAGGGTATGGAAAAGTCTAGCCAAGCTCATAGTTCCCTTATGCTGTTAAAATTTTGACAGAAATCAACTGGCAGATGTTGTAGACAGACTCTGCTCTTTTAGTTAAGAAGCAGTGAAGTACCTTAATGCAAGCCGATATCTTTATTGAATTATATAAAAAATAAATAAAAATTTTGAATTAAGAGAGAAGCGTATAGTTTATCAATTGAAGCAAAAGTCTGAGCTAATATTTAAGACATAAGATTTGTAGCCAATCAAACAAAATTTAATCATGCAACACTTATTCATTATTATTGTGCGGGGATGAAGAGGAGCCAGAAACCATTGAATATATTATCTGTCACTGCCCGAAGCAGCAACGTCAGAGGCTCAGATGGCTGAGCAGACGTTTCCATGAAAGTATTACTGATTTCGGGAAGTGTAAACTAGAGGACATCAGGGGCTTCATTATGGGAATTCGGTGTTTCAATGACGGATAATAGGGTCACTTCTGGCTACAAAAAGGGGGGGGGGGATATTACTTTTTTTTAGACAAGAGAAGGAAATCACAATGGCTACTATCTCACTTGAATATCTTTTTAAACTACTTTAAATAACACATATTTATGCTAAAAATAAGAGCCAGCGATTAATAAATTTTCCAAACTTCTTTAAATATGTTGCTCACCAGTATAAAAAAATATGTTTCCGACTGATTTTGGTGTCCATGCTTGTAACCGTTTTTATTGGTAAGTCAATAAATTTTGAAAGACAAAAAAAAAAAAGAATTATAAACCAACACTGCAGACATTATTTGTTTCTTTTACTAAAAATCCATGCATGTTTATTAGACTTGTCTCTCTGAAAAACGTCCAAATAACTTGCTAAAAGTGGCAATAGAAACCAAAGAATTGCAAATAGTATTAAGTTGCATGCATGTTAGGCTTGTGTGGCAAAGAGTTTTATAAATTTCCAGTCAAATGAATTAAACAGCAAAACGGTATATTTATGTATTATTCACATTAATATTTTGTACTCGTATAGTTTTTATCTGTTTGCTATCTAATCTTTATTTTTTTTTATTATTTTTATTAAATTTGTAAATGAAATGAAATCATTTCATTATAACTTGTTTCCAGTCCAAGCTCAGAGTAGTCTGTCTATTCGTGTTTAGTTAAAAAAAAAGCTAAAGAAAAGCATAGATAACATGATTGTTGGTCAATGCTAATAATTTTAAATCGTCAGGTTCATGATTATCATGATGATTATGATGATCGTGATCATGCAGCCAGTGACATTGTGAAACTGGTCTCCCTATTTTTGGTAATAGTTTCCAATGGGCTTTTAAGTTTATGTTGACAGTTTTGTGCTATAGACAAAATTAGTTTAATGACTTGGTTCATTTAAAAGACATTAAAATTTCTTATGAAATTCGGCCACTTACTGCAATTTTAATTGATGAAAGTAATGGTAATGTATTTAGGAATGTATCATTTGCATCATTTTATCATCCCTTCACTTTAATACTAATCAATTAAATCTTATACAAAAATATTTTTTATATTTTTATATTTTTAATTTAAATGGAAATTTTAGTGGCTTAATTCCAAATTTTTCATATTAGAAAGTTAAGTATTTTCTTGGCATGAAATCTGGTGCTCCAGTTTTTTCCACTGTAACAGTCAGCTACAATATTAATAAATTTACAGAGAATTAAAAACATTCCAAAAGTAATAACCTATTTACTGGAATTATACTATCACATTACCAATATGATATTTATATGAAAAGAAAAAAATATTCAGGATCATAACTTTTTGGATTTTGTATGAAAAACCATAATAAAATTTATTCCTTTTCATAAAAAATCTTTGCCGGAGAAAAGCAAGTTAACTCAGGCTTTCATATAAGGTATAGTCGGATCAATTCGCTTTGAAAAATTTATACTTTTAATATAAAAAAAAGGACTGAAAATTGTATGTTGACATCCAACGTACATATATTTAAATTACAAGCGGTGCAATAGTCGGTTGTGACCACTTAGTATGAATTCGCCCTGACTTGGCCTTTCACATTTTTTTAGTAAAAGAAATAGGTGCGTAGTCATAGTCAAGACAAAGTACACTTTAAGAAATTTACACCAGTTTTTTGTATGGTAATACTGGTTTTAACTTCTTAAAGTGTACTTTGTTTTGACTATGACTACGCGCCATAGAGTTTAAAAATTTGAAACATAATTATATATTCAGCCCAATTCGCTCTGATAAATGTATAGTTAGGAAGGAACAAGGCAAATTCGTATAAGGTACACTCAGCTCAATTCGGTTTGAGAAATTTATACTTTAACGTACCTTTTCACAATGTATGGTTAAAAGATAAAGTTCACGTTAACTCTTAACCATACATTGTGAAAAGGGACGTAAATGTCACAAAAATGTACTAAAAAAACGTATATTCCATATTACCAGCGGCGAAAATAGTCACCTAATCCCTTGCGAACACCTAGTATGGATTCGCCTTGGCTTGGATGTTAAAAAAAATATACGTAAAAATGTGGCGTAATATCCTGAGGATATTCTAATTAATGGTGGCGAAAATAATAAATTTGTAACATATTTGAATTCGCTTTGATTTTGTGTTTCTTCGTACAAAATTTTCGCCGAAGAAAAGCAAACAAATTCAATTGCAAATTCTTAAAAGGTATACTTTAAGGCAAATCCATATTAGGTAGTCTAAGGCAAAATAAAAAAAAAATTGACCACCTAAAGGCAAATTCATTCTCAAAGCGAATTAAGGTGAATATAGCGTATATGAATTTGACTTGTTTGGGATGTTAAACAAATATACTAAAAAATACATACAAAATTTTCGCCGAAGAAAAGCAAACAAATTCACAAGGCAAATTCATCTATATTAGGTTAAGGCAAATTCATATAAGTTGTACTAGGCTCAATTCGCTTTAAGAAAGTTTTACTTTTAATGTCACAAAAATTTACTAAAAAATGTATGTATGTATGTTGACATCCAAAGAATATTTAAATTACAAGCGGCGAAAATAAGCACCTGACCGGTTAAGACGACCTAATGTGAATTCGTGATGCAGTAGAATTAAATTTTTCTGTGGAATTGCCCATATAATTTAATCCACCATTTCCATATAGTATTTGTTTGTTAAAAGTATTATATACATACATATGTACATATACAATACTTATGTGATCTTAAAACACTTTATCTTCTAACAATCATCAACATACGTGTGAAATAAATTTTTTATTTAATTCCATGCCAACAAAATTTAAAAAAATATTCTTAAAACTTCCTTTGAAAGCGTCTCGTAGTGGCTGATTTCCATTCTATGTCGCAAAGATGCGAATGTACATTAAATGCATTATTTAATTTTATCCTCTTTTCTTTTGAATCAATGTTTCTGAAATTGAATTTCACACAAAACACCAAATGATACAAAGCAGCGATTAACACCCACATTCTGTAACAAATTAACCAAAAGTGATTTCAAATCAGAATCTTCATGCAAACATTACGAAGTGGCAAACTTAACTTCATACTTTGAAATAAAATACAACCCACTAGTTGATGTATGTACGATTTGTTTTTGTACCCAAGCTCTTGCGTGTTTATGTGTGGGCACAATGAGAAATGTTTAAATTTCTTGTGCTCCATGTGGCATTTTGTGGGGGGGAATTACTCAATAACTATTACTGTATGAGGCCAAGTATAAGTGTTATAATTGTGCAATATCAAGTAAGACTAGTAGAAACAAGAAGGCGTTTTTAAAAATAAATGAAAAAAAAAACGAAAACAAGAATTCAAAAATTAATACGACTGCAATAGCCAAACAGCGCATCAACCCAATAAATAACCATCGCTATCATTCTGCCATCTTGCCGCCCATCAGTCAGACCAGCAATTTTTTTTTACACAACAGCGATCGCTAGGACAAGCGATCTTGATTTTGGCGAAATCCAAAAGAAGAGCACTGAACATGAAAAATAGGAAACTAGATCAGTAGAAATTATGTGGCATCAATCAGGTTCACAACATCGTAATAAGAATGACCATGAATGTGTTTGTAGACATTGTTAACTTTTTCATAGGCTGCAGTGAATTGCAATGCACTCTTAATTTTTTTTTAGAAATTTGTCAGGGGAAAACCCTGATTAAATATGTAATTAAAAACATTGTTTTTTGTTGGCCTAGCACATCTAAATGCATTTCGTTGCTGCTATTCATTCTACTTTTATTGTCAAAACTGCTACTACTGAAAGGTACTTTTTGTAAAATCTACTCGTATAGAAAGGACTCCTATAAAAGGAACCTTTTTGGACAATTACATTTTATAAAAGATACTTTTAATAAAGAATACCTTTTATAAAATAAACATTTAACACATCATACCTTTGATAAAAAGTACTTTTTGAAATATGTTTTTTTTTATAAAAACTACGTTTCATTAAATGTACTTTTTTGTAAAATTATTGAAGGTACTTTTTATAAAAGATACTTTTTATAAAAGTTATGTTTTATTAAAGGTAATTTTTGTAAAAGGTAATATTTATAAAAGGTACTTTTTATAAAAGGTACTTTTTAAAAAAGATACTTTTTGTGAATAATGGTCTTAGAAAAAGCAGTTCTTGTAAAATTTACTTTTATAAAAGTTAAGGACCTCCTACAGAAGGTACTATCTATTTTTGATATAAGGTACTTTTATTTAAATGTACCTTTTATGAAAGGTAACTTTAATAGGAAGTAGTTTTTATAAAAGTTAGATTTAATAAAAAGAAGATTTTATTAAAGTTAGTTTTAAGAAAAGTAGTTTTATAGAAGGTGAATTTTACAAAACGTACTTTTTATAAACTGTATGTGTGTGTGAAGCTACATTTTAATTTATGTATTTTTTGCAAAAGATACCTTTTTGACATGTATTTTTTGCAAAAGGTATTTTTTGTTAACGATATTTTTTGTAAAATGGATTTTTTCTACTTTTTGTAAAAGATACTTGTTGAAAATTTATCTTTTTTAAAAGGCAATTTTTGTAAAAGGTATTTATTTTAAAAGGTACTTATTGTAAAAAATACTTTTTTTGGAAGAAGGTACTTTTTGTGAAAAGTCCTTTTTCTAAAAGATATTTTGTTTACTTATTTAAAATAAATCTTTTTGTAAAAAGTACTTTTTGTAAAATATACTTTTTATTCAAAATATTTGCAAAAGGTATCTTATAAGAGGTAATTTTTGTAAAAGGGGCCTTTCTTAAAATGTACTTCTTTTGTAAAAAGGTACTTTTTGTAGAATGTGCTTTTGCTAAATTAACCTTTTGGTATTTTTGTTGTAAAAAGTTCTTTTTGTAAAAGCTATATTTTTGTTAAAGGTATCCTTTTGTAAAAAGTACTTTTTTAAGAGCTACTTTTTATAAGATATAGTGTTTCTAAAAAGCACTTTGTTGTAAAAGGTACTTTTTTGTAAAAGGTACTTCTTATAATTTTTAAAATGTACTTATTTTGTAAAAAGGTACTTTTTGTAGAATGTGCTTTTGTTAAATTAACCTTTTGGTATTTTTGTTGTAAAAAGTTCTTTTTGTAAAAGCTATATTTTTGTTAAAGGTATCCTTTTGTAAAAAGTACTTTTTTAAGAGGTACTTTTTATAAGAGATATTTTTTGTAAAAAGCACTTTGTTGTAAAAGTTACTTTTTTGTAAAAGGTACTTCTTATAAAAGGTACTTTTTTGTAAAAAGTACTTTTTAAAAGGTAGTTTTTGTAAAAGGTACTTTTTATGGAAGGTACTTTTTGTGACAAGGTACTCTCTGTAAAAAGGTACTTTTTGTAAAAGGTGCTTTTTGTAAAAGGTACTTTTTGTAAAAGGTACTTTTTGTAAAAAGTTTTTTTTTTGTAAAAGGTAATTTTTGTAAAAGGTGCTTTTTGTAAAGGGTACTTTTTGTAAAAGGTGCTTTTTAACAAAAATATCTATATTAAAGCTCCCTTTTGTAGAAGTTAATATTATGAAAGGTTCTCTTATAAAAGGTAATTTTATTAAAAAGTACTTTTTCTAAAAAAGGCATTTTTATTAAACGTATATGTATAAAAGTTATTATTTTTAAAACTTTGTTAAAATACATATTTATGAACATTAAATTGATTTATGCTTCATCAGTAGGGCAAAACTAAGCCAGCATATGCTCGGTATGAACTAAATGTTTAATCAATAGTTAATAGACTTTAGCTTGCATTTTTTTAAATAATGTAATAAATTTAATTTCATATTGAATTTTTTTTTTTTTGGTATTTTCCAACTACAGGATTCTGGTTGTAGTTATTATTGCACAATTTACATGTTTTCCTGCGATAAAGTAGCAATTTTCAAATCATTTTATTTCAATCTTTTATAAATCATCAGTCTCCTATTAACGGTGATGAGCAAGAAGAGAGCCGGTTGTTTTTGGCCCATATTTGATTTATATTGTCTATTAATGACAGGGAGTTATTTTAGAAGAGTTGCATTGAGGTATTTGAAAGTTGATCTTGTTGTAATTTTGTTTCTTTTCTATTTATTACGTCCAAGCAATAGCTAATTGAACGTTTATGTAGAGTCAGAATAGAATTTGCTTTATTTTTAATATGCTTAAGCTGGTGAGACATAAAAAAATAAATTCTGTAGCTGACATTTTTTTTAAATTAAGAAGTAACTTTTTTTTAGTTTTTTTAAGCGAAACTGTGTTAACTCGAAGTTATTTAAGAATCTGTGCTATTTATTTATATTAAAATTTTTCCTGCTAGTTTTTTCTTTGTTGGCAACAAACTTGCATCTTGATTTTGTTGTTTTGAAATATTTTATATATTTTTTATGTCCCGGCAGGAGGAGGTTTTGAGCATAATTGAAAAAATTTCACATTGATTGCTTCGAACATTATAATTTTGTGCATGCGGCTTGCACATTTTGAATATTTCATGCCGTAATAATTTGACGCTAAAATACCGTGTGCGCTTATTGGCCGTATAATACACAAACATGAGCCAGCGTACAATTTTAATATTCTTTTGCCAACAAATCCCAAGGCGATTTTCTTGTCAACATATAGAGACACGCACTTGGAAGATTGCAAAAAGAAAAAATGTAATAAAAAATTAAAGCTACAGCAAGTAAGAAAATATGTTTTGAAAATGTTGTTAGGATATTTTCATTACAAGTCTTTGTCATAATGATTCTTTTGCTAGCAACTTTTTTCATTAGTTTTTATGTATGAAAAAGAAAATACCTGCAAAAGCCTTTAACAACATTTCCCAACTACCACTGGAGATTCTTAGCTAATGACAGCTGATTGGTGCCACCAAACATAAAACGTATAGCAGAAAAATTTGCCACAACTTGTATAAAATAGAAATCAGATAATAAAGTACAAGTTGTTTGATTGTTATTGGCAATTTAAATTTTAAGCTGCAATAATTTCACACCAAATTTTATGCAATATTTCACAGTAATTATTTATGATCATCTCTAACCACACAGATGAAATGACATTAAATGAAAATATAGATCACTAAGGCCTCTAGTGCTGCTCTATAAATATCTCCTATTCATAATGATGATTTGCATTATTTTTTTTTTTTAAATTCATTGTATACACTCTCCCTTTTTGTTTTCGTTCTATGTAATTTCTTTGATGAGGTTGCGGTTTCTTTTGTTTTTTTTTGCTGTAAGCTGACACTGTTTGTAGTAGATACAAAACAAATTAGCCATGCCTAATGTTTATGCTTTAACAAACAAATTACAACTTAAACATTTTACTTGTCTAACTAACACTAAGGAAATTTTAAATAGTTGTTTGCTTCTTAGAAAAATTAGGCAAACAAATTACTTCAGAGTTTGTAACATAAATTCTTTAGAAGACACTAAGGACAATCTGCAAGTGATTTTTAAGTTTTATTTGTATTTTAGCGTTTAACTTTTTATTAATTTTTTTTATAAATTTTTAGTGGTTTTTAACCGACTTCAAAAAAGGAGGAGGTTAACAATTCGTCTCTATTTTTTTGGGTGTTACTTTATAACTCGTTAGATTTTAGACCGGTTACAAAATTGTATTTGTTGCCTAAGAAGGTATAGCTTCGCATTGGTCCCATTGTATTTGGGCGGGAATACGCCCCCAATTTTTTTTAATTTAATTTTATGATAAGCTACTTATTTGACTGCTACGAAGCCTATTAAACACCTTTGGTTCTTGTAATTACACAATTTGAAAGTTAAACAAATGGGCGGGGTTACGCCCATAAAAATTTGTTATAATATCTCACGCGGTTCTACTTAACCGATTTTTACGAAACTTATTACACACCTTGATCTCTAAAAAATACACAATCCTCCATGTAAAAAAATGGGCGAAGCCACGCCCATTAAAATATAGTTTTATTTTAAGCAGTTCTACTTTACCGATTTTTACGAAACCTACCACCCACTTTTAGCTATAAAATAGACACAATCCTGCATTTAAAAAAATGGGCGGAGTTACGCCCATTCAAATTTATAATTTTATTTTAAGTGGTTCTACTTTACTGATTTTTACAAGACTTAACACGCACCCTGAGTTTTGAAAAACGTACAATCCTGCATTTAAAAAAATGGGCGGAGTTACGCCCATTCAAATTTATAATTTTATTTTAAGTGGTTCTACTTTACTGATTTTTACAAGACTTAACACGCACCCTGAGTTTTGAAAAACGTACAATCTTGCATTTAAAAAATGGGCGTCGGCACGCCCATTAAAATTTAGTTTTATATTTAATGTACTTCTTTTATCTGGTTCTATCAGATCTTTGCATTTAAACTATTTTATAAAAAAATTTTTATCAAGTTTTTGTTCGATTACCAAGTTCGCATCTTAAGTCTTTTGTTTTTATACCCTTCACCACAAAAATGGTTTGTCCTTCCGTGTGTAACTTATACAATGCGAGCAAATAAAAACTTGTTACGGTAGAGAAAATTTGTAGTGAAAATTTTGTAATTTTGTAGATTTTTGGGCGGAAGGGTGTTTGGGGTGGGAGGATGTGTTAAAAACTCCGAAAGTAGCGTTATGTAAAATGTGAATGGCCGCTTAAGGCTTTTGACATTTTTTCTTTGTAAATTATTTCATAAATTAACTTTATAAAACTTTAGTCATTAAGGTAGCGTGCCTAAGATTCGGCTCAGCTGAACAAAAATATAAATCAGATGCAATTTCATTATCAAGTTTGCATCTTAAGTCTTTTGTTTCTATTAGTTTTGGTCATGAGTCAGTCAGTTCACCGCCCAGGTCAGTTTTAAAAAGGGAAATTTTTCTTTTAATCTACCAGAAAAATCAGTTGAAGTTTTTGTATAAAGTTCTTAACGCAAAATAATCTTATTGTAATCTTATTGTTAGCCTAACAAACATTATTGAAGATTCACTTTAAAGCAGACTTTTAGCTTTGTCTTAAGAAAACTTAAGAAACTTAAGATTTTAACTGTTATTTTTTGATTATTTATTGAAAGGAAAAAAATTTTTTGGCAACTTTTGCATATTTGGAAAGTTTTTTGTTTTTTTGCGCAAATTCAAATGAATTTTGTATGTTGAATATTTACTACTTTGTTGGGTCAATGGTCATTTGTATTCTATATTTTCAATAGCAAACTTATTTATGTATGTATGTCTTTTCAGAATCTGCTGGTAATGCTGGTTGATGTGAAAACACATGCAATATTAGCTAAATCGGTCGTTGTGTTGAGAACCAGAATTTATCTACAAATTGCGTGGCATGTGGTTTTTATTGTTACGGCAAACTAACTCATGCCATCGATTATGAAACCACGAACGTACAGGAGTTTTTTTCACCAGTTTAATTTATTGCGGTAAGTTGAATGTTTTTTTATTATTATTATTATATTTTTTTGGTAGTTGTTTGAAATTAAAAATATATATAAAAATATATGTATGTAGGTATATTGTGTATAAAAATACACTGACAACTTGTTATGTTGAGTGCGAGATTTTAGTGGTTTAAAGTAACGAAATAAATTGATATAGATGATTTATAGTGGTAATATATTTCGACAATTAGGTGTTCTTGAGAATGCAGTTAATTTTTCGTTAATATTGAACTATCAAAGCTATCACTTACATCTTACTCAACGACAAATTTAACTGGAAGTCTTGCAGCCTAGGCTAAAATTCAGACTTAAGATGTGTTTGGTGATGGAAAATTTCATGAAAATAATATTATCCTATAAGTGTAGCCATTGCGGCCCACATTGGGACCAAATACTCTGTTTTCTTTGAACAATTCATACCTCCACATATATAATAGTGAGAGTTGTTACTAAATTTTATATAGATATTCCAACAAAATATTGAAGGTATAGGAGGGTGACGGGCACAGCCCATACAAAGTTATTATTAATTGTCCTATATTTTCCGAGCTACAGTACATGATGTGGTTACCTCCTAAAAGAAGCCAAATTTTCCCCAAAATCTTGCTGTGTAAGAGGGGAAGGCGGATACCCTCCATACAAAGTAATTAAAAATTAACTAATAAAAATGTTTTTTTTATACAAAAATACCGAAGCAGGAACAAAATGCATATTAACACTGCTTAACCAACAAAACAAGCAAATATTCATAATTATTTGTGCATGCACGCACCTGATGAATTGCCTACCATTGAACGACTGCGGATACGAATTATCAAAAAATAGATTTTTTAACAAGCCTAAGAACGCACAAGTTACTGTTTTTTGAATCGTTATTATTTATAAATACAACCACGATCACGCGTGACTCATTCGTGACACAGAATTTGTGGCCGTATTTCCCCGATAACTCTTCGAAGTTTGATCTCCAGGTATTCAATTGTTTGTGGCTTATCGACGTAGACAATGACCCAACAGAACCCCAAACGAAATAATACAATGGGGTGAAATCACACAATCTTGGTGGCCAATTAATTGGCATTAATTGGCATTACATGAAATTATTTTTTCATCAAAAGTTTCTTTGTGCAAATCATTTGTAGTGTCCGCTGTGTGGCATGTGGCTCCGTCCTGTTGAAACCACATATCAGCAAGATTAATGCCACGTTATTGAGGTACGAAAAAAATTTGGAATCATATTCCTATACCATTCACCATTGAGAGTAACATTATGACCATCATCGTTTTTGAAGACATAAGGGCCAATGACTCCGCCAGCCTATTAAGTGCACCATACAGTAATTTTCTGTGGATTTAATGGTGTTTCGATAAGAGTTTAAGGATTCTCTCCACTCCAAATGCGACAATTCAGCTTATTTACGTATCCATTCAACCAGAAATGGACTGCATGGGAAAATAAAATTTTTAATGGAAATTTCAAATCAATATCAATTTGTGCTTCAGTTTATTTGCTGAATTGGCGGCTCATACGATGGTTGTTTGGCTTTGCACAAGTTGAATCTTGAAAGCTTTTAAGCCACGATCCTTTCGTAAAATCTTCCACAAATTAGAAGGACACAACCCCAGCTGGTGAGCATGGCGATGAATTGATTGGTTAGAATCATATAAATTGCTTTCCTGTACAGCGGCTACAGCTTATTCAGTGCACACTCTTTGGCATCTCATGGGATGCATATTATCAATAGCAGTGAATATGATCCAAAAACGATATATTGTTCTTCGAATAAGATGCTCCGAAGTACAATTATGTACGCCATAAATTGGAAGAAATGCACGATGAGTTTGACGAGTAAAAGAATTATTTTGATTAAAAATTTCAACAGTTTGCATGCGTTACTTTGGTTTAAGTCGAGTCATAATAAGATTTCAAAGCAAACTAAACAAAAAACAACTATCAGCTGTTAAATGGGTGCTCAAATAAAGCAGTGATGCCAACTAAAAGTTATGACACTGTAAAAAAAACCCTTTATTAACTCGCCAATGAGATCGTGTAACTAGATATTTTCTTGTGGGGTTTTGTTAAGTTGCACATCTATTTAAATAAGTAATAAGCCGCAGTGGCTCTGAAAGCCAACATAGTCCATGCCATTAGTCAAATTCAGTCTTATCTATTCGCCAGAAATTTTGACATATTGGTTGAGAGACATCTAACAAAGCTGCCGCAAAGATTTGCATCATATTACATTTCTTATATAATAACACCAATAGGACTTTCAAACGCATACAAAATTTCATTGAACTTTGTGATATTTAAATTTAAGGATACGAAAAGCTTAATGAAACACCCTTTTTATCGTTAAAAAGACTCTTTCTTGAAATAAAAAAATGCTGCAACACTTAATTTCTTTACTCAACCACTTTTTAAAATGATTTAATTCCTATATACATATTTTGAAGTTAATAGAAAAAAATTATCTTAAGACCATGAAGTGTACACTGAGAAAATTAAAAGCTTTAAAATCAAAGTAAAAACGTCTTTGTAAAATTGTAACGAAAATATCTTTGTTAGAAGGAAAAAATCCTTGCATCAATGATTTATTCTTTAAACAAGCAAATGGTGCGTCTTCAACACAAACGACTAAAATTCTTTGAAGCTTAATCAAAGAAATTATCTTTTCCGTAAAGATAAAATATTTGCTACAACGATTAATTTCTTTGCTAATAAGGGATTGAAAAACGTATTTAAAATTAAAGACTTTTCTTTGTTTTTTTAAAGCTAAGCATCCTTGCTACAAAGACAAAGTCTGTAACTTTAAAGAATTTTATCTTCAATGCATAAGTGAACATTTTTGCTTGTTCACACATGTTTGCTTGCAACGGTAAACAAGAGCGGTTAAAAAAAATAAAGATACAGTCTGTATCTTTAAAGAATTTAGTCTTCAAAGTTAAATTTGTTTACGTTTATGTAAAAAATAAAAAGAATTGTTTTCGTGGTTGTCATTAATTGTAAGTCAGTCGATAGGAACGCTCAATTGTGCATGTGCGCCTTGTCTTTTCTTCTTTTTTTCGTCAAGTGATTTAATATGTAATTTTAATATAAATTGAAGTGTTTTGTTTTTCATATTAAAAATATTGAATTATTCAGATACCCACGTCAGGAGTTAATATTAAACTCATCGTGTGAAAAAGTTGTTAGATTTTTATTAGTTAAGTAAAGTTACGCTGTATATGAACTATTTTTTTATTTTTATTACATTAAACTGAAATAAAAAAGTTTTATAAAAATGCTGTGTTTGGTTTCACTAAATATTTTATTTTGCAGAAAAATTTAAATTTTTTAAAACATTTCTATAGCAGATTTCAAAGAAAATTGCCTTTGTTCCTACACATCAGTCTTTAGTATTTCAAAGAATTATTTCGTTGAATTTAATTGCATTTCTTTGTAATAATGTTAAAATTACGTCTTTGTTACAATGGAAATTGTACTTAAAATCAAAAATTCAAGTCTTAAGACTAACGAATGAAAGTCTTTGTGACAAAATACTTTTTCCTTAGTTTAAGGACTTTTTTAAGTGTTTCCAAAGACGTAAATCCTTGCCACAAGATTTTAAGTCTTCGATTTTAAGTATGTATTTCATGGGAATCTAAAGAACTTTGCGCCTTTCCGGTAAAGTTGTTTTGTCTTTGGGCACAATCTGACCAATAAAAGTTTTTGCAACAAAGTGTATTTTCTTTGATTTTACGATTTAATTTTCTCAGTGTAAGTTTAAAGTCAAAATAAAATATTGCATCAGCATTAGTAAGAGTTGAGTGATATAAATGAAATTTTAACAAGAGCAGATCTAGTACAAGTGCTAGTGTAACTGACAAATTCCAGGTGTCATGTTTAGATATTGCTTGGAAACTTTGTAACAATTATGTCTGGTTTCAATCTTGCTATACAAAAAATTATTGTCCGTCCTTTCGTCCATCTAAGCGCAATGCCATGTCTGTCTGTCTTGTTTATCTTCTTAAAGAATTTCAACATCAAATGATTACCAAAAAAAAAAAACTAAGGCTAAAACAGATTTAAATCCTCTTCAAGATGAGATGTTGCAACTAGAAACCAAAAAAAAAAAAAGAAGAAATTTAGTTAACCATTAAGCAAATATTTGCAGACGGTATCCCAGTCGCTTACACTTGTGATCGTGAGTTGCCTACAATTTGCCAGCTAAACAACAATTTTAATTTTATGGCTTTAAGAAAGAAAAACCTGCCAACTGACAAGACAAATAGACAAACGCCTGGACGGACAGACACAAGTGGTAAACTTGACCATAAATGTTAATTTTAATGATGATGTATTTAAAAATAATTGCTCGATTTATTTTATACGCTCTCGTATTTGTCTCTTTTAAAAAAGGTGTGATCTGGTTATTGAATAAGGTCTACTGTAACATTCTCTCTTAATTAACTGAAAAATACTCTAATGGCCACAAGCTGAATATTTCAAATAGTGAAATATAGAAAGAACGGTAACATGTCCATTGGCGTGAGAGAATCAATTTGGTTTAAAGAAAAAAAAAATGAAAAATAAAATAAATAGCAACAAACTAAGGAAATGCTTTTAATAAGAATTCTATGAAATACCATTTTGTTCAAATCCTTTACATAGTCCGGCTGTTAATGAAAGATTTAAATGAATGAAAAAATGTTTAAGCCCAATGAATGATGGGATATATTGAATATTTTGCTGCGAGATTAGAGAGTTTTATGTAAGCAGTTTAAAGATATCATTGAAAAGAATTTGTTGAAGAATGAGCCAAAGAAAATTCAATTGTCTTTGTTGTACTTTCAAATCCTTTAGGTAAGTGGAGGAAATATCCTCCAGCAGACAATTAACTTTCATTTGAATATTATTTTTACCAACATTACAAGAATATGTGTTAAATTAAGGCAGCATATGCACATAAAATATTTTCAAATATTTTTCAAAACCATATTGAATTATAAAAATTCAAGCATTTCAAATATTTGTAAGATCTTTATGATGGCCTAAGAAAAAATCACGGAGAGATGTAGTTTTTAAGTAAAAAAGGGCTTAGCAAGAAAATAATAAGGTTGAGTTGTCCCGCAAGAGAATCTCTATGAGAAAAAGCGAGTGATAATCTTGCGGACCCTAGTCAGCTTAAATTACCTTTTCAGGTATTACTTTTAAATAGTTACTATCCAAATAACAACTGTAAGAAATGTACCATAAGGCTAGAATTTTTATTAAACTTTTATTTCATTATCATGCTTGGACCTTACCATAACGTACGAAATACAATCAGCACAACAATCCCTCGGAATTTATTTTTCCAATCATCAACACCTTGGGAACAAGAAAAAAATAATATGAAGCATCACTGCGTTACGAAGCCATTTGTTTTGCTGTGTTTCTCGGCATTTTTTGATCTCGTATTAAAAAAAACTGTTTTACTAAGTTACTTTTATGTATCAAAAAAATTTATAGATTTTCCAGCTCTGGAAATTTTTCAAACCAAACTATTTCTTTCTAAAGCATAAAATATATTCAATTTAGAAGGAAAAAAGAAAAACTAATTTGATTTACTTAATTTAATATACGAAAATAGTTTATATTTTCCAGCTCTGGAGCTATTTTCTAATTTTTAAAGTTTTTAAACTAAACTATTTCTTTCTAATTTAAAAGGAAAAAGAAAAAATATTATTTGATTTCCTTACTTTTATATGCCAAAAAATTTAAGTTTTCCAACCCTGGAATCATGCTTTTATAAATGATAGATTTCTTATACCAATTTATTTCTTTCTAAAATACACACACAATTTATAGAGAAAAAGAAAAAAAAACTACTGTCATATACTAAAAAGAGTTAAAGCTTTCCAACCCTGGGATCATTGATTTGATTTTTTTTTAATTTAATATCAATTTAATTCTTACTGAAATACAAAATAGATTTAATTAACAAACAAAAACAAAAATTAGTTTTAGCTGGCTACTTTTATATGCCAAACAAGTTTAAGTTTTCCAGCTCTGAAACCATCATCTTCATTCTGCTGATTTTCAATATCAACTTATTTTGGAAGATTTCTGATACACCACCACTCCAAGACCGAATTCACTTGCTTTTCTCATTACACATATAAATAGACGGAAATCGCTTATTCGTCTCCCCTATTCATAAGCATCCATAATATATATACCAGAGCTGTAAGTGAATGATTAATTTTTGAATCAATTCGAGTATCACTCATGCACTGAATTAGCAAATTTTTAATTAATTCCTTTCATACAAAAAAATGAATTGAATGAATTTTGAGTCATATCAAATGAATTTGGTAAAAATGAATTGCAATTCATTTCCAATTTAAGTGAATTTGTCAAATGAATTGCAGATCGTTTCCAGTTCAAATGAATTTGTACAATGAATTTCAATTCATTTCCAAATGAATTAGAAAAGCAATTAGCAGCTCATTGCTCACTTGAACTGAATTGATTCATTATTCTAATTCATTTCAAACGAATTGAAAATGAATTTCGCGGAATTTTTGTTTATGATTGGGCTGAAATGAAATGGGCTTAAATGACCGCCTGTGCATTGGTTGCAGCAATCGATTATTATGTACCTCATACACATTTGTAACGCTTTCATTTACTTCAAATTTCTTTATAATCTTGCCAAGCCCTTGCACAGTAGGTCGATTATGGCGAATATAATCACACCATAGTGCTAGAAAAGTGGCCATCACTGTTGAGCTACCACTTTTGTTATCTCTTGTTGGTTAAACGATCCATATTCATAGATGGCAAATCTTTTACTAAATAAATGACACTTCAGATGACAAATATTTAACAGCTGACAGCCTTGCAGGATCGGAGGTTTTCAGAGCTCTAAATGAATAAGCCTGATGCATATAAAAATTTTTGTTTTTAACTGAATCAAACTTTTTTTAAAATTATATTATTTAATAATTAAATTATTTTAAATTAATTTATAAAGGGTGTTTTTTATTGAGGTATAGAACTTTAAGTTGGCATCACTTTTTTAACTGGCGGCCATTTTGTCAGCTGTCAAGTGATTAATATTTAGTTTGGTTTGCCATTTCATCATGAACAGGTTGACAAAAGAACAACGCTTGCAAATCGTGCAAATTTATTTCGAAAATAATGGTTAAGTTCGCGAAGTTTACCGCAAGCTCCGTCCATTTTATGGTCGACATAATCGTCCATCAGACGTCGAACAGTGCGCACCGAAGAAACAATTGCCGCTGTAGAGCAAAGTGTTGAAGAGGACCCGAATGAATCGATTCGCCACCGTGCACAGCAATTGGAGCTTTGTCCATCAACTTTATGGAAGATTTTGAAGATTTTGAATGTGGATGAGTTGTGGTTCCAACAAGACGGCGCTACATGCCACACAGCGCACGTCACAATCAATTTATTGAAGGAAACATTCGATGAGCGCATAATTTCGCGGAATGGACCTGTCAATTGGCCACCAAGATCGTGTGATTTGACACCATTGGATTATTTTCTTTGGGGATATGTGAAGTCGCTCGTCTACGCCAACAAACCAGAAACGTTAGGGGACTTGGAAGCCAACATTCGTGGCGTTATTGCCAACATACGGCCCCATATGCTCGAAAAAGTGGTTGAAAATTGGACCTGTAGAATTGGCTTTATTCGAGCCAGCCGCGGCGGCCACATGCCCGAAATCATATTTAAACATTAATGACATAAAATTATCCTTCCAATAAAGCCAAATTGATGGACATTAAAACGATTTTCTTGTGTTTTATTTCAATTCGAAGTTCTATACCTCTAAAAAAACACCCTTTATATCTTGCAATTGAAGTAAATTTGTTTTTTTTTTGTTATATATTGGAAAATTTTAATTTTTCCAGAAGATAATGTTAATGAAATCATATTCTCTTTCCAAATTTTTTTCTTCTCTTCAAACTCCGCCCTAATGCAGAACTTTTTTTTCTTAATAATGTGTAATAGCAAACATATGTTATAAACAGCCTGTTCTGTTGTATTCTTCTTTAGTCGTGCATGTGGGAAGTTCAAACATTTAAAGCGTTCAATTGTCCATAAGAAATCAACAATGATCAATTGAGCATTTATGGCTTTTGGGTGTAAACTTCGGTTAATAAAATGGCACGAAAAAAACTATAATTCTACACTTTGTTGTAGACTTTGAAAATAGCTTAAAGCAACAGGTTATAAATGGCTAAAAACAAAAGACTTAGGTTCACCAATAAATTTCTTAGTAATACATAAAGTCAATAAACTTTTTTTTTTAATTCCATAAAAAAAAGTTTTTTTTTATAAATATTATTGCTATAGCAATTTTTTCTTCAAAATTCAATGTTAATTTTTGTTTTAAATATTATTATGTCATATATAAAATTTTTTTTTAACAGTCGCACTTTTTAAATGAAGTACATATGTATGGGGTAATCATCAATGATTATTTAATTGCTTAAGGCTCAGTTACCCGACTGTAATGTAAAGTAACAGCAAAAGTAGGCAACAGCTGATCGATATTGCTATGTGAAAAGTAATGAAAGTGGTTATAGATATGTAATGTAACGTTACCTACTTTCCATATAAAAATATCGATCAGCTGTTTTCTACGTTAAAAGGAACTTAAATTAGAGCTGTAGGGGAACCTCTGCTTAAAAGTATTTTAACTCGAAATTGCGTATAAAACAAAAGAACTTGCAACTTGTGAGGAAGAGGAAGAAGAATAATCAAATAAAATATATTGATTTTATATTTAAACAAGTTAATTTGAAAGAATTGACCTCATTTAATATTTATACTTTACAAATTGCAACCAATCTTGTTTCTATAGCAATTACAAACACAACGAAAATGTATTCAAAGAACCTTCTGAACTTGTTTTGTGTTGTTGTTGTTTTAAGTTTTTCTTCTCCTTACATTTTTTTTTTAAATGGACAAGCAATCGCCTACGGATAGATTGACAAAACAATAGAGTTGCATATATTATTGTTTTGTAACTTTAATGACATTCGGTATCTTAAAGCGTGGGATCTGTCAGATCGTTTTTAACAGGCATATGCAGGACTTAATGGCAACAAAGTTAATATACACAGAAAAAAATTTTATTTTGTATTGAATTTATAAATTAAGAAAATCAAATAATATTTTTAGTGAAATAGCAGCTAGCATAGGATTCGTAATAGTAAATAAAAATTTAATTAACTGAAAAGGGAATTTTTTATTCATGAAAATAATATACTGTATATTCATTTCATTCAAGTCAAATATAGACAAGAGTTAAGCTTAAATTCAGTTTCAAAAATATGCTTTAAAAAAAACATACGTTTTTGTTTGAGTGTATAAATAAATTAGAATGACTTGAGGCGAATCATACGAACCTGGGCGAAACCAAAATTATATATTTATGGTTCATTTAAATTTTTCAACACATACATAGATATTTTGTTGTTTTATCAACCAAATTCTTGAAAAATGTTATAAGGATACGATTAAGAAATAAATGTTCTTTACTCCGATATTACCTGCAAAGTTTTTCCTAGACCCGACTTCTATTATTTTATATTCTCGGCATTATAATGGAACTTTCACGGTGGAGTTTTTCTGCCATGGAAAGCATTCGCTAATCGGTCTGTAAAATTTCATACCTGTTCTTTGCAAAATTCAATTTAAATTCATGATTACTCAATCTCATAAAAAAAGATATTTGGTTGGTTTACGTGAGATTCTGTTCCCACGAATGCTACGCATAATGGAAAAATAAGAAGGCCGATATGCTCACATCTATGGCCTTTTTTTATCACCATGTCGAGAACGCAGTTAAAAAGGAATAGCGATAAAACTCAACCCTGCCGTAATTCAGCGAAATTTTATAGCTATGCTGTTTATTATTTCCTTATTTTTTTTTATTTTTATTTAATTCTTCTTATGTTCTATGTTGGAAAAATTTGATTTTGTTAAATAGTTTTGCCGAAATAGTTTTTTAGTAACTGCCAGTTCCTCATGGAGGCTGAGGAGAATGCATGAAGATATTGTGTTCAGAATTATATGTCAGATAACTTTATATAATCATGCTTAGTAGTGTTATTACTCTCTAATATTCTTTCTGGCTGTCAGGTCGGCTTTTTTTTTTGGCAGTTTAACAATTATTCCAAAAGTTGATTATAAAAGGCGACATCAAATAAACACTGATAATGGAGTCAACTAGAAGAAGTTCCGGTTATATACCCATTATCTAAGCTTGAATAGTGTAACAAAAATTGTATTTTATTGTAAATTGTAAATTTGTATTTTAAATTTTATACTTACCAAACAAACTTACTTCTAGTTTATTTCCAAAATATGAAAAAATTACCCTTAAATATGTCAAATAAAAAAAACTGGAAATTGCTTTTAAGAAACGGCATTGCTTCCAAATGATCTAGGTTAAAAATGCAGTGCACTCGCAACAACGTGTCAGTCATGTTGTTCTTAAAGTTGGACAACCTTTGAAAGCTCTATCATTTGAACAACAAAAATCAATGCGCTTAGTTACAAGAAAATAATAAGATTAATATTATGATTTTATTAGTTGTGGGAATTACAGTTTTACATAAATTTCATTTAATATTTTAATATCGCACAGAATTTGAATTTGAAAACTGTATAGGTGGCGTTGGCTGAAGTAGTTAGCACGTTGACTACAAAACCGAAGGTCTTGGGTTCAATCCCTGTATCCGACAGTCATTAAATAACAACACCACGCATTTTTCTGATGTGCATTAGTGTCCCTTTGTGTCAGTTGTTGTAGGAAAGTTCAAGTGATGAAGGCATAGTCACTGGTCACTGAACTATACCGACTTCAGCAGATACTAATCCTAATGTAACATCAGAGCGCCCTCCTTCGTTGTGTAACAAAATCATTGGCGAAGTAAAATAATAAATAAAAATGGCTACAAGACACAGCTTCAATAAATTAATACGCCCCATTTAACATCACAGAGGCGCTGTATCACTGCATTATTAAAAAAAACGAGCGAAAAGCAGAGTTGTAAAAGAATGAAGCTTTCCTTTATCTCTTCTTTCACCACCTGTCTTCTCTCTCACTATCCCTTTCCTAAAAGAAGGTTACACCTAGTATTAGCAGTAGGCATTAATTGCCTTCTCTTTAAAAAAAAAAAAAAAGATTTAGTCTTTATAGTGCTGCGTAAACGTTTCCGGTACACAAACGCTAAAACTTTTAGTGATTGGAAAGGCAAAAAATTAAAAACGTGTCGATAACTTCAACTACCTTATTCAATACATGCATGAGTTTAACAATTTTGTGAACACCGCCGGTTTTATTTAGTTGACGATATCGCGAGTGCACTGTATGCATATAATAAGTAAAAAACAAGCCAGTAATAATTTATATATTAGTAATAACAAATTTTATAATTCCATTATAGTTCTAGGAAATATTCTCAATGCCTTTTAAAATCGATTTAACCCTAATCATACTGACATAAAAACTTACAAATCTTACTAACATGTGTCTCTAAGACACATATAAAAAAAACTTACGGAAAAATTATTAAACTTTTTTTATTTTTTATTCATTACATTCTTTACATAAAATAACTTTCACTGCATGTTAATTGCAGACATTACTATCACATTTTTGGCAGCATTGTTTAATAATACGGCTTATTTTGGGATTGCATAAATAGCACTTCTTGCGTTTATTTGTTGCACTCTAGGTATTAGTAGGTGCAATTCCATTAGTTAAACGATAGGTCGTTGCAATTTATTCTTGGACCTTTGGCATATTTGGGGTGCAACAAGCCCTTCAGCGACTTCTCGTAAAAAGAGTTTTCGAGCTTTCTTTGCTTGCGTTGCTTTCCACGAAGGATGCAAGTTTTTCCAAACTACGTACGCAGCGATTCCGCAAACGTGAAATAATTGCAAAAAAAATGCAAACGGCCATCTGTTAGATGTTCTGCGGCAAGTAAAACTATGTGTAAATTGATCCAGAGTGTCAACTGCTCCTTTAGTTTGATTATAATGCAGGTTTATCTCTGATTTGTTTTTATTTTGTAAGTCGCAGTGATTGGTGTAATGCATTGATGAGAGTAAAAGAACTGATCTATATTGGTTTAGGACGTAGGATACTAAACTCATGTTTTCAGTAAAACCAAACAAGTTACTTTCCACTTCTCTTCTTCTATTTGGTAAAAACGCTAGACATCCAAAAATATGTAAACAAAAACATTCATATATGCATGTATGTGTCTCTGAGACACATGTCAGTATTTACTGCTATATTTTTATGTTTTGGCATATAAAAGATGTAAGAAGGCAATACCTAAAATTTTTTTTAAATTAAATTATACAAAACATATGTTAAATAAAAGTCATGAAGTTTGGTTGCGATATGTTATATATTTCTGTAGTTAAATTGAATGGAACTTCCGAATGTGTCTCACAGACACATGTTAGTAAGATTAGGGTTAAACAAAATTATGAAAAAAATTTTATTTAAACTCTTTCATGCATTTTTGAAGTTCGCATAAAAAAACTAGTTTCGAAAATGGATTTTTTGCAAAGGAAAATAGCATCATAGAAGGCCAAAAAAGAAATTTTTTCATAACATCGCTTCCAATGGAATGGTAAGTTCATATAAAAGTCGGAAGTAATTTTTTACTGCTTCTGGATTGCAAAATCCAACAATTTTGTGACATCTTGTGAAAGCTTTTTATAGCTATGCTATTTATTTTATTTAGCACGTGATTTTTGCAACAAAAGTAATCGACACTATTGCAGTTATAAATTTATTTTTGTTTTGATTTCTTTGTACTGAAAACCAGAGTATGAAAATAAACGAAATAAATTGTTTGCTTTTGTTTTGTTGCGTTCTTTGAAGTGAGTGAAACAAAATCAGTGAGAACGATTGCTGAATTTATTTTTGTTTTGTTTTTGCACATAAGCACACACTAGATAAAACTGCCGATTGGTTGTAAAACGGCTAAAAGCCGCCGCTGGCCCCAAAGAATACATTAATTTAATCGTAGGCAGCTAGAAAAGAAAATAATGGGAAATAAAAGGAAACGCTTTGAAATATTTGCAGCGAATTTGACACCATCATATAATATAGTTTTATTGCATTGTTATTTCACACATGAAATTCGTTTTATATGTAGAACTAAGCAGCATAGCTTTAACCGGGTGTCTTGTTTTTTACTGGGCTATATCGTAATATTTATGAAAATGTATTTCATTTTACGAAAAAAGTGCTTAATACTGTTTTATTTTCGAGAAAGGCTGCCTGAAATATTTTCAGTGTATGCTTATGATTTTTCATATTAAAAGTATTTTTTAATAAGTTTCGAAAAGTACTTTGATTTTTTTGTTTGTTTAATAAATAATTACTCTCTCCCCTCCCCCAACCCACAAAAAAAAATTACATACACCCCTGGTGCCCGCAATATTTATTGTGAATATAATTAAGCTTTTTATAGAACACCTTTTTGTGCCATATCCAGAATAGCGTATTGAAGTTATTGTACAACCATTGAACTACAAATAAAATGTAGGAGGATTTTATTTTTAAAACAATAAACAAACCATGTAGATACATATTTTCGAGCCAAAGGCTTGAAGAGGTTTCTTTTTTTCCTTAAATTGTTTTAAAATAAAATTCTTACATTTTTATTATTATTATTATTTTGGATCTTTACAGTCAAGTTTGCCTACCAAATAAAGGTCATTGTGAAGCATCTTCTTCTCTGTTATGGCCTTAAGCTTTAAAATATGAAATTTATACTTGTTGGCATTGAGGATATGCAAGCATGTGCATGTAGTTTGCTCATAAAGCTGAAGGAAAATTTTTATGATATTTTTATGTAGATTTCTGACAAGTGTGCCATGCATCTTGCACACATGTCGTTAGCTGTCCCGTTGTTTGTGTCAAAGAAAAATTTAAGATTTTTGTGACAAGCTTTTTTCTATAAAGAGATGAGCATACACAGCAACATCTGAAGTTTTGTTTTTTTTTTTTAAATATACAAGTTTTATTTGCGGTCTATTATTATAAAAAAATATAAAAGCGCACATACGAATTATACGTACCAGAGTATGAATGTACGGTTTGGTCTACCCAGCAAACATTCAGACTTGAAAATCATATAAATATGACTTAAATTGCATTGAAATGGATATAATTGAGGAAGGTATATAATTTCTAAAGTCTTCTTAAGCCTTGTTCTCAATATTTTTTTGCAAATACCAGTTTATTTGTTCCACAATATTTTGCCATTGCCAGTTTGTAGAAAAATTTGGAAAACCAACACAAGGTAATTGGGTAGAAAGCAGGACCAACAGTTTATGGTGAAGTAGGGAGGATTGTAGAGTCTCGAGGGATATGTGACCAAAACTTTATTACTTTAAGAATATCCCGACTGCTACTGGACATGCATAGCAAGGTGATGCGAATCTTAATAGGCGCGTTGATAGGTCACTGTTCGTTCAGAGCAAGAATCAGAATTTGGAAAACTGGCATTCCTGATTTCTGCAGGATGTGCGGTGATGAAGAGGAACTAGAAACCATTGGACATATTATCTGTCAATGCCCGAAGTTGCAACGTTATTAAATTATTATATATTAATATTACTTGGGCAACAGAAGGGAATCACAATGGACCCAATTGGGTCTCCGAGTGGAGGTGCGGTATAGCACCACCCTTTCTAACCTAAACTAACACAAGGTGCTTCCAAATTATAATGAGTTTTACCTGAACAAAGTCATAGATAAGACCTAGTATTGCGTATGTATGCTCAGTTGCTAGTTGGGTAAATAAACTTTTCATCGAAGTGAGGGCAGTAGGTGTTATCTTTGTGCGGATGTTTGGCCAGTTTGCAATCATTTTAAATTTTGATAAATGATGCAAGCTATAAAATATGTATGTTAACCTGATTCTAAAGAGGCTTATTATTACAAATCTAGAGTTATATTTGCAGGAATTTTTGCCAATAAATTGTTGCAAAGTCAAAAATAAAAGAGGAAATGCATGATATTAAATTAATTGCAAAACTGGCTCAATGTGAATACATAGTATAAATAAATAAAAATGATTTAGTTTTAATTTTTGGGGTATTAAGTTTAAATGCTTTAAGCGAAAAAAATAGTCCAAAGTAAATCACAAAAAGAGCTGCAAAATATATGTATGAAAAAGTGAGCACCTGAGAAGTCTGGTTAAATATATTGTTGAAAAAAATAATAACTAATAAAAAATCTATTAAAAAGCATTAAAATAATAATAATTTTTACAACGTAACACTTCTTTAAAGATATTGTTTAAAAAATATATATAGGAAACAGCTATAAAATAAGTAAAGTTTTTTATGTCTTAAATGTAAATTATCGAACGAACAGCAGCTTCAAACGAAACTTTATTCTCTAAACTATAACTAGAGCACAATGTAATTTATTTTTTAAGGAGCTGTAGATTTTCTAAAGCTTCCGCTCGTTTAGTGCATGATGTTTCTTAGTGCTAACATTTTTATAATACCATATAAATGTTTTTTAATGGCCGTTAAATTTAAGCCATTTCAAACTTCAATAGAAACTCATTACGATCGCTTCGAAAAGGAGACAAAGAATCATTGGACAAAGAAGAAGAAAAAAAACTTTGCTAAACTGACTTGTTAACTTGAAAACAATAAATGAAGCAACATACCAGACAAGAAAAATAAACATAAAATATGTTTCTTAACTGTCAGGTTTGAATAGAATAAATGAACGAATGTATGAATGCTTGCCATGGAAAGTAGCCAATTAAGCGAAAATACTTAAGCTAGACGATAGGCCATAAAGTAAAGTTTTAATAAGGCTTAAAAACACATGAACAAATTTGCAAAACTTAATGATGGCCATAAGACAACAAAACACTTTGAACGTAAGTAGTTGCACTCAATTACATGAACAAACATCAAATAGGAGAAACAACAACAACATAACACTCTAGTAAACGAAACTTTTTTGTTTTAAAATAAAATACAATACAATATGAAACAGTAACAAATTAATGCGGCAATTGTGTTGAAATAATTTTGACTGCAACACATCTTGTTTAAACTAGAAAAATTAATGCAACTGAATACACATATTTAACATAAAGTTTGCTACTTAAGTCTTTTGTTTTTTGCAGCAGATCCCTCTGAGTGCAGGCAACATGTAGCAGACTTTTAGCCAAGCAACCAGCTACTTACGACATTAACACTATTTACAACTCGTTTGCCGGCCTCATTCTGACAAGTTGTCTTACCTCACACCCACTCACTAGACGGCTTAAATTTTATAAAATGTAAATAAAGACTTGTAAATATAGAGTTAAGAGGGCCTTTAACACCTGCGGTTTACTTATTCACTGTACATAAGCATGAATACTGAATCAAATTGCTTAATACCTGGAAATTTCTAATAACATTTCTTTTTTGTAATGAATAATTTTTAAGTTTTCGCTGCCATTGCTGGCAGTGGTGGGCTGTGGAGGAATTATCTAAGAAGACTTGCAAGTTGTTCTTCCAACAGCACACTCTTCTTACTGATTAATTGATTAATGATGTTGTCATGAGCAAGTAATAAATACTACCAATAATTCAATACTCAGAGAAGTACCAAAAAGCTCATGGCAAATTTATTATTGACTCAAACAATGATTAGATCTGGTAGCTAGACATAATGTTTGCTTTTTCTAAATGAATCATCAATTATTGGCTTAACGAAACTTCTTTGTTGATATAATAAGAGAAGAAAGGTAAAATAAAATTAGTAAAAGTACTCGTAAGTTAATTCTTGTCATTGTTTCGGATGGGGTTAAATAAAATATTAAAGGTTGTTATATAAAAAAAAGTTAAATTTTAGAGTGTAAGCAAAATGGCACTGAAAAGAATTTATTTCTTTTATTCAAAAAAATCGTATCTTGGAAAATATTTGTGGTAAAGCAAAGAAAAAAATAGAAAAATTCCCTTGCCAATAAATATATGCTTAGACCAATTAGGATTTGAAATCAAATAAAAAAAAAAAAAATATATAACATTCTTTTAGCAGAATCTTTTTAAAATTGATATCTTTAAAGAAGCGGTTTTTATAAAAAAACACTTAACAGTTGTTAAACAGAAAATAATTTAAAACATTCGTGTAAGAAAAATTTTTCAAACAGGGCTTTTAATCAGAGCTGTTAAGTAATGATTACTAATCGTAATGATTACTAATTTGAAGTAATGATTAAATTACGATTATATTAAGTTTCACAAGATTACTAATTGATTCCTATTACTAACAATGGAAAAGTAATCCGAATTACTTAAAATTACTAAAAATAATCAAAAAGAATCAAAAGTAATCAAAAAATAATCCGATTACTTCTAATGATTACTTTTGATTCTTTTTGATTATTTATTAAGAATCAAAAGTAATATTTGAAAGTAGTCGGATTACTTTTTGATTACTTTTTATTATCTTTGATTATTTTTAGTAATTTTAAGTAATTCAGATTATTTTCGATTATTAGTAATCGTAATCAATTATTTATCAGAAATTCTTTTGAAGGCAATTATATAATCATTACAATTCTTTTTAAAATGTAATCTAATTGATTACTAATCGTAATCAAAATTTAACAGCTCTGCTTTTAATAAATTAAATTTTAAATGAAAACTAAAACTGTCATAACGTCTCCACAGTGATATTTATGTTATGACAAAAAACCATCCCAAGGTTTAAAAAATGTTTAGAGAAATTTCTTTATCTTTTTCATACGAATGTTTTACTCAAGAAAAGCAAATATATTAAGAAACTATGCTTGGTCTTTCACTATTTTAAAATTTTTTATGAAATATAAAAACAAATTTTAGAAATGTCGCTTTTTATGTTCATATAAATACTCGTATAATTTTGGTGACGAGATTTAGAAAATTAGGTCTTAAAAAAAGAAATGTTTTCTATTTAAGAAAATATGTTTCTATAAATGATTTTAAGAAAGTGAAATGAAAGTTTTAATCAGAAATTCGATAAGCAAATACAAATTAAATAACTTTTCAATATAAAAAAAGTGGCGTTTCAAATAAATATCATTAGAAAATAAATATATTAACAGAGAGTATCGTTTGAACAAGTATTTAAAAAAATACCTACAAAAAAACTTCTCTGTATAAAACAGAACCTTTTGATAAAAGTATTTTTTGAAAGGAAAAATTTAAAAAGAAATAGCTCTGAAAATCTTGTTAAAAATTCTTTTTTAAAAAAGTACTTATTACTCGTATTAAAAGAAGCAGCTTTGATAGAAACTAATTCTTGCAAAAAGTACCATTTCTAAATATCTCACTTTTCTAAAAAAATTACTTATTGAATAAAATCTGGTTGCTAAATTACTTTTCAAAAAATTATCCTCAAAAATAAGTTACTTTTTGAAAAAAGTACCCTATTAAAATAAGTAAATTTTTGAAAAAAGTACCTCTTTGAAAGAAAGTACATTAAAAAAAGCACCCCTGTAAAAGAAGTTAGTACCTGTTTTAAAAAATTATAAATTATATATAAGATAACTAACCTTTTGCAAAAAGTACCTTTTTGAAAAAAAGTACCTATGTGAAAAAAGTACCTATGTGAAAAAAGTACCTTTTTGAAAAGAGTACCTATGTGAAAAAAGTACCTTTTTGAAAAAAGTACCTCTTTTAAAGAAAGGACCTTTTTAAAAAAAGTCCTCTTGTAAAAGAAGTACCTTTCAAAAAAATACCTTTTAAAAAAGGAGCGTTTAAGAAAAAGTCCTTTAAAAATACCTTTTAAAAGAAAATAAATTTACAAAAAGGAGCGTTATAAAATAGTACTTAAAAAAAGTATTTAAAAAAGTAGCTTTTTAAAAGAAGTACCTTTATAAAAAAGGACCTTTTTAAAAAAAATACCTTTTTAACAAAATTAACTTTTAAAGAAGTACCTTTTCAAAAATAGTACCCTATTAAAAAAGTACCTTTTCAAAAATAGTACCCTATTAAAAAGGTATCTTTTTGATAAAAGTACCTTTGCGAAAAAAGTCCTAAGGTACCATTTTGAAAAATGTTACTTTTTGAAAAAGTACCTTTAGGAAAAATTATCTCTTGAAAAATTTTCCTTTTTGGAAATACACCTTCTCAAAAAAATACTCTTTAAAAGAAAACACTTGAAAAAAGTAACCCTTTGAAAAAAATACCCTTTTGCAATAAGTTCCCTTTAAAAACTACTTTTCAAAAAGTACCTTTTAAAATAAGTTGTTTTTAAAAAGTGAGTTTTAAGAAAGTTATTTACAATACTTTTTTAAATAAATGCCTGATAAAAAATGAGATGTTTTGCACAATACCTGCTGAACGTAAGTTGGTTAAACCCTTCAAAAAAACATCTTTTGAAATTACCAGCTTCTAAATATCTTTTGAAAAATGCACTTTTTAAAAAAATTTTCTCTTATCAAATGTACTTTATGAAAAACGTACCTTTTGAAAAATGTGTTCGTGGGGAAAAACTACCTCTTGAAAAAAGTATTTTGAAAATTTTGTTTTCAAAAAAAAATATTATTTGAAAAAAGTTTACTTGTCCAAAAAGTACTTTTTGAAAAAAGTATCTTTTAAAAAAAGTAACTTTTGAAAAAAGTTCCTTTATAAAAATTTAACTTTTTTGAAAAAGTATCGTTTGAAAAAGTACCTTTTGAAAAAAATACTTTTTAAAAAAAGTACTTTATGAAAAATGTATCTTTTAAATAAGTATATGTGGAAAAAAGTAAATATTGAAATTAGTACCTTTTGAAAAAAGTATCTTTTAAAACAGCACCTTTTGAAAAAAGTACTTTAAAAAAAGGTAAAATGTTCATTTTGAAAAAAAGTACTTTTTGAAAAAAAGTAAAAAGTTACCTTTTGAAAAAAGTACTTTTCAAAAAAAGTAAGAAGGTACCTTTTGAAAAAATTACCTTTTGAAAACAGGTACTTTTTGAAAAAAGTAAAAGGGTACCTTATGAAAAAAGTACTTTTCAAAAAAGTAAAAAGGTACCTTTTGAAAAAAGTACTTTTTAATAAAGTACCTTATGAAAAAAGTACTTTTTAATAAAGTACCTTATGAGAAAAGTACCTTTTGAAAAATGTACCTTTTGAAAGTAGTACCTTTTGACAAAGTACATTTTGAAAATTGTACATTTTGAAAAAAGTACTTTTAAAAATACTATATTTTGCAAAAAAGTATTCTTTAAAAATGGTACCTTTGAAAAAATTATTTAAAAAAATCATTTCCAAAAAGAAGCTTCTATAAAAAGCACTAGTTAAAAAATTGCCTTTTAAAAAAGTAGCATATGAAAAAGATACCTGCAACATTTTGCTTTTGAGAAGAGTATCTTAAAACAAAAATTAATTTGACATTAAAACTTTAATTTTGCCAAAAACTGTTTATGAATTCTTTTACATAAAAATGTCTATTCAAAATTGCATTGATTATAACGAAATAATCTTTCACCATTTCTTGTGTTAAATTTTTTTAGTTTAATTTTTATACGCAAGCTATTTTTTAATTTCATTTGCTATTAAATATATTAAAAGTTTGAAAGTTGACAAGTAGAACACTGTCAATTAAATTGTTTTACAATCTGTTAAGAACAAAAAAAAAAACATTTAAGTTTCTTCCAAGGTGTTCACAGTTTTTTTTTTTTTTACTTTCGAGAAAAACATTTTCCTTACATTGACTTAAGGAAATAAGAAATAAAATAAATCGAATATCTACAAAACCAGTTGCATTCTACAAAAAAAAAAAATAAAGAAATTTTTGTTATAAAAGTTGTTTGATTTTTAATTAATTGTAATAGACTACATAAGAGAATATGCACTTATGAGTTGTGTACCGTAAAAATGTTTCTTTTTAGTCGCATCTGCTTAAAACATGTTTTAGCGTGCAATAACAACAATACTGCAAATACAGCTACTAAATCTTAATCAACATAAGAATAAGAAAATATGTTTAATTAAAAGATTATTGAACAATTTTATGGTACCGTTGCAGCAGGTTACACCTACTTTTGCAGTGTAGCAGATGTGGTTCTAGGTAATCACATGTCATTTGTTTGCAACTGTCATTAATGATCATCAATCAAATTGTATTGTACGAGTATCTTTCTCCAAGACTTTTTTTCTTTCGAATTCGTTTGTCATGATTTTCTTTTTTGTTTGTCTTAATGGCCACTTTTCATTTATTTCTGTTGTTAAAAATTTTCTACTGCAACAACATGTTACAATCAGCACCTACAACGAAGTCTATTTGCTGGTTACTGTTTGCACAAACAACGAAATGTATGCATGTGAAAAGTACAAAAATTTTAATAATTGGCAGAAGAAAAACAAAAAAATTAAAATAAAAAGCGAGATGAAAAATGAGGGAGGACCCCTTCAGTTGAACATGTATGATAAAGTGATTTTAGGCTCAAGAAAATAATTGCAATCGTCAATGCAACTATATAAAATAAAATTAAGAAAAATGGCACTCGGCTTGATGACTATTTATCAAGACAAATAATACTCGTATTGACTTATTTGCCTTTAAAAAAGTACTCTTGCAAAAAAGTACCTTTTGAAAAAGGGCCTTGCAAAAAAGTACCTTTCAAAATTAAAAATCTTTAAAAAATGTCTTTCGAAAAAGTACTTTTGACAAACAGTATCTTTTTAAAAAAGTACCTTACATAAACGTATCTATTACAGAAAGTACCTTCTCTATCTCTCTTCATAGAGTAAATGTTACCTGAACACACTTTTGTTCGTTCACTTCCATAACTTCATCTATAGTTCAATAGGATACTATTACGAATATTATATATTATATGTACTACGAATATTTTTTTTTTGTTTAGTTTGTCTATATAAGAAACACTCCGCTGGGGCATGAATTATGTATTACGAATATTTTTTTTTTTTTGGTTGAGTATACATATATATCAGAAAGACTTCGCTGGGACAGCTGTTCACTGTGAAGTCAAGTCACTCTGGAACAAGTCCCGTAACTATACTTAGATATTAACCTAAGCTTAACTGGTACGTATTTATAGTTTTGTGATATGAGTGCCCCTATGATCGGGTAGGTAGTGTGAAAGCCTGCCATGACGTAGGTTGATAGTTTGAAAATAAAAAAAAGTTTTACTGAAAAATAAAAATAATAAAAAAAGTTAAAGTTTGCTTTGTTACAGTTACATAAATGTCGGAATGATCTTTATATATAATTTATATTCTACAAGATAGTTAAGTGATAAGTCACAAGGTGAATACAAAGTATCAATTAGCCACATCCCCAAGGAAAAGTAACTGGTACACTTCATAGGAAGTGTTAGAACTCGAACTGGCCCCTATCACTTGGGGATCGTTCACGTGGCTAGTCTTATATCAGTTCCATGTCTTGCAGGGTAAGTATGTTTTGAAAAAAAAATGCTCTTAACACTAAACAAGAAAAAAAGCTAATTTTAAAAACACACGCCTTAACAAGTACTTTTGAAAAAAATACTCTTTGAAAAAGTATCTTTAATAAAATTACTATGTGGGGAAAGTGTATTTTTTGAAAAGAGTACCACATAAAAAATAGCTTTAGTAAAAAGTACCATTTGAAAAGTATCTTTTGAAAAAAGTAACGTTTGAAAAGTGCCTTGTAAAAAATGCTTTTTAGGAAAAGTACCTTTGAAAATAAAATTAAAAAAAAGTATCTCTTAAAAAAACATATTTTCGAAAAAGTACTTTTAAAAAAAGTTGCTTTCATAAAAAATGCATTTTATAAAAAGAACCTTTTATAAAAACTTTCTTAAAAAAAGAGCCCTTCAAAACAGTACTTTTTTAAAAAAGTATACTTTCAAAAAATTACATTACCTTTTCAAATAAGTGCCTTTTAAAATAAGTAAGCTTTTAAAAAAGTATCTTTTGAAAAAAATTATATTTTCTAAAAAGTACCTTTAAAAAAATTCCATTTAAGAAAATACCTTTGAAAAAACTACTTCGTCAAAAAAGTATTTAAAAAAAACGTACCTTTTAAAATAAGTACCTTTAAAATAAGCACCTTTTAAAAAAAGGACCTTTAAAAAATACCTTTTAATAAAAGTATCTTCTAATAAAAGTACCTTTTAATAAAAGTACCTTTTAATAAAAGTACCTTTTAATAAAAGTACCTTTTAATGAAAGTACCTTTTAATAAAAGTACCGTTTAAGAAAAGCATCTTTTAAGAATATATCTTTGAAAAAAGAACCTCTTCAAAAAAGTATCTTAAAAAAGGTACCTTTTAGAATAAGTACCTTTTAAAAAAATATATTTTCGAAAAAGTATCTTTTAAAAAAAGTTCCTTTAATAAAAAATGTTGTTTATAAAAAGTACCTTTTATAAAAAGTTTCTTAAAAAAAGTATACTTTCAAAAAAGTACATTTAAAAAGAGTACCTTTGAAATAAACTTCATTTTGAATATATGTGGTATAAGTTGAAAAAAGTACTTTTTAAAAATCAGCCGTTGGCAAGAGAATATTTTGGACAAAAATAACTTTTAAGAAAGTTCCTTTAAAAACACTGCCTTTTGAAAAAAGTACCTTTAAAAAAGGACCTTTAAAAAAGTACCTTGAAAAAATTACAGTTTAAAAAAGTGCATTTAAAAAAATACCTTTCAAATAAACTATATTTTGAAAATATATTGTAGTATAATATATTGTATATAAAAGTACCTTTTGAAAACCAGGGGTCGAAACGTCACATCCGTGAACGTACAACTTGTCACGTGAAAACACCATTTTCGGATTTTAACATACGTCAACGTACTGAAATTCCACTCAGCTTATACGATTGACGTATTAATTAATTTATTTTCGTACGATTGTCGATACGATCACGGATGTGAGGATTTGAGCCCATATTTTATAAAAGAACCTTTTCAAAACAATATCTCTTGAAAAAGTACATATTGAAAAAAGTCTATTGAAGTTAATACTTAAAAAAATTTCTTTTAAGCAATACGTTTTGATGGTAAGTTTTAAAACATTACATTCTATACATACATATATGTACCTTTTTGTTAAAAAAAAAGCTCCGTTTTTAAAAGTACCATTTGAATCAAGTAAGCTTTGGAAAATTTAAATTTTGAAAAAAGTTCCTCGTGACCTCTGTAAAAATGTGCATTTAAAAAGCTTTTTTCTTTTGCTAAACCTTTTTTCTGAAATTAGGCAAATAAAAGATATCGTGTTTGATTTTTTTTTTAATTTAATCCATTAATTTTTTTTTCATGTGTAAAAAATATTGAACTGAATTTTTTGAGTGTATTTGATATTTTTACTCTTTTGACTGTTGATTGTTTTGCATTTGGGCAGGATGCAAAATACAACATTTATCATTATTTAAACATGTTGCTTTCAAACATCTTCAATGGCAACTATGAGAGTCATCACACAAAGAGTAAAAAAAATTGGACATTTACATGACTTCATGGATCCATTACTAATAAAACCAGCAATTTTTCGATTTATTTACAGTTACAGTGAATGGACACGTGTACAGGCAGGCAGAAAAGTAGAAAAACCAATATGATGGAAAAAATTGCTAAACACTGGTTAGAAAAAATAAAAAAATAAAAAACAATATTCAAAACACTGAAGAAAGAATATATACAGGTAAAAGTTTTTGCTGTGAAAACTTTTCTTAAATAATTCCTCAGTGCAAAAAAAAAAAAAAAAACTTTAACTTGCAACATAGTGGTGCACAAAAGTCCTAGAAATTTATGTATGCATATGCTTTTTTCTTTCATATACTCTCGCATGCATATTTATAACCAGACCTGAATATCTTTTTCTTTTTTAGTTAGAAATCTTAAGAATATTCACGGTTAGACAAAGAAAATATTTATAATATTGCGTAAAAAATGTTAAGCAATAGAAAAAAGTAAGAAAACTAACGTTAAAAATATTCAAATTGGCCATGAAAACTAGTTCATACTCGTATTACAAACATCCATTATGCAAAAGATGGGGAGTTGTGCGATATTGATTATATTTTTTATATGAGACAAGCAAAATTATATGATCGATAAAATGAACCGCATTGCACAAAAAAAAAAATTAGTATGGCCGGCATCAGCTACATGAATATAGTTGATGGTAGCAGGTAGTATGCGGTAAGCCTAAAGTTGTTGTTATAAGTTGTTATTATTGTTATTGGCAGCATGCTACTTTTTGTATCGCAACCAGATTGGAGAAAAATTTAAATTTGTACCAATAATGGCAATATCTGGTAGTAAAATCACAGATGCAAAAATTATGTTTTCCAAAAAAAATCCCATTGATATGAATTGCCTTAAAAAGGCGGCAAAAAAATGCTCTGCGAGTAGAGTGGCTTAGCTGCCCTGTACACTACCAAGTAAACTTATCAATCACGTCGATGATTCGAATGAAGTCTAATTTTTTCGGCTACTCGTACGCGTTATCGTCAATGTTTGATGCAAGTAAAAAAGTTTTTATTTTTTTTTCTTATTTGACGCCCTGTTGTTTGATCGTCTACAGCTCTGTTTGACAAAAAAATAAACATCAGTTTCTTTGTGATTTTTGTTTGTTTCAGAGAAGTCAGCAGACAAACGAAAGTTTATATTGTGTTTTATTGAAGTTATGTTAAAGTTTGCTTTGATACGAACGCTACGAAGTCAAAATACAATTGTTGATTGACATGTTTATTTGTGCGTCAACTTTTAAAGTAGCGACAAGCATATCATTCTCACACATATACAATGATTGACGGCATAATTCGATTATCTCCAGGGCTTTTTCGATACCTTTGAACGATAAAGAGTGACAGTGATGACTCAAACTGGCTTTCTCCATTACTTTTTTATTACTGTGCTAGCATTTATGTGCGTTATGCCTTATATTTATGCTTAATCTAAAACCTATTGCCCTATTTCTAGAGTCGTAGCTCGTATATGAATTGTTGAACACTGAAAATTTTTTGAAAACTTTAAATCTCATCGTGGCGGAATCTGGCCCCAGTGAAATTGTATGTTATGTTTTGTTTATTTTAATACACTGTGCCTAGTTTCTGTAGCCAATGTGGAAAATTTTTGAGGCGAAAAAATTTTTATTATCCTTGAAAAACAGGATGAATAAGAATAGAAACTGTATATATTTATTTGTTGATATATTTTGCAAGTTTTTTAAACTTTTTATATGAATAAGCCTTTGTAAAACAGAACAACCAATATAATTTTATAATTTTCTCGAAACGAAGCACTGGTTTTTATAAAAAAAAACATTTCAAATATATTTGGTGCATACTTTAAGGAGCAGGCAAATAGCTTTGCAAAAAATGTTGGGAAAGCCTTATATGTATACCAAAATATCTTCTTCAAATACAAAAGGGAATGAATACCATCAAGCCCTTGCTACAATAGATTCATAATTAAAAAAAAAAACTTGTTTAGCGGAACACGAGTTTGAAAAATGAAACAATTGACAAAATAAAATGTTATTCTTTTCTGAAGAGTGGAATAGACTTACAAGATATTTTTACGAAATTGTTAAACAATATGACGACTAATTCTGCATTATTAAGCGAAAAATCATGTATTTTGATTTGTGACTCTATTGTGGCAAAATTTATGTATGTATGATCAATTGTATTTTAAATTTCTTTACTCTTTATGATTCTTGAGCTTAAGAGCTTAAAATTATACTGGTCCACAAATTTGGAAAAACAATTGACTGCAGAAACGAGGCATGTTTTTTAGCTAATCTGTGTGCTCTGAATTCGAAGCTGGCATTAAAATTGGGCTATCACGTCTTGTTCAAACAGTAAATACTGACACACAAAATTTAACAATCTCTAATTTGACCGAAGCCCTCATTCATTTTAAATCTTCATAATAGAATCGTTTAAGCATAGCAAGAAGATTGTGTGTTACTGATTCAAGCTATATTTGTGTGGTAAGTGTTTGGTTGGAAAAAAAGGATATGCAATATCAGAATCACTAAAATATACATACATATTTACATTATTTCGGTTTTGCTGTCAGAAACTTAAGCACCGACAATTTTTTGCAATAGTTGCCGAACTGTTTTATACAAGCGGTGAAATGGCAAGAAGATCTATTTCGAATTTTTAATTCCAGTACTTTCGAGAGAGAGTCAAGTAACCACCAAGCCGATAGTTATTTTTGTTTTTTTTTTATTTAGTACATACGCGAATTTCCCATCGATTTCCAAACCAGTTCAACGTCCACCAAATGATACATTACCAGTAATTTCCAGAGCGATGATCAAGGAGAGCGTGTTCACTAAGATTTAATGAAAATTTAAAGAAATTATCAAGGATTTTGGAACAAAAGCATTCTGGCAGACTATTGCTAGACTCTGATATGTAAAACCGAACCAACAAAATATAAACAACGTTTAAATAATGCCATTCACTTCTAAAAATGCATTGATTTTTAAATAAAACTAATAAAAAATATATTCTTGTGTCTCGAAATCCTGACGTGATAGAGAAAACTCAATTACAGATTCGAAGTCAGCCCAACAAATTACCCTAGAAAAGATATTTGGTTACTCCAGTCCAAAACCTTGTTGGCTAGTGTTATTGAAAATTTAAAAATCACTGTGAGTAAAATTCACAATAGCAACATTCTTTGTCGAGTGTGTGTCATAATACCAAATCAAAATTCGTTCGATTAGCGGTTTTGACTATAGTAGAAGATCGACAGGCCCCTTAACTATAGGTTGCCTATAAATATACTTCAACTTTGTTGGTACAAATTGATCGTTGCAAGATCATTTAAAGTTTTTGCGACGGAACTCGTACAAAAAGCGGCATGAAATTTAAATCTTCACATTTTCGTTTAACTTTCGGGAAAGAGCTTCTCTTGACTTCATTCTGGGTCTTAAATTCTGTTCCCAAAAATTAAATTAAATTAAATTAAATGTTCAAGCTACATTTAAAAGCCCACTCAAAATTTTTCTCATCTATATATGTATATAAAAGAAAGTGGTGTTAGTTACACTATTTATAACTCAAGAGCGGATGAACCGATTTCGCTAAAAAATTGGTGGAGAGGTAGCTTAGAATCAGGAGACGGACGTAATATACTTTTTTTTCAGTTCGACCAGGAGGGCGATAGAGGGAAATTTCCGCCCCTCCGAAACCTTCAAAACGATTTTAATAAAAGTTAGAACATAAATAGATCTACGTCTAAAGAGTCACAGAGGCTATCTAAATTTTTAAAACTAGGAAAAGGAGGGCGATGGGGGGAAATATCTGCCCCTCAAATCGATTGTAATGAAATTTAGAACAAAGAAAGACATGTGCTTTTAAAAAGTCACATGTAAGAGCCTAAATAGCCTCTGCACATTTTTAAAACTAGATCACGGAGGGCGTTACGGGGAAATTTCTGTCCCTCCGAAACGTTCAAACCGATTTTAATACAATTTCGAACATAGATAGTTCTGCATCTAAAGAGTCACAGAGGATATCTAAATTTTTAAAACTAGTAAAAGGAGGGCGATAGGGGGAGATTTCTGCCCTCCGAAACGTTCAAACCGATTGTAATAAAATTTAGAACATATATAGATCTGCATCTAAAAACTTACATTAGCCTATGTACATTTTCAAAACTAGAACCAGAAGGGCGAAAGGGGGGAAATTTCTGCCCTTTGAAACGTTGCAACCGATTTTGATGAAATTCACAACATAAATCTGCCTCTAGAAAGTCACAAAATATCCATAGATATTTTGTAAAGTAGGACCACGAGGAGGTAGGGGTACAATTTCTGAGTCTCAACTCGATATTAGTGAAATTTAAAATATAGATACCCCTTCGTTTAGAAGGAGACATACTCTTGTGCACTCTCGAAAGTAAGACGAGCAAGGGGCCAGGGATGAGTCCTGCTCCTTCGAAACGATGAAATCGACTTTAATGAAATTTAAAGCATAGAAGGAGACATAGTCTTTGTACCTTATTTCTGCTCATTTAACACTTTCAAATCGATGTAAATGAAATTTAGAAGACGATGGGGGTAAATTTTAAAGTCGATCGGGGTAGCGAAGCACTCCAGGTGTAGCTAATTTATAATAAAATATATTGTTTTAATTTTTTTTTTCTAATTGAGTAGGGCACTTATAATTCGTGCTGATCGCATACCTTAAATATAGTTTCTTATACACATGGTTTACTTGTCATGATACCAATGCAAACTTTAAGGAATAAGAGGGAAAATCTATTGTATAAAAACTTTGCTTACAATCATACGAGTATTTAGCATGCTGTTATTGCTATTGTTGTACTTTTGTTGCACTTGTTGTTAGCGTTTGTTGTGGTGGTATTCAACCAAGACACACTTTAAAGTTTAAACCGAATAGTGTATGCCACGCGCCGATCACTGATCAGTGAGCGATTTAGCTGATCATTTTCAGTTGTCGAAAACAACAAATTTATTGCAATCATTGCAGTAATTTTGTGTTCATAACCAGGTTTCTGTTTCAACTTCATTTTTTTTTCATAATTTCCGTTCCATGCTCATAAGAGACATTGAAAATATTACATGTATTTACATTTTTTTAGGCCAACATTATAAATGGCTGGCAAACGGCACTCACTGTTCTGACCATATTTCCATCAGCAGTGGGGGCCATTTAAATGTGTGTTGGCATGTAGACAGGCGCAAAAAGAAGTCTTTATATTTTCTTATTGTTACTTCTTGTTGTATGCTTTATCAGACCTGCACTTATTGCAGTCAGTGACCAGAGACAGCGAGAGAGAGAGACTAGAAAAATATAGTTATTTGTGGTTTTTGGTCAATAATCTTTTTGTCTTAAAGACTTGAAATTATTGTGTTACGTAGAAAGAAGATTGTGTGTGTTAAAATGCTTAATGGATAATTGTATGTTGTTGCTTTTTGTTTTTGTGTTTTGGCGTTGACCAAACTAAAGCGATGACATAACTGTGGGTTATGGGTATCATCTAAGGAAGCCAAGAGAGAAAAACGATTAGCAAGTGCATGTAATGATTTCTTTAGCATAATTTGTTAAAAGTTTATATTTAAGGAGTTAAAAGCTTCAGCATAATCCAGTTCGAGGAAAGAGAATTTAATGCTGTGCACATACGAGTAACATCAATATGCCAGCAGTTGCTCATCCTGGCAGAGTTACGTTTATATTAAGTACTTCTCTTTATAACCAGTTTAATTACTCCTATCAGAATCCATTCTTTAATAAAACGCATTCCCTTTAACGTTAGTCCTATTTTAAGTAAATGACATGGGGAAATTTCAAAAGATGTGGATGCATTTTCTTAAATATTTTAAAATTAAACGCTTTAAGCTTTAAACCCGCATTGATTTGATTGCTTATGAAGAAAGTCAAATCTTGGTTTTTTTTCATCTATTTAAGAAACAATTTTTATACCACAATCAAGAGGAAAAGAAGAAAAAAAATGTTAATCAAAAAAAAACTGTTAGTTAAGCAGAATTAGCAGTTAGCACAGATTGAACTCTGTGGGAGGTTTTGTTTTATTTATTTTAAATATTTTTGATCTTAGTGAGATGTTGATTCATGGAAGTATTAAAGAATTACTTCATTTGTTATTGAGCTATTTGCAAATATTTTAATTATATTGTATGCTATTTTATTTTATTTTAAAATCTTTGCAAATTGAAAACAGCATTAGAAGGTTACTTACCCCTTTTGTATTCCTTTGCTGGAAGCCATAAACTCCATAGAAAGACTAAGGTTAATAACTTGTTGGCAACAATTTTTGTTTATAAATTTATAAAATACAAATTAAAACTATTATGGCAAATTCCCCAAAAAAAACTTATAAATTATACTTATAAATTATACAGTTTTTATGAATAATTGCGCTAGTCTTCTTTAAGTTTGAGTTTTAACTCCAATTCGTTATATTCCGTATATCATCTTAAGCATCGCTTTTTGTTTATTTAAAAATTTAAAGATCTTAGCAATTTTTTTCAACCGGTGCAAGGACATTCTTACCTTCCATACATCCTTAATTTAAAAAAAAAATCGGCTTTCGCTGCAACTCCTTTAAAAACTCTATAAAGATTGTTAACTAGTAAAAAAATTTATCAGTTAAACTTTCTGCTGAGTTATAGAGTAATAGCTGTAAGGACATGACTACTTTTCATATATCCAGAAATATTAAAAATTTGCTCTAAGCCATAAATATGCTTGCAATGCAATGAAATTGTGTCACAATTTATAAAATAATGCCAGTGAGGTTTCTAGCAAATTTCATTACAATCGATGCAAAGATTTTTCTACCTCCCTCATGTCCTTAATAAAACAAAATTTTTTTTTTGCCATAATTATAAACAAAATAGATGAAAATTTCCTGAATACTTTCAAGTTTGATTATTTTAAATATGTGTAGTAAATTTGGCCACAAGGATATGCCTATCTAGCATATGTTTGTAATTTTAAATTTGTAAGTTTTATTAAAATTATAACCTTAATACAATGAAACTTGGTAACTACTTGTAAATTCGTACGTCTGAGATGTACGGTAAATTTCATTACAATATGCAGCAGGATCTACATATCTCCCATATATCCTTTATTTTGAAATCGTAACTTTTTCTAAAATTATTATGAAAATAGCAAATTAAAAGTTATGGATTCATATACTTCAGGTCTTCTTCACATGCCTTTACCATTGATGCAATCATACTTCTGTTTGCCATATATCCTTAATATTAAAATTTTTGAGTTATGGCGCAAATGCAGTGAAACTTTGTTACTACTTGTATATTTTTAATCTTACGTTGTATGATAAATTTTATATCATTTTGGTGCAAGGATATGCTTATCTCCCATATGTCCTTTATATTAAGAATAATTGATAACTTGTAAAACATATTTTTCAGTTCAGCACTCAGGCGAGTTTTATTGACATATGTAGCTGCAAGGACATGGTTATTTCTAACAGGTCCTTAATGTTAAAATTTTGTCCTAGGCTACAATTATAATAAAAGTGCAGTGAAAATACGTTACAATTTATACAATAATGCAACTGAGGTCTCTGGAAAATTTCATTGCAATCGATGCGAAAAATTTTCTACCTCCTACATATTCTTAATTTTGAAAAAATTTTTTTCTCATGACTGTTATAGACATAGATGGAAATTTGTTTAATACTCCTAAATTTATAGATTTAATGTGTGTATTAACCTAAGCTACAATTTTTGCAAGGATATGCCCATACACCACATGCTCTTAATTTAAGATTCTTAATTCTAATCAGAATTACTATCGAAATTTAGTGAAACTACGTAACTATTTGTAAATTCATACTCCTTAGATATGTGCTAAATCTTATTATAATATGTATAAGGATATGCCAGTCTCCCACATATCCTTTATTTTGAAATTGTAACTTTTCCTAAAATTATTATGAAAATAATATGGTAAAATTATAATGAATAATTTCAGGGGCCCGTTTCTCAAAAATACAAATTACAAATCTACAAGTAAAATACACACAAAACAACAACACTTTTACAAATTTTATTGTTGTTTTGTGTGTATTTTATTTGTAGATTTGTAATTTGTAGTTTTGAGAAACGGGCCCCAGGTATATGATAAATTTTATGTTAATTTTTACAAAGGACATGCTTATCTCCTATATATCATTAATATTAAAACTTCATATTTAGCTACCATCATGATGATTATGAATCGAAAATTTATAATTACTTGTAGATTTATACACCTAGGAGGTCTTATAAATTGCATTACAATTGCTGCAAGGATCCCATACATCCTTTATTTTACCACTCTTTAAAAAAACTTTTATACTCGTATAAATTTCTTGGATGTATTTTCTTAAATCTCTCTTTTGCTTTACGGTGGTTTTTTTTAAATTATTAGTGATACATACTCATGTTTTTTTTAATTAAATAATTTTCCTATTAATTGTAAAAACCTCACATATTTTCCAACTAAATACACCAACTCCATTTAGTAAATAGCAGTAAAAAGGACCGCCTTTCCTTTTTTTTTTAAACCGTTAAAAAACTCTGGTGTTAATTCTTGTGCTTGTTTTTTTAATTCTACAAAAATAAAAAACAACGACCAAATAATTGATTCAAATGTGAATTTATGAACAACTATTAATATAAAAAAAGGGGGGAAACAACACAACACAACGCAAAACGTATAAATTGATTTGAAAAACAATTGTCGTTTGATTAAATGAAAGGAGACAAAATTGACAGCACAAGAACAATAAAAAAACCGTTTACACTTTTAACAGTTAATAACCGTTGTTGCTGTTATTATTATTTTTTTATTGATCATACAATAAATAATTGACGCAACAAATACACGCACACTTGCGCAAAACCTAAAAACTGATAGAGGAATAGATGGATGGATGGATGGATGGATGGATGGATGGATGGATGGATGGATGAAATAATATATCAGTTTATGCATCAACGAAAGCAACAACAGGCAAGCGATACAATTTTTAAAGTCACCAAAGCAACTAATAAAAAAAAACATACAAACTCTATGACCGCGCCAACAGCTAAGCATCACTTGCAACGTAACAGTCAGTATGCTGTTTTTAATAACATTAAAGATAACAACAACAACAACAAAACAGCAACATCAACCAGAATAAAACAACTGAAGATTGATCCGATAATGGTCAAAGACAACAGAAGCATCACTTGAAAACATCAACAATAGCCGCAGCAATAGCAACATAACACTCACTATCAACATCGACAATCATTTTGCTGCACAATTCGTATGCAATGAAATGCATACATATACACATATACTTACATACATATTTTCTTTTTTTATTTTCGTTTGTTGCTGGCATTTTAGAAATAAGAGCTGGATAGCTGATGGACGGGTTAAAACAACGGAATTTTCGCATAAATTAGAACAAAACAAAAAATAAAAAATAAAAAAAAACAAAAATATAAACTTTGTTTTAAACAGGCGCACAATCTCTGTAAACTTGTACATACTGTTACAAATAAAAGAAACAAAAAAAAAAAACAAAAACAATAACAAAACAAAAACAATAGCAATAACACACATACCACCACTTAAATGAAAATCAATATAAACGACAAGTTTAATACCGAAAACATTTTACAATACACTCGCCACAACAAACAACATGCAATATAACATTTAAAGTCGTTTACATGTGTGTAATTTAATAAAATAATGTGGGGGGGGGGGAATTCGTGTAGAGCAGAAGATTGTATGGCAACACTTTTATTGTTATTATTATTGTTATTGTAATTTATGGCTTCGGATCTAGGGTTACTGTGTGTGTGAAACTGTTAAGTGAGCTGTAATCAATTTGTTTTTGGACATTGGTGTCTCAAGTCTTTAGAGTGTTTTTGTTCATTGCATTCATAGTTGCTGTCAACTCATTGATTTCCAATAAATGTTGATTTGTAAATTAATTGAATTTTTTTATATTAATTTTTTACAACCGTTAGTTTTTGAAAGTAAATGTGATTTCACTTAAGTGTAACTGTGATAACACAGACCACACTGAAAATTTACTGTTGATGTTTGTTTTGAACTAAAAATTTTTGATGTTTACAGTTACAGCAGGTCACTGAAAATCAGTGGGAAAGAATATTAAAGATTTGATAAGAATAGCGGTTAAAGTTTTCTTAGTTACCTTCACTCTCTTTTATATAGAAATATTTAGCTATAATTAATTCTAGTTTTTTAAACGAATGAAAGCATTATATTAAATGAAATCGAAAATTCAGTTACGAAAGAAAGTTTGCCTTAAAAAAAATATGAAGGTCTAACCCGGGCATTGAAAAGTAATTTTTAATTTAAAACTTCAATTGCTTTAAAGAAGAAATTTTTATTTATACTAAAAGAAAACTAATTGTTTAAATACAGCTTTTTTAAATTGTAAGCAAAAAAAGCTTGGGTCTGCAGTTATTCTCGATGTGCACTAAGTGTTAGATAAAATTTGGCATGAAAGGTTGTGGTGCTTCGAATTAAAAAAGTTATTTGCAACGCTTATATACATGGCAGATAGAAGTTACTTTGTTAAAGTTAATTATGAAATTTCCCAAATATGCTCGATAAAAGCAGGGGTATGTCCAGGTAGCGTAATTGTACCAATATTACGTCAGACATGCAAAAAAAAATCAACTGGTATTCCACTCATTTCTTGAATTTGACGTTTTACTCACTGCTAGACTAGATGGGAATAAAATTAAAACAAACATTTTCGTTTGCTTATATTCCTACTCTGTCTGAAATAAATTGTATTAAATGTTATACATTTTGAAAGTTAAAACCAGTGACGCCAACTTTTTTGGCTCTAAAAGCACATCAGAATTTAAAAAAAGCATTAAAAAGCGTAATTTTGTGTTCTAAAAAGCGTAAAAAGCACTAAAGCGAAAAATTAGTGAATATTCAAACTAGTGAAGTTTAATAATGTTTAAGGGCCTGTTTCTCTAAATGCGAACGATAGATTCGATCGAATATTAATATTAAAAACAAAAACAAAAAACCGAAATTTGTTGTTGTTTCTAATATTAATATTCGATCGAATCTATCGTTCGCATTTAGAGAAACAGGCCCTAATATTTTCTAAGCTTTTTTCTATTTCAGCAATATTATCATCTTCAATGAAATATATATGATGAAAAAGGTATGCTTTACACTGAAAAAATAGATACACCAAGTTTTTATTAAAGTAGTTTTAAGAAATACACAAATTTCTTAAAAGCAATACTTGGTGCTTTTTCTTAGTTTGGCACTAACGCTCAAAATTTGGCGCTTTGAGTCTTCAAAAAGCACTAAAAATAGTGCCAAAGCACCAAGTTGGCATCGCTGGTTGAAACACTTATATTTTCGCTTATTAAACTTCCTGCCAACAAAATATTTTTCTTCCAAAGTTTTAAGACAACAATTTGTAAAATGTATTTATTACTTACTATGAACGACCTAAGCCAGGTGACTGAGTAAGGATTTGTTATACAAAAATATGCCAACCATAGCTGAAATAAATAAATAAATTTAAATAATTTAAAATTGTTTAATTGCTTACGATGTCGCACGTGACCAACTTTATATTGGCACTATGAAATAAGGCCCAAATAAGAAAATGAAATGAGGCCCAAGAAAATTAAGACATTTTTATTTGGGCTTTATTTAATTTTTTAGGCTTTATTTTCGCTAGAGTATCGTTGGGGTTTATTTAATTTTTTGAGCTTTATTAGATTTTGAGTTAGGTTTCATTGGGCCTTTTAGGTGGCCTTTATTTCATTTGTATTGGATATTTTTTAAAAAACTTTCTCTCGTGGCTTACTTCATTTCTTATTTGGCATTATGTGACTTAATAAAAAAAAGTTTCGTTAGTATTTTTTTAGGAAAATGCTTGCCAAGTGTGACCGTGGCGCCTTAGAAGAGTGTAAATGAAAATGAATTTAAAAAACAGTAACCACCATACATTGTTTTTGCAAGAATAGTGTGTTGCCAAACAAGTAGTTTCGATCGAGTGCTGCCAAGTTTTGTTAGTGTTATGCTAATTTATCGAATGATTGAGTCTTTCAATATTTTAATTGATCGTTAGCTCAAAAGCCAATCGAAACATTAATTGAAAAAAATTATAGCTAAGAAAAATATTTTATCAATTAATGATTTAGCGCCATTGCTGGCAGTTTTTAACTACGAATAAAATGGTAAAAGCAGACTTTCTGATTTTTTCTAATATTACTTGGATCAGAGAGGTAAGCACTTGGTTTGGAATTCAATATATTTATTTTTTTATTTTTTTTACTCTAATATGAAGAATTTTTGTTTATTCTTGACTAAACACACCTTAAGTCTAGATCACACTATGGGACAAAATGAAATAAAGTCATAAAAATCAGTACCTTGGGCCGATAGGGGGATCTAGGCTTTATTTAAAAAAAAACTATTTACTAAATATTTATTCATTTAGTGATTTTATTCTTTTAGATAAATATTTTATTAAGACATCTTTACGTTAACATTGATTATTGGCAAAGCTAGCAATTGAAATTAAGAAAACTGTAACAACAAACTCGCTTAAAAGTTTTATCTTTGGACAGACTTAAGCAACGTCTTAAGCACTTACAGTAACGCGTGTGCTCCATTCGTTTTCAGCTTCTTCAAAAATATTTAATTCCAATTTCCTGATCGGCATGCTCTTATCAAAAATCTCTAAAATATACTTTTGAACGACAATAATATTCTATTGAAGTTACCAACCGGTAGCTTCAAGAAAATGCTTGTTTAGATCCAAAAAAAAAACAATCAGATTAATTACGGATAGCATTACGGAACACCCCATATAAACAGGCATTTATTTGCACTAAATTGCACACTCATGCCATGCCGCAAGAGCAACAAGAAGAACTGCAGCAACAAAAAAGTGGTAATATATTGTTGTTGTAAATTGCTCTGTTTACCAATCCAATTGAGAAAAAGGAAACAAACTTTATGTGTTTTTTTTTTTGGTAAACAGGAATATTGAAATGCAATAGAAAGAAACGAAGCTAATTATAATTTCTTTTTTATTGGCAGTGCTCTCGAAATTGACAGCACACATAAATTTTATACCAATAACATGTTTTGGCATCTATAGAATTCTGAAATTAGAAAAATCAGTTTTAAATTCATGTCAATAAGGAATAAGGTCAGGAAAATGTTAAAAAAAATTTAGTTGTCAAGTAGTTTTTTCATGTGCGGAAAAATTGCATTAACAAAACAAAAGACTTAAGACACAAGCGTGCAATTAATTATTGATTGCAGCAAAATAACGGCGAATAATATGGAACATTTTTAATTTAAATAACAAAAGAAGTTTAGTTTATGAAATCAAAAATGTCTTCAAGGACAGCGTGGCAATATTGATATTGTGGCAATATTGATATTGTAGCAATATTGATATTGTGGCAATATTGATATTTTTTGATGAAGGTGTAGTGGCCTTCGAAAACAGCTAGTTGTTCCGTTCTACTACGTATTCGTCAGAATACTTACAATTAAATTTGGTGTTATTTGTTCATTAATAATTATCACATGCAATTTGGCTTACAAAACGATATGAATTTTAGCCTGATCAAATTATAAATGTAGAAACAAATGATGTTCGAACAATAATAATTAAAAATTAACTAAAAATTAAGATTTACATTTGCAAAAATTTTGCGACTTTTTACCCTAATTTCAAATATTTTATTTTTATTTTATTCACGGCTATATGAATTGACAGAACTTATTATAAAATATTTCCTGAAAATTTTGGAGATATTTACGAAATCAGCAACCATGTGGAGGCCAAAAATCAAAATTTAAAAATTTAAGGGCAAATATCTTTGCAACTTTCAAGGATATATCTATAAAATAAGCTGCATTTTCCTTGCATATTTAAAACTTTACTTTAAAGCCATTAAAATCAAATGATATTTAAAAACTTTACAAGACTAACAAGGTTTTTGGCTGAGGTAGTCATTTTTGAGACTCTGCAGATCACCCTCTTTTTCAACAGTGTAGTTTAAATTTTAATATTCTGAAAGATTATGTCTTCTGCTATAATTGCTACATAGAACATATTGTTATCAGATAGCAAATTTCACAGATACATGTTTATTACCCTTTTGCTCTATTTGAACCACTATGCGCCGATTGCATTCATAGATTTATTCAAATAAAACTTTGGCTATGGATTGATTTTAAGAAATAAAGGTTCAAGCTCAACCGCCAAGGTCATGCGTTTTGGCACCTCTGGATTATTTCTTGTGGAACCACGTAAAGTAAATGTTTTATGCTGATAAACTAGCAACAATTGATGCTTGAAGGACAACATTGTTTATGTTATTCGTGACTCAAAATTAGACCTTCAGATTGCTCTTCGTCAAAAACAGTCATCATCATTATCAAATATTAATGTTATGTATTACTTATTAAAATACTCATACGTATTGTACACATGCATTTATATTCGACAATAGTTTCGTAACACTAAACATTTACGGCCTGGCCCACGATGTCACGAGAAATCGTTCGATCGACAACTTGTATTGCAAACAACAACACATTTTCTAAAGTTATTGTTGTTTGCAATACAAGTTGTCGATCGAACGATGTCTAGTAACATCGTGGGCCAGGCCGTTATAGTATTAAAATATAACTCTGTTAACCTTGATGTCAGTTATTTACAAAATGTGTGTTGATATCTAGGTTGAGTTAGGTTAGGAAGAGTGGTGCCAAAGATATACCTCCACTCGGAGACCCAATTGGATCCATCCATATTCAAATTGCAAGTGGCGAAAATAGTCAATTGAGCAGTTGACACCAACTGATATAGATTCGCCTTCAGGTTAGCAGGCCGCTGGCAAGAAAAAGTAGAAAATTAGAGTCCAGCTCACTTGTGTCCAATATAATGATCACTTTGTGCTAATTTGCCTTTGATTTGCATAACAAATTTGTATGAAAATAAAAAAAAATAAAGCGAGAGTTACAAAATAATTCACATAAAAAATTCAATTGTATGTGTTCTGGCCTTCACATCGTTTTCACATTTTTTCTTGTGAAATCGGATGTTAAAGCACATCCTACTCCTGTTTAGGTTGAAATTTAGAAAATAAAAATTAATAGTATGTGTTCTTGCATCCGATTTTAGATGAAAACGATTTTTAAATGGACGATTTCAAATTTTTAGCTTTTTTCGTTTTCACTTTTGGCAAAAAAACTCGTATTCTTTTCACTTGTTAATAGTCTTGTGAAAAGAATACGAGTTTTTTTGTCAAAAGTGAAAACGAAAAAAGGTAAAAATTTGAAATCGTCCATTTAAAAATCGTTTTCATCTAAAATCGGATGCAAGAACACATACTATTAATTTTTATTTTCTAAATTTTAACCTAAACAGGCGTAGGATGTGCTTTAACATCCGATTTCACAAGAAAAAAATGTGAAAACGATGTGAAAGCCAGAACACATACAAATATCTATGTATGTTCGCCAGAGGTGATACAGTAGAATTTTATTCGTCTTGATCAGGCTTTAAAAATACATAGTAAATGATTTCAAATATTAGTGTTCGAATATTACAATAACAAAATTTTTTTTATTTTATCATTTTAGTTAAAATATTTTGACAAATAAAATAAAATAAAAGTCATGCAAGAAATTCTACTATTTCTATTGATAAATTCAACCCCAAATCATCACTGTTAATCTTAACTAACATTCATGTTAACTTAACATTACTTTAGTACAGCGAAAGAAAAGATCTCTTACAAGCCATTGAAACAAGCGTAGAAAGTCGTATTTAGCATAATGTAATGTGGTAATTAAGCAAGTGAACTGCGAAAAAATTAGAAACAAATATTTACTCTTCTTTAAGAGAAAATTGAAGAAAACAAACATAAAACAAACATAATACAAACAAAAAACAAAAAAAAAACAAAAAAGAAAACACCTGCTGGCAAAACTGTTTTCTAATGTCTTGTATCTTTAAGAGCTTCGTTTGAATAACGTTAGATATATTTTTTTTATCGGTTTTAAGAGAGTATTTATGGATGAGCTTAAGTGATTGTTTCTTCAACTTCGTGGCAAATCGTTAAATGATGTTTGCTAGACATAAAAACAAACGGACAAGCATTAGATGTTATGTGTTTTTTTTTTTTGCAGGCAGCTAAAGTGCGTTTTTGTTTGGTTTCAAATCGATATGGCCAAGTTATTTTAATAAACTTTATTGTGCATGAGTGTGTGTGTGTGTTGATGTATAGATGGGTGTAAGTTTGTGTGCATGTGATTTGCTTACAAGAAGAAACTCTTTTATTGGTGGCAATTTGAAAGATAGACCAATGAAGAAGTAACCTGCATGCTAGGCGAGCATTCAGTTTACTAACGGCGACCTTGATGGTCGTACAAAGCGCGTGAATGACAAAAACGAAGAAAAAAAAAGAAAACAATGAAAAATAAAAACCGTTAGAAGTCAATTTAAAAGAAGAAACAAAAAACCTAAAAATTATTGACAGCAATAAAGAAGTGCTAAAAAAAATGTAATTAAAAAATAAATTTATTTAAAAAACGAAATTTTAAAATCGAAATCGTAGTAAAAGTGAAAATAAATACATAAACGTTCTTAAAGGATAATAAAGGACTTTAATAAAAAAAATAAATAAATGCTTAATATAAAGACATGAAGGATATACGAAACACATATTTTTCTTAGTAATGATTACAAAGAAAGTAGTAAAACTTCTCTTTTGACTATGTAAATATTATAATAACTATATAAGGATTATAAAAAAATATATTTTTTAAACAAAGAAAGTGATTTAACTAAAACTGCAAATTGTTGCAATATAATGAGTATGAAATAAAAATGTTTTTAAATTATTTTCTGCTTTATTCATAAAAAATATTTCTGTTCAATAAGAGGGTTTATGAAACAAATTTTCTTTGGAAATTTGATTAATAATCCTTTTATAAAATTAAAATATTTTTTATGAATTAGCTAGCAGGCTCTTTATGTGTAATTTGAAAATTTTTTCAGGCACAAAATTTTTAACTGGAACAAATAATAAAATTCAGCCTAAATTTCAAGGCTAATATTCATAAAAAATAAAACGTATTTGAAATTCATTTAAGAAATATTTTTGCTAAATTTTTGAATAAATAAATAATTTCAAACTCAATTTAAATTTTATGAATATGGGGGCAAAAATTTATATGAGAACAGTGTATGACAAAAATTAAAAAGTTATAAAATAAAAAAATATGTTTAAAAATAAATTTTTCTATTATTTACAATTGAAGTGTTCAACTTAAATTAAAAAAGCCGAGTAACATAAATTTGAGATATTTTTTTTGATGTTTTGTTTCACTTATATTGTGATTTTCTTAAATAAATTACATTAGAGATACGTCATGTATTTCAATTAAAATTCAATTACGTGAGATGGGAAATTTATTACAATATATGCAGCAAGAGTAAAAAGGGAGAACCAATTTTTTTTTTCGAAAAACTTCTCCTGGATATTTTTTTTAAGTTATTTCAAAAATTTTTGTGTTGAAGTCTACTAATGAGTTCCTTAAGCAGGAACGAATTCCTTAACGAACAAAACAAACAAAAAATCTATATACATACATAAAAGACTGAATATCAAATAAAAATATTTCCGTATTTTTTTATCTTCAATTAAGAAGTATACATACAATAATTGAAATTTATTTGCTGGTAGTTTAGCATGTCTATATACGTATTTCATTGGCGCTTGAACCAAATCATCAGTAGACTTCAACCACAATTTTCAATAGTTACAAACCTCTTACTTTATGCACAGACTTTCAAAAACTATATGAGAATTTAAGAAATTTATAATTCGACATATTGTCAAAAGTATTTTAATTTAAAATTTATTTGCTGGTGGTTCAGCGATGTCTATATGCATTTCATTGTTGCTGTAACAAATCGTCAGTAGACTTCAACCACAAATCTTGAACAGTCGCAAACCTCTTATCTTATGTACAGACTTCCAAAAACTATTTGAGAGTTCACAAATAATAATATTCCCGAAAATCACAAAAGAAAAATAAGCATAGTAGGCTTAGAAAAGGTATAGAAAAATAGAATAGATTCATATCGAATATAAATTATTTGCTGGGTTTGGATAAGTTTCTAAGCCTACTATGCTTATTTTTCTTTTGTGATTTTCGGGAATATTATTATTTGTGAACTCTCAAATAGTTTTTGGAAGTCTGTACATAAGATAAGAGGTTTGTGACTGTTCAAGATTTGTGGTTGAAGTCTACTGACGATTTGTTACAGCAACAATGAATTGCATATAAACATCGCTGAACCACCAGCAAATAAATTTTAAATTACTATATGAGAATTCATAAAATATTAATATTTTTGAAAATCACAGAGAAAAAATAAGCTTAGTAGGCTTTGAAACTGATACAAAACCCAGCAAATAATTTATATTCAGGTGAACTCATTTTATTTTTCTACATCCTTATACAATTAGAAATCCATCGGATAACAATAAAAGTATTTACAAGGCTAAATGAAAGGTAAAACACTAATTGAACTTTAAAGAAATTTATTATTTGACATATTGTCAGAAGTATACGTACAATAATTGAAATTTATTTGCTGGTAGTGACTGTTGAAAATTGTGGTTGAAGTCTACTGATGATTTGGTTCAAGCGCCAATAAAATACGCATATAGACATGCCAAACTACCAGCAAATAAATTTCAATTATTCAATTAAAATTTTTTAAATTTTTATTTCAATAAGGTTTTTAAATTAAAGAGTCCTTAATATGATTATATTCTATTTTTTTTTAACTTTTTCGTCCATTTTAGGCTAGTTTTGATTTGTCTTATAAAAATCTAGCAAGACTTTTTTAAAGTTTCTTAATTTATTTTTATTTATTTTATATTCTTAATTTTACTTTCTTTAATTTTTAAAAATAATTCAGATCATTTTAAATTCAGTTTTCAAAAGTTACTTATGTGTAGTTTCCACAATGCAAGCAAGCGACTTGTCTAGAAAATTTTTATAGGAATCACTCAAACATTTGAGTGCTTTTCATATATTTTTTCTAGACAAGTCGCTTGCTTGCATTGTAGAAACTACACATTAATTAATTCTTAATTAAATCTTTAAATTTTAATTGTATCTCTAAATATATTTCAATTAGTCTCCCGATTAAATTTTAAAAAAATTTTCAATTAATTTTTTTAATGAATTTCTAAAAAATTTTCAATTAATTTTCTTAATGCATTTTTTAAAACTTTTTCAATTAATATTTTTATTAAATTTTTAAAAATTTTTCAATTAACTTTTTAATTGAACTTTTAGTTCATAAATTTTTGTTTTATTGAAAAAAAAAATTATACTCAGAATTTTGTAAAAAATATAATCTACTTAATATTTCAATTTTGGAATTGAATATTATTTTTTGCAGTGTAATGAATTGATTAAACTTAATATTAAACCCATTAGAATTGAACTGATTGTGGCTTAAACAATTTGTTGTTGTTTTTTTTTTTGCATATCTAGACGCATTTCGTTGTGGCAACGAATTGTTTCAATAAAGGAGTTCTAAATAAAAAATATAAATTTTCTGAATTAAATCGTCCAAAGGGGTAAATTTTCAGATTAAAATCTACGATGCAGTTGTCACAAAACTTACACAATGATTCAGGATTATCATTCAGTCCACGTCAAATTTAATCTAGTAACATAGTATAACACGAAAAACAATTAAAGGCTTCCAACCAGACAATGACAAAAGCATCATTTTATATTCCGTTTGAGTATTGGCCGCCAAATAAATATGAATGCCCGTAGCTAAAAACAAAAATTACGTTTATATGCAAACACTCGCATTAATTTTGAACTGACTAATTATAACTTAAAGCAATCAACAATTACATTCATACACATTTTTTTAATTACGCAGCAAAAGCAACTATAATTAAAATTTATAGACTGTATGCGTTGCAATCATACGCATGAGTATACATATACTCTGACTATTAATCGGCTACACATTAGTATACATATATAGGGCTATTTCATTTACACCTTCACACAAATAAAGTACGTTTTTAAACAGCGACACACACTTTTACATTTCCCATACCATTTTATATACACAAATAAATGTGTACGGTGGTAAAAGACAAATAAATATCCAGAGTATCATGTACATATGTATTTTTTTGTCCGACTAAGAGAGAGAGAGAGAGATAGTCAATGCACTTGATAAGCATATGCCTTTTGATTTTTAGTTGTAGCGTATTTTAGTTATTCGCATAAAAACATAGAGATGCTTTTGTATGTCTGAATTGTCTATAGTTATAGTTGCTTGAGAGAAAATATGTGAGTATATGAGTATGCAATTATGATTACACGCAGTTCCTTAAATTTTTTTGCATTGAGTACTCATTGTTATTCTTTGGTTCTAACCATAGATTCTGTTAGAGGACGTAAAAAAATAAATACGTATGTCGTGCATGTTTTGAAAGATCACGTTGAATGCCCTTATGGGAATGCCTTTATGGCAATTTAATTTTTCTAATTTTTTAGCTTCCCTACAAGGGAATTTGTAAGAATGAAAATGGGTAATCTTGAGTGGGGCTTAAGTATGTTCTGGGATAAGTATCAAAATTTTATGGCCTACATTTTTGCTGCAAATATCATCCAAATCCTGCTCCTTCTAAGGATTGTTTTACGATTTTTTAAAATAGTTAGAGCCAATAACTATGGTTATGTTGGGAGAGCTACAGAGTTAATGTATTCCACAAAAATATTTACCATAATAATCTCTATAAAGTTGCTGAACATTTCATACATCTCAGATATAAAGACCACATAGTCTTATATACAGATATGCTACACAAATAGGCTAAAGGGGGGAAACTTTAACCAGAAAAAGAAAACTCTTTGAGGATAATAATAATAGCCACAAAGGTACAATCACCATCTGTCCCCATAAAATACCCATTGTTCATCTCTGGGTAATCTTTGCATTGCAGCATTTATTTTATTAACCAAATCAACATTTTATTTTTCTTTTATTAATGTTTATTTATGAAAACACAATTGCATGGATTAGCGTGTTATTTAAATAAAATAAGTCCCAAGTAAGCCGGGCTTAAATTAAAATGTTGCTCAGCTTGTTTAATCATCTAAAAATTTTCTTTCATTTTCCGCTTCCACCAGGAAATATAAACCATGTATTAGACACACATATTATAATATGGAAGTCAATGTTTTTATATAAACCTGTTCCATTTCCAAAGTAATAGAAAAATTTAGTTGTCGCATTAATAAAAAATAGTTTTGGCTTAAAAAAGGTTTAAACAAAATATTTTACATGGACATTTGTTGCTTAAACGTTTTGTAAATCAAAATTATTTTTAATATACATATTAGGCTTTAAATAGTATTAATAAAAAAAGTAAGAAACAGCTGACTTTTTTATCCCTTATTTGCTATAGAAAATCTTTATGAAAATCATTAAAAAAATTATTGATTTTTATATAAATTTTCTACTCAATTCGATCGTCTGCAAAATTAAGAGTCTCTTTCACCAATCATATTCAAGCAAAGTATAATTTAATTAAATACCTTTATTGAAAGTCAGTTTAAATTTCTTTTTATTTTTACCAACTTATTTAAGAAAACATTAGAAAGTAGAGTAACGCTTTGGTATTTAATATTACGGCGGTAACTATCAGCTGTTTATGTGAATAAAAAATAGCAACCAATTATTTAAACAGTATTTAAATATTCAGTGCGTATATCGTGACTTAACCGCCAAAATAATCTTAAGGGACATAATTTTCAAGTTAAATTTTTTTTACGAAAATTAATTTATTACGATCGTAGGTAGTGGTAGTAGTCAAAAAACGAAGTTCAAATAATATGTCGCTTAAGCTATTTTGGCTGTTATGGCTATATATGTTGAAGAAAACGAAAATCGAGTTTCAAATATGAATTAGAGTCTAAACACAATGCAACGATAATTTATTGCGGTGCGGTTTTTCATACGATTTTGAAGGAAAAAACCGCAGTGCGGAACGGTATAAAATTAAAATCTATTTTATTTTCTCTGCGGACTTTCTTATTCTCTCAATTTTTGACCCTTTTTCTCTTTCTGATGTTGCCATAGTTTTTGAATTATTGGCGGTGTTCACAACATTATTGTGAACAAAAAAATGATTTTGAAGTTCAAAAACTTTTGCCATAAAATATAAAAGTTTAAAAAATATATCAAATATATCTGCCAATGTATAAAATGTTAATCGTTTTTTGTTTTTAGTTACTGCCATGTATGTATGTATATACATATGTATATATGTTCCCGTCATTTCTATAAGGAGCATAGGGCCTCCATTACAAAATATTAAACAAAGAGTAAATTTGTTAGAAAATTTTATAAAAATTTATCTACAAAAAAATTAATAAAAATTTAAACAAACAATGACAAGTATTGCCGTAGCCGTCTTCCGTTGTGTTATGTTTATTTTTCTCTCCCGCAATGAGAAATCGCACCGCACCGCAAACATTGTGTTTAGAATCGTAATATTTAAATGGAATTGGTGAAATATGCTCAAAAAAATTTAAATTATTGTGCCTTATTGAGCATTAGCTAATAAAAAGCGACATGAAGACAAAAGCATAAAATAAAAGTAAAATTTTCTTAACATAAGCCCCAACAGGCCAACGAGCGAGCATTATCCCTTGCAAATAATTTTCCATACAAAAAAAAATGAATATGCATATGAACATATTTTAAATAAAAAAATATGCAATGATTAAAATTAAATTTAGAATTTGAAAAATTTAGTTGAAACAATAAATAAATTAATGCAATTAAAAAAAATAAATTAATAAATATCAAATTAAACTGTATTAGTGAGCATGCATGCAAGTCGTCATGAGTGTGTGTGTGTGTTTATGCATGTATGTGTGTATGCATGTATTTATGTATGAGTGTGATTATTGCTTGATAATCATAACTGTGCTTATGTTTCCGCATTTGAGATAAAAGAAAAGTAACAAAAACAAAAACAAATCACAATAACAACAACAACAACAAACCATTTCTTCTTCGTTAATTCCAATCCACACTATATCCAACTCTTGGCTCATTTGGTGGCTCTTCAGCTGAATGTTGCATATCAAATGTATTTAAAATATATGAAACAACAACTGCAACAAAGAAACTACAGACCGACCAAAAACGCGATAGCGTGCTTGCGTGTCTGTTGCAAGCACTAGACACAACTTACCGCTGCTTCAATTGTTTTGTTACTTTTTTATTTTCCTAACTACAGCTGCTAATAAAAGGGCAATTGTTTTGTTAACTTTTTTTACATATTTTTTTTTTTGTGCAACATTAACAAATATTACACCTCTCTTAAAGTTTGTTGAACACAGCAAGCATACATACCTTCAAACCTTTTACAACACACACACACACACACAAACACACATTTACAAGAGTATAAACAAAACAACTGATTCTAAACTAGTAAAAACAATTGTACGTGTAATATGTATATTAAACAATAACCACAGTGCAACAGTTAAAAGTGTTTAATTGAAAAATAACAAATAAAACAAAACAAAAAAAAACAAACACTCAGAAATTAACATGAAGTGAAAATTTTTACTTAAACTGAAAATGCCGTAAAATCTTTTTTCTTTTTATTTTCAACAAAATAAAAATATAAAGTATTAAGAAAATCGTAAGACCAAATGCTGCTGAATGTGGTGTGCGCTGCTTAATGGTTCACACAAAGTAAGTAGTTCTTCCTTTCTTTTTTTGTAATTCTATTTTGTAACTACTTTTGTATTTAATTTAGTTTAATGAACACTTGAACACTGGGTTTTCAGTTAAATTTTATTTAAAGTTTTATGAATTAATTACCCTAAAAGAAGCAATATTTTCATTACTCCATGCAGCCAAAAAACAAATGTGCTCCCATAACCACTTTAGTTCTGTAAACAACAGCAAGCTATTTATACAACAGGCTGGCCTGGAGGGGTGAAGGGGGGAAATTGGGCAAAAATCTTTTATTTGAATTTTGTGATCCATAATCAAATTTCAAAAATTATATTAGCCCTATTGTTACTCACTTCGATGGGAATAGTTTTTTCGATAGTTGCAATTCCAATTAGTTTTTCTTATAAAATTATATTTTTGTTATATAATAGTGAGAAAATAAAGTTATACGAACGATATACATACATATATATATATATATATATATATTTCCTTCTTATCTCTGGCCTAGCAAATTTAAACCTGTGCAAGTAAGCTTTAATATTTCTTGAGCAACTTTTGCGTTCATAAAAAAGAAAGGAGAATATAATAAAGAAAACAATCATCATATTTTCCTCTCTTGCCCCTAAAATAAAAAGTTACTGAAATAAAATTGTTTTATGTGTACACACAGAAAAAATACCAATATAAAATCAACATGCAAAAAGGTTGATTCAAGTTCATTGAAATGACATTAAATTTACAATAAATAATATGTTGTTTGAGTGTGTTGGTGTTTATTTGCTTTGTTCATACCCTATCGAAAATTTGGCTAACTTTAAACTAACTTTAAGCTAACTATTTCGCAACTACTACTGACTGACACTTGGATTACTTTGCAATCACTATTTTAACATTGCGATGTCCTAGGCGGTAGTCAATTGTCTCACTCTTTACTACTTTCAGCTAACTTAAAGTTGAATTTTTTAAGTCACTTAGTAGTCAGTAAATTAATTCTGGGGTTCGAACATGTAACATCACACATTTTGTACTCAATGCGCTACCACTCGGCTAATCTGCCATCTAAAATAACAACAGCAAAATGTTAATATAAAACTGAAAGACGTTTTAAAGTAGCTGAGAATAAATTTGTTGGCTCTCATCAAATTCGATTACGTACTGTACTTAAGAATTAATTTTGGGTTTGTTCTGGATGACTTTGCAGCTAGCTTTTAGTCAGTCTAATAAAAGCTAACTATAAGTTAACTATTTTTGTAGTCAAGCACATATTCTCCGACAAGGTAGCTGCAATACACTTTTGTGCTTAGTTGTGTGATTTGTTTTTGTATTATTGTTGTTGTTTTGATGTTTGTAAACAGCCGATAAACTGCTGCTGGCTGGTAGGGAGTGTACTAGTCTTGCAGTCGGAGGATCGCAGGTTCCAATCCTGGAGTCAAGTCAAATTATTTTGTATATTTTTTAAACTAAAAATTTTCAAGTCAAAACATTTTGTTTTTTTTTTAACTAAAACTAAAACTGTTCAAATAAATTGTATGTTAAATGATAAATGAAATAATGTTAAATTATAATTTAATTCAAGATGGTACATATTACTGTGTATCTTAAGAATATTTAAAGTTAATGTGGCTGCAGGGGTAAGCACGTTGACTACCATGCGATGAGCTCAAATCTTGTCCGGAGAAGCTTATTTATATACAAAAATTTTTCTCATGTCTATGTCAACCACACCTAATTTAAATAATTAATAAAATACAATTACACTTCATTAAAGTAAATTAAATTCATGTTGTTCCAACTTGTTACAACTTTGATTCAACATGATTCTTCATTTTGATTTTAACAGTAGGTAAATGTTAAATCAACATGAAATAAAGTTATTTCAAAAGGAAAAATTTTCTTAGACAATTACTATAAATCATGTCAAATTAACATGAAACACATATAAAGCAAAATCATTGCCGAAAAAGATTAAATTAACTTTGTTTAAGTAGATTTTAAGTTGAAATTTTTCTGTGTGTTTTATTTAATTAAGTTTTGATAATATAACAAGGTCAACACAACAGGCGACAATTTAAAAGGAACTGAATTGAGTTCTTATCATAAAAAAATGTGAAACCTAGTCAACAGTTTTATGTCTTGTTTAATAGAATAACTATTTCTGTGAAAAAAAAAATTAGATTATACAATAAAGCACACAGAAACGGTAGTTGTGTAAAAAAAATTAAAAGAATATGTATAAATGAGCAAAATAAAAAAAAATCTGCTTGCACTGCTAAAAGTTTTATGAATGAAATGCTTACGAATTCAATTCAAACCAAGTAAAAGAATTTAAAAATAAGAATGAATCGCTGTAGCAGAGCTAAACAAGTAATTGAATAAATGAATGAGTTAATGTTTTGTGTCCATAAAATTAACAAGCCAGCAAAAATGAAACACTTCACCAAAGGTGAACCGTAAGTAACTCGGGCAATTTCATCATAATAATACATTTTCGCTGATTATTGCTTACAGTTGTTTGCTCTTCTGCCACAGCCAACAAGTCACTTGAAATGTTCAATGTTCTACTTTTTCATGTTCTTGTTGTTTATGTTTTTGGGCAATAGGGAGTCTTGTAAGCCAAAAAAAAAAAAAACAATTCTTTTATTTTACTTGAGGTTTTGGCTTTTCTTTTTTCTTAATGAAAACACCTTAGTTTCTTTGGAAAAATTGCCAAACAAGACACTACAAAGTAGTTGCGAGCAGTTGCATAAAAAACTGTAAAATTGAAATAGAACTATAAAACTTACTTATAAAATACTTAACAGACAACAAGTTTGCAACTAGGAAGTACTTGCAACATTAAATTATTTACTCTAGTTTTGTGAACTATGTAAATATTCAGTAGACTTGCAAATTATTTTGTTTAAAAGTCTAACCTCATATAATTTGCCTTTGCCCAAACTATTTTCTTCTTCTCAACCGCTGATTTCTTTGGCAAATATACAAATTTATTTCTTTGCAATTGCAAATTAACATGCTTTCTTGCTTTGTTTTTTTAGCAAAAAAATAAAAAATTATATTTTTTCAACAATTATGTGCCGCCACATGAGCAACAAAACTTACCCAGACAATATGAAATAGAAAATTGTTATTTTTTTTAGGTTTTGTGCATATAAAACTCTCCAAGTGTAACAAAACTAAACAAAATGCACTACGGCAAATAAAAGTTTATATAAAATTTAATATAAAAGAGGTAACTAATAATTAAAAAAATAATAAGAAGAAAAACATCATAAAAACTAAATAATAATCTAATCATAAAATGTCGGCTAATATGAGTATATATCTACTACATACATGGCTTAATAATGCACTGAAAGAAAATTTCTAAAAAAAAATTTTTTAATTTCAAAGCCGAAAACAAGCTGAGTTTTTCAGCCCTCTTAAAATTCCTGCTATAATTTAGGGTCTGAAAAAAATCCCGACTTGTCTTGTGAGCTCAGTTAGACTGCCCTCGATTAAAAAAATTTATTTCTCTAAGGAAAATCAAAAATGGCGAGGGTATATATGTATATTTGTCATTCGATGTGTATTTTCTACCATATTTATATGCGGCCCCATAAAGTATATATCGAGCCTTACTTTCGATTTTAAAAAACCTTCTCCTGAAAAATTTAACTTTTGTCGCTTACGATAAAATTGAAAATAAGGCTCGATATGTTCTGGGTTCTTATAAGTGGGGTAGTCGAATAAGCGTTGTCCATCTTTGTGTGTCAAAATTAGTCCTGCACAGATTGTGATTGAAAATCAGGATAATTAAAAAGGCGGTTCCAGGGTTGGTAAATTTAAACTTTTTTCGATACATAAAGCTAACTAAAACTTATGTTATTTTTTAATTGAAATACTAATTAATAGTTTTTTAAATGTAACAGTTTGTATATTTGTGAATTTGGCAGTTAAGATTAAACAAAAAATTTAAAAAAATTTTATGAGTCAAAGAAAGGTCCTTCGACTCGTAAAAAATTATTTCAGAATATGGCACGAAAATATTTAGACACTCAGGGAGATATTTAAAAAAAATGTGTTTTTTGCTCTATAGATCAAAAAAACTATAGATCTATAGATCTATAGTTTTGGCGATTTTTGGCGACTTTTACGGTGATTTTTAGTTTAACCGACTTTTTTCAGCTTTCGCGGTTTTTTCATTTTGGCTGTTTTCTTGGGGCTTAAGAGATTTTTTTCCCCGATCTTTTTACTTTTGTTGATTTTTTCTTTTGCATTTTAGCGATTTATATTATTTTTGGTGATATTTTTCATTTGAGCAATTTTTTCATTTTGACATTTTCCTTCCCTTAATGAGAGGACAACAATTCACACCGCCGACATATCGTCCCTACCATGTCAAACTATTCATTCATTATCTTGTTACCCTTATTTAAACGAAATGCTTCGTTTCAAAAATCTTGAAATTCTAATAGACGATAGATAACTTAATAAGCATTATTTTGAGCCTGTCAGTTTTAAGAATACGCCCAATTTAAATTCATGAAATAAAAGCACAAATTTGCATATTGGATACCAGTAGTTTGGCATGGTAGGAACGATATATCATACTATACGAACGTTAGCCCATATAATCGGATATCTATTTTACCTGTAGTGCGATTCACTAACTTTTTCTTAACCATAATTACATCGTTAAAATAAATATAATCAAAATGTATCAAATTTGCTATTCAGTAACATTTTTAACGACATTCGATGTCGGTTAATGTCAGCTGTGTCGTTATTTAAGCGACAATAATTTATGTGCTGTTAATTTTAGCGACAAAAATCAACAGAAAATATCAGTTTGTACTATCGTTAAATGGAAGCTACAGAATCAAACAATCGTTATTGCAAGCGACAAAATATATAGACAATAATTTCAATTGTCGGGTCGTTAAAAGTTTCTGAATTGCACTACTGATGTAGACATTTTTTTTTAATTTTTGTTCTGACAGTTTTTATTTTGAACCCCCGATCAAAAAAAAAAGGAGTGTTATAAGTTTGTAGTGTGTGTCTGTCCGTGTCCACGGACAGATGTTTTGGCATTATTCGGTTGCTTTTTAGTTTAAGCGATTATTTAAGCTTTCGCAATTTTTTCGTATCGGCGATTTTTTTCGGTTTTGGTGATTGGGTTTAATTATTTCCGACCTTTTTTTTTGGAGATTTTTTTGTATTTTAGCGATTTATTTTATTTTGGGTTATACTTTTCATTTAAGCCCTTTATTTTAAAATTTCAAAAGCTCACCTCTTTCATTTTCCAAGATACAGAAGGTTGTCAAAATTACATTAAGTTATAGAATACCCTTTGATATTGATTTTTTTAAATTTCATTGTTGAGTGGTGTTGTCTGCATAAAAATACACTAATTTGAAAAATTTCAAGTGTCTGTATATAGTTTTCGGTATATTACATTTCGATTTAAGCATTTTTCGTTTAGAAACCCCTTTAATTTGTAATTGTCACATGTTTGTTGTAGAGGCAAAGGTTCTACATATTCTGTGAAAATTTCAGGTCCATAGCTTTTACAGCTCTCGAGGAAATAGCCTATGACCGAGAGAGTAAGATATATGCGAAAGCAATAGGGTTCCTTTTCACTTTTGGTGCACGGAACCCTAAAAATGGACTAGAGAGGAACTTAAGGCCATATAATATTCATTGCTTAAAAGGGTTTTAGCTGCAATAAAAAAAAAATATTATTACTTCTAAGCAACGAGTGTTTTTAATTTTTGCATACATCTGGTTTTTTCATTAAAATAAAGTAACTATCCATTTTTTTATATAAAAAAAACTTATTACATTTTGAAGTCTTTTATTAAAATTTTCTTTAAAAGTTTGACAAAACCTTTTGTTGTCTCTTTTAGAAAATAATATATGTGACGTTCTCTGAGAAAATGCACGTAGTATGTGAAAATGGAGTTTTGAGAAAAACGCATTTAAAAAATAAAATTTTAATGTTTTAATGTAATTTTTATCGATTTTGACACACACCCGTTTTTTGACACACTAGGTCCCTTTTCTCGGAAAACCAACCAACCAAAGTTTCTGCAAAATATTAAATAAAAACATAACTAAATTGCATATGGGCAATTCCACGCAAAACTACTCTATACAAAAATAAATAAATTATCTAGTTTTAATAAAAGAAAAAATGATTTTGTTTTACAAAAAAAAAATTTTTTTGTATGGAAATTTGTTTGTTAAAAGTTTTGCAAACCTAAATTGGTTGTTTCTGAATAAGGCTTAAAATCTTTAGTTGCCGAAACTGGTAAAATTCTTCATTTAATAGGCAGACTATTTTTAAATTCGGAACCTCGTACCAGATATTGTGCTCACGGCTTATTTTTTTCAGTGCAATAATATTTTGATTACAATTAGTTTTTGTTCAAACACGATGTGTGTTTTATAATTTTTACAGCAAAATAAAAATTATTTATTAAGCTGAAATAAAAATGCACACAGATTTAGAACGTTGCACACGCAAAGTAAAACATAATTGCAAGTGAATAATTAATAAGCGAATCATTCATCACTCGCTTGGATACAAAATTAGTAATGAAGGGGTATTAAAAACAACAGCAACAACAACAGCTGCAACAATATCATCAAGACCCTATAACAGACTCCAAATGCAACAGCAAAAGGGAGTTGGCGGCAAGTAATGATAAGAACTTGGAATTTGTTTCGCATATCCCGTTGCTTTTGTTTTTAAACAATCTATTGTTAGTTGCTTATGTACGAATATAAATAGTTGTATTTGCATTACAAATAATTATATTTGAACTTAGTGCTGCTCATTAGTTAGACGTGGCAGATAAACAATTTGATGTAGTTGTATTGAATTAAAAAGCAATTGCTCAATACACAACATGTTGTAGGAGTCGTAGTTTGTATGTTAGTAGTTGGTAGTTTCAAAAAAATCATGGTTTACAAAACAAATGTTTATATAGCAAGCACCAACGACGTTTGTACGACCTAAGACTCCTACAACAGGTTATGAATTGGGCAGATATAATTATGTTCCCCTTTAATACATTTTAGGGTTCCGTACACCAAAGGTGAAAAAGAAACCTATTGTTTTCGCCACGATGTCCGTCCGTCCATCTGTCCGACTATCTTTCACAGGGTGATTTATCGAGAGCCGACCACAAAAGCTAGCGACCTGAAATTTTCACAGAATATGCAAAACTTTGGCCGCTATAACAACAAATATATGACAATGGAAAATAAAAGGGTGTTCTAAAGCGAGCAGTGATAAATTTTAAAATCATAATGTTATATACAAACAATTATATATAGATGCTTGAAATTTTCAAAGTTAGTGTATTTTTATGCAGCCTACACCAACGAACACTGAAATGCAAAAATCAATCTTAAAGGGTATTCTATCAGTTAATATAATTTTGACAACTTGCTGTATCTTGGAAACCGTAAAATTAAAAATTTTTAAATTTTCAAAAACGCTAAAACTTTAAAATCGCAAAATATAAAAATCAAAAAAAAAAACCGAAAAAAATCGCCAAAACGAAAAAAGCGCCAAAACATAACAAAAATCGCTAAAGTTAAAATAAATCACTAAAAACTGAAAAAATTTTCAAAAAAATAAAAAAAGGCAAAACTAAAACAAACACCAAGAACCCAAAAATCCAAAAACGAAAAAAAAAACACCAAAAATAAAAGAGCGCCAAATGGAAAAAATTTCCATAAACCAAAAAAAAAAAATGGCCAAACCGAAAAAAGCGCCAAGACTTAACAAAATCGCTTAAACTAAAATAATCGCAAAAAAATAGCCAAAAGAAAAAAAAACGCTAAAAATCTAAAAACAATCCAAAAACGGAAAAAGCGCCAAAAACAAAAAAAAAACCAAAATTAAAAAACGCCAAACAGCGAAAAAAAAGTTTACCGTATGCTTAAAATTTTTTTAAATACCTCCACATCAGCTAAGTAAGATATTTGATATATAGCGCTCACACTAGCTGACCAGGTTTAAAAGAAACTAGATGTAGCTTTAAAATTATGAAATGTGCACCATAAAGTTATTTGCTTATATATGGTATTCCCCGCCTTGAACAAGGGTCCAGTTTAATAGTTTTTATTGTCTCTTGTTTGTATTAACAATAGTTAGTTTTAAATGATTTTAGTATGCAAAATTTTACAACTTCTATAAATTAAGCCTCTTTAAGGAAAACATCAATATAACACGCGCTGGAATAGGTATCAGTTGTCAATTTTAATAGACGGCTATAAATGCCGTAAGCTGTTGCAGTAAAAGAAGCTGGATTCAACACAGCAACTACTTATGTGCAAAAGTAAACAGACAGAGTCCATAAAGTTGTAAAAGAACAAACAAAAAAAAAAAGCAAAAAATAAAATAAAAAAGGAAGACCATAAATATTTAAGAAAATATTTTAGTGTGCACACACATCCATATACACATAAATATATATTCAGACATATGTACATATATGTATATATATACATACATATATATATATATATATATATACACTCACATATCGAGAAGGGTTTGTTTTTTAATTTTTTTATTTGAAATGTGTAGAATTTTTTGCATAAATCGAACGCTAAATAATGTCTCATAGCCTACTCCAAAACTAACAACTAAATCATTTTATAAGCCCAATAAAGATTAATTTGTTTTAACAAAAATTTTAATATTATTGTTATTACTGTAATATTTCTATTTGGTCTTCGGTATCAACATCTGTGTATGTAAGTAAGTTAAGACAAGACCAAATGTTAATGATAACATACAAAGGAAAAAAAAAATAAAATGATTCTTATTGAATACACGAGCAAAAACATACACAATGTAAATGCTTAAGAAAAAATAAGCAAACAATGGATTCTTTTTCTTTAGTCATTCTAATTCAAATGAGACATAAACGGAATCATTATTAACTAAAACCGTTTTTATGTGTTATTTATACACACGTATTAGTTGAGCTTAACAAATAGCAGAATATAAAATCAATCAGAAATTAAATATTTAAATACGGTCAAATAACTGTTCTATATACACATGATAAAAGACCCTCTAGTCAACCTAGAACCATATGTCTCTATGTCAACACTCTTTTCTCTAGCGACAATTGCACTAGTTGAAATGTTGACAATTTTCCTTTTATGCGCGAGTAGAGATACGTTAGAGACAACAGTTCCAATGTATTTCTGTTGATATTGCCAATGAACGCGTCAATAGTTTGTTTTTCTTTTTTATTATGCTATGCAATAATGTTAAAAACTTACGTACATATGTATGTAGGTATGTATGTATTTAAGTTTGTTGGCCCAACCCTTATTAAATTGTAGACGAGGGTCACTAAAATGTACTAGTGATTCTTTAGTTCAAATGTCTCCATATGGTCGTAAATGAATAGTGCTAAAGTCTACTGGTAGATTTTCAATGACAACATTATGTTATATGTCAATAGGCAATTACATTGGCTGCGGTACACCTATTCAGTTGTACTATTGACAATGTCATTAGTAAATCACTACAATTTTACTATTACATGGAGCGAGGAAATATCGATATTGTAGACTGGAGCCCCTAAAATTTACTAGTGAATCTTTGGTTCCAATGTCTCCATGTGGTCCCAAAAGAACTACTTAGTCAGTATTGCTACAGTCTAGTGGTGGATTTTCAATGACAAGCTAATGTTAAATGTCAATAGATAATTACATTGGCTGGGATACACCTGGTCAGTAGTACTACTGACAATGTCACTAGTAAATCACTACAATTTCACAATTCGCATTTTCTGCAGGGGAAATATAGTGTGTGTGTGTGTGTGTGTGTGTGTGTGTGTGTGTGTGTGTACAACAATCTCAAGTTATTTGATCATACAGTTATTTTTATTAACAAAGGAAACAATCAAAACAATTTGTGCTAAAGCACACTACCCGACATCATATTAAGAAATCGTTTCTTCGTTTAATATAAAGAAAATATATAATAATAATAATAATATTAAGTTAAAGATGCATGCACGCCTCGTTAATGTATTCAGATGCTGCATAACTGCACTTATGTGGAAATTAACATAAAATATGGTAACATTTACACAGTACCTGTGAAAATCATAAAAATGTATATGGAAATAATCTAAACAATCAAATTGAAAATAAAAACGTTGATTTAATTCCGTTATTAGTCTCAATGCGCTGATTTACACGGGATTAATTGTGCTGGCATAACATGCCAGTTTGTTGGTGAGAGAGGCAAAGAGAGGGGTTTTGTGTTTGGCATAATTTTTCAACCAGCTACAACCCCGCATTAGCAGCACAAAACCAATACACACACAACTTAAAAAACTGCAAATGTTAAATGAATACGAAAAACACTAACACACACAAAGCTGTGTATACGTATACACTTTTATGTTGGATGAATTAGTCTCGTGTGTTCTTACAAAAACAAAAATTGTGCGGCATAAAAATTAGTCTCGTGTAAACTACCTCTTTAGGCGGACCAGTGAGAGTAAAAACGAAAGACTTAAGACACAAACTTGTCAAATGAAAAAGCATGAAATATACTACGTTTATATGCAGGGCTTATTTGCAAATAAAACTGTAAATTGTTGCCATATTATTCTCTCTATTGCGACTTACTAATTCAGAAAACTATTCACGATTAACGCACTATTTGCAAATAAAATGCTTGAGGTTGCCACGCTTACAAATGTTTGATAACAAAAGTAATAAATGGACAAATATTGCAACAAAAAACATTGATAGAAGCAAATAATAACAATTAAAACAAATAATTATTTGTTATTTTGTGCATTTACACTATTTATTTTGTCAACATAAGTAGGCTTTCTATAGAAGTGCTACCAAGTTCGCTATACGTATAAACAGTGAGTTAATTTATTTGTAAATAATTTTATTTGCAAATAGTGAGCGTATAAACGTAGTAATAGACTTACAACATACATTTCGCTCATTTACTTGAATATTGTCACAACATAAAAAAATATAAGTTTTGCAGAAAACGCGTTTAAATTTTTCAATTTACATACAACTATATGAAGACATGCAAACATATTCTTCTCTAACAAGGTGGTAGTAAAAGATAAAATACGAAAAATCTCATTTTTTATGACACTATTGAAGTAAATGAGCGATATGTATGTACATACATAAGTGCATATGGCTATATATATCGCACTTGTTCCTTTAAGTGGGGTGAAGTCAAAATTTAAAAATTTTCAGCAGAGGCAGAAAACTTATTTATTAATATACTCTCATATAACAATGGGAAGAACAACTGCATGTTTTGCGGAAAGAGGAATTGATATAAGATTTTTACAGTGGGTAGATATCACCACTGGTGAAAGTTTATTAAATTCGGTAAAGTGCGACTTTGACTGGAACACGAAGGGTTCCATACAGACTCTAAATATGTAGTACTAAACGAACTTTAGCTATACACCTATCCCTCGATTTACACGATAGATATGTTCCTGAGAAAGTCGTGTAAATCGAAATTTTAAATTTGTGTATGAAAAATCGTGTAAATCGAAAAAAAGGCAGAATCGCGTAAAAAATTAATTTTATTAAAAAATTATATATGCATTTCAACTTAGTTTTTAAAATATCAGAAGCGTTTACTCAAAATACATAAAAATAAACCTTTACGAGTATTCATTAAACAAAATAAATGCTATTCTCGAACGTCCTATTAGAGACAAAAATATTCAATAAAACACATAAATAATCGTGGAAATCCAGGTATGTATTTCATAAATCTCTCAATTTACACGAAAACCAAAATAATCATGTAAAAGTGAAATCGTGTAAAAAAAAAGTATCGTGTAAATCGAGGGACAAGTGTATAATACATAGTTTTGGCATTTTTTTCCATTTCTGGGATTTTTTCGCTTTTGACGTTTGTTTTTAGTTTTGTCTTTTTTTTGGTGTTTTTTCGGTTTTCACGATTTTTTTTAGTTTAAGCATTTTTTTAGTTTTGGCACTTGTTTTTAATTTTGACGATTTTTTCTCTTTGGAGATTTTTTTCTCTTTGGAGATTTTTTTTTTCATTTTTGGCGATTTTTTTCTTTTGGCGATTTCTTTCATTTTGGCGATTTTTTCGGCTTTTTGGCAATTTCATTTAGTTTTAGCGATTTTTTTAATATGGCGCTTTTTTTATTTTGTCGATTTTTTTTTTAATTTTTAGCAATTTTTAGGTTTGGCGATGTTCTAATTTTGGGATTTTTAGTTTTAGCATTTTTGAAAATTTCAAGAGTTTGCCAAGACACATCAAGTTGTCAAAATTACATTAACTGATAGAATACCCTTTAATATTATTATTTTTTTAATTTTAGTTTTATTTGTTGTAGTAGGTATAAAAATACACTAACTTTGCAAACTTCAAATGTCTATGTATAATGGTATATAACATAGGACTTTAACATATTTCGTTGCTCGTTTTGTAACACCCTTTAATTTTTAATTGTCATGTATTTGTTGTTGTAGCAACCAAGGGTTCCTTGTCACCTTTGGTGTACGGTACCCTAAAAAAGTGTTCTACTTCTTATGAAATTAAGCATTTTTCTTAAAATTAAATTTTGCGCAAATTTTTTATTAATTATTATTAACTTATTACGGCTTTCTTTAGGATGGAAAACCAAAAATATAGGAAAAGCTTGGAAGAATTATCAAGCTTTAAGAAAGCGGCTTAGATCAGGCATTTAATTGTCAATTTCAATTGATTTGCTCGCGATTTTCAGTTTGAGATAATGGCATTCGCTATCGAACAATATAATAATATGGTTTGATATCGAATTCCATAATCTCAAACTGAAAAACGTGAATCAAATCAGCTCGTTATCGGAAGCGACGATTAGACACCAGCAAAAGATGCGTTCAAGCCACTATGAATTTGATGTAATGTTAAAATAATTGCCCGGTAATACGATTTAATGCTCGTATGTCATAGTCAAATAAAAAAAAGCTGATTTGTATTAAACATAAATAACAGAGAATATTTAGCTCACAGTGCTTTTGATGATCCAAGAGTTGCCATCACTGGCCCCAATTGTTTCAATTTTTGTTTTATATTTTCTTTAGATAAACAGCTGATAGTTGCCGCTGCCAACTATTAAATAGCAAAGCGTTACCATACTTTTTTTTGTTTCGTTATTTAAGATGGTGAAAATAAAAATGTTTTTATACAGACTTTCAATAAAGATCTTTGATTAAATTATAGTTTGTTTAAATATGTCTGAAAAAAAGACTCTTACAGTATTTTTTTCAAGGTCATTTACTTGGAGTATTTATTTTTTAAATAAAGAAACAAGTTTTATTTTTATTAAAAAATATCATGCATGCACTTAAGTTTATAACAAGATAAGAAATTGGGAAACGCCTTTTTATTTATTCAAAACTAACGTGATAGTTTAAAATGTTTGTAAATATATATCAAAATATAATACTCGTATTTAAATAATTAAGTCATACCATGAACTTAATTTACATATAAAAAAAAGTGAATGGAGCCAATAAGTATTTTTGAGACCACTCATTTTTAAATCCATTATATCCACCAACGATTTTTAAATGTAAAAATATGTAATGCAACTTTGTGTTCCGTTTTTGTTTTTTAATTGCATTTGGCTGAGATTTATAATTCTTGGTCAAGTAAATATTAAGACATAAAAACTACTTTGAAGTATAAAAAAGAGATAAGGATTTTCTTGGTCTTATTGTAATGGCATAAATAACTTGTCTATGCCATGAACTTTTAGAGGCGGTTCTATAAAACTATGCCTTCTTCTACTGTGAATATTTTTCGAAGTTATGTCAATACATTTGACTATGTTTTGTAATCTCTTGCCATTTTTTAACCATTTGATTATAGAAAGGGCCTGTAGGTATATAGTAGAGAATTATTAGCGCCCATGAGTAAACGAGTGACAATGTTGTGGTATTTTATGGCAGTGACATGAGTAAATAAATATTTCTCACTTCTTATTGCATTTAAAATTGATATCTCTATAGCATTTTACATTCTCTTACTAATTCTTAATTTAACGTTTAACTGTAAGCAATTTTTTCCTTGCTTAATAATTAATGAAACACCATTAGTTTTTATCAGCACCTTGATAGTATTGAGATGTTTGAAATGGTTATAAACTGTTCGCTTGAACATTTTTGGAGTTGGTATTTTTTGAGTTTCTTAACAGTTAATTCTTCTAAAACGAACGCTTTATCCTTAGAATCTGCCATGAAAATTTCATATTTCTATGGCTGGAAACAGGGTTTCATTTGTCGTCAGCATGAAACTTTGAGGGGCCTATATCGAAATGGGGCTGATGTTTGAGATTCAGAGAGTAGAGTATTTGGAACGCAACGTAGTAGAAACAACTCTAACAATATTTTTTTCTTCCCTCCATCATTAAATCTAGGACAGTTTATATATTTTTAAGGCTGCATATGTGCTATGGCCACGAGATTTGTATCTGGGTGCTTTGTAAGGGTACACTTAACTTGATATACAATCGTAAAGAGAAACATTATCCTTTGACTTTTACTCTCTAAAGTTTTTTATGAGGAGTCAAAAAATTACAAACACAAGTAACAGCAACAGAAATGACATAAATATTAAGATAACAAAAATGTCACGTGTGACATGTCACATGCGACATTACACATACGACAGAATTTACTTAAAAAAATTTTGGCTGTGAAATGAGGACCAAAAAAATAACACCCAAATAAGAAATGAAATAAGCCCCATTGAAATAAAACCCAAATATATGAATAAAATTTAAGAGAAATTTCATGAAAAACATCCAGTAGCAGTGAAATAAAGCTTTATTAAAAACCACAAGAAAAATAACAACCAACCAAATCAACCAAAATAAAGTCCAATCAGACTCAAAATGAAATAAAGCTCTTAAATATTAAACAAAGTGCAACTAAATATTACTTCGTTCTAAAGGGCCTTGTTTCAGTTTCTTCTGAAAGCGATATATCCTTGGGCCTTACTCCATAGCACCTATAAATTTATAGACAATTTCTGTCACATTAAAATATTGCTTTTGGATTAGCAGAAATCAGCTTCTTAATAGTTAGTCGCAAAAACAAATTATGTGTTTGTCACATGCGAATGCCTTATTTTTTTGCAATTATCTTGAAAATAAAACATTTATTAAAAAGCAAACTTAGTACCAATTAAAGGGCTAATTAAAAGCTATAAGTTACGCTTGTTGCCAAAGTAAACATCAGTTTATTGTTAATTTATTTTTACTTTAAATGTGGATGATGGTCACGTTCGACATGTTGGAAATGTTAATATATATATACATAAGTAAATCCTGCATTCTAGTGATTGAACAAATAATCAAAAGTTATAAACTTGGCAATAGTTTTCTTAAAATAAGCGTAACCACTAAATAAGAATGAAGAAAAAATTAGCCTTGGGAAACCCCCAAAAATACTTAAAAAACCTTTTGAATGGGACACGTGTATTAAGTTAGACTAGAGTATCATACAATACAATATTATTGGAAACCATTAAAATTATTAGATATGAGTCTGAATCAAAAGGTTTTTCTCATTAGTATTTAATGGTTACTCTTATTTGGGAAAACATTTGCCCAAGTGGTTTCGTACCTTAAGAATTATTCTGCGCCAAGTTTTTTCTTAATAAATGATTTTGACAACTGGCAAAAAAAATTATATAATTTTTCTGAGTGTCAAAAAATCATAACTAACAGCAACATAAATGTCATAAATACTATAATGTAAAAAAAATGTCACGTGTGACATTCATATGTCACACGTGCGGCTGTGATTGATTTTAATTAAAAAAAAATTTTGGTACGGTTCTGTTACATTATGATATTGCTTTAGATATGAGTCTGAATCAAAAGGTTTTTAATTAGTATTTGGTGGTTAATCTTATTTTGAAAAAATTTCAGGAAGTGTTTCCGTACCTTAAGAATTATACTGTGCCAAGTTTTTTTTCTAATAAATGATTTTGACAACTGGCAAGAAAATTTGTATAATTTTTTTGAGGGTACGAATTGTCAAAAAATCATGATAACAAATAACAGAAGAAAAAAATAACATAATAATAATATGTTAAGATTTTAAAAATGTCACGTGCGACATGTCACGAGAGGCAATGATTGAATTGAATTAAACAAATTATAGTACGTTTCTGTTACATTAAAATATTGCTTTAGGCTGCGCTGAAATCAGCGTTTCAATCTTTGGTCGCAAAAAAACTACTCTTTTTGTCACATGCGAATGACTTGGTTTTTGGCAATAATCTTGAAAACGAAAAATTGCTTAAAAATCAAACTCAGTATCAATTATGGGGTTCATTTAGAGCTTTAGGTTGTGCTTGTTGTGAAAATAACAATTCCTTCTATTTTGACCTCTTTCGCTTAAAATAAGTACGGCGGTCACGTTCGACATCATGCCAATATGTGTATACTAGTATGTTTTGTGTAGTTAATATTAAGGAAACAATCATATGCCCTAGACTTGGTAAACATTTTTTTTTAAGAAGCGTAACCACTAAATACTAATGAAAAAATATTAGCCTAGGGGAACCCCCTAACAATACTTGAAAAATCGTTTTATTTCCACACGTATTTATTGAAATAAACAGTTTCTTACATCACTATTAGACAACGTCATAGATCCACTATTATTAGATTAATAAACTTAATAGATATTTGTCTGAATTAAAAGGTTTTTCATCAGTATCTAGTGGTTACGCTTAGTTGGGAAAATGTTTGCCCAAGTGTGACCACCATACCTTAAGAATTATTCAACGCCAGACTCGATACACATGTTAGCAAGATTTTTTTTAATAAATTATCTTGACAACTGCACGTGCCCATTTAAAATATATGTACGTACATGTGTATTAATTTATATTTATTGATATTTTTTTTTTCCAAATATGATTATGGCTGTTAAAAGGCGTTATCATCTGCATTATAAACTTGACATCGTAAAACGTTTTATATTTAGAAAGTGTGTTAACAGCTTAACTGTTTCTTATTAAAACTTATTAAAATAATAAACCAATGAAAGAATATTTAATATTTCTACATTTGGTGTTGTTATTTAAAACTGAATTCTTCTCTTTGTGGTCATGTGTAGTTATGGAGTTTTACTTTCCTTTGTTTTTTTTTTCTTTTGCTTTTGTTTTATCTATGTATTTATTTGATAGCATTTTGAAAATACGTCTAATATAATAACAATAACTGTAAAAATATAACGATTGTCTATTAAGAGCTTAAGAAATACACTTTTAAGTAAAATCATAGAAAATGTGTTAAAGCTATTGCAAACTATTTGTTGCTTAAAGCTGAGCAGTTTTTTTTTACTGCGCTCTCTAATTGAGAGTAAGAAAGAAAAAATATTATTTTCTATCTTTCAGAAATGATAAATTTGTAAAGCTTTGCGGCTTTGTTGGCTCTTAAGCATTTATTTAATATCAAAACATATTTATTAATTTATTTGTTCAAATAACAATTTATTACATGCTTTTGATTATCACCTCTTGTTAAAAATATTCTGTATTCATTCATTCGTTTTTGTAACACGCATTCAGTAGACAAAGACAAAGACTAAGTAAAGGAAATGTTTAAATGTATGAATATCTTTGGCATTGAAAGCTAAGCAATGCCACTTTAGTTTACTTCATTTTATCCGTAAATCCAGTGCCTGTTTCTAAATGATCTTTATTATTGATTAACAAAGAAAAAAATTAAAAAAAAATTGTATTGCTTTGAGATTTTAACCCGAACGGAACTAAAAAAATACTTTTAGTTCATTGCTAACCCTTGACAAAAAAAATGGGTGTTATAAGTTTGTAGTGTGTGTGTGAGTGTCTATGTCCCTGTGTATCTGTGTGTGTCTGTCCGTGCCTGTAACCAAACGGCTAGACCGATTTCGATTTAGTTTCTTTTGCTTGAAAGGTGACTTGATCGGGAAGGTTCTTAGCTATCTATGAAGAAAATCGGTCCAGTCGCTTAGAAGATATCACATCTTTAGCAGATATCACATCTTTTTTGTTGTTTTAATTTTTTATGCTAATAATAAAAATTAAAAATTGTAAAAACCCCCGATATGTCTAGAAAATATGTGATATCTTCTAAACGGCTAAACCGATTTTCTTCAAACATAGTTAAGAACCTTTTCGATCAAGTCACCTTTCAAACAAAAAAAATAAACCAAAATCGGTCCAGCCGTTTGGGCTGAACGTGGACACGCACAGACACACAGATACACAGACACACATTACAAACTTATAACACCCCTTTTTTTGGTCGGCGGTTAAAAAGAGAGTTTTTATTTAACTTTTTTCTTAGTATATATCATTCAACTATTTTTTAAACTCTGGCCTCTTTATGGTTAAAGGAATCATCATTGGCAAAAGTAAAATTTCTTTTGGCAGCCAGAAGTTTTAACAGCTTTAAAAAAAAAAATTAAAATCATCTACAGGCCTACCTACTGCTTATTGCCATAAACTAAATAATGCTGCTTGTTAAATTTCAAAATGTCTTTGCTATGAATAAAGAAGTCTGCTATATGTATGAAATCTCCGTTTCTTTTATCTCTGCACACACTTTTTTCTTTTAGCAAAGATGAATATTCACACAAAAGCAGTAGAAGCAGTTTAACAGCTGGCGGCTATATTTAGATAGACTTTACATTACGCATTTGATTGTAGCAATTGCAGTAAAAATGGAAATGAATTTGGTTAAGAAGACTGCCGTTTTGGTGTTTTGCATTTCAAATAGAATTTTCGTAAAGAAACACAGTTATTATTGCCTCATTTGGACAATGAGAAAATAATATTTTAATTTTTTTTTTCTGCCAATTCAATGTGGCAATAAGATAATGTAAGTGTGTTTTAATATTTAAATTTAATGTTTAAGCATCTGACTTAAAACTAAATTTATGCTAGAGAAAATCTATAGTGCGAATTTTTTTTAGAAAAATATTAAATATTAAAATGCCAGCTTTTTTATATGAACCCAATTCACAAACTTGTGCAAATGGTCTTGCATCGTAGCATGTGCAAAATGGTATAGTATATTGATATTCACTATCACTATATTACTAAAAATTTTTAATTTGTGAGTATCAATATATTAACCATATTTTCTAAAAAAATTCGCACTATAGATTTTCTCTAGCATAAATTTAGTTTTAAGTCAGATACTTAAACATTAAATTTAAATATTAAAACACACTTAAATTATCTTATTGCCACATTGAATTGGCAGAAAAAAAATAAAATATTTCTTTCTCATTGTGCAAATGAGGCAATAATAACTGTGTTTCTTTACGAAAATTAATTTTAATTAAAAAGCTTTTTTATGGAAATAATTTAAAAGCAATAATTTATTTATTGAATCACGAATTTTGAAAAATATGTTTTATGAATAAAAGTGTACCCAAAAAAATTAAGCGAACTTAAAAACAGCTCTTTTTATTTATTTATTAATATTGATATTATAGATAAATACAATAACAATATAAGAGGGGTAGAAGCCCTAGCTACTAAGGCCATCGGCTAACAGCTGTTAAAACGGCCACTAAAGCTACAAATATCGTAAGTGCTGCCTGACTTTGTTTTCAGTAATTTAAATCAGCTTACGGAAAAAAAATTCTAAAAAATAATTAAAAGACTTAAAAAACCTTTAAGCGCATAAAACACAATCTACAGTGCTGCTCAAATTCAGTAAAAATCAGATTTTAAGCATATAGACTGTAACGTAGTTTTATTTTCCACCCAAGGTAGGAGGCGTCGGCCTGATCAGCAGCCTACCAAAGGTCCGCTTCCTTTGCAACTAAACAAATTCAGTAAAGTGCGACTTTGACTCGCGCACGAAGGGTTCCGTAGTGACACTAGATATGTAATACTATACGAACTTTAACCTTTCTAATATAATCTTGGCATTTTATTCGATTTTGGATTTTTTCGGCCTTTGGCGTTTTTTTAGTTTTGGCGTTTTTCATTTTGGCGATTTTTTTTTTAATTTGGCGATTTTTGCGGTTTTTGACGATTAATTTTAGTTTTAGACATTTTTTCTAGCTGGGCACATTTTTTTATATTGGCTATTTTTCCGATCTGGCGAACGGAACCCTTAAAAAGAAGATATTTGGTGTATTAATATTCAACTAACACGGTTTTATTTATGTTATTCGGTGCCAGATAAAAATCGAACTCCATCGATTTCCCACCAGGCTTCTGTTGATGGTGGAACACAAAGATGAGCCTAGCTTAAAGTTATAGTCGGCAAACTATGAAAACGAATGCAAAAACAAATTCAGATATTGTTCGGCTACAATAAGAAATGCATGAAAAATTTGAAGGATCATACATTCCGTGAATTACTTCACTATTTGCAGAGCAACTTGCATCCAACTTCTTTAGATTAAGAAACGGCAAAGTTGTCGGGTGGCAGTTTAAGTGACCTACTTGTACTTGCCGCTCCTATGCAGCTTTTACCTGCTCCCTAATTACATTCAAAACTTGCAGCCTTATAAAGAAGTTTCACTCAAAAACTGAATGAGAATTGCAAAGTACATTTATCAACATCAGTGTCAACAACCAAAGCAAACAAAACAATAATGTTGTACCCTACATGAATTGTGTTGGTATGTGCCTCTTAGTCATGGCGTTTGCAAGCCAATACAAGACCTAAATATGAATATCTGAATATAAAGTTGTTCATCATTGCCTTTGAACAGGACTGTGGCAAATTAAATAATATTTTACTTTTACTCAAACTACATAATTTTTAATTTTTGGTGCTAAATTTTAAAGTTGGCTAAAAGTTTTTTAAAATTTTTATTTTTAGAAAATTTGCATTCACCAAACTTGGGTGGACACACAGTCTGGCAACACTGATGGTATTTCAGAAATCTCATAATGGCCAGAATGTGTTAAAGCTGTCGTAGGTGATGTTTGGGAGAAAAATACAAAATTATAATAATTTATATAATAGTGGGCGTGTCTACCGCCCACTTTTTAAAATTAAATATCGCATCCGCTTACGATAATAACTTACGAGCAAACATTTTTAATAACTCGTTGTGCAAAAGAACATGAGACGTAGTAAAAGATTTTAAGGGGCGTGTTCCTTCCCACTTTTTTAAACACAAAACTATGTCAATACATAATATGTGTTTCAGTAGTTTGCCAAGTTTCGTAAAAATCTTTTGAGTATAACTACCTAAATTATTATATTGAATCGCTATGGACGTGGTTCTGTCTACTTCTTCAAAGTCCAGTTTTGATAATTTTAAGAGTCCACAAACTTTGCAATATTTCCTAAGAGTTTATTTCCATGGAAGACCATAAGATTTATATCTTAAGTCTTAGACTGCAGGACAGATGGTTAAAACAGCATACATACATTCTCAGTTACAAAACAAATATTAAATTTCCAACTGCTTAAAAAAATACTGAACTCTGAGTTATCAAACATTAAAAAAATCTTTAGTTTTTTTGCAAAAATCGTTCCACTGTGACTGAAAAAATTACATATAAGCCATTTCAAAAAAGTTTGTTAAAGGTCATGATACACTATCATACAAATTCGTGCGATCTGCGAAAAAGTACAACCCTGGTATGATGGAGCTTATGAAAGTTTTCAAAAGACAATAACAATTCATCACACCAGGGTTGTAATTTTTCGTAAATCGCACCACTTTGTAGGATAGTGTATCACGGCCTTCAATAAACTTTAAATAATTGAATCTGAAGGCAAAAAGTTTAAAAAATTTGACAAAACTCTGAAAATTTTCTGTGTTAACACAGAAAAAATTTTTTACCAATTAATATTTTCAATTAAGAATTTAATTGATGCAATTAAATTTTTAATTTGTTTAATTAATTCGAGTAGAAAAACTTATTTGATATTATCAAATAAACAAGTGAAAATTTATTTAATGTTTTAATTTTTCTGTGCTAGTAAAGCTCTCATATTTTTCCAATAGATTTAGAATTAAAAAATATTTCTTAAGTCCTAAGTTTGATCATCATGCTTATCTTTTGAATATTTTATTTCTTTTCAGTTATCTACTTCGAAAAATGCTGCAGAATTACCACACAGTTCTCTTATAAAATTTCAAACATTTTCTCGTTTCTTTGGTTTATGTATTGAAAATCATGTTTTTGAGTATAAAAAGGCAGCAGCAACAACAACAACTATTAAACCATAATCCTTGTATACAACAACCTCTAAAAAATTTCACATATGAATACATTACATAACATTTAATTTGGTAGTATTAAAAAAAAAAATCAAAAAAAAAATTCAACTATAAACTGATAAACAACAGACCTTATAAAACAAAGCTATTGCCACAAACATTCAGTGTTTCCATGTCTGCATTTGGACGAAATGTTGCCAACAACATGTTGTTTACATGTATCGCCTTTTTTGTTTACATCGCCTTAACTACAAATTCACTGCTAGTGCTTACTGCTGCGGAACCCTTAAGACCCACAACCGCTGACAGCATTATGGCTTCAGAGGCCAGAGGCACTATTGATGGCATTGATGGCATTAGTAACTTGTTGCCACGTCCAGCCAATTTTTTATTGGATAATATCGTGTCTACAGCTGGGACTGGAGGCATAGTGACATCTGTAAATTTGACCAGACAACATGATGGTGATATATTTTGGACTAATGGTAAATTTATTAAATTGTTAATGATTTAAAAAGCATTAAATTAAATGAGCGTATTCAATAATAAGGTGTAAGTTCTTGCAACATGGATACCTGTGTGGGTCTCTCGAGTGGCACGGCATCGTGGCTACCAAAGCCTGCTGACAAATTGGGTGAGTTTAATTAGCCTTAAAATACTTGAGATTTTAAAAATCATCTACAAAAAAAATTTGTTTTATGAACATCTTTAATAAAAAAAAATACAAATAATCAATTAAAAATTTAATTATGCCTATAAAAATTTGTTATTTCAAAATTTTCGCCACCCAAAATGATCTTAATAGTGATAAAAATTTGGCATAAAAATATCTCATAAAAGCGCGAAAACTTTACAAAGGTGCAGTTTTTCTCTTAAAAAAATTTTATTAATATAAAGGGTGTTTTTTCTTAGCTGCATGAGAACTTAAAACGATAATGCAAGACAGAATGAAATGAATGTAATTTTTACGATGTCCATCTATCTGTTCGTCTGTCTATCACAGGCTGTTTTCTCGTAGGAGATACCGATCTGAAATTTTATCAGAAATTTATCGCTGGCTTACACAGGATTCAGACGATGAAATTTATGACGTCTATTTTTCTTGATTCCCTTTTGAAGTTGCTACCAAAAATTATTTGCGTTCATACGATGATTATTTTTACATGTCTAATTTTTTTTATTGATTTTGATTTTTATTGCTTATACATACATTTACATACCCTGTCGGAGAATGTGTGCTTGACTACAAAAATAATTAATTTATAGCTAACTTTTAGACTGACTAAAAGCTAACTGCAATGTCATCCAGAACAAACCCAAAACTAATTTTTAAGTTGAGTACGTAATAAAATTTTATGAGAGCCAACAAATTTATTCTCAGCTACCTTGAAACTCATTTCAGTTTTATATTAACATTTTGCTGTTGTTATTTTAGATGGTATCTTAGCCGAGTGATAGCGCGTTGAGTAACGTGTGATGATACATGTTCGAACCCCGGAAAAATTTTTTTAATTTACAGACTACCAGGTGATTTAAAAAAGTCAACTTTAAGTTAGTTGAAAGTAGTGCAGAGTGAGACAATTGATGACTACCGCCTAAGAAATCGCAATGTTAAAATAGTCAGTTGATTACATTGAAAGTAATCCAAGTGTCACTCAGTACTATTTGTGAAATAGTTTGCTTAAAGTTAACCGAATTTCCGACAGGGTACTTTATTAATAAAATTTTCCTTCGAAGAACACACCAATATGAGAATATTAATAATAAAACGTAACAACAGGAACACAAATTTGTGTAAAGAAAAATATGAAAAAAACCATAGAAAACAGAAATCGAGTCATTTTTCCTACCCCTCTTTCTTCTCTACCCCGTTCGCTATCAAACCAAAAATGACGTCGAAAAATAGACTTCATAAAAGTCTTCGTGTGAATTAGGTGTTAGAGTGTAAACCTGCTAAATCCACTTTTTATAACATATGACATTTTAATGCCGTTCGAAAGAGAAAGAAACGACTCATCGACTTGATAAAATATTTATTTTAATTTGAAGCTTTATATGTCGAAGAAACTAAACGTATTAGGCTTATTTCTTAAGCTTTATATAGAAACCGTTAACAGTATTTTGTTTCTCTTGTAAGATTTGCTGGAAGTGAGTTATCAGGTTTACACTCTAAGCCGACGATATGACAGTTTTTTTTTTTTAAGAAACACAACACAAACCGCGAAGTGCTTAGCTTGTTTGCGGAAAACACCCAGGGTATATGGCGGAATCGAAACCACGACCTCTGGACTGAGAGGCTAGCATCCCTATCACTCAGTGACAGGGGCACCCCTTCAAAATTAAAGGGTGTTCTAAAGTAAGCAACGAAACATATTGGAATCCTAATATAATTTACAGACAATTATACAGACACTTGAAATTTTCAAAGTTAGTAAATTTTTATGCAGACTGCACCAATTAACACTGAAATTAAACAAATCAGTTAAGGTAATTTTTACTGAAATAGTTAGCACGTTGACTACAAAACCGAAGGTCCTGAGTTCGAGTCTGGTCTTCAACAGTCGTCATATAACAACACCACACATTTTTCTGATGGGCATTGGTGTCCTTTGTATCAATTTTTATGGGAAAGTTCAAGTGATGAAGGCATAGTCACTGGTCACTGAACTATATGAACTTCAGCAGATGCTAATCAGTGTTACCAAAACATATATTTAAAATTACACCTCGTAGTAGCCAAAATTACCCGATTTCAGAAGAATTACACCCAATATTAAAATAAATATTTGACACATTTCAAAAATCTTGTTTAAGGTCTACTTATGATTTGGTATCAGCCTTAGTGAAATGCAACTCAAATTTTCCCAAAATAAGTTTCCGATGGCAAAAAATTCTCCTATATAATGTTCATCTGTAATATAAATTTCGAATCAAAAAAATTATTTTTTCTTGTTTTGTATAAATTTTTTTAGGTGTTTAACTACACATGCACATAAAAATTACACCTGATTCGGGTAATTACCCGCGATTCGGCAACACTGAATGCTAATCCTAATCTAACATCAGAGCGCTCTCCTTCATTGGTATTATGTAGCAGAATCATTGGCGAAGTAAAATAACCAATAAAATGGGTACTGAGCACAGCTTTAAAAATTTAATACGTCTCATTGACACCAGAGGCGCTGCAGCACCGCATTATTTAAAAAACCAGAGTTGTAAAAGAATGAAGCTTTCTTCTTTAAAATAATTTTTAAAATGTCAGGCAATATATTCGATTATATAGGGGAAAGTTCGTATAGTAGTGCATATGTAGTGTTCGTACGGAATTCTTCCTGTGCGATTAAAAATCTCACTCTACTGAATTTATTTTAATTGCGATTTCCCGCATACAGATGTCTACCGCGGCTACGAGTTACATGATCCATTCCATCATTAGTCCAGTTTTTTAATATTCTTCCAATAACTCTGACGTCAGCGGTGGCTTGAATATTGGCTTCCAATGACTTAGGAGTTCCTGGTTTGCCGGCATAAACCAATGACTTTCCTTTTCCTCCATAAAAAGCAGTTCAGAAACATTATATCACATGAACAAGGGGGATAATAAACTGGACCAATTCTAAATATAAAATTAATACCAAATTGATTGCTAAGCCCACTAAATGGTAAGTTGTGCCAAATGCCGTTGATGTTTAGCTGCTTAATTTTTGCAAACAAAGAATCGGTCAGTATGATGCGATAGCGATTGCCATTCACAGTAACCGCAGCTCCTTGCCCATTTTGAAAGAAATAAGGAGCGCTAAGGCCGCCAGCATGTCATACCAAACAGTAAATCTTCTTTGAATCGAGAAGAGTAAAATTAGTGTGAAAACGATCAATGAGTTCACTAGGCTATTTGGGTTGAATTTAAAATAGACGACGGGCTCTCTGAACTTCGAAAACAGATTAATAGTTTTTTTTTAAGTAAATTTCGACAGTTCGGATGCTTTGGCCAAAACTTACTGAACAAAAATCTTAACAGACTTTGATATTCTCAGTTATCAAACCATAGTTTCGATCTTAAAAATCACCCTATAGCTCCTTAAAAATTACTTAAACAAATATATTAACCCGAATTTTTGCTTTTACCGGTATAAAAGTATAAATACATAAAAAATCAATTTATTCAGAAAATTTTTTATTAGCGTTTATATTTATAGAGATACATACATGTATGTATGTACTTATTAGGCTTTAAAATTTTTATTGAAAATATGCCATTAATAATTAATTATTTGCTTATTTTTGTTAACATGCAGGCTCGCTGGCTGATACGAATGGTGGCAGCAAATCACAATTAGAATTATTGTTGCGACAAACTCATAAAAAACTAAAAGACAAGTCATCGCCATCAGCAAGCGCATCGACAGCAGCAGCAGTCAATGCCAATGGGGAAAGTTGCCAGTGTCGTTGTTTGCCATACTTGAATACATATCGCGAAGATCTTGGCATATGTGTTGACGATATACACGGTGAGTTTGCAATAGCATATAGCATAAATGTATATTTATATAAAGATACATCTTTACATCTGTCTGAGCTGCCCAAAGTAGCACCAGAGTGCCGAACATCAAACGGCTTCTTATACAAATGAATACACATATGCGTTTACATTTCTCTCGTGTTTCTCTCGGTGGCCAGCTCTGACATACATATGTATATAATTATATGTATATGTATAAAACATAATTTCCTTTTTAATAAAATCTCACAAACATTTGCGTAAATAATAAATGAATGAGTGGCTCTTCGTGTGCAGCTTGTTGCTTAAGTCTTTTGTTTTAGTGGCTGCTCGTTTCTTTAAAAAGAGTTTTTTTTATTGAAGTGATAAAAAGGCAAAACAACTGCCACAGTTGTTTTCGTGTTTGCATGAACTAACATTGTTGTTGCTGTTTCTTGCCATTAGTATTTTACTGCAGCATTTGGTTAATATAGTTGGACATAATTAAAATGAATAGGAAAATGCATAAAAATGAGACATATTTATTCAATCGTACATTTGTTGTAATGATTAAGATTTCAAATTATTAATTTGAAAATTGTTTATTTAACTATTTATTAACTTGTATGTGTTTGACAGTTAAACTCAGCTTAAGTGCTCAATAGTCAATAGTATATTTTGCCAGGGCAGTGAAGCATTCAATTCAAACATGTGCTTTAATGCACATGATTAAATTAATATGCTTATAAAGAGCAATAAAATATTAATAGCGTGCAATTATTTTCGATTTATATTTTAATATTATTACTCGTATTATTGTTTAATGCACTAACAACTTATCTTGCTGAAGGTTGTGTATTGTTGATGATTTGCATAAATTATGGAAAACAATATAAATACATATGTACATACTGTCATTCATTGGTTTTGAACAATTTTTGTGAACATTTTTTTACATTTTACAAATATTTGATGTCAATTTATTTGCATTTATATCTTTATATGTATTAGAAAAAAAATATCTTTACAATTATGTGAAGTAGTAATTTATTTTGAAATTTTTGAATATAAAGTGGGCCAGGCAATAAAGATACTTATTTCCATGATAATCATGATAGAATTACTCAATAACTTCATTAGCCCAGCTGGCTATTATGGTAAATATTTTGTATGTCAAAATTTTTTCTTAATACCCAACAAACACAAACTTGAGCATATGAAAGGTAAAAAATAAAAATTAAAATTTATCTCTTTTCTAAATTGGCAATAAAAACTGTTTTAAGAAAATTATTATTCTAATACTAGTTTTAAAATATTTTTAAGCGCTTAGGAATTGAGAGATTCAATGAAAATTAATGAATTTTTTTTTTAAATTAAACTTAATGAATGGATAAATGCAATAATGGCTTAAAGTGTAAATTTGATAACTTTAATCCAAACGAAAAATGGTTTCTTAATAATTTTCTTCCTCATGCTTAAGCAAGACGAAGAAGAAAAACAATTTAGTATTAACATTAACCAGAAAAAGCAGCTGCAAAAAATATCAATATTGCCACACTCTCCTTAAAGCAGCTTTTGATTACACAAAAAAACTAGACTTCATTTGTTATTTACATGCATAACAGCGGTATTTAAAAGTTTCAATATTATTTTACTTTTTTTTTCTTTAATCAACATCAGAGAACAGCAATAAGTAGTAGAAAAGTGAGTAGAGTTGAATCATGACTTATAATTTCTTGTACTTATGCGCACTATGAATCATATTCACTCGAAAGTTTGAAGTGCGCATCTAACTCATGCTTAGCAACATATATGACGTTGTTGATTTCGACTCTCCTTAACTCAATGCCTATGGACGATGCAAAATAACTATGATTCACATTGCGAACTTCGCATACGAACATTAAAGTTCTCATTATAAGGTTATGTATTTCTTTGTTGCTTTTTTTTTTGTTTTTTTGCACGAATGGAATAACAACCCTATTTACTACTATTGTATACTACTTGCAAACTGTTTCATAACTAAACTTTTAAATAAACATACATACATGAGTTAGGTGAGCTGAATCAATGTGAGTAGTATAAGTATTTTCCTGAAATTAGAAATCAAACCGAGGTATGACTTTGATATCGACGTCACATTCATATTTATTTCAACCTATACTTATAAATCAATGTCATCGTGAGTATGCGTAAATCAGAGTAGTTGAGTTTAAATGGTGTCTACTCACTTATATTTAAAATTTCATGAGTCAGTATGAATAGCGAAAAAACGATTCATTGCCGATCACTGATCAACATCAATAAATTGTAGACTTGTGTCTTAAGTCTTTTGTTTTCCTAAAACAATTTTATAGCGAATATTTTTGTACAGCATTTTAAGCAATTTATTTAATCAGCACTTAAAGTAGTTTTTAAAATTTCATGAGTCAGTATGAATAGTAAAAAACGATTCATTGCCGATCACTGATCAACATCAATAAATTGTAGGCTTGTGTCTTAAGTCTTTTGTTTTCCTAATACAATTTTATAGCGAATAATTTTGTACAGCATCTTAAGCAATTTATTTAATCAGCACTTAAAGTAGTTTTTTACCCACATTTTCTTAAGCTTTAAAATGTTTTGGCCAAGACTCTCATTTTTATGAAAATGCATTTTCATTGCTTCCAAAGAGTTTATAATTAAAATATGCAGATATACATATTAGTAGAAAAGCGAGTAAAAATTTATATTAGCCATACAAAAATTGTTTATGTAATTTCATCATATATTTAGAAAATATTCGCGTTCCTTTAAAAAAAAATATTTACTAAAATTTGCATGAAAACAAATTTAGAATATAACAAGAAATTATCAAAATAATAATTTATTTTTCACTCATTCAAAAATGATTAATTTCTCAAAAACAAACATTTTAAAAATGTTTTCAAACTTTTTTTTAAATATGTATTCTCACATTTAAAAAAAAATCTTGGATTTACTATCTTTGTATTTATATTGAATTTGTTATAATTTCTTTTATTTTAAATTGTGCAAGTTCTTTATACACAAATTTTTTTTCAATTAAATCAAAAATTTACAAATGTTTTCAATTCTATAATTTTTATGAATTTTTGCATTTGATGGATTTACATTAAATTTATTATTAGTTCATTTTTTTTTAAGTTGAAATTAAACTAGTTTTTTATACACAAATTTTTATTTCAATAATTAAAAAAAAAATATTAATTTCCAAAAACATTTATAACTGTTACATAAGGTTTGTTCATTTACTAAAAATTGTTACAAACTTGTAAGAATTGTTACTGGAAAGTGTTCATTTTCTCATAAAGTTTGCAAGGGGTGAGAGCGTAAATAAAGAGAGTAAAAAATTCAAAGGCAAAAATATTTTTGCAATTTCTTACTGGTACAATTTTTACTTGCAACAATTTTCCAAACAGCTGTTTTGTGTTTTGTTTACAAATTAATTATTTGAAAAATATCTGAAATAAGAAAACTCAAGAAATTTGTATATCCTTATCAAAATATATTCTTTGTTTAAGCCACATAAATACAATTTTATGATCAAGGAATTTTGTTTGTTTATCATATCTGATCAGAGATGGAAAAGCATTTTTTTTTAAATTGAAAGTTGCATAAAAATATTTAAAACAAATACATGAAACTGCGTAAAGTATTTCATATTAAATGTGGACTTTTAAAAAAATTTTAATATAAAATATTATTTCATGCAAAAAATACATCGTCCATTTTTCACGCAAAAAGCAAATAGGCTATTCATCGTCCACTTTTCATGCAAAAAATACAAAACCAAATTTGAGTGACGAAAGTTTTTACATGGCTTCTATAGGGTGGTTAATAACTCAGTCAATTTCTAAGGAATTTTTTTAAATAAACCTGCGAATTGCTCTGAATTAATTATGCTTTATAAATAAAGTTATAAACAGTATGGTTCCAGTACAAAAATACTGCCTAAGAACGTGTCCAAACCACCTGATATAAACTGGCAGTATATTTAAAAAATACTTTTTTTAGTATTTTGTCCATAAATTTTCTTATACTGGTCGGATCAATCTAGGTACCAATTTATAAAAAAGTTAAAATTTTCAAAAATCTATAAAAATTTTAATTCTGGAATTTCCTTTATTAGATGGGGCTTGTGATTTGTTGAATGGAAGAAGCTAAGAATTATAAATTTAAAAAAAAATCTAAGCATATGCTCATTTTGAAATGTATTAAAAAATTTTAAATACAAAAAACTTACCCCCTGTTTCTGCAACCCAGACGGTCGACTTGAGTATAAAATTTATATGGAGCACCAATTTTTTTGAGTGATTTCCATACTAATTTTTTAGACGAGTCGTCTGCCTGACTTGTAGAAACTGCACATTAAACAAAAGCAGTTGGAATATTTTTTCAGTAAAAACATCACAAAATAAAAATTTTGCGAAAAAAAAATCGATTTGAACCACCTTTTAAGTTTTTGCCTAGTTGTAATATTAAAATTGAATATTCGACTTAAGTGTGTTTTAAGACCTATAGTATCATCTTATGTCACATATTTTTGCAGAATATTTGAACTACATACATATATACATATCTGTTTTACAGTTGATTTTTACTTTTTTTTCCCAAAAAATAGAAAAAAAGTCCTAGTTACAGAAGAGTTAGAGGGTTAATATATATCATTAAAATGTTGCTTGTAATGTTCTAAATAAATGTTCTGAAGACACTTTATACCAAATACCTAAGTAGCACACGATTTTTAAAGTTTTTTGTATGCCCCAGGGTACAAATTTAAATAGGCTGTAAAATTAGTTTCAGATGTAAACGTTTAAACTTATGTATGTATATGTCTTTCAGTCCCCTCTACAGGAGTCCTTTTTGCAGAACATTGTTATTTTGAAAAAAAAATTTAATTTTGTTGTACAGTGTAATTTGCTACTTCAGCCATATGTAGCTAAATATCTTATAAAACTGAGTGTTTTTTTTTTCTTTTAATTTGAAACTATTTATTAAGCACTAATTTTATGATAACAACTACATAAATAATAAAAAAAAAGTTCAAGTGCTATAAAGGGCGCTACGGAGAAGCTGGAACTGTTAATTTACCTGCTTAATGTTTTGTGTTATATTTTTTTTAAGTAGCGTAATATGTTTATAAAGCATGTGTAAGTTATTTGGTTTACTTTCACTTCCACATTTATCTTGAAGAAAAAAAAAATAATAAGAAATAACTGCTTACATTTTTAAATACATTTATAGCATTTTTATTTTTGTTAGTAACAATTGAAATAATAAGTATTTCTTCTCTGTTTTTCATAATATTTCTCTGTTTTTGCAAATACATTTGTTATACGAGGGGTGGATCAATAAGTTCGTGACTTTTTGAATGAAACACAGTTTTCTTTGCAAAACAAAAATTTATTTTTCAACATAATCTCCTCTTAACTCAATGCACTTAGTCCAACGTTTCTACAGTTTTTGTATCCTTTTGATTCGTTGTTGGAGTCAAATCTATTTCCGACGAGCCATTTCTTCAAGTTTGGCAATAAGAAGTAGTAATTTAGGGCTAAATCTGAAGAATAGAGCGGTTGAGGGAGTAATTCGTAGCCCAGTTCATGGATTTTTGTCATGGAAATGCATATGCGTTGTGGTCGATTTTGAGCAAACGCCGCACCCATCTTACAGACAACCTTCTTAAGCCCAGCTGATCATTTAAAATCGAAACCACACTGCCATATAAAATGCCTATGACATCAACAATCTCGATCGGCCATCACCATATCGTGGATTTTTTCAACATTTTCGGGTGTACTGACCTCAATTGAGGTACAGTCATTTGTACTTGTGCGACCACAACGAAAGTCAGTAAACCACTTTTTTACCATTGAAATCGATGGTGCAGAGTTTCCATAGTATCTATCGAGCTTTTTGTTGGTTTAATTGACAGTTTTTTTTTCGCAAAAAATAATGTTTAATGAGCACTCGAAATTCACTTTTTTCCATTTTTAGAAAAATACACGAGGTTGTATGTTTTGAGCAGCTGTTAAACGCAAAGTAAATGACGACACTTGATCAAAATTTGACAATAGTCTATTAACAGGTGTGACTTGATGAAAACAGTGTTGCATTTCATATAACTACGAGGGAAGTTCAAAAGTCATGGACTTATTGATCCGCCCTCGTACTCACTACAATTTTTTTTATTTCTAAATTTTGCTGCTTGCTGGCGGTAGAAGAGTATTTTTTGAGAAAAGCATTAAATTCAGCTTAACGCAGAAATTCAAGATAATACAAATAAATTTCAATAAAAATATACAACATGTAACTTTTTGTTGGTTAAGATGTGTAATTTTTACTTTTGCTCCAAGAAAAAAAACAACTGGCATTAGCTTAAGTTATTTAGTTAAATACTTTCCATTTCATTTCATTTGTAAAGTTTTTGTTTTTTATATGTGCAACTGATAAATAATTGTTATTTCATATTTAAGTTTATTTATATTGCGACATTTTTCTCTGACATTATAACATTTTTTTTTGTAGTTAACAATAATTATTAAAAATTATATTTGGAGTATGCTGCTGGTATTGCGAGCAAGTGTGTGCATGTGTGTGTGTTTATGGGAGTTTCAACTTACTTATTATTGCTTAGACCCAAAACTAAACAATGACAAACATGTTGTTCCTCCAAATGCAATTTTTCCGAGAGACTAATAAACAATAACTAAACTGACAGCTGGGAAAGATGCCAGTGATGCCGAAAGCCAAGATAACTTTTATCATTTGTTGTTGTTTTCTTTTATTTTATTTTGTAAATTATGAAACTGGTGCATTATTAACTTCCTTGAACGTAACAAATAGCAATTATTAAAACACTCATAAAATGTGGAAAATAAATATCTTAAGACACCAAGACCACTGGGAATGACACAGCGTTCGAATATAAGCAAAAAATATGATGAAATTTAATAAATTAAAACAAAAGATAAGCTTACAATAGGGGCTGCTGCATAATTTTAAAAACTATAGCAAGTTTTGTTTTTAATACAAATAAATTAATTTATGCTTAATGTATGGAGTTGTGCGTTTAAATAAATTAAGAGCATTCGTAGCTACCTCAAATTTTATAATCAGTATAACTGCAGCTTGTGCTGACATAGAAATGGGGGAAGATCTGGTCCAAAGACTGGCACTGGATCTTTTGTACCATAGATTTGTATGATTCTCCTTATGAAAGTCAGTATAGATATTGGAGAAGCCTGCCTAATATCATCTGAACACAGAAACTCAGAATAAAAAACATGCCTTCTACTGTCACATAATACGATACACTCACAAAGAATGTGTGTCGTCGTCTCGTCATCTTCCAAGCATAAACGATACAAAGGTGAACGAACTTGGTTACTTTTCCAAAGAGGGAAAGTTCAGTCCAAAGTGACCAGAAAAACCAGTAACAAGCCGTAAATTATTCCTGTTGAGGTTCAGGATGCCATTATATGTAAATGGCTGCATCATAGCTTTGATCAGAGATGTTAAGTCGACTGACTTACGCCACAAAACGGCTCTGGGCCCATAAAAAGAGCAGCAGAGGCCCCCTTGGCCAGTTCATCCGCTTCCTCATTCCCTGGATGACCGCTGTGGACAGGTATACAATAAAGGGAAGCCTTGTACCGTACGGTTAGCTTTTGTAATGAGTCAAGGCACTCTAAAACTAGCCTGGAACGGAATTCCCATCAAAGGAGAGACCTAAGAGCTGCCTGACTATCGGCAAAGATAGCTACATGCGCACCTATAATAATAATATAATTCCCCTATTTAAATTAATGTCAACACATTTGGTGATTGCCTTGTATTGTGCTGACATCCATTCATATGTTTTTTATTTAAGAATTTACAGCCATTTAATTTTATGTAGCCATAAAAATAAAAATAGTTCTTGAATTAACTTTTTAATACGAAAATTAACACTTAATAATTTTCGATATCACGCTGGTGCATTTATTTGCCACCATAAATATTTAATTAGTTTATCTAGTAACAGTATTGAATGGTGACTTGTAAAAGAAATGACCGTGAAAAACAAATCTGAAGCAAGTTAATAACATAAATAAGAAGCTTTGCGATATACATACATATTGTTATCTTAATATAGAAAGGCCCTAACTCATTATTTGAATGAAATTGTTTTTTGGAGTTATGCTCTTTATGGCGCCATACAGGAGCTAGGATGTGATTTTCGTAACAAAAATAATCGACACTATCACATTTATAAATTTATTTTTGTTTTGATTTCTTAGTACTTAAAACCAAAACAAAATGTTTGATTTTGTTTTGTTTCGTTCTTTGAAGTGAGTGAAACAAAAACAAAACAATAAGTCCCCGTCCATACAGTGAAACATTTGCTTCAAAACTTTTGAGTTTGTAGATGAACGGGTAAAGAAGTACACGAAGTTCTTGTTGAGTACATCATTCTCATGAGAAATATATGGCAAAATGTATTAAGCTGCAAAACAAAAACTTCACAGTGTGAACAGGAATGCAGTTTTAAAAGACAAATCAAAAATGTTTTGCAGCAAAATGTTTCACTGTATGGACGAGAACATTGAGAACGATGGCTAAATATATTTTTGTATTAATTGGAAACATAAGTACAATCCAGAGAATGAACCGAATCAGCTGTAAGCGGCCAAGAGCCGCCGGCAGCGAATTGGACATCATCATATAATATAATTTCATTGCATTGTTATTTCACACATGAAATTTGATTTATATACCTAAGCAGCATAGCTCTAACCAGGTGTCCTAAGACACCTCTTTTCATTTTTGTTTGTCTATATTTCGATATAAGAACATCTAATGTGCCGTAAAATGCAAAAATCTCGATTTTGATACTAAAGGTAACTAAGGTGCCTTTTGATACTAAGGTAACGATTAACAATATCCTAAATAAAAAATTTAAATCTTATTGACCAGATCTCTATCAAAAAAATCGTTAAACAGAACTCTCAAACTCTTCTTATAATGGACATTGCAGATATCTTTTTGACAAGGAAGAAGAAGAGTCATTACAACCCTGTCTGAGTCACAGTTAAATTTTTTTTTTCAAAAATACCCTTGAAAACTTTAGTCTGCTCTCAAAAGCCATAATTACCATGAACTCGTAGGAATATAAGGAGCTATTGGCCCCCCCTGCATCATAATGGGTCAAATGCCCCCAGTTACACTGGTTTCACTTTAGTGGCGAACTGGAGTATTAAGTGAACATAAACAAATTTTTAATCAATATTAATTTTAATTTTTAACCGACTTAAAAAAAGGAGGGGGTTAACAATTCGTCAAAATCTTTTTTTTGGCGGTATTACTTCATAACTCGGTACATTTTAGAGCGATTGTAAAACATCTTTTTATGTCTGAGAGCGTATAGTATTGGTCTCATGGTAAAAAAGTGGGTGGGGACACGCCTACATTCTTTTATTAAATTTTATGACATTCTTTTTATTTGATTGCTGCGAAACTTAACTAGCAAACACTTTTGGTTCTTGTAATTACACAATTTTAGAACTGAAAAATGGGCGGGGCTATGCCCATTAAAGTTCATTCTTCTATTTCACGTGGCTTATTCCTATATTTCACGTGGTTCTACGGTGGAGCCACGCCCATTAAAGTTTAATATTTTACTTTAAGTGGTTCCACTGTACCGATTTTTACAAAACTTAACACACACATTCATTCAACACAAAATCTTGCATTTAAAAATGGGCGGAGGTACGCCCATTTAAATTTAATTTTATATTTCACGTACTTCTTCTATCAGATAGATCTTTGGATTGAAGTCGGTTTCTTTGGCAGAATTATAATAATAAAAATTTCCTATAGAATTTTTGCTAATGTTTAACTGTCATCTGTCAACTAACTACAGCTTGAGCCATGACAACTGTCCAAATGGGCGGTCAAGTCAAAATGAAACGTCTTATAGGAAAACCATTTTTTTATTTATTGATTTTTATTTAATTTAAATTTAATATTTGAATCTTTACAGAATGTACTTTATCACCTTTTGTAAGCGGTTCTTCATCGGAGAAAATCCCTTTCGTTTTCTTGCCACTGAGAGGGCAAATTATCTATCCCAGCAGGGAAATAAGCTTTGCCGGTAAAATATTACATTCAAATTTTTTTTCTGTCAATTACTTTAGCATTTTCGTATTTTTGTTTAATAAACATAAATTTATTTTTGCATAATTCCAGATATACGCACCCCTGTTTGTGCCGTCACAGGCGCCCAGTACTTGACATCTAATGGCTGGTCAGACTTGCGCAATCCCATAGATACTGATTATCCATTTCGCATGTTTCGCGATGAAGGACGCACTTTTTTGCAAGTAAGTTTAGTAACACTTTCTTCTTAGAGTGTTAAGAAACAAAATCTAATATTGCGTGTTGCAAACAAGAGCAAGAGTGATTTTGTTTTCTTACATTTAAGTTTGTTAAATCCAACCAAATGCTATTTTTATTGGTAAATGAAATGCAATTAAGTTTTATGTATCAGTTAAGTGGGTTTTACCCCCTGTTTGTGTAAGACGTTTGAGTAAGAAATCTTGGCGTTTTTGTAATAGATTAAAGGAAACTTGTACAACTTTTCTTTAATCTATTACAGAAACGACTAGATTTTTAACTCAAACGTCTTACACAAAGAGGGGGTTAATTTCTGCCAATAATTTTTGTTTTTATTTTCTATTTTTTTATATTTAATAGGGGTATTAACAGTCTATTAATTTGTTTAAGTGAGTATTGCATTTCTGACAAGAGAGAGATAGAAAGAGAGAGTTAGATATAGAGAGAGAATTAAATTGTAATTCAAATGTGTTAAAAACGAAAAGCACATAAAACAATTTTTTCATTTAACTATTTTTTTCAGGTGGTAAATGCGTTTTGTAGCGTGACATTTTTAAGCGGAAAGTAATTTTAAATAAAAACATTAAATCTTAGTTACTGCTAGTCTCATTTTAAACTAAACCTTGTCACTTAAATTACTCGCTGCATTTATTTGCTGTCTTTGGTTGACATTTAGTCGTTTATCTTTTTTGTTTGTGTAACCATTTCTTTGTTATAATTTTTCTATATATTTTTTTATTCGTTTTTTATTGTGTCTTTTTTCCAGTGGCTAGGTGAAGCGGATCTGCGTCATAAAATGCAAGGTCGTCTTATTGTTGTTCATTTGGTGTGTCGCGATATGGCATTGTCGCTCAATGCCACTGCTGCAAAAGGTATGTAGTGTTGCATGCTTTACATGTTTGCATCTTTGAAAATAAAATAAAATATTTGTTTGTTCCTTCTTTAGAACAACTGCTGCCGCCCAAAAATGTTTTCTCTCCCTGTGTCGCTTTTCGTGTAAATGGCAGTCCAGTTAAATATGCCAATAGTAAGTAAAAGCTTAAGTTCTGACATTATTGGCCCAAAACCAAATACATATTACTCGGGAAATAGTTGCCACAGAATTAATATTTTTTTCTGGGAACAAAATTCTATTCTATTCTAAACATATCGCACACTAAAACATAAAGAGTCACAACTCAAAATTATAAAAGTGTTTTTGCTTTTTTATAAACCAGTCAATTGAAGAAATCTATAACCAACTCAACAATTTCTTTTGCAATACAGTCTTCTTGAAGAATATAAAATACCGTTATGCTTGTCTTTATGTCACATACTTGCGTCATTTGTACAGTATCAATAGTTGAAGCACAGCCGCGAATAACGTTGTAAAAGACAATTTAAAAAAAAAACAGTTTTTTCACAGATTACCATTAACATAACTCTCTTGCGTTGTTCAAATATAAAACCATTCAAAATTATGCATCTTATCGCCGTCAAAATACAATTATAAATCGGTCAGTCAGTGCAAAACTTTGTAAGTAACTAATAAAATCATGCAAACGAAATTGTCGAAAATAGTTGATAAATGTAGCAGAGATATAAAAAGAATAGCTAATGCTAGTTATCATTATTTTCAATAAGCTAAAAAAATTTTAACGAAAAAAGCAATCTTGCTTCAAAATACGTTTATTGGCTCTCCTGAAAAATTATTATTTTGTCACTTAAAACGTTATTCGCGGCTAACCTTCAGTTGTTTGCAACAACCCAGCATCTAAAATTTTTTGAGTTGTGACTCTTTATGATTTAGTGTGCGATATGGTGAGAGAAATAAAAAATGAGGGAGAATTTTGAATTTAAGAAGTCAACTATTTTCTTTCGAGTTGTTTTATTTTACATATAAGTTTGCAAATAACTTTGTTAAATAGGGAACAAGAAATAGAGAAAAACTCCCAGGGAACTGATATTCAGAAATTTTAATTTTTTTTATCCATACAAATCGGACCGCCCTACTATACATATATACATATACATATATATATAGGTGAGATTTTGTTTTAAGTACTTTTTTTTTTTAAGAAAATAATTTTTTTAATCAAAAATTAACACACATTTTCCAAAATTCTCTTCAAGTGGAACTCATAATAAACAATATATCAAAAGAAGTATCTTTTGAAAAAGTACCACTAAAAAAGTGCCTTATTAAAAAGTACTCCTTTTGAAAAACATACCTTATTTAAAAAACTACTTTCTGAAAAATTGTTTCCAAAAAAATTTCTTTAAAGAAATATTCTATTTGAAAACGGGCCTCTGAAAAAAAGTGTTTTTGAAAGAACTTTGTTTAAAACTCCTTTAAAAAAGACCTTGAAGAATCAGTACTTTGTGAAAAAGTACTCAATACAAAAGTTTTAAAAAATCATTTTTAAAAACAATACCTTTTAGATAATGAAAAATTGGTAAAAAAATATTTTTTTAAAAAGTACTTTTGCCTTCAAAAAGTATAAGTACATTTTTAATTAAATATATTTTTTTTAAAAGTACCTTAAAAAACACTTTTTAAAAAAAGTATATTTGAGATATCTAGGAGGAACAAAGGGTCGTTTGAAAAGAATACATAAAATAAAAGGTGGCAATACAAAAATATGCTTTAAAAAAGTAATAGAAAAATCCCTTTTTAAAGAGTACTTTTCAAGCAAGTATATTTTGATATACTGGCTTAAAAAGTACGTATTTAAAAAAGTACGTTTTATTGATTTTAAAACAGTAAATTCAAAAAGAAAACACTAAAAAAGTTCATCTTAAACACTTAAAAAGTTCATCTTAAAAAGTACCTTTCAAAAAAAAGTACTATCCAAAATATTACTTTAAATAATCTTTGAATTAAATACATTTTCAAACGAAGAAGAAACCCCCTTTAAAACGTAACCTTTGTAAGAGAGTACATTTTAACACAGCACGATCAAAGCAAATTATCTCTCTCACAGAAAGCACTCTTAAAAATGTATCCTTAAAGAATTTCATCTAAAGAAGTTCCTGTTAAAAAGTACTATTTAAAAAATACACCTTCCAAAATAAATACCTTCTAAAAAATTATGTTTGAATAAAATACCTTTTAAAAATTTGTAGAAACCACGTTAAAAATAATACCTTTTCAAGAAAGCAAAGTACCTCTTACAACATATCTTCTTAAAAAAGTACCACTTAAAAACGTACATCTTTTAAGAAAAGCCAAAAGCATACACTTTATGCTCTAAAAAATCACATCTGAAAAATTCCTTTGAAAAAGGTAATTTAAAAAAAAAAAATCCGCAATTCAAAAAATTAATTTTTAAAAAACTTACCTATTTAAAAAAAGTACCTTCTTAAAAAAGTACTTTTTAAAACAGGTACCTTTTTAAAAAAAGTACCTTTTTAAAAAAAGTACCTTTTTAAAAAAAGTACCTTTTTAAAAAAAGTAAGTTTTTAAAACAAGTACCTTTTTAAAAGAAGTACCTTTTTAAAAGAAGTACATTTTAAAAAAATACCTTTTTTAAAAAACTACCTTTTTAAAAAAACTACCTTTTCAAAAAAACTACCTTCTTAAAAAAGTACCTTCTTTGAAAAAACTTTCTTCTTTTCTTTAATTCATAGATGTTTCTGAAGTTCTCTTTCAAGCTGAGGCCACTACAACGCTGGCCTCTACATCGGATGGCATGAGCACCAAAGAATATATAGTAATTGGAGTGTGCAGTCTGTTGTTAGGACTCATCTATGTTTCTTCCGTATTTTTATATCTGCACATGAAGAAACGCAAAGGCAGCGAACGAACTCACAGTCGCAATTCGTTGGACGATTTAAATAACGAGATCAATTATCCTAAAAACGATCAAGTAACTTTTGGAGCACCTTTTACACGCAGTGGCAGCTTATATTCGGCAGGTAGCTTAACAACATCCAATGAACCCCGATCTCGAGCCTCACTTAGCAGCCTTAAAGAGGAAATGGGCATCGTTAAAAATAATCCTTTGCTGCAGCATTTTCCTCAGCTGAATGATCATCATTCCGGGTTTACCAGTGACATATCGAATTCGAATTCGGAGTGTGAAATGGATGGTAATGGCAGCAGTTATCATGATAAAGTTAAACAGGTTTGTTTTGAAAACAACTACTATTGAAAAAAAAACTAAAAAAAATCCTTTAAACTTGAAAAAGATGCAAACAAATGCTTTGGTACATCAGCAAACGGGCATGATGTTAAATAGTGGTTCACCTAAAGGCTCCCACCATTCTTCCAATAATGGTGCCAAGAGCCAGGGTAGCAAGGAAGATGATAATTTAGATACGAATTCTAATAGCCAAGACAATGAATGTCTGCCTGCAGAGAACGTAGCAATTATAGAGGAAATGATGACCGAAGAGAAGCTTGAGAGCTTGCGGGCCATGGTTAATGGTAATATACGTAAAAAATTATATTTCAATCCAGCCTACTTTGAACCTCATCTTTTGGCGGTAAGCTCTTTCATTTCCTTTTGCAAAAGCTGATAACAAATTTGTTTAGAAAAGTTGTTGAGTGGCAATTTTTAGTAACTTTAATATGCCTGAAATATATTTTTGCCTCATTTCAGCAACCACCACCAGCCGCCTTGGAGTTTTTACAGAAGATTAGAGAAGTTATAGCCATAGCAAAGTATAAAATGGCTACTAAGAGATATCAACCGTCCCTGACACTGATTCCCGAAGAAGGTACTCCGAGCAGTAGTACACCTTCGGTGTATGGCTCACAATTACACACACCCTCCGAATGCCAGGGTTGTGTAACAAATCGATGCACTGGTCATGTTAAGAATTGTGGTGATAAACGCAATAGCATAGAAAAATGGTTAGAAACTGTACAGTCTACAGAAGACAACCGAGCATCAGGCTCTAGAGATAAGCAAACACATACTGCGAATTGTAGCAAGATGGCTGACAATTTTAAGGCTTCTCATGCTTGCAGCAATGGAGCATCAGCTGTTAAGCGTATTGGCCCACCCAAACAAAAACCTCCACCACCTCCCAAACAAAAATGCTCAATAAGTGGATCTCTTAGGAATACTGAAGAAAACCATGATCGAATAGAAGAGAGATCTGAGTGCAGTGTGCACACAGATCCCAGAAACTCTTCTACCTCATATCAAAAATGCAGAAATCTCTCTAATAATTCTTGCACACAACATAAATTAGATCCCTACTCGGCCTTGACAGCCTCTGCTCATATGTATGGTTATGCCGAGACGGGAAGTGAAATTTATAATAACCCAAAATTTACGCTACACGACTCACCAGCAGCTTCCCAAAGAAGTCGAGGCTCCTCTCAACGTTCGAAGAACTCACGCAAACGTCTCGATACACTAGATCAGTATGCGGCAGCGTCGACGCCAACTTCCTTGTCGTCTACCGAAAGACAACATTACAATATGTTGCGCAGCATGGAACAAAGGAACGAAAATTTAGAGGCGAGCACATTAGAAAGAATTCATCAAGAGTACAACGCGACTCTCAGATCAAATGGTAGTTTTAATCTGGACATACCCACACCGGACTATGATTCCACCATGGAGAAAAAGATTAAGGATATTTACAATAATACACAAAGTAGTGGTCCTTCGGTGCCTACACCCGACTACAGCTCCTTAAGTCGCAAGTCGTTGAAACAATACCAACCCGATTCTCCCATCTATAGAAGAAAATCTCCCCAGTATTTGATAGTCGATTATGAAACTGACAGCTTGGAGCGCTTGGAGGCCACCAAACGAAAGAGTTCTCAGTCCTCTTCCTCTCCCTCCTCAGATGTTAGCTCTCAACTAAGTCCTAGCCTTAGTACCGCTCTGCCTTTGGAAGAAGAATTGGAAATAAGCCATACTGTTTATCAAGGAGAAGGTTTCAACTCGAAATCTCTGGGATCTCAAAAGAAGAATATGGCACGCACTTTAGATTTAACATCTTTGAAGAAAGATGTAGCTGCTCGTATAAAATATGATACTCCGTTTCGTGGTAGTATGACCATAGAAGTGGAGCACGAACCTCCATCCGATCTCGAGCGCTCCACCGACAGTGATCAGTACGAACCCGATACTTTAGATCGCAAGCCCAAAAAGCAAAGTTTTTGTGATGTTAATGCCTGGTCAAATATTGAAATGAAACGCACAACTGATAATTTAAGTTCACCACCCCAATCTTTGCCAGATATGACGAAACGACCGGCCACAGTCGAAGCACAAAATTCATTTAGATTAAAACCCACTGACACACCCAGCAATACAACCTGTCTGAGACAACCAAGCAAGGACTCGTCGTACGAGAGTCAAGTGGAGTTGAGAAGACCTTGTGGAAATGAGGATATAGAAGGAGATACCAACTTAAAGGTCAGTAATCTTAGGGAAATATACCAGTCTTTGTTGGTAAGACAAAATAGTGACTGTAGCTGTAAATGTGGCGGGCAGGCCACAAGTATGTTTTTGCAGGAAAAAATAGAAGATCTCAGTGATAAAGGACGTATTTTGACTTTAGAAGCTAAGCATTCGCGTAGACAACGACCGAGCAAGCCACCTTCACCGCCACCTACAGTGGAAATATCCAATGAGTCTTCGAATAAGTGCACTATTAAAATTTCAACACCCAAAGCGAATAGAGTCAGTGTACAGGCAGACAAGCGACCCACCGAGTATGTGGAGCCTAGAGTACACCAGAAGCCTGCGAAGGATGTTGAAAATAATACTCCCGTCAACCATGTAAAATCACCTAGGCAAAAGCGCAGCTTAAGTACATCACCCCCCTCCAGAATTAAACGCAGTTTATCGAAGTCACCGCAAACACCACCCCCACCACCTCCACCCACTTCGGCCTCTACTACTCTTAATAGTAGAACCAGCCAAGCATCGTCTACAACACAACACCAATATAGAGGACATTCCCACACCGAAGAGGAAACCATGAGCAATCACAGTGAATCTACCGAAGTCACGGGTGTCTCTGGCACAATGACCAACTCTGAGTTTGGTGGCACAATAGACAAAAAGGCTCCAGCATCTAATGCCAACAAGTCGTATAAGTCTCTTGAGAAAATTAACAACGATAACTTGAATTCCCCAAAGGATTTTATAAAATCGGAGACTACGGAAGCCCAACAAACAGCCAAAAAACTTAAGGAAGATGATTTTGGTGCCATATTTAATACTCACATCAATGGCTTGCGAAACGATTACAGTTTAAATAAATATTTAAACAGAAGAAAGTCACAAGATCGCTGTGACGATAAAACACAAGAAGTTCTAAATGACTTGCAAGCAGAAAATAATAACAATTTAAGACCTACAGCCGAAATAGACCCCAATAAGCTAGATGTGGTGTCCTTAAGCTCTAAGTCGAACAGATCTAGCAGCCGTTTATCCGATCGTACAAAAGAAATGTATCGTAATGCGGGAGTGCCGGTGGGAATAGCTTATCCGCAGCGCAGCAATGCTAACAATAGCAGCAACAGCAACAGCAATACTAACAACAGCAGCAGCTTAACTAATGCTGTCGCAACCAATCCTCCTGCTAACAATGTGCAAACTGTTTACAGATGTGAAATAGAACCGGTACAGCTAACGCATGGCATGCAAATCGCCATGGGTCTAAAAGATCGTCCCAAAAAGGCTAAGGATATAAAAAATGCCTGGAAGAAGTTTGTAACCATGGCGGCCTCTAAATTCAGTCCCACCCAAAGTCCTGCTCCGCCTTTTGACAAGAAATCCAACACCCTTCTAGAAGTGCTGGACAGGGACGAAGGCATAGCGTCCCTAATCGAAGACCATCCACAGGTATCAACACCCAAAAGCTCATACTCAGCACCCGCCTCACAAAACTATTACGAACAACGATTTGGCACGCGCACTCAAGAAATGGACAGCGGTTACATGAGTGCTGATTCGGGTGAAGCGCACAAAAGAACCTTTTACGATCGCTATAATTTCAAAATGATGTCTGAGCGTGATCACATTATAAGAGTCAGTACAATAGAAGATAATTCAGATGGCGATAGTACACTCACGGACCGGCACAACGGTCAAGAGCTCTCTGCCAGGCGTGGCTCCATTTTAGATACCAATCGTTTTGAAGATTTCGAACATATCAATGAACAGCAACAGAAGCATCAAGTTACTGCAGTGTCAAATAATGTTCCCGCTTTGGACGATGTAAGCGATAATGATTCGGAGAAGACTTTAACCAGATCGAATACACAAAGACGTTCACCCGCTCAGTCATCGTCGTCGGCGACATTTACCTCAGACGAGGAGGAAGAGGAGGAGCAAATAACCACCAGCTATGGCTCTTCGGAAACAGATGGCGATACAAATGTGGAGGATATGTGGGAATCAGGAGCGGAGAGTGTAGAAACACATTCGGTTCTATACAAAAATGTAAGAAAATCCTTAGAGAGTTGAGACACATAGAGAACAACACTATGGTTACATCAGCAATATTTATTCTTTCTTTGAATAGAAAATAAGCTTTAGTTGGTTATTTTTTTCTTAGCACAAAATTGTATATATTTGTTGAAAAGGAGCAGTTTTTAGAGAGGGCTGCCTGCAATAAGAGTCGTATTTTCTCTACTAAATTTTAAAGACCAAAAATTTCGAAGGCTTTCGTTCAGAAACTTGGATCTCATGGTAGCGGATTCAAGAAATTTATTATTCGACATATTGGGCCTTATTACGAGTGTCGACTACGACGATTTTGTACTAGACTAAAGAACATTGCTTCATTTTTTCTTTAATCTAGTATAAAATAGTCGTAGTCGTAGTCGAAATACGACACTCCTAATTAGGCCAATTGTCATAATTCTATTATAACTGATATTTATTTTACTTAATGGTTAAGCATCATGTATATGCATTTCATTATTGCTTCAACAAATCGTGTGGTTGATGTCTACTGACGATTTGTTAAGGCAACAATGAAATGTATATGGACAATGCTTAACCACCAGCAAATAAATTGCACTTATTAATTAAAAGAAGTTAAGGCGTTTAATTTTAATAACAGCAACATATGGGCATTTCCACGAGAAATTTCACTTTTTTTTTGTCACGTGTGACAGCAAGCAATTAAGCTTGTATTTCAAAACAATGAGACTCGATTTTTCCTGAAATTTTACTTAATGTATAGCTGCTGATGTCCTACACAAATACATAAAGAAGTAAGAAAAGTTTCGTTTTCTTTGAAAAAACCAACCTAACTGTTTGGTGTCGCACGCTACAAAAACATGACATTGCTGTGAAAATGCTAATGTGTAAAATTTATATTCTAAATGGTTTGATAAGTGCATCTGTAAAGCTGGGATATGTGCTGGCACAAGAAATAATTATGTTAAGGACCACAGGCTAATGAATATAGTTGTGGTCTTCCATGCCTTCTGAAACTGCTCATTTAGAATTTTTCTTCAGCCAAGTCAAGTTCGTAGGAAATAGTTACATATACGTATTTAAGTTAAATTAATTTATTAAATCAAATCATATGAAATAAATATGAAAAACATTGTTAACAAGTGCAATCAATATTTGTGCAATTTTTTTTTTATTTAAATATACAATTCTTTTAAGCCAATTATATTAAAAAAAATATGCAGATACATAAATGCAGTGAATTAAGTAATTTTAAGTGAAAAATGTGATAATTTTTCCGTTGTCTTCAGGCCGGAAATGTGCAATCTCTTAGTTTGTAGGCATAATGCAATATATTTTTAATTAATTGAATTAATTAGTTTAATATGTTTTATTAACTTAAATATACGTATAGGCATATTTTTAATAGTGAATATTTCTTGATTACTTCTTAAACGTTATAAATGTACATACGATTACACAATTAAAATATCCTTAAATACTTCGTTATGTTAATGCCCTAATTCTGTCCGACGAATGTATCGTCTTGTCTATGGACGAAAAAAAGAAGCAGTTTTGATTCTTTAAAACAAATATAATTTATTGTCTATGCTAGAAGGTTCATGTATTTGCTTTGTAATTTTGTTCTAAACATTATATCCAACGCATATTTTTTCATATATTTTTCAAACTGTTGTATAATAATTTAATTAAATTTTTATGTTTTAAAAACATGGCAATAATATTTATATTTTTCATTGTCAAAGACTACAACCGTTTTTGAAGAAAATAATTTAGAGACTTCAAAGACAAGGCCCTAATTCACACGTTGATTTTTCAATGATTTTTTGAAACACGATTTTTGTAGTTTGTAGGCGAACTGTATAGAAAAGCAAATAGGGTAGAAAAAAATCACATTTTCCGTTCTCGGAGTTTTTTTTTCAAATTTTCTTTACACATATTTTAATTTTTGGTATGTTGCTTTATTTTATTTTTTCATTGAATGTGACAACATCTTTTTTTTAATAGAAAACAGTGTTACCTGTAGGTATTTTTGTCGCTAATATAGGAGTATAGGGAATATTGGACAAATATTTTATTTTGGCCAAAATGTAGGTATTTTGTATTCTCATATTGCATTTTTTGTGCATAGATGTAAAAATAACTATACGCAAAATATATTTTTGCTCCGTTTAAAAATTTGTTTTTGCTCGTAATTACATAGAGCAAGCACACCAGGAATTAGGAAATGAACATCTATTAAACAATGATTTAATAATTAAAAATATTCCTTACAACTAGTTAACTTAAATCTTAATAAATTCCATGATTGGAGAATACTCAAATATAGATATGTGTTATATTTGTATTATAAGATAATTTCTGAAAACTGTAGAAAAGTATGCATTAATTTCCAAGGCAGAAGTAGTCACTTTGAATAATTTAATACAAAAGAATTACACATATACATACATATGTCATCACAACGGGACCTCTAAGGACCCAAGTGGGCTGGTTTTACTATAAATCGGCAGCCTGTTATACATATGTCAATTTTTAAGTTACCTACTGTAGCTCCAAATATACAGAAGAAATAATTTTGGTTTACAGAAGGTTTACAAAACAAATTTTTTAACATGTAGGGAAAAACGAATTTTTTTAAAATCTAATGGCAACACTGATACAATTTTTGGAAGAAAAATAAATCAAAACTAGAAACATGGAAAAAATCATAGTATGAATGTAAAATGTTTTTGGGAGCAACTTTTAAAGAAAATCAAAAATAAAACAAGATTTTTAAATCCTCGTATGAATTGGGCCAAGAACTCAGAAGCATTTTCAATCAAAAACGTCCTAAGTCTTCTTACTGAATTAGGGCATAAGTTATATATAAAATAAGGCTAATAAAATATAATGATAAAGTTAAAGAAATTAAGTTATATATTTTGGACAGCTATGTAATCCAAATGGCCGTATATATTTAAATAAAACTGAATATATTTTTGTTAGAAAAAAAATCATTCGATGTTATATCTATGTTGAAACGAAAACTAAGCTTAAATGTTAGAAAAAATTTATTTATTTTAAATTAATTTTTTTAATAATTTTAAGTAGCTTAATTGTCGACAATATTATTTTTGTAGAGTAAATTTAACAAATAATTAATTTATATTATTTAATTTTAATAATGCTTTTCAAAGTTAAGTTCGAATAAAATATGCCTATTAAATGATTAAAATGCGAAAAAGTAATTTTTCAACAGATTTGCTGAATTATAGCCAAAAGCGCTTTTGAATGGCTAACATAACCGTTCCAGTCATTTTCTTCCAATACTGACTTCCGACCTTTCACACGTTTTTTTATTAATCTGTGATTTATTTTTTTTTTTAACAAACACAGCCCGCGAAGCGATTAGCTTGTCTGCCGAAAGCATCCAGGGTCTATGGCGTGAATCGAACCCACTTGATCGCGACCATGTTGTTGAAGCGACATACATAGATCTGTCGAATCGTCTATTTTTCACATCATCCTAGACAAATATAGCGTTTAGCAATACGTCCAAATAATGAAATGGTTTTATCAAAAAGCGTGTTATTTTCAGTCACCCTTCTTTGTGGCCCATCCATTTTACGAACGCCACAAACGTCCTACGGAGAGGTCAATTCGAATTGTGGTAAATAAATTTTAGTCCACTAACTCAGTTAGCAATCAATCAAGAGCAGTGAATTTTAAGCCGGTTTGTGTTAATTTTTCTTGTTTTTAATGATGAATTTTTATTTTTCTTAAAAATCCCCTTGCGATGTCACCTTAAAAAAATATCCCTTTTCGCATCCCATTTTTAAATTTTCAACGGTAACGCTGGTCACAATGCGCGTTTTTTATCGAAAAGTTGACTGTGTCGTCAGTGTTATCTATATTGACCCACTGTTACAAACTGTAAAGTTATATTAGCGCCATTATTCTGTTAGCGTATACATATCTAATTAACTACTGTCACAAATGTATTGCAATCAGGTTCTTGTCCGCACTTATCTATTCAAATTCGCTTCATTATTTACAAGCGAAATCATTGCCAGCTCTTAGGCTTTAGTTATAAATTTGCAAACCAATGCTACCAGTTGTAAATTTAAAAAACTTTTATATTGTTAGCATTTGTTGTTAACAAACAACAAAACAAATTTTTAAGCAATGTACGACTATTTTGAAAATATGTTTGGATTGCACATTTGCTTGTAGAGCTTACTTCAGTAATTTTAGGAAGAGTGGCAATGTGTTTTGTATAACAGGCTAGCAGAGCCCCAAACCAAAGTATTTAAGAAACATTCATGTACATAAAGCACATGAATATTCTGGCTAGTGAAGACATGAACCAAGAAAACATTTCTACAGATAAAACGCAATGTTGTCCCAAAGTATGAACCAAAGTAACACTTTTTTCAGTAACCGTGGATGCCAGACTTAATAATATAATAATTCTTATGTTTTAACGGCTAATAAATCAGTGCAAGTTAATCTCTATTTTTGGTTTAAAATGAGTTTAAACTAGCAAACCTATAAATCAATACAGTATTTAAACCATCTGTAAACGCATCAGATTGGGCGTTTAAACTATCAATACAGGCTATATGGTTTTGTTACTTACGGACCATATGTTTTGCATTAAAAGAGCACTAAACTTTTTTCCAAGTCCCTACTTTTATTCAGATCTTGTTCTACCTGTTTTCTTACACTTTATTATTATTTTATACTATTCTTCGCCAAGCATAAATACTCGTATAATTCTTTTCTCAGTAAAATTTGGCGACCTTTAATTAAAATAATTAACTTTTTTGCATTTTTGATTATGCAAAGAATTGATAGCCTGCTGCAAAACAGCTGTTTTTTTGACATTTATTCTAGTGCTGCAACAATATAATTTTTCTAAACGACACATAAGGTATTCTTCACTAATTTACTCCTGTTGAGCTTTAACTACATATAAATTTGAATTTAAATAAACCAGCGTTTAAACTTCGACTGATTTATAGCATAGTGTAAATAAACTAGAACTAATATAGTTGAAATTACAAATTGAATACAAAATGTGAGTTCATTTGCTACAGCCATCAGTTGGATTGCTTAAAGTTCGATAGCTTGGGACTGCAACTAAAAAGTTTTATACCTCACTACATTTTTAGAGTGTGAAATTGTTATTTGATCTCTTTGGGAAATACAGGAGTACAAGTCTTGCATTGTAGTTGACTTTCAATAATATTTCTTACAAAAATTTAACCGCAAATTGTTAACGGCAATGCAAATTCTTTCCAAGACGTTTTAGATTTAACTTATTCACAATTGTTAAGAATTAATTTTATTTAACTTATTAACACATTTTTTTTGTTACTTAAAACACCAACAAGACATCAGTCATCAGTTATTTGATTGCGGTTTTACTTTCAAGCCTTTTATTTTTTGTCTTATAAACGCTTATAATATTACTATTGCTTGCGTTTTAAATCTGATTCATTGTTTGTTTTAGCAAACAGCTGTAAATATTCAAGAGCTTGAAGTTCCATCGCAAAGAACTATACGTAAGTTAAGTGAAATGAAATTACGAGTAGGAGTAACGAAATGTATATTAGTTTGCTGCATAAGCAGTTTATTTGGTAGTGGGATTTTTACCATTTAAGGTGAGACCGGTTTAAACAAGAGATCTGTGCTAAAAGCAAAACAATTCAGTTTCATTCATAAGGTGACAACAAATAAAGGTTGCGGTTGAGTCTCAAAGAATTTTGTAAATAAAAATTAAAATTAAGTAAATAGTAGAGGAATACAGATGTATGTACTTACGTATGCTAATTTGTTAACTAAATATCTACTGGCGATTGTGTAAACCAAGTAAATTATTGGTAGTTAAGTTGGAGGTGAAAACTTATATATTGGATTTGAAAAATGGAATATTTGAAAAAAAAAATTCGGTTAATGTTTTAAAGTGTTTTCAATTTTCAACTTATGTAATTCAATTACGGACTTAAAAGAAATGCCAATTAAATTTAATATATTCAGCAAATGCACAATGGGGCTTACACCACATTTTTTACACTACAGATGGTCTGGTGCTTGTGGTTAAGCTCTGTATTTTTTTAATTAAATTTTAGGAATACAATTTTTTTTATTGATTAATGTAAGTTAGGCTGTTTAAGTTAAAACCACAATTTCTCTACACAAATTCAACTTATTGACTTAAAACAACTTAAGTAGAGTGACCAAATTGATAAAAAAAATAATAATAAATGAATGGATATTTATTGTGAGCGCACATGCATCATACTCTCTCAAAAATATGGAGAGAGAAAAATCCCCAATTAAAACACTTGCCTCAATATCAATCACAGCCAAGATCTCTCACTGATGATATTTTAGTGGGGATTTTGTTTCAAACAGATTTGCTCAGCTTAACTGACAGAGATGTTTAAAGAAAATTGTTTTTTTTTATTTTACTCACACAATTTTAATAACCCACTTATTTAAATGAAACTCGCTTTTGCGTTTGGAGTTGTTCTCTTATGTAAATTATGTCTAGTAGGAAGACAGGGATGGAAAACTGTAGATTGAAAATATAAATAATATAAATTAAATTAATTGCTTGAAAGTGCTAATTAATCTGAAATTTAACGAAATTTATCGCAATCAATAGATACATCTAACTACCATAACTCACCACATTTAATGTTAAAGATATTTTATAAAAAAAAACACTTTTATATCGTGTTACCGTTTTCTTTATGTTGTTTTATTCGCCTGCTCTGGGCTTCATCGTCATCGCTGGCGTGATACTGATTTTCTTTTCTTCCGGACTAGCTACAGCGAGGTGGATTGCGCTTGCGATGTGATAGGCCCACGAGGTTAGATGTTAGTACCCCTTCCGCATGACACGATGAATGAATGCAACAAAATAAAACTTTTTATTTTAACCAAAGCACAGTATCACGACTTATCTACATACGTTGGACTCGGCTAGTGGATAACAATGGCATCCGAGTTGATATGGGATACCTACTGCCCTCCCTGTGGATTACTCAATGCCTAATCCCCTTATGGCAACTCTGTCGCAATCGTAGAGCGCCCCTAAAATGAACATGGCTCTCTCTCCACTGTTACCTTACCTTATTCTTACTCGCTCTCCATAGAAATGTATTTCACTCACGATGTCAAATCCTTCTTCATTAACGTTTATTTCAATTGCCTTATTTATACTTTTACATTTTCATCTTACATACTGTATATATTACGTAGGTACCAAACCTTTTTATTAGGCGGTTATAGAAAGTATAAATTTAAAGGTAATACTCGTCGCACCACTTCTTTGGCCTACGTCCTTAACACTAAAAGCAAATGTGCGCTCGCCCGAAGGCTTATGCGGCGGTAGTAAACCCCGGTCTAACCTACGAAACCTAGTGCTTGAGCTCAAGAACGGGTCGAGGGGTCAGACGAAACTCTAACAAAATAAAATATACAAAAATTCCACAAATCGGTGTGTTTTATAACGCGACGCGGTACTTAAAGGACGTGAACCAAGTCGGCTTGTCGGGTTTTACAATCATACATATTTTTATTATTATTATCTACTGTGTATGTAATATATTTACTGCTTGTAGACCTTTGGTCTTCTGTTTTGCTATTTTATAGCAACTAATGTGCATTTATCTTGGCCGTTCCGAAAATATTTGCGATGAAACCCAAGATTAATATTGTACGTTAAATATACTAATAGGATAATAGTACTCGAATTCAATAACTTTAATAATTTAGTAAAGGTTATTTAAAAAAACTTTTCCTTCTTTCTTTTTCATTTCATTCACTGCCGGTAGGCTTATTACTCTAAATAAACATATATACAGGTATAAACGCATAAGTACTTTTACGTATACGTGTTAGATATAACCACCGATATATTTCTATTTTTTTTTTTTTTATGCTTCTAGTGACACACATATACCGAGAGCTTGCTATCTACAGTAGCTTAGCCACAAAAAAATTAAAAAAAATTCTACAAATATTCGCCCAATGCGATCAAGGTGACCCTAATGATGAGGCCGGCTACCGTGGTGTATGCAGGAATCAAAGCCGTGTAGGGGAACACTTATTTAGGCCACGTGCGGTTAAGGCGAATAACGTGTGGCGCGTTAACGGCTTTTACGCGTATGGCTAACAGCCGCCCGTTCAATATGTATATGTATATAGGACGCTTACCTTGCCCCGTTATACTTAACGGTTGTACGCCGTTCTTGACTACTGTCGCGTATTCTGGCCTGGCTGGACGTTGCTAGCCCCGCTTCTTTTCCCCTTGTGCGGAATGTTGTCAGACTGGCTGTGCCTGCCGCCAACTCTCCGTTAAGCCGGTTCCGGCCGACTCACGCTGCAGCACGTGGCGACCGGTCGTTGAAGCGTTGCGGGTAGTCTCCCGTCCAGATATGCCTATCAGACTTCCTCACTAGCGCCTTTCAACGCCCCTTACTTATTGTTCCCCAAACTAGCCAAGCTTCTTCCCTATTCCTGGTACAGTCCTTCTATGCGATAGCTGCTGCGCATGTACTTTGTTACGCGCCCACCTGATTTTTCTTTCCTTTCGCCAGCCGAGTATGTTAATGAATGTCTAAGAAAATATCTACACGCACGCTATTCGAAAAAAAGAGTTACCGTGGTTCAACAATCAAGGTTGTACGACAGCCCTAAAGTTGCAATCAAAAGTATCGTTGTCATCCTATTTCGATACAACTCTGTAACTAGCAGAACAACTTATGTCTCCCGGTGGGGAAGCGATAATATTTATGTGACCGGGTGGTGAACCTGATTATTCTGTCACATAACAAACTCGAACAGGCGCGGAGTCCCGACGATGGCGGCTGATTCGAGAAATCCCTTTTACTTTATATTCACGTGGGGAAGAACTATGACCCTGAGATTAAGAGTCATCATGCTCTACCGACTGAGCTAGCCGGGCTATACCATCAGCAAATCATTTTGTAGGCGTCATGTGTTGCAAATCTTTCGCATGAAATACTCCAACATGCTTCCCGTTCAGATCCTCAATTTCGTACAGACTCTTCCCTATCTGTTTGGCCACTCTGCATTTAACAAACTTCTTACAAAGCTTCGCATTCACGTTTTTAGTAGCGTCACTCAACACAAAGTTCCTTCGCAGTATTTCCTGTCCTGGCGAAAACTTAACTATACGCGCCCTCGTATTGTACCTGGTTGCCGTTTTTTCGTACACTGTATGTAAATTTCTCCTAATTTCGTCCCTTACCAATTCCAAAGTATTCTTCTTAGGCATAATCTCAATATCTCCTTCCTCCAAAACATCTAGCTTCCTAGCAATGTCGTACGCTCCTGCGTGCGTAATCATATTTAAACCGAATAGAGCGAAATATGGAGAGAAATGGGTTGCACTATGGACGGTCGAACGTAGTGAGCATTCGATAGCCGAAAGGTGACGATCCCAATCACGCTGATCGTTGGACACGTATGTACGAATAGCTGCTAAAACTGACCGGTTCACGCGTTCTGACGCATTAGCTTGCGGTGAGTACACTGCGTTACGGATATGCTTGCAACCGTACTTGGATAAAAACGAAGAAAATTCAGCGGAGACGAATTGCTTGCCATTATCCGAGTGTATTAATTGTGGAACCCCGAATTTGTGGAAGACTTCGCTTTCCATAAATTTTACTACGTTTGCTGAGGTGGCTTTTCTCATAGCTTTAAGAAGAACAAACTTTGTTAGGTGATCCAATACCACGAAAATGTACGCGTTACCTAGCTTCGATCGAGGAAATGGTCCTATAAAATCTATAAAAACTTTTTGCCACGGTCGGAACGTGATCGTTTCGGATCCCATTTCAGGTCTTAAAACTTTATTCGGCGCTTTTACCTGCTTGCATAGAATACATTGGTTGACGTAATTCCGGACTTGTACTGCCATCCTAGGCCAAAAGAAATACTGTTTAAGCAACGCTAAAGTTTTACTGGTACCACAATGTGATTTCACCGTCGGTTGGTGCGTATTGGCTATCAGTCCTTCGGTTAGTGCTTTCGGAACCCACAACTTCCAAATAAAACTCTCACTTACTGTGCTCCCATCCGTAGGCGTTGTTTTTTTGTACACAAAGTCCTCCTGTACTTTCAGATCTGGCAGCTGGCCTTTATTTTTCTCTACGTGGTCGATCAGTTCTTTGTACTCCTTGCTCTGGAATTCCGGCGAATCCAAATCTATCAATGGTTTCTCATTCACGAACATATTGATTTCATCGGCCTGCAATCGCGACAACGTATCCGCTACCACATTTTGCGAACCCTTACGATGCTGTATATCGAACTGGTAAGCCTGCAGCTTGAGACTCCATCTCGCAAGTCGGCCACTAAGTTCTTTCTGACCCATTAGCCATTTCAACGCGCTATGGTCCGTCAAAACCGTAAATGGCATTAATTCAATGTATGGTCTAAACTTCTTGATTGCGCTAATGACCGCTAAGCATTCGCGCTCGGTTACGCTGTAATTGCGCTGCGCGGTGTTTAGTTGCGCAGAGTGGAAAGCTATTGGGCGTTCTAAGCCCTCAGCGTCTAGCTGGAATAAAACGGCTCCTACTCCCAAATTAGAAGCATCACATTGGATATAGAATCGCTTATCGAACACCGGGTGGGTTAATATTGGGCTAGTGGTTAAGGCAACCTTAAGTTTTTCGAAAGCGTCTAATGCTTCGTCGTCAAATTTGAAACATTTAGATTTGCATAGGGTACGCGTGATGGGTGCTGTTATCGATGCGTAGTCCTTTATAAAACGCCTAAACCAGGAGGTCAGGCCAAGAAAACGACGTACGTCGCGGGTACATTTCGGTGTAGGTATTTTTACAATTCCCTCTATTTTCCCAGGATCCGCTTTCAATTTGCCCTCTCCCACGATATAGCCTAAGTACCTCAATTCTTTTCTACAAAAACGGGATTTTCGTATGTTTATGGTCAAGTTAGCCTGGGACAGTAAATCTCCTACCTGCCTTAAAAGGGCCAAATGCGAATCAAAATCTGGCGATACCACCAATAAGTCGTCTAAGTACACGAAAACCTTCTGCCTCAGCTCCGGTGAGATCACCCTATCCATTAACCGACATAACCGCTGGGCTGCGTTGCACAACCCGAACGGCATGACGGTGAATTGATAGTGCGGCCTCCCCGGAACTGTAAACGCTGTTTTCGGCCGGCTTTCCTCGGCGAGCGGAATCTGCCAGAAGGCATCTTTCAAATCTATGCTGGAAATGAAATATGTATCCTGGAGACGTCCTAAGAGCGCGTCAATATATGGGAGTGGATACGCGTCTTTCACGGTACACGCGTTTAACCTACGAGCGTCTAAACACAGTCTATTTTTATCCCCCCGTCGTACTAGTGTTACTGGTGAGTTCCACGGGCTGTTACTGTGCTCTACTACCCCCAGGCTCAACATGCGATCCAACTCCGCATATAGTAACCTCTCTACCGCCGGGGATACCGGGTAATGCCGCTGCTTAATTGGGGTCGCATTCGATGTGTCGATTACATGCTCCTCCATCCATGTCTTACCTAGACCACATTCCCCAGAATCCAAAAAGTGACTCTTTGCTTCCTCTAAATCTCGCGTTTGCTCTGCTGTTAGACTGTGGGCATCGGGGTCCACCTGTTCGGGCTCTAAACATATGCTGCTAATTAATTCCGGTGCTATAGCAAAACTCTTCCAAAAGTCGACTCCACAATACATTTCATTCTCCAAGTCAGGCACCAGATAAATATCCATGACATGCTCCTTGCCCTTATACGAAACCTTTGCCCTTACTCGACCTAGGCACGAAACTTGTTGACCGCTAGCTGTTCCCACTTTGCATTTGTGTATGGGATAAATCTTCAAGTTCAGTTTCTTAACGAATTCGGTACAGTTTCTACCGAGACAGGTGACCGTTGCTCCGCTGTCAAATAACGCTTTAATTCTCACATTCTCAATGGCAATTTCCCTAAAAGGTCTAGAATCCGTTGTCGATATACTTGCAATGCGGGCCGATGCTAAGTTTTTCCTAAGTAAACGACGGGTTCTATATCTCGTGCGAGTCTTAAGAATTTTCTTCGAAATAGCTGTGGTCGGTGTTTCAAAGTATACTTCACTGTTAAAAATTCTCTTCCTTACTTCAATGTAATTTCTCAATCGCTCATGAAAAGGTTTCTTTAAAGGAGAATCATTTTGTAGTTCATTACTTCTGTTGGATCTCATGTGTGTGGGGTCTAAGCTGGATAAATTACTGAACGAGGTGTTTGTGGCTTTATTAATTTTATCTAACGGGAAGTGGGTTAATCTATTGTCTGGCTCGAACGCGATTCCCCACTGTTCACGTTCGCCGACCTGTTTCCCTGATTACATTTCTTACACTGGGGCGTTATCATGCCTGGCGTACCACACTTGAAACAAAATAACGATCGCTGCGGAGAAGGACACTGCTTGAAGGTATGACCATTGGCCCTGCAATTCCAACAGCACACAATCTCGTTTCTATTTACTGCTTGTCTGTGTACATACCTCTGATGAAGCTCCTCTACTGTGGCTCTAGGCGTCTCATAATCTTCCCACTGCAATTCGTTTATTGCGCGATTAGGATAGTTTTGCCTAGCCCTACGCTGTAGCTCATAATCTAGAAGGTCTTCTGCTTTCCTACATTCTGCCCTAAGATGTTCAATGGAATATATTTGCGCGGGAAATATTAATGCGGCTACTCTATGTTTGAGGTTTTTCTTAATAATGTCAACTATCTGCCAATCCGGTAACGGTTCCCGTAGCTGATTCCTTAAGCTTAAAATTTCATCAATGTAGCTACTACAACTCTCCTCTCGTTGTTGAGTTCTGTTCATTATACGGCAGATTACATCCATGTTTGAGTGATACATCTGAAATTTCCGAACGATGTCTAATCTCATATTGTCCCAGTTTATGTTAGGCTTATCTTTAATATGCAACCAATACCATTTGGAAGCCTGGCCGCCTAAAAGATGGTGGAAACCCTTCATGACCTCTTCCCATGGGCAATCGTAACTTCTTTGTAGTTTTTCTACTCGGAATATAAAATCTTCGACTAACATTGTCTTCTCAGTACCATCGAAAACTATACCCCATTTAGAAAGTTCTGGATATCTAGGCGAGCTTCTGTAAAAACTCGGCAAGTCGTGCATACTACGAGGAACGTGTGGTATCGGAGCTGCTTGCGTGCTATGGCCAGTATTTTCTTCTCTCCCGGCTCTTTGTGAGGTACTAGGCATATCTCGAGGCCAGTTGGCTCTTTGTCGATTATCCTCTCCACTACCGGCTGGCGTAGGCGTACGTGAAATAGCTTCTCTCACGGCGTCGGCTATGGCCACTCTCATTTCCGATCGGACCAACTGCATCATCTCCGCGCGTGCTGCCCCTACTGCTGCAGTTACTACATCCGCCGTTCCACCAGGGTTATTCCTCCCATCGCTACCTAAGCCTGTCAGAGGACTGTACGAGGGTGGTGTTACCGAACTGCTCCTAGCACCGGCAATTATACCTCCGGAATTTTCGGTTAATTGATGCTGCTCTCTATCATCACCTCCAGTGTCCGTTACATCCGACATATCCGGTGGTGCAAGCATAATTCTCACCTATCTGCGCTGCACCCAATAATCTTGAAATTTCGAAACCCCGCACCGCACCTAAATTTCCTCGGTAAAATTCGTAAATTATACTCGCTGATAAATCAAAAATTCCTACACTAAGTCACGTCCAGACACCCGTTCTCTAAACCTAATGATATCCTTTAGCTTTATCAATATTCAAAAAAAAAAATCTGTGGAAAATAAATATATACATGTGTACTCATGTACGTACGTATACGAGAGATATCCTACCGTATATGGGTATATTAGAATAATTAATAAAAAAATAATGAGAATAAAAAAAAATAATGAAAAAAATAAAAATTATCTGAATTAAAAAAGTGAACAAACCAATCCAATAAAATTCTTCGATATATTCCACTCCTAAAAGGGTGGTAATACAGAAAACGTATTGAATTAGAACAAAAATTCCCAAAATGAGGTACTAAATCGAAACAAATTTACTGCCTCACAGCTGTATTTCCTTTTTTTTTTTTTTTTTTTTTTTTTTTTTTTTTTTTTTAGATCTATTAACGTCTATAGAAATATTGCTAAACTATAATCAAAAAAAAAATAATAATATCGAATCATAACCCAAAAAACAAAAAAATTATAATAATGAATTGAAATCAACTAGTAATTTCTGATCCCTAAAATATATGCCGATATGTACGCATACGAGAGATAAACTACCGTATATGTGTATATTATAATAAAATTTAAAAAAAAAAATGCCAATAAAAATAATAATAGCAATAACCGAAGTAAAAAGTAAATAATCCAATATCATGAAACCCTTCGGTATACTCAACTCATAAAAAAAATGGTAATAAAGAAAGAACGCATTGTACTAAAAATCAAAATTAAAAAAAAATTATTAAAATTAAGTATTAAGTCAAAATCAAAACGATACTCAAAATCTTACTTTATTTTAAGGTTTAAGTAAGAATCTCCCAAAAAAATGCAAAAAAAATGCAAAATAAAATAATAATAATACCGAACTTTAACCCAAAATGCCAACCAAAAACGCTAATAATGGATTGAAAGTCTCAACTATTTATTTCTGCTCTCCAAAAAAAATTAATATAGAAACGTAAAATGAAAACTGAAGTGTGCTATATGTGCGTATTAATCGCTAAAATATCCAAAAAGTATTGTCCTCTATTAGAAACCAAAGTCTCATGTTAAAGGTAAGATAAACAGTGTCAACGAGCCCTCTTCCACATTCATTCTAAATATTCACTAGCTGTGCCAACCAACACACATTATTACGTATGTATATTTATTTCCGTATCGTTGCTATTGGGCTGTCCTTAAAAAGAAATTCCCCCAAGACTTACGATACCCTTTCACTGGACAGGTAGTACGTCGCGAATTATTCTTGACCATATAAAATCAATTGAAAATGACTTACGTCGTCCTGAACCAGTAATAAATATACTAAAACCCTGTTCAGTAGCATTTAAACATTGCCTCTGACTGGCAAATAGTCTAAGTCTTACTAAACAGTACGGTGCGTAATGCAAAATCTCTAAAAAAATTAAAATAAAAAAATTTTCGTTATGTTCGTCAACTGCCCATAGTGCTACCCGTTTGACTCAACCCAGCGATCTTTACCTATACTGTGTTGTCCAAACTTGGAAGTCACCTACGGCCTTAAACGCCTATAACGTTGGGCGCCATTTATTTTGTTACCGTTTTCTTTATGTTGTTTTATTCGCCTGCTCTGGGCTTCATCGTCATCGCTGGCGTGATACTGATTTTCTTTTCTTCCGGACTAGCTACAGCGAGGTGGATTGCGCTTGCGATGTGATAGGCCCACGAGGTTAGATGTTAGTACCCCTTCCGCATGACACGATGAATGAATGCAACAAAATAAAACTTTTTATTTTAACCAAAGCACAGTATCACGACTTATCTACATACGTTGGACTCGGCTAGTGGATAACAATGGCATCCGAGTTGATATGGGATACCTACTGCCCTCCCTGTGGATTACTCAATGCCTAATCCCCTTATGGCAACTCTGTCGCAATCGTAGAGCGCCCCTAAAATGAACATGGCTCTCTCTCCACTGTTACCTTACCTTATTCTTACTCGCTCTCCATAGAAATGTATTTCACTCACGATGTCAAATCCTTCTTCATTAACGTTTATTTCAATTGCCTTATTTATACTTTTACATTTTCATCTTACATACTGTATATATTACGTAGGTACCAAACCTTTTTATTAGGCGGTTATAGAAAGTATAAATTTAAAGGTAATACTCGTCGCACCACTTCTTTGGCCTACGTCCTTAACACTAAAAGCAAATGTGCGCTCGCCCGAAGGCTTATGCGGCGGTAGTAAACCCCGGTCTAACCTACGAAACCTAGTGCTTGAGCTCAAGAACGGGTCGAGGGGTCAGACGAAACTCTAACAAAATAAAATATACAAAAATTCCACAAATCGGTGTGTTTTATAACGCGACGCGGTACTTAAAGGACGTGAACCAAGTCGGCTTGTCGGGTTTTACAATCATACATATTTTTATTATTATTATCTACTGTGTATGTAATATATTTACTGCTTGTAGACCTTTGGTCTTCTGTTTTGCTATTTTATAGCAACTAATGTGCATTTATCTTGGCCGTTCCGAAAATATTTGCGATGAAACCCAAGATTAATATTGTACGTTAAATATACTAATAGGATAATAGTACTCGAATTCAATAACTTTAATAATTTAGTAAAGGTTATTTAAAAAAACTTTTCCTTCTTTCTTTTTCATTTCATTCACTGCCGGTAGGCTTATTACTCTAAATAAACATATATACAGGTATAAACGCATAAGTACTTTTACGTATACGTGTTAGATATAACCACCGATATATTTCTATTTTTTTTTTTTTTATGCTTCTAGTGACACACATATACCGAGAGCTTGCTATCTACAGTAGCTTAGCCACAAAAAAATTAAAAAAAATTCTACAAATATTCGCCCAATGCGATCAAGGTGACCCTAATGATGAGGCCGGCTACCGTGGTGTATGCAGGAATCAAAGCCGTGTAGGGGAACACTTATTTAGGCCACGTGCGGTTAAGGCGAATAACGTGTGGCGCGTTAACGGCTTTTACGCGTATGGCTAACAGCCGCCCGTTCAATATGTATATGTATATAGGACGCTTACCTTGCCCCGTTATACTTAACGGTTGTACGCCGTTCTTGACTACTGTCGCGTATTCTGGCCTGGCTGGACGTTGCTAGCCCCGCTTCTTTTCCCCTTGTGCGGAATGTTGTCAGACTGGCTGTGCCTGCCGCCAACTCTCCGTTAAGCCGGTTCCGGCCGACTCACGCTGCAGCACGTGGCGACCGGTCGTTGAAGCGTTGCGGGTAGTCTCCCGTCCAGATATGCCTATCAGACTTCCTCACTAGCGCCTTTCAACGCCCCTTACTTATTGTTCCCCAAACTAGCCAAGCTTCTTCCCTATTCCTGGTACAGTCCTTCTATGCGATAGCTGCTGCGCATGTACTTTGTTACGCGCCCACCTGATTTTTCTTTCCTTTCGCCAGCCGAGTATGTTAATGAATGTCTAAGAAAATATCTACACGCACGCTATTCGAAAAAAAGAGTTACCGTGGTTCAACAATCAAGGTTGTACGACAGCCCTAAAGTTGCAATCAAAAGTATCGTTGTCATCCTATTTCGATACAACTCTGTAACTAGCAGAACAACTTATGTCTCCCGGTGGGGAAGCGATAATATTTATGTGACCGGGTGGTGAACCTGATTATTCTGTCACATAACAATCGAAAAGATTACTTTTTGTAAAAACAATGTACATTTTACATGTACAACGATAATATTTTCACTGAATATTTCTGAACCTGGTCTAATATTTTATATTTATAAATTACACAATGACTATAAATCTGAGAAAAAAAATAAGTGTACAAAAGACTTGGATTGCTAAGTTTTGGAAGAGCTTATTTTCCACTTATGACAACTTGTAGCAAAAGTATTTGAGATGGCATATGTGGCGCCAAAAATTTGATAACATTAATAATAATATACGATGTGTTGGGATCTTACTTTAAATGGCGGCGCTATATATAAAAAACAAAAAGTACTGCCTCTTGGGGCATGGCCAAAAAAAAAACTGTTCCTGTCTTAGAATCAATGACAATATCTTACATTCCCATGGGTTACTGGAGAATTCTTATTTCTTGTATTGGGATCTACTTGATTTAATGTAGGATGTATGTGAAAACGGAAAAATAGGGCTTAATGTTAAGGCGTGTCATAAAAGAATGTCTAAGATTTAGAAGGACTTTCTTGCCTTGTGCAACAAATTGGATATTAGGGAGAGTGATGCGAGATGGCATAGATAAGGCCAGAGTTTGATGTCAGATTAAAAAGTTAAGAAATAAAATAAGCCCCAATAAAATAAAATAAAACCCAAAGAAAAATTAAATAAGGCACAAAAGCAAATTTATAGAAAAACACTCAATATTAATGAAATAAAGCTGGATTAAAAAAGCCCAATGAAACCAAACTCAAGATGAAATAAAGCCAAAAAAAAATTAAATACAGCCCAACCAAAATCAAGATAAAATAAAGCCTAAAATAAATGAAATAAAGCCCAATTAAAAATTCTTGAATTTTATTGGGCCTTATTTAATTTTCTTATTTTTGCGGGGTTATTTCCTTGGGCCTTATTTAATAGCACCAAGATAGACATCCAAACGTGTTGTAGTTTTGGAATGTGGGAAAGAGAAAGTTTCTATTTTAAAAAATGTATCTATATATATTTCATTTTAACTTTTTTAATATAAGCCGAAATGTTTTAATGAACACTGAATCAAAAAAGCATTCTGAAGAGATAAATCTTGGCTTTTCGTTTTTAAAAATGACGTATTTTATAAAATCATTTTGCTAATAAGCATGTTTTTTTTGAAATATTAATATATGTGACCCGGTCTATGAAAAGGTGGCTTATGACTCAAAAAATTATTTCTCACTTTCACTGACGAAATGCATTATTTTGCCCTTATGCAAAAACGATTGTTAACGTGAAAGCATGCTTTAAAACCGGTTTTGCCATACAAAATTCGTTTGTTAAACCAACTTTAAGTTTAACAATCGTTTTTGCATAAGGGGGTTTTTTATCTTTAACAGCTGATTTCTCGAGATTTTGTTTTTTAGTCATAAGCCACCTTTTCATAGACCGGGTCACATATAACATTGTTATTTTGATAAGGAATCACTTTAAAAATAAAATTAAGTGCTGTAATTTAAAGACAGTCAAACCTCTCATAACCAGACACTCGCCGTTGCCCTGTTTTTGTCCGGTTATTGGAGGTGTCCACTTATGAGAGAGTTACAAATTTTTTGGTATATTAATTATAATAACAGTTAAACTGCTTCAACTTAGATGGGTGTAATTTCAGCTGTTGGGCTTAAAACTGACTTTCAAAGTCTTTAGTTGTTGCAACAAAGTCATCTCTAGAAAAATACTTCGAACGGACAATTTTTATAAGCAATGTAGCAATATGAATTGTTAAACTACACAAGAGACTTTACATCTTTGCAGTTTCACGCACAGAAAATTTTTCTTTTTTAAACTCGTTTAAAATTTTAACTTTTTTTTCTTTAATTGATAGAAACAATTTTTTCCTTTACCATTTTCGGACATGAGCTAGGTAAACGTCTTCTTCAAATAGACAGCAATTTCTTTGCCGTCTTCAACTCATCAGTATTTACATTTGCGTTAAACGGGGAATCACCAAACTTAGTGACACTAATACAAATATGAATCAGAGTTGAATAAAGAGAGACCTACTATTTAAATGCAAGTCTTGTTGTCGTGTTTCACCGCCTTTATCCGCTTATGAGAAGTATTTCGAACAATATTTTTAAAATTTTAGTGTCCACGTCCGGGTATTGGAATGCACTTTGTATGGAAAAACTAATGAACGTGTTGGATCTACAAAAATTGCCCGGTTATTAGCGATGTTCGGTTATAGGAGGTGTCCGTTAAGATAGGATTCACTGTATTCATAATAATAATAAGAATACCATTACGTTTTTATATGTATCCATAAGAGAAAAACTTTCGTTTTCAAAATGCAATTGTTTCTACTGGATTTAAAACATTTTTTACATATTACATATTATATGAGAAATTTTACTATAGCACTAAACCTTCCATCCCTGGTTGTACATAATACACACACACACACTCTTGTGCTTGTTCAAATACCATGAAGTGGGGCAAGAGGGCGTTTGGATACACACTTTGAGTACCAAACGATCTTGGTTAGGTTTGACCATTCAGTTTTAATACTAAGTCGCTGCATTGCGGATCGCTCAGGCGTAAAAATAATCAAGTGCGGAATAAAATTGAGAGAAAAAAAAAGAAAAACTGATATTTTTTGAGTGCTTAAATGGAAAATTAAAGCGCGCTTAAGAGGAAGAAGAAAAAAATTCAATACGCTGGCAAACAAGTATTCTAAAGTACGAATTATATGTATGAAAAAAAAACAAGTGGCCGTTGTAATTGAATTTAATGAATATTTTTTTTTCATTTATTCACTGCACAAGAAAGTATTGAAATAAATGATTCAAACAAATGCAATCTAGTGTGGTTTAAATTAAAAGGAATATAAAATTTAAATGTATGTGGTAATTTATATTAATTGTTGCTTTAAAATAACATGGTTTTCGGTTATTAGTTTATTTTCTATTTTTTTTTTCAAATAAAATTCGCTAAAAAATCTTAGTTTGCAGTGAGTTGTTGTAGCCAGTCTGTGTGAAACATAAAAAAATGCTGCAAAAATAAATCACAACCTGTGCAAAAAACAAGTTTTGTGCAGTTCAAAGCTAAAGTTAATAAAAAAAACAAATTTTGAAGTGAAAAACTCTACAGTTTTTGCCCATATAAAACATGTTTTAAATTAAAAGTCAAAACCAAGTGCAGTCTTTATTATTTAAAAATATTTTAACACAAAAACAAAAAACACTTGAAGCTAATAAATCATGAAAAACCACCAGCTAAAAAAAAATTTCGTAAAAACGATGATTTTGAAAAAAAAATTTAATTAGTCAAGTGTCCGAATTTAACAATTAATTTAATAAGGAGTGAGTAATCGCTTTTGCAAGTTGGCGTTTTTTTCTTTTACGTATTATTCAATTAAAAATAATATCCACCAAAATGATGTCATCTCAACTTTGACATATTCAAATAATATTTTTTTACAGGCGATCACATCAGCAGCAGCATCATCGCAATCTATATAAACCAAAGGAAATACTAAAGAAAAAGAGTAAAGTATTCCAACATGTGGTTGAGTTCCTTATAAGCTCGAAATTAAATATAAACTGAGGGGGCGCTTTGAACAAAAAAAAAAAACGCTTGTTTAGAGTGTTTCAAACTAAAACAATATTAACATTGTAGCATTCACCACATTAGGGCGAAACATTGTATTTCAGGCGTTTGGTTTTTTAATTGTCACGTCTACGAAATTGTCGTTTTACCCTTTTAAAGTTCTCCATTAAATTATAATTTTATTTAAAAATATTTACTTATGGTCAATCCATTTTTAGTTGTAGCACGTCCGTGCAGGTTTTATTTAAGCTCTTGTTTGTTATTCTAATGCATATACATATAAGTATGTATATAATATCACTAATTAATAAACATAAAAATATCTTTATAAGGTTTAAATTGCTACATAAAAATTTTACACAGTTTAACGGAAAGTTCTGTAACAAAATTTATTTTCGCTGAGGATCAATAATTTAAATCTATTTGTTAGAACTCGTATAATTTTCTGACAAACATTAACAAAATTTCTACTGAAATCCTGTATGTTGAAAGTTGTGAGCAAAACATAGGCGTAGAAAGGCAATTTTGCGTTGGCAATGCCTCCTCAAATTGCTTTTCCCCCTTTAAATTATTAAAAATTGCCTGTAATTATTTTTTAAATATTACTCATGTAACCACCCCCCCCCACCCGAAAACTTTTTTAGTTATGCTAATGCAAAAAAATTAAAATTTTAGGCGTTAATTTTTAAACTAAACTTAGATATGTTTCAGAAATGGTATAAAAAGAATCAAAATTTCCAAATTTATATCAAAACATTATCCAGCTCAAAACAATTTATTAATAATTCGATAGAAATAAATTTAAGAACTTCGTACTTATGTGATTATAAAAATTCTATTTTTATTACAAAAATTCGTGGTAAAAAAGCTTTTTAATTGGCAACACTGCTATCTAAGCTAGACTACTAAAAATCTGGCAATACTCATCATTACATTCTAACGGGTGTTTTTTTCAGACTGTCACAACTTTGAGTTGGCATCACTGCTTTATTTGTGCAACAATTTAACAGCTGATAGTTGCTTTTTGTTTAGTTTGCTTTGAAATTTCATTACGAAACGATTTACACTAGAGCAACGCGTGCAAATTGTTGAAATTTTTAATCAAAATAGTTGTTCTATTCGTCAAACTCATAGTGCACTTTTTCCATTTTCCGATGAAGCCCATTTCTGGTTGAAAATAAGCAGAACTGTCGCATTTGGAGTGAGGAAAATCTACAAGCTTTTGGCGAAACACCATTACATCTACAGAAAATTACTGTTTGCTATGCTTTATGGGCTGGCAAAGTCATTGGCCCATATCTCTTCAAAAACGATGATGGTCAGCAAGCTTACTATCAATGGTGAATGGTATAGGAATACGATTCGAAATTTTTTCATACCTCAGTTACGTGGCATTAATGTTGCTGATATGTGGTTCCAGCAGGACGGAGCCACATGCCACACAGCGGGCGCTACAATTGATTTACTGAAAGCAACTTTTGATGAAAAAACAATTTCACTTAATGGCCCAATTAATGGGCTACCAAGAGGTTATGTTAAGTCACTTGTCATACTTCGATAAACCACAAACAATCGAACACCTGGAAATCAACATTCGAAGAGCTATGGGCGGAATACGGCCGCAAATGTTGCGAAAATTTGTTGAAAATTGGTGTTCCAAATTGCGCCTTCTACGCGCCAGCCGTGGCGGCCACATGGCAGAAATCATATTTAAACATTAATTTCATAACATTTTCTTTCCAATAAAGCCCGTTTCATTAATATTAAAAATATTAGTCCTTTTTATATTATGATTTAAACTTGTGTCACTCTATAAAAAACACCCTTTACTTCATTTTCTAAGGCTGAGCTTGCATTTGGCATTTCTTTTGTTGTCATTTCAAAATGTGTGCCAAGCCGTTCCCATCAAGTTTTTCGATAACACAAAATTTTTTGTGTCATTGTGACAGGAATGTACCCATCCCTAAATAATGGCAATACGGCAACATTGTCTACATCAATAACTAATTTTGATATAATGACATTAAAGACTCAGTTACCCGACTCTAATGTAAGGTAACTGCAACGTAGGAAACAGCTGATCGATACTTTTATATGAAAAGTAGCTTACGTTACATTACATCTCTATAACCATTTGCATAACTTTTCACATAACAATATCTATCAGCTGTTTCCTACTGTTGCAGTTACTTTACATTACAGTGGGGTAACTGAGCCTTAAGGTCCAATCCCACGATGTCGGCAACGTTAGACTTGTCTCACACTTACATTCAAAACAAAAACAAATTTTAATATTTTGTTGTTGTTTCAAATGTAAGTGTGCGACAAGTCGAACCTTATCGACATCGTAAGACAGGACCTTAGTGTCATTTGTTTTAGCAATTATGAGACTTGGTTTATCGTATCGTTTGTTAATTAATGTCAACACGCTGACATTTTGTTTTTGTGTCTGCAATGCTGCCAACTTGTTCTCAAAACTGTCTACATCAAATGTATAAACAGTTTGTGTGGTAATGCCACACAATGAAAAATATCGGAAATGCCAAACGTTGCCACCAGTACACACTTTTATTCTTGCTTGCGATGTCACAAAATGCCTTAATGTGCACTCAGCATTAGACACTTGTATATTCTTTTCATGACATTCAAGCTTTAACATCAAAACATAAATTTTATTTTATTTTTTATTTCATTTATATTTTACGAATATTTTTTTTCAATAATATTTTCATAACATCAATTATTGCTTAATATTTACGATTGCATAAGTTTTAATTCCCTAATTTATTATGAATTTTGTCATTATTTGCCTTTTATATGCAAATTTTTGTTTTTAATAATTTCCTAATTTTTTATTTATATTTTATTTATTTCTTACTAATTGCTACCATTTTCTCGTTGGAGCTTTTTTCTTGGCAATTTTTGCTTTATTATTATTTGTTGCTTATTTAACAATAAAAAATATAAAAAAAATATATAGTCAAAACAATATTGAACTTTTTTGTATTCGTGTTTGAGTTAAAGACTCCTCCCAAATAATAATGTGCTAATATGGTTGGCAGTGTATGTGTGAACCCAGTAGTTTCGAAAGAGATTTTTGGCTAAAATAATGGCTATTATTCTATTTATTCTTTCAGTTTTCAAGCATTTAATTTCTTTTTACGTAAGTTTTGCCAAATTTCTAATCAGATTTTAGACTTTAGTTTGGTAATTTATTAATATGTATAAGACTACATTGATATGCATCCGAACTGCAGGGCTAAAATTATTTTATATATATACATATATATATATATATTTTTTTTTGCGTCAGAGTAAAACTTTTATTTTGTAGATTACACGTACCTATCAAAACAATTTTTTCTTGGTATTTATGTGTATCTGCTACGATATGTATTGAGTAGAAAATATACATATAAAGGCAGTACGATCGATCATTTGTGGTTTAGGTTTGTGGCTAAAAAGTTGAACGTTAGACACGTAACATACAAATTTAAAGGGCTGATACTCGTACAATATCTATGACTCATTATAACCCTACGTCTACACCTGATATATTTTTATCATAACAAAAGTCAAACTTTATATTGAAAAATAATATTTTTTATGTTAGCTAATTTTTTTCTATGGAATTTTACATTTGTCATGATAAGAATATATCAGGTGTAGATGTAGGGTAATAAGCAGGGAAATGAGTTGAAATTTAAGTCAGAAACTATAAAATATTTATAACTAATTTTTTAATTTAATTAAGTTTCTCTATAAATCACTGAGAGCCACAATTAATATTTTTTATAACATAAAAAGCAATAGTAATACGAGTACATAGTATATGTAAATTATGCTGAATGTTACACTTTTAAGGTAACAGAAGGCGAACTCTTTAAGTGCAGTTTGAATACAAAATGCTTTGAGAGCTTTTAAATAAAGGGTGCTTCAATAAGAGGTTTATTTTTTTTCTGTATATAAAAACTAGCATTTCTAAGCGAAATCATTGAATGTTTATTATTAAAAATAATGAGACATTTTTTTAGATTTAATTGAACTGTAGTGAATTTTAATCAGAAATAAATAAATGATTAAAATTAAAAAAGAATTAAAAAAAAATTGTTGATCTACGACAGTGCAACAGAAATATGCTAAAGTAATGCACAATTGGAACATTCTCAAAAATTTTAAACAACTAGTTCTAGGGAAACCTTGCAGGTGTTTTCATCAAAACTTTTTGGAATTTTGGTAGTGGGTAATCTCTTTTTATAAACTACTAGCTTAAGCCGGTGTGCTTCGCTACCCCTCCCCACCCCATCCCGCAAAAAAAATAAATATTTATGTATATGGCATTGGTGGTGCAATATGAAAATTGGATTTCACCACGCCCCTTCACCCGCAGACCGAAAATCAAAAATCGTACTTCACAATGTCACCCGCCTGAATATTTTGAATATTCCCTGAAAATTTCATAAAAATCGGCCAAGCCGTTTTGGAGTCCATAGGTTACATACATACACACATCCTGTTTTATATATGTATGTATATAGAAGACAAGCTCATCAGTGGCAATTTTTTATCGCCTTATTTGCCAATACATCATAATGATTTACTGGTAATAAATGGAATAAGTACTTATTCAAGTAATTATAGTAGAGTCCCGATAATTATTAATCTTAAAGCGCGAGATATTTCTCGCGAACTACAGGAGATTTCGATACCAACAGATTTCAGCGTAGCGAGGTTAAAATGAAAAAAAACTACGAATAAACGGTATGTTGCTATTTTCCTATCCGTACAATTATTTTACATGTTCATAGCCGTAGAATGGTCATATTAAGGGGGGGAGGGTAATTATCTATTTTAATATTACTCAAAAAAAAAATCAACAGATGTGATGCTCTCCCAGAGAACCTTTTTAGGGCCGCCAAAGGACATTTTGCAAATTAAAAAACTAAGTGACCACCATAAAAATTAAACATACATGATACATATCGAGCCATAACCGCCAAAATGGGCTTAAATCAAAAAATTTTTTTAACTTCGTTTTTTAACGAAAACCGATTGCCTACGATCGTGATTTTCGTCAAAAAATAAACCTCGAAAATTATGTACTTTGGCGCGATATGTATATACATATGTACATATCGTAAGGTATATATAAGAAGTATTAACGCTTTAAATCATCTACGTCCAAGCCATATGCACAATGTGCAAACTTTTACAAAAGAGCTTCCGTGCTTTCACACCGACAAGAGTACAACAGCCACAACAACAACACAGCAGACAACAATGCTTGCTCTTACTTTGCAAAGAAACAGGAACAAATTTAAGAGCTTTCAAAGCTGTTTGCCTAAATCAGCTAAGTCCAAGCCATATGAACAATGTGCAAAACAAAATTTAAAAAAAATTTAAGAGCTTTCAAAGCTGTTTACCTAAATGCAAATATAAGTGTGTGTGTGTGTGTATGCTGCTTTAAATAATTCAAAATTGAAATAGTTTTGCCTTAATATTCTTTATTAATATAATCTTTTGCACAATATATACACAACACTCTACATAACTTTAAATGATCTAAACTTTTTTTATGACGCAATCCTTTAACTTTACATTTGTTAATACCTACAATAATTTTATATAAGCTCGCACATAGTATATATTGTATAATTTTTGGATTGGCTGTTCCCACACACTAACAAATTTTTTTATAAAAAAAAAAAAATAAAATGAAATATAATCAAATTAAAAAAACAATGTGTGAATAAAACTGTGAAATAATTAAAAAGCGTTTCTAAAATTCCACGAAAGTATAAAAAAGCTCATTTCCAGGTAGCAAATGCTTGTGCTGCATAAACAAACTCCATTATTTGTTTGTATCTAAATTTTTTTTATTGTTAATTATGTATCTTAAAGACTCTTATAATTTTGTTTGTTTACATTTAAGATAAACATTTGTTTATTCTGGCTGTTATCCGAAATTCTTTGTTCGATTAAGACGAACAGTTTCTTCTGGTTCTGGTAATTTTGCTACTTTTTCATTTGTATTTTGAGTTATTTATTTATTTTGTTTTTTTTTTTTTGTTTTTGTTTACTTAAGCGCGAAATATGTACTTCTGTTCGCACTCGTTTAATGAAGGGAAAAACAAATTGTTTATCTTACAAAACTTCTTTTGTTTACATGCGGATACTTTAAGGCTTTGTTAAAAATTTCTTGGTGTCAGCAGTTTGAAAACAATTTAATATACTAAAGTTAAATGAAGATAAAAAGAAAGAAATTGCCTTTGGCAAAGATATTGATTGATAAATGTTTAGATAAAGTGGCTGACTTTTAAACAAAAGATTATCTAAAATTTCCATCAAAGTTTCAACATACATATTTCGATTTGAAGTATATTGATACGAGTACATTCATATCGTGCCATAACCATCAAAAAAAGGTCAAGTGGCATAATTTTCGAGTTTGATTTGTTTTGGCGAAAATGGATTGATTATTTACGATCATAAATAATGGAATTTCGTCGAAAGATGAAATTAAAAAATATGTTGCTTAACCTTTTTTGGTGGTTATGGCTTGATATTTAAGAATACGTATTTGAATAACAAGTAAAAGTGCTATATACGGCTGTGCCGAATCTTATATACCGATTCTTATGTAGTATATTGTAGGTGACCCATGTTATTTTTCCACTAAAAAATTTACAAAAGATTTTATTTTCAATATTAGCAATATTTAAATATTTTATTATGCACTCTTTATTTCAGATTTTTTTTACATTATTAATATTTTCCATTCTTAAAATGTATGAAAAGCGATTAATTGGAAAGGACTTTAACAGATATCAGCACTTTCTAATTGCAATTTCTTCACCCACATCTAAGGCAACTTGAATGTTCATATACATATAAGTTAAAACTTTTGCCAGCCTTTACCATATTGCTACCGTCACCGAAAACTGAACAAATATAGAAAACTCTTCAGTAAGGATCTTCCTAAAACATAAAATAAGTTTAATTAAAAGAAAAAAAAAATCATGCTTGATTAATATACCAAAAAAAAAATTTTTAATTTTCCAACCCTGGAACCAATCATATTTTTGATTTTTCTGATACTTAATATAAATTTAGATCTTTTTTTAATAATGAAATATGTTTAATTAACAAAGAAAAAAAAAATTAATTTTTCTTAGTTATTTTTATGCAAAAAAAAATCGATTTTCCAGCTCTAGAGCTGTGTTTTTTATTTTTCTAATTTTTAATACAAAAATATTTTTTTCTAAAACATAAAACATATTTTATTTATAAAGAAAAAGAAAAGAAAATAGTTTCTTACTTTTACTTAAGTTTTACTTATATATGAAAAATATATAAAATTTTCCAACCCTGGTTTTTTTATTTTGAACACCAATTTAGCTCTGACTGCTGTATTAAAAAGGATTATTTAACAAAAAAAAAACTGCAATTAGTTTTAGATACAAAAAAGTCTATCTTTTCCAGCTCTGAAAACGCCTTTTCTATTTTGCTGACTTCCGATACCAATCTATTTTGGACCATTTCTGACACACAAGTCCAAAACCTGAGTCTCTGACTTTTCTGAAAAAACCGTAAAACCTCTTTCACGGATGGAAAGACGGACAACGCTTATTCGTCTTCCCTATTCATAAGGATCCAGAATATATATATGTATATATAATTTATTAGCTAGTTACAGACCGCTCATGTCCTACTTTCGTCCATGCTCTGACATGGATGCCCGAACATATGTATGTCTGAGCAACAATACTCGCCATGAGATTCTCAGTCCGCAACCATTTGCAATAGAAAGAAAAGAGACAGCACAAAATTGGCATATATTCCATCTTTATTGCACTAGCGCAAAATACTTTGATATGCCTGAACATGGACATCGCACGTATTCACCACAACAAAGAAGTTGATGATTTTTTCACAGTTGCTATGCCGGCGTCATGTTCATGTCATGCCAAAGTCGATGGCTAGTGGATACGTAGGGTTATGAAATGTTACATTGAGAGCGAATTTCCGCTGAACAATGTTCTATTTTCTTCTTAAAAGCAGCCGAAATCAGCCGTAGCTGTAGTATGTGAGTTATGTCAGAAGCATATACAATTTTGAGAAACATGCTCAATTACATATGAGTCACAATGATTTCAAGTCAGATGTGTAAAAAACATGTCGTTGCACCCACTGTGCTGCCCATAAAGCACGGTGGTGCGCAACCAAACAAATGTATTTAAGAAAATACTTTTACTGAAACAAGCTACCGCCTCTTGCGACTCTTAATAAAATGTTTGCTTATGTATGTATGTATATCACAACCTTTGGAAAAATATATTCCTACGCCAGTGGCAAATGTTTGTTATTATTTTAAACACTTTACAATACCAAACAATATCAACTATCATTTTTAATATGCTCCAGCTTTTCACAAATCTGCACATGGAATCATTCTTAATTAGAACTAAATAAAGTGTACGGAAATCGGTTTCATTTCATTTTCCTAGAATTCATATAACAAACATCTGTGTGATTCAATGGCAAGAGGTTCGTAAAAACAAACTACATACATATTTGACTCAATAACGTTTTCAACCTTTATGTCATAATGAATAAAACTTAATTGCATAGTGGTGGGGTAAGCAATCAAGTGACAAAACTTGCGCAAAGAAACAAGCACTTACTTTCCTCAAAATCGTGTCAAATACAAAACGTGCCACACACACATCAAATACCAAACAAACCATACGAAAACCTTGTTATTTAGTTTAATTGCCAAAACGTGTTTGTGAAAATATCCAATAAAAATTTTGAATCTTGATTGTTACAAAAAAAAACTAAAAATGTCCAGTTTAAATATACAAATTTAATCCTAAACTAATTCTAATGCTTATGGTTGTTATCTCTCCAAATGATGTTTTGCTTTTCAACTTATTGAATTAAGATTTTTTTTCTATCATGTTAATTTGTTTTATCTGGTTTTAACTTCTTAACTTTCTTCATTGTAATTGCTTTTATTTTTGCTTTTAATATTTTGTCAGTCTTATCAAAATAATAAAATAAAACAAATTGTGCTTAGTGTTCAATAATGCAAATCACTTGAAAGTACGATAAATATTTGCTCATTTTTCTTTTTGTTCTTCCCTTTGGTTTTCTTTGCCACTTGAGTGTTATGGCCAGCCACTTCAACACAATGAATATGATTGAATGAGGCAATTAAGTTCAATTCCTTATGAAAATAAAATATTAACTTTAGCATATACTATACATGTACCTTAATATAGAAAGGCCCTAACTCATAATTTTTTGAAATCGAGTTTTTTGCACATTTCGATAGAAGAACATGTAATGTATCGAAAACTGCAACAATCTCGATTTCAACAAAAAAAATATATGACTTAGGGCCTTTCTATGTCAAGGTAACGATATGTATATGAATATGTATATATATAAAAATGTTTAACAAATATTGAAAACCTTTAATGTGTGTACAAATACAATTGACCGACATAACCTTTACGCATAAAAATTAAGGATAACATACATATCGAGCCAAATCTCCAAAAAAAAGGTTAACAGACACATTTTTTGGACTTGGTTTTTTTGTGACGATCGCAAGCAATCGATTTTCATAAAAAATTTTAAGCTCGAAAATTATGCCGCTTAAGCTTTTTTGGCGGTTACGGCGCCATATGTATGTACAATCTATATTGTACATTAGAGTGCTTCGCCTTCCATACAAAAAAAAAAGTTGTGCCAGTCACCCCCTAGGATTATTTTATTATTTTTTTTTTGCCACGCCTACACATACCGCCTTTTTAGTATTTTGTTCACTGTATCGCCAAATGTAGCCCTTACAGAGCCATGAACACCGGTATACAAAATGTTATGATCGGACTAAAAATGGCGACACAGCGAACAAAATACTAAATGGGCGGTATTATTAGGCGTGGCAAAAAATAATAATAAAAATTTTGGACTTGTTTTTATATTATCTTTATTCCTAGTTAGCACGTTGGCTACAAAAACCGAAGGTCCTGGGTTCGAGCCCGGTCTCCGACAGTCATTAAGAATAACAACACCACGCATTTTTCTGATATGCATTAGTGTCCTTTGTATCAGTTTTTGTGTGGAAAATTTCTAGTGATGCAGGCATAAGGTACTGGTCACTAAAAACTATACCGACTTCATCAAGATACTAATCCTAATATAACATCAGAGTGCCCTCCTTCGTTGTGTAGCAGAATCATTGGCGAAGTAAAATAACCAATCAAATGGCTACTACTAAGCACAGCTGCAAAATTTAATACGCCTCATTTGACACCAGATGGCACTGCGACACTGCATTATCAAAAAATGTACATCTGTCTTCTCTATCACTATCATTTCCCTATCACCCACTCTTACTAACTTCTCTTCAGTTAACAGGTAGCACAAAGGGATCATTTTATTGGACCCAAGTGAGCTGGACTCTTAATTTCACCCTTCCTTACCAGCAGCCTGCTAACCTAACCTAACCTAACCTAACTTAGGGCGTGACTGGCACAACGTATTACGTACATGTCGAGCCTTATTTTCGATTTCTGTGTTATGGAAACAGGGGGTAAATATTCTACTGGCAGCACTATAATAATGTTCTTATTATATTAAAAGAGGTTTAATTTTTGTGTTATGCAGGGTACAGACGTTTCTACAAATCTTACAATAAATCGTACAAGCAAATAAATTAAAAGCGTGTATCCTGCTGTCGTACTATTCATAAAGAAATATACGAAAATCACAACTATTTTTTTTTTTTTAATAGGCGGAGCTAATTATGAAATTAAGTAACGTCTATACTCTGCATAAGGCCAATTAATCGCCCCCTCTTTTGAAGTAGTACGTGGTGGAAAGTTCAAATTTTTCAAGCCATCTCATATCTAAAGTATTTGGGGATAATTGAATTAATTAAATCTAATTAATTTTATTGATTTCTTGTGTGTAAGCCGTCATGTGCTAGAAGTGACCAATCAATAACAATGAGTAAACATTTCTTTTTTCTATTTATTTTTGTTTCAATTTCTTTTGTATTTATAGATAGATACTCAATTTGCCCTTAAGCACTTACATACCAGCAGTTATTGTCTTCAACAAAGAAATTGTATTTTAATGTAATTAAGCAAAAACTATTTATCCAATAAATTTGTACTAATGAAAGATATCGTATGTAAAACAAAATCCATTTTAATAACCTTAACAATTAAAAAGAAACTATACTCTTGTACATTTGACACGATAAGAGCATAAATTGAAGAGCTCTAAAGAGTTTCTTACAAAGTGAACGAACCTATCTATGCGTAAACGAATGGGTGAGTGTCGTCTGTCTATCAATGATGCCTTGGAATAATCTATCCGTGTTTATTGTTTTTCATTAAAGTCGTATCGCCAGTCATTTGCCTCATGTTGAACAAATGTTTACTTTAGCATATTTTTCAGCCAGTGGGTTTGGAATTTTGCATTTAATTTCTTTTGTTGCTTCGATATGAACTTATGTATGTATATATTTGTTTACTTTATTAAATTTATAGTAAATAAAATATTTAAATTTTGTTTACAACAGCAGCATTGAACAGCGAACTTATTCCTACAAGTTATTGAGTGTGTAAGTTATTGTTTTCTATAAATAATTGTGCAGGAAAAGATAAGAAAAGAAAAAAGCTTGAGTATTATTGTCATAAAAAAGTTTCACTTAAATTATTCGAAAGAGTTTAAAGTGTAATAAACTGTGCCCCTTTCGACCCTTTTTTTAACTTTTTCTATTCAGCATTTGTAAACACCAGGGTGAACAGAAATATTTAATTGCATACTTCATATTATTTTCTGATGTAACATAAGGAGTAGAAATGCGAAATGTAACTTGATTGGATAACGTTTAATATAAACTTTCTAATGAAATGGAATACGAGAAGTGGTAGCATATAGACTTGAGTGTCTGTGCAGTGTGTGGTGGCACAGAAAATGCAGCACAACCCCAACCAGTTCAACTTAAATTTTTTTCTTGTCTCTTCGGGCATAACTCACTTGAATTAGCTACAAATATTTATTCTGAAAAAAACAAAATATTTAAATACAGAACTAAGGGAAGCTAATTTAAAAAAAAATATGCAATGAGCAAAAAAAAAAATTTAGAATAAAAAAGTTCATGTAGAAAATGTGTATGGAAATCCTTCAAATTATCCCTCGATTACTTTCTTTGCAGAAAATTTGGTGACAATTGATCCAAACCTACTCGTCCTATGACTTGAGAAAATGCGAGTGTTATCAAAAATACGGAGTAATGTATGGTGAAATAAAGGCAAATAGTATAAATGCTTGTTTATCATTTTCGTGATATATCGTCTTGATCTTGGGACTCTGTCTAGTATTGTAGTAAACGGAATACATTGACCTATCAAATAGTGTAAATATAATGTTAATTGCTCCCTCCAATTTGACTCTGGAACCAGTCCCGTAACTATACTTAGATATTAACCTAACTTTAACTGGTATTTATACTTTTTTTGAAATATGAGCGGCCCTGTGATCAAGTGGGTAGTTTGCAAGCCTGTCATGCATGAGGTAGTCGGTTCGAATCTCAAAAAATGTTCAGATTAAAAATAAAATGTTATTGCATTTGTAGCAATAATATTAGGTTAGGTTAGGTTTATCTTGTTGATCCAAGGACCTCGCATAGACCGGGATTGATCATTAGCGATACCAGCAGATGAGAAGAGAACCTGTTAATGTGGCAGCCTAGTTCGTGGTGCCTGTATCGAATGACTCCCACACAGATTTAGCAAATTGTAGCAAACTACACATTTCTACTCTCGATACAAGTTCAAGACTACGAAAAGTGTGAGCACCAAGATAGGTATATCTAATGCGGCTTAAAGCCAGGCAGTGACACAGTAGATGTTCCATTGTTTCCATTTCTCCGGGTTCCTTACATTTCCTGCAGGTACCGTCGGGTACTCGTCCTATTTTGACAGCGTACGAAGCCTCCAGCAGTGCCCAGTTAATACCCCCACTAGAAGTTTACAGTTGCTTCTAGTTAGTGATAAAAGGAACTTAGTCAATTTGGGATCATAGGAGCTCCACATGATTTTAGAAGTTTTGCAAGTTTTCGTCGCACGCCAACATTTCTCCGCTTCTTCCCTCATATTAGAGTCTATGATCTCTTTAAGGTGTTGTATTGGTTTTCGGATATGTACCGTTACCTCAGCCGGTAATTGAATTCCCATTTTGGCCAGTGTATCGGCCATTTCATTTCCTCCAACTCCCATGTGTCCCCGGATCCAGAATATATGTACTTCTCTACCAGCACATAACATATCCAGGGCCTTTCTACACAGGAGCACAACCGAGGAGTAATTGCAGTCAGCTGAAATTGCTTTTATAGCTGCTTGACTTTCTTTATACAGATTTACACGTGCATTCATAGTTAGAGGGGTGAAGGCTAACTCTGCTGCCATTTTAACAGCATAGATTTCAACCTGGAAGATGCTACAATGATCAGGAAGTTTATATGATTCCTCTATACCGAGCTCCCGACAGTAAACCACATCTTCCATTCCTCTATCCATCTTTGAACCATCAGTGAAAAAGTTGAAACCAGAACCACTATAATTAAGACCTTCCAGATACTCTTCTTCACTTATAGTGATCTGTTGTTTGGCAAAAAAGTTCGTCACTGGAATGATGTAGTCCGAGCTACACTCCATGTTTTCTAGTAATTTGCTGTGACCAAATGATCTGTACGACATCTGACCTGTTGTCCTGAGTCGGATAGCTGATTTGCGTGCCACGTTCACTGCAATTAGTTTTATTGATTTAAGGTGCAATATAACGTCTAAAGCTGCAAGCTGTACTCTTTAAAGCTCCAGTGATGCAGAGCTCTGCTAGCCTCTGGATAATTTCTAACTGTTTTGTCTCAGTCGCGCTCCACCATACAAGTGGAGGTTAAATGTCGGAATGACATTCAGGTATGCGTATAATTTATATTATTCAACACCGAACAGGTCAGCGACAAGTCACAAGGTGCATACAAAGTATCATTTAATCCCATACTAGGACATCCCCATGTAAAAGTGAGTGGTCCGCTTCACAGGAAGTGCTAGAACTCCGACTGGTCACTATCACTTGGAGACCGGTCACGTCACTAGTGTTGTGCCAGCAGGGTTTCTACTGAAATAAACCATCTCTGGGTTGTGTGAAAAGCGTAATAAAGTGTAGTCTCCACATTGCAAATAGTAGGCAGCGTGTCTAGAAAATTTATATAAAAATTATTACATATTTTTTGTGATTAAATTACACAGAAAAAAATTATTTTGGTATTTGAATGGGAAAATCACCGAATCATTAAAAATATATAGAATTTATTGACATGACGATATTCCATAAACAAAATTTTATGCTCGTTCATTAAAAATAAATAAAGAAATTTAATGAACTAAAATAAAAAGTTGTTGAGTGACATTTTATTTTCAGTGATAACTGTATTTTTGAAAGTTTTTTGAAACATTTTTTTTTCGGTGTAGACAAGTTGACTGTTTGTAATGTGAAAACTACATATAAAAGTATTTAAGCCATTTCAAGCCTGACTTATGATATCGAAGGAAAATTTTCGTTCGGCAATTTGCGTATATTGACAACAAATACCACCAACGAGGGTGGTTTCTAAATTAGCCGGTCTAATTATAGTAGCAGTAGTTTATATAAATAATTTACAAGCTGCCAAGAAATGCCCCACTTTGGGAGCCAACTCGGGCGGAGCCACACCCCTTTAAAGATATAAGATCCAATTTACAAACATTAACCCTTTAACACCTCTTCAAATGTTCTCTTAAGTTTTATAACAATCAGGCAGCTGGCCGCTTAAAAACTACAAAATTATTTAAATTTTTTGCCCCACTGTGTGATGTTAAAATAATTTTTCTATGAATCATAGAAATTTTCCTTTTAAACCATATGTATATTTTAAAGCATATTTCTGGTTCCTCTGACAATCACTTATGTATTTTGTTTATCAGCTACATCTGGTATTTATAGACTTAATGAAATAAGTTTTGCGGTTAATTATTCAAAAGCCGCAATAACAGTTTCCTTAGAAATTTAATTCGATTTAGTGGCGTTCGTATGTATTTACATATTTATACTTACTTATTTACGGTTCAAAATATGTATATACATATAAACTTAATTAAATGTTGTCTTTATGTATTTTAAACTCTTTGAAATTACACAAAATCTTGCTCACAACCCTGCTTGGAAAATTTTTCGGAAAATTACTTAAATGTAAATTATAAAATGTGAATTGTAAAACGCAGCACTAAGCGTTGAAAAAACTTTATATTACAAAAACAAAACAAACTTGGTCCATGATTAGCTTAGCGTTTTACAAAAAAAAAAAAATAAAACAGGCAAAAGATTTACATTATAAAATTAAGGATATTAAAGCATATCAAAAATTACGTTCGATATCCTTTCGATTCTGTACTTGTTGAAGGGTGGGCCAAAAGTCACGCCTGCATGTAAAAATTGAATAACTTTTTTCTCTATTATTATTTTTTATTGTAATATTAGCTTTGTTCGATCTAAATTTTAATTATGAAAAATAATATCATTTTCCTCGATGCAGAATTGGGCCCTTAAACAGGCGTTTTGCACAACTGCACGCAAAGTTGCAGGCCTATGCTTTAGCTGCTCTATAATTTGGCGAACGTGCTGGCCAATTTAACTCTGAATTTCTTGAGATAAATCGGTCTTCAAAAATTTCATTGAAAATACTAAATGTAGCACGGGCCATGTGTGAGGTTGAAACATCCTGCTGGAACCACTTGTTGGCTGCCACAGGGCATACAAAATTATTAATCATAGTACCTGTCCCCATTCACGTTGCATTACCAACTCCATTCTCGAAGAAGTAGGGCCCCATAACTCTTTCCGATATCACTCCACACCATACCGTACACTTGAGTGAGTGCAATTGGCGCTGGTGAACAACTCTGGGGTTTGCAGTACCCCAAAAATTGCATATTTTGTTTATTTATATATCCTTTAAGAAAGAAATGAGCTACATCACTCATTCACAGGAGAAAGTATTCACCAATTAATGTTTTTAAATTAAGAATTTAATTTATTCAATGAAAATTTTTAATTGTATTAATTAATTTGAGTGGAAAAACTTGATTAATAATATCAAGTTGTTTATAAGTGAAAATTTAATTAATTTTTTAATAGATATTACAATTATTTTAATTGATATTGCAAAATTGTTCATATTAATTTTTTGTGTGTTATTAATAAATTGTTGCTCCAAGAAGCGTGTTGGCCAAATTCGTATTTGATGCTAGTCAACTGGTAAAAGTTGTTGGGCCAATTGGACCTGGTACACCGAAAGAAATTTGCTTCATAAGTCCAATGAAACAATTTCATTAAAATTTTTTCACAAATCTAATGATAATTTCACAAATCCAATGAAAATTTTGTGAACGAAGTTCATTGCTTCCTTGGTATTTTGGTTTCGTAAGAATATTTTATTGGATTTATGACAACAATATTTTCTAATTATTAAGAAACCCCCTTACATTTAAGTTATTTCATTCTTGTCATGAAATTATTTTATTGTTTCGATGAAGTTATAGCACTGCATTAATTACACTGTTAAATAAATTTGATGAAGTTTTTAATTAAAAAATAATTTTGACGAAACTGGTTAAACTGCATTAATCCAACGAAGCGTGACGTTGATTGAATTTTAATGAATTATTCATTAGATTAATGTCGAAATTCATAGAATTTATGCCGAAAATTCCTTCAGTGTATGGATACATATGTAAATAAAGTGATAAAATGCATGGACGTAATGTTCTAGAGATGCCCGATTGTCTAGAACGTCTTCGCATTGAAGTTTCTGGATATTCTTCAATACTGTCCCGTAAACGATCAATGTTCACTTGGTTCTGTACTATTCTCGGCCTTGCTGATCGTGGCAAGTCTGACGCTGCACCTTTTTGTCCAAATCGTGCAATTAAACGATTAATTGCGGTAGGGTTAGGGGCATTTCTGGTGTTGAAATAATTTTGATATGCTTGTTGTGTCAGTAAAATTGAATGCCCATTAAAAGAGTAAAATTTTACCATTTTGGGTCTTTGCTCGGTCGTTAAATTTTGCATGGTGGTGTAATATGGTTTGATGAATAAAATTTAAAAAAAAATAAACAACAAAAATTAAATTTTTACACGCAGGTGAGACTTTTGGCCCACCCTGTATTCCTTATTAATTGATGCCCTTCAGAGTCTGCTCTCGCTCAACAAAATTAGAAATATTATTTATGAAATTTAAGCCCCCCTTAAATACTACCCAGATATTAATTATTAAAACATCGCAATACATCTGTCTACATTATAGTCTAACCTGCCTGAATTATTCGTTAGAAACTTTTTATGTTGCTTTTGTGTTGTTTGATTTTCTCGGTGCTTAGATATAATTATAATCTTTTGTGCTTAAATTTGGACTTTCTTTGGAAGCTGTTCATAAATACATATAACTAATCACATTATCGCTAATTTTTGCCATACAAATAAATCTTAAGCGAATTGCATGCTTGATTACTTTCTCTATAATTAGAAATAAAACTAAATTTAGTTCAATTGAAATCTTGATATGTTTTTGTGTATCTTTAATTGCAAAATTTCTGGTTACAATGAGTCTCCTTGAATAAATCAGTTACTGGAATATAAATAAGTTCTATGGAAATTTATAACTTTAATTAAAATTGTATAAAAATTAGAAATTGCAATGACATTTAAGAAAAGCAAATAAATCACTTAATTCCCACATATTATTGATATCCAGCATATCAGTGATATGATTTACAAATAAATATTATTTTTGTACTTGTATGAAACACTATGCCGTCTTGATTTTAAGTTTATGAAAAATTTATTTTGCTTAAAATGAACAGATTTCATTTACGCACACATTTTGTTTTTTCTTCATTACGTGAAGAAATAAATAAAATAAATTAGACTTCATTTGATGTTCATAAATGTGGGAAAGAAAATTATATTACAGCTATTATACAGTATATAAAAAAAATGTAATTTTAAAAAAGCTTCCATCACGTTCGGGGCAATAAATTTAATTTCAATGTTTTATGGTTTGTGATGTTCGATAAGCTTGTATAAAAGAAAGAAAAAACGCTCTACGAAAAATATTAACAAAAATTCGTGAGAATTTTCATTATATTAGATTAATTTTATTTAAAGATGAAAATTAAAATTAGATGTGATGAACTTGTTTTTTTGGCGATTCTCAAATTATTTTTGTGGGTCCAAACTCTAGCTGGACTTTCTTCTTTTGAAAATTAAAATGGTTTAAAAAGTTAATATATAAAATTGCTTAAAATTTTTAGCTTAATGTTTGGCTTTTCAGTTTCCACTTGATTGTTGTTATTTTACTTTGTTTATCTTTTTTACTATTTTTATTTTTATTTTGCTTCAAAGTCAGTTTCAGTTTTCATTATGTAGCCAGAAATGCTGTCAATTTGATATCCGGTGTCATATTGTTATGTTATTTTTTTCTTTTTCGTTTTTTGCTTACAAAAGCAAAGTTGCAACAGTGTCAGTTTCCCCTTATTACGAACATGTCATTCTCTAAGCAATACTTGTATGTGAAATATAGTTTTTTTTATGATTTGTGGGATTGATGGATGGATGGATGGCTGTATCGTTGTTTAGTTCTCTTGTTGGTCTATTCCAATTGAATGACGATAATCAACAATTACACTGCTCAACTACAAAAAAAAAACATGGGTTGTATTATTATGGCAACAGTTTTAGTTTAGTATAAAAAAACGTGTTTTATCGAGCCTTATTTCCGATTTTATCGTAGGCGGCAAAAATTAAATTTTTCAGGAGAAGGTTTTTCGGAAATATTCAAATATGTTTTTGTACATAAGTTGTCGCTTACGATAAAATTGTACGATAATTCTAAACCATGTATATTAGGGCGGGTCGATTTGTATGGAGGCAAAAAAATCGCTAAAATTACAAGGAAAATCGTATTCTAGGGATCAAAATAAGAAACTTTGCCCAAGGAACTATACCTCTAAAATGTATTTTGCTGTCCCGACTTTTGATCCGAAAGGTAAAATTTTCTTGAAAGGTCAAATTTTGAAAAATCTCACTTTGACCCATTTAGAGTTCCTCAATCGACTCAAAATGTATGACCGACCCCCACTAATTTTGGAGGGCCGACTTATCTATGCCATTGGCATACTCCCTGGAAACACATGGGGGGGGATTCACCATACAAACATTTGTGATTTTTTTTAAATATTTGTATGGGGAACCCCCCAGGGGTGGTTCCAGAGGCTGTGCCACTGGCATAATTAGGTTAGCCCTCCAAAATTAGTGGGGTCGGTCATACATTTTGACTCGATTGAGGAACTCTAAATGGGTCAAAGTGAGATTTTTTAAAATTTTACCCTTCAAGAAAATTTGACCCTTGAGATATGGTTCCTTCGGCAAAATTTCTTATTTTAATCCTTAGAATACGATTTTCCATGTAATTTGTGCGATTTTTAAATCGACCCACCCTAATGTATATACATATGTACGTAATTTCAATAAAAAAGTATATTTTCGATAACATGTTGCTTACGATAAAATCGAAAATAAGGCTCGATTTGATTTGAGTGCTTGCAAAAGTCTGCATCAGCTGATTACTCCTCCTAGTAAATTTAGTATAAAACTATTTTATCGAAAGAACTTAGTTTGGCCTAATAAATTCTGCCAATTGATCCGCAATATTTCCGCTTGGCAATATCGAGCCTTATTTTCGATTTTATCGAAATTTTATGGACCTACCCATAGTTTACAATTATCAAAATGCCAAAATTTTGGGATAACTTTTAAGATAAGGGCTGTAAAATTTTATCCTAAGTGACAATTTACGCACAAAAACATATTTGAATATTATAAAAAAAACATTCTTCTGAAAAATTTTATTTATATCGCTTACGATAAAATCGCAGATATGGAACAGAAATGGTGTCTATATATTATAACCCCACAAACAATGGTTTTCTCTTATTTTAGAAACTTTACAGAAAACTTTAATTAAAATTGCTGCCAACTTGAGAAAAAATACACTTTTTAAAGGACTTCAAAAAAAAAAAGAGGAGGTTATCAATCAATTGTATATGGAGCCTTTTTTTCGATTTAATCGTAAGCGACAAAAATTAAATTTTTCAGAAGAAGGTTAAAATTTTACAGCGCGTATCTTAAAAGTTATCAACTATTTTGGTATTTAGCTAATTCTAAACTATGGGTAGGCCCATCAAATATTAATTTCAATTAAAAAGTATATTTTCGATAACATATCGAGCCATAACCGCCAAAAAAGCTTAACCGACACATTTTTTGGACTTGGTTTTTTTTTCGAAAATCGATTATTTACGATCGCAAATAAACGATTTTGGCCAAAAAATTAAGTTCGAAAATTATGTCGCTTAAGCCTTTTTTGCGGTTATGGCACGATATGGCTTACGGGAAAATCGAAAAAAAGGCTGGATATTATTTTTCATACCTCGGTGCCATTTAGACCGATTTTAAAAAATTAATTGTCTGAGAGGGTACAGCTTCCATTTGCTGCCATTGTAAAAAAAATGTGGGTGGGGAAGCGCCCACTAACTTTTTTTTCAAATTCGTGATATCTTACTTATACGCTTGCTACAAAATTTAGAAACCATACTACGCTCTCATAAAACTATCACCCATAGATAGGCCCATCAAATGTTAATTTCAATAAAAAAAAGTCTATTTTAGATAACATGTCGCTTACTACAAAATAGAAAAAAATAGGCGGAGCCATGCCCATTAAAACTAAATATTAAATTTCTTGTGTTTCTATTTGACAAAGTTTTACGATACTTGGCACACATCCTATGCTCTCAAAAAGACACAATCTTGGTTTAAAAAAAGTAGGCGGGATCACGCCCATTAAAATTCAATATTATTTTTCACCAGCTTTTGCTTAACCGATTTTTACATAAATCGGCAACAACCTGGCACTTTTGATTATACAGAATCTTATATTCAAAAAAGTGGGCAGACCATGCCCATTGAAATTTAATATTATTTTCCAAGTGCTACTACCTTACCTACTTTTAGGAAACTTGTGCTTTCAAAAAAGTGGTTAGTATTAAATTATATGCACTTTCACTTATGCGATTCCCACCAAACTTGGCAAAGGCTTTTGTCTTTCAGAATGATATAATTTTGTGCATTATTTATTTTTCATCACAAATTCTGATGAAAAAGCATTTTCAATATGAAATCGATTCTCTTTGTGTTTGCTGGGTAACGTCCGCTGCATTAGAATATACCAACATACTCTGGCATACTTATCCACTCTTGCAACCAAGTCATACTACTTGCAACATACGCATTTCCGATTTGGCATTATGTTGACACAAAAACATGGCATTATTACCGCAGGCGTGATGAATGTTAATTTCTACGGAGGTGCTGTCGATTGTGGCAATCGTGTGTTTCAACCAGACATGGTTCAAAGTATTTTTGTATGCAATGAATATTTAAGAAAAAGTTGAATAAAACATATAAATGCTTTCAAATTGATGGCGAGTATGTGGGTACGTGTTTGACATAATTGACAAGTTGCTCTTAAATATTTTGAAATTATGATAATTTCATTTGCAACATGCTTTAAGCAGATGGATAATCGTGATAATTTTTTTTAGTTTTTATTAATAACTTATTTTATTTAAACTAGATCAAAACTATGCATTTTTATATACATATATGTATACATATATGTATGTAGTGAGCGCAAAACTATTTACATACATATCGCTCATTTACTAAAACAACGTCTTAACTCAAAAAATGTTTTTCATATTAACTAAAAATTGCATACAAATATCTTTCGTACTCAACTCTTGAGAGAAAAATAAAATTTTCTCTTGCCATTAAGTTGTGTGTAAATTGAAAAGTATAAACTCGTTTCCTGGCAAACTAGTTTTTTGACTTGTGACATTTTTTTAGCAAATGAGCGAACGAAAAGGCCCGTACTTTTTCTTTGGACTAATTATAGCAAGGAGCAAATCAGTCAGCTTTTCGAAAGCTAAGCAATAAGAAAAAAAAATTTAACTTACCTAAAGACTAAAAAAATTGAGAATTTGTATCAAATAATTCTGCCAAAAAAACTGACTTCAATACCAAGATCTTCTACCAGATCTTTTCGATGAACAATTTCATCGATCTGTAGTACTAGTCGTTTGCGGTTATGGTCTAGCGTTGTCAAAGAAATGTGGACCGATTGAACAAAATTTACACCAAACAGTGAATGCTTTGGGCGCTGTATGACCTCATGTGGATGGGGTTCGTTCCCAATTTGACAGTTGTAATGTTACGTCACAAATGACTCTATATTTTTTCCCGCACTGTACGGTTTTACTTAAATTTTTTTATTATTTTTATTTTATATAGCGTCTACAACTGCGACTAACTCTGATATAATATGTGAGAGAACGTCGGCAGAATAACATAAATAAAATGCCGATACTTCTCTTCATATCATACAATAGGACAACGTAATTTTACTTTTCTTATAACATTTCATTTTATTAAAATTCTCATCAAGTTAACATGTATTAATTTTATATAATTATTTATTTTGTTTTTACTTTTTCACACAATCTTTAACCTATAAATCAATTAAACATAAAAAATGCCAGAAATTTTGTAAAAACATTGTTTTTCATATATATTAATAAACACTCACACATGCATACTCATTTATTTTCATGTACGTGTAGTTTTTTGACAGTTCATATCATAAGATTGTTGTTACAGGATTTCTTATAACAACGCTCTTATAAAAAATATTATAAGATTGACATAACACTAATTTGAAGTCTACACGTAACATAATTCTCTCTGCGATTGAATTTGACGCTATTATCTTAGATATTCGTGTGTGTTCTGGCTTTCACATCGTTTTCACATGTTTTCTTGCGAATTAGGATGTTAAAACACATGCTACGCCTGTTTAAGTTAAAATTTAAAAAATAAAAATTAATAGTGTGTGGTCTAGCATCCGAATTTAGAAGAATCCAATTTGAAAATTTACGATTTCAAACTTTTAAATTTTGATCAAAAAACACGTATTATTTTCACTTGTTAACAGGCTTGTGAAAAGAATACGAGTTTTTTGCTCAAAAGTGAAAACGAAAAAATCTAAAAGCTTGAAATCGTCCATTGACAAATTATTTTCTTCTAAATTCGGATGCTAGAACACATACTATAAATTTCTATTTTCTAAATTTCAACTTTAACAGACGTAGCATGTGTTTTAACATCCAAACTCACAAGAAAACATGTGAAAACGATGTGGAAGCCAGAACATACACGATTATGTTAGGTGGAGACCCTATGTTACAACTACAGCTGTTAATTTTAATTGAAAGCTTACCAATAGAAAAAAGAACAACAACCACACACATGCTTTTATAAACATGCATAATAATACCATAAATACAACAACCACACTAATGCACTCTAGTTGCGATCGTACCAACAGAAACATAAATAACAACAACGTGCATGCTTTTGCAAGCACATGCACGCTATTTAAAAGAAATAAAATTCAACAACCACATGCAGATTCTTACAGGTTTAAAAACAAACTATACTAATAAGAATATAATTCCCAAACAGTTAGAATCATAATTAATTGAAGATATCAAGTTTAAGCAACAAGCAATGAGGACGTGCAGGGGCATTATCTGAATATTACTAGAATGGACATCAATATAAACGCTTGTTCTAATTTTTTTTGGCGAGAGCAGGCAAGATCTACCGAATTAATCTTGAGCTTTCTGATAAATTTGTAGTTTTAGTGTTCAAGATCTATTGTATTCATCTTGAATTTATTTTATTCAAGATCTATTGCATTTATCTTGAGTGTATTTTTGCTTATTTTTCATGGTCTTAAAAATTCACCTTGAACTTATCTTCAAGAACCACCGAATTCATCTTGAATTTATTTTTGCTTAATTCTGAAGATCTACCGCATTTATCTTGAAGTTCTCGTTTTTTATATTCACGATCTCCCCAATCTATCTTGAATTTCTTTTGTCGTTTTTCAACATTTACCGAATTTTATCTTGAAAACAAGTACAAGATCTACCAGATCTATCTTGAACTTCTGGTATTTTATATTCAAGATCTACGGAATTAATCTTCAAAATTTTTTGGTTTATTTTGGGAGCTACCGAATTTCTTTCACCCACAAGCGGCTTCAAGGCCCACCTGTTAAACCTGTTTATGCAAAAGCTAATGAATTCCTCTCTAACGTATTTATTAAACGCCTTCAAGGCTCACCCGTTGCACCTGTTGATGTGAGAGCTACCGAATTCTTATCACTCGTATTTACTAAATGGCCTCAAGGCCCACCGAATTGCTCTCGACCGTAAATGGCCTCAAGGCCCACCGAATATAGCTTAAACCTGTTTATTTTGAAAGCTACTGACTTCTTATCACTCGTATTTACTAAACGGCCTCAAGGCCCACCGAATTCCTCTTGACCGTAAATGGCCTCAAGGCCCACCGAATATAGCTTAAACCTGTTTATTTTGAAAGCTACTGACTTCTTATCACTCGTATTTACTAAACGGCCTCAAGGCCCACCGGATATTCCCGTAATAAGGCGGTATTACTATTTCTTTAACAGCTGTCACCGATTTAATTCACTGACAATATACCCTGTAGTTCTAAGATATCCTCAGTAGCCATAAGTTTCGTTTGATTTGACAAAACATAAATAATGATTTTTTACTATGGCCGCTATCAATTGTCAAAGTTCAGAGGCTCCTGTTGGAAGACCCTTTATTTAGTTAAATAAAAATCGGAAAACCAGCAGAAAAGTTATTTTGTGTAAAAAATTTATGTGTTGTACACTCACTTCTTTTTTTAATTATTCACTGAGTTGTATGTAAATTTTGTGAACTTTCAACTCGCTTTTTGTCAAACTAAAGTTTTTTAGTTGTGATATTGTTTGAGTGGCTGAGGGATATGTTGTCAGTCACATTAAAAAAAATTTTTAATTCCTTTAAGAACTAATTTTAAACTTGATTAATGGCATATAGAAATAAATTTTGTTTTAAGGTTCCAATCTAAAGATGAGACTAATTTTTTTTCCTACATAAAGTTCGAACTACATACGCTACAACTTTTGCATGACCATCATAAATTAAATTAAAAAAGTTAACATCTTAAGCTAAAGCAACCCTTATAAATAAAGTTATTAATGATGATGGTATTTATTTTAAGAAGAAAAAAAAAGTGTGATTGAACTCAATGACTTTTAAAAATTTTAATTTCCCACTGAAGATTTTTTTCAACTCGTGTTACCCTGATAAAAAAAGACGTACAAAAACCAATTGTTTCTTTTGTTTCTCGCTTGTTTTTTCTTATTTGGGAATAAAACGATTAATAACAACGTAAAAACATTTTGGTAATTTAATTTAAAAAAAAAACAGTCAGCATTTAAAATAAAAGACTTCTTTACAAATTATTTTGTAATTTTTTTTTATTTTTTGTTGTCTTTAACATACTAACAAGAAACTTAACGCATAATTAAAAAGAGGGTTTAATTTATTGAACAATAGTATAAAAATGACACATGGCTGGACAGATACACAATCAGATATTTCGCTACCTGGTGAAACATATAGATTAATTAAAACGTCGCTCGTTTGTTAAACAATATGTTAATGTTGAATTTTTATTCTATTTTTATTTCTTTTTGTTTCGATTAAAAATCACACGCTCTTTTATTGACCATGAATATTAAAAAAAATTTTAAAATTTGAATAAAGTTTTCGCACGCTAGTGTTTTCTAAGCTTTTTATTCTTTGTGCCATTAAGAAGGAATTTAAAAAAAAAGGGTTGAAAAAATTTTTTATTTCTGATAATTAATGAGTTTTCTGCCTGCAAATGCTTCAATAAATATTTCTTTAAGAACTTTTCAACAAAGATACGCCTTTTGCCGTGCTATTTATTAAGTAAAAAAAACAAAGTTTAAGCGTAACTAAGACTGTTAGAAATAGTGTGTTTTAAAGAAACGTTAACGCAAAAACTTTTACTTGCTCCATAAAAGACAATGAGAAATAATTTTCCAATAACGACGCACACTGGGATGAAACACAGCGAAAAGCTATATCGATTTTTAAAAAATTATTAGTAGAAAAATATGTTATTTTCTAAGCTGAAAATTTTGTTTAAGCCCTATTTAATCGGCTATACTCTGCCCTCTTTTTCCATGATAAACTTGAACTTGTGTTAATACATACAGTAAGGGACAAAACTGTTCACAGAAAAAAGGAAAATATATTCTATACAAAAAATTTTTGTTCATAATACATCTGTCAACTCTTAAAATTGTACATATTGAGTGCCATGTTGTTTAATGTTGTATGACATATCTGTTTCGGAAATACCGTTATGTTTGTATTTATTATAAAGTTAAAAAAGAAAACACGTGTGTGAACAATTTTGTCCCTTATAAAATAAGGTATACATAAAATTAGTAACTTTTTAATTACTCTTAATTGATTTTCTGTGGATTTGGTCTTAAGTAAATAAAATATGTCTAAAATTGTTTTTAAACTAAATCTTAAATAATAGTGTGCTTAGATTTAAAATTTTTATAATGCCAATCCCTGTGAAAGCTTTTTTGAAGAAAAATATTGTCAAAGATTTAACTGAAGAGTTCACATATCATACAACTGCCCAAAATTATAAAATTTTAATTGGATTAGTAAATAAAATAGAAAAATAAAGTGATTTCAATATCTTAAGCAACAAAGCAGGTCGCCCAAAGAAACTTTCACCTGCTGGTATCTGCGTAGCTAAGCGAATGATCACAACAGGAGCGGTTAATACAGCTGTTGAGGCAAAAAAAAATCTTCAAGAAGAGTATTATATAGATGTTAGCGCTAAAAAAGTTCGGAGGAATTTACGAGCACGTGAATTCGTTGCTGGAACCAAGGCTAAAAACCATTTTTAAGTGAAAAAAATCGAAAAAAAGATTAGCCTTTGTAAAAAATATGAAAATTTTACTGTAGAAGACTGGAAACGCGTTACGTGGTCAGATGAGTTCAAAATCAACAAAATAGGATCAGACGGACGGCAGTGGACATGGGTAGATAAAAGTGTTTGTGTTCAATGATATCTTGGGGTTGTTTTCGTGGTAATGAGCTTGAAATTCTTCGACGAATAAAAGGTAAAACTTGTGCTACTGACTACACAACCATTCCGAAAGATTCATATCTCCCAAGTCTGGATATATTTGGTTTGGGACCTGGTCAGAGCGGCATATTTATGCAAGATAACGACCCTAAGCACACGGCTAAAATTAGTAAGGAGTGGCTTGTTAGCAATGGGATTAAGAATTTAGATTGGCTTCCTCAATCGCCTGATTTGACCACGATTGAACACCTGTGGTCAATATTAAAGAGGAGAATATTTTCTAAAAAAGAACCACCTAGTACTTTGGATGAGCTTTGTGATCACGCCATTGAAGCTTGGGAAGATATTGTTAAAGCTGTTCTTACAAATCTTGTGGAAAGTATGCCCAGAAGGATAAACACTGTTGAAGCCGCTCGTGGTAAACATACAAAGTATTAACAGCTAAATTAGTATGTTGCTTCTACGAGAGTCATAATTGTTCACACCTACACTCCAAAAAAAAAAATTTTTTTTATTTTTTATGAAATAAAATATTTTTAAGTTAAAGTGTTTTCTATCATATCATTGCCTATGAATTACAAAAAGTATATAATATTCAAATAAAATAATATCTACAATAATATAATTCAACATATTCTTAATAACTACTATTCTGTGAACAATTTTGTCCCTTACTGTATATTGTGTCTGTTTAGCTTGGGTATTAAGAACAAACTGTGTTTTATCATTTAAACTTATTTTACAATAATTACTTAAAGCTATTTCTATTACTACAGCAAAAAAGCAGAAGTTGTGAGAAACAACTTCGCATTTGTTGCAAATCAAATCAAAAAAAAAAAAAACAATTATCCAATGTATACGTATCATCTTACAATTCAATGAACTGTTGAGCAATTAACACTTAAAGAATACTGATTTAACTTTACTTACTGATTTAACCAAGCCATATGCACAGTGCGCAAACTTTTATAAAAGAGCTTTTGTGGTTTCACACCGACGAGAGCACAACAGCCAATCAGATCTCCGCAACAACAATACGTGATCTTACTTTCTAAAGCAGCTACGTCCAAACACACATACACTGATATTTGTATTTGAAGTAAACAGCTTTGAAAGCTCTTAAATTTGTTCTTGTTCTTTTGCAATGTAAGAGCAAGCATTGGTGTCTGCTGTGCTGTTGTTGTGGATATTGTACTCTCGTCGGTGTGAAAGCACAAAAAGCTCTTTATAAAAGTTTGCACATTGTGCATATGGATTGGACGTAGCTGTTCTAAAGAAACAAGTGCAAATTTAAGTGCTCTTATGCAAAAACGATTGTTAAAGTTAAAGCATGCTTTAAAACCGGTTTTGCCATACAAAATTCGTTTATTAAACCAACTTTAATTTTAACAATCGTTTTTGCATAAGGGGGTATATCTTTAAAAGTTGTTAATCCAGCGGTGTGTGTGTGTGTGTTACCCCCACATGTAGCAAAATTAACTTGTACGTGAAGTGCACATTAAAACAATAATTTCCATACAAAAACCGGTTTTAATGCACACTTGAAGCACACGTTAATTTTTTTCCATATGGTGGTTACTAAGGGCATATAATTTTCTAGGAAAAAACTTTACATTAGTACACTTTTCAATGAAAACTCTCAATAAAATGGTTTTTAGAAATAATGATTTTATTATAAATTATTTATATATCCCTTGTGCAACTGCAAGTTTTTGCTAACCCTATTAATAACCCAGAACAATTAAAATTTTTTAGGACTTAAGCTGTTACAAAAATAAATCTTAATACTGCTTTTATAATTTTGCAATTTCTGTTATTTTGAATTAAATTTTTTATATATTTTTTAATTTAATTTCTCATTTTTGATAATCCGCTTCAATTACAAAGCACTCCCACGCAAATGAAAACTTCTTAGCTTAAACTAAATTGATTAAATTGAATTTAAAATTTTCCAACCATTTGCGCGACCATGGCTTCAATAGCAGCTGTTATGCACAATTTGCTAACTGAAATCTAATGGAAAAAAAATCAACCAAGCAATGTAACTTCCAATTAAGCTTATAATTATGCAAAACAGATTCATTAAAATTAAAAAGTTTGCCATCAAAAACAGACTACGAGTATTTAAAAAAAAACATCCACCGTGGATGTGAAGCAAAAATTTCAATTTTAATAGATGATATTTGTAAGAGTATTTTACACATACTTTCCGTCATGATTATATTAGCTAAGAAGTAATTAAATTAAATATGCTACAACCAAAAATAAAAAGCCTCACGGGTATCAAGCGAATTTACGCTCTCTCATACTTATAGTTGGAGTATGCTTATACTCAGGTTATGGATATTTAGTCGGACAAAAAAAATATGCATGATATTCGGGATATTTATTCATATTTCGCCAACGTATAGATACAGTTTTATATTTTTGGCTGATTGAAAATATGCTTTGTGTGTGTGTGTAAAAAAATATCACTGTGTAAGCGATACAGCTCATGCAGTCTATGAATTTTAGTTCTAGTCGTTTGTGATGCGTAATTTAGGAAATGTGTATGAATATGCATGATTGTTGGTTGGTTGTTTATACCCTGTTGGAAAATCACTAGTCGACTTCAAAACTAATAAACTTATGGCCTATTTCCCAACTGCGAAAGAAAACTTTCGACTTACAATTTATATTAAAAACAAAAATAAATTTTAATATTTTATTGTTGTTTTCAATACAAATTGTAAGTCGAAAGTTTCCTTTCGCAGTTGAGAAATAGGTCTAGAGAAATAGGCCATTATAGCTAACTTTTCTTAGACTAACCAAGCTACAATGTAATCCAGAACTGACCCAAAAACAATTCTTAAGTTTTGTACGTAATCATGATGGTAATAGTGATTGCCAACAAATCTACTCTCAGCTACTTTGAAACTAATTTAAGCTTTATGTTACAATTTTGCTGTTATTGTTTATTAAATGGTATCTTAGGCTGTGTCGTAGCGAGTTTGACTATACAACGTGTAATATATACTTTAAGCCCCAGTAAGATATTTTTGTAAATTTATTGACTATTAGCTGACTTAAATAAAGTCAACTTTAAGTTAGTTGAAAAGTAGTGCAGAGTGAAACAATTGACTACTGCCTAGGAAATTGCAATGTTAAAATAGTGAGCTGTTTCCTTTGGAAAGTAATCCAAGTCTCAGACAGAGCTAGTTACAAAATAGTTAGCATAAAGTTAGTTTGAAGTTAATTGAGTTTCCTCCAGGGCAGTTATACGTATTTGATTTAAAATTATTGCGTATGGTTGCATATGAGCGTGTTTTTTTTTTTAATTTTTAGCTGTACGCATTCATAGTTGTTTGATGGCCAATACTCAAAGAGTAGCTTAAACGATACTTTTTTCATTTTCTGATTCAAAGAAGTTTGAAAACTAAAACTAAAAACTAACTAAAACTAAAACTAATTTTCATACAAAATTTTTCTTATTAAGTCTTTATAAAGCCTTAATAATTGTTATAAATAAGGCTGTAAATATTTAGGCCTCATTTATAAAAATTATAGAGGCCTTATAAAGGCTTAATATGAACAATTTTGTCCGAAAATCTGTTTTATAAGCCCCTTATAAAGCCTTAACAATTTTTATGAATAAGGTTGTAAAAGTTTTTTAATTTTTAATCAAGGAATTATTGCAATTAATTGCATTATCGACAGATGCTTTTGAGCTCATGATTATGTTATGAATAAAAATCGAATGGAAAGTGAGTAAAAAGATTTAAAATACTAAATATTTGGGGAGTAGTTCCATCCACTTTTTTAAACGCCACACTATGTGGATTGCATTTACCCAACATATTTGGAAGTTTTCATAAGAAATTGTTTTCAAAAAACTGCGAGGAATTAAAAATGAATACAAATTTAATAAGGGCCTGTTCATCTAAATGCGAACGATAGATTCGAACGAATATTTATATTGAAAACAAAAACAAATTTCAGTTTTTTGTTTTTGTTTCTAATATAAATTTCCAATCGAATCTATCGTTCGCATTTATATGAACAGGCCCTAAATGTTTGTATGCTTTAGTATGTCTAGATGTACATATGTATATCATTGCAGCTAAACAACACTTCAGTATACTTCAGCAAATAAATTTTTTAAATTCGTAGTAATTGTGTCACACGTTCAATAAAAATCAAATATTGAAATAGGAATTAAAAATTAAATTTTTGTGATGCCCTGCACTTTCTGCAAAGCTTTGAGAAAAGCTGTCTGCTTATAATAAATTTTAAATTTTTAGTAAAAATTTGAATTTAGTATGATATGATATAGTGCTCAGCAATAATTTTATAATTATATTATTTCAAAACTCCGAAATTTGATTTAAAATATTTCATAATGTTTTACAAATATTTACAACCTCTTAACCACTGTTCAACGATTTGCATGACATTTACGTTGTGCAATTATTAAACACACACGCACACACAATTTAGACACTTAATTTATTCCATTTTATTTAAAAAAATATATATAGAAGAAATAAAAATAAATATTAAGGGAAATAATGATGAACAAATTAAAAAGAAGAATCTCTAGAAACATAAATCATAAATTCAAATTGGATACGAATAGGCCTTGTTATGGTTCATTTGCAAGTATAAGTATACAAGGTATAGTATCTTCGAATGTGTTTATAAAATGTTTACATCTTTGGTTAATCTGAAGACAAATCACTCATCATTAGCGGCAATAGATCTTAACAACTTAAATTAATTGGCTAATTTACACTTGCTTAATATTAATTAATGTTAAAAGCAGGAAATTAAGCCTACCAAAGTCATCAAGACAAAAGCTCCCCTTGGGGTCATGTTGTCAGCTCATGCTGTAACAACCAGTTTTATTGGCTTAATAATGATTTTTTTAATAGTCTGCTACTTGTAGCATAAAGATAAACTCACTTTTAGAATGAAGTTAAAGAAAAACAATATTTCTGTAGCTTAGTCGCTTAAGTCAGCTTAAGCAAACCAGTGTTTGTTGGAAGTTTGGACGCTACCGCGTAAATAATAAATAGCTCCAACGCATGTGGGAGGGGATTGATTGGAGGACTATTGCCAAATTTTTTGAAATTCTAATATTAGCAACAGGGGTCTCCACACCAAGTTTTATGATGCTTGCTCGTTTGGAAATAATTTTTGCCGCAATTTCGGCTCTTGGAGAAATACACGGACAGAAAAAGATTTCTAGATACAATTAATTTATTTGTTATGATATAATTTAAGAAATAATTTTGTTAAGTAATATAATTGACTAGAAATATTTAAATTTGTTTTATCAACAATGATGATTGTTGTTAATTAATTTTAATTTATATTGTTCGAACTTCATTTGTTTCTATATCTATAATTTAATCAGGCTAAAGTTCGTTTTGCTTTCTAAGCCAAATTACATGTGATAATTACTAATGAACAAATAACACCAAAATTAATTGTAAGCAAACACTTAGTAGAACGGAACAACTAGCTGTTTTCGAGGCCACTACACCTTCATCATCAGCGTTCTTTGTGTTGATCCACTGTGTGTGGTATCAGTTGATGTAGATTTCTGCTTTATATACTCAGCCATTATTGCAAATGGAATATGTGAATTGTTTTGATTCGTCGTATTCAATATGCTCAAAGCTTTTTTGTAATGAAAGCTTAATTTTGCCTTCTCTAAGTTTACTACAGTCTTGCCATTGTCGTTTGATCTTTACTAATTATGCACATGTTAGTTAATTTGCTTATTTTTGTTCTACTTAAGATAAAATTTTCTGGTTTGTTACAAAATTAACTTAATATTTGTTTGATCAATAATGCTGATAGTGAATTTTTTTCTCTAGGTTCAACCAGAGCTGTTAAATTTCAATTACGATTAGTAATCAATTAGATTACATTTTAAAAAGAATTGTAATGATCATATAATTGCATTCAAAAGAATTGTTGATAAATAATTGATTACGATTACTAATAATCGAAAGGTAATCTGAAATACTTAAAATTACTAAAAATAATGCAAAGGAATCAAAATTAATCAAAAAGTAGTCCGACTACTTTCAAAGATTACTTTTTATTCTTAATAAAAATTCAAAAAGGATCAAAAGTAATTCTTAGAAGTAATCGGATTATTTTTTGATTACCTTATATTCTTTTTGATTCTTTTTACTAATTTTAAGTAATTCAGATTACTTTTCCATTATTAGTAATCGTAATCAATTAGTAATCGTAATTTGAATTAATAATCGTGCAATTTGAATATAATCGTAATTTAATCATTACTTCACTTTAAAAAAAGTAATCAAATTAGTAATTAGTTTCAACAAACATTTTGAATGAAAAAATTATTCAGAAATTTTTGATCCATATCAAGAAAATTTGGTTAGCTCAGTTTGTTTGTAAACGATTTCTCTGCTTGTCGTATCAACAACTTAATTTGTTACATTTGTGAAATATATTTTTTAAATTATATTAAATATTAACAATTTGTTTTGTTGGTTGCATTTTGATGATATTTTTTTCGGTGTAGTGCATTTTTATAAAACAAATTAAGTTACTGTTCTAAAAGCTTTGAAAAAACCACAAATTTTGTAGTCACGCTACAGTTGATGGCCCAGATAATAATAAAAACCACTGACCAGTTAAATAAATTAAACGAAAATTCTACTTTCCACTTCCTTTCACTGTTTAATTTTTTTTTCAAGCTAAACAATTTCTATTTTTTAGCTTTAAGCTTAAATTTAAAGCAAGCTCAAATTAAAACACATTAAACTAATCAAACAATATTTAACATTTTACATTTTCAGCTATATTCTATCATTACATTGACTATATGCGACCTTAGAGTATAAAATGTCTAATAAATTTAGCACTGTTGATATATCGGGATGCTTAGCAGATCCTCAAGTAAGTTTAAACTAATTTCTGTAATAAATCTCAATTGTACCAGCCTAACTTTTTTTTTAAATAGACTCAACTAAGTAGGGCTTTGGCAAATCGTGACATTAGAGATTTTCGTGTGGCCTTGGATATGGGAGCAGAACCCTGCAGCTTAGATGAAAAACATGCCAGCATTTTCGAAAAGGCCCTGCAAACTCATGGTTGTGCCGAATTTGTGGAGGAATGTTTGAAAAGAGACTGCAGTGCCAATTATGTAAGTATGACCCATATTCTTATCTCTTCCAGAGAGAATAATTACTTTGATCTCTAATAAATTTGCTTCTTCCATTTTAAGGTAAATCATCACTTGAATAAAGCTGCCATTAATTATGCTGCCGATTCAAAAGATCCCAAAATCTTTAGTGTCCTTCTACGTTACCCGGGTGTACAAGTTGATCGCAAATATTCACAACTAACTCCGCTCAATTCCTTGGCCAAAAATCTCTCTAGCGAGAATGCCAATGATGTGGCCAATTGCCTGCAAATGCTGCTCAACTACGGCGCCTCTCCAAATATACCCGATCAAAGAGAAATGACTCCCCTACACTATGTGGTGAAGAATCGCAAATTGGATGATGTTAAGAAAAGGGAAATAATACAAATGATTTTGCAAACTCCCGGCCTGGACATCGACACTTACCGTGATGGCGAACTAAGAACTTTACTGAGCGCTGAGTACAACGATTTTAGCTTGCCTCCTTTGCGTGACTTTAAGACTGTGGACCTGGATATACTAATGAGTCATATACGTAATGGAGATATGGAAAAATTCCAGCAGCAGTTTCCAGAATATCAATTAAATATATCGGATAAAGATAATTTGAAAAATACCAGCAAAGAGGAGAATGTTCCCCTGTTGGTGGAGGCCATAAGGAGGGGAGCTAGGGAAGCCTTTGATCTGTTAATGAAGAATGAAGTGAATTATAATGCAGTTGTTAATGGTAATACTGCCTTGGAGGTGGCTACAGTATGTGGCAATTGGTATGCTTTACAAAAACTTTTAGAACAACCCGATTTAAAGATAAGACATGAAGATCAGCCTTTAATTACTGCCATACGCAAACTAAACGAACTGCCTGTGCTGGACTTTTGCGATTACAGACGTTGTTTTTATATTTTATTGGACTCGGAGAAGATTGATTTTAACGAAATGGATAGAAGTAAGTCAACACCATTACATTATGCTGTTAAGTATCGCAACAGTGAAGCTATAAAAGAGCTTTTGAAGCGAGGAGCTTATATAGGCATCAAAAGTCAATTTAATGACTTGCCCATAGATGGCATGAGTCCCGAAATTTTAGAGGAACATTTTGACAGTTGCATTACTTCGAATGGAGCCAAAGTGGGTGACAATAATTATGAAATTTTTATCAACTACATGAATCTAATGCCACGCAATTCAAGCGTACAAAAGAAGACTGCTCATCAGCTGAGGGAAGAAATGCCACCCATCGCATTTCTGGCCAAGTCAAGAGATCACAAGCACTTGTTGCAACATCCCCTCATCACCAGCTTTTTATTCCTCAAATGGCATCGTCTCTCGGTTATATTTTACATTAACTTTTTATGTTATCTCTTCTTTGCCGTCTCCATTATCACTCACACCATGTTGAAATTTCGCGAGAGTGAGCATGAGCATGTTGCCACTCTCTTTGGCATATTCTCTTGGATTGGCATAATCTATATGATATTTAGAGAAGTGTTGCAGTTTGTTATGTCACCTTTCAACTATTTGCGCTCTTGGGTTAATTATATGGAAATAGCTTTGATTGTATTGTCGATTTTGACCTGTGTTGAGTCCAACTATGACAGAGAGATTCAGCGTAATATAGCTGTATGCACTTTCCTCTTAATAGCCATAGAGCTTTGTTTTCTTGTCGGCTCCTTGCCGGTATCTTCCATATCCACTCATATGCTTATGTTGGATGCAGTATTTCGTACTTTTGTCAAGAGTTTTCTTTTGTACTCGATTTTTGTCATTACCTTTACACTGTGCTTTTATATAATGTTTGGCAAGCCGGGCATAAATGCTGAAAAGGAGCTAAGCGATGTTAAAAATAGTACAGAGACTACTACTGCCGCTCCACTAAATGCTAAGGATAAAGAGGAGGACAATGATGAGGATGAATTTAGTCAATTTAAAAGTCCTTTGAGTGCTTTGGCCAAAACAATTGTAATGCTGACAGGAGAATTTGATGCTGGTGACTTGAGATTCGATACCTTTTGCAGTTATTTATTATTCCTACTATTTGTTTTCACCATGACCATTGTATTGTTTAATTTACTTAATGGTCTGGCCGTAAGTGATACTCAGGTAAGTTTGAAGTCTTTTGTTTATAATAAGTTTAGCAAAGGCTAAATAATTATTTTCCTATCTAGGCCATTAAAGGACAAGCCGAACTCAATGGCATTATTGTACGCACCAAGTTGTTAACCCGTTACGAAGAAGTTCTTACCGGCCGCTCCGAACATGCCAACTTTATTGTGAACTATGGACCCATTCGTAACATTTGTCGTCGCATTATGAATTTATATCCCAATTATATAGCGAACAAGCAAATTGCCATACTACCAAATGACAGCAACAAAGTTCTTATACCACTGTCCAGCTCATTCGAAATGAAGGACATGTCTGGTGGTTACAAGGACTCATTTATACCACTGGCAAATCATGACAATGAAAAACAAAGTAAAATTTTGGATCCTCCCGTAAAATTTCTGTCCTGCTGCTGTTCTTTCTTAACAACCAAATGCTCGGAAATGGATCGACGTACTGTTAAGCTGGCCTTGGCCGTAATTGATAAGAAATCAATGACAGTGCAAGAGCAAATGAAAACACAAACTACAGAGAAGCGTCTGCATAATATTGAGCAAAAGTTGGAAAAAATGTTTGAATTGTTGCAGGACTTACAGACCAGATAGTGGGGTTTGCAGCAAATAATAGCATATTAAGTCTGTTTATCTATTGATAAAAAAATTAAAATTATTTATTTGAAATTTTTTCTTAAAGGGACTTTAGCTACTTTTATGCTAAACGGCTCACTGGGATTAACCCTCAAGCAGCAAAATTTTATTAAAAATTTATTTTAAACACAAATTCGATCTTCCTTCGTCTTAAAGTATTTCTATTTTATTTAAAATGTAAAAGCATTTAATACTAATAATCACTTTATTATTTAATTTGAAACCCAAATTTTTTTCATAATAATTTTTTTTACTTTTATTCCATTGACACATAATGTATTTTGTATTTATTTAGTATTCGCTGAAGCAGCATATTTTTGTATGAAGAAAATTTTTGTTGAAAATAAATGTTTTTTAATAATTATAGAAAATAGTTATTATTATTTAATTTAATGATTAATTTAAATGGCTTTTGTTGCAACGAAATTTAAAACAAAAACTGTTTGTCGTGCTATTTTTATTTCTTAATATCCAAGGCATTGGCTGAAGTAGTTAGCACGCTGACTATGAAACCGAAGGCCCTGGGTTCGAGCCCTGTATCCAACAGGCATTTAATAACGACAGCACACATTTTTCTGATATGCATGTGTGTCTTTGTAGAAGTTGTTGTAGGAATTCATACTAGATGGTCGCAAGGGATCAGCTAAAAAGCTTAAAGTAATTTTTTAAGCATTATGATTTAATAAAAATCACTTTCCGTTCAAGCGCAGGACTATCTTTAAACGTATGAGAGATTATTGCAGGCCTTTGGAAATGGCTGCTCCATTTCACAAAACATTATGTATTATGGTGATTGAAAAATTCGCGTTAGTTGGTTTTCTGTAAATTTCTGTCAGCATCTGTTCATATTTATAACAATGATGAATCATAAGACTTGAGAGGGTTTTTATAAATAAATCCATATTTTTACCACAAATATTTATTATTAAACTTCTTTTGCAACAAAAGCTGCGACTCAGCTTTATATTACAAAATTAAATTTTAATCATTTCAATTTCATTAGTCGCTCTATAAGGAACTTTTTTATTACTTCCTTAACAAAAAAAATGGCCACTGATTTGACAAGTAGCTTAGCTGATCCTCAAGTAAGAAAATATTTTTGTACTCACCCAACAATTTACAAACAGCTTTTTATTTCGACAGATTAAACTAGCAAAAGCGTTCATTAATCGTGACATAGTTGAGTTTCGTGAGGCTCTAAATATTGGCGCAAATGCTCTGGCAAAAGATGAGCAAAATTTAAGTATCTTTGAAAAGCTGCTGCAAACGTCCGGCTGTGCGGAATTTGTTAAAGAATGTTTACTTTCCGGTTGTGATGCAAATCATGTGAGTTTGAAATATCTTATTACTTTTTAATCTAATCTTGCAGCTTTATTTATTTGTATAAAATTTGTAGCTGAATACTTTCTACGATAAGGCAGCCATTAATTTTGCTTGCGATTCTCGTGACCCGAAAATTTTAAAAGAGCTTTTAAGCTCACCGGGCATCAAGATTGATCATAGATACTCCGGTTTAACTCCTTTAAATTCTTTAGCTAAAAATCTTACTAACGAAAATGCCAGCAATGTGGTCGAGTGCATGAAACTTTTACTACGCTATGGAGCTTCACCGAATATACCCGATCAAAGGGAAATAGCTCCCCTGCATAATGTCATAAAAAATCGTAAAATCAATGATCAGCTAAAGTATGAAATTGTACAAATGTTTTTGTCCTTAAACGACATTGATATCGATACTTATCGGGAGGCTGAATTAAGAAAAATCTTAGAGTCAGAATATCCTCTCATGGATTTACCTGCTCCCAGGGAAAATAATTTACCAACATTTCATTCCTTAATGAGTACCGTGAGAAGCGGTAATATGTTAGTTTTTGAGCAGCAATATAATCATAAATCTCGCAGCATTAGCCCAGACGAAGAGCTGCAATTGTTAGTGGCCTCTATAGAGAAGGGAGCGAATAGGGCTTTCGATTTGATTTTGGCGGGCAATGTGGACTATAATAGAACTGTTAAACATAATAATACGGCCGTTGAGATAGCTTGGATTTATGGCAATTGGTATGCTTTGGAAAAGCTTTTGCAGCAAACTGATATAAAAATACATGCAAAGGATAATCCTTTGAGCAATATAGTGTGCAAGCTAAATGAGACTTCTGTGCAAGAGTTTTGCGATTATTGGAAATGTTTTTATGTTCTACTGGAGTCGGATAAAATCGATATAAATGCCAAGGACTTTAGTAAATCGACAGCTTTGCATTATGCAGTTAGATACCACAACAATAAGGCGGTGAAAGAGCTTTTAAAGAGAGGAGCTTGCATAAGCTTAGAGAATAGATTTCACGATTTACCACTAAATGGCATGTGTGCCGCGGTGCTGCAAGAACATTTAGATGATTGCATTAGCAGCAGTGATGACAAATTCGGTGATAAGTCTTATGAAATTGTAATAAGTTTTAAGAATTTCATGACCTCCCAGCAGCAGCAAAGAGGTAGAAAGCAATTAAATGAAGTTCTAAAGCCCATAGCCTTCATGGCTAAATCCAAAGAGTACCGTCATTTGTTGCAGCATCCCGTCATCACCAGCATTTTGTATCTTAAATGGCATAAACTGTCTTCAATATTTTATATAAATTTTCTGTGCTATATGTTTTTCGCCATGTCCTTAATAACTCATGCCGTTTCGAAATTCCGTGAGAAGGATTATGAGATGGTTAAAATCATTTCAGCTTATTGCTCTTGGTTGGGCATTGGTTATTTGATAGCCAGGGAATTTGTACAACTAATAGTTTCCCCCTTTAAATATTTACTATCAGTTACCAATTATTTGGAAATCCTGCTAATAATAATGTCCTTACTGACTTGTGACGTTTTCCAAATCGATGTGGATGCCCAGCGTAATATCGCGGTGGCTTGTATTCTACTGTTGGCCTATGAATTGTTTTTGCTGGTGGGCTCTTTGCCAGTTTCTTCCATTTCCACACACATGCTCATGCTAGAGGCGGTGTGTAAAAGTTTTGTAAAAAGCTTTCTGCTCTACTCCATATTTATACTAACATTCGCCTTGTGTTTTTATATAAAAAGTGAGCCCATCAATGAGCCAGTGAGTGGGGAAGAAGCTTTCCATAGATTTGCCAATCCTTTGGTGGCTTTTTCCAAGACCATAGTTATGTTTACGGGAGAATTTGATGCTGGCAGTTTAAAACTGGACTCCAACTATGCATATTTGCTGTTTCTCTCTTTCGTTTTTTTCATGACCATAATACTGTTCAATCTGTTAAATGGTCTGGCGGTAAGCGATACTCAGACCATTAAGGATCAGGCAGAGCTAAACGATATTATATGTCGTACCAATCTATTGTATCAATATGAAAAGGCTGTATTCAATCAAACGCTTAACTTTTCTTTCATACTAAAGCGTCAACCTTTTCGTGTATTGTGTCAAATGTTAACAAAACTATTTCCGGACTATACCACGGATGTGCAAATTTCAATTTTACCCAATGATAAAAATAAGATTTTGGATTCAAAATTTAAAAGAAAATTTTCTACAATAAAGACTAAGGACATTGAAAAGGATGAGTTGGTGTCTCTGTCACAAACTGAGAGTGAAGATGATGTTTTTGCTAAATATAAGCATATAAATTGTTGGCTTACTTGCCTTACCAAGCACTGCTCGAGAATTGATGGACGCTCGGTTACTCAAGCTTTGGCAATTTTGCAAAAGAAGTCTTCACGCAGCATAGAAAATCGTTTGGATGATATGGAAGTGCAATTGAATCAGATTTTAAAGTCCTTAGATGTAAAAGGAGCAGAAGAAGTTGTTAATATATAAAATAAAATAAATTACACTAAACAATATAATAAATAAATTTAAAAGTAACAAGTCGTCTAACACTTAAACTCGTTCTGTGAAAAAAAATATACACAGGTAACGACGTTTTAAAAATTTACTTCTAAGAGCCAATTTCACCAACTTATTTAAATATCAATTCATATTTAAAAGTAATTTTACCATACAAAAATCAATGAAAATCGACATTTAAGTATGAGTTTATATTTAAATATAATTGGTGAGATTGACCCTAAGCCGTGTATTTTTCTTCCGACGGACCTTGCTTTACTTTGATGTGAGATGACGGAAAATCAATTCTCTTCTGAGGCTGAAGTTGCGCAGTTTTGCACAACGTTCTTATAAATCGGTCTAAGAAACCATAGAAGCTTTGAATTTTTAATAACGTAGGATTTTAGTATTCATTAATTTTATGTACTAATGATTTAATTTTATTCAGCCTTATTCCAGTTGTCGACAACACAATTCCAAAAAAATTATGGCTTTTTTACTCGCACTCGAGAACAATTTTCTGCTACGGACAATCTATTTCCATTCGCTAAGATCCAGAAAAAAGCATAAACCTGCCAACAGGAGTCAGTTTTCTTCAACAACGGGTACAGAAGTCCCAATTTTTTTTGGTATTGTGTTAAAGTGACTTCAATGTCGACAACTGGAATAAGGCGGATTATGTTTTTGTGCAGCCCTCTAACTGTGCTCCATTAGGATCATTTTTCTTCTTTTCGTAAAAGGACTTTTAAGGCGGAATAAACAGTGTTGTCGTACGAGGAAGACTTAAAAGAATAACATATTTTACATAAATATTCCTCCTAAAATTTAACATAATATTGGAATCACCAGCTGATCGAAATTCCACCACCTTTTGTGGATACAAATAGACGTCATATACTTTGAAGTCTCATATTGACCACCATTATTAGTGATACTTAAATGATTTAAAAAGAGTTTTTCTCGATATATGCAAGATATATTTTGTGTTCCTAACAATTCCCAAAACGCCAGAAGTTCCCCGAAATTCATTATGGCAACACCGAAAACGTGAAAATATCACAGCAACAAATTTGAAAAAAAAAACGAATACTGAATACACAATTGGTATTTATTTCGCTGTAATTTTTTGGTGTCATTTTAGAAATGTACGCAACGTCGTTCACATTATATTTTTATATGCAATGCAATGCCACATAAAGAAAAATAACAGAAATGGCCAACGTTGCCACTAGTACACTCTTTTCCAATGTCACAAAATGTCACAACGTTGCTTGTGGTTACTTAAAGACACATTGTGGTGTTTGTATATACCCTGTAGGAAGTGTAAATAGTAAATCCATACTGATTCACTATTGACTTAGTCATCAGTACTGCTCACGAATTATAGCTCCAGACAATGTTTTTTACTATAGATAAATATTTAAGATGAAGATGTGTGCGACAACACTGCACTATTAACTAAATGGGATCCACTGTAGACATTGGAAGCAATAAATTTAGTAGTACATCTATTCTAAGCTTCTTACTTTGGTGTCAATGACCAGGTAGTTTTTTCGGGGCTTTATATACAAATGTATTATAGTATAATTGGAAAAAAATACTCTTCGGATAAAAAACTAATTTTCGCTCGGTTGATGCCGATGTGAGTTTGTATATGATAAAAATTTTTCTACTTATCAAAAGCAAATATTCGCAAGTAGACGCTACATTAAGAATGTTGACAAAAAGTCACCACATAGTCGACAAAAGTGGCTCCTTAGACACTCAATCCCAAGCTTCCTACAGGGTACACTTAGTGGGGCTGTGTGTGCGTACACATACATTTGAACTTATCGTATGATCCTTGGGACTCCGTTGGAGAAACAAATGCTAGTAAGTATGTAGATATTAAATATGGGTGCGTGTCGATTTTTCCACCACGATACGACCCGAACACGAACACCAAGAATAAGTGAAAAAAATTTTCCAACACGACACAACAGAACACACACGAAATCAAAATCAAATTGCAAATAATAATTTTTTTCTATTCAAACAAATACATATTTTTGTTTAATGTCAGAACTTTAAGCTTAAGAGACTCACTTACTATCAAAAAATTTGCTGGTGTTGCGTGTTTGGCGATACAAACCATTAAATTTTGTATTTATTGGAAATTCATGCATACATATTTTACACTTAAAATCATTTTGTATTTTTGGTGTCGATTTTACTCAACACGATACAACCCGGCCATACATGAAATAAAATTTGCTGTCACGAGCACTTCGTGTTGAGTCGTGAGTGTTCTTATCACGGAAACAAACACGACACACGTCCATCTCTAGTAGACATTTAGCGTTGCAATTTTGTAAATTTCATGTTTTTTGTGTTGCCGTGATGGTGTCCTGGGAACTTCTGGGATTTTGGAAATTTTTAAACAAAAATCATATACTTTTCATTAATATTAGTGAACAATAAGAAACTTAAACGTAGCATATTAATATTTACGATTGCTGAACAATTACTTTTTATAAAAAAAGGAAGGAAGTCCCTATAACAATATTCAAAATTTTTCAGCGAGACTTTAACCCTCCTGTCATTTTCAATTCAATTAAAGATTTTTATAACGCTGATACACGTACATACATAGATTTTTTGGCCTTTTCGGTACCCCCAGGGGGATATATTTTTGATTATGGGTGTGGCAATCTCGGGGCCCCAGTTGGGGTGACGTTGCTTTTTCCGGTGATGTACCTTTGGTGCATTGCCCATAGAACCTACTTTTTACTACTCAATCTCTGGCAGCAGAGCAAATGATGTGCACATATTCATAAAAGGAAAACAGGTCTATTGTTGTCAGCCAGATGCAGCGTCACCTGAAACTGCCCCTGAGTTGAAAAGACGATAGAGATCAAGCCTTTATGGTGGAACTTTGAGGTCTCACCAGAGGCTAATTCTAGTTCGACGGGTGCCGGTTACCCGATAGCCAAGCTGATCTAGGAGATTGGGTCTATGTAGCGGTCATCAGGAGCCTTTGCTAAAAGGTCGAGTTCGTCCTACCACACGGGGTTAAAGTGATAATTTTGAGGTGTGTGGAGTAGGCATTGGATTGTTGACAACACAGGCATGCGGCCATCTCTGATGAGTGGTTGAGCTGTGCCGGCAATGGTGAGGAATTATCTTGGAGACCTCGCTGTGGGTGTAAGAAATTACACTTGTGGCGTGGAAAAGTGGTGGCTGTGGTTGCTACCAAAAACGCTGGGAGGAAAAGTCTTGCCTTCCCAGTGTTAAATCAATGCCAGTGATTGACGTGACGTGGTCAGCCGGACACTATTCTAGGTACTGTTGCCATACAACAGATAGTACTCTTTTGACAAAGTCATTACGACAAAGAGTTTAGACAGCTAGAAGTAGTTCAGCAAGTTACTCGAACATAGTACAGGGATAACTATATACAAAGATTGCGACCTATGTGCCCTGTGGAGTGGGCACATGGTTTATTCCCGGTGTTTAGACCACCGTGAGATAAGGCTGTAAAGACAGGTGCTCACGTTAATCTGCAACACATCTGCATTTTCGGTCAAAATAAATCACTATAACCTTGATGTTAAGGAAAAATCTTGATTTTATTGTACAGTGTTGTTTTAGGACATTTTGGTTCTTGATAAAGTGGAATATTTCACTTACCTGGATTTCCTAAAAATTCATATAATTCTATATTTAGTTGATATTTTTTATATATTGTTTATTTATTGTAAATTCAATTTGTTCAATTGTTTTCAACATTTACTTGCTAACAAATTCCAATTTATAGACGACTTATTAAGCAAATTTAGAATAGAATATGTTTTAAAATTTAAAATTTGTTTTTAATCTACAAACTTAATAATAACTATTTTTTTTATATAAAAAACACTTACAAACATCTGTTCTGTTTTTTTTTTTCAAAAAAATAATTGTCAATGGACTTGCAAGTTTTAAGCCTCAATTTACGTTTTTCTTTTTAATAGCCATCAGTAATTATATTTTAATTTTTTTTTTTTGAAGTTTATATAATATCAAAATTTTGTGGTTTGTAAAAATATCCAAACATGTATTCGTATATATTTTTTTTCTTTTACTATGATTATAATTATTATTTATTTTGCTAAATTCAAACATTTATATATGTTTAACCATTAATTATAAAATTTAATTTATATCACTTTTGTATAAAAAAATATATAAAAAAAAATTAAATTGGTATTTGTATTTTTTAAAAACTGTTGGTTTTATGGTTTGTTGAACAATGACGAAGAAGTACGTATGTTTTCATGCTTTGATATTATTTCCCTTAGAAACTATCGAGTGAACGTATTGCTTCGACCTTGTTCAATTAATTTCCATTAATTTAAGTTTCCATGGTTATCTTAAAAATTTGTTTCAAAAAAAAAAAATTATATCAAAATATTTATTTCGTGTGTTAACAAGTTAATTAAATTTTTTATCAATATTTTTAATATAAAAAAATTCTATTTATTTTTGTGAGTTTCTACAGTTTTCTTTTCATATTTGATATTTTATTTAAAATTATAGTTAAACGTTTTCGCTTTCGGACTGATTAAATTCATTTTGTTGTGCGTTTCAAATTAAAAATTCGGTTTTTATAAGTATTTGGCTTTATTGAAAAAAAAACCTACTTTTAATTGGTCGCCATATCATATTTTATACTAAAATTTCAAATTGCATAGTCCAATTCAATACATAATATAAATTGTTGATAAGATTTCTACAACAAAAATAAAAAAAAAATTGTTAACTTAAAATTATTAACGGCCTGTTCCACAACAACATTATATTAACATTAGAAAATTTTTTGCTGTATTCGATCGAACGAATTCTTGTGACATCGTGGGAGTGGCAGTAAATTTGGTGCCAAAACGAGAAAGTAATAACCCTCTGTTATCGCAGCCCCTATCAGGGACCCACTTATCCTAAGTTTATACAACCTAGGCAGTCTTTTAGATGATTTATGTGGAAATTACTCAAACTAATGGGTACTTTTCATATAAATATTCTACTCAATTCGACCGTCAGAGTCGTATAACCCAGTATTTAAAAAACTTAAGTTCAAGTAGCAAAAGTCGTAAAAATTTTCCTTTTCGCTGCTTTTGCTTTTTCCAACTGTTTTAAATGCTTTTGCTGGTGTTTGTGAAAATAGTCAACAGTCGCAGTCAAACCAAGAAGCAGAAAACGAATCATGAACAATTGCGCAGTACTTTCAGCAGTCGACAATTTCAAAAGTTTGAATTTGATTTGCTGTTGCTTTTGGTTAGTTTCGCTAGTAAAAGCACAAGCAGTGTGTGTGCTTTTCAAAGTAACAAAGAAGTAACAGTCGAACAAGCAAAAGCTCTTGCTCTTAGAAGCTTTCAGCAAGTTCCGTCAACTATTTTGTGGTGTTTGTCATGTTTTGTTGTTGTTTCTGCACATCAGACAAGAAGCAAAAACAAAAACCACTTTACTGCGATTGCTTAGACGCAATTTACACTGTGCCTTTTCTGCTTGTATGTGTAGGCAGGCTTTTTCAGTTCGTAGGTGAGAGGTGTTGACAAGCATGCGGAGTAAAACAAAAGGCACGAAATGAAAATTCGAGGGGATTTTTGACATTTCTCTTTGGTTTTTCGTACTCTCAGCACTAAGAGTGTATACAAACGTCAAAAAGTCATGAAGAAAAAAGTCTTACGGTCCTTTTCACAATGTACAATTAAAAGCTAACAGGGACTTTAACGGCAAGTTTTGTATGAAGAACTGTCAGTTAAAGTTCACGTTAACTCTTGATCATACATTGTGAAAAGGGACGTTAATGTAAATGTGCTTGACTTTTCGTAGGGGGTTGAAAAGAAAATTGTCCAAAGAAGGCAGGCTAAAAAGGCATAATGTGAATAGGCTCTTAAAACTTCTCAAAGCAAAAGTTTTAGCTTCTTCGACTGTGCTTCTTAAGCTTTTTTTTTTGCAAATACCAAAAGCATATAAACTGCTTCTGCTTTTACTTGCGATACTAACCAAAAGCAAAAGTAAATCAAATTCAAAGTTTTAAAATTGTCTACTGCTGAAAATACTGCGCAATTGGACATACATCGTTTTGCGATTTTGCTTTGACTGAAACTGTTGGATTTTTTCAAAAGCGAAAGCAGAAGCAAAATTAAATGAAATGAAAAGCAATTCCGTTTTTTAATCACTGGTATAACCAGTTTTAGATAATGTTATTTTTGTTTTAGAAAAGTCTTTTCTTGCCATTCTAATCAAGCAGAATTATTTTCAGCTATGAAGTCAATTCGGCTTAAGCAATACTTTTTTTAGTTTTTCCTTTTAGACATATTTAAATTTTTATCAAACATATACTACTACATACAAATATATTTTTACCATATAAAAATCTTAAATATTAAATATTAATATGTAATTATTTGTTGCTTAGCAATTTCCTTAAATTAAAACAAGCACAAGCATGTTCGTTTAAAATGTACGCAAGAAAAAATCCTTCGAACCTGCATGAAGCGTTTCTTAAAACCTCTAAGTCATTGTGCAGGAATGCCTCTTCAGAGTTGCACGATGAGATGGACTTTTACTGCCTCTGGCCGAGGTAAACGAGGGTAACGATTGCCTTCTTCGTCTCACGGCCGGACTAAGGTTGTAGCGTATGTTGGCCTGTACCAAAAGCTCCTTAAATATTTCCACAATGCCGGCATTTTTTTTAGCTGAACATTCTACATAACCGCAACGCCAGTCCTCGCAAACCACCATTTCGGTGACCTCCATGCCCACCTGGCGTTCGCTTTCATCGGTATCAGTTTTATTGCCAACAATAACAATAGGTGGCTGGTTACCTTTTTGGCTGATGATCTGCAAAGAAATCCTGTATGATACATATATACTTGTGTAATAAGGAAATTTATGTTTATATTTGTTTTGAATTTCTAGCAAAACAGTAACAATAGAAGATTAAAAAAAAAATAAATAAAAAATAAATGCAGTCTTTTTTCTTATTATCATTGATTCTGAGAGATGAATTTAAAAAAAATTATATTCTTATGTTTACAAGTCTGAAGTGATTTGATTAAATTGAACAAAACATGTTTATTTGTAAAAAAAATAAGGTTTTGCTGTTTCCCTGGAAATATTTTATCTCACAACAAAGGCATACGCAGGAAACAATCAAAATAAAGCCCACTCAGATTTCTCCGCTTTATACATATTTCATCGTTTGTTTTCCCAGAACAATATATTTTTTTTTTTATAACAAAGGAAAAATGCAGTTCAATAACTCAAACATAAAATGTTTTCGTCAATAATAAAAAGTTTTTTTTTTGGCATTAAATTGCAAAAACATAAATTTCTAAAATGTCTGCCGAATGGTTTGGTTCCATAATAAAGAGATTAATAATTGCAATAAATTTGGAAGTTTACATCATTCGAAAACCAGTTATTAGTTAAAAGTTTTATTTTCTAAGCTATTGATTATAGAATAAACACCAATTAGCGGTGGCTAATAGCAAAATAACACTGTGCAGGAAAATCAATTTTTTTTTCGAAGATACTATAACGAACTTGCTCAAAGCTACAAATTAGAAACTTATAAGTAAGATACATACGACACAACAACAATTGAAATGTTTCAAATTTTATTGTTGTTGTGTGTGTATTTTATTTATAGATTTGTAATTTGTAATCAGAAAGTGGTGAAAAAAATTCCCCTAAAAGAAAATGTAACGCTTCAGAATACTACAGCAAACTTTTTGTGATAAAATTTTACAAAACCATTTTAAAAACAGTAGAAAATAAGAGTCTGAACACAATGCAACGATAATTTATTGCGGTGCGGTTTTGCATACGATTTTGAAGGAAAAAACTGCAGTGCGGAACGGTATAAAATTAAAATCTATTTTATTTTCTCTGTGGACTTTCTTAGTCTCCCAATTTTTTACTCTTTTTCTCTTTCTGATGTTGCCATAGTTTTTGAATAATTGGCGGTGTTCAAAAACTTTTGCCATAATATACAAAAGTTTAAAAAATATATCAAATATATATATCTGCCAATGTATAAAATTTTAATAATTTCTTGTTTTTAGTTACTGCCATTACAAAATATATATGTATGTATATATATATATACATATGTATATATGTACATATGTATATATATGTGTTCCTGTCGTTCCTATAAGGAGCATCGGTCCTCCATTACAAAATATTAAACAAATAGTAAATTTTTTAGAAAATTTTATAAAAATGTATCCACAAAAAAAATTAATAGAAATTTAAACAAACACTGACAAGTATTGCCGTAGCCGTCTTCCGTTGTATTATGTTTATTGTTTTCTCCCGCAACGAGAAATCGCACCGCACCGCACCGCAAACATTGTGTTTAGACTCTAATGAATAACTAAGAAAATACCTCTGGCATACATTTTGAGTTATGAACAGTGTTGCCAGTAGATTTCTCAAAAAATACCTACACGTGCTAAACAAAATCCGATTTTTGCCTACACGTTGAAAAAATTTCCCCTACAAAAATCCCTACGCATTTTTGTCATTAAAATAGAAGAAAACTATTAGTTATAATTAACGTGACCAGATGATTTTTGCAAAAAGCGGGACATGATCGATCAAAAAGCGGGATTTTGAAAAAAATACAGCCAAATAGCGGGATTTAAAAATAAATATCGTTTGAAAAGCGGGATGTGTAATATAAGCATACACAGCTTTGCATTTACTTAGGGAACACAGTTTTCAATACACATAAAAAAATTATTTATAATAAACAAATAATTTTGTTGAGTAATTTAATTGACTACAAATATTGAAATTTGTTATATCAACAATGATGATTGTTAATTTTTAAATTATATATTAACAATTTATTTTGTTGGTTGCATTTCGATGATATTTTTTTTCTGTGTAAGGAAAAATTGCTTAAGTCATATTTGCAGGAGAGCACTTTTAAGCGTTGCACACGATATTAAGAAATTTATGGTTTGTGCAGTTAAATTGGGCAATTCTCCTTTAATCTTTATATTTTTTTTAATAAATATATTTCTATACACTGTAAATAATATATTCAAACTGAAATGTTAATGCACCTCTCGGTAATTCAGATCACTGTACCATTTCGGCCTCCTTTTCGTTTTCAGCACCTCATAGCGTTTCATCTGCAGCTACGAAACGACTAAAATACAGCTACGAAAAGGCCCGTTGGGCTCAGCTCAATGAATTTTTTTTTCGGCATTTTAATTGGAAGCTATGTTTCCTAGACAATGATGTCAATGCCATGGCCAAAATGGTCGAAAGTATAATTTTGATAGGCATGAAAGCTTTCATACCATCAAAACAAATTCCGATTAAGCCCAAAGAGAAACTCTGGTTTAATCAGACATGCAAAAATGCAGTCAGATCTAGAGAGGAAGCATTCAGTATTTGGCGAAGTAATCAAAATGCCGATACTGACTTGCTACGCAAAACGGCGAGATCTTCGTGTGCCAAAGTACTGAGGCGTGAAAAAGCTCTTTACGAGAATCGTCTCCGTGCTAAAGTTCTTGCTGCCCCTCGGGGTAGTAAAAGCTTCTGGTCATTCGTTAAAAGAGTAAAGAATAATGCTAGTTCCTCAATTCCGACTCTTTTAAAGGATGACCTAATATTCACTGACCCGGCTGATAAAGCTAACCTACTAGCTGAAATATTCGCAAGTAATTCCTACTTGCCGGAAAGCAATCAGCCTCTTCCTATGCTAGAGAGAGTATCCACTACTATGCCTAATTCAATCCACCATTTTGGCGAAAGTAAGGTGGTGGCTTTAGATATCTCCAAGGCGTTTGATAAAGTGTGGCATGGTGCACTTTTGTCAAAATGTATTGCCTTTGGTGTCGGTGATAACTTCGCTCGATTCTTATCGAGTTTCCTCAGGGATCGCACTATAAAAGTTGTTATAGATGGGATCTCATCAAATGAGTTCAAGTTAAATTCAGGGGTACCGCAAGGTTCCGTCCTTTCACCGACTCTATTTCTTATCTTTCTAAATGACCTTCTCTGTAAAACTTTCAACCCTATCTATTCTTTCGCGGATGACAGTAGCATTTGCCATTCTTTCTCATTCAGCAATAGACCTAGCCTGCCGCAGGTTGAGGCTATGCGACAAATAATGAATGAGACTTTAAACCATGATTTAGTAAAAATTTCTGAATGGGGTCATGCGAACAGGGTCGACTTTAACGCCCGTAAGACCCAGTGTTGCATGGTTACACATAGACGCATGACCGAAAGCGCTGCTGCCTCTGTAACTATGGGAGGTATAAGTATTAAGGAATCAGACGCTCTTGATGTTCTTGGCATGAAAATACAGTGTGATGTTCGATGGACTGACCACATTTTTCAAATTGCAAAAGAAGCATTCAAGTGCCTCGGCTTTTTGAAACGGTGCAAACGATATTTCACCCCATCTGATCTCCTTACTATTTATGCCACTTATATCCGACCGAAAATGGAATACAACTCTCATGTATGGGCCGGCGCTTCAAAGTCTATTTTGGGGCTGCTCGACCGCGTACAGGAGAGGGCGAAGAAGCTCATCGGTGACAGTAGGATATCCAATTCTATTGCTTCATTGGAGCATCGACGCAATGTGGGGTGCATTTCATTGTTCTATCGTTACTACAACGGAATGTGTTCTAATGAAATTAGGGAACTTGTTCCTGAAACCCGCACATTTATACGTACAACCCGTGCCTCATTCAGGGCACATCCCTTTGTGGTCGATTGGCCAATGAATCGCACTACGCTTTACAGAGAGAATTCCTTTTTTAGCCGAACTGTACGTATGTGGAACCAACTACCTGCGGAGGTCTTTCCTGTCACTACCAGCGTGGGAAAGTTTAAATCAAATGTCCACAAACACTACTCCCTCTATCCTCCTTCCCTATAACCTATTTTCCTTGTTCTAGCACAATGCATTGCATAAGTAGGGGTTATCCCCTGAGTGCTGGTCCTAGAAAGAAAAAAAAAAAAATATATATACCAAAAAGTAAAGGGTGTTTTTTTAGAGGTATAGAACTTCGAATTGAAATAAAACACAAGAAAATCGTTTTAATGTCCATCAATTTGGCTTTATTGGAAGGATAATTTTATGCCATTAATGTTTAAATATGATTTCGGGCATGTGGCCGCCGCGGCTGGCTCGAATAAAGCCAATTCTACAGGTCCAATTTTCAACCACTTTTTCGAGCATATGGGGCCGTATGTTGGCAATAACGCCACGAATGTTGGCTTCCAAGTCCCCTAACGTTTCTGGTTTGTTGGCGTAGACGAGCGACTTCACATATCCCCAAAGAAAATAGTCCAATGGTGTCAAATCACACGATCTTGGTGGCCAATTGACAGGTCCATTCCGCGAAATTATGCGCTCATCGAATGTTTCCTTCAATAAATCGATTGTGACGTGCGCTATGTGGCATGTAGCACCGTCTTGTTGGAACCACAACTCATCCACATTCAAAATCTTCAAAATCTTCCATAAAGTTGATGGACAAAGCTCCAATTGCTGTGCACGGTGGTAAATCGATTCATTCGGGTCCTCTTCAACACTTTGCTCTACAGCGGCAATTGTTTCTTCGGTGCGCACTGTTCGACGTCTCTGCGGATGCGTATTATCACATAGAGTAAACGTAGTGCGAAAACGATCCATGGTTAACCGAATTAATTGCTCTGATGGACGATTATGTCGACCATAAAATGGACGGAGCTTGCGGTAAACTTCGCGAACTGAACCATTATTTTCGAAATAAATTTGCACGATTTGCAAGCGTTGTTCTTTTGTCAACCTGTTCATGATGAAATGGCAAACCAAACTAAATATTAATCACTTGACAGCTGACAAAATGGCCGCCAGTTAAAAAAGTGATGCCAACTTAAAGTTCTATACCTCAATAAAAAACACCCTTTATAAGCTAAATTAAGCTTTTATTTCAAATGAGATTAGAAGTCTAAAAAAGATAAGCCACAAGCCATTGTGCTATAATTTCTTGTAAAATTTCACAAATTCGTTGAGATTTTGCTCAGGGGTACTTTAGAATATGCATATTAAGGAAATACCATTAACTCACAATCATCTTATCTCAACTTGAGCACTTTTTCCTTTTATTTTTTTTTTTTTTTGTATGTACAATCAAATCAAATGTCGTTCGTTGGTAATCGCATCAATTGAGAACGGCTGCACAAATTTCGCTATTTTTTAATATGTATTTTTATTAATTAAAAAAATTGGGCGTGCTACCTCCCATATATAGCATCTAATGCAGCAAGAAACGTGAATTTTTGTTAAAGTAACGATTTTTATTATGTGCGATGCTTTACAAAAAGAAAAAGTTCGAATTGAACAAGTGTACTGATCTTGCTGATTTGCCCACAGCGTATTACTGATGGTCTAGAAGGTGCAATAGGTTATTAATTTTCTAATGCCTAAGGTTGGCATGGCGCTTCCCACATAGAAGCAACATTTATTTTATTTTGGCTTCCACCAAAACAGTCAACATTTTTAAAATTTTTCATGAAAAGTGTTTAACCTACGAAGTAAATTAATATCTGCTGCAAACTTTAACTTCTAAGTCTACCGATGATTGAAAACAATCGGGATTGGACGTGCATGAGGTGTATCGAAGCACACAAGGGCCTTGGCTAGGTAAGCAATAACTACAATTAAAAATATTTGGAATGCATTTTTATCAGTTACTTTTTAATATAACTCTAAAGCCTAGATCCCACTATCGGCACAATGTGCCGATTTTCGTCGGCTCACTGAAATAAAGTTAAAAGTATTAAGCTAGATTGACCGTATTTTTCAACTGATTAAAAACATAATTGCGCCACACTGCATTGATAATGGAGCCATAATAGTGGGATCCCGGCTTAAAAGATTAAAAATTTCAAAACTCTTAAAAAACGCGGGATAATAATTCGAGGCGTGATTGAAATACGACAAGCGGGATGTCTGGTCAGGTTAGTTATAATATATATAGTTACACCGATGCTTCTTCTTAATTGAAAATCTTTCAAAATGAAATGATATCTTAGAAAAAGCATATATCAAGGCGAATTCATGTACCAACTGGTGCCAAGTTAACAGCTGCTTTTTTGCCAGTTTTCATTGCAATAAAGTACTAGGCAGATTTTGTTGTTGCTGGCTTGACACTACCTGGTATATGAATTTGGATTGGCCTATACATACATACATATTAGTGTCGCCAACTTTTTAAACCACAAATAACTGTGGAAATATATTATTAAGAGATTTTGACGAAAATAAACTTTTTGAACCGTTTTGAAAAAGATAATATTATTTAAAAAAAAACGTACTGCCTGGCTCACGATGTAGACAAGAAATTTTCGTTCGCTTATTTATATTGAAAACAAAACAAATTTTCTTATTTATTTATTTATTTTGTTTTTGTTTTCAATATAAATAAGCGAACGAAAATTTCTTGTCGACATCGTGAGCCAGGCAGGTAATGTTTGCATTTATTCCATAAATAATGCGACATGACGAAAAAATCCCTACATTTTGGAGCATATACAAAATCTATCCAATTTTCCCTACGCTTCTATTTTAGTATCAAAAATACCTAAATATAAGGAGTTTCCGCTACTTCTGGCAACACTGGTTATGACTTACTTATATGTGCTGTTTGTGCCCAGTTGTGAATCCTTTTGTTTTCAGAGATTCCTAGGTAAAGAATTGCATGGCGAATATTTTTTTGGAACATCTTAAATCGATGCATCCCCGTTTAAGGATACTTAAGGATCCTTAAAAAAATACAGGGTTACTGATTAGCACAATATGCAAGAGTGGAGGGGGAAACTTCAAACTCTTGCCACTATATGCAAAAAATAAGTATCGTGCGCTTGAAGTGGACCTTAAAACAAAATTTCTTTAGAAAACCCAGTTTTAACGTAAACTTCAAGCATACACTATTTTTTTGCATATGGAGGCTAAGCTTTAAATTTTTTTTTTAAGTATGGTCTAAGCTTGACACCGTGAGAAAAATTCTAAATTATGTTCAAATTGTTAATAGGTCAATTATATTATCTCAAAATCTAGTAGATTTCGAGCTAAATATAGCTGCTTCATACTAGATTTCCCATACAAAACAAAATCTAGTTTGTGTGTAGATTTGTAGGAAATCTACATAAAGTCCAATATTTGTATTTTATTTTCACTACCCTGTACATAATATTTATATAAAAGATGATTGAATTAGCTATGGTGTGCTTGAAAAGGTGTGTGAATTGGCTACATTACAATTGTTTGGTTGTAGCCTTGGACAGTTTTCAGTTAATGGGTTTTGTTTTAGATAAAAAAGTCTTTATAATAGGGCATTTACATCGGCACAAAATCTAGCATATTTTGATTTAAATCTTTATGAAAATCTATATCGTTTACACCAGTTTTTTTACATTTATCAAGATTTTTTTATCCAAAACAAAATCCATCAACTGATTTCTTTCCAAAACTATAACCAAACAACTGTATTGTAGCCAATGCACACACTTTTTTAAGCAGACCGTAGCTAATTCACTCACCTTTTGCTGTACAGAGTAGTAAAGAATAAATTAATTAGATTTTTATTAGATTTCCTACAAATCTACTAAAAATTTAGATTCCGTTTTGCATGGGAAATCTGAAAAAAAGCAGCTTGATTTAGCTCGAAATTTAGAAAGTACTAGATTTCGAGACAGTGCAAATGCACTATAAATTTCGAAAAAAAAAACTTGGTGTAAACGATATAGATTTGTCATAAAGATTTTTATTAAAATTTGCTACATTTTGTGGAGGTGTAAAATTTATTTACCTAAAAAAGGGTAACTCACCATATTGCGTAATCTTTCCACCTCGTGCCAGGACTCTCTATCATTGACCGCATAGACCAAAATAAATGCAGCACCCGTTGTTATGGAAAGTGTGCGCATTGCTGGAAATTCAAAAGAGCCTGAAGTATCCAAAATGTCCAGCGTTAGAGCAGAGCCATCGGGCAACTCGTATTCACCACGATGCAATTCTTCAACAGTTTGCTTGTAACGTGTGTTGAATTTGTCATAGAGAAATTGTGATATGATGCAAGTTTTGCCAACTTTAGCTGCTCCCATCACGACCACACGATGTTTTTGTTTACGCATCAAATGTGTGGTGGAGCCCGTGCTGTGACTATTGCTGCCGGTCGTCGAGGAGGGGTAGTCTGCGCTGTTGGCGCGTGGCGTGGATTTTAAGACTGATGTTAATGAGGGTAAACGTAAGCGTTGGCAGGGACCAGGCATGTTTGCGTTTTCTGTGTGTACAAACTTGATTCCTTCTTACAGCAATTTTCAATTTTATTGAGAAAAAAAACGTTATTTCTCTTATGTACGAATATTATGTGCACGTGGTGCAAATAAATGCACCCAAACTACAGCGTTTGTGTCAGGAATGTCGTCCTTTTTCTTTTGATTTGCTTTTATGTTTAGATTTTTCTTATGGTATGTTATTTTACTCTTTTCCCCAGTTGTGCTTTTAATCAAGAAGTTGTTTCTTATTCTGCAAGTGAAAAGAGAAATATGTAAAAGAATTCTGTTCATCTTTTCTTTTCATTATAATTTTAAGTGCTTTTCTTTGTATTAGAAATGAGGAAAAAAAATTAACAAATAAATATTTTCTTGAGGAATATTTCACAATTTTCTTTAAGGGCAACATGCTGGGGTCTGGCTGACATTTTTCCTCCAACACGCTTTGCTCTTTTTTTTATTTAATTAAAAAGGAAACTTTGTTAATGATTTTCATTAAACTTTTACTGTGTTTCAAACAATGACCTTTAGGTTGTATTTACGGTCGCTTTTATGTCATCTTTGTTGTATATCTCGCAAGCATTCGCTATTCTTGGCTTATTTAATAAAAATAAATAAAAAACTGGATATAAAATTACGAAAAGTCAGCAGTAGAATAAGCCACAGAATCTTTTAGGTAACAAATAAAAAAGAGCGGGTGTTTGTCTGCACCACACTTTATTTAGCCTTTGACTGGTTATAAAACAGACAATTAAATGAAATTTTGAATAAAAGGAATTTTTTCTCGGAAAAAAATGTTCAACATGAATAGAAAGTTTTTAGATTTCGGTTATTGAGCTTTAAAAAAGGTTTAAAGCCTTTATGTAGTTTGGCTCTTTATTATCTCTTTAATTAATAAGTATCTTTTTAGTAGGGATATAATAGCATAAACAGCTTCTTAAGACTATTAACCCTAAATATAGTCCATATTGGCTTTTGTATAACAAAAATTTAGCCACAGCTTGTACACTACATATAACACGCTGCCAACTTAAATGTCGATTTTTCAAAGCATCTCGTTAGCTTAGAGCTTAGAGCTTATGCATAGCAACTCTTATCAATCTAAAGCTAAAAAATATCAACTCTGACTTTGAAGGTTGCCACATTATGATTATGAAATATTTATTCATACATATATGTATCTATTTTCATTCTATATACACACACTTTACAAGATCTGCAAATTCCTATTTAAAACGTTAGGAAACTTATTTTAAGTTTGGTGGTGAATATGGACATACATGTTAAATGTGTATTTATTTAAAAAATAGTATAAAAAGAATTTTAATGTAAAAGATAACTACGAAAATTAATTTGAGGTAAATTTTTCATTATATATTTACACTCATTTTTGTTTATATTGCCATATATCTGCTGTTAGTTTATATATTAGCAAACGCTTAGCATTGCATTAGCAACAATTTAGCAACTAATTAGCAATTGCCTAGACACCATTTTATACACCATAAAGGCATGCTAAATATTTCTTAAACATCAGGCTGTAGGTCAGACAGTAAAGCTTTAAATTCAACTTCAAAATACCAGAAATTACTTAAAAGTAAAAATATGCTTAAAGGTTAATCTATATATGTACATATATAAAATTCTCGTGTCATGCTATTTGTAATTGAAATTCTTTGAAACGGCTTGACCGATTTTTATAAAATTTTGTAGTTCTGAGAATAGGTCGCAATCTCTTTTTCATACCCCTAAGTGAGCTGTGCCACGCCCATACGAAATAAATATCTTATATCTTGAAAGCTTTAGGAGTCAGAGTATTCAAATTGCGTATGGACTACTTTAAGAGCAAGGTGCGTAGTAATTTAAGATATTAGTAGAATAAGTCCGGGGGAAGGAGCACCCCCAAACCAAGGTAATTACAAAACCGTATATTTTGAAAGCTATAATAGCAAGAGTCTTCAAGTTTGGTGTGTACTCCTTTGAGAGAAGTAATTCAAAGAATTGGTGAAATATTACCGAGGGAAAAGGCACCCCCATACCAAGTAATTAATAATAATCTTGAAAGCTATAATAACAGGAGTCTTCAAATTTGTTATGAGTTATTTTGAAAATAATTAATATAAATATAAATTATAATGAATTTAAAACAATAAATATTTGGTAGTTTTATATTCTGTGATTGTTTACATCCCTCCCTGCTTCTATCACTTATACACCACATCCTCACGCACTTGCAATGATTTATTATTTTTTACTCTAGAAATTCCCTAAAAATAATATATGTGGCAAAACAACGTTCACTGGGTCAGGTAGTTTTATATAAAAATGTGTTAAGCATTTCAATGTAGAATTTTATCAGCTGAAGGATCAGCAATATTTGCTCTGCTTGTCTTTAAAGGACAAGCAATATCTGCTCTTCTAAATCCTTCTGTAAATTTTTTTCTAAAGCAGAAGTCTATCTACTGCAGCAGCAAACAAGTTCATGGACAACAAAAGTGTATCTTAAATCATTAAATTTAGCAATGACACCCAAGGCCACAACAACTTCGGAGTGAAGTTGTGACTTTCAATTAAAAAAAAACATTATACAAAAAAATACTGCAAATGGTTTTTGAAAACTAAACCGGTTCTAGAAAAACCTGGTTTTTAACTAATAGGCTACTGTTTCTAATTTCATATCAGCAAACAATCTACACAACTCTTGAATAACACAAGTGTATCTCAAATCTCAAATCATTCAACCAGCTACGTCCACGCCATATGCACAATGTGCAAACTTTTATAAAGAGCTTTTTATGCGTTCACACCAACGAGAGTATAACATCCACAACAACAACACCACAACAGACAGCAATGCTTGCTTTTACTTTGCAAAGAAGGTTAGGTTAGGTTAGGTAGGGGTGGCAGTCAGAAACACGGACTCACTTATACCGTTTTGGTCCATTGTGATACCACGGAGACTCTGCTTATGCGGAGTACCCACCGTCAAACCAGCCAGAGCTCTATATAAAGCTGCTAATATGTTGAAGTTTAACATTAGCAACGTCAAAAAGTTCCCTGAACTCTCTTTCCTGCAAGTCCAGGACAGTGACAAAGAAAATGCTCTATGCTATCCTCTTCATCTATATCCTGGCAGCTACGGCAGAAATTATTGTATTCAACACGTAGCCTTTGTGCATGCCTACCTATGAGACAGTATCCGGTTAACACGGACACTGGTATCGAGATTTGTTTCCTATTCTTCAAAATTAAGTAATCAGTACCTTCCTTATTTAGGTGAGTGGGTAACTGCCTTGTGATCACGCAATCATTTCTTGTAACCCACCTTCTATTTGTTTCATATTCTGTCTTACGCCTAAGTCTGAGTTTGCAAGAGAGTAGGGATAAGCCCACACATTCCAAATCCGGTGGAACTTGTAAGGTTGTCCCAATTCTAGCAAGCTCATCAGTTCTAAAGTTCCCCTGAAATCCTCTACGCCCTGGGATCCAGATGATCCTAATATCAAACTGCTCTGCCATCTGACTTAGATATGATCGGCAGTCGATGGTTGTTGTTGTTCTTAGAAGCAGGGATTCGAGGGCCATAATAGCTGCTTGACTATCGGTGTATATGTTAATTAAAGTCGTTGAAGTGACATTTACTCTCAACCAATCCGCAAATTCTCTTATAGCAAGGATCTCTGCCTGAAAGACACTGCAGTAATCCTGGAGTCGCCTTGCCATGCGAAGACCTAAAGCCCTCGAAAAGACTCCATAGAACACACCTTCATGTGTTTTGAAGCCGTCCGTATAAAAATCAACACTTTTTCTTCTATCTGGAGTTTCATTCATCCACAATTCTGTGGATGGTATCCAGGTTTTATAAAGACGTTCGTGTAAAAGAGCAGGGGAGTTTTGGTCAATCATCCATCCCCTAACTTCGTCATCAAGTATTCTACAGTTGCAAAGAAACAAGAACAAATTTAAGAGCTTTCAAAGCTGTTTACCTCAAATGCAAATATCAGTGTATGTGTGTTTGCACGTAGCTGCATTAAACTTACTTAATATTGACATCCAAGGCCACGACAATTTCGGAGTCAAGTTATTTATGATTTTTAATAAAAAAAAAGCTCCAGATGTTGAAATATTGTAAAAAAAAAAATTATACAAGCTTAATACAAAAATATAAATCAAATAGTTAAAAATGATAAGACACCGCTGAATGAAACCGGTTTTTGTTAAACTAAACCTGTTATAATCAAAACCCGGGTTTTAAAATAAAAAACTGCTGTTTCAGTCAAATGAACCGAGAACCTATTTTAACTGCATAGAGCAAAAACCATTTATTTATTAATTTTATTGGAAAAAATAAAAGCAAAACGAATATATGTACATATATCGTCACCTTGAATGCAAACGGACGTAACTACACAAAAATTCGAAATCAAGTTAGTATAAAAATATTCTTAAAAACTTAATTGTTCTTTAAAAAATATAGAATTATGTAGAAACACTCCTTTCATAATTCTCAACTAAGAACCCTTAACGTTCTTAATTATGGCTCAATTCCTTGAAATACCATTTGGCTCGTACATGTACAATTATAATAATTTATAGCATGATGTTTCTTACATTATGCCAAATGCCTTTAAGATAAAAAAGCATTTGTTAAAATTCAGTTTTTTACACAAAAAAGCAATTTTACATTTTTCTTAATGTATTCTTACAGAAGCCTTAAAATTCTTTATTACATTCTACCAAAGCAAATTTATAAATTCTTGGAAAATAGTTCCTTCAGGCATGTATTTGCGTATGTATGTCTGTATGTATGTATGTGTGTATGTATGTATGTGCACACAGACAGATGTTTACACACGTTTCTATTAGCTATTCTGTGCGTGTGTACACACCGCCTTAAAACTTAACCGAGAAAGAGGGTAAATTAAGTCATAAATTTCTAATAGTTTTCACCAGAAACTCTATGTAAATTTTTTTGAAAGACTTTAAATTTTTATTGGAAATCCTGGCGAAAACCGTAATAGAAGCCAATTATTAAAAAAAAAAGAAAAAGAGGAAAATAAGTAAAGAAAATTTCGCTTCTGTGTACACGTATGTAGAAGCTCAACACTGTTGCATGGCTAGATCAAAGGACTAAAATTTGAAACGTGAACTGTAAAGTAATTTCAAGTTTAATATTACATACATGGGCTAATAATGGAGATGTAGTCGTGAGTAACTTTTACTTGGCACTAGTGTACTGTACGAGTAATATGAATGCTCACGAATTATTACTATTGAAATTTTCTTTCTGATATTATATCTATATATATTTATATATATAAATAAATACAAATAGTGTAAAGCCTAGATCCCACTATTGGTACAATGTACCGATTTTCGTCGGCTCACTGAAATAAAGTCATAAGTAATAAGCTGAATTGGCCTTATTTTTCAACTGATTGAAATATAAGGACATAATAGCATCACACTGCATTGGTAATAGAGCCATGTATGTAGACTTATTCCGGAATCAATTGAGAAGTAAGGCTATTTTGGTTTATTACTTAAGACATTATTGCAGTGAGCCGACAAAAATCGGTACATTGTGCTGATAGTGGGATCCCGGCTTAAGAAATGTTTGATCAAATATTTATAAAAAATCAAATAAAAAAGTATTAAAAGCAGCTATAAAATATATATGTACACAAAAGGATTCAAATAAACACATCACACACACATACACATCTATCGTGTTAAAGTCGTGTTTGTGTCTAAATCATCGCTGAAAGAAAAACACTTCGTCATGGGAATAAAACCACTATGTTGAACCCGTCTCATTAATACAATGACAAATTTCATTAATAAAATTAATCATTATGTTATATTATATATATATATATATATATATATATATATATATATATATATATATTTCATTAATGGGATTAAACCTTTCTAATGCTTAATATTTTACATTTGGTTGTACGAGGGCGAGTCAATAAGTCCGTACCTTTTCAAACTTCCTTCGTAGTTATATGAAATGCAACACTGTTCCCATCAAGTATCAGCTGTTAAGAGAGTACTGTCAAATTTTGAGCAAGTGTCGGCATTTACTTTTTTTACTATTTTGAGCTCAAGGTGTGTGGTTAGTTTCGTAAGAATCGGTGGAGTAGAACCACGTGAAATATAATAAAAGATTTTAATGAGCATATCCCCACTAATTTTTTCAAGTTTAAAATTGTGTAATTGCAAGATCCAAAGGTGTTTGCAAGGTTTCGCAGCAATCAAATAAGAATAATATCATAAAATCAATTAAAAATAAAATTGTTTTTACGCTGGGACCAATGGAAAGCTATACCCTCCCAAACAAGAAAAGAATTTATACGATCGGTCTAAAATGTAAAGAGTAACACCCCCAAAAAAATAGAGACGAATTGATAACCTCCTCCTTTTTTTGAAGTCGGTTAAAAAAGAGCCAGCTGATTTGTAAAAGAACAGATGGTAAAAACTAACTCAGCCTTTATTCAATTTCCAAGAACAGGATGAAAGTATCAGGGCCTAATTCATAAAAAATATTTTGATTTTATAAAAGGTTTATTTATCAAATTTCCATAGAAAATTTGTTTCATAAACCTCTTATTAAACAGAAATATTTTTTATGAAGAAGGCAGTCAGTATTTTGTTAGTTAGGGCGTATGATTAATGCGAATAATTTTCTTAGAATTACTCATACGCAACAGTTAACAGATGGAAGAGTTGCGCCTAATGCCGGCCATACACTACACAAGTTCACTGCACAAGTCTGGCACTGTACAGTGCGTTTGTGTAGTGTATGGGGGTGGTTGTGCTAATATCAAAATGATTTTGATATTTGCTCAAGTTTGAAAACTGTACAGTGAACCTGTGTAGTGTATGTGGCAAACGCTCAGTTGTTTTGTGTTTTTGTTTTTTAAGAGTTCACAACAAGAAATTAGCGCAGAACAAATATTCTGGACAGAGTTCCTAGAATTATAAAAATATTCACCAGCATTATGGCGAATTAAAATAAAAAATGCACAGTTTACTTGTATAGTGTGTGTCACAAGCTTAGTTTACGCAGTGCCAGACTTGAGCACCGAACTTGTGTAGTGTATGGCCGGCATAAGGCAGATGTAATTCTTTGGTTTTTATTAATGACAACGTGTGTTAAATTTTTATAATTTCCAGCTTATGATGTTAAATTTTAATCTAAATTTTTCTTTAAATATGGACCCATATAATTTTTTTCCAACACAAGAACACAACTTCTACTTTTTTTTCGAATAGCTTTCAACTCTAACATACTACGTTTTCATTACCTTGATATTTAGTAGGACCAGTTTGTCTTAAAACAGTGTGACCAAAAAAATAGCACTTTTGAAAGCTCAAAAGTTACTAAGATTTTTTTTATTTTTCTATTGGGTCAATAGGTAGTTCTGTGGCTTGTTTTAATAACAGCTTATGTCTGACAGTTTATGTCTATTTATGTAAGTGATTGTGCCTGAAGCAAAAAATAAGGCCCGTGCAACCTCCAAAAAGCTATAGGTTGTGTTTGTGATAAAAAAAATGCTAAAACTTAAATTTATGTATAAATACCATAGTTAAGATTTAAAATAAGGATAAACACAGTTTAAAGTACAGTTATCACTAGAAAAGACAAAAAACCAACACACAAGTGATTATGATTTCTTATTAAGTAAACAAATATCAAAAAGTAGTTTTCAAATATGTTGAGATATAACAACGTAATTCCTTGTACAAAAATAATTCTTTTCGGATTTATTGTCATTTAAGAGAATAATAGCAAAATAAAAACGTATATATATATATAACTTTGTTTAATTGCGGCTGCCCCCAAAAAGCATAGCTTGTTAAAAATATAAACTTAATTTAAGAGAAGCAAAAGCTCCCCTAATAAGATTCTATTTTTAGATATAATCTGATATGCTTGTGCAATTAGTTTTTTTTAGTTATTTTTATCTTTTTTTTAAAGGAAATTATTTTATACAAATGAAAAATGCTTACAGCTTAAATGCTCCCCACTTAATTTATTGTACAATTACGAAAAACAGAAGAAAAAAATTTAAATCCTCTTACAGTATTATAGCACTTCCTGTCAGTTCGTAAAGAAAAGCCCATCAAATACACAAATCACAATCGTAAATAATTTTAATAACTTTTTTAATAAAAAAAAAATTAAATAAAATAAACGCTATTCCAAGTAACAGAGAAATTCATTGCAGACTATTAGAAGTAATGAAGGCTTTTAGAATATAGAAATATTGCGTTCCCAAATTAGAAATTTTACATACACACACACACACACACACACACGCACACACATATATTGTCTGTTCATTAAAACCAACAAGGATTTTAATGTTGTTGTGTGATGGATCCTAAAATTTTCTTTAGCACAATTTCAACCAGAGAGACCATAACAAAATGACCAAAATTGTCATTATTTTTCTTTATAATTGCAACGAACCGAACCGCCCTCCGCATTCCGCCCTTACGGTGTAAGTGGGTGCTTGTTTATGTTTTGGGTTGAAATAAGTGCCAAGTCTGTCAAGTTTTTTATTTGTTTTTTTGATTATTTATATATTTCAATTTTAATTTTTAAGACCACTGTAGCTTATTGAGATTCTTGGAAATCATTATTAAAATTCTTTCGCTATATAAAATTTTCATTTATGGAATGAGAAAATATTATTCAGAAAAGCGCAGGCAATTTGTAGTAATTTAAAAAATGTCCTGGTGAATTACAAATTTTTCTTACTCTTTGTGTTATGTGCAATTAGATAAATAATCAAGCTTGAGCTCTTCTTTATTAGAAAAAAGTTTTCAGCTAAGAATTAACTAATTTTTATGTATTTCACTGAAATAATTTAGAAAGAAAAGCAAATACACCCAGCTCTATTATAAAATATTACTGCCCAAGGCTGCAACATCATAGGCTTAGATGTCTGAGCAGGCCTATGCATGAGAGCATTACTGATATCGGAAAGTGTAAGCTGGAGGACAACAAGGGCTTCATCATGGGGATTCGGTGGCTCAATGAGGGCTATAGGGTCACTTGTGGCTGCAAATGGAGAGATAAATATTCCATTTTTGTGTGTTTGTTTAATGGGCAATAGAAGGGAATCACAATAAACCCAATTTCTAACCTAACTTTACCTAACCTAGAGGTATAATTATAAATTATGAAATAACTTCTGTTGACGAGCACAGCAACAAAGACCCTTATAATCTTGGGTGGGAATTGAGCCCATGAATCCCCCATTAACCTACGAGATCAGCTTATATATTATTTATATATTTGTACATTAAATTATATTTTCTAGCAGAGGCATTTTGGATTATTAAGAAATAATGTATTAATCAAACTTAATGCTCTAATTCAGTAAGAAGATTTAGGACATTTTTATTTGAAAATGCTTCTGAGTTCTTGTCTTTGGATTTTCTAAATTATTTTCTTCTAAAATTGTTGTTGTCTTTGATAATGAAAAATATAAATATCATTGCCATATTTTTAAAACATAAAAATTCAATTAACGTGCAAAAGGTACAATGTATAGTTAAAAGATAACAGAGACTTTAACTGCAAGTTTTGTATGTAGAACTATCAGTTAACGTTCACGTTAACTCTTAACCACACATTGTGAAAAGGAACGAAAAGTATTATACAGTAGTTAGAAAAATACATGAAAAATATGTGTTGGATAAAGCAAATACACGAACCTTAGCATAGACAATAAATAATAATTGTTTTAAAGAATAAAAACTTCTTCTTTTTTCATCCTTAGACAAGACGATACACAATTGTCGAACAGAATTAGGGCTAAAGTACGATATATGGCAATTCTTTTGGCTAAAAATTTATACATTTCTAAGGAAGACAAGAAGAGCAAACTATTAACAGCTTTTATACATGAACTTGTAATCCATCTAACCATGCAAGCGATGTTCCACAAATCAGTTTCAATAGAAAAGAGATTTTGAATGCATGATTAAGGGCATCTTAAACAATGCAATAGGTCTATTCGTGTAGCCGAGTTTTGAATTTACTCATACAAAAACTTTTGTTGAAATGTTGTATGTCGGCAACTCCGCTGATGTGTAGGGTCAATCAGAAGAGATTTTTCTAACTAAGAATTTTAAGGGGGTAACAACTGAAGTTATACAAACAAAAACCGCCAGCATAAATTAATGCTTCGCCGTAAGCAGATATGTAAGGGAATGTGAAACTGCTATGAGCCTATTCACATTATGCCTTTTTAGCCTGCCTTCTTTCGACAATTTTCTTTTAAACCCCCTACGAAAAGTCAAGCACATTTACATTAAGACTTTTTTCTTCATAACTTTTTGACGTTTGTATACACTCTTAGTGCTGAGGGTACGAAAAAACAAAGAGAAATGTCAAAAATCCCCTTGAATTTTCATTTCGTGCCTTTTGTTTTACTCCTCATGCCTCTCAACACCTCTCACTGACGAACTGAAAAAGCCTGCCTACACATGCAAGCAGAAAAGGCACAGTGTAAATTGCGTCTATTGACTTACAAACTTGCTTCAGGGTGGCCTGATATTTGTTCGCAATGTCCCACTTGGGAGGATTTTATTTTAAATGCTTACTTCAAAGCCAACAAGTATGTAGTGAATTCATGGAATATTGAAGTTTCTATAAATAAAAAGTATGTACATTAGAGCGTCTCGCCCAACAGGCAACAAAAAAGTGTCCCGTACACCAGGGAATAGAGGTCGCCTTTTTAGTTTTTTCGTTATATCTTCCATATTTACAGTCCGATCTTAAAGTTTGATATAGCGCATTAAAGACTTTTGAATTAAAAAAAAAATTTTTGTCTGCCACAGACAAACTCATCGATATATTATACTTTAATATCTGAATGTAATTACTGAAGCTATGACAAATTTAAAATTTAAATGCAACAATGCATTTATAAAAGCATTTAAAGTTGTGCTGTAATTATCGGAATAATTTCTTAGCAAAAGTTTTATGATTTTTTGAGAGCTATAAATTTCTAACATTAGGGTGTTATAAAATGAGTTTTGGGGGGTAAGTACTAGAACGGTACACTTGAGGTCAATGGATCTAAGAGCAAAAATATTGGCCTCCCTGAGACAAAAAAAAATCGCTATATCAAACTTTAAGATCGGACTGTAAATATGGAAAATATAACGAAAAAACTAAAAAGGCGGCCCCTACGTTCGGCAAAAAAAAATTTTTTTTGAAATTTCCTTGGAATTTACTTTATATTCGCTGGTATACAGGGAACTTTTTTTCCCGATACGGTCTAATGTACTTTAATGTTACATTCATCAAATGCTTTTTTTTCGTCCATTGAATCAGGAGTCGATTCCACGATCTCCGCTTGTTAGGCAAGAACATTAGCCACTGACCCACCGAAGCACATATTTATTTTCATACGTAATTCAATGAAAAAATAATAAATCAAATCACGAAGTAAAAATCTCATTTCCTTCCGAATTTGTATCCAGGTAAGCGAGAGAGGATGCACTATAAAAAAAATTTCGGCCTGTCCCACGATGTCACCAGAATTCGTTCGATCGAATATTTATATTGAAAACAATAACAAATTTTTTAATTTTATTATTGTTTGCAATACAAGTGGCCGATCGAACGATTTCTGGTGACATAGTGGGACAGGCCGTTTGAGTATTTGACCAACTTCGTATTGTTTGTGTTTAATTTTAATGCATCCTTGTAAATCAGAAATGATGCATTATATGCTTTGCCATATCTCTGAAGCTCTTCTCTTTAACTTAGTGCTTACTTGTACCAAATTTATTTTTGCTGGGTAGAGGACACCTAAAACCTTTTAATGTTTTTTCTTTTAGGGCGATAAAACGGGCGAAAACGGTGTTTTGGTACTTTTTTGTATCCGATTTATCTTCAAGAGCAATGAGCACAAAAACTAAATTTAAATGGAGTTGTAGTCCTAAAAAAATTCGAATGGACTTGCCTGTATTTTGAAATTTGAACGTTGACCCATAAAATGGAAGAAGTGCTCCGTGCCAAGCGTTGTTCATTTGTAAGTATTGCCAAAAAGAAAGTTGCTAAAATGTCAATAAGTTTAGAATGTATTTATATACACTTGGTATAAAAAGTCTGCGTACATAAACTTTGCCTTTTAAAAAGAAACAAAATAATTATAAAAATATATATATATTATTTCAAAAACGAATTTTATTTATTAAATACATATCAGTCTTTAGAAAATAATGTAAAACTTAAGCGAAAGTAATTCACAGTTAACAACAGGATAATAAAAACAAAAAAATTCATTGAAAAACGTACGAAAAAGTCTGCGTACGCTTTTCAAAATACGTTTTTATATATTTATAAATCGAATTTTTTAAAAGGTTTTAATAGCTGGTTGGATAACATTTACGTCTCAGAATGTCCATTAATCTTTTTGGCATAGATTGTACTAGTTTTGTAGTTTCTTCGTGTGTTATATTGCTCCATTCCCGCTGCATAACATCTTTAAGCATTGCTTTTGAAGATATTTGATGTTGTCGGATCTTTTTTTCCAGTAAACCCCAAAGATGCTCAGTAGGATTGAGATCTAGTGACTGAGGAGGCGTTCGCAATTGCTTAGGAACATTGTACAGAAGCCATAGTTTCACTATATCAGCGGTATGCTTAGGGTCATTATCTTGCTGAAAGATAAATTGACCCTGAAGGCCCAATTTTATTGCACTTTGCTGTAAATTGCTTCTTAGATGTCCAAATAGCCCCTTTTATCCATAGTTGTTTCAATGAATTGCAGCTGGCCAACACCTTTTGCTGCCATGCACCCCCAAACCATGACACCACCACCACCATGCTTCACTGTACTAGATAAGTGTTCTTTATTAAGAACAGTGCCATCTTTTCTCCACACTATTTGCCTTCCTTTTATACCAAAAAGGCAAAATTTGCTCTCATCTGAAAAATTTACCTTTTCCCAGAAGTCTAGAGGCTTGTTTATATGCTCTTTAGCAAATGCTATTCTCTTTAGTCGGCTGAAATGTGAAATATATGGCTTTCTTGGTGCTATACGGCCATGGTAATCATTTTTTTAAGCAATTTTCGAACACTATCACTACTAATAACTTTTCAAAAATTAATTTCAACATCGTTTGCTACTTTTGAGGCTGTTACCTTGGGATTCTTTTTAACAGATTGAATCATAAACCTCTTTTCTCGTTCAGTAAGTTTGGATGGACGACCAGATCGCGGCTTAGATATGAATAGTTTAGATTCTTTGTAATTATTTATCACCCTTTGAATAGAAGAATGACATCTTTCCACAGTCTCACCGATCTTTCTAAAACTTTTTTCTTTTTTTCCATAAGTTGACGATAATTTCGCGCTCTGCGGGAATTATCTCTTTTTCTTTGCGATCCATAACAACTATGCAATTAAAATGTTTGTTAAATACACCAAATACACGTAAGAACACGAATTTAAACAAAAACTATATGCAACGAATAATTACAACTTAAATAATCCCGTTAGATTATTTATGTACGCAGACTTTTTCTTAGCTAGAGATGGAACTTTTCCCAATTTAAGATCGATAAAATGAATGTTACCGAGCATATTGTGAAACAGAGTTGCCATAAATAAATTAGTAAGGAGTTAGTCTGTTAAAAAAACCCTAATTTAGATTAGGTGTTTTAGTATTTAACAATAATTTGGAAAATAAAACTATTTCTAAGCATATGTACGCAGACTTTTTATGCCTAGTGTATACATTTTACAGCTCAGGCAAAATATTTTCAAAAGTATTATTTTCTTTTATGCGTCCAGCATAAAAGAAAAATATTAAAAAAAAATTTTATTTGTTTGCCTCATTTCCAAACCAGACATTATTTAAAAAAATATATATATAAAATGAATACATTCATTTGTATTCTGGTTTCATCAACAAACAAACATGAATGACTACTCGATAGATAAGTGGTTGCTTATAAAATATAATTCAGCTTTCGCATGTCAAAAGCACTCTCAACAAAACAAACGTGAATGTCAAAATCAGTCACTAGCTTTCTAATAATAAAAATGTTTTTGACAAAAAGCCAATAATGTTTATAAAAAGATTATTTTTTTCACTTTATTGTATTATTTATTTATATTGCTTTAGTAAAATTTAAATTTTTTTTATTCATACTTAAAAGCTATAAAATATGCATAAAAATATTTTAATATTAAAATATTTTCATTTTGTTTCATTGTTTTGTGCACATCATAAAAAGTACCTGGACCTTTTGAACTCAACTGGTATTGTTGCTAGAGCAGCAAAAATAAAAATTTGCGTTTAAGCCATCCATAAGGAAAAAAAACGTACGATAATTAATATTAATATTACAAAAATTTTACTCGCACAATTTAACATAAAATATAACCTACTCGTATACTTAAAGTTTAGGTGGGAGTTAGTAGTAAATTAACCCTTAAATGAGCTTCAAGAGTTTTGCCATTTAAGATTAATTTCGAATTATAAGGTATTGTTATGCGAGAACTTGCGTAATATACATATATCATTACCTTCATATAGAAAAGGCTTAACTCATTATTTTTGGAAATCGAGTTTTTTGCATTTTTCGATAGAAGAACATCTAATGCAAAAATTCCGATTTAAAAAAAAAATAAGCAGGTAGGCTCTTTCTATATTAAGGTAACGATATGCTTTCCATAAAACCATTTGCCAGCAATAATAATACTACAGATATTATAAGCTAAAGAACACAAAAGGTAAGCATACAAAGACACAACACAACAGCAAAACAACTACTACAATAATTCTATACATTCTTCGTATTAAGAAACATACAACCACACAAATACATAAACCCAAGCAGACACCACAGCCAAACAACAAGAACTCTTTATGCAGAAAGAAAAAAGCCGTACTAAATTAAAATTTTTTCCAGTTACTTTTAGAACAAATCGTACTTAAAAACTTAGGCACGAGTTGCACTAACATTTACCTAATACAAGCCGAAAACGGGACTGCTTTAGCTAACCAATCCTGGAGGTTCTTCTGCAATGGTGCTCTGTAAACAGCGTATATATTTTCTACCCAGCAGAGCTAATTATCTTTCATAAAAGTGTTGAATACTTTTTGTACCTAAAATGCAAAAGTCTCAGAATTTTTTTATGCTGATGCAGCCTAAAAATTTATCAAAGATAGAGAGCGACTTCAACACCCTTCCACAATAGTTACAAACGAAAACTTTCAAAATGCCGGTACATCTATCTCTATCTATCTGTCTGTCTGTCACAGACTATTTCCTTGAGAACCGTAAGATCTACAGACCTGACTTTTTCACAGAATACGCTACAGCAGTTAAAAATTAAAGGGTGTTCTAAAGCGAACAACGAAACATGTTGAAATACTAATCAAATATACAGAACATTGAATTTTCAAAGTTCGTGTATTTTTATGCACACTACACTAATTATTACTTAAATTTAAAACAAAATCAAAATTGAAGGGTATTCCATCAGTTAATGTAATTTTGACAACTTGCTGTATCTGGGAAACCGTAAGAGGCAAACTCTTGAAATTTTCAAAAACGCTAAAACTAAAATATTCCAAAATATAAACATCGCCATGCCTGAAAAAACCATCAAGATGAAAAAGCGCTTAAATAAACAATATCGCTAATAATAAAATAAATCGCTCAAATGCAAAATATTACCAGAAACAAAAAGGTCACCCAAAACTTAAGAAAATCGCCAAAAACCGAGAAGTAATCGCCAAACAAACAAAAAAAAATATCAACAAAACGAAAAAAGCGCCAAAATCAAAAAGTCGCTATAAATGAGAATCCAAAACAATCGCCAAAATCCGAAAAAGATCACCAAAACAAAAAAAAAAGCTCTCATACGAAAAAAAAGCGTCAAAACTAATAGAAATCGCTAAAACAGAAAAAAACGAAAAACAATGGCAAAAAATCAAAAGAAATAAAATATTAAAAACTCGCAAGAAACCGAAAAAATCGTCTAATAAAAAAAGTGCCGAAACTAAAACAAATCGCTAAAACTAAATAAAATTTCCAAACACCCGAAAAAACCAGCAAAATGAAAAAAAATTGCAAAAAGAAAAGCGAAATTCGCCAAATTTAAAAATATCTTAAACTAAAAAAAAACAACCAAAAAAGATTCGTCATAAACCAAAAAAAAAAATATGGGCAAAACAAAAAAGCGCTAAATGTAAAAAACACCAAAACAAGTAAAACAAAAGAGAGGTGTCCTAGGACAGCCGTTTATAGCTATGCTGCTTAGTAATATAAAACAAATTTTATGTGTGAAATAACAATGCAATGAAATTACATTGTATGTGACCTTCTCCGAGAAAAAGGAGAAAACGCATTTAAAAAAAAAAAATTTTAATGTTTTTCTCATTTTTATCGATTTTGACATACACCCATTTTTTGACACACTAGGTCCCTTTTCTCGGAGAAGGTTAAATTTGTTGCGTTAATTTTGGTACTCTGCTTTTAGGTATAAAAAAACAAAAACAAAAATTAATTTATAACTGTACTAGTGTCGATTATTTTTGTTACGAAAATCACGTCCTAACTCCTATATCGCGCAACAAATAGCATAGCTATAAAAATTTTAAATGTTTAGTATAATAGTATTACAGAAGTAGTGTCCATAGCGAACCCTTCGTGTACGTCAAAGGTGCAAATTACTGAATTTATTACTATTTAATTTCTCTTTTAGAATCAGCCATTAGAACTTGATTAGAAAAGCTTAAATACAACAAGATTTTGTTTTGTATATACCTTTTTATATGTTATATATATGAAGTATTATAATTTTTCTAAAAGAATAGACTAACACCAACACAGCTGAATATGATTTATACATATCGCTCGTTTACTTCAAGAACATCATACATCTAAAAAAGTAGTTTTATCAAAACAAGCTTAACGCAAAAAAAAGTATTCATCTCTCCAGAGTTGAGGATGCAAAATATTTGTGTAAAGTGTTTGCACCATATGAATAACGATATAAGGATTGATTCTGCATTATCAAACCAAATCGAAATTTTCGAGTTATGATGTTGTCAAAAAAAAAATTAGCTATATAATTAAAACATTTTTTTATATTTTACGAAGTCTCCCGCCATCAATTTTACACTCTTACAGATTCCTAACATCTTTTAATCAGATAAAAAGAAAAATATGAAATTTAAAATCCTTCATTTCAATTTTTTTCTTAGAGTTCAATAAACTTATTTAATTATTTATTTTTTAATTGGCATATAACTAAATCCTTATAACTTATTTATGGCAGCAATAAAAAGAGGGCATCTGGCAAAACGTTTTATTATCGATAAAAGAAAAATTAAGAAATTAGCTGGTTTACAGAAGACCAATAACACCCCCGAAACTTTTGCCATAAATTCTACTCACCTTTCAAAAGCTATAAACAAAAACCGTTTTAAATTATAAAAACATTTCATTGTTTTTCACTTGCCCCACGTGCAAACTTTCCGGCGAAATATTTTTATGTTTAAAATTTATTGCAAAAGTTTGCCGCTTAAACTTACTTTAACTATTCCTGCAGCATTTTCCATTTAGATTTGTTTAGTTTTTTTTTTGTTTTTGATGCCTCATCAAACTTTATGGATACTTCTCTGGTAAAATTAATGTTCACAACAAGGAAAGAATTTTTTTATTTTGTGGAATTGAAAAAGTTTTTATTCTTCCACTTTTTACATTTGACAGACTTTTATTATTTATACATATTGTATTGTTTGTGATCTTATTTCAAAGACGAATACTTTTACATTGAGCATTTGTAATTTTAATTGTTATACACACACTTAATCAAACACATGAGAATATTTTACACGGAAACGGAAGTTAATGTAGTTGAGGTGTTTCTGCTAAGAATACTTTTTAACAAATAAATAATAATTCGCTTAAAAATCACCGGTAAGAAAACCCATACGTTTCATATTATTTTATTGTTTTTCTTTAATGAAACTTTTTTTAAAACTTTTTTAAGTTTCGTTTAATATAACACGAGTTTTATTTTATTGATTTAATCAGTTCTTAACAGCGCAAACCTTTAGTAACTTCTGACTGTTGCAGCATCTAAGAAAATGTTTTTATATGACAAAATATTGCAACTATTCCCAGTATTTAAAAGTACTTCTCCTCTCTGCGCTCAATTCATTTAAAAGGATATTCTCTGGTTGGGTATAAACAAGAAACACACAGCAGGAAGCAGAGCTGCCAGTATTAAAAATTTTTTTTTAGCAATTTTGTGGGGATGAAACTTTTTGGGAATAAAACATATATGTAGTAGCAATAGTGAAAGCAAGTGTGGCTGTAGAGCTCAGTTTTTACATAAGAATGAACAAATTAATATTGAGTTAATAATAGTGGGGTAATATGTATAAAAATAGTGTGAAGAAGTTTTCAAAATAGAACTGCTTGAAATTCTCAGTTAATCAATGTAAGAATGTACTTTCCATACAAAGCACTCGTACTTGGCATATAGTAAGTTCACCGGCAGTTAGCGGATGAATGAAGTTTCTAAAGCTGTCTCCGCTATGCTTCTAGTGCGGTGTCAGTCGCCAAAATATTTCATCTATGATAAATGATCAGAACAAATAAGAAACAAAAATTCAAAGAGCATCTTGTGGTTGGACCATCGATTTGATCTTCTCCATAATACATTCTGTTGCAGCTGCCAAGAACAAAATAAAGAAGATACACTTTTTGACTACTCTGCGAGTGCCCCTTATTGCCCACATTGCAATACAAAATTTCAGGAAAAGATTTAGCAGAGGATCTATCGCAGGTATTGCAGATTGGTATAGATAAACGCATGCAGTGCCTCTACGTAACGCGGTAGATTTAGTACAACTTGCCACTGGATCCAGACCTTTTCAATAGTTAAGGACTGGAACGTAATTTAACAGTTATATTTGAATGCTGTTTGCTAACTACAACCAAGGCAACCAGATATAATATTTTACATTTCCAGTTCACAGAGAAAACAGTGCCTACTAAATACCTCATAAAATAGAACAAAATTAATAAGAAATCTCTATGGTTTTTTTTCAATAAGGAAATCTTATTAATTTCATAGGGAAAACCTTTTTGAAAAAATCAAGATGAAATATTCTAGTTTTTATTAGGTTATCTTATTGATTTTTTCAATAAGGTTTTCTTCTTGTTTTTATTAAGCAACCTCATAAAAAATAAAAAAAAACTTGAGTCTATATTCTCTGTACTTATGTATTTTCATTTAAATTCTATACCATATACATATGTATGTATGTATCTAATGTATTGTAGATGATATTTATTTATATATACATACTATTCTTAACTAACTTACTCACCAAGTATTGAACCAGCAAACTTATATCGGATAGACAAGCACTCTAACCAATATGCTAACAAGCAGCCTGAATAACCATTAAAATTATTGTACAAACATTCTAATACAAAAATGAAAAAGATCATAACAAAAAATTGTCTCTATGTCTATTTATAGATATGAAATAACAAGACACCTCATAAAATCAAGAAGATTTCCTTATTAAAAAATCAATAAGATGCTTAGATCAATAAGAAAACCTAATTGAAAAAATCAATAAGGCAACCTAATAAAATCAAGAAGAAAACCATATTGAAAAAATCAATAAGGCAACCTAATAAAATCAATATGAAATCCCTATAGTATACAATTTATAAGAAAACCTAATAGAATCAAGAAGTTTTTCTCTATGGATTGTTTTTTTGGTGCCAAAAATAACGGAAATTGAGTAAAAAAATTTGTGAATAATAAGATTTCTTCTTGATTTTATGTGGTTTTCTTCTTAATAAAATTAATAAGATTTACCACATAAAAACAATAAAGAAACTCTATGAAAAAATATTCGCTTCTTTCTGCTGGGATGCAGCCTAAAAACGTTTCTTCCTGATTCTATGAGGCAGTTTTTTCTCTGTGTTGATTTAAATCAGTTTAAAAATAATAAGGGCTTATAAAATTTATTTGTTGCTGCCTTATCACGTCTGCTGCTAAGCAACACTTCAGTAGACTTCAACTACAATTCAAAAAAGCTTACAAAGATCCAATATATATGTAAAAAAAAATCTCAATAAATTATTGAGAACGAAGATTACACTAAATTTCCATGCGAATATTAACAGCTGCAGGCTCCCTAATATTTTTGTCTTCATTTTCATGTGATATTTAATTAAGTCTATATTATCCTTACCCTCGCTTTTTTACTTTATTCCATTTGGAACTTCCTAAAGCTAGTCTTAAATATTTGAATTACTGGTATTTTCAGGTTAAACATTATTGTTTTGGTCTGGCAACACTAAATACTGGTAAGAGTAAATTATACAAAAATCACAGAATATTAGGGGTTGAAAATTATGGGAGAATATAAACAATGATGTTGTTGCTCTTTTCGTTCCCAACACAATAGCAGATAATTAATGCTTTTATTTTGCTTAGCATTGCGCTGATTTACACGGGATTAATTGTGCTGGCATAACATGCCAGTTTGTGGGTGAGAGAGGCAAAGAGAGGGGTTTTGTGTTTGGCATAATTTTTCAACCAGCTACAACCCCGCATTAGCAGCACAAAACCAATACACACACAACTTAGAAAACTGCAAATGTTAAATGAATACGAAAAACACTAACACACACAAAGCTGTGTATACGTATACATTTTTATGCAGGATAAATTAGTCTCGTGTATTCTTAAAAAAACAAAAATTGTGCTGCATAAAAATTAGTCTCGTGTAAACTACCTCATTAAGACGAACGAACTGTTGCTTTTACCTTTTTTCTTTGGCATTGACCCGGTTGCTCAGTTTGCAAGTTGTTGTTTGTTTTTTTTTTTTTTTTTGTTTTTCTTCAATATTGTTGTTATGGTCAAGGTTTTTCAATGGCAATAGAAGTAACCAGAAGTATGGGCAATGAAAAGTGACGCTTGTCATTAGTTAAAAGAGGTAAATTTGGTTTTAACAATTGTAATTTAATAAGATGACTCGTGTGAAATGAAATATTGCCAGTATTGAACTACTTGATGAAATGAAACTACTTTACAAAAGTATATGAAAAACCAGACAGACACAAAACAGTTGAAAAAAAAATCGTTCAAAATGATTTCACGCAACTAGTTTATATGCAAAGTTTATACAAGGCTTGTGAAAGCTTTAAGATTTTGTTGCTGTAAAAGTCAAATTAAGTTACACCGCGTTTTACTTCGGCATTGGAGGAGCGTCGGGTAACAGTCTTAAAATACAGCAAAGTCTTAAGTTTGTAGGAGAGAAGGAAAGACAGAATACGAGCTATTTTCTCTTCTCTCCCCCAAAAGTTTGAACTGTCGAATTGCTTCATCAAGCACTTTATTTTCCAGATTTAGCTCCTTTGTTTTTTTTTTAGTTCCAAACTTGAAAACATGGCTGTGTTGTAATAGATTTGCCAACAATGAAAAGGCGGAGTCTGCGTTTGAAGGCAATTTTAAGCAGCTTGACATTCCTTACTGTAAACACAGTATCGAAGCTATTGAATGTAAGATTATGTTGAAAACCAAAGTAAACTAATTTTAGTGCTTTAACTTATTTTTTAACCAACTTCAAAAAAGGAGCAGGTTATCAATGCGTCTATTTTTTTGTTGATATTGTTGCTTTATAACTCGGTACATTTTAAACCGATTGTAAAAATTGTGTTTATGTGTGAGAGGGTATAGCTTCTCATAGGTCTTATTGTAAAAAAGTGGTTGGGGGCACGCCCACAATTTTTTTTTATTGAATTTTATGATATTCTACCTATTTGATTGCTGCAAAACCTAGCAAACGCCTTTGGTTTCTGTAATTACACAGTTTTAAAGTTAAAAAAAATGAGCGGGGATGCACCCATTAAAATTTATTGTTATATTTTACTTGGTTCTACTTAACCGATGTTTACGAAACTTGCCATACACCTTGAGCCCTAAAATACACACAATCTTCCATTTAAAAAATTACAATTTAATATATTATTTTACGTGCTTCTACTTTACCGATTTTAGCAAAGCTTACTGGAGGCACTGCCATTATAATTTAATTTTATATTTCACGTACATCTTCTTAACCAACAGATTTAAAAAAAAAAATTTTTTTTTTAAAGATTTTACTTCCTGTTTCTATCGGATCTTTGGATTGAATTATGTTTTTTTGCTAGATTTATTTATTATTATTATTATTATTTTATTAGACACACACGCATCTTGTGTGTATGTGAGCATTTTTGTGTATGTATGTATTAGTGGCCTTGGTGTCAATGTCCTTAAACATTACCTGTTTCACAAAATTACTAATGCCGAAAGTGTACGAATGTAATTTTTTCTTATTAGGTACAACTTTAGCCAAACTCTTTGATATAAAAGTTTTTTCTTTTATAAAAAAAAATTATCTTTTCCGTTCTTTTTTGTATCCTTTTTTTCGTTTGTATGTACATATGTATGTATGTACATAATCCCTTTTCCTCTTTGCAATTAATCAACTTTGACAACTCTTGCTGGTTTCTTTTATTTCCGTTAAATAGATCTAAGTAACTTAGTTGAGGGCCGCAGCACGTTTTAAGCATTTTTAAAACAGATGGTAACATGAGCTAGTAAACCGCTCACGAAAAAAGTAAATTTCAATGTGAGCTTATGACAGGAATATTCATAGGTAGTAAGTTTTTTAGGTTTCCACTTACAAGTTTACATAAAATTGAAAAAGGGTTGTAGACCAAAGAATGACAATGAAGATTACATAAGTGAGTACTCTGAATTTCAGCAACTACGCATAGTCCTGATTGTAGCAGAAACAACTATGATTTAAGCTGATTCCAATATAAAAGAGCATCTCTACTAAAAAGGCACATACGTATCAAAAGCATTGACTCTCTCCCATACTTTCAGCCTGAGTATGTATATAATCCGATTATGGATATTTAGTAGGGTAAAAAAAATATATGCATGATACTCGTCATATTTATTTATAACTTGCATTTAATACAATACATAAAATTTTATATATAAAATATAAAAGATAATGTGTTTTTGGCAGTTTGAAAACATGCGTTACGTGTGTGTAAATAAAAGAACACTGTGTAGCCTATTAATACTCAGAGTATTTTTATAATTATGCATATGCTTGTAGCTCACACAGTCTATAAATTTTGGTTGCTGTCGTCTGTGCTGCCATAGTTTAAAAAATTTGTGTTCGCATTTTGCCAATACTCGAAGAGTACTTAAACCGATACTTTTATCATTATCTGGTGTAGACTTGCTTAAAAAACAAACATATACATATTATGTAAATACACGAATATTTTAAACAAAAAATTTTATTGTAATATTTCTTTTAGTATTACTTTTTGAATAATAAAAAATATGCGGTTAGTATATTTCCAAATTTTTTTTTTTATAACGAAATAATTAACCCGCTTTTTTCTGCAAAAAAACGGCGAAAAAACGACTTTTTTCAAAATTTTAATTTAAATTGCATATATGTAACTTTTGACTTAATTGTGCTTTTGATACCCATTTTTTTTTCAATGATACATATTTTGTTTTTCATTCATAATAAGTTTCCTTTTCTAAATCGAACAAGATTTACCTTCTCCATTAGCAGAACAGTGGACCAAGGTTGGTAAGAAAAAACCAAAATTTCACTTTTTTTCCTTGAATATTCCCTAAAGTGTAAGCGAAAACCAATAAATGTAGCAGAGTTTTTTTAAGCTCTTTGATAGAAAAAAATCCACTTACAAAAAAACTTTTTTATCAGATTAAAAACATCAGCTTGGCATCGGTTTAATTTTTCATTAAGCCAAATCCTTTTAAGGATAATTAGTCCATATTTCACACTTAAGCTTTGATACATTTTTTCAAATATTTTATTTCATAACAATTACAAGGCCCGCTTAGAAATTGCAGAATTATTTCCATTTTTTTTTTTACAAAATCACCCACTGTGCACCGGGTACTTAAGGTCCTACTAGGCACTAGAAGGCACCGTTGGATCGCGCTAAAAAATTAAGACCGCATTTATGACAGAAAACTTCATATTTTAGACAGCGCATGTATTAAGAATTAAAAAAAAATCCTATACAAGCTGCAACCAGTCTAATGGTCAGTCTAACAGAAACTGCCGGTAGAGCGAATGAAATAGATATTTTTGGAATTTTGGGTGGTCTATTTCTTCCTCTGCTATAACCAGTCATTCTCTCTAACGATCCAGATTAGAAAAAATTCTAAACTGTAATTCACCAAAATTACATATTTTCTTTGGTTAATTTAATGCAATTGAACTAAAAAAAAAATACAAAATTAATTATTGACGTAGAGTGATATAATCCTGTTCTTATGCAGTGCAATGCTAATTAACTTTTATATTGATAATAATTTTATAAACAATTTCAATAGACTGCAATATGCCCACACGTTTGGCTATAAAATGATTATGCAAATGGCTTTTAAATCATATTTAAAGCTAATAATTATAATTACTGCACTCCTAGCGCATGTGACAGTGTAAAGGATCTACCAATAGAGACTTTCCAAATTTTACAGCTGATACATCTGCCAAATCAGCTGTTATTTGTTTAATATGTTTTGCAAAATTACTATCGGACAGAGCTGGAGTTTAAAACTGACTCTAATTTACATCGATGATGGTCATTTCGGGATGCATGGATACGTTAAAGAACAAAATTGTCAAATTATGGAAAGATACCAATCCAGGTGAGAGCCAAGAGTGCTCAATGAATCTTGAAAAAGTTACAGTTTGGTGTGAATTCTATGCTCAATATTTATTGGTCAATATTCAATGGTCAATATTTCTTTGAAAAGGACATCTCCCGACAACCCATCACTCTCAATGGCGAGCTCTTTTAATAAATGGTTACTAACTTTCTTTGGTACGAATTGGATGGTATAGTCACCAGTGACATGTCAACAGAACGGTGGCACGTGCCACAAAGCTAGGTCATGATCATTCTACACGAGCCTGATCATTTCGCGAGCAGGTGATATAAACTGTTTAGCAAGATCGTGCGGCTTGATCCATTTAAACATTTTTGTGGGGGTTTATTAAGCCAAAAAACACAGCGTCCCTCAACGACAACATAATCCGGAGTCACGGAAAATTGGACATCTTGAATGAGCGCCAGCCAAATTAATAGCATCGATAGAGCTTTCAAAGGATCAAATATTTTCGATGAAAAAATTTTTTAAGATTACAAGTTAATAATGAAAAATCCTTTATGTGGAAAAATACACAGCTCATGTGTTATCAATATCTAATACATACATACATATACATATTTATATGTGTGATACAACATATTGAGGCACATGCAGCAAATTGAAACGTGACACCACAATACCTTTATTTTGAGAACTATTTTTTATTATTTTGTTTTCTCTTTTTTTTTATTTTACAAAATGAATTGTGTTAAATTATTTTTAATTCTTTTGTATATATTTATCTATTTATTGGTTGAAAATGTTGCAACCCCCCGCTGAACACAAAATTTTCTTTAGTACTCGTCTATTCACTTGTGTGGCATGTGTTCAATATGACGCACGTATATACTTACGTGTGGTAAATTTTAAATTTGCACGTGTGTTTTCTTGCTATTCACTCATATACGAGGGCGGTTCGGAAACTTCTTAGCCTATCAATGAAAGAGAATAGTTAGTTTTTCAAAAATATTTTTATTTTTCAATATAATCTCCTGAAACTTCAATACACTTAGTCCAACGCTTTTCTAGCAATTCTATCCCTTGATTAAAATAGTTTTCCTCAAGGTCTTCAAAATAGTGGTTTACAACTGTAATTGCATCTTCATTTGAGGTAAAACGCTTGCCAGCAAGGAATTTTTTTAGATTTTGGAACAGGTAAAAGTCACTGGGAGCCAAATCAGGAGAATAAGGTGGGTGGTCAAGCAACGCGTACTTTAATTCGTTGATTTTAGCCATTATTAAAACACTCTTGTGAGCTGGTGCGTTGTCTTGATGAAAAATTATTTTTTTGTGTTGTAAGCCAGGACGTTTTTCTCGAATTTGTACATTTAATTGATCCAAAAGGTTGCAATAGTACTCTGAATTTATTGTTTTACCCTTTTGCAGATAGTCAATCAATAAAATACCTTTGAAGTCCCAAAAAAACGTTGCCATAACCTTACCAGCCGATTGAATTGTTTTTGCCTTCTTTGTGGCACTTCCTCCAGCTTCAGTCCATTGTTTGGATTGTTCTTTTGTCTCTGGAGTATAGTGGTGGATCCATGTCTCATCAACAGTTATGAAACGACGCTTAAAATCCATTTGATTTCGCTTAAAACGATCCAAACAAGCTTGAGAAATGTCCATTCTTATGCGTTTTTGGTCGACTGTTAACAAATGCGGCACCCATCTTGCAGAAAGCTTTTTCATCTGTAGTTCTTCATGCAAAATTAAATGGACTCGATCATTTGAGATGCCCATGATATTAGCTATTTCACTCACTTTTATTCGTCGATCATTTAATACCATATCATGCACTTTGGCTACAATTTCTGTTGTTGTTGCTGTTTTTGGACGTCCACTACGTGGTTCATCTTCAATGCTTGTACGACCACGTTTAAATTCAGCAACCCAATTTTTTACTGTTGCATATAAAGGAGCACTTTCACCTAACACATTCACCATATCATTATGAATTTCTTGTCCCGATAAACCTTTTTTATGTAAATATTTAATGACACCACGCATTTCTAATTTTTCCATTGTTAAAAAATCGCGGATGCGTCTTTTGTGAACACCTGTTTCTATATGAAGGAGTTGCCAGATCGAAACAAAATTTAACATGTGTTCATATCAGAGATGGAAGTTTCCAAAACACTTAACTTTTTTCTGTTTATACCGCGCTTTTTGTGCTAGGCTAAGAAGTTTCCGAACCGCCCTCGTATTGACTTTTTCTATACTTAAATTTGATGCTTTGTACTTACTTTTTATATACTCTTATACTGTTCTTTTAAATCATATGCCAGACTTGATGCCAATTTATTTTTTATTTTTTATTTTGTCTTTCTTGGTAATGTGGCACGAATTTTATTTTGATAATTTTTGGTAATTTAAAATCCACCAGCAAATATTCAAGTAATGAAAGTTTAACTTTTTAAGAAGTAAAATATTTATAGCAGTAGACTTAGTAGGAATATTTCAATATGTAAGGGAAAGCCGCTTTCGATAACGAGCTGATTCAATGGTGTTTTTCAGTTTGTGATTATGGCTTGCCACATCGAACCATAATATAGGGTGGTTAAATTTTAAGGGCCGAAAAGGTGATCGAAAGCGACCCCACATATTTTCCACACCATTTTCAAAAATTTTAAATTTTCTTCTCCGAAAATGGTGCACAGATTTCAAATGCTAGCGGAGAAATAAGATCATGTCTTAGAGTCTCATTTTGCCGCCTTTTGACACCTCAGTTTTTCTTGCAGCAGATCTGAGGGTATGGGGGAGAGGAAAAAGAAAACAGCAGAGTGGTACAGACTTGCTTGCGCCAAAAAGTTATTTTCTTAATTCAAGCGCTACCTCAAACCAATAAAAAACAAGAAAGAGTGCCATATTCAGCTGTGCCGAATCTTATATACATGTAATATACAGACACATACACACATATTTGATTTGTGATAAAATTTATAATTTGACCTTTCGGTTTTTTTTTGGACTAAAGAATTCAATTAATTGATTCAAATATTTTTTTTCGATATAGTTAAATATTTTATTCTACACTCTATATTTAAGAACTATTTACCCTTATTCCATTCACCCTTATTCCAGTTGTCAACATCGACGTCACGTCAATGCAATACCAAAAAATTGCGACTTGTTTGCTCGCTCTCAAGATATTCAAAAACCCTGCTAGTATTTAATAACCCTAAAATAGTCTTACCATTGTAGCTCCATACCAATACTCTTTCGTGTCTAAATTTAAAAACATCCCTCCATTGCAAATGATATATCGCGGTTTATTCCTAAAGAATTTTTTCGATTTTGTTCAGCACAAAAAAAAATGGCTTCAGGGTAATGAAATGGAACATGCCCTTAATTTATTTTATAGCTATGACTGTTCTTTAGCAAATAAATTTAATTCTTATCTCCATTTACCAAACATTAATAAGAACTCGTTACAAGGTGTCAACTAAAGACCAACGATTTGAAACATAACCGTGCTGAGGGCATAAAATAAACAACATTCCAAAAACCTTCGTTTATACTTAAATTAGATATACTATATAAAAATTAAGTATATGTTGCCTTCTCCGAGAAAAGTGACCTAGTGTGTGAAAATTAAGTTTTGAGAAAAACTCATTTCATCTCATTCTACACCCGTTTAGGTACCAGAATCCACACGCAAAGAAAAGATGGTTGTAAGATGGTTGTAGTATGGTTGAGAAAACAATGTTGTGTTCTCTGAAACAAATTTGTGGTCGTTGCAAACTAGTTATTGTTGTTTTAAACATTAATTACGTTACGATAAACATAGTAATGTTTGAATTTAATAATAACATTATTATATTCATAGAAAGTGCGATATGGTTAGAGTTTAACAATATAGTTTTGTTAAAAATTTTTGACTACAATATAATTTGTATTATTGTGTAAAAATAATATGATCTAAATAGCAATATAATGTTATCCAAAACCATACTATGTTAAGTTTTTAAAAAACTCTTTTTCAGAAACATCTTCTGTCAGTTCAGTGTTTCGTTTGTAAGCTATTGGTAGTGCGTGCGTGGTGTTAAATAAATAAAAAAAAGTATAAGCAAAAGGGTAGATAAATAAAAATATATCAAATATGTAGATATGTATATCTCTTTATATATACGTGTTTGTATTTCGTGTATGCACACATGTAAGTATACATTTCTAAATATACATTTCATTTCAACAATATTAATTTATTTTTATTTCGGATTTACCGCACAGCTGTTTTAAACAAAATATTTGCCAATAAATATATAATTAAAAAACAAAATATTATTATTACATAAAATAATAATATGGTCATATTTAACAATATTATTATAATATTAGAACATGGTATGGTAAGTCTCAATTATATTTTAGTCACATCTAACAATAGTGTTGTCATATTAACAATACTAAGATTAGGTATAACCAAGTTGATTGTTTTTGTAGATAATATTATTATTAACTCAGATAATAATATTATTTAAACTTTGTTTTATATTGACAATAATATGATTGGACTGCAACCATGTAATTCAATCACAGTATGTTGCTGTTACCGCAACCATATTTTTTCATTGCAGGTACTCTTAAGTCCAAAGCCGTTTTTTGACACACTACGTCCTTTTCCTCGGCGAAGGTCACATATATAAAATAAATCTTGAGCAAAGATCTTCTTAAACATGAATTACTCGTATGTTTAACTAAAAAAAAAATATTATTTTTTGTTATTTATTATACACCCAAAAAAAAATTTTTGTTTAATTTCCATTTCTGGAACCATAATTTTAGTTTTTCTGGTTTTTAAAACTAATTTCTTTTCTTTCTAAAATGTAGAATATATTTAATAACCAAAGCAGTAACTTGTTATACTTAATGGGTTTTATATATCACAAAAAGTGTACGTTTTCCAACCCTGGCATCACCTTTTACATTTTTCTGGTTTCTTATACCAATCTTGTGCTTTAAAAAATATATAAAATTAATTAAGTGAACTAAGGAATTAAGAAAAAAATTAGTTTTATTTAATAATTTGAATATTCAAAAAATCTAGTTTTCCAGCTCTGGAGATTTTATGTCCCTAATTGTCTGTACCAAACTTGTTTCTATTTAAAACATAAAATAACTATTTGTAATTTATAAAGAAGAAGAAGAAAAAATTAATTAGACCTAGTTAATTTTATATATTACAAAAAGTGTAAGTTTCCCAACTCTGGCATCATACTTTTAGATTTTTCTGATTTCTTACAGCAAAATTTTTCTTTTAAGAATGTTAGTTATGTTTAAGTTATAGAGAAAACGGTCAAATTACTTTTAGTAGATTATGTTTATATAACAAAAATAGTTAAAGTTTTGCAACCCTGGAAACGTCTTTTTGATTTTTTTATATTTTTAATACCAATTTTATTGGTACTGAAATATAAGATAAGTCTATTTACCAAAAAAAAAAATATAAAATTAGTTTTAGCTAGTTACTTTTATGTTTTTGCTGATTTTCAATATCAATCTATTTTGGACTATTTCTGGCACACCAGTAGACCGTAGTCTCCAGGTTTTTTTTTGGGAGCTAAGGAAAACCGATTTCACGTACACCAGACGGTCGTCTTCCCTATGCATAAGGATTAAGAATTTATATATTATATGTGACCTTCTCCGAGAAAATGGACCTAGTGTGAGAAAATGAAGTTTTGAGAAAAACGCATTTCATCTTATTCTACATCCTTTTAGGTACCAGAATCCACTCTTAAGTCCAAACCCGTTTTTTGACACACTAGGTTCCTTTTCTCGGAGAAAGTCACATATGTATCTTTTTACCATTTTTGGTAAAGGGTATAAAAATTAAGCAACCAGACTGGATGTGTGTAAGCCGACAGGCAATTTTCAAAAAGGAATTGAAGAGACTTGCTGTGAGAATAACATAACAAAATGCTTAATGAAAATATAGAAAATCTCAAAGTGTGAAATCCCAACAAAAAAAAACGAAAAAACTCTGAGAACCCAAACCAATTCACTCCATTTCTCTCTAGATCTCCCTAGTTTTACACAAAAAATTCTTCAATTTGTGAAACGCGACAAGCAAAATGATAGAAATTGCCAAAAATAAAGACTCTATCTACGATAAATTTTTCAGCAGGTATTATTTTTAGTAAGCGTCTTAAAAAGCTAAGATAATGTATAATTGGAAAATTTTAAATTTGAGCTTAGGTGATGGACGAATGGGCGAAACCGTTTCAAAACATTAATTTTTTATTCAAAAACTGCCCTGCAAATAAGTACCCAGTAGTAGCGATGCCTTCTTGAAGGCCTCTGTACGCCTTATTTTGGATGTAGAAGGCCTGCTAGCTCCATTTCATACTCATATATTTTTTTCACGCATTGTCATTGCGGAGCAGGCCTTCTATTCTTGCTTGTTTCGCCAGAGATTCTGGAAGGCCGGCAAGCTAATGGATTTTGCTTTTGCTTTGGTAAAAAAAAAAATTAAACAAAACATGTTACTGCTTCTCTTCTCCCTTCTCATAGAAGGGAGTGTGGAATGTGTATCGTATCTTATATGCGAAAGAGTCCTTTAATAAGGCCTGCACCAAGAAGGTCTTCTGAGTTTTACCGCCGGGTACGTTTTCTGACTGTGTGTTGGACAGACATGCATTATCAATATACATACATGTATATGTATATGTAAGTATGTGTGTATATGCCAGTAAAAACAAGTCCTAGGGAACTCTCTCGGTATTAAAAAATTTTTCATTTTTTTTTTCATTTCTTAATTCTGTTGGTACTTCTAAAAACAACAATGAACAATGAAAATTCTGTCTGTGGCTGTTTGTAAATGCGAATGTTTTTAAGCGTTACACGTGTTGCAGCTTACGTATCATAACTTTATTATGAATATATTTGCTTTGTTTCGCAGAGAAAAGGGAGAAATTACAATAACAATGAATAAAAAAATAAAAAAATACATAAATAACAATAGCAGCTAGAATAAAAATATTCAACAAGATAATTTCTGGTTATTTAAACGATGTGTGTGTGAAAGAATTTTTGGATTTGAAATTGTAATGAATAAGTTTTAATGAACAATTTATATCTTCACGCAGTCCAAAGAGAAAAAAAAAAGAAAAATATATTTAAAAAACAATAGATAATTATGTTTATTCTGTTTAAGCTTTTTGGTATGCCGTACTGGTAATGCAGAGTACAGAGTACAGTACGTCAAACTGGTATGTCTACCAACAAAATTTTGATTGGAATGACAGAAGATCATACGAAATTATATTCTTGTGAAAGGTTTTATATATGTATTAAACTCTTACAACGTATTATATATTAATGTATTTAAAGCGGCATATGATTCTACACTCAAAATACTATGTAGGTAAATTCAAATGAAAAATCATTTAAAACAATAGTATTTTCAGTTAAAAACCGGATTACTAACATTTCATTTGAATCAAACGATTTATTCAGTTATTTTTGAATGTTAATTTTTTAACATACAATTTCAGTACAAACAAATGTTTTTTCTTTTATTTTAAACTACAAAAAAACAACCTACATATCATTTAAAACTACTGTTTTTTCATTTTTTTTAACAGCCTGAAAACAACTTACAAAAACAGTAAAAACGAATGTATTTTTCAATTGTTTTAGCTTACATAAATTTACTACCCAAAACCGTAAAAACAACTGCTTTTTCACTTATTTTGACTGACAAAAAATAACCTACCGAATCAATAGAAACTACTGTTTATTTCATTTAATTTTAATGCAATATAATTAACCCCCAAAAATTCAAGAGTTTTCAATACGTGTCTTTTACAAATAAATTGTATTGCTTATATACATAATTATATGTGAAGTTTTTTAATTTTAACAATTAAATCTTAAATTATTACTCCGACTCCGTCACATAATAGGCTTCTAAATGGATCAAATTCTTCCTGCAAGCTCTCGTAGATAGTTACCGATGGAAATATTTTTCTGTAAGAAGAAAAATGCATTGAAATATTAAAATTTTATACTACATATGATTGATATTAATATTGGAAGGTGGCAAATATTTGGGGTATTTAAACGGTAATCTTAAGTGTCATACGTACCTTTTCACAATGTATGGTTAAAAGATAACAGAGACTTTAACTGGAAGTTTTGTATGAAGAACTGTCAGTTAAAGTTCACGTTAACTCTTAACCATACATTGTGAAAAGGGACGATAAAGTCATAATTTCCGAAAATTTTAAACTAGCTTAAAATAATTTTTAATTTCTTCCATATTAATACAATTCTTCACGCTATGTTTATATTACTGTCGTAACTAAATATTTAGCGTTTTACTTTTCTTTTTCGATAAAATGTCCAATAATGTTTAAATACGTAGCAGGTTTCTTTATAAAATTTCTACTAAAACTTTATATATTGCAAAAATTATACAAATTCGCAAGGGATAAAAAAACAAACATTACAACTGATTTTAAAGAACGAAAAAGGAGCAACAACTCGTAAATTAGTTTACAGTAAATACTAGTATGTAAACCGTAAAATTTTGCAAAAATGCGAATGTCTTTAAAAAATTTCGAAAACAGCTAAAACTGTAAACGAATAAACTCAGTAGATTTTAAAATTCAAAAACAATCTCATGTGCAAAAAATTGGGAAATTTCGCGAACAATTTTTTAATTGAAAACACCTTAAAATTTATTTAAAAACTGCTAATATTGTAAGGAATGCCAAAACTTTTGCGAAAATTATGAAAATTCTCAAAAATTTGGCAACATCACAAATATATCAATGTGATACTTATTAAAAATCGTTACAAATAAAAAAAAACAAAAAATTGAGAACCATCACTTTCATTGCGAAATTAGGGTAAATTCGCGACAGATTGTAAATAAGCCCTAAAATTGCTTAAAAATAGCTAAAACTTTAAGGAATGCCAAAAAACTTGCTATCAATAAGAAGATAGTAAAGTGTCGGGTTGGTTGTAGCACATTGTAGCATTATATCTTTCTATTTGAAAAATTATTATACTTAATTCAATAACAAAAACTAAAAATTCAAAAAACCCCCGATATATCTGGAGAAGATGTTATATCTCCGAAACGGCTAAACCGATTTTCTTCAAACATAGCTAAGAACCATCTCAATCAAGTCACCTATCAAACAGAAAAAACTAAATCAAAATCGGTCCAGCCGTTTGGTCTGTACGTGGACACGGACAGACACACAAATACACAGACACACACTACAAACTTATCACCCCTTTTTTTGGTCGGGGGTTAAAAAAGAATCATCTATATTCTACTTGAATGCCTACGTCAAGAAGGCGGCTAAGTAAACCGATAAAAAAAAAATAATGCAACAATATGGAGGTGTAGTATGAGGAAAAAAGCTAAAGTTATTTGACAGAGTGTCTATCATATACTTATATAATATCTCCTTACCTTTTTTTTAGTCTATTGCATCAAAAACGAAGAAAGTACAGCGGGTATAAAAATATGTAATAAACCGGAATGAAATTCAGTTAAAAAATTATGTAATTTCTTATTCAAAAATATACTTACTTATATGTATATGTCCGAATATGCATGTATGAATTAGATCAGTCACTCAGTAATTCAAAAACTCCACCTGAAAATATCATGACACACATATTATATATATATATATCGCACGATAAATCATAAACAGTCACAACACAAAAAGTTTAGAGGCTGAGTAATGGCAAAAAACTGTTGATACTGTACAAATGACTCAATTACGTACCATAAAAACAAGCATAACGTTATTCTATATCCTTCAAAAGAAATTATCGCGGTCGTTAGAGATTTGTTCAATTAAATGGTTTATAAAAAAAAAATCACTTTGAGCATTTTGAGTCGTGATTGTTTATGATTTAGTGTGCGATATGTGCTGGTATATACATATGAATGTATGCACATACATACATACATATGCCCATACATGCGTACATACTATGTAACACAATGATACATATTAACTGCATGCACTTAACTTACCAATTCAAATTTTCTGTTATTTTTGTGTATTCGCAAAAAAATAGTTTATTTTTTTAATTATTTAATAACTTTTTATTTATTTTATTTTTCAAATATTTTTGAAGTTCGTTTGAAAGAAAATAACATCAGTAAAACTTAAATTAAAAAATGTTCAAGATAAGCATATTTTTTAAGTTTTACTGAATATGTACATATATTTCTAAATAACTGATTATATTGACTGCACAAAAAATCATTATTATATTGTAGTTTGTTTATAAAACAACATACACAAAAAGTTGGTAAAATAACTATATTTTCCTTAAAATTAAACTACACGGACAACTTCTGAAATAACATACATTCAGTAAATGTAAAACTTTTTTGAGTGTACCTAAGCAATCCTTATGAAACTATGCAATCATACAAACAGCGAGATGATAAAAAATTCTAATATTTTTTTAAAATTGGCCAAACTGTTAGCAGGCTGAAATTATGCTAAAGTCACTTTATCGCGAAGTTTGCAAAAATTCGCAAGAAGTTGCAAAATCGGAAACAAGCAGAATTTTTTTTTTTACAAAATGTGTGGTTGAAGTCTACTGACGATTTGTTACAGCAATAATGAAATGCATGTAGACATCGCTGAACCACCAGCAAATAAATTTCAAATTAAAATAAACTTATGACAATATGTCGAATAATAAATTTCTCAAATTATTTTCGTTATTTTAATATTTACGTTATATTTATTATTTCTCTTCTTCTTTTTAAATGCTCGACATTTTTAAAAGTCCAGAAAACACCTACAACAAGCCGTACACAACTACCATAGTTGTAGCTAATACAATTTACAATCTACAGCAGCTTGTGAATTGAGTAAATAAATTAGGGATACAATTAATAGGGCTGCTCAAAAGCACATAACAGAATCTATGGTAAAAAGAATAAAGTACTTAAGTCGATATAAGCTGATTTTCAGTTCATAGCACTCCGGTAAACTTCATTTTCGAAAGTAAAAGGCCAACTCTTCGAATTTTCAAACAAGCTAAACCTAAAAAATTAAAATATAAATAAATCACAAAAACGAAAAAATCGTCAAAAACCCAAAAAACGCCAAAATAAAAATATTGTCAAAAAACCAGAGAAAGCCCCAAAAACGAAAAAAGTGCTAAAAAACAAGAAAAAGCACAAAAAATCAAAAAAAAAATTAACCGGGTACTTCATCAGGTAAGAAACTCTAACATATAGGCTAAAAATCTTTAAGTATATAAGAGCCTTTCCACAGGAATGTAAACTTTTTGTAGCGTGCGACTTTTTGTAGCAAATATGCTTGTTTTTTCCAAAGAAAACGAAACTTTTTTTTTACTTATTTATATAGTTGTGTAGGCTGTCAGCAGCTCTACGTTAGGTAAAATTCTAACAAAAATTGAGTGGCGTTGTTCAGAACTACAATGTTAACTGCTTGCTGGCGCACGTGACAAAAATGTGGAATTTCTCGGAGAAATACCCATATGTAGTGTGCGTACGGAGCCCTTCGTGTGCGAGTCAAAGTAACACTTTACTAAATTTATTGCATATTACCACAGAAATATGTTTTTTTTTAACGATAAGCAATACGACCGAGCTATATAAAAAAATGTATGTAACATTTTACATATTTTAACTCAACTGATTCATTTCTAGGGGAGATATTAACGGCCTTTTAAAATGAAGAATTACTTTTTATGATAAATTAAAAAAGAAGTGAGGTGTCTTAGAAAACTTAGCTATAGCTATGCTGCTTAGTTATATAAAACAAACTTAATGTGTCAAATAACAATGCAATAAAATTAGATTATATGATGATGTCCAATTCGCCGCAAATATTTCAAAACGTCTCCATTTATTTATTTATTTATTTCGTAAATACTTTAGAAAATATTGTTGCACAAATATGCGCGGAGTAACAAGGTCATGTGCCGAAGATCTTATTAACAGTATTTTAAAGAAGTTCTTGTGACTGACGATACACAACCTATGCCTTCACATAGGAAGTAGCAACGTGGTTGTCAACGAAATTCCACAAAAGAACCGCAAAATTATAGGGTGCGAGCGTGACGAAAAACTCTTGAAGGCCAAACAACACACACAAGTCTGACCGCACTTAAGAAATAATAACGATGACGCAACAGCTGTTTTTTTAGCCCAGAGCTGCTTAAGAACTGAGTTTCCAGGTACAATTAAATTAATGTATTGTTTGTGGCCGGCGGTGGCTGTTACAGCCGATCGCTTGTGTCCTCTCGTTTGTGCTCAAATGCAAAAGCAATACAAAAACAAATTGATCAATCCTTTTCATTTTGTTTCTGTTTCACTCACTTCAAAGAACGAATCAAATAGTTTGTTTGGTTTACTTTCGTACTCTGGTTTTAAGTACAAAGAAGTAAAAACAAAATTAAATTTATAACTGTAATAGTGTCAATTATTTTTGTTACGAAAATCACGTCCTAGCTCGTGTGGCAAAATAAATAGCATAGCTATAAAAAAGATATGGGCACAAAAACATAAAAAATAAGGCTAAGGTCCCTATCCAAAAACTTCGGCCTTTAAAAGTACTAATCTTAATATTACTACAATAACTATCACCATAATTTCCCATAAACTTTGTTTTAAGACCTTTAGGGTGTCGTCTGATTTGCACACAACCTGCTTACTTGGAACAATATTTTGCCCTTTGTGTATGGATTAGAGACATGAAAACAATTCTTGGAATAATATTCAATTTCATGTAAAAATTAATATTAAGAAGGTGCCTAAACTTTAGCCTCCTACTGTATGTACTCAGTTGTCGGCAGATAAACCATGCAATTGATTTTCACTTCATTAATAAAACATGCAAAAATTTTATACGCTGAATTGGTTTGCCATTTAATTTCGCTAGCAAAATAATTAAGGAAAAAGCGGAAAACACTTATTATAAAGTAAATGAAGCACGTAATATTATCCTTCTGTCATTACAGGAAGTGTGCAAGTGAGTGTATGTGAGTGTGTGTGTGTAAGTGCGTGGAATTTATTTTTCAATCAAATGTTTTATTAAAGCAAAACAACTGGTTTTTTCACACAAAAGAGTTTGTTTTCGTGTTAAATAAAAAGAAACAAAGTTTATTTTGATTTTTTTTTCTTACCAAATATTGGATTATTAATGAGCTGGCAACATTTTGGTAAAACTTTTTCTCTGTGAATCTTAAATTTCATTCTTTTGAAAAATATGGTATATATATTTTATTTTTTTTTTTGGAAATCATAAAGGTGTCTTCTATATTTTTTTCCTTTTAAATTTTTAATGAATGCTTAATTTTTTATAGGAAAAACAACTTTTACCAGGAATTATTGTTGATAATGCCAGACTTTTTGTGTTTGCAGATGGTGCTATTTTTGTGGGTATGTAATGTATGTGTGTATATACATATGAGTACATGCATGTATTTAAGTGCTTAATATACACTTAATTCCCATATGAAAAGATTTCAAAAGCATAAAGCTAATAATGTACATTTCTTGTTTTAACACCTTTTCTGGGAAAGACATGTTAAAAAAAATGTCACGATGCTCGAAACATATGTCAAGTTGCGCATACATAAATTATTTACAGGCATATTTATCTAGCGAAAATAAACATTTATAGCAGTCTTCAATAGGGAGGAAAAAATTTTGATTTTTTAATAAAATGAAAATCTATCGATTTTTTTTTTCTCTGAACGCTGGCATTTTTTACCCTTCATAAGAAAGTGAAAATATATTCAAATCCACTTGGAAATAAGAAAGTTCAAAGTCACTGGGGAAAATATTAAAAAAAGCTATTTTAGCTTACAAAAGATAGTGAATCCCTCTAATAATTTCCCTAATTGTTATAATTTACAAAAAAATATGTATCGAAAGCTGAAATATGCATCAACCAACACCACAAGCAGTAGACGAAACACAAGAGTGCTTATAATGAAGGTGTGGCAGCCTTTAAAAATAGCATGTTGTTCCATTCTGCTAGTGTTTGTCAAAATATTTACAATTAACTTGGGTGTTATTTGTTGCTTAAAAATTAATTAATTAAATTAATTAATTATATTATTATTATTATTCCAGCAAAATATGACAATGCAAATCCTTAGTTACAGCATTGATGAACTTAGCTCCAAGTAGTTCTATTCCTGGGCAAAACATCAATGAATGTAACAGATGGTTATCATAAAATGGAAGTTATCCAAATAACTAAATGGTATGCACTTAACCGGTTGTCTAGAAAAATATTTTATTTAAACAACAGCCTTAGAATATTCGATGCAGTATCTGTACCAATCAGTGGTATGCAATGAAAGTGGTAAACCTTTAGAACTAGTTCCGACTTTTGTTTACTGCTATATATTGATATTATCAAATTGTTTACTGAAAAAAATTTAATTGATTTTTCTAACGATATTATAAAATTTTGCATATTACTTTTTTCTGTGTATGGTCCAAGTGTGTTACTACTACATGACCAGTTCCAGTTCAAATCTTGGCCGGGAATGGCAATGCACAAACATTTTCTTTATACCCTGTTCCAATACAAACAATAACTTAAGTTAAAATATTAATAAAATACAATAGCTACGTTAAATTAAACTCAGGTTGTTTCAACTGCAAATAACTTTGATTTAACATGGTTCTTTGTGTTTCTTCAGTATCAAATTAACTCCCTGTTTGTGTAAGACGTTGACATTAAAAATCTTGGCATTGTACAAGTCAGTGTTGCCAGTTTTTTCTAGAGCTTATCTACAATTTTTATTTTTCATTCCCAAAAATCGCACAAATTGAGGTTTTTTGATTAAAATTTTTTCTTTTGTGAAAAAAAAAATTATTTTTATTTGAAAAATAATGACAAAAATAACATATTTATTTAATAAAATTTATTTGTATCGATGGCTTTATTTACACTTGTATAAATTTACTTTGTAGTTAGAAAACCTGTAAAGAAAAAATTACACATTGTTTAATATGCACAAGTATAAAAAATTTTTTAACCAAAGTTTACCATTTCAAAAACTTCGGAATCGAAATCTTCTGATTCACCAGCCTCAGAAACTTTGTTGTACACAGTACTTGTATTAAAAAGCTTTAGCATTTCAGCAGAAGGATTATATATGTCACAACAAATTGAACTTGTTTTAAAGTATATGCTTATTCTAAGAAGTGCTTGCAACAAGTCGTATTGTATTTTGTTGCAAAATTTTTGTTTTGGTAGTGCCTTGATACTTCTTCTTTATTAGAAACCAATCATTTTTGTTAACATCAGTTATAGAAAAAAAAGTCCCCCAATAATCCGCAACAAATCCCCAGATCATCAATAAGAAGTATTCATCCCCAATCGCGAAAAAAAATCTCCAATTTGGGGATAAATCCCCTAAACTGGCAACGCTGGTACAAGTTTCCTTTAATCTTCTACAGGAACGTCAAGATTTTCATCGTCAACGTTTTACACAAACAAGCTGTAACGTTGTTCTAACTTGAAATAACTTTGATTCAACATGATTCAGCATTTCGATTTAACAGTACTGGAATGTTAAATCAATATGAAATAAAGTTATTTCAAAATGATAATTTTTCTTGAAGATTACTTTAAGTCATATTGAATTAACATGAAACACATATAAAGCAAAATTATTTCCAAAAAAAAATGTTAAATTAACTTTGTTTACGTACATTTTAATGTGAAATTTTTCTGTGTATAAATTACTTACCTACTAACCCCTTGAGAAAAGCAATAATTTTTATATCTTCATTGAGTTGTCTGAAACTTGAAAACTTTCAACTTAATTGCTGCAAAACTAGCTTTTTGGAGTTATGACTATGTTCCAATAAAGTAAATAAATGTGAATCTTATTTTTTTTATTTGCTATAATATTTTATACATAATTAGAAAAAAAAAATTTAATATAACTTTATATGACAGCAAGCATATTGAACTTCAAAAGAACTTTCCTACATTAAAATGTGTGTGCGTTGAGAGCACGTTTATTTAAATTAAAAATGGTGCTAGAAAAAAACTTTTTTTCTCAAATATACAAAAATACATTAAAATTAAAACTTTACAATCTATATGCTTAAACGTGTTACAATATTACACGCTGTTTCCTTAGCAACTTATGCAATTAACATAAATAGATCCGCCAACTTTTTCAAGTCCATTACACGAGTATGTATGGTGGGAGTGGGACAAGCAACAACTTGTTCGTGCACGTTTTAAATAATTACTATTATAATTTTAATATAGTCAAGAATGACAGTTAACATGTATACGTAGGTATGCTTTGAATATTTGTTCCTTAAACTTTAAATAAGCCAAATCATTGTTAGGGAACAAAAGTTACAAATATTCGTTATAAAAAACAAATACTTTTTATCTGTCTGTCAATTCAACACATTTTTTAAATGACTCCAGCTAAATTCTATACAAACACGCTTTATTATTTTTATGTTTCGTAATTTATTGTGAGTAGTACCAGCCCAAACGTTTTATTAAGTAAAAAAAAAGAAAATCTTGATAGAGAATTAATGAAAAGTTTTAACCAAAGAAATAGTATTTTCATAGAAATAAAACAGTGGCAAATTGTATTATTATGTGACTTATTGTATTATTACAAATCTTATAAACTTTCCCTCGCAGTAGGAAGAATAAAGTTTTATAGATATTATTAGCTGTAAAGAGTTGCGTGCAAAAAAATAATTTATATATAAAATTATAAAATTATAATAATAAATTATAAAGGGTGTTTTTTATTGAGGTATAGAACTTTAAGTTGGCATCACTTTTTTAACTGGCGGCCATTTTGTCAGCTGACAAAAGAACAACGCTTGCAAATCGTGCAAATTTATTTCGAAAATAATGGTTCAGTTCGCGAAGTTTACCGCAAGCTCCGTCCATTTTATGGTCGACATAATCGTCCATCAGAGCAATTAATTCGGTTAACCATGGATCGTTTTCGCACTACGTTTACTCTATGTGATAATACGCATCCGCAGAGACGTCGAACAGTGCGCACCGAAGAAACAATTGCCGCTGTAGAGCAAAGTGTTGAAGAGGACCCGAATGAATCGATTCGCCACCGTGCACAGCAATTGGAGCTTTGTCCATCAACTTTATGGAAGATTTTGAAGATTTTGAATGTGGATGAGTTGTGGTTCCAACAAGACGGCGCTACATGCCACACAGCGCACGTCACAATCGATTTATTGAAGGAAACATTCGATGAGCGCATAATTTCGCGGAATGGACCTGTCAATTGGCCACCAAGATCGTGTGATTTGACACCATTGGATTATTTTCTTTGGGGATATGTGAAGTCGCTCGTCTACGCGAACAAACCAGAAACGTTAGGGGACTTGGAAGCCAACATTCGTGGCGTTATTGCCAACATACGGCCCCATATGCTCGAAAAAGTGGTTGAAAATTGGACCTGTAGAATTGGCTTTATTATTATTATTTATTAATTATCCTTCCAATAAAGCCAAATTGATGGACATTAAAACGATTTTCTTGTGTTTTATTTTAATTCGAAGTTCTATACCTCTAAAAAAACACCCTATATATTTGTATTAAAATTTATATATAAAACTATTTTTTGTGTGTCAAAATTTTGGTGCTATTTGGCTAAGACTTGCTAACTTATTCTCTTATTGCATATGATAGTTCTTAGCCTAAAGAAAGTTCAATGAACGCTGTAATTATATAATATAGCATAATTTTTTGATTTGTGCAATACACAGAAAAAAATATATATTCCTGCAATAAACAATTTTAATTGAAAGTAAAACCAAAAATCCATTAAAAATGTATTTAACTTATTTAAACTTTTGTTTAAAAATTAAATTTCAATTTAAGTTAAATTAGCTTTTTCAATTAATTTTTGGTTTTATTTTCAATTAAAGTTGCTTATTGCAGGCATATTTTTTCCTGTGTACGTGCCCCTTTACAAAGTGGTCCAGTATTTCCTCCAAATACGAGTGTTCCACACAGACATTCAAACAATTATTATAACTCAAACTGTAACTATTTCAGAGATGACAAGTAAATGTAACGCCAATAATAAAAATTAAACGGAAAAAGTTCAAGAAAAATGGCGAAAGCTTTACGTTGACAGTTCGTAAAACTGAAGCAGTTTTGGATAGTCATGAAGCACCTTCTCGGCTACCAGATGTAAACTTTTTAAAAAAAATTGAGATCTTAGTAAAAACTGGTGATGTGAAGAATATATCTTGTGCTTAAAGCTCGAGACCAACTTACAATATTGCTATCGTAGCCCATAGTGTTGTGGTTGATCAATTTCTTATCAATCTTCAGAATTGGGCATTGCACAAAAACAACATTAGAATATATTTTACATAGAGACTTAGGGCTTTCAAAACTAAAAACTTTAGGCATAAGTTTGTATATTCTATGATTATGTCCTAGAGGTCTACTATGAAATTCGAAACGAAAAAAAATTCTCTTGAATTTGCATGTAGTCATCATACAAGTTTGAAGGTATTTTTTTTTTCATATTGAAGTATAGAGTAGACCCCTTGACCTTATAATTTCACGATCAGAATTCGCCACTAAAATCTTTTTACTTAACACCTTTAGGGTCATTATTACAACTTGCCGATAGTTAAAGGTGAGATTTTGTCGGACGGATAAATGGCTTAGCATTATAAAATCTTCATTTATTGATTTTTTATCCATTAAATTTTATTATTATTAATAATAATAACAAACAAAAATTGAAGTTGTAATAATTCAAAGCTTTTTATCGGCCAGACAAAATCCTGCCTTTAACTATCGGCAAGTTGTAATAATGACCCTTAGACATTTTTCTTTAGGGTCACGTAAATTTGAGACCTACAAAAATGGCCCGCAATCGATGCAAGAACGCAAAGATGAAATCCGTGAAGTTATCGAGTATATACAGCCGCAAATGTGCGAATTGGTGAGGGAAATTTTCACCAAAAGAATAAAAGAAGTGCAAGTAATCGTGGCGGCCATCTGGCTTATATTGTTTTCCATTATTAAGAAAATACTCTTAATGGAATAGTTGTATTTATCTTTCCAAAAAAAAGGACCATTAAAACTGGTTTCCAAAATTTTCAAATTTTTAATACTTTCACTGTCAGAAATTCTTTAGATTGATTAGTTGATTTGCAGAGCATTATTAATACAAAAACAAAGTTATGGGTAAATCTAACCAATTCTGATAGTTAAAATTACTTGAACCAACAAACTTAGTTAAACTAACTAATGTTAAGCAGTTACAAAAATTAATTCAAAAATGTTTCAAAGTGAAATTTTGGCGCTTGGGCAAACTTAAGAGTTTTGTGTAGTAAATAAATTCCTATAAAATTTTAGACATTATATAGGAGAGTGTAAAATTGCACAACTGCACAGTTTGCGAGACTTTTAAACGTTTTCCTGAGGACCCATATTGTAAAATAAGTGATATGAAAGAGATTCGTACAAAAAAGTTTGCTTGAAGTTACACTTGACAAATAAAACATGGAATCCCTGCTTTTTACCGCTTTCCAGTGCATGAGATCATGTGTAACATTTCACTCATAGCCTCAACTATAGCACAAGTTAATAAAAATAATAAACAAAGCAATATTTTTACAAACATTTCTTATTAATATACTTGAACATATGTCTGCATGTAAATATCGCACACTAAATCATAAACAGTCACAACTCAAAATGATTAAAGTGGTTTTGCTTTTTTCTAAATCAGTTGTCTGAACAAAACTCTAGCGACCGCAACAATTTCTTTTGCAATAAAGTCTTATTGACTGTTTATTATTTAGTGTGCGATATGTATGTCTCCCAATAAAACATTTAAGACATACAAACACACCACCCCCATTACAACAGCACAAGCACGTACTCCAGATGTAAAAATATTGACAAAAAAAATAAATTTTATTGTGTAATAATTTGTTTGTTAAATCATTCCACGTGTCATTTATGAATTTCTCATATCGTATTTTGCTACCAAAAAAAAAAATAAAATAAAAATAAAATAAATAAAAAACAGATTGTTTCCCCTCAAAAAAAGACAATAGTCCTTAAGTCAGAAAAAAAAATGTCCATAAAAACCATAAACTGGCCAGATATATGGGTTTTCCTAAATCCTTATAAAAGCTTAAGCAAAACTCTTCACCTGTAAGCTTTATACTATGAAGTTCGGCCAGAACGACCCACAAATTTTCCTCGTTATAAACGTAACTTATTAAAGCCGCAGTAAATATTTTTCATAATTTAAACAAATCAATAAAAATATAAAACAAATTGGAAGTGTCGTATTTCGACATCGCCCTTCACCAAAAACTATAAGGTGTTATTACGTGTTTAACTATCCCAATATTCATATCTGTCCTTGTGAATAGGGCAGACGAATAAGCGGTGTCCGTCTGTCCGTCTGTGTGCACGTGAAACAGGATTTCCAAAGCCCAATGAAAACCTAAGGACTTCGGTCTTAGACCTATATATCAGATTTGATGCAAAACAGATTGGTATTGCAAATCAGTAAAATCAAAAATATGGTTTCAGGGCTGGAAAATTTAAACTTTTTTTGGTATATAAAGGTATGTATGTATTTAGCTTAAATCTATTTTTGTTTTTTGTTAATGAAACCTATTTTATTATTCAGTAAGAGTTAAATTGGCATCAAATTTTAATAAAATCAAATAGATGATTCCAGGGCTGGGAAATTGGATTTTTTGTTATGTAAAATTAATTTTTTCTTTTTCTCTATAAATTAAAAATATTTTCTATTTTATAAAGAAATAGATTGGTATAAGAAATTAGAATTATCTAAAATTATGATTCCAGGGTTGGAAAATTTTATCTTTTTTCTATATTAAAGTAGCCAGGCCAAATTAATTTGTTATTTTTCTTTAAAGATTACATATACTTTATATATATTTTATGTTTTAGAAATAAATAGTTTGGTATACAAATTGGAAAAATTAAAAAAAAATACAGCTCCGGAGTTGGAAAATTTAAAATATTTTTTATGCATAAAAGCAGCTAAATAAAACTAAATTTTTTCTTAGTTAATTAAGCATATTTTGTATTTAAAAAAAGGAATAAACTACTATTGAAAATCAGAAATATCAAAAATATAGTTTCAGGGTTGGAAAATCTAAGCTTTATTTGGTCATAAAAGTAACTAAATAAAAATGCTTTTTTTTAATTATACATATCGTCACTTTAAATGCAAACGGACGTAACTACACAAAAATTCTAAATCGAATTTTTGATTGATTATGGTTCATTTAATCGAACTACATGTTAGACCTCTGCTATCAAAAATTACGACTCTATTAAAGAAATTCAAACGGACGTAATTACGAATGCGTCCATTTTTTATTGCAAGGAACGTAACTAAGATAAAATCTTAAATATACATAAAAAGGAAATAATTGGTTAAAAACATATAAGTATGCATACTACAAGTACAATTCGAAGAAAACTTTCAAGAATACTTTATTATTATTGGTTTGGTAACGTTTTTTGTTCCTCCTGTAAAAAATATAAAAGTGTAATTACTTCCGTTTGCATTTAAGGTGACGATATGTATATTATATTTTAGAAAAAACTTTATATGAAAAAATAATTCATAAGTGATGTACTCTTTTACGCAACAATTCGTTATAACTTAACTTCATTGTGTATGTATGTGTGGGTGTGGGAGTGTGTGTGTGTGTGTTCTTTATGTCATTATATTTCGGTAACCCAAAAGAAATCGTATCATCAAGGAAAATCAAAGATTTTCTGTTATACCCAACTAAAATAATTAATGTCGGACCGAAGCTACAGACCGGCCTAATTTTGTTTGAATTCGGCCGAACCGAATTTTACATAATAAATTCATAGCAAACTTTAATATTTTTAAAAGCAATAATTACGCATTTATAAACAATTTTAATTCTATCAGCCTTATTTATAAAAGTTATTAGGGCTTTATAAAGGCTTTTTAAAACCAATTTTCATACAAAATATTTCTCAAAAAGCCTTAATAATTTTTAAAAATAAGGCTGTATATGTATATTATTAAGCATTTCAAGAAAATTATCCAGGTGCACACTACGGCGTTTTCTTATTTGGGCGTTATTTGCTTGGACCTTAATTCAAAGCTGCAATTTTTCTTATTATTCTTTTTTTTTTAAAGGTGGTAAATTGACTTTAAATTTACAGAAATGTTATTCATTTTCACAAATTGCTTTGTCTAACCCCCTGTTTCTACAATTCAGACGGTTGACTTGAGTAAAATTTTTATATGAAAAGCACTCATTTTTTTGAATGATTTTCATACAAATTTTATAGACGTGCCATCTGCCTGACTCCTGGAAACAAGGTATAAATTTAATTTAATTTTTTTTAAATAGTAAACATAAGAAATATACTTTTAAAGGCAATTCATTTATTTACATATACATACATATATAAGTATGTATATGATTCTTTTGAGTAAAATATTTAGGCAAAATTTATACCAGCTGTGAAAAAATCCAATTTGGGCTTTACATACTGCCAAAATTCGGTTTTTAGCAAAAATTCAATAATTGGCCGATACCGAAGTGTGAGATCTTAAATCGACTGGACACAAAATATTTTATTAAATCATATTTACTAAGAAAGAAAAAAATAAAAATTTTCACCCCTACAATACAAAAGGAATTACACGTGGATTAGAAACATATTTTTTTTTTCTTTCCCCTTGATTACATTTAAAGTCGGTTCATTCATATGGAATTATATTGAGCACATGCATGTGAATGTTTTTTTTTAATCTAAAAATGAAATATTTAAACTTGTAATATGTGTTTGAAGTATTTAGTAGGGAGCAATGTCCAAATATCAATGAAAACTGTTGGTGTATAAATCGTTTATATGTGTTTGGAAGGAATGTTTCTAACTAATTTTTTATATATATATTTTTTTTCTTTAATTCTGCTGACTTTTACTACATAGAGCATATTTCACAAATTATATTTAAATAGTAAGAAAAAAGTCCTTTTTCATATATGTGACCTTCTCCGAGAAAAGGGCCCTAGTGTGTGAAAATGAAGTTTTGAGAAAAACGCATTTAAAGTTTCATAACGCATTATCACTTTGAACACACCTTCAGTTGGGAGATGCGATTTGGTATGGTTAGTTATGAAATCAGAAATCTAACTCATTTCATCTTATTCTACACCCTTTTAGGTACCAGAATCCACTCTTAAGTCCAAACCCGTTTTTTTGACACACTAGGTCCCGTTTTTCGGAGAAGGTCACATATATGGTTTTTTTTTCAATGAAAAATAATTTCAAAATATCAATTGATATTTAAATAGAATTGGTGAAATAATCTCACAGTATTTTAATTGCTCCTTAATATCTATAATACATTCTCTAACATATTAGGGAGATTCAAATTACAAGTGGTTTAAACAATAAACTGGGCTAGGGATTTGCCTTGTTAATTGTTAGTTCTTGTTTATTCAAAGAAGTTTAATGGAAATGAACTTTCTTGCTATTTAGTTTTATTAATTCGCCTTTTTCTGTTTTTGACATATTGCTCCAATGAAAGCAACCCTTGAAACTGCAAGAAATTTTTTTGCATTCTAATAATTTTCAATTCGCTTTGAGAAACTCATACTTAGGATATCAAAAAAGATTTACTGAAAAATGTGTGTAGACATTTCAAAGATAACTGTTTAAATTACAAATGGCAAAAACTGCCATCTGGAGAGTTGTGAGCATCTGATATGAATTTATCTTGAGTAAAATGCTTTTATACAAATATTTTTGCAAGCTAAGCAAATGAATTTGATAATAATATAAAAATAAAATTATTTTGCTGAAAAAGGACTACAATTTTATTGAAAAAAACAATTATTTCTGTTGTCTTTATTGGTGCAAAATTAACTCAAAACGAAACATTTACTAGATCAGCTGAATTGCTCCGGCCTGGCCCACGATAACGACAGAGAACATTTGATCTTGATAACTTGGATTGAAAAAAAGAATATATATTTTTCTTGTTTTTTATTTCTGCCACTATCGTGGTACAGTAATCTGTATTTTAGTTTTAAAATTCAATGTAACAAATGTTTAACTAAAATTATTATTAAATAACAAAAATTAAAAATTGTTTAAAACCCCCGATATATTTAGAGAAGATGTTATATCTCTTAAACGGCTAGACCAGTTTAACTCAAACATAATTAAGAACCATCTCGATCAAGTCACCTATCAAACATAAAAAACTAAATCAAAATCGGTCGTTTGGTCTCTACGTGGACACGGAGAGACAGATAGATACACAGATACACAGACACACACAAAAAAGGGGTGTTATAAGTTTGTAGAACTTATAACACCCCTTTTTTGATCGGCGATTAAAAACTATTGTTTAAGGAAAAATTTGGTTTCTTCTTCCCAAATTAGGGCCACCTTATGTGTAGTTTCCAATCCAGAAAATTTGTATGCAAATCACTCAAAATAATGAGTGCTTTTCATATAAAATTTCTACTCAAGTCGACCGTCTGCGTTGTTGAAACAGGGAATTAGCTCTCCTAGCCGATGTTTTACTTAAACAAAATATTTTCTTTTCATTTAAACCTTTTTTTGAAACAAAATTAAATTGAAAGGTTTTCCTTCTTACTTCACACAATAAATTCCATATTAAATTCCTTTCTACATCTTAAGGAGCTCTAATATATTTTTTTCCATTTTTTTAACGTTCTAAGCTATTTTAAAACAGATTAGCAGAGAACCAGTATGAAATGTGCTCTAAAATAAAATTGCAAACAAAAGTGTGTATCATGAAATGTATACTTAAGAATTTTTTTTTTACAATTTAAGTCTTTTTAGAAGTACGAAAGCACACGCACATACGGACAATCCCATTTTCAACCACTTAAGCAATCGTTAACACTTTCCATGTGAATGAAGAATAACAAAACAAAACCCAACTAAGGGTGTCCCCAAACTCATGTAAAATATAAGCTTGGCACTTTTCCATGACAAAGAGAACATATTACTCGTTTACTCAAAGAACGTTATAACTCAAAAAGTTGATTTTTTTTTGAGTTAGTGATGCAGAATTTATTCTCATGTGGCTGAGTGGTAGCGATACTAGCCTCTCTCTCTTGTGGGTTCGATTCCCGCCAGAGACCCTGGGTGTTTTCCGCAGACAAGCTAATCGCTTCGCGGGTTATGTTTGTTTAAAAAAAATATCATTCTTCATATTGTGTAAAAATTTCATACAAATATCTTATTTACTCAACTGTTGAGAGAAAAATAAAATGATATTTTACCAGTATGAGAATTATATTCCATTTTTTTTAGTTATGACATTCTTTGGGTAAATGAGCGATATGTACTTTAGTAAAATGTGATAGGGTACGTATGATTGTTATTGAAATATATAATTAAAACAAAAATTACTCATACGTTGCCACTCACAAGCAGGATTTAAATTTGATTAACTTTTAAGTGAGGCACACATTATCGAACATGAGTTACAGTCAAAAATTCATCAGTTTTGAATGATAGTGTTGGCTGTTCAGACTATCGATCATGTTCGACACTCAAACATTCATTCAAGAAAAAAATTAGACACAAAAACACAAATTGGATGCGCATTGTTGCTAACAAAATTTTTTATAATGAATTATTTTAATGTTTTCTTATATTTAACAACTCCTCGTAAGATGTTGTCTTAATACTTTATCTTTAACATCATACACAGCCTTGCATTTAATAAAAATATGTAAATTCCTTAAAAAAAAATAGTTTTCAGTGTCCATCTTGTGTTCTTTCTGCTACAAAAATAGCTCTTGACTGACGCTTTTTGGTACACACTATCAGTCAAAAACCAATATGGCCGCTGACTGTCACTCAACTACAAAAAATTTTGTAGTTGACTGTTGACTGACGAAATTCGTATTCACATTATCGATCAAAGTAAAATTTGAGCAAAACTGTCACTCATGTTCGATAGTGTGTACCCCACTTTAGGGAGAAATTCAATTTAAATTTTAAATCCCACAGCTCTTCGCTTCAATATTAATAAATTTTTAAGACACAGAATTTAATTTTCAACTACTTCTACTGAATGGTTTTGGTTAAAATAACTTACTATGCATACAAATTTAAATTTGAAATAAATAATCTCTACTAATATTGTTATAGAAGTGGAAATCCTACTGAAATAGCAATACAATACAATAACCCTTTAATTTCTTAAATACACAATTTAAGTTAAACAACATATTAAGCTTGCCAAATAAAAACATTCCTGTAATCATGTTCGATAGTGTGTACCCCACTTTAGGGAGAAATTCAATTTAAATTTTAAATCCCACAGCTCTTCGCTTCAATATTAATAAATTTTTAAGACACAGAATTTAATTTTCAACTACTTCTACTGAATGGTTTTGGTTAAAATAACTTACTATGCATACAAATTTAAATTTGAAATAAATAATCTCTACTAATATTGTTATAGAAGTGGAAATCCTACTGAAATAGCAATACAATACAATAACCCTTTAATTTCTTAAATACACAATTTAAGTTAAACAACATATTAAGCTTGCCAAATAAAAACATTCCTGTAATCGATTTCCTTTGCAATACAATACTTTCAAGCCTTTGGAAAAAATTCAAATATAAGTTCCCAAATTTGTGCTTTAAATTTCTTATTAGAGTAAATAAATTAAAAACAAATTCCAACCATCAAAAAGGGTAGGTAAACAAAATGATTTTATTTATTCAAAATTCAATATGCATATTAAGGATAACACGATTTGCTTTCATTTGCCTAAAGTTATAACCAAACAAACCACAAATATTCCCATGAAAGAGTTCGCTTTAAGCAAAAAAAAAGACACCCATATTTAGCAGCAAAAAGAAAGAAAAGGGGGTTAAAATATTCATCCTAAGATTTTATGTAAAAAATCTCAAAACGTTCTTTAACTAAAATACGCAAAAAAAAGTACGAAATTAGCCCTTAAAAGTAATCCAATTCCTGATTTATTTCTAGTATTTAAACAAAAATTTTAGGCTTAAGAAAAGCCTCAACCAATGGAACTTCTTCTCCGACATGTCCCGCGATATAAAATTATTCATAAGAAGTAATTGGTGACGTATGATTAACATCAACATTAATTTCATTATTATTATTAATCATACGCTGCGCTTTAAATTGCTTGAAATTTCTTTAAATGTTATTTTAACAGCTGTTGGTCCTGTACACCGAATTTTAAATGATGTTATAAATAAAAAAAAATCCTTCTAACAAAAGTTAAATTTGAACATTTTATATTAATAAAATTCTTGATTTGGAACAAATAAATCCTTTATTTAAAAACATATCCTTGCAACTCAGCAAAAAAAAAGAATACCACAAGCAAAAAACATTTAAATATATGCCATGAATTTTTCATGAAACAGGAATGCTATCAAGAACCTTTGCTCATCTCATATTTGAGATCTAAATCTCTATACGTACATACTTATGCACATAAAAATAAAAAAACAAATAAAATGACCATCATAAAAATGAATAAACATTCAAATTAATTTATTCTTAAATCAAAGTGAAATTTATTACTCGTACTAAAGAGAAAACGGTGTGATTTTATTCCCACATATTCTTGTGTATGACACATAAAAAATATTGTCAGAGTTCACACCTGCCTGCCAACACTTTAATTCTTGTTTACTAAAGACACTGTTTACATTGTTCTAGCAAAGATAGAAAAATTTCCATAACAATCGATTTAGCATAATGTTTCCCATTCCTTTGAACTGCTCACATTTCATTATCTGCTGTCAACAGCTGGAACAATCCCATTTGTGTTTCTCATGAAATTTTGCCTGTTGTTTTATGTCAACGACTACACAGTTCAGCATATTTACATTAATAGCAGTAACAGAAGTTTAATAGAAGTTGTTCTTTGAGAGAATTTAGTTTTAATCGAAAACAAAAAACGTGAAGATCGAGGGCAATAGCAAAAATATATCTTGAAAAATTTAATATATGGCTAAATTTCATTTTCGAATAAAAAATTTGTCTTCACTTTTCAGTCAAGTAATGGAAAAAAACTCGCAATTTTTTTTCACTCTATTATTTTTTTCCAATTTTATTCGAATAAACCTATATTATTACATATATATTTATGCGAATAAGCACATTCCACTTAAATATTAATTGGTAACTATAAATAAATCTTCATTATATATTATTCGAATAAAAAATTTTATTCGCTTTCTAATCGTATAACATCCAATTTTTTATTTTGTAAATATTTTTGTAAACTTTTATTTTCATAAATTATTTATCCTTCATTTATTCCAATAATAAAATAAAAATTTAAATTTATTAGATTCGGCATAAGTTTATAAAAATTTTACTTCGAATAAAATTTTTTAATGGAATATTCGAATAAAATCCATTTGGATTTAGTTCATTTATATTATAAAAAAATCTTTATTAATTGTTAATTCAAATATATTAATAAATCCCACAATTTATTCGATTATTCGCATTTTATAAATTTAGAAACAAAAAACTATTTGTAATTTATTTAATTTTAATATTATTTGTATAAAACTTTGTTTGATCATTAACTCAAAAAATCGAATAAGATTTTTCAAAAAGTTTTTAACAACTGTCACGCGAATCAATATTTTTATTCGAATAAACAAATAAGTCCCAAATGACTAAAAAAATTTCGGTTCATTTTTATTTAAAAAAACATCTTTGGTTACTGCTGATTCAAATATTCAAAGAAATAGATATATAACTTCAATTCAATTATTCGAATAAAATTTTAAGCTTAGAAAAACATTTATTAGCCGTTTATTTAGTTTTTGAAATGAATACCTAAAACTTTTTTTCAAATGAAACTTGTGTTTGCTATTAAGCGACCAATCGAGTACGATTTTGTAATAAGTCCTTAAGAGCTTGTGTAAGAATAAAAATTTTCAATCAAATAATCGACTTAAAGCAAAACGACTAGAAACATTTTTTGTTAATTTTTATTTTTAAAAAATCTTTGTTGATTGCATATTTAATTATTGGGATAAGCAGCGTACTTTATTCGAATAATATTTAAACTTATATAAAAATAACTACACATTTCCAACTTATTTAATTTTATTCTTATTTATATAAAACTTTTATTGATCATTACCGCAAAAAATCGAGCAAGATTATGCAACAAGTTTTAAACATTTTTATTTGAATAAATATTTTCATTCGAATAATGGATAAGACCCAAATAACTAAAGAAATTTTGGGTTGATTTTTATTTAAAAACATCTTTAGTTACTGCTGATTCAAATATTCAAGCAAATAGAAATGTATATTGAATTATTCGAATAATTTTTTAAGCCTAGGAAACATTATTAACAGCTTATTTAGTTTTTGAAAAGATTTCCTTAATATTTTTCAAATGAAACTTGTGTTTGCTATCAAGCGACCAATCGAGTACGATTTTGTAAAAAGTTCTTAAGAACTCGTGTTCGAATAAAAAATTATTCGATTTAAATTTTTTAATCGACTAAAAGCAAAATGACTAGAATCGGTTTCTGTTAATTTTTATTTAAAAAAAAACTTTGGTTGTTGCATATTTAATTATTCGGATAAGCAGCATTTTTTATTCGAATAATTGTTTAGCTTATTTATTCGATTATTCGTATAATTCTTTAAACTTAGAGAAAAACCTACTTGCATTTTTAATTTATTTTGATCTTATTTGTATTAAACTTTTAATAATCAATAACTCGAATAATCGAACAAGTTTTAGGAAAAAGTTCGAATAATCGAATAAAAGGCAAATTTTAAAATAATTTTCGGTTTGTTTTTTTTAGCTACAGGTTATGCAAATATTAAAATAAATAGCAATATACATTAAATTATTCGAATAATTTTTTAAGCCTAGAAAAAAATTTATTATTTAGTTTTTGAAATGATTTCTGATTTGATTTCGACAAATCGAGTACGATTTTGTAATAAGTTTTTAAGTACTTGTGTTCGAATAAAAAATATTTTATTCGAATAATCGACTAAAAGCAAAATGACTACAATAATTTTTTGTTAATTTTTATATTTAAAAAAATTGATCAATAACTCGAATAATCGAACAAGATTTTGCAAAATGATTTTGAAAATTGTCATTCAAAGAAATATTTTTATTCGCATAATCGAATAAAAGCCAAATTAATAAAACAATTTTTGGTTAGTTTTTTTAGTTTAGCTACAGCTAAAGTTTTGTTCGATTAATCAGTCAAAAGCAAAATGAACAGAACCATTTCCTGCTAATATTTATGTCAACAAAAACTCAAGTCGTTGCCAATACATTTATTCGAATAAATAGCATAATTTATTCGAATAATTTTTTAGTTAAGAAAAAAAATAATATACAAATTTATTTAATTTTTCGATTAAATTCTCAAATCTTATTCGAGTGAAACCTGTATTGGTCATGCGTTCGAATAGTCGACCAAGATTTTCCAATATAGTTTAATTATTCGAATAATCGAATAAAATCATATGAATAATGTGAATGAGATCTGTTTTAATCTAATAATTTAAAAAATCATTCGAAAAAATTTATACATTTTGTACAAACTAAGTTTGTACACTAAGCACAACAAGTTGGAGATTTTAAAATTTATTTACATATACATATTAATATAAACAAGTAAGAGTGCTATATTCGGCTGTGCTGAATCTTATATACCCTTTACCAACGTACGTACATATATATAGTATACAGACACATACATACAAACATATTTGTTTTGTGAAAAAATGTATAATTTTTTTAAAGTTTCCATCTTTGGAGCTGTAATTTTATTTCAGAAGCATAAAATATATTCAATTTATAAAGAAAAAGAAAAAAATTGTTAGACCTATTTAATTTTACATAACACAAAAAGTGTGAGTTTTCCAACCCTGGAGTCATAATTTTGGATTTTTTTGATTATTGATACCAATCTAGTTCTTTAAAAAATACATAAAATATGTTAAGTGAAAAAAGCAAAAACGAAATAAGGAAAAACTTAAGGTCAGATTTTGTAAATTCAAACGATTTTTTCGTTTTGAAATTTGTATGGAAAAAATATTTTTTTTTTTTTAAATTTTCGTTATTTTTCATACAAATTTGAAACGTTTAGAAACAAAATTTTTTACAAAATCTGCTTATTAGTTTCATTTAATTCCTTTAATATTAAAAACTTCAGTAAAGTGCGACTTTGAATCGCGCACGGCTTTTTTGAAGTTTTTTCTTCAGTTTAAACGATTTTTTCAGTTTTGTCGCTTTTTTCTCGTTTTGGCGATTTTTTTCTGTTTTTGGAGGTTTTTTTATTTTGGTGATTTTTTCTGTTATTGGGATTTTCTTCATTTTGTAGATTTTTCTCATTTTGACGATTTTTTTTCATTTTTGCGATTTTTTTCTGTTTTTGGGTTTTTTCTATTTAGGAGTTTTTTTCTTTTTTTTTCATTTTGGCGACTTTTTTCTGTTTTTTGGGTTTTTTTTCGTTTTGGCGATTTTTTTCATTTTGGCGATTTTTTTTCATTTTGGCGATTTTCTTTCATTTTGGCGATTTTTTTTATTTAAGCAATTTTTCCGGTTTTTCGCGATTTATTTTAGTCCTAGAAATTTTTTTTAATATGGCGATTTTTTTCTGTTTTTGGGTTTTTTTCATTATGGCGTTTTTTCCTGCTTTGGGGTTTTTTTTTATTTAGGCGATTTTTTTCTCTTTTTTGGGGTTTTTTCATCTTGGCGATTTTTTTTTTTCATTTTGTCGTTTTTTTCCTGTTTTGGGTTTTTTTTTTCGTTTTGGCGATTTTTTCATGTTTTTTTGGGGTATTTTTCGTTTTGGCGATTTTTTTGTTTTTCGCGATTTTTTTCCGTTTGGCGATCTTATAATTCCTTGATTTTTTAGTTTTACCGTTTTTGAAAATTTCAAGAGTTTTGCTTTTACGGTTTCCAAGATACAGCAAGTTGTCAAAATTGCATAGTCAAAATTGCATTAACTGATGGAACACCCTTTAATTGAAATTTTTTGAAATTTTAGTGTTAATTTTTGTAGTCTGTATAAAAATACACTAACCTTACAAATTTCAAGTGTATATACATATAATTGTATGTATATTACATGGGATTTTAGAATTTTTCGTTGCTCGTTTTGGAACACCCTTTAATTTCCAATTCTGATGTATTTGTTGTTGTAGCAGCCAAAAGTCTACACACTGTGTCCAAATTTCAGGTCTGTAGCTCTTACGGTTCTCGAGAAAATACTAATATAGTTTTAGACATAGTTAATTTTACATAACACAAAAAGTTAAAGTTTTCCAACCCTGGAAACGTCTTTTAAATTTTTTTTATATTTTTTTTATTTAAAATACCAATTTTAGTCGTACTGAAGTGTAAAATAAATTTATTTATTAAAAAAAAATAAAAATTTGTTTTCGGTAGTTACTTTTATATGGCAAAATATAGTTTACGTTTTCCAGCTCTGCAATCTGCTGAATTTCAATACCAATCTAAGTTGGACCATTTCTGATACATCAGTCCAAGAACGAAGTCTCTAGCTTTTCTGGGAGCTTCGGAAAACCGATTTCACGTACACCGGACAGACGGACGGACAGACGGACATCGCTTATTCGTCATCGCTATTCATAAGGACCCAGAATATATATATTTTTTTGGTCGCAAATTAAAATTATGGAAATTACACACGGAATGACAAACCTATATATACCCTTTTCCATTTTTGGTAAAGGGTATAATTAGTATATATTACAAATTTCGAAAATTTTATTTACTTTAAGCTTTCACATATTTATATACTGCTTTCCATATAACTTTATGTACTGCAACAGATGTACGAGAACAATATAAAATTTAACGCAATATATAATTTTGTCTAAATGAAAATGTTAGGTAAGTATACAACCTAACAACTAAAATAATCACACACACACACACACACATACACATACACCGAGATATAAAAACATACCAACATAAAAATTTATGTATGTACATGTGCCCAAATAAGAATTAAAACGTAACGAACTGTTAAAATCGATTTTAGACACCTTTTAGTCAGTAAAACCTAAAGACAACCTTTCTTATTAAGTTACAAGTTCAAGCAAGCAAGCAGTTAAAGATACAAAACTCACCCTCAAACTAATACAAACACACATACATACATACATACATATATCATCCCATTCCGAGAAGTTAAAATATTTGAGTTTTATTGATTTTAACATCATTTACACAGTTTATCATTGTATATGTGATAACACTGCATGTACGCGTATTAAAGGAGAAATAATAAATAAAAGATGCTGGGACTTGTGCGTTCATCTGTCAGATATAATTTTGAAAAAAATTTCCAATAATAATCATTGAAACGTATCCATAAATACTTCAATTATTTAAACTTAAATATAAATTTAATTTATGAATTTATTTGAAAAACTGAAAAATTCACTGAACTCATAAATTCCATCAAAAAGTCAACATAAATTGAAATTAAAAGCTAAAAATTGTATAGAAATTATAAAATATACTGAAATGAGTAAAAAAAAATTTGAAAATAAAAATACAAATTTTAAAAACCCCATATATGTATGTATATTCAGAAAAGATGTGATATCTTCTAAGCGGCTGCACCGATTTTTTTTCAAACATAACTAAGAACACTCTCGATCAGGTCACCTTTCAAACAGAAAAAAATAAATCAAAATCGGTCTAGCCGTTGGTCTGTATGTGGACTCGTACAGACACACAGACACACACTCCAAACTTATAACACCCCTTTTTTGGTCGGGAGTTAAAAAAGAAACTAACAAAATCAAAATTGTAGATGTAGTTTAATAAGATAGTAACATTTTGGAGACAAAATTGGTCCATTGTGGTTCCCTTATGTTGCCCAAAAAAAGGAATATTTAACCCTCCTCCCCCCCCCTGACAATTTTTTGCTAGAAGTGACCCTATTATCCATCGTTGATCCACCAAACTCCCTGATGCCCTCTAGCTACACTTCCCGATATCACTAATGCTTTCATGGAAATGTCTGCTCAGCCATCAAAGCGTATGACGATGCAGCTTCGGGCAGTGACAGATAATATGTTCAATGGTTTCTGGTTCCTCGGTACCTTTTCATCACCTCTCGACCTACAAAAATCTGGAGTGCTAGTTTCCCATATGCTGGTTCTTGCTCTCACCGAGCAGTGACCTGTCAACGCGCGCCTGCCACTGTTCACATCGCCTTGTTATTCATGTCCAGTAGAAGTTTGGATCTTTCTGAGTAAAATTTTTCTCCACATACGCCTCGAGACTCTACAAAGACTTGGCCATTTTTTTTAAAGCTTTTCAACCGATAAGGCTTAACATTTCATCAGAGTTGCATTATAGAAAAATCAAATAATAAACTAGCTGAGAAGTCGTCTGTTCCGACGCCGATGCCGTGCCGCCACTTATGGTATATTTATTTGCCTTAAATAGGCTCTAAATATTAAATATGTTTATCGTATTGAAATATATTTCGTATAAGCCGTGTCTGAAAGTTAGCAAAATTGTAGCGTTTTTCTTTTCTTTATCTTTTGTAAATCAACTACTTTAACCGCCGTCTATTTTCAAAGGCCGGCACGACCACAGCTTGTGGCTCTGCCGACGGAAATGTACGATTAAAGGTGAAGTTACATAACACGCGTTAGTGCGCGTGCGAACTGTAGGCATCTGTCAAAAAAAGTTGAAATAGTGGGTTTGCATACGACAAGTTACATACCAAACTCTTTGACGCGTTTGCCGCAGAAAGTTGGTTAACTTTCAACTTTTTACCGCGTTGTGTTGTTTTGACAACTAATCAGCCGACAATAAGAAAGAAAAAATTAGAATCATGAAGAAAAATCTTAATAAATAGTTTGAAAACTATACAGTATTGCACAAAAAGATCATTTTTCAATGTAAAAATAACTAAAAAAAGGTTAAAGAAAAGGCGTTTGTAACGCGTGTTGTATAACTTGCTATTTTTCATGCGGTAAAGTTTTCAAGCGCACGATATTCGTCGACGAACAAACGCGTGTTATGTATTTCTACCTTAACGCAGGCCTGTTGAACATCAACAGCTGTTTGCTTTCTACTTGTGTTTTTAATATAATTTGGGGTGTGATGGCGTGAACGCAAAATGTCGCTTCATGTTAGATGTTTTGACAGTTGAAACAACTGTCTCTAGATTTTTTTTTTCGTAAAATGTAATCAAAGTCTTCATAATAATCTGAGTGGCCTGGCCCATTACCATTTTTGACGTAAATAAACACATTCCTTAAATTTTCTTCAAATTCGCCAGCTTAAGTCGAATTATTATTATTATGTTTATATTAATGGCATAAATACAATAAAGATTCAGTAAATCAATTGAAACCATTCATAGGATGAGCATCAAAATATCTATTTGAAAAAGATTACACTCAATTATATTCATATATGTACCTTAGAATTAATCTATTGTGCAATAGCACGAAAAGAGGCCAATGGCCTAATAACAAAATCCACATGACCGAAAAAAAAGTACAAAAGAGAATATGTATGCATAAGCGTGTGTAAAGAAAACAAGCCGGGCAAATAATTCTTCTTATTAAAGTTCATTATCATTATCTGCCGCAGCGAGCCTCTAAGTAATGTACTCTATATATTATTGGGGGAGAATTCCTTAATATGATTTAAGGTAATTTTCTTTCTTTATGAAATTATCCACTTACATTATAATAATGTTTGAACAACACACGCATAAACAGTCAGCCAGCCCAACGTGTTCATTTCTTCACACTGTTTACACCCGTCCACAGCAGCTGTTATTAACTTGTTTGTTTAAGTTTCTTTGCATTATATCGTCCTGTTTTGTTTATTTTACAGTTCAACCCAGTGAATATTTTTTAATGAATCTACTCTACACGTATATTTAAACGAAAGTAACTGCCAGAAATTGAGCTATTTCCAATAGAATAAAAAGCGCCAAGAAAGGACAACTACAGGAGGATTTCATGTTCGGGAAAAACGAATTCCCTTGGAACTATCTTACGAAAGATATTTATAATTGGACTGATTATGAGAAAGCTCAATAATTTTCTTTACTTTCATTTTGAAAGGAGAACAACTACAGGAGGTAAAAACGAATTCCCTTAGAATTATGTTACGGTAGATATTTAGATGTGGACTGATTGTGAGAAAATTCATTAATTGTCTTTACTTTCATTTTGAAAGGAGAATTGCTTTAAACTACTGGCAATACGTTGCCCAGTGATTTGACCCTTAGCTGAAACTACAAATGAAGAAAAAGCTCACACCGAAAAAATTATGATAAGTTTTTGTTTTAACAAACAGGTTCTTAAAACTGATTTTCAGTTTTATTATTTTCTTTATTTGGTTTGATGAATTCATAGTAAATTATTTTAATAAAAGAAATGTATTTTTCGTTCTATTAGTCTTACGAATTTCTGTCAAAATATTATTTAATTTTTTTAATCCAAAATGCAAGCAAGCGATTTGTTTCAGATTTTTTATAAGTTTCACATGGATTATTTTAAATAAAAATTTTATTATCGCCCAAAATTATATAAATTTATCTATTTACTTCTTAAAAAAGTTTGCTACATTGTTATAAAATAAAATACGAATAAACATTGAATCAGCCCAACAAACATTAATTAGCCTTAGAAACCCTCCCCTTAGGCAACCAAAAAGTCTAACTTCGCCAAAGTTTCCACAAGTTTATTCCCTTTCAACAATTTAGTTTAGTTTACTTTACAATGTTCATTGACCCAAAATTGTTTGTCAAATGCAAACAAATGAAAGTAAAAGTCTTTTGTAACATTAGAGTAAACATTCACAAAATGCATAGAAACATACATATAGAACATTTGCTGCAAAAGAGTCATAACTCAAAAATTTCTTAGACGAGTTGACTGCATGCGTTATAAAAACAGGGTGTTATATCGTGTTAATACATTGTCTACTATAGCGAGCAACTATAATTGCTATTACTGCTATTATTATTATCGTTTTGCTTCACACTATTTAATATATTGCACAATATTAAAAAAATATATTGAGCAATTTTCCTTACAATTTATGTAAAAGTGAACAAAAGCTTAAGTGTGTAGCTTTTAATACGTTTAAAAAAATTTTTTAAATTGATTTTTCGTGATAAATATATGTATGTATATGTATATAAGCTCCTAAGCAAATTAATTAATTTATAATTTAGTAATATAAAAACCAGAAAAACAATGTTTAGTGATGTAGCTGGAAATAAGTATTGCACAATGTCAACAACACAATGTGTCAACACATTACAAAATATTTCTTGTTGCGCTATATAAATCAAAACACTATTTCTTTTATCAAATATATTGTGCCATATACCAATCAAATCAAAAGACTATTTCTTTTATCAAATATATTGTGCCGTATACCAATGTAGTATACACACAGGCAATTATTGCACAATAATATTGCAAATGTATGGCTACCTTAAATGGGTCAACCTTTCTAAATGTTTTTGTTTTGAGCGGCCCATCCATTATACAATATTATTTCATATGTTGATGAACATATTATTGTAGTCTTGGCACAATATTTTCAAAGAAAATATTGCTCAATTTTCTTGACAGTGAAAAAGTAAACAACATTGAACAATGTTGCCACCACATTACACAATTTTCTTGATTGTACAATAAAAATCAAAAGTCTTTTGATATTTGCCAATATATTGTGCCACCTTCGCATATGACATACACCTTGGCAATATTATTGTATAATACGAAAAATTGCACAATTATATTGCAAAGGGTGGGCCGCTTTACTCACTGTAAAGACTAAAACTAAAACAAAAGCTAACGTTTCGTTTTATTTGCTTTCGTACTATGATCCTCACCTCTTGAAAAGAAGAATGCATATATCGCTTATTTGCTTGAACAATGGCATAACTCAAAAAACCACTTAAAGAGAAAAAAAATTAAATATATGAAATTTTTACTCAACATGAATAACAATATAAAGCATTAATTCTATATGGTTAACCTTAAAATCGAATTTTTTAAGTTATGACGTTGTTCAGGTAAATGAGCGATATGTTATTTTACTTTTGAGTTGTAAGTTAATTCAAGACTTCAAAATTACTTTCTGTAAAATAAGTATTTCTTGTGTTATGATTTTCTTCCAGCAAAGGCATATCACACACGCACCAGAGAACTGCAAGAGTGAATATTTTTTTTTACTCTAATAGCAGTTTTTGCTGGCAAATATATTGCATATATGTATGTATGTTAAATGTTTTTTTTATAAAATACAACTGTGGGATAAATTTTCAATTTCTTTAGTAAATAGGTTGCACGAAAAACATGGAAATATGTTACATATTTTACACTGACTTTATTCAAGGTGTACATACTGCCCTTTTTTATAGCTGTGGTAACGAAGGTTTTAATTTGCATGTCATGTCTATAATTTCGAGAAAAAGTTGCTTTAATACAAAACATACAAATTATTATTATAAAAAATGGAAAAAATAAGTGCATATATACGAGAGCAGATCAATAAGTCCATGATTTTTGGAACTTTCCTCATAGTGATATGAAATGTAACACTGTTTTCATCAAGTACCATTTGTTAATAGACTACTGTCAAAGTTTGAGATAGTGTCGTCATTTACTTTGCGTTTAACAGCTGTTCAAAACATACAACCTCGTGTACTTTTCTAAAAATGGAAAAAAGTGAATTTCGAGTGCTCATTAAACAATATTTTTTGCGAAAAAAAACCGTCAAAAAAACCAGGGAAAAGCTCGATAAATACTATGACGACTCTGCATCATTGATATCAATGGTAAAAAAAATGGTTTACTGACTTTCGTTGTGGTCGCACAAGTACAAATGACGCTGAACGTTCTGAACGGCCAATTGAGGTCAGTACACCCGAAAATTTTGAAAAAATTCACGATATGGTGTTGGCCGGTTGAAGAGTAAGACTGCCTGAGGTTGTTGATGCCATAGGTATTTCCTAGGGCAGTGTGGTTTCAATTTTAAATGACCAGCTGGGTCTGCAAGATGGTTGCCGTGTTTGCTCTCAATTGACCATACCCCATCCGCCATATTCTCCGCATTTAGCTCCTACTGACGACTTCCTATCTCCAAACCTAAAGAAATAGCTCGTTGGAAAAAGTTTTAGCTCCAACGATGAAATTATTGACCAAAGAAATACCTTTTTTAAGGACCCCGAAAAATTCTATTTTTAAAAAAAAAAACTGGTGAAATTGTTAGACCAAGTTATTGAGTTACGATTGCAAGTGATCGATTTTAGTAAAAAAAATTAAATTCGAGAATTATGTCGCTTAAGCTTTTTTGGCCGTTATAGCTCGATATATTTTCTTTGCGAAAGTATGCAGGCAGTTTGCATTTTTGTTATTTTTATGAAAACCACTAAAAATATGAGTCCTTTTCATATAAATTTTCTACTCAAGTCGGCCGTGCGTGTTGTGAGAGAAGGGGGAAAATAGCCATTACTTCTCTATTAATCCCTTCCTTTCCACGGTTGACTTGAGTAGAAAATTTTTGTGAAAAGCGCTAATTTTATTTAATTATTTTCATAAAAATTTTATTATTTAACCTCCAGTTCATAGAACGCAAGCAAAAATTCTCATCTGACAAAAACAAAACACTCTAATTTTTTTTTTGTTTGCAATGTAAATAGAAAGACGAGAAGTTTTACTTGTCTTCTATAAACTGACAGTATATATATATTTTTCTCTTATTTAAAATCATCAATTGCTTTCGCCTTAAAATATGTTTTCAGGGTAAATTTTGCCAAAGTGCAAAAAGTGTTCACATGGAATCTACACAAAATTAATTTTAATCTATGCAAATTATCTCTTTTAATGTTTTAAGAAACATCGTAATGCCTGGAAGTCAATAAATAATTTCAAGGCATTGTCATTGTATAGATTGTGTTAAATGAGCTTTAAAGGTATAAAAACTAATTAGAAATGTGAATAAATGGAGAATGTTTAATTAAAATGTTTACGACGACAATTTTGTATGGAAATTTTTTTGTTAAACGATATTTTTTTGAACAAGACCTTTAAAGTTTTGCTTTTTATAATAATTATTTGTGATTATTTTATCGAAAGGATAATAAAAAGCAAAAACCTCTGAGCGAAAAAAAATTCTAAGAAATGACATTCACGTCTAAAACTTTTGTTGGAAATTAATAAACAGTTGAATAGCCCCCCCCCCAAGGTTATATAATTCAGGCATTTGAATAGAATTAGTTTTAGAGGATTTGTAAGGAAATCACTCAAAAAAAGGAGTGATTTTATATAAATTTATGTGTAGTTTCCACAATGCAAGCAAGCGACTTGTCTAGAAAAAATATATGAAAAGCACTCAAATTTTTGAGTGATTCCTATACAAATTTTCTAGACAAGTCGCTTGCTTGCATTGTGGAAACTACACATTAATAATTTTATTACATTTATATTTTATATATATTTATATAAATTATATAAGCGATTGATTTCATTGGTGATATTTTTTATTTAAAGGCTTTTTATATCTTTGAGCTACAGTACGAGCTCGATTTGCTCAACCGAAAAAAAATCGAGGTTGTTGCTTTTACCAAAAAGTTGCAATAATCGACCACTAAGAACTTCATGTACACCAAACTATAATTAAACATAAGATAATTTATTTTTAATAGTTAAGCATAAAAAAATGTATGCATGTGATTAAAAATGTTGTAAATCCCCTGTTCCTACAACCCAGACGGACGACTTGAGTATAAAATTTATATGGAAAGCACTCATTTTTTTGAGTGATTTTCATAAAAATTTTCTAGACGAGTCATATGCCTGTCTTGTAGAAACTGCACAAAAATAATATTTTATAAATTAATTGATATTTTATACTTGCGTATATTTGAGTTATACTTTTTTTTAAACTCAATCAAGTTTGAGGAAAAGAATGCTGAAATTATGGTTGGAATTTTTGGCTTCTTAATTTTTTTGTCATACTCGTATTGTCGCCTCTTTAATTTCTTGAGTTGCAACTTATTTTTCATTAGGAAAAGGAAAAAAACACCGGATTGCACAAAATTTTTTGGGATGGGTTCTTGTGAAAGTACTTGTTAAAACTACATTTTAAATTCACTAAATTCAGAGAAAAAAACGTGTTAAGTTTACTAAAAGAGAAAAAGTTGCACTTATCGAGACTGTTGCTTGAAAAATTTTGCTGTTATAGGGACTGTAATGTAAAAAAAATACCTGTTGCGCTAATCGGGGTGTTGCAATAATCGGTGGTTGCAAAAAGCAGCCTGTGGCAGACAAGCAAAAAGGCAGACATCGTAGCGAAAGCAATATTGCAATATTCCTATAAAAAGAAACTAATTGTTAAAATAAGTAACTATTAACCATTTTTCCTAGATGAAAATATTATCATAGAACACAAAAAAGGAAATTTTTCTTAAAATCGCTTCCAATTCGGTGACCAGGCATCGAAAAAGAGAACTTCTTGCAATGACAACCCTATGTAAAAATCATTAGATCGGATCGAAATTTCCACTACTTCCAGATCGCAAACTCTACATTTTCATTACTTTTTTGGAGTGTCTTTTTTTACTGGGATATGGTTACTTTTTCACTTAAAAATGGTAGAAGTTGTTGTTATTGGTTTTAAATAAATTCAGTAAAGTGCGACTTTGACTCGCGCACGAGGGGTTCCGCACGTTGGGCTTTGAGCATTTTTTTAATATGGCGTTTTTTTGCATTTTTGACGTTTTTTCAGCTGAAATGATGTTTTGTTTGTTTTTTTCTCTTTTTTCTCGTTCTGGCGATTTTTTTTTTCAGTTTTTGGCGTTTTTTTTCCATTTTGCCGATTTTTTTTCGTTTTGGCGATTTTTTTGTTTTACCGTTTTTGAAAATATTTCAAGAGTTTAGCTCTTACGGTTTCCAAGATACAGCAAGTTGTCAAAATTACATACATTAACTGATGGAACACCCTTTTATTTAAATTTTTTAAATTTTAGTGTTAATTGTTTTGAAAAGCATTTCAAATTTCAGATACGAGTATAGCACTGAACGTAGTCAGCAAAACTTATTTTGCAAAGAAGTTCGTAATTTTTTTTTTAATTTATTGTGTGGGGTCACAACGAAGTAGAATAAAAATGTTTGAAGCTAAATTTTCAAAACTCAGCTTTGACTGTCTTAGAACAACAGAAAGTTTTAAAGCAGCTACGTCCAAGCCATATGCACAATGTGCAAACTTTTATAAAGAGCTTTTTGTGCTTTCACACCAGCGAGAGTGCAACATCCCCAACAACAACACAATAGACAGAAATGCTTGATCATACTTTGCAAAGAAACAAGAACAAATTTAAGAGCTTTCAAAGCTGTTTACCTCAAATGCAAATATCAGTGTATGTAAGTATGTTTGGACGCAGCTGTTTTAAAGACAACTCAAGAAAACAAATTTCTGTCTGTGCAAGCCCTTCAGTCTTCAAAAACTGACTGTCAACAGTACGAGTAGTTGTAGTTACATCTTTAGTTTTGCTTTAACTGTCAAATTGACAGCCTGAAGAGAAAGTGTTGCCATATTGAAATAAAACTAACAAACTTTTGTAATTTTTCTTTTTCAAATTTAATATGTATGTATATATTTTTTTCGGTTTTAATCATCAATATATTATTCATCTTCTTTTTCGTTTGACAAAAAGACTATAATTATGTATTCATGTATGATTTTTTTCTTCATTTATTTATTATAATATATAATATTGTTGTTATATTTCTTTGGTTGTTTTTTTTTTTGTGTTAATAGCTCGCTACAGATAAATATGAAAATGATTTTATTTAAGTTACAACTTTGTTTTCTTTTTTTTTTTATTTTACTTTTAAGATCTTTTTTAAAATTAATTTAAAACTAAATTGTTTATTATATGTAATTTCGTTAATTCAACACTTTTGTCTATATATGTATGTATATAAATTTACTAGTTTTTTAAGATTTTTTTTAAAGAGGGATTTCAAAAATCATTTCGTAGTAGTTTTTTTTAAATTAATTTATTTTTTTTTATATTTTATTATATAAAATAAATTGAAAAAATATAAAAAAGAGCTAAGTTAATGTGTGTGTGTGTGTTTTCTTTTTAGTAACAATATAATTTAGAATTATTGTAATAATAACACATGCATATTTACTATGATGTAAGAGTATTTCATTTCTGAATGATTTTCATTTAAATTTCTTTTATATTTACTAAAAATAACTAAAGTTATTTTTTATTTGTGTAGTTGCAGTTTCCTTATTACAAAAGGTTAATTTGTCTGGAAAGTTTTTATTAAAAATCACTCAATTTCTTGAGTAATTTTTATAAAAATTTTGCAATCAAATTGACTGCTTGTAATGTAGAAACTACACTGTAGTTTTTTTTAATTAAATGTACATTATGTATTAATTTGTTGAATTGATTTTCTATTTCATTTACTTGCTAATTTTATTATTTATTTTGAAATTTTTTTTTTAATTTTTCTTGTATTTTTTGTACTTTAAATAAAAAAAATATATATATAATCCTTACTTTTACTAACTAATATATGTGTCTGTAGTTTTTTTTTCTGATAATTAAATTTTCATTTTCATGGTTTTTTTTTGAGATACTTTGGTTTTCCTTTTTGTGATATGATTTTGTTAATAATTTTGTTTTAGAACGTTTTTTTTTTTAATGGAAACAATTTTCGAGAAAGTTTTGTTTGTGTAAGTTTTTTTATAAGAAGAATTCTTTCAAATTGTTTTTGCTTAATAAATATTTCGTTTTTGTAACAAAATGTTTTCTTTTATTTATTTATTTTTTTTTTAAGTTTAAAATTCCCTTGTTTATATACACATAATAATTAAATATTCAAAACCCGTCAGAGATATAAAATCGTTAAATTTTTATAACTATAAAGTAAGGACTAAGAAAGCGCTGCAAAATAAAAGTATAAAATTAAACATTTCTATATGAAAATTACAAAAAAAAAACTGTTTTACACCATTTCCTTCCTCGTAAAAAAATGTCAGTTTTGTTGATTTTTTTTTTTGGAAAGTTTTAAAAATTAATATGCCCAAATTATTACTTTACTTATTCAGAAAAATATTTCTTTTATTAAAAATACATTGAAATTGATTGTTGAGAATCCTATGCGCATTTCATTGTTGCTAATGCAGATCATCATGAAAACCTTACTCAAAAATCTTAGAACAACTAAAGATATTATAGTAAATTTTTTTTTTCAAACAAATGAGAAGTTCAACTCCTATCATAGCTGAAACAAGAACTCAATAATTAGCAACTTTCTTACTTTACCATTGCTACATTAGCTTACTTCTTGCAACTCGAACTGTAGTTGTAAGAAGTATGTAATGAAAATAAATGTAAGAAATAACAGCAGCTGTTCACTGCTTTGGCAAGGATAAAGTGTTGCCACACAAGTATTTTTTGACAGGACGCAGTCAACTTAACAATTGTTTTTTTTTACCCTTTAGTAAGTTTTTTCACTGATACCTTTCGCTTTAGCGCAGTAAGGACACTTTTAATAACATAACTAAAATTTCTAAAAGTATATTTATATACTAAAATATAAATTTTGCTTCATTTAGTTTTGCGCACTAATTAAATGCCAAGCTTTAAAAACTCATACAAATACAGATTTATGTCCAATATTTTTGCCTTAAGTGCCACTGTGCGATGATATAATTAATTGAGCTTGGAAGCTCGAAATTCGATTTGTTAGCCAGATCTACGCTACTAGTCTTTCTTAGAGTAAATTTTTCGTGATTATTGCAACATTTAATTAATGGATAAATACAAATTTAGAGTACTACAAATTTTTTTGCATTTTCGAGTGTTTGTTTAAACTTCATTTTATGCAGAAAATTATTATTCAGGCAATGATTGCCTGCTACTATTACTAGGTGTTACCTGGAATCGATATTTTTTTAAGAGAAGGCAATGAATGCGTGCTACTGTTACTAGATGTTACCTTATTTAGGTAGGGGATAGTGATAAAGAAGATAGAAGAATTGAGTAAAGCTTCATTCTTTTACAACTCTGCTTTTTTGCACATTTCTAATAATGCAGTATTGCAACGCCTCTGGTGTAAATGAGGCGTACTACATTTTTGAAGTTGTAATTAGTAGCCATTTTATTGGTTATTTTACTTTGCCGATGATTGTGCTGCACTTTAGATGCTCGTCTATCGAAACATAAAACAAAAATCGATTTCAAAAGCTAATGAGTTAGGGCCTTTCTATATTAAGGTAACGATATGTATGTATGGACATGATTTTCAAACTTCTTCGAATCGAATATAAAATAAAAACTTAATTATTTATTCTGTTTATTTTTAATTCATCAGTCAGTCGTTAAAGCTTTGAACTTAAAACAAAGCTATAAGCTAATTTTTAAAAATTGCAATGGTAAGCTTGCCATTGAAGGTTTGATTTATTTCTCTATATAATTGTTTGTTCAACTTATGGAAATGGTGTAATACAATTTTATGACTCTTTCTCTCGCTATATCTCTCTCACTCTCTCTCTCTCTCTCTCTCTCACTGTTTAGCTACAGTTGGGAAAGTTCGAAGAATATATTAAATATGTTATTCACATAAATAATTTTATTTTATAAAGGGTTTATGAAACAAATTTTTTATGAAAAACTGTTGTATAAACCTTTTATAAATCAAAACTAATTTTTATGAATAAGATCTTAAATATGTAATGTTGCATTTTTTTATTATAAGCTAAAATTTATTACAAATGATATTAAAATTTTGTATTAATTTCCTTTTGTTTTACTCTTTTCCAATTTATGTTGCATTTATAAAAATTTAATAGTAAAATTTAACAAGCATTTTTCTATTATTTATTTTTATTTTACAATGATGTTGATTTTTTTTTGTCATTTGCAATTAATAAAAGGTGCAGTTTTTATTGTCATTATACTATGATAAAAAAAATCCTGGGATAAAACTTATGAAATCGCTAAAACTAAGAGGGCAGTGCAAGAAGTACCCAATTGCGCTTAAAAAAAATTATTATAATAAATAAACAATGTGTGTTAAGCTTTTTAATGTATAAGCTTAAGACTTTATATCGAGCCATAAACGTAAAAAAAGCTTAACCGACATATATTTTGAACTTTTTTTTTTAAATGAAAATAGATTATTTTCGATGACAAATGATAAATCTTTCTCAAAAAAAATTAAGCTTAAAAACTATATCGCTTAAGCTTTTTTGGAGGTTATCGCACGATATATTAGAACGAACTTTTAAGCAAAATATTACGAAATTTATAAAATTTTCTTTCAAAATTATGGATTAATCTTAACAAACGTAAGATTCTAAAGCAGCTACGTCCAAACACACATACACTGATATTTGCATTTGAAGTAAACAGCTTTGAAAGCTCTTAAATTTGTTCTTGTTTCTTTGCAAAGTAAGAAAAAGCATTGCTGTATGTTGTGTTGTTGTTGTGGATGTTGTACTCTCGTCGGTGTGAAAGCACAAAAAGCTCTTTATAAAAGTTTGCACATTGAGCATATGGGGTGGACGTAGCTGTTCTACAGTTTTATGTGAAATCTAAAATTAATCTGCTGACAGGATCAACGCGATCTATAACATTACGAGATCAATTTAAATAGAGATGGCCCCCTTGGTGTTAAGGTGTCCATGTACTTTGCAGCTTTGACTATGGCGGGACTAATCTTAAGAAACAAATAAGAGCATAAAGATTGTAAAAATTCTGTGGATTCTAATCAAGGGTACATCAGCACATAAAGCGCTATGTTAGGAAAATCCTAAAAACTTCGCTGCGGATCTTTTGATTTTAACAGTGGTGAGTGCCATTGGAGTGAAAAGCTTTAAGGAAAAAAGTCTTCATATTACGAATTAAATCTTTTTTATAAGTAAAATTTATAGAAAGCTTTTTTTTATAATTAAAATCAGAAAAGCTTTTAATAATTATTATTTAAAATACAATAAGTTATTCTGCCACTCGTAGTTTAAATATCGTAGTTTAAATATCAATCTCTAATCAAATTGTAGCTGTTTTATTATTATATTTTTTCTAAGTAAAGTTAGTTAAGATAGAAAGCTTTTAAGACCAGAAAAGCTTTTAGTAATTATTATTTCCAATACGTCGAATTGAAAAGCATTTCTTGAAAAAACAAATATGTCGTATAAGCTTTTTCATCTAAGTAATTCTGCCACTGCCCTCGTAGTTTAATTATCAAACTTTAATCAAATTGTAGATGTTTTATTTTTATATTTTTTGTAAAGATTTTTTTTATAGAAACTTATTACAAAATCTACAAAAGATGTTAATTATTTATTTACATACAATGTGTTTTCCGTAGTTTTCACTTCACTACACTGTTTCCCTTTACAAATAATTTTTATTTCATATACCTTTGTTAAGGGTTTTCTTTGTATTATTTAATTAGTTAATTGATTTCATTTATAATAAAAATTATTTTTCTTTGGTTGTTGTTGTTGTTCTTGTTGTTGGTTTTAATTAATATCACTTAATTGACGAGTGTATGGTTGGTTATTCTTGTTTTATTTTTTCTTTAATTTAATATTTTTTGTTATTGTATTATTTTTGGTTTCCGGCTGTTCAAATTGTTTTGTATCCTAGTTAAACTATATTTGGGATTCTTGTATTCTGTATACTAAAGTGTTAATTATTATTATTGTTTTCAGAAGAAATACATAAAGGGAAAGATAAGTTGGTACAATTTTCTTTTAAATATTAAAATTTTATTTTAAATAATTTTATTTAATTTTTTTTCTTATTTTAATGGAAATGGACACGTCTATTTATTTAAATAATTTTCATTAGTTCTCAGTTTTTGGGTTATTCATAATGATTGTCGGAAAAAATCGAGTTTTAAACTTAATTTACGGGGATTATTTCTCTCATTCATCTCATTTGCAAGAAAGAAAAAAGCTTTTTGTTTTATATATTTGGAAGCAGTTTAAAAAAGTTTTCTTTGTATGTGTAGTTTGGAAATTTAAGCCAGTTTGCTTTTTTATATCTATTCGTTTTTGTTTTTTTTTTAACTTTTGGAGGAATTAAAGAAATCACAACCAAATTGCAAAATATTTGGGAAAAGTAATATAATATATAGACTATTAAATTAATTAAATTTTTACGTGATTATCAACTGTTTATTCAGACTTTCACAAACGCTAGCTTAATTTTATGCAATTTTTAATTTAAAAACAACTTGAATTCAATTGAACTTTTTTGTTAAAAGGTTTCAGTAAGAAATATTAAAAAAAATATATTTCTGCCAAGAAATAAAAAAAAGTTTAGTTAACGAGGCGAAAATATTTTTGATATTGTAAAAAAGGTAGGCGTACTCAAGCTTAACTCTAAATCAACAATGGTGTTGTTAGTCTGTTGCATACAAGCAGGTGGTGATTTTCTAGGGCACGAGTTTGATCCCTTGCCAGACAGCACCCTCCTCTGTCGATATTTGTAACAATGAATCGTAGGCGAAACAAAATAACTAATAAAATTGGTATTTAGGTTAATATAATGAGCCTAATTAACACCAGAGGCGCTTCGAAATGCACTTAAAAATTAATGAACAAAATTGGACTGAGTATTATTTCTTTTTAAAAATTTAAATTTTTAAAAAAGTCACTTTTTAACCAGAACCTCATTTTGAAAAAACAAACGATAAGCGCTAACAAAATTTTTATGAAAAAAATTGCATAAGCGATTAGCGTTGCTTTTTACAAAATGAGGGCCTAAGATTATTAAATTCTTAGTATAGCAAAAAATTGTTTTTTTAATGAGCATTTTATATCGTTTCCTTGCAAAAAGTGAAAAAAGTAAAATTTTGAAATGTACCCATTTATAGGAACAAGCTTGATTTGGAGAATTTGTTTAAAAAAAGTTCTTTTTAAGCAAAAAGGAGCTTTTGAGATAAGTACCTTTTTTTTGCATAAGTTCCTATATAAAATAAATACTTTTCGAAAAGTATTTTTCTGAAAAAAAATATTTCTGTTCAGAAATCTAAGAATTTTAAATTCCTTTTTAAGTTAAAATTTTGAAAAAAAAACCAATTTGGAAAAGTGCGCTTTGAAAATCTATTCATTTGGAAAAAAAATCTTCCTGCAAAAGCACTTAAAAAGTACCTTTTGGAAAAAAATTTAAAAAAATTTATTACAAAAAATAATATTACAAAAACTATCTTTTAAAAAAGTACCTCTTAAAAAACTATCTTTCAAAAAAAATTTCTTCTAAAATGTTACCTTTCTAAGAAAAGTACTATTAAAAAAGTACCTTTTAAGTAAGACCTTCCTAAAAAGTACCTTCCTAAAAAGTACCTTTTAAAAAGCATTCGTTTTAAAAGAGGTGCCTTTTAAAAAATACCCTCTAAAAAGTACCTTTAAAAAACATACCTCTTAAATAAAGTACCTAAAGAAAAGTAGCATTTTAAAAAAAGTACTTTCTAAAAAAGTAACTTAGTTATAAAAAAGTAGCCTTTAAATATAGTACCTTGCTAAAAAGTACCTTCAAAAAATAGTACCTTTTAAGAATATTCTTTTTAAAAAAGATACCGTTTACAAAAATACCCTCTAAGAAAGTATATTTTAAAAAAATACCCTCTAAAAATGTACATTTAAAAAAAATACCTCTTAAATAAAATAGCTTTTAAAAAAATGTACTTTCTAAAAAAGTAACCTTTAAGCACCTTTTAAAAAATTACATCTTAAAATAAAGTAGTTTTTAAAAAAAGTACCTCATAAGAAAATACCTTTTTTGAAATATTAATCTTCTGCTATCCAAGTAGCTTTTTAAGTAAAATAAGTTTTGGAAAGACGTACAGTCGAAAAAATAAACCTTTTTGAAAAGGACAATAAATCAAGATCATTATACTTTATTCTTCTTCAATATAAAAAAACCTTTTTAATATTTTTTGTCCTTTCAAATAGTTGTGTAACAAACTATATTAAGTTTATTTGGTAACGCAGTCAGCTGGTGTTTGCAAAAATCTAATAAAAGCTCATTTGACACACTAAAATTTGTTTAACCCTTAACTTAATAACTAGTATACAACAGCAACAAAACGAAAAGTTAAACACAAAAGTGTTCCAACATTTACGAAAAATAAAAAATAAAGTAAAATTTATAATAGAAATTCAAAAGCTTTTTTAAAATTTTTTTCATATACAACCGAACAATAAGTTAACCTTTAAATTTCTTTAAAGTTTTTTTAAGCTGAAAACACTATAGCAATAACAACTTGTGTATCTGCAAAGAATATAAATCATATCATTTAAAAATCATATAATTTATAAATCATATAATTTATATTCTTCGGTATCTGTTAAGCGAAAATTCAATTTGATATTTATTTGATACATTTTCGTAGATTTTAATTATTGTGTAATTCAATTAATAATTTTGCTAATATAACAAAAACTGCTTAAATTAATTTATGTACAATTATTATTTCAAAACAAATTGTTATAATTTATTTTAATTTGAGCTTTGTTGACAATATTGTGCTATTTACTTTTTTAATATATACACTTTTAAATTTATATTTATTTTTATACAATTTGTTATTAATTTACTCTTAAACTATTTAGTCGAAAACTTAATAGAAAAAAATCAACTAATTTAAAATATTTCTTTCTATTTTTGGCGTTTTCTTTACAGTTGTTTTCCTTTAAGTTACGCTTTAATCATTTAGCTTTAGTTTTCTCTTTTTCGTATGTAACAAAATTTTAAAAAGTTTTTTCTTTTCATTAAATTCTAACTATTTATTATTATGAAACTATATACTAGCGCCTTTTTTTTCTGGGGATATATTTTATTAAAATTTAATTAATTAATGTATTTGTTTGTTTGTTTTAAAAAATAACTAAACTTAGTTTATTTTGGCAAAATGCAAGTGGTTAATTAGAAAAGTTTTAGTTATGATTTATTTACAGATTATATTTACTAAGAATGATTTTTATTTGATTCATAACTATTATTTGAAATATACTCGTAAACAAGTAGACATACATACACATACATATTTAAGTTATAATTTTGGCAGTGCCTTTAACGTATCATCTAATCAAACCATTTTATAATTTAACTACATTTTATTTTCTTTTTCAGATACAGATACAGTGCGCCTAAAATATACGAAGATAGTAAGTAGTAAAGTGGTTTTTGTTTTTGCTTCTTGTCTGATGTGCAAAAACAGCAAAAAAAACATGACAAACACTACAAAAAAAAAGTTGACTAAACCTGCTGAAAGCTTCTCAAAGTTAGAGCTTTTGCTTCTTCGACTGCGACTGTTTGGTATAGACTTGTATCGAACTCTTTCAGTAGCTCGTTTTTCACACAAACCAATTATCAAACCCATGTAATTTGAATGGGTTTGATCATTGGTTTGTGTCAAAACCGAGCTATTGAAGGAGTTCGATACAAGTCTAGTTTGGTACCTACAAAAGCACACAGACTGCTTATGCTCTTACTATCGAAACTTACCAAAAGCAACAGCAAATCAAATTCAAACTTTTCGAAATCGTTGACTGTTGACGGTTCGTTTTCTGCTTCGACTGCAACTGTTGGTTAGTTTTAGTAAGCACAAGCAAAAAAATTGGTTTATTTTAAACAGTTGGAAAAAGCAAAAGCAGTGAAAAGGAAAAGTTTTACAACTTTTGCTACTCCGACTTAAGTTTTTTAAACACTGATGCTAACAACTCGTAAAAAAAATACCTATAAAAGAGGCTAGGGCGGGAATGAAATGTTCTACAAAAAGTTTTTACTTCATATGGCTTATTTACTCAAACAACGTCTTAACTCAATAAATGGAATTTTTGAGTTTTTCATATTGTGTGGAAAATTTCATACAAATAACTTATTTACTCTCAATTCTTGAGAGAAAAATAAAATTTTCTTTTTCCATTAAGTTGTATGTAAATTGAAAACTTTAAACTCGTTTTCATAGCAAACTAGTTTTTTTTGAGTTATGATGACATTGTTTGAGTAAATGGGCGATATGTTAGAATATACCAGATTCCAAAACTTAATATAACTAAACATTTAAAACCAGCCAATCTTAAGATTGCTCGTTATGTACTTATGTACATATATATATATATATGTATGTAGGTCATCCCATCTCTGAGGAGCAGTTTTGACACTGCACTACCGTAAAGGTTTGTCTCTCTGTCACTATGACTTCAATTTGGTTGTTTACAGTGATGCCAACTATTTACAACCCAAACGCACTATTCACCTTCTCAAAACGCGCTAGAACGCGCTGAGTTACAGCATTGTCAACTATTTATAGCCAAAACGCGCTATTTTTCTGCGCGCTGAATTAAATTTTAATAAAAGTCGATGTATGTAAGAGTTAATATTCTTTTCTATTCTAAGCAACTCTTTTTCAGATTTTGCAATATTGCTTCTTCGAAATTATATCCTAAATCCAGAATCACCAAATAATCGAAATCCTTAGTTTTTATTTTAATTTTCTTTAACAAATTTTGTACGAGTAACAACATACTCGTATAAAATGTCGAATAGTCTTGCGATTCACATGATTTTTGTACTTCAGCTATAATAGATGCTTGATAAGCTATATAAATTTTTTTCGTCACGAATACGACTACATATTTGTAGTTGTGAAATTTAAAGATATTTGCCATTTACAGTATTAAAATGCGTTTTTAATTCTAATTGCAGGCAAGGGAATTTTATTTGCAACAGCTGACTCATTAACGAAATTAAAAAAATTTTTATCAGAGTTTTGGACACTAGAAAATTGGTAAATTTATACAAAAAAGAAAAAAATTTAACTGAAATGATATTATTGACTTTATCCAAAACGCGCTAAGTTAGTGCTTTTTTTATTAAACGCGCTAAGACGAAAAAAAAGCGCGTTTGGCGTAGTTAAAACGCGCTAAATTGGCATCACTGGTTGTTTATGTTCTTGCATTATTTTCAAGAGAGTTTATGTTTATTTGAGACTCTTCATGGAATCCAAGAGTACAGATAAGGCAACAATGTCAAAAGCTAAGCCAAGCTCTTTCAAAAGTACCAAACCCTTGGCAAATTAATATATTCTAAAATTTGGTTGAAACTTTAACAAATCTTCTTTTTTTTCTGAACAAAATTTTATATTTCAATAAAAACGATTTTATGTACTGAATATTTTTGTAGCGCACTGTAAGTTATGTTCTTGAAATATAATTTCACCTATGCAACTTCTATACTAAAAATATATAAAATATTTACAATTGACCGACTAAGACTAAGAAAACTACTTAACTTTAGAAATATAAATAATTACAAAAAACAAAAGGATCTGTTCATACTTGATTCTAAATTAATCCTATTCGTTTTTGTATGGTTATGCCAAATTTTTATTTGTATGATATTGTTTTATAATGTTAACATTCGATTTCCATGCAATTAAATTTTTTTTTATACATTATCAATTAATTAAATATGATGTTTTATTGAAATTGATTGCTCTTGATTTTTTTTTTTATAATCTTTTTTAGTTTGGATTTTAGTTAAATTTTTTTTATGTTTTATATATGTACGTAAATATTTGTTTTATGGAATTTTTTTTAAGTTAATCGTTTATTTATTTTAAAACATTAACCAACAAAACAACAAAAAATAAAACGTTTAACATGACTCGAGTATAATTGGATATTGTAGATGTACTCTTTGTAACAACAACTATAACAATTATAATAATAGTTATAATATATATAATAATGGTATTTAAAGATTTTTACTCAGATACGATGTTGTCAACTGAATTGTTGATTACTTTGTGGTAAGGGATCATCATCATTTTGGTCCGTACCCGAACTGTAGGTAGTGGAATGGAGTCGTGAACTACAGCAGCTGGTACTACTTGAAGTGGTGGAAGTTTTAGCAGACTCCGGTGCTGTTTGGGCTGAATGTCATCTATTTGTTGCGTGAGCCTTGTCAACAAGATCACACCTTACTGCTGCATCGTCATCATCATCGTCATCTTCATCGTTTGGTGACGGAGTTGAGGCTGGCGAAGTAGTTGATGATGATGATGATGATGACAATAATGTTGCCGAAGAAGTTGATGTGGATGTTGCCGTTGATATGGGTTGTGTTATTGGTTCTGTTGGTTGTGTGGTTGTTGTTCTTGCTGGTGAAGTTACTTGATCACCTTTTGCTAAAATCGTTGTAGTAGTTGTTGTTGTTAATGGTACATTTTTCAGTTGCTCAGTGCCAGTGATTTCTGATGAGAAATCGAAAGAGGATGGCGGCGCTGGTATATGTGGCAGTGCTGGTATATCTTCAGATTTAGGTGATTCTTCAGTGAGTGTTTCCAGTACCACAATTTCATTGGCCTCCTCTGGATTATAGTCATAAAATACTTTTGATGTATCTCCCTGTACATTGACATCAATTGGTTCTTCAATAATAGGCTCAGCATCATCGGATTGGTCAGGTGCTTGCTGTTGCTGTTGCTGTTCTTCTTGTTGTTGTTGTTGTGCCTCAAAATCTGCCGAAAAATCGCCTCTAGGTGGTTCTTTTGGAGATTCAATCATTATCTGCACGGTTGACAGCTGTACTGAGTCCAACATAGTAAAACTCACATCATCTGACCCAGGACTTATGCGTATTTGTGGTGGTTTATGTTTTTCTAAAAATAATTAACAAATAAATTATTACTCTAAAGTGAAAGAATAATTTCCTAATTAATTAATTAAAAACCACTTCTCGTTTTCTATTTCAGCACCATCTCATGTGTCTCATGCAGACCTAATTTTATACTTTTCAATACTACTTACCCATTCCCAATCCCATGACCGGTGACACAGCTCTCGAGCTGTTCTCATCATCATCTTCTTCTTTATACTCTTCACTCTCACGATGAACTAAGACATGCACTAGCGTTGAATTTTCCGGTCGCAAGCCCAACGGAGCCATAATACTTTGTTCGGGCGACGGCTTAGTTACAATTACCTCCGGCGTTGGACCGTCAGCTGTGGCAAATGATATAAAACGTTTACAAAAAAAATGTTTAATTAATTTGAATTTTGGTTTCATACAACATTGACACACATACAGACAAAAGCATTTTTGTTAACTCTTAAAGCGCTTTGTGCTGACAAACCTCTTTCTAGGGGCGGTTTTTTACGTATAAAACTTGTAGCACGTTTCCGTGTGGGCGTGCCCACTACCACCGCTTGTTGTTGCATGTTTTGTTTATCCAAAGAGGCTGTAGCCATATTATTATCGGTAATTGTGGGGGCAAGCGAAGTGGTAGAGGAAATAGCAGCTGTTGTGGGCGAAATGCCTAAATTAGTGTGTATTGAATGTAATTTTGTTGGAAGATTTTTGATTTTTTTTTTTTAATTGCAGTTAGTGTTAGGAAAAAAATTTATTTGGTTTTTTGTGTTTTTTTTCAAGAAAGAAGAAAAATAAGAGAAAAAATACAAACAAACGAACGTCAAGATATAAATAATTTAAAGAAAAAAATACACAATTTTTGTTTAAAATATTGGATTTTGTTAAAAAAAATTAACTCCATACCAAGTACAGTCGCGTTGAAGAAATTCTTTTTTTTAATTTAACAATATTTATTTAAAATGGAAAACTTCATCTTTCCAAAAATTTGAAAAGAGTCCATGTGCACCGACCCACCAAGGGTTAATAAGTTCCAGGAAAATATTTGCTATAAATTTCTGAATACACCGAAGCTTAAAAATTTTTAAAAATTAGTGAAAGCTTGTATTATGTTTAATAGTTAATTTTATTGAATTTGGCACCCTGTTTCCACAAATCAAAAAAATTAGTGTTTTTCATATAAATTTCTACTCAAGTTGCCCGTTCGAGTTTTGGAAACAGGGAGTTAGCTATAGGATGTATTGGGCAGTTGTAGGTAAAATCCTACGAGAAACTTGGACAGACGAGAATTTTTACTTGTGTTCTATACAGGGTGACCGATGTCATTTTTCAAAAAAAATTGCACCAAATAGGGGATTTATCAAAAACAAAAAGGGCAACATTAAAAAAACGAGAAAACTACTCTAAACTTCTTATTTTTAATGTATTATTATACAATCCACTTAAAAAAAAGGGGGACAAAGAGTGACAAGGCAGTCGAAAAAGTGGCAATTTGCTACTTTAGTGGGTCAAACGGTCACGCAGTCTATAGAACTTCTATAGACTGGCAGTAACTCTCTATTTCTTCACCGTATAAGTCTTTTTGCCTCTCTCGCAAAATTAACGATAAGTGACAGCCAAAAGTGTGTATACATACATATATTAGTTTGTTGTGATATTTTTTATACAACTCTAATCAAATCTATAGGCTGCCAGCTGATTCCTTGCACAGAAAACGTACTCGTAATTCCAAAATATTTTATGCAGTAAAAACTAATGAGGCCTAAAAGTCCTTGACTACATAAAAAAATATAACTTCTATTATACTTGAGAAATAAATCAAAACCTTAAATACATTTACATATAAAATTGTGGGGGAGAATATTTCTGTATGCAGATGAATTTATCCAGATGGGGTCAATAAAGAGTGACAGAGAAAGAGAGAAAACTTGCAGTGTTCGGTTGTGTAAAGTATTGGTTTACATACACTATGACCTATTAAGTTAATGTAGGGTACAACATAAATGCTTTGTTTAAGTTGTTTGCTTATAATGAGGTAGATGAATGTAACTTGGAACTCTCATTCAGTTGTTGAGTGGCACGGTATAGGGCTTCAAGTTTTGAAACAAATCGCTCTCTCGAGTCAAGTTAGATTTCACAATTAAGAAATTCTGTCTTAGCTGAATATTAAAATACCAACATTTTCGTGATATTATTTATGTACAAAGGAAGCAGACCGTTGCACAGAGGAGTATTTGAGCCAAAATGCTGGCCAATACTGTTTTTTTTTTTTTAGTTTATATTGCTTGTGAAAAGCTACTGAGTGCCCCTAGATTAGTGAAACTTGGCAGAAATGTGTCTTATATTGTTAGGCAGTTTAACCTTGATAATATGAAGAAGAGGAAAAAGGGGAAAAAAAGTTCCCCTCATAAGAACTAATCTCACCTCTGAAAAATTAAATATTTTTCTTAAATTGTTTCATACTTTTGCTTAGCTTAGGGTTTAACACCCTAAATTAAGACCCATGAGACCGTAAGATGCCATTTTTATCCCCGCTTCCTTTTGTGGGTGGTGGCAAACAATTTATTTGGCAAAATAATGTAAATATTAAAAAACATGTATTATTACTTATGCCTTAATATCATAAAAATTAAGCTTATGAGCTTTTGCGGGCAGAAGGGAGTATCTCTCCCCTCAAAGCAAAATATTTCATGACTGACCCATATTTATCCATGCAAGATGAGCAAAAACAGAAAAAAAGGTGAAATATTGAAGAATTCACTAAAAAAAATGGCGCAAATTTTGCGCAAACTTTTTATCTTGCGTCTAAAATTAATAATAATTTACTTCACTTTCTGCACGCAAAGAAAAGATATGGTTGTAAAATGTTTGAGAAAACAATATTATGTTCTCTGAAACAAATGTGTGGTAGTTATTGTTATTTTAAACATTAATTTTGTTACGATAAACAGAGTAATGTTTGAATTTAATAATTATATTATTATATTCATAGAAAGTGCGATATGGTTAGGGTTTAACAATAAAGCTTTGTTAAAAATTTATGACCACAATATAATTTGTATTATTGTGTAAAAATAATATGATGTAAACAAGAATATAATGTAATCCAAAACCATACTATGTTAAGTTTTAAAAAAAATCTTTTTCAGAAACATGTTCTGTCAGTTCAGTGTTTCGTTTGTAAGTTATCGGTAGTGCACGAGTGGTGTTAAATAAATAAAAAAAAGTATAAGGACAAGAGTAGATAAATAAAAATAATATGTACATATGTATGTATGTGTATCTCTTTATACAGATGTGTTTGTATTTCGTGTATATACATATATGTAAGTATACATTTCTATACATACAAACATACATTTTATTTCAACAATATTAATTTATTTTTATTTCGGATTTACCGCACAGCTGTTTTGAACAAAAGATTTGCCAATAAATATATGATTAAAAACAAAATATTATTATTGCATAAAATAATACTATGGTCGTATTTAACAATATTATTATAATATTAGAACATGGTATGGTAAGTCTCAATTATATTTTAGTCACATCTAACAATAGTGTTGTCTTATTTACAATAATAAGATTAGGTATAACAAAGTTAATTGTTTTTGTAGATAATATTATTATTAACTCAGAAAATAATATTATTTAAAATTTGCTTTTCCATTGACAATAATATGATTTGACTGCAACCATATAATTCAATCATAGTATGTTGCTGTTTGATTATGATTACCTCAACCATATTTTTTCTTTGCGTGTGACTTCAGCAGTATCTCAGAGCTACAAATCACAACTTAAAGTCTTCAAAATTTGCAATATAATGTAAAATTTTGTTGTGTATCGAACTGCGTATTTAGTTTTTAAGATTTATTTAAATTTTTGGCTCAAATACTGCTCTGTGCGTTGATAAGATTCTGGACAAGCTGACGCTTACCTTAGCTGGAAAAAGAAACTGTGTTAACCGACATCAAACTGGTATGGAGTTATAGATTAATTAAATTAATTATTTTGTATATTGTGCATAAAATAATTTTTAAAGATATTTTTTTTATTTCAAACATTTTAATTTCTTTTAAGTTAATTATACTCTAACATCAATGTTATTTACAAGCGATTTTTTTTTTGTACTTCAAGATGATAAGGAAGAGATAAATTTACAAAAGTATGTACATATGTATGTATGTATGCAGGTGTATTTATAAACATATGAATGTATGTATGTAAGTAAATAAGTGTCAAAAATAAATATTATGTGAGAAAATTCAAATGGTGTAATGGCTTATTTTTAGTTAAAAGTGTGTGAAAAATATAATGGCTGCTATGCAATGGCAATTGTTTTAATAAAAATTAAAAAATTTTTAAGGCATTTTTTTCTGTACAAAAATAATTACTTTTTCTATGCACTGAGGGTGAAGTTAAACTATCATCAACAGCATCCTGGTGTCGCAAAAAGAAATTATAAAAGCTTCGACGTCGATTAGCTCTTGGCGCTTCCACAAATATGCTACCACTTTGTGTGTTGGGGTGTGTGTGAATATATATATTTTTTTTTTTTTTGTATGATGACATTTCAATAAGAAAAATAGGTTTAAAATTTTTTTAAATGATTTTGAAAAAGAGTCGAAAGACACTGAGATCTTTGTTATGTTTTTAAATAAATTAACACAAAAAAACTGCTTAATATTTTTTTGACGAAAATTTTTGTGAATTATATGAGACATGAAAAACTGGTACGGGCAAATTTAAGCACATCTGAAACTATTTTCAGAAATTTCTAATTGAAAACTTTTTTTTCATACATATGTGAATATTTCTTATAACACTGCTTTATAAAACGAAGTTTAGTTGTGGAAAAAATAGCTTTATCTCCCGCTTTTTCTATCTCGTTAACTACTTATCTTTCCCTATTTTTATCTTAGTAGAAACTAAAGCGAAATCTTGTCCGTGCTTCGCCTGAAGTAGACTGAGACCTAGTTTCGTTGAAAAAATTTTTCTCGCAAAACTTCTTACTTACTGCCGGTTCAGAGTTGTAAGTTTTTGTTGCAGCAACTTTTTATTTTTTAGAGCAAAAGAGCGAGAGAGGAATACAACACTCTCTTACATATGCAAGAATTGCTGCAATAAAAATTGCAAGTGCATACTTGAAATTCAATTCTAATCTCTCATTTATTCTTTCGATCAAAAACCCTAACAAAAAAAAAGCTAACACATGAAGAATTACAAATTTTAAGAATAAAGAGAAAAATTTCTTCAAAAAAAAATGTCATCATATAAACTGGAACATTGGGCGTGTTCGTAAATGTATCACTGCTCTGCATTATACGTGCAAACTTTTATTTAAAATGCAATACAAGTTTGCTGATAATCTGTTTTAGTAATATTCATATATGTAAACCATATCTGACATTTATTTGTGCGTTATCTACTTCAGTGAACCAGTTTAGAAAATTTAAATTTACATTTGCAGAGCAGTGATGCATTTACCAATAGACCGATTCAAAAAAAAAATTACTAGAATGCTTCTTTTTCTCTTATTGACATTTTAATCCTCGGAGTTAATTTCAGCTCATTGTAATAAATTCACCACCACTTTCTAAGAAAAAACTTACTGGGACCCATTCTAGAAATCCTTACAAAAAACTATTTTACTAAGCAGCGTTATTTTATTTAATTAAATTTTCTATTAGATATTTATAAAAAAATAGTTTACAAATTTGTTAATAACATATATGTATACATATACAAAATACAACACTTTATCTCAAAACTCACCACTTTTACTTTTAAAATTTTCCTTCACGTTGCTAATTTTTCACGCTTAACAATATTCAAAATGAATTTTCCGTTAGTTAAAATCTACGAAAATTCATTTTGAAGATCGTTAAGAAAGAAAAATATTGGAAATTTAATTTTATAAAACTCACCACTGGCACACGTTCGACGACATGAATAATCATTTACAAGGAGTATTCGCACCCTGTTCCATGGCTTGATGATTACAATAATAAAAAGCATAAAATTTGATTCAGCCAACAGAAATAAAAAGTCAGTGTTTCTTAAAGTGTCTTTTTTTACAGTTGAAGAAAATTTTCTTTATGATTTTTTTTTCTATTAGTGATTTCATGAAACAGTTTGTGATTTAGTTTGATGCAAATTTATGTAGTTCGATTGATATAAATAATCGTTTTGATTTTCTAGTACAAATTTTTTTTTCACAAAACACAATTCCACTACATAAGTGTTAAATACTTCAAATATCTCAGTTAGAAAACTACTTAGAAAACTTTTAAGAGACTATAATATTAATATAACACAGTGATATATTTGAGTTATTGAAAAGAGTCTTTATTTTTTTTTTGTTTCCAAACAAATTTAATTAACCTTCAATTCAAATCCCAATATCAACTCAGACAGCCCACTGTGCTTAAGAGTAAAATAAAAGTTGTTCAATGCTTAGTATTTATTGTACGAGAGAAAAGCTTGATGCCAAACTATAATAATTGCGTTTGAAAGTTCTTTACAAATTATTGAGTATTTTTTTCAAATTAAACAAAAAAAAATTATTAATTGGATTGTTGATAACGTTTGTCATGTAATTAAGCTAACTTTGCTAATTAGTCCAATAATTAAATGTACAAGGTTTGGAATTTTTGCATATAAATTAAAATCCTTTAAAAGTAAGAAGCTACGTGTCAACTGTAAACCTTTTCATTTAACAACTCAGCTATAAAATATTTTAATTATTAAATTACCTCTGTTACAGTCATTGAAATTTTCTAAAAAATTTAAATCATTTGATTGTGAACCATTCGTTAGTTTGCTGTTAACCATATCGGAGAGTAAGGACTCATAGGTCAGGGATAAACATGAGGATATTCTACAAATTGATCTTGTATTTTTTTTTTGGATTTTGCAAAATAAAAAATTATATTATTAATAATAAATAGTAATCAGTTAATAGAATTTTCGTCAAAAAATGCAACATTTTGTTTTCTTTTTTCTATTAAAATGAAATAAAAATAAGGTTGTATAAATACCGCTTTCCAAGTTCATCACTTTGTTGTTTTATATTATTAACCACATCATCGGCTCCCGAAACCATCATCAGAGGTAAGTTTAGCCAGGGACCAGCCAATTCACTAATATCCGAAGCATCTGAGGCACGAGATGATTTGCGTGAGGAGGCGCGGCTTGAGCACTGGGTGCCACGACGTGAAACCTAATAAAATATTTATATAAATATACAATGAAATGTACTAATTTGCTCAGCATTTTTTTAAATATCTTAGGTAAAAAGGACTTTTGTACAAGGTACCTTAAGGAAAAAGTACATTTTTTAAAAGCTACCTTTAATAAAAACTACTTTTTTTGTAAAAGGTAACTTTAATAAAAAGTATCTTTTGTAAGAACTACCTTTAATAAAAAGTACCTTTTGTAAAAGGTACCTTTAAGAAAAAGTATCTTTTTTAAAAAGTACCTTTAAGAAAAAGCACTTTTGTAAAAGGTACCATTAATAAAAAGGACTTTTGTAAAAGGTACCCTTAATAAAAAGTATCTTTTGTAAAAGGTACCTTTAAGAAAAAGTATCTTTTGTAAAAGGTACCTTTAAGAAATAGTATCTTTTGTAAAAGGTACCTTTACGAAAAAGTAACTTTTATAAAAGGTACCTTTAAAAAAAATACTTTTTTGTAAAAATTGCCTTTAATAAAAAGTTCCTTTTGTATCGTTAACAAAAAGTACTCTTGCAAAAGGTACTTTTATAAAAAGTACTGTTTTTTGTAAAAGTACCTTTAGTAATATGTACTTTTTTAAAAGGTACCTTTAATAAAAAGAACTATTGTAAAAAGTACGGTTAATAAAAAGCACTTTTGTATAAGGTATCTGTTACAAAAAGTACTTTTTGTAAAAGGTACTTTTAAAAAAAGTAGCTTTTGTAAAACGTATATTTAACAAAAAAGTACTTTTATAAAAAGTACTTTTTTTGTAAAATGTGTCTTTAATAAAAAGTTAAAGGCACCTTTAGTAAAAAGTACTATTTCAAAGTTTCTTTCCTTTCAAAAAAATACCTTTTGTAAAAGGTATCTTTAATTAAAAGTAGTTCTGTTAAAGGTATCTTTAATAAAAAGTGCTTTCGTAAAAGGTACCTTTAATAAAAAGTAGTTTTGTAAAATATACTTTTAGTTAATAGAAAGTATCTTTGGAAAAAGAACACTTTGTAAAAAATATTTGATGTCAAATATATAAGTTGTAAGATTTACATTTTGCAAAAAGTACCTTCCATAAAATGTACTATGTACTATAAATTATCTATGTCTAAAAGTACCTTAAACTTCTCTTTAGGAAACGTATGATTGTGACACTGTCAACCAATTTTTTCTATAACAAAAGTATGGCTGTGACACAGTCAACCATCTTTTCTATAAACAAAAAATATGGCTGTGGGAAAGTCTACCATATTTTCTATGCGAAGAGCATAACTCAGGAAAGTACATTTTTCCTTTCTAAAAATTCCAACCATATAAGAAAAAGTATGGAAGTGATGCAAACGACAATCTTTCCTACAAGAAAAGTATGGCTGTGTCACAGTTAAACATCTACTTTATAAGAACGATCCGGCATATTTTCTATTAGAAAAGTATAGCTGTCACCCAACCATTTTTTCAAATAAAAAAAGAGTTTTTGTAATAAATACTCTGTGTCAAAAGTACTTTTTTTGAAAGCTACTCTTCGTCAAAAATACTCTTTACAAAAAGTACTTTTAGTAGAAAACTATTTTCGTTAAAAAGTCTATTCTGTAAAAATTGTATACGGTTAAAAGTACTTTTTGTACCTTTTGTATTATATGTATATCTTTTTTAGAACGCACATTTTGTTAACATTATCTATAGTGAAAAGTACTTTTCCAAAAAATACTTTTCTTGAAATGCACTTTTTGCAAGAAGTACTTTTTGTAAAAAAAACTTTTCTTAAAAAGTACTTTTTGTAAAAAGTAATTTTTGTAAAAAACACTTATCGTAAAAGGGACTTTTTGTTAGAAGTAATTTTTGTTAAAAACCCTTTCCTTAAAAAGTACTTTTTGTAATAAGTACTTTTTGTATAGTATATATTTTTTCAAAGTACCTTTTGTAAGCAAGAACCTTCTATAAAAATTTTCTTTAATGAAAAGTATATTTTTTAGAAAGGGTTTTTGGCAAAAGGTACCTTTGTAAAATTTAAATTTCATATATAGTGCTTTCTGTGAAAAGTAACTTTTGTTGCACATTTCAGCACTTAAAGGAATTAAAACTTTTGCTTGCAGCGCTTAAAATACGATTACACTCTTAAGAATTATGTATACAGGAAAACAGCCAGGGTCTATGGCGGGAATCGTACCCATGACCTCTGGACTGAGAGGTTAGCATTGCTACCACTCAGCCACAGGTGCACTGTATTTGTGAAATGTACTTGTTTCCATCGTTACTATTTCTAAAGTCTGAGTAAAATTAATCTTTACCTGTAAATGAAAGAAATTCAATGATGACAATCTCGCCTGCCAGCCACCAGGACTTGATGTTTGTGTGGCACTGTCTCCCGAGTTGGAACGTTCCTTCTCCTTCTTTCTTCTACTCAATCAAAGAAAAAGTTAACCAAAGTTCAATTAAAAAATATGTTCGTACAAAAAAAAAAAAAAAATCCAGCATAACTATAAAGTTTGTGAATTATGAACACGCACCTTTGGTACTCCCGCCATGTTGTCTGTATTAGCTTGGCCGCCTTCTCTTGGCGCTTCCATATGCGAGTCGACGATACGATTTCCAATTCTTTTCGCGTGGGAAACTGTTTCTTAAACTTAACGTCCATTTGCTCTTGCAACTGTTTAAAATTGTCCGTCTCTTCGACATGACCCAAAACATGTTTCACCAATGCATGGAGAATATCTAAACAATGAATTTTATTGCCCTTGGAAATGGGTAGATTAAATGATACCAATGCTACGGTGTTTGGTTTGGCAATGCCCAACGGCGGATCCAGAGAAGCGATAAAATCGGATAATTGTGCAAAATGTATGAATTGTGTAGCATGGGGATCATATCTACAAAAGTGTGAAGAAAAAACAAAGAGGTAAAAATGGTTAGTAAAAAACGATTTTTGCGAAATGTGAAAAGCGGATAAGCAATGTTATTTTTTATTTTTTGTATTTGCAAGCAGCAGCGAAAGACTTACTTAGACCATCTGATATAGAACATTTCCAAATCGTCTTCTACTATACCAATTTCTTCCTCTTGATGAGCTTGATTGAAATTCTCCAAAATAATGGCGATATACATGTTAATGACAATCATGTAGCTAATTATAATGAAACTGGTAAAGTATGAAATGGCCAACAGTGGATGGCCGCAATCTCCATTTGTCTGGCGATTAAAGTTTGGATCACAGTCTGGCGGCTGTATCATTAGCGATTCGAGTACATCGTTCCAGCCGGCCGAGGTCATTAAACGAAATAACAACTGCATACTGCGACCAAATGTCTGAAAGTTGACCATGTCGTCGAGCGCGCCCTGCAGTTTGACATGGCCAAACAGGGACATGCCCAAAATGGCATAGATAAAAGTTATTAGACCCAATAAGGCCCCAATATTAAATAGGGCCGGCAGTGATACTACCAAGGCAAACAGCAATTTACGTATACCCTTCGCAGCTTTAATTAGTCTCAAAATGCGGCCAATACGAAACACACGTACCACTCTCAGGAGAGTGGGACTTATCGGCAAATCAATCATTATATCTTCCATAAGTATGCCGAATATGGATGCCAACACCAAGAGAAAATCAAACACATTCCAAGGGACCGTAAAATAGTGATAACGTAGACCTATTATTTTCACTATGGCCTCTTTAGTCATGTAACGGGCGTACACAAAAAAAGAGGCCAAACAGCAATGAGGGTGGACAAAGAAAAGGATATTTGTGTTAGTTTAATGCTCTTAGTTATATTTTGTAAATAAAAAGAAGTTAATGATTTTTTTTCAATCAATTTTTCTCTCTCACACACACAGAAATTAACTTAAACCGAGTTCAAAAAAGAAGGAAATAAATATACTTGATATCGCCCATTAAAGTGTGAAATTTATAGTTTATCGCAGGAATGATAGAATGCACGATTACACCATACCGCACATAAAATTTAAACTTTATGCTCATGTATTACCAGTGACGTCACTCCAAATGTATTGTTGTTGGCTAGTAATTTGCAGCTGTCAAACTGGGTTCACACACGTCAATTTGATTTGAACAACTTTTAAGCTTACGGGAGAGAGAGGAAAAGAGAATGAGGAAGTTAGCCATCATATTTGCTTCCACTTTCATGAACCAAAATGTTGTTCAGCTAAATTTGCCATGTGTAAACCGGGACTTTCTATCGTTCTTGATGAAAGCAATTTCAATCGCAGAGTTGTCAACTATTACCAAATGCAAAAGAATAATAGAAATATCGATTGTGCATAGTGTTGCCAGTTTTTTTCTAGAGCTTATTCCCAATTTTTGATTTGTCGTCCCCAAAAATCCCCAGAATTATTTTTTTTTATTCAAATTTTTTTGTTTTTTTTGTGAAAGATAATAATGACAAAAATAACATATTTATTCAATAAAATTCATTTATATCGATAGCTATATTTACATTCACATTAATTTAATTTTTACTTATAAAACTTGCAAAGGAAAAATTACACATAGTTTAATATACACAAGAGTATAAAAAAATTTTTAACCAAAGTTTGCCATTTCAAAAACTTCATAATCGAAATCTTCTGGTTCATCAGCCTCAGAAACTTTGTTGTACATAGTATTTGTATTAAAAAGTTTTAGCAATTCAGCAGAAGGATTAAATTTGTCACAACAAATTAAATTATTTTTAAAGTGTGTGTTTATTCTAAGAAGTGCTTCCAACAAGTCGTATTGCATTTTGTTGCAAGTTTTTGTTTTGGTAGTGCCTTGATACTTCTTCTTTATTAGAAACCAATCACTATGAATAGTAACACACATTTTTAGACTTGTCAGACGCATATTTCTTAGTTCAAAAATCATTCTTGTTACCATCAGTTCAGTTTTAAAAAAAATCCCCTAATTATACCCTCAAATTTGGTTATCATCCCTAACAAATCTCCAGATTCCCAATACGAAATTTTCATCCCCAATCGCTAAGAAAAAATCCCCAATTTGCAGACAAATCCCCTAAACTGGGAACACTAGTTGCCACAACAACAATGAAGAGAGCAAAAAAAGGGGACAAATCCCCTAAGCTGGCAGCACTGAGACTGGCCACTGAGAGAACATCGAGAGAAATTTATTCCCGTATGTGTATTCATTTCTATAAGAAGCCGATGGATGTTCGGCACTCTGGCGCCAGTTTGAACAGTCTTGGTTTATATTATTGTATCATGCAAATATCATTCTTGCCAAATACATACATTGTTTCGCTTAAAATTAGAACTTTTGGCAACCTTTAAGCTTGGTACTCTGTTCAAAAAAAAACGTGAATTTATCATGAAATAATGTTGCAAAAGTTGTACACTGTTCAACTCGTGAACAATTTATGAAATGTATCTGGCAACATTTTCTTGCTATCTGTGAAATAATGAGACTGGCATTTATTTCGTGCGAAATATTGATAGCCGATGATTTTGTTAACAGAATTCGATCAGTGTTGCCTACTTCAAATCAATAAATACGAACTTTTTTTCCGAAAAAGTAAAATAATCAATGTTGCTGAAAAATTTTCACTACTTCGAACAGAGTAACAGGCTTTAGATGGGACCAACTACTTCACCTAACGGGAATTCATGCTCATGGCGTTAATCTTGTATTCTATCATTCTTTTTTTATCTAAAAAATTTTATACAAAAACTTGTCTTGCAACCATCACTTTAAACGGAAATGAAACAACTCCCAATAATGTTCGATAAAACGTATCGAATATTATAAATTGACAAATTTTTATCTTCCGGTTTTTTTATTTCGAAAAATTTTTTCAAATACCATTTAATTTATTTCTCTTAAAATCACATACTGTGTAGCCTGAGAGAGCCAAGAGGACAGAATTGATATACATCGCTCGTACTTACCCAGACCAAAGACGGTGGTAAAAAATGCATTACTGACTTCCAGTATAAAAAATACCGCATGCGGTTGATTGTAGTGCTCAATGCCCATGGTTAACATATTTAAAAAAATCAGTACGAATATGGCTATTTCAAATCTATTTGTATATATATAATACATAGATTTATTAATATTTGTAGATGCAGATGGTTTTTTTTTTGCAGTTCACACATTATAGTTGTAGTGTAAAATGGTGTATTTCGTTATTTTTTTTTTTTTTTTTTTTTTTTGGAAAAATAAAGGGATGGGAAACATTTAAAAATTAAATATAGTTAATTAAATATTTTTAAGGATAACATTAAGATATTTTCAAGCTAAAATGTTTATTTGGTGCAGAGTAAGCAACAAGCATTCATTTCAGTGCTTAAAAGAAATATTAAATAGCAGAGTTGTATTTGCAATTGTAATTAATATGGTTAGAGCTAAAGCAATTTTTAATTGTGAAAATTTTTGGATTTCTGTTATTGTTAAAATATTTTTCCTAAAGAAGTTGCAAAATGTCTTTGTTGTTGTTAAGAATTATATAAAAAAACATATGCTGTTTAAGACATAAATTACTTATACACAAATTATGTAAACTTAGTTCCAAATTAATTGATTGAAAACTATTTTTTTTCTTTTGGAATTGATGATGGAATTTCTAAATACAGATCATTTACCTAACTTACAAGGTAGATATACATATGTACACTAATAGATACATAGATATATTTGTATTCTGAATAACCAGGCCCAGAGTGTTACTTCCTCTTTCCTTTTTCCTCTTTTAAGAAAAATTACACTGTACAACAAAATAATTTTTTTTTCCAAATAACAATGTTTTGCCAACTGATTTTTTTAGAGATTACTAAAACAAGATTTGTGTACGTGTATCTGCGTCTTGAAAGCTTACATCTGAAACTAAGTTTACGGCCTATTTAAGGTGGCACCCTGTGGTAAGAAACATTTTTAAAATCGTGTGATACAAGTATATATTAACCCTCTATTTCTTCCGAAAATGGGTATTTTTTTTGCAATTTTTTGTTTTTAATGTAGTTGAAAATTGTTTGCGAAATTGATATTCTACTATAGGCATCAAAACAAAAATTCAACTTTAAAATTGAGCTTTCATTACAAAAAAGCTTTCAGCAAATTGTAATACAATGAATCAAAACAATTCACATATTCCATTTGCAATAAGGGCTGAGAATATAAAGCAGAAATCTACCACACACAGTTGACCAAAACATAAAGAACGCTGATGTTGCTGAGGTGCAGTGAGTGACCTTCGGAAACAGCTAATTGCTCCGTTCTACTGCGGGTTTGTGAGAATATTTACAATTAAATTTAGTGTTATTTATTTATTAATAATTATCGCATGTAATTTGGCTTACAAAGCCATACGAACTTTAGCCTAAACAAATCATAAATATAGGAAGAATATTTTTTTTTATTTTATATGTTTTTGTTTTTGAAGTATTTAACTTAATTTCGTGTTTTTTCTAGTGCATATGAAATTAAATTAGGAAAGTTCGGGAATTCTGGGCTTTTTTTACAGTGGTGGTATTTTCTCTAACATGCAAACGTTTATTGATATTTTTTGTTAATAAAAGCACAGTAGATTAACATTTTTTAATCGAATTTTTAAATATTCTTATTTTCCATTGGATCCTAAATGAAAGGGAAGGAATGCCAATACACATGATATAATATTTTTTAATAAAATTTTCAAAAAAAAAATTATTTCTAATATCAGATAGCCCACTGTGCTTTACGTAGGAAAGTGATATACACATGTTTTTCACATTTTGAGAGATTTGCGAAATATATTCTTGAAGGAAAGAAGTTGTAGTTTACAGAGCAGAAAGTGTAAAAGGGGAATATAGTTTTCAGTTAAACATACATTAATAGATGCTTTAGACTTTATAGTTTAACAGCATAAATGGCGAAGCTATAAAGTTGAAAACACCTTCTACGAGTACAAACATACATACATAAATATTTACAATAAAGACAAGACTTTACAAGGATCTCGCATACTCTTTATATTTCGCTGGTTGCTAAGAGGTCAAGTGTTCAAATAATTTTATCACCAAATCAAACTTTTTTTCTAATAGTTTTTTTTTTCTTTTTATAAGTATATTTTTACTCATTACCAAAAAAATACTTAAAATCTAAGTCAAATCAATACAAGTACTTTAAGTTTTACAAAAACCTAGAAGAAAACCACTTTGAAAGTTTATTAGCGGTTTAGTTGCAGACAGTTTTGAAATATTAAAAGAAAAACTTTAAATAAAATTCAAAACTTGTTTGCTGTTCTCTTTACTAAACAAAAAGGGATTTATGAAACATAAACAAAATTCAAAAACTATTTACAAATACATAATAAATAAATTTTGTCTTTCGAGAGAGTTTTTGTTTGTTAATATGGCAGGCTGGCTGGTTGATATGCATGTGTTTAGGTAGGCGTGGCATTGAGGGCGTAGGTGAAACCAAAAAAAAATGCTTAAGTGTGTGTGTTTTAATTTTTAATTTGTATGCTTTTTTTTATTTGTAAGTTCAAATCATACTTTTAGCAATTTCAATTGTTTTTTTATTTCTTTAAGCGAAAGTAAAAAAAATTATTTTATTTAGTTTTTATTACCTTCTGGAATTCGATAAATCATAAAACATCGCTAAAAAATGATTTATTGGTCGCTTAATGACTTTCTGTGGTTTTTTTCGTCCCAACTTTTTCATGGCGGTGTAATAATGTTTTTGAGATTCGGTGAGAAACATTTCCAACACTCCTCCTTCATACTTTTTTTTTTATTTTTTTTTTTGCAAGTGTAATATTAAAACACACAGACATACACAGAAATACATATGGAAAATAATTTTGTGTTTTTTTAACATATTTTAATATAATTATATTTAATATTGAAAAAAATTATTTTAAAGTTAATAGAAAAAAATTAAAAGTTTTTATTTTATAATATATGAATGAAACAAACATAATTAACAGTTTTATAAATATTCGAAAACATGTTGACTTTTTGTGTTTAACAAAGACGAACAATAGTGTAGGCTAATTTTAGACTTTGTGATATTTTAACACAGTGATTAATTATGTCAACAATTTATAAAATATTTATTTTGTTTTTCATCAGCTTAAAGATTTTTAAGTATTTTTTAGCACTTTTCCAAACTAAAGGAAGGCATAGTTGAACACTAGAAATGCAAAATTAATTTTATAATACTTATTTCGCTTTAACTTTAACTCAAATCAGTAAATTCAGTAACATGTGACCTTGACTCTCGCACACGAAGGGTTCCGTACGGAAACTACATGTGTAATAATATAGAAACTTTAGTATATATAATCGAAGATCTTACCTGTGCCCCGTTTCTGTAACTTGTGAGAAGTTCTCGCATCGAGAAATACTAAATAATTATATTGGTTGTCCTATTTTACACAGGGTTACTAACATAAAACTTTATATAAACTTACAAAAGATATGAACATGTATAGTTTTTTTCCTACTCACCCTGTGTTTCACAGGATGATAAAAAAAATTTCGACTCGAGAAATTCTCACATTCCTTTTACAAAAACTAGGCCCTGATTTAGATATTTTTTAGAAAATCTTTAAGTACACGGTAAACTTTTTTTTTTTGTTTTTGGCGACTTTTTTAGTTTTAGAGCTTTTTCTTTGTTTTGGCGTTTTTTAAATTTTTTTATTTATTTGCGATTTTTGGCTTGTTTTTCGTTTTTGGCTATTTGTACGATTTTCAGCAATTTTTTTTAGTTTAAGCGATTTTTTTAGTTCTGGAGCTTTTTTATTTTGGCGATTTTTTCAGTTTTTTCGTTTTGGTGACGGGTGTTCTAAACCGAGAAAACGAAACATGTTGAAATCCTAATGAATTATAACATATTTTTTTCAACTTTAATATATTTTTATACAGAAATCTAAAAAATCAAAATTAAAGTGTATTCTATCAGTTAATGTAATTTTGAACATGTAATTTTGACAACTTTCTGTACTTTAGTAACCGTAAAAGGCAAAAGTTTCAAAAACGCTTAAACTAAAATATCGCAGCATTAAAAAAAGTGTCAAAACATAAAATCGCCAAAATGAAAAAATCGCTTAAAAGGAAAATATCACCAAAAATAAAATAAATCGCTAAAATGCAAAAAAAAATCACCAAAATAAAAAGGTAAAAAACAAAATATTTCCAAAAAACCAAAAAATTTCCAAATAAAACTTAAAAAAAAAATTAAACCGACTTCAAAAATAAGCACTAAAAAGCTAAAAATAATATAGATCTAGTTAAATAAAAGATTTTTATATATGTTACCTACAGTGCCGTTTGAAGTTGGTGCCAGCAACATTGGTAACTAAGCACATACATATGTACATACCCTGCAGAAAATTTAGTGACAATTGAACCAAGCGTACTCGTCCTATGACTTACGAAAATGGGAGTGTTAATTCTGAATATGCACGATTTTAGAGAAACACTTGGACATTTATCTATGGCCAATATTATCCGCTAGCATTGACTCCTTCAGAAAATGCCAATTTGAAAACTTGGCAATATTTACTTCAAACTCGGAAATAGAGTCATGGGCAATAATAAAGGAGGAGCACCTTGTCTACAAATTTTCATTACTTTTTCCATCTCTGTTGCCTCATTTACTGCAAAAGTCCTTTCGAAATGCATTATAGCTTAACAGAGCTCTGTTAAAACACTAATAGAGCTCTGTTAAAGCGCAAGATTTGTGTCAAGGGTTATAAATCTACACAAGCACAAACATGAAATTCTGCCGATTCCGACCGAAAATAATGCAGTGATAATTTTGAAACTCTGCATGACATGTTAATAACGAGAATTATATTCTACAAATTAGATGCACTACGATTGTGACACTTCATCTCAAAACGGGTATAACGAAGCACACAGGGATTTGAATAGTTAAGCTGTAACTACACTTGGAAAAATATTCGGATTGAATTTTCATTACTTACATTTTAACAAAAATTTAATAAGATATTGAAAATTTCAAAATCAGGATGTCAGCTCTGGTTACCCGTAACTTAATTCCGTAGCACCATAAAAGTTTCAAAATTATATAAAAAAGGTTTACCATCTAGACTGAGGATCGAATTTCTACTTGTTAATCAGCTAATGTATCTGAGTTAATTTAAGTTTTATTTTGTCAATTTGGTGTTTCCATGTAAGCCGTCGATCAAGGTGTATGTTGAGGAACAAGTTGGGAACAAGTATCTCTTTCTTTATAGGGTAAATTTTACCTGAACACATTTTTGTTCGTTTACTTTTATTCTCCATTAGTTCATCCAAAGTTCAATAGGGCACTATTACGAATATTATATATTATATGTACTACGAATATTTTTTTTATTTAGTATGTCTATATAAGAAAGACTCCGCTAGGGCATGTACTATCTATTACGAATATTTTTTTTTTTTGTAGTTTAGTATATGTACATATAAGAAAGACTGGAACAAGTCCCGTAACTATACTTAGATATTAACATAAGCTTAACTGGTACATATTTATACTTTTGAAATATGAGTTAGCCTATGGTCGAGTGGGTAATGTGGAACACAAAGTACACAGAGACGGAAGATAATTGCGAATTCTAACGTCTCGCTCACACCTAGCCTGTGTCTTCTATAATTTTTATTTCGTAGTGGCATTAATTTCACGTACATATTTTCATTTTATGCTTTGTGTCCTCATTCGCTACGCGATATTTTGTAATTAAAAGGTTAAAATTAATATTTATGAATCAAAAAAATTAAAGTTAAAAAAAAAATTAACTGAAAAATAAAAATAATAAAAAAGTGCAAGTTTTCGTTGTTACAGTTACGGGTACATAGATAAATGTCGGAATGACATTTATATATACCCTGAAAAAAGTTTGGTGACATTGATCAAAATGTACTCGTCCTATGACTTGAGAAAATAAGAGTGTTACGAAAAGTAGGGAGTTGTGTATAGTGTAGTGTAAGGACATATCCTGTAAATGGTTACATATTCACCATTATCGTGATGTATCGTCTTGATCTTTTGTCAATTTAATTGGGACTTGGTCTTGTATTATAGTAAACGACACTGATCAGGTTCGATGTGGTTGTATACCGCCAAGCCACTCTCGAACCAGTCCCGTAACTATATTTAGATATTAATCTAGGCTTAGCAGGTGTTTATTGTGATATTAATCTAAGCTTAGCAGCTGTTTATACTCTTGAAATATGAGTGCCTCTGTGGTCGAGTGGGTAGTGTGCAAGTCTGCCCTGCACGAGGTTGTCAGTTCGAATCCCAAAAAATATCTGCTCAAAATAAATTATCAGGCATGTTCTGAAAATCACATTTTTCAAATCACTAGTGATTTTAAAAGTAATAATAGTCCTGTATACGTTTTTAAAATCATATACAATAAATTTATTTCAGAAATGATATTTGATGCTGTTATACAATAGAAAAATTAAAAAAAAAGAGCGAACAAATATCTGCATGATCATTATTACTTTTAAAATCACTAGTGATATGAAAAATGTGATTTTCAGAACATGCCTGTATAATTGAATTTGTAACAATAAAAACAAAAATTATAAGTTTTCATTGTTACAGTTATGTGTCGGAAAGACATTTTTAAATAATGTATATTTATATTATATTATTCTACACCCTGTGAAATAGTTCAGTGACAAGTCAAAAGGCATATACAAAGTATCAATTAACCCCATCCTAGGCCATCCCCATGTAAAAGTGACTCGTCCACTTCATAGGAAGTGTTAGAACTCGGACTGGTCCCTATCACTTAGGGAGCGGTTACGTGGCTAGTCTTGTGTTAGTTCCATTTCCTGCAGGGTAAGAATTACTTGCATGCAGTTTTTTACCGGGCATGTTCCTATGTGTTTAGTACCAGTATTACTGGCACCAACTTCAAACGGTACTGTAGGTAACATAAGTAAGGTAAGTATCTTTTTTTATTTAGAAATATGGTCCAGTTTCGTAAAAATCTATTAAGTAAAAACACGTGAAATATAGTATGGGCGTGACAACGCCTTTTTTTTAAAACAAGATTGTGTATTTTTAAGAGTTCAAGGTGTGTGCCAAGTTTCGTAAATATTGGTTAAGTACAAGCACATGAAATATTATACTCAAATTTAATAGGCGTGTCCGGCCCACTTTTTTGAACGCAATCTTGTGCCAATATTAAAGCTTAGGGTGTGTGCCAAATTTCGTAAAAATCGGTGAAATAGCACCCTGTGAAATATAATATAAAATTTTAATGGGCGTGACCCTGCCCATTTTTTAAAGAAGATTGTGTTCATTTTAGAGTTCAAGATGTGTGCTAAGTTTCGTGAAAATCGGGTAAGTACAACCACGTGTAATATTATAATACATTTTAATGGGCCTAGCCCCGCCCAGTTTTTCAACTTAAAAATTTTGTAATTACAAGAACCAAAGATTTGCTAGGTTTTGCAATCAAATGAGTAGAAGATCACAAAATGAAATTTAAAAATTGTGGGCGTGACCCCGCCCACTTTTTTCAAATGGGACCAATGGGAAGCTATACACTCTCATACAACAAAAAAAAATTTACAATCGGTCTAAAATGCACCGAGTTATGAACCTACACACCTAAAACAAAATAGAGACGAATTGTTAACCTCCTTCTTTTTTTGAAGTCGGTTAAAAAAAAACCAAATAAGTCGCCAAAAACCAAAAAAATCGCCGAAAGGAAAAAAACGCCAAGATTAAAAGAAAACGCTAAACTAAAAATATATTGGAGAAAAACAAAAAATCGCCAAACAACGAAAAAATCGCTAAGACGAAAATAATTGAAAAATTTCCCAAAGTGGCCGTACGGAACCTCAAAAAAATGTCGAAACATAAAATCGCCAAAATGAAAAAAGCGCTTAAAAGGCAAATATCACCAAAAATAAGCTAAATCGCTAAAATGCAAAAAAATAGCAAAAGTAAAAAATAAAAACTAAATAAATCGCCAAAAACAAGAAAAAATCGCCAAAAGGAAAAACGCCAAGATTAAAACAGAAAACGCTAAAACTAAAAATATGTATTGCAAAACAACAACAAAAAATCGTCAAAAACCGAAAAAATCGCCAAAACGAAAATAGTTGAAAAATTGCCCAAATGCGTGGAACCCCTCGTGAGCGTGTCAAAGTCGCAATTTACTAAATTTATTTGGGACCCACTCCATCACAGGAGCACTTATATTTCAAAAGTTTAAATAGCAGTTAAGCTAAGGTTAATAACTAAATATAGCTACGGAAGTGGTTCTAGAGTGACTTGGAGGTCTTATTGGAGGGAATAATTAACATTTTTTTTTATACTATTTGATAGAGCCAGCCACATCAAACTTGTTCAGTGCATTTTACTACAATACTAGACCCAATTTATTTTAAACTAACTGAAGATTAAGATGACACATCCAGAAAATGGTGAATATTTACACGATATATCTCGTTTTCACTACTCCCTACTTTTGGTAACACTTCCACTTTCTCGAGTCATAGGACGAATACGTTGGGATCATTGTCACCAAAATTTTTCTCGGGTTAGCTATTCCCCTAAATAACAAATTTAAGTGTATTTTTATGGAAAAAATTATATTTTACAGAACAAATAATCAGGGCAATCATGAATAAAATTCCACGTGAAAATTCTGCCTTTCCCTGATTAGAATTTTTTGTTTTCCCTATTATTCCCTGGGAAATATTTCACGTGGAATTTTATTCATGATTGGCCTGAATATGTTAATTTTTGAGAAAAAAATTAATAAAAAATTTAAACTTGAATAAATTTTTTTCTTTATCTTATCATTCAACTATGCCTTTTAGTAATCACAAGTGCGAATTAAAATTTTCATATTTTACCCAATATTTTCATAAACAAATTATAGGGGAAAAACAACTGAAAATTCAACAAATAAATATTAACAAATCAAACCTTATAAATCAAGTTCAACTTCTGCCAAAGCGGTAGTGATTTAGCCATTTTACCGACCAATCAAAAACACAGATCCGATCGCATACCACACTTACCTTTTTCTTGAGCATATTGAAATTATCAATAATTACTCCGATGAATAGATTAAGAGTAAAGAATGATCCACATACAATGAAGATAACAAAATAGATATATGCATAAAGATTCGCTTCGCGCTGCGGCTGCAAGTCCACACCACGAGCATCGACTGCATCGGCCATGACCTCCATCCAGCCCTCAAAAGTGGCCACTTGCAATAGAGCCAAATAGCCCATACCTACATGATCAAAGGTTATTTTTGAATTGATCCAACTAAAGTTTTTCTCCAAACAATCCCATTTGTCATTCACTTCCTAGAACATCGAGTTTTGTGTTTTTTTTTGTGTATTAGGGGAAAAGATAAATTTTATAAAGAATTTAAATTGTTTTTTTGGATTATAAATTTTTCAAAAGTCTGAATTTTCATTTAAACATAATCAAATATAAAGATTAAAGTTAATTTATAATTTATTTTTTATTGTTTTTTTTTTTTGGTAAGAAAATAAAAGCCAACTAACCGTTACGGGCAACAGTTCTCCATCACTATCGACACATTTGAAAAATTTACCACCAAAAAATTGTACACCCATTATAGAAAATATTAACCAAAAAACCAAACAAACTAAAAGTACATTGAAAATTGATGGTATGGCATACATGAGAGCATTTACTACAATTCGCATTCCCTGCCACCTGGAATAGAAATAAAATGTTTGTTTCGTTTTTAAACTCAAAATTGGAAAATAGAGGCGCAATTAGTTGTCTTATTATCGAACGGTTTCGAGGGGGAACAAAGTGGGTGGAAGTGATAAATTGGGATTAGATAAAACATTTAGAGAAAATGTGGTTAAGGTTAAGGTTATAAGCAAAATAATAAAAATAAAACATACAATTTTACACACAGATGATTCTTTTTTTTTTTTCTTTAATTCTGAAGCACATTCAAACGAATCGGATTAAATCAATTTGTTTTAGCTTTGCCAATAGCGAAATGTACATACAATTATATAAGCATAGCAGTTATCTTAGCGATTTAATCCGAATATTTAAGCTTTAGAGTGCTGAGAAGATCAACCGAAGATGATTATAATTAATTTATATAATAGGCCATTTACATCATCTCGAAATCTAGTACTTTTTTTTACTAGATTTCCCATACAAAAGGAAATCTAATTTATCAGTAGTTTTGTGGAAAATCTACTCAAAATCTATTATTTTTCTTTATTTTTTACTACCCGGTACAACATATTTATATAAAAGGTGAGTGAATTAGCTGTGGTCTGCTTAAAAAGGTGTGTGAATTGGCCACATTTTTGTTGTTTGGTTGTAGTTTTGGAAAACGTTCAATTAATGAGTTTTGTTTTGGTTAAAAAAAATCTTCATAAATATCAAAAGACTTGGTGTAAACGGTATAGGTTTTCGTAAAGATTTTAATTAACATCTGCTAGATTTTGTGCAGGTGTAAGTGCCTTATAAATAGATTTAAATTCTATGAAAAAAAGGTTAATAAAATATATTCTTTAACACGTTAGCAACGTAACGTTGATTTATACTCGAAATAACGTAAGACGTACGTCAAAATTATGTCGTGTTCTACGGACGCCATTTCTTGAGGTACCCATAGACTATGCAATATTATTGCGTATTTTATTTCTATTATTATTATTAACGTTTTACTCCACACTATTTAATAATGTAATAAAGAAAATGGAACAGGGTGTCCCTGTTACTGACCAGTAGCCAGGCTACCCTCTCAGTCCAGAGGTCGTTAGTTCGATTCCCGCCATATACACTGGATGTTTTCTGCAGACAAGCTAATAGCTGCGCGGGTTGTGTAATATATATATGTATGTATATGTATATCGTATCATAACCGCCAAAAAGGCTCAAGTGACATAATTTCCGAACTAAATTTTTTTACAAAAATCGGTTATTAGCAACCGCAACTAATCGACTTTGTTCAAAAAAAAATTTTTTAAATTTCTCGCTTAAGCTTTTTCGGCCATTATGCCAAAAACAAAATTTACACACACATACCCGTTTAAGAAATTTTAAAAATTATTTTTCGTGATATATACTAACGGCCTTATTCATAAAAAATATTTCAGGTTTATTAACCCCTTATTTGGCATATTTCTATGGGAAATTTGTCAAATAAACCTGTAATAAACCTAAAATATTTTTTATGAATTAGACCGTAAATAAATAACTTTTAATTAATTTAAAAAATTTTAAAATAATATTTAGTGATGTACCTGGAAATAATTATTGCACAATGTTGTCAACACACTACAAAATATTTTTTATTGCGCAATATAAATCAAAAGACTTGATTTTATCCAATATATTGTGCCATTAACCAATATAACATGTATACAAACACGAAATTTTATTGTACATACAATATCAATTATTGCACAATAATATTGCAAATGTGTCTATTTATCAGCTGGTTGAATTTTATTTTTGACATCTTCAACTAACTAACTGGCTGTTAATTTCTAACAAAATTTTCTAGCAAGAAAATTGGCGTTTTGAGTTATTAAATAGCATAAGTGCAAGATTTGTTCATCACTATGTTTGTATGTGTATGTGAATATGCATAAATGCTTATCGGGCCATAACCGCCAAAAAAGCTTAACCGACACATTTTTTGGACCTCGTTTTTTTTTGACGAAAATTGATTATTTACGATAGCCTTTTTGCCAGTTATGGTACGACATAATACATGTTGCTCATCTTCGGTTGATCTTCTATGGTAATTTTTTTTCATCATTTTTCAAATCACAAATATGTATTAAAAATTATATTTTTTCCAAAATAAAATATATGTATGTATATGTATGTATAGTTGTATAAACAAAACATGCCAATTACAAATATAGTATACCAGATATTATTATAACAATTAAAAAAAATGTTAAATTATATATAAACAATTTTTTCAAAAATATACATTTAAATCGCAAAAAACTTCTTTTTAAACTCAGATTATTGTTTAAAGATTTCATTTTAGAAAGAAAAATCATATATAAAGTGCTCGAATTAAAAATAAAAGAGAAGAGTTTATTTAATAATGTTTATTTGGAAGTTTGAATTTCAAATTTGTATTCTCAACAACAAAGCAAAACAAAAATACACAAACACATATGTATGTATAATATTAAGGATATTTAAGGATTAATTTTTTTCTTCCATTATTATTTCGATTTCAACATGTTAGTTATTTCTATTCGAAATCCTTAAAGAAAACGATATTGTATTAAATACTTCCAAAAAAAATTTTTTTTTGTTTTATTTAGTAGTTTTTCATTTAAACTGTTTAAGTATTTTAAATAAAAGGTGCGCTCAAGCATTTAAATATGTTAAAATATTTATGTTTAGATACACAAAATTATATTATTAAATTAGAAGAAATGTATTGAGAAAAAAATATTTGTTTAAAAGCAATAAATTTGAAGTTAGTAAATATGAAAAAAGATATTATAGTCTATACCACAGAATTAATATTGTTTTTACAAAGTGTTTTTAAAACAAATTTTCATATAAAATTTTTCTTATTAAGCCTTTATTAAAGCCTTAATAATTTTTCTAAATAAGGCTGTTGACTTTTAAATATTTTTTTTACTAATAAAATAAAGTTATAATGGCACAAAGTATTAAGATAAATTTAATATATAATAACATAAAAATTTTGACTTATATCACTTTCAAAATTAAAGGCTCACATAATAAATTTTAAAATAAAATTTATATGGCATGTGCTCGGCACTGTTCTATAAAATTTTAAGGTTAACCATAACCATACAAAACAGCTGTCCAAGCCAAACTAATGGGCAGCACTACATTTGATTATAGATGACTTGCCATAACGCAATAGCCATAACCATAACAATAGAAACCAATTGGATTTTGGTTTTTCACCTTAACCATAAGCAACTGTTTGCTTGTTATACATATTTCTTGTTGCACTTTTGAAGTGAATAATGGCTTCGTAAAGGTGCAATTAGACATGCCATAGCCATAATGCCATAGCCATGATCATAAATTGATCAAAATTCAATTGGTTTCAATGGTTATGGTTATGGCTATGGCGTTATGGCGAGTCAGGTATAATCAAATACAGTGCTGCCCATTAGTTTGGTTCGAACAGCTGTTTTCTATGGTTATGGTTATGACATGTCTGATTGCACCTTTTGTCAACTTCTGGCTTACATATATACACACACATATATAAAGCAAAGAGAAATACAATAACAGCTGACACATACGCTGGCAGCCCCACGTTTTTACTAACTACGAGTAACATCCAGACTTAAATGATACCACAGCTTCAAAATTAAGAGGATGCGATTTGACTAACGAAACCAGAAAACTTTTCATTCAGGCGTTGCAGAAAACATTTCTTGAAGTTTTAGAATCGTCATTAAAATATATGATGCATTTCATTACAATTTATGATGAAAGATTTATTTTATATTTGTATATGTAATAACTAGTGTTTTTCATACGATATTTCCCGGGAAATTTGTGCGGGAATTCTCGGGATATTTTTTGATTTTATTATGGCAACTTTAGTCTCTGTGTGCACATTCATTGATGAGTATCGTTATTCACTATATGAATGCGATGATGGCACTAGCACAATAGCTAAAGCTTTACAACAACTAAAGGCTCAGTTGCCCGATGGTAATGTAATGTAAAAGTAACGTAGGAAACAGCTGATCGATATTTTTATATGAAAAGTAGGTTACGTTACATTAAATCTCCATAACCATTTTCAGTACTTTTCACATAACAATATCGATCAGCTGTTTCCTACTATTGCAGTTACTTTACATTACAGTCGGGTAACTGAGCCTTAAGGCCGAGTTTACATCTAGCCCACATGTGCTCTGAGACTTAAGGCTCAGTTAGCCGACTGTAATGTAAAGTAATTGCAATACTAGGAAACAGCTGATCGATAATGTTATGTGAAAAGTAATGAATGAGAGATATAATGTAACGTAACCTAATTTTCATATAAAAATATCGATCAGCTGTTTCCTACGTTGCATTTACATTACATTACAGTCGGCTAAGTGAGCTTTTATTTGCCAAAGTAGGAAGGGAACGTTGAAAATTTAATACTACAGCAATTCATAAAAGTAAAAACAGAAATGCCCAAGGAAATTAAAGAAAAATTAAAAAAAAATACCGATTCTCTTTGGTAACGAGCACGATTCCGTTAATGCTTTTCTGTACTAAAGTCATATTTCCAAAGAAATATTTTTTTAGTAATCTTATTATATATAATACAAAAACACGTTCATTTGTTATGGGTGAACTCTTCAATGCCCCAACAGATTTTCGCCTTCCACCCCACAAAATATTTGTAAAAGACCAGTGCGTGTTTTTATATATATTCTACCCCGGTAAATGCTACGCCCCTTTCAGAAATAGTGATTCGTCTGACAGATGGCGCAATTTTTATTTTTTTTTTGTGTTTTTGCACCGTTTCTGTGTAGTTTGAAGTTCGTCCGGCAGATGGCGCAATATTTAGTTTATTCGTGGGCAAAATCCAATTTTCATATTGTACCACCAATGCCATATACAACACTAATGTTTGCTTAGGGCCAGCAACGCGGACCGGGGTCAGCTAGTACTCGTATAATTTGTTTTTTATAATACAGTACAGTACAGTAGAGTTTTTATATACAGTATTTATGTATTACTATTATATAAAGAACGGAAACGGTATAATTTTTATGACTAATGTGTTTATAAAACGTTATTATTTAATCGATCTCATGAATTTTAATTTATTTTTTGTTGAAATAAATAAAATTAAAAAAAAATTATATTGTTTTGTACTGGGCGGGAATTCCCGGGAAAACCAAAATTTGTTCCCGCTTTCCCGGGAAATGAAAAAGGTAGGCAAAAGGAAAACTCTAGTAATAATTCACTCTGTGAGGCCCTATGCTGCTTATAGGAACTAAAGGATCAATCTAATATATATAATAACCCACGCTGTAGTGTAGCTAATCTTATCAAAGAAAATTTAATATTGGTGCTTTCTTGGAATTGGTTTAATTCCAAATAATTTAAATTTTTCAGTAAAATAATTTTATTTAAAAATATCTTAAGGTCGATTGAAGATACTATATTCTGCCTTGCAACAGTTTTCCAATTCAAATTTAAAAATTCGACAACCGTAGTAACGAGGCCCATAATATTTCGTTTCACAGAACCAGTATCGAAAAATACTTTATTCTTTTTTATTTTATAAGAATCATCTTCTTGAGTGATTAATTATTAATTCTTTAGTGGTATAAACTATAATTGATACAAAATCTGTATGCGAATTTACAAAAGTTTCATTATTTTTTTTTTAATCTGAAAATACATAGAATAGAAACAATATTTGCATATAGAAAGAAAGAAAGAAAGTTATATTAATAAAACATTTAAAATAAAAACGCATTCATATTTAATAAAACTCATTAACGTGGGCGAATTTTTCGATTCCACTTTGAATTGCTGTACTAGATTAAGGAAGCATGCAAAATTTTTCCTTAATCTAGCACAAACTTTCGAAGTCGAATCGAAAAATTTGACAGCTGTTATCAGCCAGAGTATAGCATACAGATATTTAAAGATTTATAAAATTTCGATAAAAATTAATATTAGTGTAAAATAAAAATATTAATTGTTAGTTAATTAAAATTTGACATCAAAAAAGTAACCACCCATACATTCAATTGCATATGTAGTCGTATGTATGTAAATGCATAATTGTATGTATGTATGTATGTATGTATGCTGGGGTTAAAACACCAAACTTACCTTGATATGGCCCTTAAGGGTCTTAAGGCTCTCAACGTTCTCAAGGAGCGTAACACTTTTAAATTCTCATTTTCCTCTATCAACAAAGAAAAAACGGAAACCTTTAATTAAAATATAATTAATTGAATTATTGATATTGATATCCTTTGCACCCCAAATATACTCACAAACACTATTATAAAATCTAAAATGGTCCAAAAACTCGTAAAGTATTTGGAAAACCCCAATGCCAACCATTTCAATACCATCTCAATGACAAATATCAAACAAAATGAAAAATTTGTCCAATAGAGTATGCGCTTCAATGATTTATTACTGTCCAAGTAGATGTCTTCGAAACATAATGTTATGCTGGATGCGAAGATTAACACTAAGACAAACCACTCAAAGGCTGGAGTATCCACAACAGTCAAGACGGCCGTTCTAACGCGTGTCCAGTGTTTAGCACTTTTTGTATCCATACAGGACATAAACCATGGACAGCGAAAGTAAAAGCTAAAAGAAACCATAAAATTGCCAAATATTAAATAATTGAACACAATTTCGAAAATTTCGCATTCAAGTTGGAAAATAAATTAAAAAGTAAACTAATAAGGAGAAGACTCACTGTTCGTAACATTTTTGGGGGAAGCAATCATCTGGCACTTTAGGTGGCTTCGTTTGTCCAAAACTTGGAAAAGTCATGGGGTCATTGTATGCTCCCTGCGAGTTACGTCTCCCACCCACTGTGAGATCGTCTACGTAGGAGACCAGACAATGCCATGGTTTTTCAGTCAGTCGTGAGAACGTTGATTTCTGCGACTGGAGATTTTCGCCATCTCTCTGCGTAATCGAATCACCGCCTGCCGCCATCAATTGGGTCTCGCCAGGGGCAGTCAGTGCCATTACCGATGATGTATCGGCCGCACCCGAACTATGCGATTCGGTGCGACCCGACTGAAAGGAAGCAGCTTTATCTAGCGACGATTGTGGATGCTTTGAGCGTTTGACATGCAATTTACTTTGCTGTGCCTCAACGCTTTTCTGTCCAGCCCTTGGGAGGAAAGGTGTGGTACGTGTTTGTGCTGTGGTTGCATGATAGTGTTGCTGATGTTCGGTGAGAGCCGTTAGGGGTGGCGTCGTTTTAAGCGATGACAGCTGCACGAGGGTATGTGGCTCAATTGAAGACTTTAGCGAGGCTGGTGGTGTGGGTGGTACAGCAGCCGATGAAGATTGCGAGCTATCACGTTGCAGTGATGCCTGCGTTCGTAGCTGTTTTTGTTGGCTTTGAGTCTTGGCCAATTTTTTGTGCAGCAGTAGATTTTCATAAGAATTTGTACTTTTCAACGAAAGACTATCGATCTTCATTGTTTCAGCCGTTAAACATTTGCGTGGCAAACGCTCCGATTCCATGCGCAACGTAGAAATGGGTTTTTCCTCCTCCGGCACCTCCTCGACACGTTCGATGAGAGATTTACGTTTAAAGCGATCAAATTGAGCACTAAACAAATCACTTTTTCGTCTCATAAAAGGTGACTGAGTACCGGATGCCTGTGTGGCAGCCACAGACAAGGCTTCCACAGTGGCAAAGGGTGCCTGTATTTGATCACAAATTTTTCGTATTTCATTTGTTATACTAAAATCATCATCAATTTTTCTTTGCTTCTCCAGACTACGTCGTTTTATTTTAGCTGTAGCCCGAGTAGAGTTTGCAGGCAGGGAATGTTGCCTGCGTGGTACAGTGGAAAGATCGTAGCTATCGTAGGGATTCAAGGGGGCCACAACCTCATCGGCTGCTGTTCTGTCTGACGCTCCCGTTATCACGGCTATGTGTTCCAATATGGCCTTGTTGGCTTCATCGGCTGCGGGCGAGGGTTCAGAGAGTGTTGATAGTCTTATTTCTAAGGATGTTGTAGACTTTTTGATCTCCTCCAATTCCTTTTCAAAGCTCTGTATGATATTATCAAATTCCGAGTGTTCTACCAAAGGCAAATTGTCACTATCGTGACCATTGCCATTGGAGGAATGACTGCCATTGCGACGTGATTCTATTGTTTGAAGTATGGAATTGGAGATGTAACTTAAATTCGATTTAATACTGCTGGTTGAGGGTTTACGTTCCTCCCTCCTGCTATCGGCTACGAGTAAAGAGTCCGTATCGGCTTCCATTAGAGCAGAACCATAACCCACAGTATCGCTAAAATAATTGTTGCTATTATCTAAAAGATCATCCTGCAGAAATTGAAATAGTTCCTTTTGATCACAATTCAACAGTTCATCTCTTAGATTGGCCTGATTCGAGAGCAATTCTTCGTGCTCCATTGATATTGTGTTCAACGAATGGCGCGAATGGCCATCCTCGTCGGATTTCAGACTGCGGGAAGGAATTAAAGATCTTTGTGATTGATCGCTGGACTGCGACAGACGATCGAGGGACTTGCGATAGCTGGGCGATCGTGTTAGCAACGATTTTTGATACTGTAGATAAGATTCATCATGTTCCTCGCTGCAGTAGCGCGTTGAGCTGCGCTCCAGCAAGGAATCGGCACGCATATAGGAACCGCTACGTTCTTGCAGGGAATCGGCACGCATATAAGAACCACTGCGCTGGTCATTGGCATACGGGTCCGTGTCAGTCGAATTATATTGACCCATTAGCTGTAACTCTATCGATTCGGTGTATGTTGTGGGCTCATCGCGTGAATCATTTGGCTGTGTGCCAAATCCGGAAGACATTTGATGTTGTAAACGGCGATCTATTTGTGGATTTAAGCTATTATTGTCTAATTGGCAGGAGCTGGCAACAGTGCCATCAAATGATGGCATTGCTGGTTGCTGTTGCTGATACAGCAACTGCAATGCTGGCTGTTGTAGCTGATATTGTTGATGATGATGAGAGCCACCAGCGCTTAGCATTGAATGCGTTAGTTGTTGTGAAGAATAGGATTTTTTATCATCTTCCGTTTCTACACCATCGGCTATGGTATGCAGACTTCCCTTCAAGGGTATTTGATAGCCAAAATCGGAGCCTGAAACTGGACGATTCATGGATTCCTGAAAAGAGCAAGGAAATAAAAACAGCATAGGAAAAGAATCTTGAAGATTTTAGAATAAAAAGAATCTGGTTTGCAGGATACTTGCCAAGCAAATAAGCTTCTTAAAAGTGGCTTCCAAAAAGGTACTTTTCAAAAAGTACTTTCTTAAAAGGAACTTTCTCAAAAGATGCTTTAACAAAAACTGTTGCTGAGATGCGCTATTTTTAATGGAGCTCAAAAAAGAAAGTCGATTCCAATCCCAATCCGTTGTATTTGCTTAGGTTTCTTATTTCTAAATGCTGTCATTTTTTAAACGTTCGAGAAAGTAAGTCTACCAAAATTTATTTTCTCATTTTATAGATTTCTGCCCAACCCATTTATGTAGAATTTTGCAACGTTTTAGGTTTTTTTATTAGAACAACGTGCTGTTTTAAAAATTAGGTGGGGTTAAGCCTATTGAAATTTAAAATGACATTTCATGATCTTCATGTTAAATTTGGCACACACTTTGGGATTTTGTACTAACACAATCGCATGTCTTACGAGTAATAAGTAGATGGTATCATGCCCAATAAAATTTAACATATTACTTCATGTACATACTTTTGCCTAATCTATTCCTATGAATCCTTTCTTTGCACACTTCTTGAGATCTTGCTATGAAGCTATCTTAACGTCCATTACAGTTTACTATCATATTTCATGCAATTCGAATCAATCAGTTCTTACGATGAAACTGGATACTCATTTTGAAAGCTTTCATGTTTAAGAAAGTAGGCGGTGCCACGCCCCTACAAAATGTAATATTATATTTTATGTAAATCGCCCATACCGACTCCTACGATGCCTAGGAGACACCAAGAGCTCTTGTGTAAATTGGGTGCAGCCACACCCATTAAACGAAACTTTGTCCACACTTTGGTCTCTTGGACAAGTGAACTTGAACGATTTATTTAGCTTTTGTAACGATGTAACGATGTTTAATGTCAAACAAATATACTTCAGTATTTTTTTTAAATTAAATATTTTTTTTTAACTCACAGAGAGAAAAAAAATTGCCATTCCATTTATTTTTTTAACACACTTGCTTACTTTTTAGCTGGCAATTTTAAAATTTCAAACTTCATTCACTCACCTGATAGCTCAATCTGTGAAATTTCGTTTCCGTTATCAGGCCTGATTTATCGATTGTTGCTGTTGCTGCGCTTGCTTGTTGGGCTTCGATGACAATTTGTTGAAATTTTGTAGCATATTTTCGCTCCTTTCGTTCCTTGCGCTCTTGACGTTTTTTACGTATCAAGTCTCGCACTCTTTCTATGCTGCGGGCTAGTCTTGACTCTTCGCCCACTTCCTAAATACGCAAAGAAGAGTTTGGGGTAATATTTTGTATCAAAAAAGTCGAAAATAAATAAAAATTTTAAAGCCAAAATTAAAGTCAACAACTTGCCAATCTTATATTTCTACATAATATTAACAATAAATCAAATTTATTTCAAATTCCAATGCTTAAGTTTTAATTTTAAACCAATTTCTTAACTATTCTTGCTAATTGTTTGTTAACTAGTATAACTAAATATATTTTTAATTTCACCATGCAAACTCATAACACATTACGGCTAACTAAAAAAATATGCAACTACAATTTGGTTTAAATATAATTTTTTGTTAACGTTCACTATTTAGAAACGAAATAAAGCGGGTTTTTTTTAAGGTTTCGAGTATTTTGGGGGGTTTTAAAAAGTACAAATTACCTTTTTCTTGAAAATCTGTTAATGTTTTTTTTTTGTGGTGTATAGTTTTAGGCGTATTATTTATTTTAACACGTACGTGTGCACATTATTTTTTTTTTTGATTTTTTTTTTAATTAAATGTTCATTAATTTATTGTGTTTAAGTGCATTTTTTTTTTTTTAAATAAATTTTTTAGTTAATAGAAAGGTGGAAGAGTGTTTTTAATGTTAGGGAAGTATAAAGTTAAATTTTAGCAATAAATTTTACACACACATATAGAATTTAAGACGCACACATACATGTATGAAAAGGAAGACAATAAAATTTTTGTTTTTATTAGAAGTTTTGAATATGAAATCATATGAGAAAGTCTTAAAATTTAAGTATAGTTTTAAAAATATATAAAAATGCTATTGCTTTATTGAATTAAAAGAAAAAGATGTTTTGAAATTCTAAGTCATGTTTTACACTCGGCAGTTTTACTTGAAGCAAGTCTGAGTTTATGGGAGAGAAAGGAAAGAAGAAAGAAGAGGGGTACTGACTTGCCTGTACAGAAAATTTACTTCAATTCTGTTTTGTTATTTCATTCGCTGCATTAAAAAAATACGAAAATTGAACAAGAAACCGTCTGAGTGTAAACAAATGGGCAGTTTTAAAAGAGAATTGAAGAGAACTGCTTCAAGAAAAACTGCCAAGTGTAAAACATGACTAAGCAATTAATATTAGCAGTGTGACCATTTCAGCGTTTTAATTTTTTTAACAGTGATACTGCACCCCATATGCACGATAGACTTGTTTCGTTCGAACTCATTCGGTAGCTCGTTTTTTGACACAAAGCTATGATCAAACACTAGACTTGGGTCGAACTCATTCAGTCGGTCGTTTTTGACACAAACCAATGATCAAACCCATGTAATTTAAATGGGTTTGATCATTGGTTTGTGTCAAAAACGACCGACTGAATGAGTTCGACCCAAGTCTATCAAACACATTTAAAGTACATGAGTTTGATGTAAAAAACGAGCTACTGAATGAATACGATACAAGTCTAATTTAGCTGCAAAACTTTTCTATATCTGGTCATACTGGTATTAAGAATTGATTCGCATAAATCAATTTTTATTGCTTTAGAACTAAAAGGATATGTTGGACACGGCAATGTACTCGTAATTTAAATGGGTTTGAAACAACTTTTGATTAAAACCATAACAAAACTAGACTCATATCGAACTCTTTCAGTAGCTCGTTTTTGACACAAACCCATGACCAAACCCATTTAAATTACTCGAAAGAGTTCGATCCAAGTCTATTCCCTACAAGTCTAGTTGGACACAAGCCCGGTCAAAAACATCAATGTAAATTAAATGGGTTTGAAACAATTTTTGATTCGAACGCCAATGAACTAGTTCAAAAAGAGCTGTTGCACACTAGAGATCGTTCAGTCGTTAATTTTCGGCACAAACCTGTGATCAAACGCATTTCAATGACATGAGTTTGATGATTGGTTTGTGTCAAAAACGAGCTACTGAAAGAGTTCGATACAAGTCTAATTTAGCTGCAAAACTTTTCTATATCTGGTCATACTGGTATTAAGAATTGATTCGCATAAATCAATTTTTATTGCTTTAGAGTTGTGTCCAACAGCTATTTTGAACTAAAATGATGTGTTGGACACGGCAATGTACTCGTAATTTAAATGGGTATGAAGCAACTTTTGTTTAAAACGATAACAAATTTAGACTCTTATCGAACTCTTTCAGTAGCTCATTTTTGACGCAAACCCATGATCAAACCCATTTAAATTAGTTGATTTTGATCCTATGTTTGTGTCTAAGGTGAGTTACTGAAAGAGTTCGATCCAGGTATATTCCATACAAGTCTAGTTGAACACAAGCCCGGTCAAAGAAAATTAAATGGGTTTGAAACAACTTTTGATTCGAACGCCAACGAACTAGTTCGGAAAGAGCTGTTGCATACTAGAGCTAGGTCCAACTCTTACAGTCGTTTAATTTAAATGGGTTTGATCGAAGGGTTGTGTCAAAAATGGATGACAAAACGAGTTGGACCCAGCTCTATTGCACACAATTCTAAACTATTCGTTTAGTGCGTTAACTTTGACTGCGACTATTTGCGTTTTCAGAAGCAGAAGCATAAGTAAAAGCAAAAGCAATTATGCAAATGAGAAATTTTTAAACGCTGATTTTTTCCGTGTATAGTGTTGCTTAAATAAATAAAAATCTTAAAACCAATTTTATGCAATCAAAACACATAAAGTGCAAAAGCAGTTAATTTAAATTTCTAAAAATATTTTTGAAAAACAATAATCCACCAAACACAACCAATTAAATAAAAAACAATCTAACAAGCAATATTTAGAATTCTTTCTTTAAATGAGCTAATTATTATGCTTTAATAAAAAAAATTAATAAACGTTTTCCTGCTTTTTTTCTCTTCGCTTGCATCATTTCATTACTCAAAAACAAATTATTTAGCTATTTAAACAAAATCAATTTAAACACATACACTTGACAGCTTTTACATTAAAAATTAAAAGATAAAAATTTATATTCTTGTCTTGTTATTTTTTTTTTCTCAGCTCTATAATCAATGTTTAATAAAAGCACGCACACACACACACACGCACATCAAAAATGACACTGAATTGTGATCAAAAAAAGATCAAAAAATATTATATAAAATATATTTTTGACATGAAATCATACACATGTAAGTGATGCAGTAAAAGTAAAATAAGTTTGCCTTACCTCCTTTTTGGACTTGAGCTCTTCAGAATTGAAACTATTGAGCAACAAGGCCAAGAACAAATTTAAAACCATAAAATTGCCCATTACCAAAGTGGGTAGAAAGATAGCAAAACATGAAGAGGCACCTTGCTGAAATAAACACAAGTATCAGCAGGTCATATTAAAAAAAAATATACATATATACATATGTATGTATATTTACTGGATTATTGATAAAAAATAATTTTGTTTTCTAAAGGGCTTATAAAATAATTTTTTTTTTATGAAAAACTGTGTTATAAATTTCCTATAACTCAAAAATATTTTCTATGAATAAGGTTCTTAAAATAAAGCCATTTTAGTTAATACCTCTTCTTCAGCTCTCATACAATCCCAAAGAGGTTCTATCCACTCTCCGCATAGGATACGAAAAATCATCATAAAAGAGTGGAAAAAATCATTGAAATTCCATCTGCAAATTAATTCATACAAAATTACTTTCCAAAAATATATGAAAAAAATAGTTCCTACCTTGGCACTGGATCTGGTTCAAATTTTTCTGGTGTATAGTCTTTTGAAAATAGTTGCATGCCAATAACGGCAAATATATAAATAACAATGACCAATATCAAGGTCAGATTGCCCAAAGCTCCAATCGTTGATATAATAATGCTCAATAGCACTTTCATTGTAGTCCAAGATTGAGCCAGTTTCAGGACCCTTAACTAAATTTCAAAAAAAAAAAAAAAAAGATTTAAATTTATTCTAATACAAATTCCACTAAAATTTACCAATCTTAAGCCTCTCAAGACGCTTAAGCCATCGACCAGTTCAAATATAATATCCAGCAGCGATGCTGTAACAATAATCAAATCGAAAATATTCCAACCGCAAAGAAAAAACTCCTTGGACAAAGCCATCAGTTTAATGATGCACTCAAAGGTGAAAATGGAAGTGAAAACCTGAAAATTCAATGCGAAATTCTTTTTTTTTTTTTTGTAAGTTTTAAAATTAATTTATATTCCACCTTATTCCCCACATCTAAAGCATTGCGAAAGCTCTCGCTCATGCCATGATGTTCCATGGCTAAAAATGCTGTATTCAATACAATGCACAACGTTATGGCCAATTCAAATAATGGATCACGTACCACTTTGTATAGGCAGTTTTGAATTTGCAACCAACCCTCGTAGTCAATGCAGCACTGAACACATCTATCACAATTACGATCTGGAAGATCATCTGCAAGAAAACTTTTTTATTAATAATAGAAAATTTTAATTGAAATTTATTTGCTGGTGATTAAGCATATCGATATGCATTTCAATGGTGCTTTGGCAAATCATCAGTAAACTTCAACCACACATTTTAAACAGTCACAAACCTTTTACCTTATGCACAGAATTCACATATAATAATATTTTTGAAAATCAAAACGGGAAAAATAAGCGTAATAGCTTAGAAACTTATAGAAAACCCAGCAAACAATTGGTATTCAATATGAATCTATTTCATTTTTCTACAGCCATGCCTAACCACCGGAAAATAAATTGCAATTAAAATAAACTTATGACAATAATTTAAATAATAAATAAGTTTTTTAAATAATAGAAAACTTTAAACTTAAATCTATATATATTTTAAATAAAACGGAAAATGTGTTTGTTTGTTGGTACCCTATAGGATACCAGACCTATGGATCGTTTTTCCTAAAATTTTCACAACATTTAACTGGGACTCTGAAATGAATTATATATATAGTCTAATTTGTTTAACCACGCCCACTTTTACGCCCACTTTTTGAAATTATGTTGCTCTTTCTACACAGTTGTTAACAGATTTTAGCATAACTTCGCCATTTGTGGACCATTTTTTTTTTTAAATTTAAAGTGTGGAGGGGGGCTGGTTTCCAAGTGACTGCCCCAATAGTTTACTATCAAATATACTTGTCATTTATGGAGCAATTTTCGAAAAAAAATTGCATTTTGAAACGGTTCACTAAAATTTTTTGTGGAAATTTGGGGGGGGGGGTTCAAAGTGCCCGCCCCAAAAATTTACTATCAAATATTTTTGTTATTTGTGGACCGATTAAAAAAAAATTCCAAATGAAAAATGTTCACAACATTTTTTTGGAAAGGGGTTTGGGGGGTTCAAAGTGCCCGCCACAAAAATTTACTCTCAAATATGTTTGTCATTTGTGGACCGATTGAAAAAATTCTTTTCACATATGGAAAAGGTCCACTATTTTTTTTTAATTTGGAGGGATGCAAAGTGCCCGCCCCAAAAATTTATTATCAAATAACTTTATCATTTGATGGCCGATTTAAAAAAAAATTTATACTGAAAATGTTTACCAAAATTTTTTTTTAAATTTGGGGGGGGAGGGTTCAAAGTGCCTGCCCCTTGAATATATTTTTGTTTTACAGAAACACTTATTTTTTAGATTTATTAGAACTAAAAATGTTAAATGAAATTTGCCAAAGAGCCAGCCAGAATATACCACTTGCAGCTATTCAAAATGACCTCCGAAATTGTGGCAAGGAGGAATATATTAAGTTAGTAAATCAGGAGATAAAGGTGGCGCAACGATGAAAACTTATATTGTTTTTTTTTTTTTAATTTACACTATTTGTATTTGAATTCACTTGTTTCACGCAGAAATTTGTGCAATGCTATAATTTTCTCTTCACTTACCGATTACAACAATTTCGGAAGAATATTCCGGATGTAAAGCATAAATATTATGCTTCTTAATGCGCGCTATATTACCATTGCACTTAATTAAGCGCACCTCGCGAGGTGACAGCGCCAACGTAACAGCCGTATGATCATTTTGCGTATCAGTAGCCGATACATTTACCACCTCTGAGGCCGTTATATCCTGCTCATCATGATCATCTACGACACCTGAATCATCCTGCGACGACTCACGATTAACGCCACTCGAATTGGAACTCGCCTGGCGACTGGGCATTAGTGGATGTGACGGATACAACATGTTGGGATTTTTTTGCGCTTCGTCTTGAAAGCAAATGCGTGTTTGACGAATATGCTGCTGCTGCTGCTGCTGCTGTTGTTGGTGCTGCTGCTGTTGCTGGCTGTCATCGTTCTGCTCACTAGAGTGTTGACACTTTAAGGCTAAATCGGTAGGACGTTCACAATTGCTGTGACGTGGACTAGGACTGGGTGTTGGGGTGAGTGAATCATTTTTACTGTGATGCTGTAAGAAATTTTTTAATTTTACATATTTAGTATTTCAGCGAGTGCATGCAAACAATTTAAATGTAATATTAACCGTTCCATTGCCATTGCTGTCGGTATTATTACCGCCCTCTTTAGTCGTTCCCTTGGAAGGCTTTTTTCTGCGCGTCTTCTTTTTACTGTAGGAGGCCAACAGAACACCCTTTCGCGAATCGATTTTCTTTCTATTATTACTTTTGTTTAATTTTTTCACATTTAGAACGGACGGGTCGAAGCTAAATGTAGAATCATCTCGGTGATCCAATAAGTCTTTTTTGCGTTCCTAAAAATATAAAATAAAAAAGAGTTATAAGTCATATAAATTTACTAAATTCAAATTTTGGCTGCTCTTAATGCCGCTTTCTTTTCTAAAATAAGTGCAACATATTTTTTTGTCTTCTTAGTCCCGGTTCACACTCTTTTTTTTTTTTTTTTGTTGATCAACTCGTGATTCAGTTGTAAGAAACACAGAGAATGAAATACAAATATCACTTTTCTTTCTACCAGCTGAACTAAAAGTTGACGTGTGTGAACCAGGACTAACATGGAACACGGAATTGTTTCATTCTATTGGAGAGGGCAAGAAGTTTCGTCCTTTGTTTTAGAAAAGAAAGTCAAGAAAATATAATTTTTTTTTGAGTTTTACTTTTTTGATAAAACAAAAAGTGTATAAAGAGTTTCCAATATAGGAGGAGAATTGATGATAGTGCAAGGCGGTTGAATTTCTGAGGAGGCGGACGGGAATTTTATGCCACTGAACTTTTTTTATGTGACTTTTTCCAGGCGAATTTCGATGGCAATAACTCATTATGCTCAGAAGCTCGCTTGGAAAAAGATAAAAAAGACAATCTCTCAGCAGGGATCACATGAACTCCTCAAATTTCAATGGATTTCATTTACACCGGACGCATGATCCTCCCACCGTCATTGGAAAACCCTTTATAAATGAACTGCCATGATATGGCACTTACTTCATTTGTTATTTCGGCTTCTTCCTCGTAACTTAGAGCGACTACGGCTAACATAAGATTAATTAAGTAAAATGAACCAAAAAACACAACCACTGTAAAAAATGACACACTCATTGGCCCCGATGTGGCCAAAACCATATTGTACACGTTCTCCCAATAGTCCAACGTTATCAATTGAAATGTGGTCAACATTGACCACATAAAATTATCGAAATTCGTATAACCATGATTGGGGTTTTCGCCAACACACAGGCACGTATAGCCCAGGGGACAATGACGGGCGCCCGTTAAATTACCGCACAACATGGGCAGCTCCTCATCGTCATACAACCAATTATCGGTATCGTTAATCCATCTGAAAATTAAATGCAGAAAAAAAATTATTTAAAGGGAGATCAAATCAAATCAAATTATATAAGATCAGATCCAAAAAAATTACTCTAATCAAATCAAATCAAATGATAATGAAATAAAATATAAAAAATAAAATTCCATAAGGAATATTTGTACCATAACTTAAACTTACAATCTCCATTCAAGATCTGATGTATTCGTCCACTCATCAGGTAAATTTTTAACACATTTGTTGCGTAATTCTCCCATATAAACCTGTTGAAAAACAAACAATTAAACATGCACATTTTCCGTTAAAACACTTTCAGGTACAGCAAGAGATTTAAAATAAATACCCACCTGCAGTGCAAATAGTGCAAAGACCATTAAGCAAAATATGGTTAACGTCATGACCTCGGCCAATTGACGGAATGAGTGCAATAGTGCATTTATAATAGTCTTTAAGCCTGGCATTATGGAAACAGTCTTTAATGCTCTCAACACACGAAATGTACGCAGGCCAGCCAAGTTGCCCACATCCATGCCAATGGTGGCATAACCACTTGCTATGACCACGAAATCCAACCAATTCCAAGGATTGCGCAAATATGTGTATTTGTTGAGCAGGAAGCCTTTGGCAATGATTTTAATAACCATTTCAATGGTATAAATCGCTAGGAAGATATATCTGCAAGTGCAAATCGAGAAACGGAAGATACATATGAAAAATACAAGCTCGGGCATTATCCCGCATATTCCCATGGATCCAGGTGTAGATCAATGTGGAGTAGTAGTTGTAGTAGTAAATACACAGTAGAAAATAATAGGGAAAATTATAACCCACAACCAGACGTTCGAAAGAATTAATAATAGTTTTCGATTTGAATGCAAAATTGAATGATTTTGTGTAAATGTGCGCTTTTTCAATGATTTTAAATTGATGTTATTTAATGTAAGACATGTATTAATTCTTTCGATGCTTGATTGTTCACTTACTCAGCTTCTTCGACTGTCTCGGTCATGGCTAAAAAAATACAGTTAAACAATATTGTAGCCATAACGCAATAATCGAAATACTGATTTGTTGCTATATACACGCATATTCTTCTCGCTATACTCCATGGATGAAATAGAAATAAACTTTTTGTGCCCGTAAAGCGATGTATGTAATTTTTTCGGAAACGTTTCGAAACCACACAAAATGTCTGTAATGGAAAATAGAGATGAGAAAATAGGAAAGGCATTAGTAGTTGATATATGTATGTTAAGGGAATATTTATTTTATTTATGTATGTTTCAAAATATGAGCATTCGTTATGATGTATTTATTTTAAAAAAAATCTTGATTTAGAGACCTCAGTTTTTGTCAATTCATCAGTTCTTTTGGACATTTTTAAACAATAACTGCATTATTCATAAAAAAATATATATTTGGTTTATAAAAGGTTTACAAACCAGTTTTCTTTACAAATTTAATTAATAATATTTTTTTTTATTTCCTTTATTTTCCTTTAAAACAGGTTTACAAAACCAGTTTTCTATAGGTATTTATTTAATTTTTTATTTCCTTTATTTCCCTTAAAACATATTTAATTCTGTTTCTTAACCAAAATATTAAAGAGCGGTTTGTGTCTGTGCTAAGGGCACAAATAAAATTTCCCTAAGTAAATTTTACACAACTGCTACCAACAGTGATAACTCTACACTTTATCAACATGCCACCTCTATATTTCGAGCAAATAAGTTTAAAGCGCCATCTGGTCTTCAGGTTCAAAATACAACGCTACACTAACACAATATTTTGCAACCATGAGTACTTTTTATAGCAACACTGAAGCATCGAATTTGGAATTCGAAGTCAATGAATAAAAGTACTTCCGCTATTTCCTTCTTTTACTGTCAGACTTCTTCGAGTACAGAAGAAATATGAGAGCAAAGGTAAATTATTATATTAATAATAAAATATATTTGAAGAAACTTACAAGTGCAAAAAATACAAATAGTGATAAAAAATAACAAGTGTTAACAAAAACAATCAAGTAATATATAAAAAGAATTCACAAGTTTTATAGAATTGGCAAATCAATGGAACATACAATTTTCTGTATACCAGTTAACACCTGAAGTCGCCATTTGTATTTTCTAACATTGGAGGACACGTGTTTTTTTTTTGTATAATTGCGTTTACTAAACTTGTTCAGTTTTACTTCTATTGGCTTAAAAGTTGAATATGTATTAACATTAATAAATTGTTTAATTTTATTTATAGTGGCGTAAGAAGCGTATGCGTAGGTTGAAGCGTAAGCGCAGAAAGATGCGTGCAAGGTCGAAATAAACCCTGTAAATGGCCAGACAAGTACAATGTAAGTTAAATACAATGTGATCCTGAAATTGTGCTCTTCAATAATTGTTTATTTTATTCGTTTTTTTAGGTTTTCTTTTGTATAACGTTAAAAACCCCATACAAGTGTAACTTCAAGTTATAATTGTTGTTTTCTGGTGTTACCCAAGATTTGTTTTGGCTGATGCCTGGAACCGTTTTTCAACAACCTTTTACACACTCCTCAATGTGCAAAGTAGTATTTTTAAATAAAGATTAATCTTTGGATTATTGCTTGAAGTGAACTGAAACTAAATTTGTATGGTGTTATTATTTCTACTTAGTTAAGAGGAAGAACACGTTTATATACGTTCGTATAACCTCTAAAGCAATAAATTGCACCCAGTCAATAACATTGAAATGCGAGAAGCTGCTTTGAAGTTAAATTCAGTTTAAGCACCCATGTATAAAGAAGCAGTTGTACAAAGATCTTGCAAAACTAGTATTTGCTAGTTATGGGCTTTGAAGTGTTCGTATGTATGTATCGGTGGTCACAAGTGCCCTAACTCTAATACTTGTAACTACAGAAGATAAAAACTAATGAACAGTAGAACTGCTTATATATTACACTACATATTGCAATAAATTTGTGTGAAATGTATTGGAATCGTTGAAAACTCAATTTCGTGTAAATACGGGTTAAGGGCTTTCTACTTGTGACCGTCGGTATATTTTCCTGGAGTTGCCTCGCGAAACTAGATATGTTCCGTTTTATTGGCCTTTATAGAGCTATTCAGGTATGTTCTGAATATCACGTGCTTTTGAAAGTAATGATGGTCATGCAGATGATTTTCACTCGTATTTTAATTTTTCCATTGTATAGAGCATCAAATATGAAAGAAATTTTATACATTACTACTCTTAAAATCACATTTAATTTGAAAAATTGATTTTCAGAGCATGCCTGGCTGTAATTTTTGTTTTTATGCTATGTTTAGACGACGAATTGAATCACCTGCTTCGCTCTCTGAATCATGTTTATGAATCATGCTGTTTAGACTACGCATTCGTGCTTCGTGTGCATCGTGCCAATTTAGTGCTTTTCGTACTAGATTTAGAGTTTTTTAATTCATAACAGTGCGGAATTTTTCAAATTGTTGCATTAAAAAGAAATTAGTGCCTTTTTTTGGTGCTTTTCACCTTTGATTTTAGTGCGTTTTACAAATCTACTAAATATTAATTTGTTAAAGTGTGGTGGCTTTATTTTCACTTTCAAAAACTATCTGCTTTCAACCCTTTTAGACATGCAAAGTTTCCTTTGCAGAATGTTAATTCAGCTGCGTGAAATACAAAGGAAGAAAAACTTTCTCTTTCACAGTTAGAAAAAAGAAAATATTTCTAGATATTACAGAGGATACCATACACGTAATAAAATAACTTAATTACAATAATCGAATCTACTAACCACTAAGGGAAGCAATGTATTGCTTTCTTGATAACGGTGCTTCCAAAAATGCTTCTGAAAAGTAATAACGTAAGGCTCTCTAACAAAGTGGACAGAAGTAAAAAAATGTAAACCAGTAACTTTTGCATCTGAGTACACAAAAACTACACATTATTGCTTCTGTAAAACGAATTAGTAAAGCAAAAAATTAACGGCTTTTTGGAAACTGAATGCATTGCTTCTAGCTGGCTTACAAAAACTCTTCTGGGAAGCGGTAATTTTTGCTGGGATGGTGAAATTAAAGAAATAGAACGAAGTATCAGAAATTTAAGGATACATAAATGGACAAATTTGCTCAAAACTGATCAATTTTGGATTGAAGTTTATAATTATAGAAATTCAACTTATCATAATCCATTTCTAATACTGTCAATATTTTCTCAAGACTATAAACATTACCATGTTCAAATGTTGTAGTAGAAATGACTTTTAGCGCTTATAAATATTTTAAAAGTAAGTTAGAAATACAATAATGATTTTATAAATCAAATTGTTTCATTCATATAAAATACGGTCTAAAAAGAAAAGGCTTATGTTGTTCAGAATGTAACATACTGAACCATGTTCATGTAAAAATTAATTCAGACGAAACACCTAAAAATCTAATTGTTTTATTAAAACAGTTTTATGGCCAGAGGAAAAAGATGAAACTGCATTTCCTGAAACGAGGAGTATAATTCTCGTTGATCATCTTTTGTTAAAATAGTACACCATAATTGGAGTGTCTTCCCAAATGAACTTCAATTATTTTCCTACTCATATTCTACTTATAAGCAAAATCGAAATATGGCTCGATATATGTAATTGAAATTATTACAAAAACCTATGAAATGTAGTAAATTTAAAATTGTAGTTAACTTAAATTTTTAATTTTTACTAATTCAGTACATTTATAATTAGCCATATGGGCTTTCTTTGTATTGCAAATAAATAGATAAATATAAAAAAACAAATAAAAATATATTTATGTACATACATACATATGTACATATATACGAGTACTTATTTCATTTAGTGTTTTTTTATGAACACACAGTGCTTTTTGCTCTGAAAAAGTTGGCATCACTGTTCGCGTGGCATTTTTTTATGTATATTCACACAACATACGTATCATACGCACGTATATACATGCATACACATAAGCATACATACTTTACATAAATTCCACTCATGCGAAATCTTGTTTTTGAAGGCATCTCTATATTTTCTTCTTATTTTTCCTTTTTATATTATTCATAACTTAATTAAATTTATTTATATTAAACTCACATCTATGTTTTTTGGTTTGTTTTTATTTGTTTACAAACACACACATACACATATACCTATTTTGTTTTGATAGCTAGTTCAGATAAAGTGGCGATTAACTGCGATAAAAGTTAGAGAAGATACCAATTTTACGTGCTTCGCAAGTAGATTCATATTGAATCTACTTGATTCGCTCTCATAATTTTGTATGGCGAAGCAAGTGGATTCGGTCATGATTGGGGCGTGAAGCATGAATAGAGAGCGAAGCACGTACCGTCTAAACATAGTATTAAACTAAAGGAAAGTATCGCTCATTTACTCAAAGAACGTCATAACTCGATAAATTTGATTTCGAGAATGATGCAGTATTAATCATATCGTCCTTCATATTGTGTAAAAATTTCATACGGATGTCTACTCAACTCGAGAGAAATGTAAAATTTAGTTTTTCTATCAAGATGTGTGTAAATTGAAAACTTCCAAGCTCGTTTTGTGGCAAACTGGTATTTTTGAGTTATGATGTTCTTTGAATAAATGAGCGTACATATCGCTACAATTAGTGCAATTTAAATCCTACCGGCCAAACGTTCTAAAAAAATTTTCTAAGCAGAAATAGGTACATACATAATTTTAAGGAATAATTAACCAAAAGTTTTTGGGTAAATAATATTTTTGCATGTTTCATAGGTACATACAGACCATTTTTGTGATAGTGTAATGACTACCTTCATATCACCAAAAAGGTATTATTTTGAGTTAATACAAAAGAGGACATATATGGAAATGTATCGTATATTTTCATAAGATGTATTTGATTTCAAATTAAAAATAATCAAATTGTTAATGTAACCACAAACAGTTTTTTCATCTCTACTGAAAATTTTAAATTATAGTTAATAGTCTTTTGTTGATTTAGTGCGATATGTATGTATGTAAATTGAAAACTAAAGCTATACGTTTTTTGCAAAACTAGTTCTTTTGAGTTGAGACACTATTGAAGTAAATGAACGATATGTGCATACATATCGAGCCTTATTTTCGATTTAATCGTAAGCGACAAAAACTAAAGTTTTTAGGAGAATGGTTTTTTAAAATACTCAAATATGTGTTTTTGCACTTAAAATGCGTCATTTTGATTATATGTATAAATATAATAAAATCTTATTAAAAAACATCGTCGGTCATAAGTTACAACGATGTAAAATATGGTTAATACTCTAGGGTTAAAAGAACTGGCAAACAAACCATATCAATGTAGGGCCTTGGCAACCATAGAAATAAAGGCGGTAAAAAGGTCAGCCGGCCCATTTACGGGCCTTAAATGATAATTTGATTTAAAACGCATCTTGGTGATTTGAGCAAATTTACGCATGATTTACCATACATTTTGCATATGGATAAATCATCTCAAAGTGGTTGATTTATTTTAAATCATTTGGAAAATACTATTTTTGAACCAGTACCCCATTTCTGTAACTTGTGAGAAGTTCTCGCATCGAGAATAATTAAATAATTATATTGGTTGTCCTATTTTACACAGGGTTACTCACATAAAAACCTATATAAAGTTACAAGACATTAGAGTTCGACCGATTAATCGGCTTCGGCCTTCGGCCAAAAATTGGTAATCGGCCAACATTCGGCATACGGCAAAAATCGGCCGATTAGCCGAAGCCGAATATTTTTCATTCCAAGCTTGAAAAATAACATTATTTTTGGTCGTTGCTCGCCGACAGTTTCTATTGTGTTTAACGTTTTGAAAGGGTTGCTTTGAAATACAACCCTGTTGCTTTCTGTTTTCTTTTACTTGGACGTTCTTGTGAGTGATCATATGAAAAAGCAATCTAGAAATTGCAAAATTGTTTTATTTTTCTTGTTATGTATCCAATAGATATTACAGCTATTTCAGTGATCTCAAAAAAACAAACTTTTTTCTTAATTCATATAAAACAAGTACAATTTTTAAAATTTAAAACATTCGACTTCGGTTTTGGCCGAAGTTTAGGATTTTATCCGAAGTTCGGCTTCGGCCAAAAAAAAAACGCCTTCGGTCGATCTCTACAAAACATATCAACAAATACAGTTTTTCTCTTACTCACCCTGTGTTTCACAGGATTATAACAATTTTTTCGACTTGAAAAGTTCTCACATTCCTTACAGAAACGAGGCACAGATTTATCTACAGTAGATACATACTTCTTTTTCTTGATGTGTTGACATACTATTTATGTAAAAAAAAAGGTGACTTTAGATACATAGGCGCCTAGTCATAGTCAAAACAAAGTACAATTTAAGGAGTTAAAACCAGTACTACCATACAAAATACTGGTTTTAATATCTTAAAGTGTACTTTGTTTCGACTATGACTACGCGCCATAGTCTATGCTGTTAGGTACATACTTATCAATGTGCTTATGAAAGGAGGGAGGTTGCATTGTCGGTCGTCTTGTTTATGGTTGCATTCGAATTTTCGAAAATATCAAAATGTTTTGATGTTTATAGGTTGCAGTGTCTGTGTCAAAATATTCGAAAACGTGTTGCGTAAACAATTTGCAAAGTCTGTACCTACCATAAAATTACAAGCTCCATCTCTGGGTCATCCATCAGTAGTGATTGACAATTGTGAAAAAATGACATTCATGAATATTTAAAAAATTTTAAATGTCAACCATATGTGAATAAAATTCACATTACAGCTGATGCGCCCACCTTATAATGTACGTGCATAAATTGAATACGAAAATTCGAACAACAAATCACTCATAAGGTGGAAACACCTTGAAGTGATTTACTTAAACGTACTTGATTTAAAGTCTGTGGAAACATACTATTAATACCAGAAACTCTATTTGAAAGTTTTATTTTGTGTAGGAATTATTAACCCCGTATTCATAAAAAAAATAAAATGAACTATAAATCCGTTTTAGGAAAAGTTTGTATGAAAACTTTTAAATCAAATACATTTCAAATTCGTTTAAAATTTTATGAATAAGGGGGTTAATGTTCAAGATTAAAAAAAAAACACATATTTTATTTGTTCAACTAAATATTTACAAGTGCACTATGAAAACCCATTAATGGGTCAAAATATCATGATTTAAGACCATGAAATACATTTATTTATTTGACGTACATATTAGAATGAATAATTTTTTTAAACCTAGATCAGAGATTTCAAAAACCGCGTACATGTGCGAGTTTCGTTTGACGAAATTTGTTACTTTCACTTTTGCACACGCAAAGTTTACTTTGGCATATTATCACTATGCCAAGAAGTAATGAAGGAAAAAACTAAAGAAATGAAAGAAGAACACAGAAATTTCGCCTGCATATCAAAGTCTGTAATCACTTCCATTATTTTCCCCCCTATCTAATACACACTTAAAACTTTGCAAAGTAAGTTTTTCGTGTACAAAAGATCTCTGAATTAGGTGCAGTAGTTCAAATATAGAATTTACGTAACGTTAGTAAAAATTTACATCCATTGAGTAGTGATAGCAACAGTCTAAATGAAGCAACTCTGGGTACTATAGAATTAGATAAGTATGGCATCACTTCTACAAAAAAGACTTTCAACCGGCAGCTGACTGTCAATGATATAATTTGTAATTGTTTACAAACGAAAACTTTAGTGCTAGTGCGTGTTCTTAACACTTTATTATCGTTATTTTAAATAAAGTTAACCAAAGTTAACAAATTTGTTTGCAACAAAATTGACTAATATGTATATAAAATAAGGTAAGTTACGAATAAAGTGCAAAGGTTTTACTAAAAGAGTAAAGCTTCATAAAATATCCACCCAAAGCTTTGTTACGTGTCCACAAGCATGTTTCTACATTGTTGTTTTATAACACTTGAACAATGTGCCAAAAATACAAAAGCCAAAAAGAGTATACGGATAAAAAATTATGAAAGAAAAAAGTTAAAAAAACTTAAACAAGTTCCGAAAATGTGATTTGTTATAATATTTAAAGAAAATTGTGTATTTTTGGTAAGATTGGTTTATTAAGTACATACCTACTTATAAATAAAACAAATGAAAACAATATTCCATGGGAGGATGGATAATATTTAAGTGTTAATGTAGTATATAAAAACATAATTTATGTACGGCATTTTGTGTAGTGATTGATTGTTCCATTGCTTGGATTCCATGCTGGAATTTAAATTTAAACCAATATCATCTTCTTAATAATAAAATCTAGCCAAGAACATTGAGTGCCCAAATTGGAGAAATCAAAACAGAATATATGTATATACGTATGTACATAAGTATGTACATATGTTTGTATATTGGTTCATACCGTATGTGTGACTTCAACTATTCGATTTGACATTGATGCAGATATGTATGTACGTACATATATCCATATGTATATACCCTATAGGAACTCAAACCCATTTGTAAGTAACTTCAAACTGGTTTTTTAATAACCACAACTGGTTAAGTGACTTTTTTCCTTGTCGCCGACTCACTATTTTAACATAGGCATGTCATAGGCGGTAGTCAATTGTGGCCATCTCTGCATGACTTAAATTGGCTACTAACTACTTATTTTTCAACCAATTTGTAGTTAATTACTATTATAGCAAAAAAAAGATATATGTATATTTATATTATATATATTATATATATACATATATGTATATATTCATATATATCTATGTAAATATATAAATACATATATGTCTATATAAATATTTATTATTATTATAGTCACTAAAAATAAAAAATTCGTACATGCATATATATGTACATAATATATTCATACATACGAACCGCTCATAGGAAATATTATTGAAATTATTTAGTTTTTTTTTTCAACACAAACATTTGGCATTTGATTTCATGGCATGCTTCTTTTGATTTTTTTTATTTTCTTTTCATTTACTTATTTTGCTTTTATTTATTTCTTACGTGTGCTTCTATTCAATATGTTTGGTTGATATCTGCATGTAATTTAAACCAATTTGTAGTCACTTGCAAAATAATTAATTTATAAGTTAGTGTTTTTTCTCAACTGACTATTTTATTTACTACAGGGTATATACATACATCCATATATACGTATATACTCAGCTAGATTAATCCAAAACAGTGTTGCCAGAATCCAAATTTTACTTAACACAGACAAAACTTCAAAGTTATGCAAAAGATTCTAAAGGTACGGTCACACTTGACAACCTTTTGCCCAAAAAAACGTAACCAGTATCAAGGAGAATTAAGTATCAGGTGACCTCTTCCGCCCAGCTGATTATCAGCTGAGCAATTTGAACCAATTGAGCAATTTGAACCAAAATGTCAAAATTTGCTTAGAAATCTCCTGACAGATTGGTTTTGTAGCATAGCAAACTACGCGTTGTTTTTTGTGTTGTAAAATTTTTGTAGGGAAGAGTTCACACCTGATACTGAAATCGCCTTGACCAGTATGTACTAATGAGAAATCTTTTGATTTAGACACGTGTTTGTTAAGCTCAATAGTTTCCAATAATATTGTATTCTATAACTTTGCCTATTTGTGAAATACAAACTAATTAATTTAATAAACTCGTGTATGAAGCAACAAATTTTGCATTAGTATTTACTGGTTACGCTTTTTTGGACAAATGTTTGTCAAGTGTGACCTTAGCTTTATTTACGAAAATATTTCACAAAAACAATTATGCATTTTAATATATAAATAGTTTTCTACAAGCAAAGATGCATATATTATATTTTGGAAATTGAATTTTTTTGTAAATATCGATAGACAAATAAAGATATGTATGTACCTATAATGTATAGAAAAATTTAAAAATCTCGATATCAAAAAATAATGAGCTAGGGACATTTACTCATTTACTTTTTCCCCCCTTTTTGGATAGTTACACAAAAGTCGGCAACCTTGATCCAAAACATGAAAATACATACCAAGGCAGATTCATTTCCAGGTAGTATCAGGATTACAAAAACAATGAAAAAATACAACAATGAAAAAAACAACATGGGTTGTAGTTCATCAAAAACTTCAAAAATAGAATTTGTTTAACATAACAATAATAAAAATTATTCACATAACTTTGAAAATATTTCTCCGCGGCAGCTACCACTAACAACATTTGCAACGTTTAGCACTTCTCACAATTTTTTAATAGTTTTTTCATATTTATAAATTTGTTTTCACAGAATTTTTATTAATAAAATATTTTTCATATTGAATTTTTTTAACATTTTCTTTTAATTTCTCTTTCGTAAAAAATTTTTGAAGTTTCCGATGAACTTTAATTTGAAAAAAAAAATAGCTCAGCTGAATTTCCGCTACTACCTTGTGAATGTGCCTTGATACATACATACTATATACATAAATACTTTTTGTGCTAGGTTTTTTCTCTCTTCTCATAAATAGTCAAGTGGAAATGATCAAAATGGTTTTGTTTTTTCATAAACCAGTTCATTGAATAAATCTCTAAGGGTAGGGTCACACTTGGCATACATTTGTACAAAAAGTGTAATCACTAAATATTAATGAAAAAACTTTTCATTCAGACACGACGAAGTTTGTTATAAAGATTATAAGATAAACAAAGCAAAATTTACCTAAGGAGCTATTCACATATTACTAGGGTTTGGGATTTCCCGGACTTTTGCACTTCCCGGGAAACGGGAATTAAAAAATCAAGTTCAAGGGAAAAGCTAATTTTCTAAATTAAATACATTTATTAAATGAAAGTTGGTGAAATTTCGATTGTTTTATTAATGTAAGCATTCTTTTGAAATAAAAGTTAATAAAAAAGCAGTTCTAAGACAAATTTTTAAGAATTTTTAATTGAATTTAAGCAAATGGAATAAAGTTATTACACAGCAAAAGATCATATAAAAACCAATTGACGACTGTTACCACAATTAGTAGACAATTTTCTAATAAGACCTACCTTCATTTTAATAAGAATTTGCATTGCTTGTTTCTCATTCTTTTTGAAAAAGTTCCAAGCGGTTTCTTATCGATAAGTACAAGCAGGTTACAGTACCATACTGCGCTGCGCCGAATTTTGAATACCCTGAGCCACAGTATGTCTAAGTGTCTTTAATTTTTCATTTTATTTCTCCTAAAATATTTGCTTCAGGGTTTCCATAATAGCGTCTACTTGTAATTAATTTAAGTTTTGTCAACTCAGAGTTCTTACAGCTTAAAATGTTCACTACATTTTTCAAAATTTGTTCACTAATTCGGCGAAAAATCACTTCAAGTTCGCTTAGCATCGAATTATTTACTTTAAGAAATGATTATATCATTGCAATCATTGATACTTATACAATTTATTCCACTTTTTATAGGAGATATGGTATGACCTCAATTTAATGGAATTTTTATGAAATTTCAGACTAGATTTGAATAGCTCACATTTTTATTTTATATTAAAAATATATGGACATTTTACTGCTTGTTTATCGGCTTCGAAAGAATTCTTTCTTTCTTACAGTTACATTTTAAACAAAAACCCAATTTAAATTTTAAGATTAAAAAATTTCCTTCGACCAAGGTATATGTAAGTGTTTAAACAGACGATTAAAAAGTGTCAACGTTCGTGTAAATTTAGTCATACAATCATTCAAACGAACTTTTGTAATATATAAAAAAATAATAAGTTTTTATATTAAAGTAAAATTGGATTATAAATTCTATATATTTATGAAATAACATGCAGTTTAAATTTCCCGTTTTCCCGGGAAAATCTCAAAAATTTCCCCGGAATATTAGACAGACATTTCCCGGGATTTCCCGCCCGGGAATTCCCGTTTCCCAAACCCTACATATTACGTAAGCCTCCAGGGGTGGATAACGAATAAGGAATTGTACGGTTTAGAAAATTTATACTGAACATTTTGTAGACAGCGTTACTAAGGGGTGATATAAAAACTCCGAAAATAGAGTAACTCCGAAAATATCGTTACTTAGCAGAGAACATATTGAATGCCTTATTTTGTTGATTTGATAGCAATCATAAAGAAAAAATACTTGCATATTGTCAATCCATAACCTTTGACAAAAACAACGCATTGCACAATTGAAAGAGATGAGTGCGACGAATTTTATTGTATGCCTTGTATGTTTTACATAAATGTTCACTGGTCTTGTCAAAAGCAACGAATACTCAGTGAATGGTGCGAATACTTTTTACTGTGATTGAACCTAGGCTGCCCAGAGAAGCGCCGGGGGCGAACATCAATCGGCTTTTTATACAAATGAATACACATACGCTTATACATTTCCCTCTAGTTTCTCTCCCGTAACCACTAATTACTAATGAAAAACTGTTTGATTCAGACATGTAGGTATCATATGTCAAAAGTGTTTTTTGCCGAAACCATCTTTTTCGACTTACGCTCTTATCGACCACAGACACATCGCACCTTTTTTTACAACATAGTCATATCTGTATCTGAATAAATATGTTTTCGGATTTCATACAAATGGTTTGTATATTCACCTGTTCAGAGAAGAACATTTTTTTATATTGTATGTAAATTGAAAACTTTAAACTTATTTTCTGTACAACAAAGCTTTTTAGAGCTATGTCTCTGTTGCAACGAGGGAGCGATATCTTGAAATGTTTAATTTTAATGTTTTTGATAAATTTTTAGTGTAATAGGTATACATATGTAAGTTTGTATATACTATGTATGTATGTTATTTTGAAGTAATCTAATCTTTTTATATTCACTAAGCATTTGCTTTGATTTTAAGAATTTTGTTGATTTTGTACATACATACATATGTATGTATACATACATTTACATACACATGCATACATACTTAAATTTCAACAAAAGTTAAAAAAGGTATAGGTACTATACGTGACTTGAATATTATACTTTTTGTGGGCGTAAAATAAATAAGTATGCAAATAAAAAAAAAATACCTACTACATATTTAACAAAATTCGGCTAAATATCAGCACAATTATAAGTTACAGGCATGGGGAAAATTATAGGCTCATATTGAATTATGTCAGTTACATATGTATATACATATGTATGTATGCAAATATGTATGTATGAATGTATGTGGAAAACCATTGAAATGTTGAAGTATTTTCAATGATAGGGAAAACTAAATTCAGTTTTAACCAACATTAGCGTCAAGGCGATAAACGGCTTTACTTTTGCGATGTATGGTAAATATTTTAAAAAAATTTCACTAAGACTTTTTGAAAAAATGTGTATTTTATGAAATTACTTTTATTATGTGTTAGTTAGTTACTGTTATAAAGCTAGTGCAATTTTTGGAACTTTTTAGAGTTACGTATAACAAAGGTGAAAAGCGACCCTATTGTTTTCGCAACTATGTCCGTCCGCCTGTTTATCTGTCACATGCTGTATTCTCGAGAACCGTAAGAGCTATAGACCTGATATTTTCACAGAATATATGTACATACATACATACAAGGCAAATTGACACAAGGTGGTCTTAATTTGCAACTCTGCGTATTCGCCTTGTATATTTGTTAGTGTAAAATTTTCTGCTGTCAGAATATTTCCTAACGTTTTGGTTGATTTGACAGGAGAGAAGGTATGTCAGCTGGTGAATTAAGACCACCTTATGTGAATTCGCCTTGTGTACATACTTATAAAACTTTGGTCGCTACAACAACAAATATACATATGACTGTTAAAAATTAAAGGGTGGTCTAAAGCGAGCAAGGAAAAATTTTTAAATCATAATGTAATATCTATAGAGACAATTATACCTAGACAATTGCCATTTTCAAAGTTAATGTATTTTATGCAGAGTACACCAATTAACACTAAAATAAAAAAATTTTAAATTAAAGGGTATTCTATCAGTATTTTGACCATGTAATTTTGAGAACTTGCTGTGTCTTGGAAAATGTAAGATGCAAACTCTTGAAATTTTCAAAAACGATAAAACTAAAAAGTCCCAAAATTAAAAAAAAAAACCGAAACCAAAAATCGCCAAAATGAAAAAACGCTTAAATGAAAAATATCACCAAAAATAAAATAAATCGCTAAAATACAAAAGAATACACATACATAAATATTTTTATTTTATTAAAAAAAAACACCAAAACTAAAAAAGCGCTAAAACTAAAATTTTATACTGTAAAAAAAAAAAAAAAAATCGCCAAAAAGAAAAAAACAATACTAAAAAGAATCGTCAAATAACAAGCGCCGTTTCGGGTGCGAGTCAAAGTCGCACTTCACTGAATTTTTTATATGAAATACATATCATACATAGGTATTAGATTAGTGCAATTCATGCTTTTTTCATACTTTTTCGATTTCGAATTTTTTTCTCAAAATTTTGTGCTGATTTTATCGTAAGCGACAAAAATTAAAGTTTTCAGGAGAAGATTTTTTTATGATATTAAAATTTGGTTTACATACGTAAATTGTCGCTTACGATACAATTTTACAGCCTGTATCTTAAAAGCTATCAACTATTTTGGCATATTGATAATTCTAAAATTTGGGTAGGCCCATAAAATTTTAATTTCAATAAAAAAGTATATTTTCGATAACATGTCGCTTACGATAAAATCGAAAATAAGGCTCGATATGTAAATAATTAATTTTTTAGTGAATTTGCTTTATTTTTTCGTAGAATTTCCATATTTTTTATTTAAATAAGTATGCATGTAAGTGAACTTTTGCTTTTATAAACTTTCGACTCTTCCTTGTGCATCCCATTTGTAATGAAATTTGCTTATTTTGCTAAAATTTAAGTACTTTTAAATTACTACAGAGCTAGCTTCCGTTTAAACAAAAAGTTTTTAAACATCAGAAATTAAATACGAATTTCAAAACTTTATTTGTAACTTGTTACACCAAAAAAAAAAAAAAAACACCTGCTTAAATAGCGTAATGTTTTAATGATGTCATTTTCCACTTTCTTGGTTTATGAAAATATCACCTTTTCTAATTTGATCTTTTTTCATGTGGGTTCTTATTGCTGGGATTGCCAGTGCCATTATAAGTTTCCTGTTTTCTTTTCTACTTTCTGCACATTTGAATATTAGGTATAATATCTAACATAAGTGTTTTTGTTGTGCCCATAGATTTCTTATCAAGCTGGCCACTTTTCAACAAGAAAACAACAAAATTACCAGCACTTAAAATCAAGTAGAAATGCCCAGTGTCACCATGAGTGAATTGGTGACATGTAGCGTGATAAATGATTTTCTTAAGGAAACAAAATATATGAAACTACACCAGGAAGTGCTAGATGTATGTACATATATATGTATGTATGTATGGATTTCTGTTCAAAGTAAAATAATAATAATATTTCGTATTTCGCATTTCGTATTTTATCTTGTATAAAAATTTAATATAAATAGTTTGTACCATCACCTGAGAGAAGAATATTTTTTCATGTCTTCATTGAGTTTTCTGCAAAATTGGTTTATTTTTGAGTTGTGACACTATTGAAGTAAATGAGCGATGTAAGTATACATATATATGTATATGTACAGTGTACTCTCTCTTTAAGGACACCTCTCCTAAGCGGACATTTCCCATAAACGGACACTTTTTGATGTGTGTGAAGATAAATTCGTATTTAAATAGCAGAGACAGGAACCAACATTTCTAACATTGCATGTTAAGCACATAACAGAGCACTGTTAGCTATTTAACAGTAGTCGATAAATGGATTAGGATTCCAAATCCTTGGAACTGGATTAAGATAGATATTTTTTTTTTTTTTGGAAAAATTTCTCTAAATTGTACTTTATGAAATTATAAAAGAATGGTAATGGAAATATGTCTGGTAGAGCCAATAAATTAGATTTAAGAAAACATAATTTTCTTGAGAAGATGAATAGTCATTTGGGTAAAATATGGAAGAGCACACGTACTACACCATATAGGGGTGGTACTCTGGAGGGTCCTAAATGTGATCCAATCGGCCACGTTTCTGAAATAATTTTGGGAATTGAAATAATCGATTTTGAAAAAAATGCTTTTTTAGTGAAATTTCTTGAGAAGATCAGGGTAAAATATGGAAGAGCACACGTACTACACCATATACGTGTGGTACTCTGAAGGTTCCTAAATGTGATTCAATCGGTCACGTTTCTCAAATAATTTTGGGAATTGAAATAATCGATTTTGAAAAACATGCTTTTTGTTGTGAAATTTCTTGAGAAGATCAGTGGTCATTTGGATAAAATATGGAAGAGCACACGTACTACACCATATAGGTGTGGTACTCTGAAGGTTCCTAAATGTGATCCAATCGGTCATGTTTCTCAAATAATTTTGGGAATTGAAATAATCGATTTTGAAAAATATGCTTTTTTCGTAAATTTTTTTTAAAGAAGTGCTCATTTTGGTAAAATATGGAAGAGCACACGTACAACACCATATGGGTGTGGTACTCTGGAGGGTCCTAAATAAGATCCAAGTGTTCACGTTTCTCAAATAATTTTGGGAATTGAAATAATCGATTTTGAAAAACATGCTTTTTTTGGTGAAATTTCTTGAGAAGATCAGTGGTCATTTGGATAAAATATGGAAGAGCACACGTACTACACCATATAGGTGTGGTACTCTGGAGGGTCCTAAATGTGACCCAAGTGTTCACGTTTCTCAAATAATTTTGGGAATTGAAATAATCGATTTTGAAAAAAATGCTTTTTTGGTGAAATTTCTTGAGAAGATCAGGGTAAAATATGGAAGAGCACACGTACTACACCATATAGGTGTGGTACTCTGAAGGTTCCTAAATGTGATCCAATCGGTCATGTTTCTCAAATAATTTTGGGAATTGAAATAATCGATTTTGAAAAATATGCTTTTTTCGTAAATTTTTTTTAAAGAAGTGCTCATTTTGGTAAAATATGGAAGAGCACACGTACAACACCATATAGGTGTGGTACTCTGGAGGGTCCTAAATGAGATCCAAGTGTTCACGTTTCTCAAATAATTTTGGGAATTGAAATAATCGATTTTGAAAAACATGCTTTTTTTGGTGAAATTTCTTGAGAAGATCAGTGGTCATTTGGATAAAATATGGAAGAGCACACGTACTACACCATATAGGTGTGGTACTCTGGAGGGTCCTAAATGTGACCCAAGTGTTCACGTTTCTCAAATAATTTTGGGAATTGAAATAATCGATTTTGAAAAAAATGCTTTTTTAGTGCAATTTCTTGAGAAGATCAGGGTAAAATATGGAAGAGCACACGTACTACACCATATAGGTGTGGTACTCTGAAGGTTCCTAAATGTGATCCAATCGGTCATGTTTCTCAAATAATTTTGGGAATTGAAATAATCGATTTTGAAAAATATGTTTTTTTCGTAAATTTTTTTTAAAGAAGTGCTCATTTTGGTAAAATATGGAAGAGCACACGTACAACACCATATAGGTGTGGTACTCTGGAGGGTCCTAAATGAGATCCAAGTGTTCACGTTTCTCAAATAATTTTGGGAATTGAAATAATCGATTTTGAAAAAAATGCTTTTTTAGTGAAATTTCTTGAGAAGATCAGGGTAAAATATGGAAGAGCACACGTACTACACCATATAGGTGTGGTACTCTGAAGGTTCCTAAATGTGATCCAATCGGTCATGTTTCTCAAATAATTTTGGGAATTGAAATAATCGATTTTGAAAAATATGCTTTTTTCGTAAATTTTTTTTAAAGAAGTGCTCATTTTGGTAAAATATGGAAGAGCACACGTACAACACCATATAGGTGTGGTACTCTGGAGGGTCCTAAATGAGATCCAAGTGTTCACGTTTCTCAAATAATTTTGGGAATTGAAATAATCGATTTTGAAAAACATGCTTTTTTTGGTGAAATTTCTTGAGAAGATCAGTGGTCATTTGGATAAAATATGGAAGAGCACACGTACTACACCATATAGGTGTGGTACTCTGGAGGGTCCTAAATGTGACCCAAGTGTTCACGTTTCTTAAATAATTTTGGGAATTGAAATAATCGATTTTGAAAAAAATGCTTTTTTAGTGAAATTTCTTGAGAAGATCAGGGTAAAATATGGAAGAGCACACGTACTACACCATATAGGTGTGGTACTCTGAAGGTTCCTAAATGTGATCCAATCGGTCATGTTTCTCAAATAATTTTGGGAATTGAAATAATCGATTTTGAAAAATATGCTTTTTTCGTAAATTTTTTTTAAAGAAGTGCTCATTTTGGTAAAATATGGAAGAGCACACGTACAACACCATATAGGTGTGGTACTCTGGAGGGTCCTAAATGAGATCCAAGTGTTCACGTTTCTCAAATAATTTTGGGAATTGAAATAATCGATTTTGAAAAACATGCTTTTTTTGGTGAAATTTCTTGAGAAGATCAGTGGTCATTTGGATAAAATATGGAAGAGCACACGTACTACACCATATAGGTGTGGTACTCTGGAGGGTCCTAAATGTGACCCAAGTGTTCACGTTTCTCAAATAATTTTGGGAATTGAAATAATCGATTTTGAAAAAAATGCTTTTTTAGTGAAATTTCTTGAGAAGATCAGGGTAAAATATGGAAGAGCACACGTACTACACCATATAGGTGTGGTACTCTGAAGGTTCCTAAATGTGATCCAATCGGTCATGTTTCTCAAATAATTTTGGGAATTGAAATAATCGATTTTGAAAAATATGCTTTTTTCGTAAATTTTTTTTAAAGAAGTGCTCATTTTGGTAAAATATGGAAGAGCACACGTACAACACCATATAGGTGTGGTACTCTGGAGGGTCCTAAATGAGATCCAAGTGTTCACGTTTCTCAAATAATTTTGGGAATTGAAATAATCGATTTTGAAAAACATGCTTTTTTTGGTGAAATTTCTTGAGAAGATCAGTGGTCATTTGGATAAAATATGGAAGAGCACACGTACTACACCATATAGGTGTGGTACTCTGGAGGGTCCTAAAT